>CM059420.1:24827700-26206033 GCA_030378225.1 Knoxia roxburghii | reverse complement strand
GCGTGCTTACTGACGAACTCTTCGCCATCTAGCACGAGATCAATGCTTTTATCGTAACGAACCTTTCGTTACGGGCTTGTTCACGGAACATTTCCGTTAGTGACACATAAATTTGGAACGCTTCCGAATTCATGAATTGTTTCTGAAGCTCGCCTGACATAGTCGCGAGCATCAGACATGTCACGTCATCGGAATCGCTTTTCAGCTTTTCCCATGCTCGTTGAACCGCAGCCGTAGCATTTACTGGTGGTTCAGGTAAAGCAGCGTCTAAGATATTTAGCTTCCTTTCTTGTTTGAGAACGATTCTCAAGTTTCTTTCCCAATCTAAGAAGTTTGGACCAACAAGCTTTTCTTTGTCCAAAATGCTTCTTAGAGTGAGATTAGATGTATTAGTGCTAGTAGATGCCATTTCTACAAAAGAAAATGCAAAATATTAGAATGAGTTTTAAAATATTTTCCACAATAGCCAAAATTGAAATCCCAAACAATTTTGTGTTGGTGCTAGATTGTGGGCCGAAAATCCACAAAGAATCAACCCCAGTCTTGCTTTGGCAAGTATCGTAGGGATTGGGCTCTTTTGGTAGGCAACGTTCAAATCACATCCCTATGTAATTTAACGATTTCCAATTGCATCACTATGAAACTTTTCGGTGATAGGATGAACATTCCAAATGTTTGACACCATCCTATCTTTGCAAAATTAATCCCTAGTCAACTTATCGGGTCAAGCTAGGATTAATTTTCCCAAGTTAAACCATCCCTCAAGGCATCACATCAATAGACACCCACACAGTTTTTCCATAACAAGTGGTAGTGATAAAGTCGGGCATCTAATACCCAAACAGTTTTTCCACTCATTAATGGTAGTGATAAAGTTGAGCACTATTATGCAATAACCCGCCGCACGAAGAAAACCTGAGGTCCTTGGGCTCTCCAAGTCCACCAGACGTTCAACGCTCAAGCGGGCCCTCAAGTATGGAAGCAAAATCTTGGGTTTTTGGGATTTAAGTTTGATCGGCTTAACATGCATTGTCGTTTTCATTCATTCACAAAACATAAAATTGCGGAAATGCGATGAATTGGGCTCTAATCTATTACAGGGCCTTTTAACAAAAAAAAAAAAACTTCTTTTGGGCCTTCATTTTGGGCTTCCGTTCCTGGGCTCCACCATGGACTCCTTTGGAACCTCCTTTTGGGCCTAACTATTACATAATTTTTTAATAGGCACGCAGGCCCAATTTTAAAATGGCTCGCAGGCCCAAAAATTTAAATAATAAATTTTAAGCCCAATTCATGCATAGAAAAACACAAAATTGCATATGCTTCATACAAGCCAATTTTATTAGGCCGAATCATTTAATTAGGGATTGTGTAACTCTTACACTATTAAAATTGATCGTGTCATGATCAATTTTAATCAATCCCATGTTCATTCATTTTAATCGAATGATGCATGAACATGCTAGCATAATTATGATGCTTCACATAAAATTTAAACAATTTAAATTTAAGCATCATAAGTAAACTAAAATAAATAACAATTAATTAATCTAATTAATTATTTATTTATTTATCTTTTCTAATTATCCTAATCTAATTAAGATAATTTATTTCAAAATTTAAACTTATAGGATAAAATTCTAAATTAATCCTATCTTTATCTAATAAGATTATTTAATTAAAATCTTATTAAATAAAATTCAGAAAATTTTTTAAAATTTTAATTTTCTGAAACTCTTGGGGTCATTTCGTAAATAACCAAAATTCTGGGCTTAGGGTTTTAAAGATTAAAACTTCTGGGGTTATTTTGCAAATTTTAAAACAATTTTTAAACGCAGGCATTTTCGGGATTTTGGAGTGCGGCGGGGGCAAACTGGTCATTTCAGCCCAATTAGGGCACCAGCCCCCGCCGCCTCCTTTCTTCTTCCCCGATTTGCTGCCGGCGTCGCCCTGGTTTTTCCGGCGAACAATTCGCCTATTCCGGCGCTGCTCACAGCGCCGGACGTCGCCACTTCGCCCGGTCTGACCCCGATCGAATCGAAGTCGACCTTGGCAACTCATCGAACGACGAAGGAAAAACCCGCGACCGGACTTCGGAAACTCCGTCGGCGCGAGGAACATTTCCCCTGCCTCGACGAAGCAGCCAGCGCGAGGAATATTTCCCCGGCATCCAAACCTGCAAACAGCTTTCAAAAACCCCAAAACGAAAGGAAAAAAAAAAAAAAAATTCTTCGCGGCGAAGCGAAAACCATTTTCAGGACGGAACAATTCCGAACAAACGTAAGAACAAAACCCAGAATAGAAATCAAAACCCAGATTACTACAAATCGTTTTGAAACCAAAATCCCGAGACCATCCCGGTGATAAAACGCAACAAACGAAAAGGGGAAAAATCGTCAAACCCAGTTTTAGCATCATCGTATTTCCGGCGAAACCAAGACAAAAAAAAAAAACACAGCAGCCCAGAATTTCGTTTTAATCAGAGGGTAAGCCTTCTATAGCCAATTCGGTTTTTTTTTTTTTTTTTTTTTTCAATGAAGGTTTCCCAAACCCAGAAAACCAAAACCAAATTTAGCCCTTGTTTAATTCTGGCCAAAAAAAATTTCATTCCCGAAACAATTTGACGGCAGAAAAATCATTTGTTTCAATTAAAACATTTTTAATTAAAACAAGTTAAAACCTCGCTCTGATACCACTGTTGGATCGTGTTTAGGCATTTAATTCTAAATTAAATGGCGAAATTCCTAAACACTAAAGGATTCGGGTCTTACCCTCGACGCGTAATCGGTTGTGCAGCCGCCTGGATCCTTTGGGAAGATTGCGTTCACCACCACAGAACAATTCAAGCGAATTGTCTCTACGTTCTTGCACTGGAGTTCTCTCAGAACCGGTGCTAGCCCCAAAATTTGCCTGTTTTAGAGAAAACCTTTTTCTCTCTGGGAAGAATAATTTTCTGGAATAACGTTGTTTTTTGTAAAGTCTGATTGTCAGTTCAAAAAGAATTTTTCAAACGTTTATTTTAAAACTGAGTCTGTTAAAACCTTTTTAACAGACTCCAGATACTTCTCTGATTTGAGAAGTATCTGTTTTAATAATTATAAATAATAATTAATTAATTATTTACTGAGTTGGGTTTTACCAACACCATGGATCAACCCATTGATCCATGGATCAGGCTGATGGGTCAAGAATCTTAATTCACAATTAGGTCCCTTGATTTATCAGCTCAACTCAATTCTTCCCAGGTAATTAATTAACTTTTAATTAATACCGTAAAACTCTTCAATAATATTTAATTAAACCATTTAATTAAATATTATCTATTTAAGTATAACTCTTATACTTAGAACAGGCAATTTAATTAATTCTGACTCATCGAACTCACTTATGTGCGATCCTGTAGGTCCATTCCAAATTGACAATGAATAAATTAATCTCATTAATTAATCCATAAATCATTAGTGGTCTCTAGCAAGACATAATGACTACTACACAATTCAGAATGGAGGGTCGAATGGTGATTCAACACAACCTTCCGAGTATACTACGTAATGTCCTCTACACTGATATCCAGTTTAGCATAAGGCATGGAACCAATCATCCTTATATAGCTAAACGTTTTACTTGATCTCTTAGTGACACTGAACTTAATCAAGCAAATGATAACCCTTATCATTTCTTGGGCACGGCCATGCACTTCTCAGTTCACTATCAAGCGGCCAAGATATCATCTCTCATTTAAGAGAGACTTGTAGTCCCATCACTTCACCTACATACCTTAGCGTGAATCATAGTGTACCCAATCATACCCGTACTTGGCAACCTGTTACGGTCCCGTTAGGCATATGTCAAAGCATACTCTAATTCACCTAAGACTATGCAGTGATTTCTGGTCTAAGGATCCTCGTACGAGTACTACTCAAAAGAATCACTCATGATCTAACAGTCCATGGAGTGTTTCTTTTGGCGGATCGATTTCATAAAATTCAATATGCACAAGAATATAATTTCATGAAATTAACTCATCAGATAAATAATCAATCAAACGACAAATGTCTTATTTACATAAATAACCCTCAAAGTTTATTTACATAAATAGCCCTCATTAGGGCATATACACCAACAATCTCCCACTTGCCCGTTGAAGGGCTATGTCCTAAACTGTTTAAGACCAAGCTCTATTACATGTCTATCAAACTTTGACTGTGGTAGAGCTTTTGTGAGAGGATCTGCTACATTGTCGTCTGACCCTATTTTGCACACTTTCACATCTCCTCGATCAATGATCTCTCGGATGAGGTGAAACCTTCTGAGTATATGTTTGGTTTTCTGGTGTGACCGAGGCTCCTTAGCTTGTGCGATGGCCCCGTTATTGTCACAGAAAAGTTCTATCGGATCTTGGATACTCGGTATCACTCCGATGTCTGACACGAACTTTCTTAACCAAACAGCTTCCTTTGCAGCATCGGATGCAGCAATGTACTCAGACTCTGTTGTAGAATCGACTGTTGTATCTTGCTTTGAGCTTTTCCAACTTATTGCACCACCATTCAGACTAAACACTTAGCCTGATTGTGACTTCATGTCATCTTGATCTGTTTGGAAAGCAGCATCAGCGTAACCTTGTACGATGAGCTGTTCTTGTCCTCCATACACTAGCATCAATCCTTTAGTCCTTCGCAAGTACTTTAGGATTGCTTTGACTGCAGTCCAATGATCTGTTCCTGGATCTTGTTGGTATCTGCTAGTCATGCTCAGTGCATGTGCGACATCCGGGCGGGTACATAACATGGCATACATGATAGATCCTATTGCCGAAGCATATGGTACTCTACTCATTGTATCCCTCTCCTCTCTTGTTGAAGGACCTTGGTTCTTCTTCAAGAGAAGGCCATGTCTAAATGGTACCTTACCATTTTTGGAGTTAGACATATTGAACCTCTTCAATATTTTGTCTATGTACCCTTCTTGACTTAGTCCTAGAAGCCTTTTTGACCTATCTCTATAGATCTTGATACCTAGTATCATTTCGGCTTCTCCTAAGTCTTTCATAGAAAATACAGTCCCCAACCATTGTTTGATGTCTTTCATCATGGGAATGTCATTTCCTATGAGTAGGATGTCGTCCACATATAGGACAAGGAAAACTATCTTGCTCCCACTAACCTTCTTGTAAACACAAGGCTCATCTTCGTTCCTTATGAAGCCGTAACCTTTTACTGCCTCGTCAAAACGAAGATTCCAACTCCGAGATGCTTGCTTTAGTCCGTAGATGGACCTCTGAAGCTTGCATACACGATTTGGATGCTCTTGATCGATGTATCCCTCGGGTTGTTTCATATAAACATCCTCGAGTAGGTTTCCATTCAGGAAAGCCGTCTTAACATCCATCTGCCATATCTCATAGTCATAATATGCAGCTATGGCGAGCATAGTCTGAATAGACTTGAGCATCACGACAGGGGAGAAGGTTTCATCATAGTCTATACCATGAGTCTGTCTGAAACCTTTAGCCACTAGTCGTGCCTTGAAGATCCCGCCAGGTTTTAACTTGAAAATCCACTTGCAATCGACAACCTTTGTCTGAACAGGAGGATCAATCAAAGTCCAAACTTTATTGTCCCTCATGGATTGCATTTCAGATTCCATTGCTTGTAGCCATTTATCTGAATCTGGACTTTCTAAAACCTGTTTGTAGTTCACGGGCTCATTAGAGTCCACCAAGATCAAATCTTGATCGTCAGTTACGAGAAATCCGTATCTCTCAGGTTCATGACGAGATCTACTAGACCTTCTAGGTTCTTGTGTTGTTGACTCAGGCTGCTCATCTTCATGAGTTCCCATGTCAACTTCCATCTCAGTTTCTGTAGATCGTTCTACATTCTCTTGTGGTTCTGGAACTTCTCCGAGTTCTATTCTACTCCCACTATCTTTCTTGTAGAGAAAATCTTTCTCTAAGAAAGTGGCTCCCCGAGCAACAAACACTTTGTTCTCAGTTGGATTGTAGAATTGATATCCTTTAGTTTCCTTAGGATATCCCACAAACAGGCATTTGTCAGTTTTAGGTTCAAGCTTACTACTTTGTAAACGCTTTACATGAGCTTGACAACCCCAAACTCGTAGATATGACATATAGGGTTTTTGACCCGTCCACATCTCATATGGAGTCTTATCTACTGCCTTAGATGGAATACGATTTAGTAAGTAGGCAGCTGAAAGGAGGGCATAACCCCAAAAGGACATAGGGAGAGTCGCTTGGCCCATCATAGATCGAACCATATCTAATAAGGTCCGATTCCTCCTCTCGGATACACCATTCCATTGAGGTGTTCCTGGTGGAGTCAGCTGTGAAACAATTCCACACTGTTTTAGATAGCCATCGAACTCATCATTAAGGTATTCACCTCCCCGATCGGAGCGAATAGCCTTAATCCTTCTATTTAACTGATTTTCTACTTCATTTTTAAACTCTTTGAACTTTTCAAAAGTTTCACTTTTATACCTCATTACGTAGACATAACCATATCTACTATAGTCATCGGTAAAAGTCACGAAGTATTCAAATCCACCTCTGGCTTGTGTGCTCATCGGTCCACATACATCTGTATGTATTAGTGCCAATAGCTCACTAGTCCTCTCGCCTTTCTTGCTGAAAGGACTCTTCGTCATTTTGCCTTGCAAACAGGGTTCACATGTGTCATATGATTCGAAATCAAATGAACCAAGCACTCCATCCTTATGAAGTCTTTGAACTCGCTTCGCATTTGCATGGCCTAGACGACAGTGCCATAGATATGTTGGACTTAAATCAGATTGAATTAATTTGGCTTTCTTTTCAATGTTATATACCGGTTTCTCTTGGGTCAAATCCAAGATATATAGGCCATTGCACAAATTTGCAACTCCATATAAAACATCTTTTTGATATAAAGACAACGATTTATTACCAATAATAAAACGAAATCCTTTGATATCCAAGCAAGAAATTGAAATAATATTCCTACTCATAGTAGGTACATAATAACAATTCTCTAAAACAATGTTTAAACCGGAAGGCAAAGACAAAATGTAATCTCCAACTTCAACGGCTGCAACTCTTGCCCCGTTGCCTACTCGGAGATCTACTTCGCCTTTCTTTGTCATCCTTCTATTGCTCAGTCCCTGCACATCAGTACAAATGTGAGCCCCACAACCGGTATCTAATACCCATGAGGTGGACATAGAAAGATTAATCTCAATAACAAAGATACCTGAAGCCGAAGGATTCTGTTTCTTCTCTTCAAGAAACAGCTTGCAGTTTCTTCTCCAATGCCCCTTCTGATTGCAATGGAAACATACTGCGTCCTTCTGAGCATTTTTCTTAGCAGGAGGAGTTTGAGGCTGAGCCTTAGGAGCAGTCTTACTGCGAGGCTTCTTGTTTTCAGCAACTTTTGCCTTGCCTTTAAACTTTCTCTTGTTGCCCTTACCCTTTTCCACAACAAGTACTGGCGTTGCCTTCCGAAGGGTTTGCTCAGTATTTTTAAGCATTCCATGGAGCTCAGGAATTGTCCTCTCCATGTTATGCATGTTGTAGTTCACCACAAAGTCATTGTAATCATCAGGCAGTGAAGCCAAGATGATGTCAATGGCTAACTCTCTAGAAAGAGGTGCATTTAATCTCTCTAGGGTATCAATATACCCCTTCATCTTGATCAAATGCGTGCTTACTGACGAACCCTTCGCCATCTTGCACGAGATCAATGCTTTTATCGTAACGAACCTTTCGTTACGGGCTTGTTCACGGAACATTTCCGTTAGTGACACATAAATTTGGAACGCTTCCGAATTCATGAATTGTTTCTGAAGCTCGCCTGACATAGTCGCGAGCATCAGACATGTCACGTCATCGGAATCGCTTTTCAGCTTTTCCCATGCTCGTTGAACCGCAGCCGTAGCATTTACTGGTGGTTCAGGTAAAGCAGCGTCTAAGATATTTAGCTTCCTTTCTTGTTTGAGAACGATTCTCAAGTTTCTTTCCCAATCTAAGAAGTTTGGACCAACAAGCTTTTCTTTGTCCAAAATGCTTCTTAGAGTGAGATTAGATGTATTAGTGCTAGTAGATGCCATTTCTACAAAAGAAAATGCAAAATATTAGAATGAGTTTTAAAATATTTTCCACAATAGCCAAAATTGAAATCCCAAACAATTTTGTGTTGGTGCTAGATTGTGGGCCGAAAATCCACAAAGAATCAACCCCAGTCTTGCTTTGGCAAGTATCGTAGGGATTGGGCTCTTTTGGTAGGCAACGTTCAAATCACATCCCTATGTAATTTAACGATTTCCAATTGCATCACTATGCAACTTTTCGGTGATAGGATGAACATTCCAAATGTTTGACACCATCCTATCTTTGCAAAATTAATCCCTAGTCAACTTATCGGGTCAAGCTAGGATTAATTTTCCCAAGTTAAACCATCCCTCAAGGCATCACATCAATAGACACCCACACAGTTTTTCCATAACAAGTGGTAGTGATAAAGTCGGGCATCTAATACCCAAACAGTTTTTCCACTCATTAATGGTAGTGATAAAGTTGAGCACTATTATGCAATAACCCGCCGCACGAAGAAAACCTGAGGCCCTTGGGCTCTCCAAGTCCACCAGACGTTCAACGCTCAAGCGGGCCCTCAAGTATGGAAGCAAAATCTTGGGTTTTTAGGATTTAAGTTTGATCGGCTTAACATGCATTGTCGTTTTCATTCATTCACAAAACATAAAATTGCGGAAATGCGATGAATTGGGCTCTAATCTATTACAGGGCCTTTTAACAAAAAAAAAAAAAAAAAACTTCTTTTGGGCCTTCATTTTGGGCTTCCGTTCCTGGGCTCCACCATGGACTCCTTTGGAACCTCCTTTTGGGCCTAACTATTACATAATTTTTTAATAGGCACGCAGGCCCAATTTTAAAATGGCTCGCAGGCCCAAAAATTTAAATAATAAATTTTAAGCCCAATTCATGCATAGAAAAACACACAATTGCATATGCTTCATACAAGCCAATTTTATTAGGCCGAATCATTTAATTAGGGATTGTGTAACTCTTACACTATTAAAATTGATCGTGTCATGATCAATTTTAATCAATCCCATGTTCATTCATTTTAATCGAATGATGCATGAACATGCTAGCATAATTATGATGCTTCACATAAAATTTAAACAATTTAAATTTAAGCATCATAAGTAAACTAAAATAAATAACAATTAATTAATCTAATTAATTAATTATTTATTTATCTTTTCTAATTATCCTAATCTAATTAAGATAATTTATTTCAAAATTTAAACTTATAGGATAAAATTCTAAATTAATCCTATCTTTATCTAATAAGATTATTTAATTAAAATCTTATTAAATAAAATTCAGAAAATTTTTTAAAATTTTAATTTTCTGAAACTCTTGGGGTCATTTCGTAAATAACCAAAATTCTGGGCTTAGGGTTTTAAAGATTAAAACTTCTGGGGTTATTTTGCAAATTTTAAAACAATTTTTAAACGCAGGCATTTTCGGGATTTTGGAGTGCGGCGGGGGCAAACTGGTCATTTCAGCCCAATTAGGGCACCAGCCCCCGCCGCCTCCTTTCTTCTTCCCCGATTTGCTGCCGGCGTCGCCCTGGTTTTTTCGGCGAACAATTCGCCTATTCCGGCGCTGCTCACAGCGCCGGACGTCGCCACTTCGCCCCGGTCTGACCCCGATCGAATCGAAGTCGACCTTGGCGACTCATCGAACGACGAAGGAAAAACCCGCGAGCGGACTTCGAAAACTCCATCGGCGCGAGGAACATTTCCCCGGCCTCGACGAAGCAGCCAGCGCGAGGAATATTTCCCAGGCATCCAAACCTGCAAACAGCTTTCAAAAACCCCAAAACGAAAGGAAAAAAAAAAAAAAAATCTTCCCGGCGAAGCGAAAACCATTTTCAGGACGGAACAATTCCGAACAAACGTAAGAACAAAACCCAGAATAGAAATCAAAACCCAGATTACTACAAATCGTTTTGAAACCAAAATCCCGAGACCATCCCGGTGATAAAACGCAACAAACGAAAAGGGGAAAAATCGTCAAACCCAGTTTTAGCATCATCGTATTTTCGGCGAAACCAAGACAAAAAAAAAAAACACAGCAGCCCATAATTTCGTTTTAATCAGAGGGTAAGCCTTCTATAGCCAATTCGGTTTTTTTTTTTTTTTTTTTTTTCAATGAAGGTTTCCCAAACCCAGAAAACCAAAACCAAATTTAGCCCTTGTTTAATTCTGGCCAAAAAAAATTTCATTCCCGAAACAATTTGACGGCAGAAAAATCATTTGTTTCAATTAAAACATTTTTAATTAAAACAAGTTAAAACCTCGCTCTGATACCACTGTTGGATCGTGTTTAGGCATTTAATTCTAAATTAAATGGCGAAATTCCTAAACACTAAAGGATTCGGGTCTTACCCTCGACGCGTAATCGGTTGTGCAGCCGCCTGGATCCTTTGGGAAGATTGCGTTCACCACCACAGAACAATTCAAGCGAATTGTCTCTACGTTCTTGCACTGGAGTTCTCTCAGAACCGGTGCTAGCCCCAAAATTTGCCTGTTTTAGAGAAAACCTTTTTCTCTCTGGGAAGAATAATTTTCTGGAATAACGTTGTTTTTTGTAAAGTCTGATTGTCAGTTCAAAAAGAATTTTTCAAACGTTTATTTTAAAACTGAGTCTGTTAAAACCTTTTTAACAGACTCCAGATACTTCTCTGATTTGAGAAGTATCTGTTTTAATAATTATAAATAATAATTAATAATAATTAATTAATTATTTACTGAGTTGGGTTTTACCAACACCATGGATCAACCCATTGATCCATGGATCAGGCTGATGGGTCAAGAACCTTAATTCACAATTAGGTCCCTTGATTTATCAGCTCAACTCAATTCTTCCCAGGTAATTAATTAACTTTTAATTAATACCGTAAAACTCTTCAATAATATTTAATTAAACTATTTAATTAAATATTATCTATTTAAGTATAACTCTTATACTTAGAACAGGCAATTTAATTAATTCTGACTCATCGAACTCACTTATGTGCGATCCTGTAGGTCCATTCCAAATTGACAATGAATAAATTAATCTCATTAATTAATCCATAAATCATTAGTGGTCTCTAGCAAGACATAATGACTACACAATTCAGAACGGAGGGTCGAATGGTGATTCAACACAACCTTCCGAGTATACTACGTAATGTCCTCTACACTGATATCCAGTTTAGCATAAGGCATGGAACCAATCATCCTTATATAGCTAAACGTTTTACTTGATCTCTTAGTGACACTGAACTTAATCAAGCAATTGATAACCCTTATCATTTCTTGGGCACGGCCATGCACTTTTCAGTTCACTATCAAGCGGCCAAGATATCATCTCTCATTTAAGAGAGACTTGTAGTCCCATCACTTCACCTACATACCTTAGCGTGAATCATAGTGTACCCAATCATACCCGTACTTGGCAACCTGTTACGGTCCCGTTAGGCATATGTCAAAGCACACTCTAATTCACCTAAGACTATGCAGTGATTTATGGTCTAAGGATCCTCGTACGAGTACTACTCAAAAGAATCACTCATGATCTAACAGTCCATGGAGTGTTTCTTTTGGCGGATCGATTTCATAAAATTCAATATGCACAAGAATATAATTTCATGAAATTAACTCATCAGATAAATAATCAATCAAACGACAAATGTCTTATTTACATAAATAACCCTCAAAGTTTATTTACATAAATAGCCCTCATTAGGGCATATACACCAACAGTATCATCATTGTTTTCTTTCTATCTTATAATTTCTTTCTAAATCTTATTCTTGTTTCTTTTACCTAATCATTGCATACTATCCTTTCTTTGACCTCTATACTTTCTTTGTTGCCAAGTAAGATCTTTGAGTAGCATCTTGTAAGGGTTTAACGATTCTCACAAGAACTTGCAGGAGGAAAAGAGTGGTAAAATCTGAGTGCAACTTACCCCTACTAGATCGGCCTTAAACACGAGTGAAAATTTCTTTTCATTTGGGTTGAGACATATTAGGGAAAGGGGAAAAGGGGTGCGAGGTACTTTTATCTTTTGTTGTTCTAATGGCAGATCCAACCGGTGAAACACCTGAACAAAAAGCATGGAGGGAACACACCACAAGGCGATTGGAACAAATCATTGATAGGGTCACCACCCGAATGGACCAACTAGAACTTGCTTTTCAGCAAAGAGAAGAAAAGCAAGGAAGTCAACAAGATGACGAGGAAGATGATAGGAGGTCCGAGGAAGAAATGTCTGAAGTATCCCGAGGGAATGGGAGGAGAAGGAATGGATTTGGAGTTGATAGCAACCTTAATGGTCTCAAAATGAAGATTCCTGAATTTGATGGAAAAGGAGATCCCGAGGCATATTTTGATTGGGAAATGAAGGTGGAAAAAATATTTTCTATCCACAATTATTCGGAAGAAAAGAAGGTAAAAATTGCTTCCCTTGAATTTCACGGTTATGCATTAACATGGTGGGATCGATTGATTGTTTCTAGAAGAAGGAATAGAGAGAGGCCAATTGCAACTTGGGAAGACATGAAGGCTGTTTTGAGGAAACGATTCATTCCCCCTCATTACTATAGAGATCTTTACAACAAGTTGCATAGTATCACTCAAGGAGCAAAGACCGTGGCAGAATATTACCAAGAGATGGATTTAGCAATGACAAGAGCAAGCATTGAGGAAGATCCCGAAGCTACTATGGCACGGTTTTTGGGTGGTTTAAGAAGAGAGATTGCCAATGTTGTTGAATTACAACATTACTTGGATTTGGAAGAAATGATGCATGTGGCAGAAAAGGTGGAAAGGCAATTGAAAAGAAATAGTGGTTCAAGTAAGTTTCTTTCTAACCAATCCTCTTGGAAAAACAATAATGGAAACAAAAGGGATTTTGGTAAAAAGAAAGATGAACCAAAGAAGCATGATTTTAAAAGGTTTGAAAAGGGTGAATCAAGTAAAAGTTCTTCTTCTACTTCTAAACTCACTTGTTTTAAGTGTTTGGGAAAGGGACATATAGCTTCCCAATGTCCTAACTCTAGGACTATGGTAATGCGAGAAGATGGTTCTTGTTTGAGCCAAAGTGAAGGAGAAGAAAATGAGAAGGATCCGAATGTTGAAGATGAAGGTGAACAATTTGAAACAAGTGGTGATGAGGTTTTGGTCACTTTGAGAGTATTGAATACTCAAGTTGGATATTATGATGAAGAGCAAAGGAGTACTATCTTTCACACAAGATGCAAAGTACAAGATAAGGTATGCATGCTCATCATTGATAGTGGGAGTTGTACTAATTGTGTTAGCTCTTATCTTGTAGACAAATTGGGTCTATCCATGACTGCTCATCCCAATCCTTACCGTTTGCAATGGCTCAATGATAGTGGAGAGCTAAGGGTGAATCGGCAAGCAAAGGTAAAATTTTCAATTGGGAAATATGAGGATGAAGTTTTGTGTGATGTAGTACCGATGCAAGCTGGCCATATTCTTCTTGGCCGACCATGGGAGTTTGATCATGATGCTAATCATGAGGGAAAATCTAACAAGTATCATATTGTTCATAATCGTAAAGCTTTTACTCTTGTTCCACTTTCTCCTCAACAGGTGCACAAAGAACAAATGAGAATGAGAGAGAAAAGGCTAAAAGAGGAGAGTGAGTTGAAAAAGCCAAAAGAGTGTGAAAAAGCAAGAGATGTGAGTGCTAAAAGCAAAGTGAGTGAAGAAAAAACAAGAGATGGAAAGGCAAAAAGCAAAGTGAGTGAGAGGGAAAAACCAAAGGCCAGTGAGACAAAAGGTGCCTTCTTTGCGAGCATGAGAGATGTAGATAGAGCCCTCAATTCTCACCAACCAATTGTTATGCTCTTGTTCCATGAAGAATGTCTTGTTCTTGATGAGCTTCCTAACAATTTACCTTTAGAAATTGTGGCTGTTTTGAATGAATTTGCAGATGTGCTACCCGAGGAAGTGCCTAAGGGGATACCTCCAATTCGAGGAATTGAGCATCAAATAGACTTTCTACCCCGAGCTTCCATTCCATATAGGCCAGCCTATCGTGCACATCCAGAAGAAACAAAAGAACTTCAAAGGCAAGTTGAAGAATTGCTAAGCATGGGATATATTCGTGAGTCTTAGCCCTTGTGCTATTCCTGTCATTTTAGTTCCAAAGAAAGATGGTACATGGCGTATGTGCATTGATTGTAGGGTTGTGAACAAAATCACCATTAAGTATCGTCACCCCTACCAAGATTAGACGATATGCTCGATGAATTATTTGGTGCAAAATTTTTCACAAAAATTGATTTAAAATCTGGTTATCATCAAATAAGAATCAAAGAGGGTGATGAATGGAAAACGACTTTCAAAACAAAATTGGTCTTTATGAGTGGCTTGTTATGCCTTTTGATTTAATTAATGCCCCTAGTACATTTATGAGGCTAATGAATCATGTTTTGAGACGTTTCATTGGAAAGTTTGTAGTTGTCTATTTTGATGATATCTTGATCTAGTAAGAACATAGGAAAACATGTTGAACATCTTAAGCTTGTTCTTACTACTTTGCGTAAAGAAAAATTGTTTGCAAATTTGAAAAAGTGTACTTTTTGTGTTGAAGAAGTTATTTTTCTTGGCTATGTTGTGAGTTCTAATGGTTTGAGAGTTGATGAAGCAAAGGTGGCAGCAATTCTTGATTGGCCAATTCCCACAAATGTGACTGAGGTGAGATTTTTCCATGGACTTGCAAGTTTTTATAGGAGATTTGTCAAAGATTTCTCAACAAAAGCAGCTCCACTAAATGAGTTGGTAAAGAAAAATGTTAAGTTTGAGTGGGGAGATTCTCAACAAAAGGCATTTGATCAATTGAAGCATGATTTGACTAATGCTCCTGTTTTAGCCTTGCCTAATTTTTCTAACACTTTTGAAGTTGAATGTGATGCTTCAGGAATTGGAATAGGTGCTGAGTTGCTTCAAGGAGGCCGCCCCATTGCCTACTTTAGTGAGAAGCTGAATGGAGCAACATTGAACTACCCAACATATGACAAAGAGCTCTATTCAGTGGTGAGAGCATTGGAAACTTGGCAGCACTACCTTATGCTGAGAGAGTTTGTGATTCACACCGATCATGAATCCATCAAGTATCTCAAAGGACAAAAGAATTTGCACAAGAGGCATGCAAAATGGATCTCATTCATTGAAACTTTCCCATATGTGGTAAAGTACAAAAAGGGTAAAGAGAACATTGTGGCTGATGCACTCTCTCGAAGGTATGCCTTGATTACTAGTGTTAATGCTACAATCATGGGATTTGAGTATATTAAGGAGTTGTATGCTACGGATCATGATTTTGCTGACATATTTAATGCATGTGAAAAGGGTGCTTTCAATAAGTTTTATCAATGTGAACGGTTTTTGTTCAAAGAAAACAAATTATGTATTCCTTCTTGTTCACTTAGAGAGCTTTTGGTTCGTGAATCTCATTGTGGAGGTTTAATGGGACATTTTGGTGTTCTAAAAACTTTAGATATTTTGAATGAACACTTTTATTGCCAAACATGAAAAAGGATGTTGAGAAAATTTGATGGGAATCAAGACAAATCCATTCCACCAAGTCCAATTCAAGATATAGTTGGGCCTCTCACAAGGCTAAGGAAGCAAAAGATGGAAGAGGCTTTGTCCAAGTTAGCTACAAAATCATTAGAAGAAGCTCAGTCCAACTACACCTCATTCAGTCCAACTACACCTCATTCAAGCCCAAGCTCGTGCCAATATTGAGAAAAAGACCAAGCAATATGCCAAGCAAGCTAATAAGGGGCGTAAACAAGTCATTTTTGAACCCTGGGATTGGGTTTGAATTCACATGCGCAAGGAACGATTTCCAACTGCTAGGCGTTCAAAGCTACATCCACGGGGAGATGGACCATTTCAAGTGGTGTCTAGAATCAATGACAATGCCTACAAGCTTGATCTTCCCGAGGAGTATGGTATTAGTTCTTCATTCAATGTTTCTGACTTATCTCCTTTTGAATTTGATACAGGTTCATTGGATTCGAGGACGAATCCTTTTCAAGGGGGAAGGAATGATGGGAATCAAGACAAATCCATTCCACCAAGTCCAATTCAAGATATAGTTGGGCCTCTCACAAGGCTAAGGAAGCAAAAGATGGAAGAGGCTTTGTCCAAGTTAGTTACAAAATCATTAGAAGAAGCTCAGTCCAACTACACCTCATTCAAGCCCAAGCTCTATAATCTTGTGGGATTCTTGGACCAAGCTTCTAGCTAATGATTTATGGGCTGCGCTCCACACTCTTTCACAGCCCAAATGGAGTGCAACAAAACACAAGTGCTGATTCTTATGTTCTACCCAACCCGAGAGCAAGTTTTGGGTGCAAGTCCAATTCCATTAGATGTTTTTTTTGGCCCATATCAGTTCAGAATACTCAAGGAACATTCTAGGATGTTTCCACACGTTTTTGGGGTCAATTAGAAGCATTGGATCAGCCTTGGTGGTCAAATTCATGAAGACTAGTTAATGAAGACTTTCCAAGTTCTCTAGGTGCATGAATCTTCACTTAAAGCCTTCAAAGCTCTTCATTTCGGTTCCTAGACTCAAGAAAGCAACTTTTCAGAATTCCAACATCATTGGAACATGTTCTCTTTTATGTGAAAAGGTGCAATGCTTCACATATCAAGAATTGAAGTTGGAAAGCCACCCGGGAAACCAAACGGTCACTAGTTTTCATCAAAAATAATTCTAAGTCTTTTATTTTCATTTTAGCTTAATAATTTCGTGGCTTTTGAATAGGAATCAGATTATTATTAGTATTTTAAGAGTCATAAGTCAATAAGTCAAGTTAGGGACTAGTTTTGCAAAACATTATAAGTCTAAGACTTTAGTTTGTAAATTACTATTATCATGTAAGGTTCTCCTTTTTGTTATAAAAGGAGCTAAGTATTATTCAATAAGAAGATTTTGGAGAGTTATAAACTTGTTAAGGAGTTTCCTTAAGTACTAGTCTTGAACTAGATTGGGTTTTGTAAGTTTTCCTTACATAACTAACAGCTTATCATTCAAATCTTCTTCCATTTGAATGTGGCGCTTTTAACTCTTCTTTCTATTCCATTGTAATTCAAAGGTGTTAGATTTGATACATCTATCATTGTTGGGTTCACTAGATTAGATTGGGGGTTGGGATCATCACTTAATATTTTGTTGTGATTCAAAGGTTTTTGGTTTCTATACCATTGATTGTTGAATTTAACATTAGAAAGGTATTGTTCTCGGAAAAATTCTTTCATTCTTCGAGGATTGCTTGTTTGACGATTTATTGGAGGTGTTCTTCTCATTGCCAATATTCTCTAAACAAGAGGTCTTAGGGTTTGTGAGCAAGTTCAACAAGAAAACGATCTAAATTTGTTGAATCTATAATCGGATTCACATCAGGTGGTATCAGAGCACAGCTTTCTTGTTGTTCATATCTTTATAAACTAAAAAAAAAAAAAAAAATGGGGTTTGGTTCTTTGTTTCACAATCAAGTCTTCTTCTATTTTATTTTGTTCTTTTCTAAGCTTTGTTTCTTTTCTTACTTTAAAAGTGCCTTTTTTTTTTCTTCTATTTCTTTGTGGTTGTAAATTTGTGTTGAGGAACTTCCAAAGTTCAATTGGGGTTTGATTCTTGCTGAAAGATTTTGGTAGGATCTGGGTTTGCACTTGCTCGATTTACCACGCAACAAAAATTTCTATTAAAGCGGAATCTTAGAAAAGTACCTTTGAAGCGTGCACTTGGTGATTCTCTTGTATGCCTCAAGACTATGACTTCACGTTGTGTGGGCAACGAACTAGAAGTCAATTGATCAGCTACTCACCACAATCCACCTGCTAGAAAACTCTAGCCCCGCAGCACCTGGCACGTACTATAAACGCACCGCCCGCAGAGAGAAAAAGCTACGCGCAGCTGGTATAATCCAAGGCCAAAATTTCAGCCACTAGAAACCCAAAAACCAGCTGCACACTTTCTTGAAAATTCGACTTGGAGAGAGAAACGTTTTCTCTCTCTAGAATTTTCTCTCTCTAGAAATCCTGTGGATTAATTGTGTAATTGTGTTGTATTCTGAATGACTGATCCCTTGTCTATTTATAGAGTTACAAGAGAGACTCCAAGTTGGTTTAGGATTGGTCTTCCTACTGGGTTTATGTTTTTCTTCAATCCTGTTTCTGGACTGATACAGATTCTGTTTCCTTCAATCCTGTTCCTGGACTGATACACTCCCAACTGTCACAGGGATTCACTTATCCCAATCCAGTTCCTGGGATGAATCACTCCCAACTGTCACAGGGATTCACTTATCCCAATCCAGTTCCTGGGATGATTCACAACCAACTGACATAAGGATTAATTAATTTCTCAATTAATTAAATCTACCTTTGTCAACAACCCAGTACATAATTAATCGTACCACTAACGGATTAATTATGGCACTACCACCCTACACCAGAATTGCTTCCGGAACAACTTAATTAAATTATATTCATAATCTTCCCACATCAAAGATATAGTGCTCGTTAATTCATTAATTTACTGATAAATTAATTCATCAACTTCTTTAATTCCGAGACTAGTACCACTCGACCTTTTTACTATACCGGACATAAGTCCACCGGCCGGGTTTAGTATAATAAACATTTCGAGCTCATCTCGGGAGCACCATCACCCCGGACGCACCGGTACATGGTTTCCTTTCGACAAGCAGCAGCACACCAAGTAACTAAACACGCGCACCCAACCTACCGAGATTATTGGCCACAATTGACCTCACCCTTTGGCAGATCAAAGTACACTATGTCTAATCCTCATGCCCGCTCGAGTCTAGGGATTTAGAGATAGAATACAAGGATCGATTTGTCTATTAAATCAGTACAAGACAAATCATTCCTAAGAGTCAAGTTCAATATGCCCCGGGCATATCTATATGATTCAATTAGTTTAGACAAACTAATTATCTGAATCACATAATAACCTAAACTGACAGTTTGTCCAAAGCTGTCTCAGTTACGAACCTCATTTATATATTATGTCTTTCAACCAATGATGAGATCTACTGTGTCGCACCAGACACCTCATCATCTACTTACATAATATAAATGGACGATTAATGCACAACAAGATATGACTGAAACACAAATCGATATATTAAACTGGGAAACTGTACAATACAAGCATAGCTTATGTATTCTACTCCAACAATCTCCCACTAATACTTAAGCTGTGCTTTAAGTATACAACTACATACAATCCTACCCAATCTGCTGCTATCTATCTAGAAAAACTGTCAAGGCTCTCCTAAACATCTGATCCCCTTGCCCTTCACGTGAGCCTCAAAGACTTTAGAAGTCAATGTTTTCGTGAACGGATCTGCAAGGTTCTCCTCTGATGCTATCTTAGCCATGAACACATCTACCCTCTTTACGATATCTCGTATCAGGTGGTACTTGCGCTGTATATGTTTACTCGCCTTGTGGACTCGTGGTTCCTTCGAGTTTGCAACTGCACCGTTGTTATCACATTAAACCGTGATAGACTTCGGCAAACCAGGAATCACATCTAAGTCCACTAGGAAGTTCTTGAGCCATATTGCTTCTTTCGCTGCCTCTGATGCGGCAACAAATTCAGCCTCCATGGTAGAGTCCGCCACGCATTTCTGCTTGACACTCCGCCAAACAATGGCTCCACCTCCTAGAGTAAACACATACCCTGAGGTAGACTTGCTCTTGTCCCTGTCGCCTTGGAAATCTGAATCTGTATAACCTCGGGGTACCAGCTCAGACGCCTGATAGACCAGAACTAGGTCCCTCGTTCTGCGTAAATACTTGAGAATGCATTTTACTACCTCCCAATGAGCTTTCCCGGGGTTACTCTGATATCTGCTCACCATGCCAACGGCATAACAGATATCAGGCCTCGTACACAACATGGCATACATGAGACTTCCTACTGCCGAAGCATATGGAACTGTCTTCATGGTCTCTATCTCCTCAACAGTCTTAGGAGACTGTTCCTTAGATAGAAACACTCCATGCCTGAAAGGTAAAAAAACCTTTCTTGGAGTTCTGCATGTTAAAACGGGCCAGAATCGTGTCTATGTATGAAGCTTGGGAGAGCGTTAGTGAACGTTTCCTACGATCTCGAATAATCTTGATCCCAAGGATATGTCCCGCTTCCCCTAAGTCCTTCATATCAAATTGCTTGGACAGCCATGCCTTTACGTCTGATAACACTTTCTTGTTGTTGCCAATCAATAGAATGTCATCTACGTAAAGCACAAGAAACACCACTGAGTTTCCATCACGTCTGCGATATACACATTGCTCATCCGGACGCTGAGTAAATCCAAAGGACTGGATTACTTCATCAAACCGGATGTTCCAAGATCTGGATGCCTGCTTAAGTCCATAAATAGACCTCTTAAGCCTGCAAACCTTATGCTCTTGGCCTTTTTCAATGAATCCCTCTGGTTGCTGCATAAAGATGGTTTCTTCAAGACTTCCGTTTAGGAAAGCTGTCTTGACATCCATCTGCCAAATCTCATAATCCATATGAGCAGCTATGGCCAAGAGAATCCGGATCGACTTAAGCATGGCTACCGGGGAGAAGGTTTCCTCATAGTCGATTCCCTCTTTCTGAGTATACCCCTTCGCCACCAGCCTAGCTTTAAAGGTTTCCACCTTCCCGTCAGGTCCTCTCTTACGTTTGTAGACCCACTTGCATCCAATGGGTTTATACCCATCAGGCAGGTCCACAAGCTCCCAGACTTGATTGTGGTCCATTGACCCCATCTCGGATATCATTGCCTTACGCCAAGATTCTGCATCTTTATCTCGAAGCGCCTCATTATAGTTAACTGGGTCAGGTTCAGGCACATCTGGGACCAGGTCTGAAGCCTCTCCCATGCCAATGAACCTGTCTGGCTGTCTTACAACCCTCCCACTACGACGAGGCACCGCCTGTGTAGGCGCATCATCTGTGATCTCATGTGCAGTGTGTGGTGTATCTACTTGTGCTGGTGCATCAGGATTAGTAGTTTGTCGTCTAAGCTCTTCTAGTACTATCTTACTCTTGGGCTTGTGGTCTAAGACATAGTCCTCTTCTAAAAATCTAGCGTTGGTACTTACCACCACTTTCTGATCTTTAAGACTATAGAATAGACCACCTTTCGTTCCCCTAGGATATCCTACAAACAGCATTAATTCTGTTCTTGCATCTAACTTAGCTGTATCTGCCTTAAGCACATGTGCTGGGCAGCCCCAAATTCTGAGATGTCTTAGACTGGGCTTCCGCCCGTTCCACAACTCTATTGGGGTTGAAGGCACGGTTTTAGATGGTACAAGATTAAGAATATACATTGCCGTTTCCAAGGCATATCCCCAGAACGAACTTGGCAAATCACTATAGCTCATCATGGACCTAACCATTTCCATAAGAGTTCGGTTCCTCCTTTCTGCTACACCATTCTGCTGTGGCGTGCCAGGTGCAGACAACTGAGACTGAATTCCTACCTCAGTGAGGTAATCTCGAAATTCATGGGACAGGTACTCCCCATCACGATCTGAACGTAGTGTCTTGATACTCTTACCATGATGCTTCTCCACATCTGCCCGAAACTCTTTGAACTTGCCAAAACATTCGGACTTGTGGCGCATTAGGTAAATGTATCCGTACCTAGAGTAATCATCCGTGAATGTCACGAAATACTCATATCCCCCTCGTGCCTGGACCGTCATAGGTCCACACAAGTCAGAATGAATCAACTCTAATACTTCTTTAGCTCTATAGCCTTTTGCTTTAAAAGGTCTCTTGGTCATCTTACCTTCCAAGCAGGATTCGCAGGTTGCATAACTGTCAATATCTAATGAACCCAAAGGTCCATCATTGACCAACCTCTGAATCCTACTAAGGTTTATATGACCTAGCCTTAGATGCCAAAGATAGGTTTGATTCATTTCAGAAGGTCTCTTCCTCTTATTAATGTTAGATACTGAGCTATCTATTTCTATGTTTTGCGCAACAGGGGAGTTAGAATTAACCACAAATAAATTGTCCACCAATGAACCAGAACAAACAAGTTTGCCATTTCTTCTAATAAAAACAGACTCATCAGAAAAAATAAACTTGTAACCGTTCTTAAAGAGTTTAGAAACCGAAATCAGGTTCTTTCTAAAACTCGGTACATAAAGACAGTTTACTAACTCTAGGTTACAATTCTCGAAATTTAACCTAAACCACTCCCACTGCTTCTACTGACACTCTTATAGTGTCGCCCAAGTAGATATCCAATTTGCCTTCTCTAAGCTTCTGGGTTACTTGGGACCCTTGCAAAGAATTACAAACATGGTCAGTGGTACCTGAATCCACACACCAAGTATCTGTGGGAATCGCCGCTAAACATGTCTCAGTAATTAAGGCATGATTTATCGTACTTATAAGCTTTGGACAATCCGCTTTCCAATGTCCCGTCTTATTGCACTTGAAGCACTTGTCTTTTGACTTCTTCTTTGCAATATCTGGCTTAGGCACAATTTGTGCCTTTTTAGCTACTCCCTCGAGCTTTCTCTTCTTCTTTCCAGCCTCAGGCTCAGAAGAAGATTCTAAAGCTTCGACTGCGACTAAAGCTCGCTTCTTCTCTTGAAGAAGACTTTTAGCCGCCATCAACTCTGCTAAGAGCTCGGATGAACTCCACAACATCTTACTTATGTTGTAGTTCAACCGAATCCACTCATAGCTTTGAGGCAGGCTCTAGAGGACAATATCGGCTTTGGTTTCACCAACGATTTCGCCTCCCACTACCTCAACCTTGTTGATGTTACTAATCATGTCAATGACACGATCTCTCACAGGAGCGCTCTCAGCCCTAAGGACAATGTCCAAGTTACGACTTCCATCGACATTATTAGTTCCAGTTAAATTGTTGTTTTTCAAAATAGCAGCTAAAGGATTGAATGCCATATCGATTTAAACTGGAAAGTTAAACAAACAGTGTTTCAGTTATATATGCTAGAATTTTCGTAAAACATGAAAATTCAATTAATTATTGATTCCCTCAAAACAATAATATTAATCCACCAACATCTCATCCACCGGGATTCTCGCAAGCCACGCAGTGTGGACGTTTACGCTAACCCACATTCGTTTGAGAAGAACCAAGTTCATTAACTACACTATCTGATCAACGATCTTTTGATCAATGTAGCTAATAGTCGGTGCTTTCAGCCGTACAAGTAAGCAGCGTAACCTCGCGGGAGGAATACTACAGATCGTACACTAAGTGTATGCCATTACGTGACTTCTGAGTTTGTTACCTCAGGATAGTGCGCCTCAGATGGAGAGGGTGTCGCATTTCTCCTAGTTAAACTCGCTCTAGTCATCTTACTCAGAAGCTCATAGTATAGCGATCTCGGGGTTGGACTCATCCGAATGGAGGAAGGCCCTAATGCCAACGCGCAAGCCCACCCACATCGCATATGAACCCGTAATGGTGGCCATGGGGATATAACACAACCCGCTCCCACTTAGATTTCCAAATTGAGGGTTTTTCCGGTTTTAACATGCAATTAACTAACCTAAGTTATGTGCAACCATAAAACCAGACATGCTTTAATTCATGCATCTAAAATACAGCATAAAAATAAAGCATAAAAATTAAAACAATAAATACGGGAAATAAATTCGAAAAAATAAATTCCCCGACTATTATGGTTTTAATTGCTTCCATCCTTTGCCCTCATCTCGTGTCCCGTCACGTCACTCGATGGAGAGAGTCTTGAATTTCAAAAAACGAAAACTGGAGGAAAAACGGGCCAAAAACAGCCCGAACGGCCCAAACGGGCCGCCCGGGCCGCAACCAGCGCGCACAGCCCGCACGGGCCGTGCGCGCGGCCCAGCGCGCGCGGCCACTGCGCGCGCGGCCCCTGCGCGCGCGGCCCATGCGCGCGCGGCCCAGCGCGCGCAGCCCGCGCCCGGCAGCAGCGCGCAGCAGCTGCTGCGCGCTGCTGCTGCCTTTTTAGCCTGCCGGCCGGCGATTTTGCTGCCGGCAAATGTTGCCGGCGTCGCCTCCTGCCGCCAACTCCTCTTTCGCTTTTTCCCACGCTATTTGGTCTTCTTGCAATTCGTTCTGGGTTTTCCTGGGTTTCTTCAAATTCATGATAACCCAAAACCCACGAATCCAAGTTGCCCACCATAACGCCTTCGATTACAAAAAAAATAATTTTCCTACTACAAGGCATTCTAGGAAAATTAAATAATCGAAATTACATAGAAAAAATCCTACTACAGATTTAATCTAATCCTACACGGCTTCCAGCACGTGGTTAAACTATTACAAACATTCATAATAAAATTAAATCCGGACAAGTCCCGGAGTTTAATTAAAACCCATACAAACGTAACCATAATAGTCGGGATTCTAAACCACCTGCAAATAAAACCATGTAATAAATCGAACAAGCACAGAACCCCCTAAACCTGGCTCTGATACCAATTGAAAGATTTTGGTAGGATCTGGGTTTGCACTTGCTCGATTTACCACGCAACAAAAATTTCTATTAAAGCGGAATCTTAGAAAAGTACCTTTGAAGCGTGCACTTGGTGATTCTCTTGTATGCCTCAAGACTATGACTTCACGTTGTGTGGGCAACGAACTAGAAGTCAATTGATCAGCTACTCACCACAATCCACCTGCTAGAAAACTCTAGCCCCGCAGCACCTGGCACGTACTATAAACGCACCGCCCGCAGAGAGAAAAAGCTACGCGCAGCTGGTATAATCCAAGGCCAAAATTTCAGCCACTAGAAACCCAAAAACCAGCTGCACACTTTCTTGAAAATTCGACTTGGAGAGAGAAACGTTTTCTCTCTCTAGAATTTTCTCTCTCTAGAAATCCTGTGGATTAATTGTGTAATTGTGTTGTATTCTGAATGACTGATCCCTTGTCTATTTATAGAGTTACAAGAGAGACTCCAAGTTGGTTTAGGATTGGTCTTCCTACTGGGTTTCTGTTTTCCTTCAATCCTGTTTCTGGACTGATACAGATTCTGTTTCCTTCAATCCTGTTCCTGGACTGATACACTCCCAACTGTCACAGGGATTCACTTATCCCAATCCAGTTCCTGGGATGAATCACTCCCAACTGTCACAGGGATTCACTTATCCCAATCCAGTTCCTGGGATGATTCACAACCAACTGACATAAGGATTAATTAATTTCTCAATTAATTAAATCTACCTTTGTCAACAACCCAGTACATAATTAATCG
Source organism: Knoxia roxburghii (assembly GCA_030378225.1). NCBI lineage: Eukaryota > Viridiplantae > Streptophyta > Magnoliopsida > Gentianales > Rubiaceae > Knoxia > Knoxia roxburghii. The sequence continues at coordinate 26,180,644 of CM059420.1, read as the reverse complement.
TACCACTAACGGATTAATTATGGCACTACCACCCTACACCAGAATTGCTTCCGGAACAACTTAATTAAATTATATTCATAATCTCCCCACATCAAAGATATAGTGCTCGTTAATTCATTAATTTACTGATAAATTAATTCATCAACTTCTTTAATTCCGAGACTAGTACCACTCGACCTTTTTACTATACCGGACATAAGTCCACCGGCCGGGTTTAGTATAATAAACATTTCGAGCTCATCTCGGGAGCACCATCACCCCGGACGCACCGGTACATGGTTTCCTTTCGACAAGCAGCAGCACACCAAGTAACTAAACACGCGCACCCAACCTACCGAGATTATTGGCCACAATTGACCTCACCCTTTGGCAGATCAAAGTACACTATGTCTAATCCTCATGCCCGCTCGAGTCTAGGGATTTAGAGATAGAATACAAGGATCGATTTGTCTATTAAATCAGTACAAGACAAATCATTCCTAAGAGTCAAGTTCAATATGCCCCGGGCATATCTATATGATTCAATTAGTTTAGACAAACTAATTATCTGAATCACATAATAACCTAAACTGACAGTTTGTCCAAAGCTGTCTCAGTTACGAACCTCATTTATATATTATGTCTTTCAACCAATGATGAGATCTACTGTGTCGCACCAGACACCTCATCATCTATAAATGGACGATTAATGCACAACAAGATATGACTGAAACACAAATCGATATATTAAACTGGGAAACTGTACAATACAAGCATAGCTTATGTATTCTACTCCAACACTTGCACTAAGGAAAGAGTGGAAAAACACGAGTGCAACTTGTCCCTACTAAATCAGCCTTAAACACGAGTGAAAATTTTCTTTTCATTTGGGTTGAGACATAATAGGGAAAAGGGGAAAAGGGGTGTGAGGTATTTATAACTATTATTTGTTGTTTATCTTTTAATGGCAGATTCAACCGGTGAAACACCTGAACAAAAGGCATGGAGGGAACACACCACAAGACGACTTGATCAAGTCCTTGAAAGGGTCATCACCCGGATGGACCAACTAGAACTTGTTTTTCAACAAAGAGAAGAGAGGCAGCTAGGAAGTCAACATGATGATGAGGAGGATGATAGGAGATCTGAGGAGACCTTAATACGAAGAGATAGAAATGATGAGGAATCAAATGTTTCACCAGTGAGGGCACGAAGGGGAAACCATAGAAGGGGACAAGACAACAATCTCATGGAACTTAAAATCAAAATCCCTGAATTTCATGGCAAAAGTGATCCCGAGGCATACTTGGAGTGGGAAACAAAAGTGGAGAAGATCTTTTCTATTCATGATTACTCTGAAGAAAAGAAGGTAAAAATTGCTACTCTTGAGTTTCAATCTTATGCTCTAACATGGTGGGACAAGTTGTTATCTACTAGGAGAAGAAATCGGGAGAGGCCAATTGAGACTTGGGATGATATGAAGTCAATCATGAGGAAACGCTTTCTTCCTCCACATTTCTATAGGGATTTGTATAACAAATTGCAAGGAATCTCTCAAGGCTCAAAAACTGTGGCTGAATATTATCAAGAGATGGAAGTTGCAATGACAAGAGCCAACATCGAAGAAGATGAAGAGGCTACCATGGCTCGGTTTTTAGGTGGTCTTAAGAGAGAAATTGCTGATGTGGTTGAGTTGCAAAATTACATGGATTTGGAGGAAATGGTTCATGTAGCCGAAAAGGTAGAAAGGCAGCAAAAGAGAAGATATGGTTCGAACAAGTTTCCTTCTAAGAACCATTCATGGAACAAGAAGGATGATGACAAAAAAGATTCAAAGAAGTTTGAGCCAAAGAAATCTTTCTCCAAAGGTGACACTAGTAAACCTTCTACTTCTTCTACTTCCAAACTAACATGTTTTCGTTGTTTGGGAAAAGGACATATTGCTTCTCAATGTCCAAATCAGAAAACCATGATGTTACTTGAAGATGGCACAATTCTTAGCCAAAGTGAGGGCGAAGATGATGAAAAGGACATTGAAGAAGTTGGAGAACAAATGGCTGAAGATAGTAGTGAGGAGGTGCTGGTCACAATCAGGACTTTGAATACACAAATTGGTGAACTGGATGATCAACGCAACAATATCTTCCACACTCGTTGTAGAGTTCAAGATAAGGTTTGTTTGTTAATCATTGATAGCGGTAGTTGTACTAATGTTGCAAGTTCTCTTCTTGTAGAAAAGCTGGGACTACCTGTTATCAAGCATCCTAGTCCTTATAGGTTGCAATGGCTGAATGATCATGGAGAAGTAAGGGTCAATCGCCAAGTGAAAGTCCCTTTTTCAATTGGCAAATATGAAGATGAAATTCTTTGTGATGTGGTTCCAATGGACGCTGGACACATCTTGTTGGGAAGACCTTGGGAGTACGATCATGATGCAAAGCATTTTGGAAAGACAAATCAGTACCAAATTGTTCACAAAAAGAAGTCTTACACTCTTGTACCTTTGACACCTCAACAGGTTCATAAAGAGCAAGTGAAAATGAGAGAAAAAAGGCATCAAGAGAAAAGTGAGAAAAAAAAAAAGCCAAAAGAGTGTGAAAAAGCAAGAGATTGTGAGGAGAAAAGCAAAGGGAGTGAAAAAGAAAAAGCAAGGGATTGTGAGGACAAAAGCAAAGGGAGTGATAGTAAGAAAGATTCAAAGGCAAGTGAGAAAAAAAAAGCCTTCTTTGCTAGCATGAGAGATGTAGAAAGAGCCCTCAAAGCAAAAGACCATTGCTTTATTCTCTTATTCAATGAATCTGCTCTTGTTTCTAATGACTTACCTAGTGATTTGCCACTAGAAATTGTTGGTGTTTTGAATGAATTTTCAGAGGTCATACCCGAAGAGCTACCAAAGGAATTACCACCAATTAGGGGGATAGAGCACCAAATTGATTTTGTGCCTGGATCACAAGTGCCAAATCTGCCAGCATACAGGATGAATCCGGAGGAGACCAAGGAATTACAAAAACAAATTGATGAACTCTTGGAAAAAGGTAGTATTCGTGAGTCTTTGAGTCCTTGTGCCGTTCCAGTCATTTTGGTTCCCAAAAAGGATGGAACTTGGCGCATGTGTGTAGATTGTAGGGCTGTTAACAAAATTACCATTAAGTATCGTCACCCTATTCCTAGATTAGATGACATGCTTGATGAATTGTTTGGTGCAAAGTTCTTCACTAAAATTGACTTAAAATCTGGTTATCACCAAATTAGAGTTAAGGAAGGTGATGAATGGAAAACAGCTTTCAAGACTAAATATGGACTCTATGAGTGGCTTGTTATGCCTTTTGGCTTAACAAACGCCCGTAGTACTTTTATGAGACTCATGAATCATGTGCTTAGATATTTCATTGGAAAATTTGTGGTTGTTTACTTTGACGACATTCTGATCTATAGCAAAAGTTTTGATGATCATGTTGAACATTTAAGACTTGTCATGGCTACACTTCGTGAAGAAAAATTGTATGCTAATCTTAAAAAGTGTGTCTTTTGTGTGGAACAAATAACTTTTCTTGGGTTTGTGGTAAGTTCTGATGGGTTAAGTGTTGATGATGAAAAGATCAAGGCTATCAGGGAATGGCCTACTCCAACCAATGCAACCGAGGTGAGATCTTTTCATGGCCTTGCTAGTTTTTATAGGAGGTTTGTGCGTGATTTCTCTACTAAAGCAGCCCCCTTGAATGAACTAGTAAAGAAAACTGTGAAGTTTGAATGGGGTGAAAACCAACAAAAAGCTTTTGATCTTCTTAAGCATGAGTTGACTAACTCTCCTGTTTTAGCTTTACCTGATTTTTCTAAGGCTTTTGAGGTTGAGTGTGATGCTTCAGGGGTTGGAATAGGGGCTGTTCTTCTTTAAGGTGGTCGCCCAATTGCCTACTTTAGTGAGAAACTCAATGGTGCAGCCATGAATTACCCTACTTATGACAAGGAGCTCTATGCCATTGTGAGAGCATTGGAGACATGGCTCATGCCATGTGAATTTGTGGTACATACGGACCATGAATCCATAAAGTATCTCAAAGTACAGAAAAATTTGCACAAGCGGCATGCCAAATGGATCTCTTTTATTGAGACTTTCCCTTACGTGGTCAAGTACAAAAAGGGTAAGGAAAATGTAGTGGCTGATGCACTATCTTGGAGGTACACTCTTATCACTACAATGCATGCTACTATCATGGGATTTGAATTCATTAAAGATTTGTATGAATCTGATGTTGATTTTTCAACCATTTTTGTTACTTGTGAAAAAGGAGCATTTGAAAAGTTTTACCGATATGAGGGGGTACTTGTTTAAAGGAAATCAGTTGTGTATTCCTATTTGCTCACTTAGGGAATTGCTTGTTAGAGAAGCTCATTGTGGAGGATTAATGGGGCATTTTGGGGTTCTCAAAACTTGTGACATTTTGAATGAACACTTTTTCTGGCCTAGTATGAAAAAGGATGTGCAAAAGGTATGTGAAAGGTGTCTTGAATGTAAAAAGGCTAAATCCACTTCACTTCCCCATGGATTGTATACACCACTTCCTATTCCCAATGCACCTTGGATTGATGTATCAATGGATTTTGTGCTTGGTTTACCAAGGTCTCAGAGGGGGATGGATTCTATCTTTGTGGTAGTTGATAGGTTTTCTAAGATGTCTCATTTCATTGCATGTAAAAAGACAGATAATGCTAGTCATGTGGCTGTATGTTTTTCAAAGAGATTGTTCGTCTTCATGGTAGTCCAAGAACCATTGTTTTAGATAGAGATGTAAAATTTCTAAGTTACTTTTGGAAAACCTTGTGGGGTAAATTGGGGACTAAGCTTTTGTTTTCAACTTCAAGTCATCCTCAAACTGATGGTCAAACTGAGGTCACTAATAGGACCTTGGGAATGTTGTTGAGAGCATTAATCAAAAAGAATTTGAAGAGTTGGGAGGATTGTCTTCCAATAGCTGAGTTTGCTTATAATCGTACTTTGCATTCTACTACTGGTTTCTCACCATTTGAGTTGGTTTATGGATTTAACCCTTTAACTCCCTTGGATTTGTCTCCATTACCAATTAAAGAACAGGTTAACTGATGTGAATCCGATTATAGATTCAACAAATTAAGATCGTTTTCTTGTTGAACTTTCTCACAAACCCTAAGACCTCTTGTTTAGAGAATATTGGCAATGAGAAGAACACCTCCAATAAATCGTCAAACAAGCAATCCTCGAAGAATGAAAGAATTCTTCCGAGAACAATACCTTTCTAATGTTAAATTCAACAATCAATGGTATAAAAACCAAAAACCTTTGAATCACAACAAAATATTAAGTGATGATCCCAACCCCCAATCTAATCTAGTGAACCCAACAATGATAGATGTATCAAATCTAACACCTTTGAATTACAATTGAATAGAAAGAAGAGTTAAAAGCGCCACATTCAAATGGAAGAAGATTTGAATGATAAGCTGTTAGTTATGTAAGGAAAACTTACAAAACCCAATCTAGTTCAAGACTAGTACTTAAGGAAACTCCTTAACAAGTTTATAACTCTCCAAAATCTTTCTTACTATCACTCCCTTTGCTTTTGTCCTCACAATCCCTTGCTTTTTCTTTTCCACTCCCTTTGCTTTTCTCCTCACAATCTCTTGCTTTTTCACACTCTTTTGGCTTTTTTTTCTCACTTTTCTCTTGATGCCTTTTTTCTCTCATTTTCACTTGCTCTTTATGAACCTGTTGAGGTGTCAAAGGTACAAGAGTGTAAGACTTCTTTTTGTGAACAATTTGGTACTGATTCGTCTTTCCAAAATGCTTGGCATCATGATCGTACTCCCAAGGTCTTCCCAACAAGATGTGTCCAGCGTCCATTGGAACCACATCACAAAGAATTTCATCTTCATATTTGCCAATTGAAAAAGGGACTTTCACTTGGCGATTGACCCTTACTTCTCCATGATCATTCAGCCATTGCAACCTATAAGGACTAGGATGCTTGATAACAGGTAGTTCCAGCTTTTCTACAAGAAGAGAACTTGCAACATTAGTACAACTACCGCTATCAATGATTAACAAACAAACCTTATCTTGAACTCTACAACGAGTGTGGAAGATATTGTTGCGTTGATCATCCAGTTCACCAATTTGTGTATTCAAAGTCCTGATTGTGACCAGCACCTCCTCACTACTATCTTCAGCCATTTGTTCTCCAACTTCTTCAATGTCCTTTTCATCATCTTCGCCCTCACTTTGGCTAAGAATTGTGCCATCTTCAAGTAACATCATGGTTTTCTGATTTGGACATTGAGAAGCAATATGTCCTTTTCCCAAACAACGAAAACATGTTAGTTTGGAAGTAGAAGAAGTAGAAGGTTTACTAGTGTCACCTTTGAAGAAAGATTTCTTTGGCTCAAACTTCTTTGAATCTTTTTTGTCATCATCCTTCTTGTTCCATGAATGGTTCTTAGAAGGAAACTTGTTCGAACCATATCTTCTCTTTTGCTGCCTTTCTACCTTTTCGGCTACATGAACCATTTCCTCCAAATCCATGTAATTTTGCAACTCAACCACATCAGCAATTTCTCTCTTAAGACCACCTAAAAACCGAGCCATGGTAGCCTCTTAATCTTCTTCGATGTTGGCTCTTGTCATTGCAACTTCCATCTCTTGATAATATTCAGCCACAGTTTTTGAGCCTTGAGAGATTCCTTGCAATTTGTTATACAAATCCCTATAGAAATGTGGAGGAAGAAAGCGTTTCCTCATGATTGACTTCATATCATCCCAAGTCTCAATTGGCCTCTCCCGATTTCTTCTCCTAGTAGATAACAACTTGTCCCACCATGTTAGAGCATAAGATTGAAACTCAAGAGAAGCAATTTTTACCTTCTTTTCTTCAGAGTAATCATGAATAGAAAAGATCTTCTCCACTTTTGTTTCCCACTCCAAGTATGCCTCGGGATCACTTTTGCCATGAAATTCAGGGATTTTGATTTTAAGTCCCATGAGATTGTTGTCTTGTCCCCTTCTATGGTTTCCCCTTCGTGCCCTCACTGGTGAAACATTTGATTCCTCATCATTTCTATCGCTTCGTATTAAGGTCTCCTCAGATCTCCTATCATCCTCCTCATCATCATGTTGACTTCCTAGCTGCCTCTCTTCTCTTTGTTGAAAAACAAGTTCTAGTTGGTCCATCCGGGTGATGACCCTTTCAAGGATTTGATCAAGTCGTCTTGTGGTGTGTTCCCTCCATGCCTTTTGTTCAGGTGTTTCACCGATTGAATCTGCCATTAAAAGAAAAACAACAAATAATAGTTATAAATACCTCACACCCCTTTTCCCCTTTTCCCTATTATGTCTCAACCCAAATGAAAAGAAAATTTTCACTCGTGTTTAAGGCTGATTTAGTAGGGACAAGTTGCACTCGTGTTTTTCCACTCTTTCCTTAGTGCAAGAATCAAACCCCAATTGAACTTTGGAAGTTCCTCAACACAAATTTACAACCACAAAGAAATAGAAGAAAAAAAAGGCACTTTTAAAGTAAGAAAAGAAACAAAGCTTAGAAAAGAACAAAATAAAATAGAAGAACACTTGATTGTGAAACAAAGAACCAAACCTTTTTTTTTTTTTTTTTAACTTTCGGCCTTTGGCCTTTTTTTTTTATTTTTTTTTCAGTTTATAAAGATATGAACAACAAGAAAGCTGTGCTCTGATACCACCTGATGTGAATCCAAACCCAATCCCCGGGTTAAAAAATGACTTGTTTACGCCCCTTATTAGCTTACTTGGTATATTGCTTGGTCTTTTGCTTTGAGGGCTCTATCTACATCTCTCATGCTAGCAAAGAAGGCTTTAAGTGAAGATTCATGCACCTAGAGAACTTGGAAAGTCTTCATTAACTAGTCTTCATGAATTTGACCACCAAGGCTGATCCAATGCTTCTAATTGACCCCAAAAACGTGTGGAAACATCCTAGAATGTTCCTTGAGTATTCTGAACTGATATGGGCCGAAAAACATCTAATGGAATTGGACTTGCACCCAAAACTTGCTCTCGGGTTGGGTAGAACATAAGAATCAGCACTTGTGTTTTGTTGCACTCCATTTGGGCTGTGAAAGAGTGTGGAGCGCAGCCCTTAAATCATTAGCTAGAAGCTTGGTCCAAGACTCCCACAAGAATATAGAGCTTGGGCTTGAATGAGGTGTAGTTGGACTGAGCTTCTTCTAATGATTTTGTAGTTAACTTGGACAAAGCCTCTTCCATCTTTTGCTTCCTTAGCCTTGTGAGAGGCCCAATTCAAGATATAGTTGGGCCTCTCACAAGGCTAAGGAAGCAAAAGATGGAAGAGGCTTTGTCCAAGTTAGCTACAAAATCATTAGAAGAAGCTCAGTCCAACTACACCTCATTCAAGCCCAAGCTCTATAATCTTGTGGGATTCTTGGACCAAGCTTCTAGCTAATGATTTATGGGCTGCGCTCCACACTCTTTCACAGCCCAAATGGAGTGCAACAAAACACAAGTGCTGATTCTTATGTTCTACCCAACCCGAGAGCAAGTTTTGGGTGCAAGTCCAATTCCATTAGATGTTTTTTTTGGCCCATATCAGTTCAGAATACTCAAGGAACATTCTAGGATGTTTCCACACGTTTTTGGGGTCAATTAGAAGCATTGGATCAGCCTTGGTGGTCAAATTCATGAAGACTAGTTAATGAAGACTTTCCAAGTTCTCTAGGTGCATGAATCTTCACTTAAAGCCTTCAAAGCTCTTCATTTCGGTTCCTAGACTCAAGAAAGCAACTTTTCAGAATTCCAACATCATTGGAACATGTTCTCTTTTATGTGAAAAGGTGCAATGCTTCACATATCAAGAATTGAAGTTGGAAAGCCACCCGGGAAACCAAACGGTCACTAGTTTTCATCAAAAATAATTCTAAGTCTTTTATTTTCATTTTAGCTTAATAATTTCGTGGCTTTTGAATAGGAATCAGATTATTATTTGTATTTTAAGAGTCATAAGTCAATAAGTCAAGTTAGGGACTAGTTTTGCAAAACATTATAAGTCTAAGACTTTAGTTTGTAAATTACTATTATCATGTAAGGTTCTCCTTTTTGTTATAAAAGGAGCTAAGTATTATTCAATAAGAAGATTTTGGATAGTTATAAACTTGTTAAGGAGTTTCCTTAAGTACTAGTCTTGAACTAGATTGGGTTTTGTAAGTTTTCCTTACATAACTAACAGCTTATCATTCAAATCTTCTTCCATTTGAATGTGGCGCTTTTAACTCTTCTTTCTATTCCATTGTAATTCAAAGGTGTTAGATTTGATACATCTATCATTGTTGGGTTCACTAGATTAGATTGGGGGTTGGGATCATCACTTAATATTTTGTTGTGATTCAAAGGTTTTTGGTTTCTATACCATTGATTGTTGAATTTAACATTAGAAAGGTATTGTTCTCGGAAGAATTCTTTCATTCTTCGAGGATTGCTTGTTTGACGATTTATTGGAGGTGTTCTTCTCATTGCCAATATTCTCTAAACAAGAGGTCTTAGGGTTTGTGAGCAAGTTCAACAAGAAAATGATCTAAATTTGTTGAATCTATAATCGGATTCACATCAGGTGGTATCAGAGCACAGCTTTCTTGTTGTTCATATCTTTATAAACTAAAAAAAAAAAAAAAAAATGGGGTTTGGTTCTTTGTTTCACAATCAAGTCTTCTTCTATTTTATTTTGTTCTTTTCTAAGCTTTGTTTCTTTTCTTACTTTAAAAGTGCCTTTTTTTTTTTCTTCTATTTCTTTGTGGTTGTAAATTTGTGTTGAGGAACTTCCAAAGTTCAATTGGGGTTTGATTCTTGCACTAAGGAAAGAGTGGAAAAACACGAGTGCAACTTGTCCCTACTAAATCAGCCTTAAACACGAGTGAAAATTTTCTTTTCATTTGGGTTGAGACATAATAGGGAAAAGGGGAAAAGGGGTGTGAGGTATTTATAACTATTATTTGTTGTTTATCTTTTAATGGCAGATTCAACCGGTGAAACACCTGAACAAAAGGCATGGAGGGAACACACCACAAGACGACTTGATCAAGTCCTTGAAAGGGTCATCACCCGGATGGACCAACTAGAACTTGTTTTTCAACAAAGAGAAGAGAGGCAGCTAGGAAGTCATCATGATGATGAGGAGGATGATAGGAGATCTGAGGAGACCTTAATACGAAGAGATAGAAATGATGAGGAATCAAATGTTTCACCAGTGAGGGCACGAAGGGGAAACCATAGAAGGGGACAAGACAACAATCTCATGGGACTTAAAATCAAAATCCCTGAATTTCATGGCAAAAGTGATCCCGAGGCATACTTGGAGTGGGAAACAAAAGTGGAGAAGATCTTTTCTATTCATGATTACTCTGAAGAAAAGAAGGTAAAAATTGCTTCTCTTGAGTTTCAATCTTATGCTCTAACATGGTGGGACAAGTTGTTATCTACTAGGAGAAGAAATCGGGAGAGGCCAATTGAGACTTGGGATGATATGAAGTCAATCATGAGGAAACGCTTTCTTCCTCCACATTTCTATAGGGATTTGTATAACAAATTGCAAGGAATCTCTCAAGGCTCAAAAACTGTGGCTGAATATTATCAAGAGATGGAAGTTGCAATGACAAGAGCCAACATCGAAGAAGATGAAGAGGCTACCATGGCTCGGTTTTTAGGTGGTCTTAAGAGAGAAATTGCTGATGTGGTTGAGTTGCAAAATTACATGGATTTGGAGGAAATGGTTCATGTAGCCGAAAAGGTAGAAAGGCAGCAAAAGAGAAGATATGGTTCGAACAAGTTTCCTTCTAAGAACCATTCATGGAACAAGAAGGATGATGACAAAAAAGATTCAAAGAAGTTTGAGCCAAAGAAATCTTTCTCCAAAGGTGACACTAGTAAACCTTCTACTTCTTCTACTTCCAAACTAACATGTTTTCGTTGTTTGGGAAAAGGACATATTGCTTCTCAATGTCCAAATCAGAAAACCATGATGTGTTACTTGAAGATGGCACAATTCTTAGCCAAAGTGAGGGCGAAGATGATGAAAAGGACATTGAAGAAGTTGGAGAACAAATGGCTGAAGATAGTAGTGAGGAGGTGCTGGTCACAATCAGGACTTTGAATACACAAATTGGTGAACTGGATGATCAACGCAACAATATCTTCCACACTCGTTGTAGAGTTCAAGATAAGGTTTGTTTGTTAATCATTGATAGCGGTAGTTGTACTAATGTTGCAAGTTCTCTTCTTGTAGAAAAGCTGGGACTACCTGTTATCAAGCATCCTAGTCCTTATAGGTTGCAATGGCTGAATGATCATGGAGAAGTAAGGGTCAATCGCCAAGTGAAAGTCCCTTTTTCAATTGGCAAATATGAAGATGAAATTCTTTGTGATGTGGTTCCAATGGACGCTGGACACATCTTGTTGGGAAGACCTTGGGAGTACGATCATGATGCAAAGCATTTTGGAAAGACAAATCAGTACCAAATTGTTCACAAAAAGAAGTCTTACACTCTTGTACCTTTGACACCTCAACAGGTTCATAAAGAGCAAGTGAAAATGAGAGAAAAAAGGCATCAAGAGAAAAGTGAGAAAAAAAAAAGCCAAAAGAGTGTGAAAAAGCAAGAGATTGTGAGGAGAAAAGCAAATGGAGTGAAAAAGAAAAAACAAGGGATTGTGAGGACAAAAGCAAAGGGAGTGATAGTAAGAAAGATTCAAAGGCAAGTGAGAAAAAAAAAAGCCTTCTTTGCTAGCATGAGAGATGTAGAAAGAGCCCTCAAAGCAAAAGACCATTGCTTTATTCTCTTATTCAATGAATCTGCTCTTGTTTCTAATGACTTACCTAGTGATTTGCCACTAGAAATTGTTGGTGTTTTGAATGAATTTTCAGATGTCATACCCGAAGAGCTACCAAAGGAATTACCACCAATTAGGGGGATAGAGCACCAAATTGATTTTGTGCCTGGATCACAAGTGCCAAATCGGCCAGCATACAGGATGAATCCGGAGGAGACCAAGGAATTACAAAAACAAATTGATGAACTCTTGGAAAAAGGTAGTATTCGTGAGTCTTTGAGTCCTTGTGCCGTTCCAGTCATTTTGGTTCCCAAAAAGGATGGAACTTGGCGCATGTGTGTAGATTGTAGGGCTGTTAACAAAATTACCATTAAGTATCGTCACCCTATTCCTAGATTAGATGACATGCTTGATGAATTGTTTGGTGCAAAGTTCTTCACTAAAATTGACTTAAAATCTGGTTATCACCAAATTAGAGTTAAGGAAGGTGATGAATGGAAAACAGCTTTCAAGACTAAATATGGACTCTATGAGTGGCTTGTTATGCCTTTTGGCTTAACAAACGCCCCTAGTACTTTTATGAGACTCATGAATCATGTGCTTAGATATTTCATTGGAAAATTTGTGGTTGTTTACTTTGACGACATTCTGATCTATAGCAAAAGTTTTGATGATCATGTTGAACATTTAAGACTTGTCATGGCTACACTTCGTGAAGAAAAATTGTATGCTAATCTTAAAAAGTGTGTCTTTTGTGTGGAACAAATAACTTTTCTTGGGTTTGTGGTAAGTTCTGATGGGTTAAGTGTTGATGATGAAAAGATCAAGGCTATCAGGGAATGGCCTACTCCAACCAATGCAACCGAGGTGAGATCTTTTCATGGCCTTGCTAGTTTTTATAGGAGGTTTGTGCGTGATTTCTCTACTAAAGCAGCCCCCTTGAATGAACTAGTAAAGAAAACTGTGAAGTTTGAATGGGGTGAAAACCAACAAAAAGCTTTTGATCTTCTTAAGCATGAGTTGACTAACTCTCCTGTTTTAGCTTTACCTGATTTTTCTAAGGCTTTTGAGGTTGAGTGTGATGCTTCAGGGGTTGGAATAGGGGCTGTTCTTCTTCAAGGTGGTCGCCCAATTGCCTACTTTAGTGAGAAACTCAATGGGGCAGCCATGAATTACCCTACTTATGACAAGGAGCTCTATGCCATTGTGAGAGCATTGGAGACATGGCTCATGCCATGTGAATTTGTGGTACATACGGACCATGAATCCATAAAGTATCTCAAAGGACAGAAAAATTTGCACAAGCGACATGCCAAATGGATCTCTTTTATTGAGACTTTCCCTTACGTGGTCAAGTACAAAAAGGGTAAGGAAAATGTAGTGGCTGATGCACTATCTCGGAGGTACACTCTTATCACTACAATGCATGCTACTATCATGGGATTTGAATTCATTAAAGATTTGTATGAATCTGATGTTGATTTTTCAACCATTTTTGTTACTTGTGAAAAAGGAGCATTTGAAAAGTTTTACCGATATGAGGGGGTACTTGTTTAAAGGAAATCAGTTGTGTATTCCTATTTGCTCACTTAGGGAATTGCTTGTTAGAGAAGCTCATTGTGGAGGATTAATGGGGCATTTTGGGGTTCTCAAAACTTGTGACATTTTGAATGAACACTTTTTCTGGCCAAGTATGAAAAAGGATGTGCAAAAGGTATGTGAAAGGTGTCTTGAATGTAAAAAGGCTAAATCCACTTCACTTCCCCATGGATTGTATACACCACTTCCTATTCCCAATGCACCTTGGATTGATGTATCAATGGATTTTGTGCTTGGTTTACCAAGGTCTCAGAGGGGGATGGATTCTATCTTTGTGGTAGTTGATAGGTTTTCTAAGATGTCTCATTTCATTGCATGTAAAAAGACAGATAATGCTAGTCATGTGGCTGTATGTTTTTCAAAGAGATTGTTCGTCTTCATGGTAGTCCAAGAACCATTGTTTCAGATAGAGATGTAAAATTTCTAAGTTACTTTTGGAAAACCTTGTGGGGTAAATTGGGGACTAAGCTTTTGTTTTCAACTTCAAGTCATCCTCAAACTGATGGTCAAACTGAGGTCACTAATAGGACCTTGGGAATGTTGTTGAGAGCATTAATCAAAAAGAATTTGAAGAGTTGGGAGGATTGTCTTCCAATAGCTGAGTTTGCTTATAATCGTACTTTGCATTCTACTACTGGTTTCTCACCATTTGAGTTGGTTTATGGATTTAACCCTTTAACTCCCTTGGATTTGTCTCCATTACCAATTAAAGAACAGGTTAACTTAGATGGAGCTCAAAGGGCTGAGAAAGTGAAAAAGCTTCATGAGCAAGCTCGTGCCAATATTGAGAAAAAGACCAAGCAATATGCCAAGCAAGCTAATAAGGGGCGTAAACAAGTCATTTTTGAACCCGGGGATTGGGTTTGGATTCACATGCGCAAGGAACGATTTCCAACTGCTAGGCGTTCAAAGCTACATCCACGGGGAGATGGACCATTTCAAGTGGTGTCTAGAATCAATGACAATGCCTACAAGCTTGATCTTCCCGAGGAGTATGGTATTAGTTCTTCATTCAATGTTTCTGACTTATCTCCTTTTGAATTTGATACAGGTTCATTGGATTCGAGGACGAATCCTTTTCAAGGGGGAGGGAATGATGGGAATCAAGACAAATCCATTCCACCAAGTCCAATTCAAGATATAGTTGGGCCTCTCACAAGGCTAAGGAAGCAAAAGATGGAAGAGGCTTTGTCCAAGTTAGCTACAAAATCATTAGAAGAAGCTCAGTCCAACTACACCTCATTCAAGCCCAAGCTCTATAATCTTGTGGGATTCTTGGACCAAGCTTCTAGCTAATGATTTATGGGCTGCGCTCCACACTCTTTCACAGCCCAAATGGAGTGCAACAAAACACAAGTGTTGATTCTTATGTTCTACCCAACCCGAGAGCAAGTTTTGGGTGCAAGTCCAATTCCATTAGATGTTTTTTTTGGCCCAGATCAGTTCAGAATACTCAAGGAACATTCTAGGATGTTTCCACACGTTTTTGGGGTCAATTAGAAGCATTGGATCAGCCTTGGTGGTCAAATTCATGAAGACTAGTTAATGAAGACTTTCCAAGTTCTCTAGGTGCATGAATCTTCACTTAAAGCCTTCAAAGCTCTTCATTTCGGTTCCTAGACTCAAGAAAGCAACTTTTCAGAATTCCAACATCATTGGAACATGTTCTCTTTTATGTGAAAAGGTGCAATGCTTCACATATCAAGAATTGAAGTTGGAAAGCCACCCGGGAAACCAAATGGTCATTAGTTTTCATCAAAAATAATTCTAAGTCTTTTATTTTCATTTTAGCTTAATAATTTCGTGGCTTTTGAATAGGAATCAGATTATTATTAGTATTTTAAGAGTCATAAGTCAATAAGTCAAGTTAGGGACTAGTTTTGGAAAACATTATAAGTTAAGACTTTAGTTTGTAAATTACTATTATCATGTAAGGTTCTCCTTTTTGTTATAAAAGGAGCTAAGTATTATTCAATAAGAAGATTTTGGAGAGTTATAAACTTGTTAAGGAGTTTCCTTAAGTACTAGTCTTGAACTAGATTGGGTTTTGTAAGTTTTCCTTACATAACTAACAGCTTATCATTCAAATCTTCTTCCATTTGAATGTGGCGCTTTTAACTCTTCTTTCTATTCCATTGTAATTCAAAGGTGTTAGATTTGATACATCTATCATTGTTGGGTTCACTAGATTAGACTGGGGGTTGGGATCATCACTTAATATTTTGTTGTGATTCAAAGGTTTTTGGTTTCTATACCATTGATTGTTGAATTTAACATTAGAAAGGTATTGTTCTCGGAAGAATTCTTTCATTCTTCGAGGATTGCTTGTTTGACGATTTATTGGAGGTGTTCTTCTCATTGCCAATATTCTCTAAACAAGAGGTCTTAGGGTTTGTGAGCAAGTTCAACAAGAAAACGATCTAAATTTGTTGAATCTATAATCGGATTCACATCAAAATTTGTGCTAGATGTCTTGACTGCAAGAAGCTAAATCTAAGTCTCTTCCCCATGAATTGTATACTCCACTCCCTGTTCCTCAATCTCCTTGGACTGACATTTCTATGGACTTTGTTCTTGGTTTGCCTAGATCTCAAAGAGGCATGGACTCTATTTTTGTTGTTGTTGACAGATTCTCCAAAATGGCTCACTTTCTTGCTTGTAGGAAAGCTGACAATGCAAAACATGTGGCTGATCTCTTCTTCAAAGAAATTGTTCGTCTACATGGTTGTTCCTAGGACTATTGTGTCCGATAGGGATGTAAAGTTTTTGAGTTATTTCTGGAAAACTCTTTGGGGAAAATTGGGAACAAAACTTTTATTTTCAACCACAAGTCACACACAAACAGATGGCCAAACGGAAGTAACAAATAGGACTTTGGGTGTTTTGTTAAGGGCCATAATTAAAAAGAATTTGAAAAGTTGGGAGGAGTGTTTGCCAATTGCTGAATTTGCATACAATCGCACACTACACACTTCTACTAATTTTTCTCCTTTTGAGTTGGTTTATGGCTTCAATCCTCTAACTCCTTTAGACTTATCTCCTTTACCTTTACAGGATCAAGTGAGTTTGGATGGCAAGAAGAAAGCTGAAACCGTGAAGAAATTGCATGAGCAAGCTCGTGCAAACATTGAGAAGAAAAATGAGCAATATGCAAAGAATGCAAATAAAGGCCGTAAGAAAATTGTGTTTGAACCCGGTGATTGGGTTTGGGTACACATGAGGAAAGAGAGGTTTCCAGCCTCAAGGAGAACTAAGTTTCACCCCCGTGGTGATGGACCATTTCAAGTTTTGGCACGAGTCAATGATAATGCTTACAATCTTGATCTTCCCGGAGACTATGGTATAAGTGCTACTTTTAATATTTCTGACTTATCTCCTTTTGATTTTGATGTAGATCCAATGGATTCGAGGATGAATCCTTTCAAGGGAGAGGGGATGACGAGTTCCAAGGAAGTAATGCTAAAGATGTCAAAGATGATGATGGCGAAGGCATGACCGAACCACCCTCAACTCCAAATAATTCTGTACATATCATTCCACCAAATCCACTTGAAGGGATGACGGGCCCAATGACTCGTTTGAGAAAGAAAAGGATGCAAGAAACCTTGAACATTTTGATTCTTGAAGTCTATTCTAAAGAGGATCCAACGGCTACCTCAATTCATGCCAAATATTACAACATTTTGCAAGTCTTGGATCTTAATCCAAATGGTGTGGGAAGCACTTTTTTATGAAGATTCAAGAAGTGAACATTTCCTCCGACATGCCCATGTCGCCTGAGGAAGGTTGGGCAGAATAGAACTTTTCCTCTGACATGCCCATGTCACCTGAGGAAGGTTGGGTAGAATAGAACTTTTTCTCTGACATGCCCATGTCACCTGAAGAAGGTTGAAAATCGCATCTAAGAGCTGAATTTGTGGATGAATTTCAACAGCATTTGGGTGATATTTTCAAGTTGTTTTCTGCATTTTTTAGTATTTAGAATATTAGAATTAAGTGCAAGAATCTTCTAGGTCAAAGAGCTTTTCTTGGTCAAAGAGAAGTGTTAATGCTAGTCTTGACTAGAAGATTTAGAATTGCTACTTTAATCCTTTTGTAATTTTCAACCTTGGTCCCTCTTGAAACTCGATAAATAGGGGCCTTGGTTAACTATTAGAATTCAAGATTTGATGTTATAAACTTTAAGGAATTTTCCTTTCTTTGCTAGTTTCTTAGTGAGCTAGTTTTAGTCTTGCAAGTATGCTTGCAAAACTTATTTGGCTTATCAACTAAAACTCTTCCTTTTAGTTGTGGCGCCTTCTACACTTCTTTTCTAATTCATTTCATAATCCAAAGGTGTTAGGTTTATCCTAGTGTTGTTGGGTTTGAAAATTAGAGGGGTTGGGAATAGTAATTTCAAACTACCATTTTATGATTCAAAGGTGATAGGTTTCATCCTATATTTGTTGGGTCTATTTTGGTTTGGATTGTTTTTGCTTGGAAGATTTCAAGACATCTTTCAATATAGTGTGATTCAAAGGTGTTGAGTTCATTAATACTCAATATTGTTGAATCCACTTGAGCTAGTTGTTTTGCTCAAAAGATCAATCGAGGACGATTGTACAATTCACGTGAATTCGTACCTTGGATTCACATCAAAGAATGTCACAAATAAGGACAAGGAAATAAGAAAGATTATTACAAAGTTCAAGAAAGAGTGGTACATGAGAACATTGAAGTATTCCAATGAAGAGCTAAAGGAATTAGTGAAATAAATTCTCTCAACCTACAAAAAGAGATATTAGGTATGATGATACAAGAGAATAATTGGTTTTGTGATTTGTCAAGAAGAATTTATGAAGTAGAAAGGTTGATGGGATTAAATTTAGGGAAGCTCAATCATGGAGAAATAAGGAAATGCCACCTCTGAAAGAAATGAGGAATTAGACATAGATGTGAACATTGTCAACAATAGTGAAAATGCAAGAAGGAATAATGAGCGAAGTAGAAGAAAAAAGAGAAGAGATAGACAAAGGGAAACGTTCAAGGAATTGGAGGCAAGTTGGACATAAAAGAGAGGAAAGTGCATCTATTGCACATGACACAAGGAGCTTAGAAGGATCTTGAGTCCATAACTCAAGAAAAGTCTAGCTGAAGACTTTAAATTCCAAAGCACTTCTTGGTGTTAGTTTTGAATAGTGAAAAGCTTTGCTTGTATGAAAAACTATTTCCCAGTTACATATCGATTGTGTTTTAGTATTATAAATTGTACCTTTATGTCATATGTCTATATGATAAGGTGTTTGGTGTGACACAGTAGATCTTATCATTGATTAAAGTTATGATACGTAAATAACGCTCGTAACTGAGACAGTTTGGACATACTTTCGGAACATGATAGGTTGACCAATAGGTTGAGGAATTTGATTGTTGAGCAGACCTTAGAATACATTCTACGCTAGAAAGTAGGAAATTGGATCTTAAAGAATGTCACAAATAAGGACAAGGAAATAAGAAAGATTATTACAAAGTTCAAGAAAGAGTGGTACATGAGAACATTGAAGCATTCCAATGAAGAGCTAAAGGAATTAGTGAAATAAATTCTCTCAACCTACAAAAAGAGATATTAGGTATGATGATACAAGAGAATAATTGGTTTTGTGATTTGTCAAGAAGAATTTATGAAGTAGAAAGGTTGATGGGATTATATTTAGGGAAGCTCAATCTTGGAGAAATAAGGAAATGCCACCTCTGAAAAAAATGTGGAATTAGACATAGAGGTGAACATTGTCAACAATAGTGAAAATGCAAGAAGGAATAATGAGCGAAGTAGAAGAAAAAAGAGAAGAGATAGACAAAGGGAAACGTTCAAGGAATTGAAGGCAAGTTGGACGTAAAAGAGAGGAAAGTGCATCTATTGGCACATGACACAAGGAGCTTAGAAGGATCTTGAGTCCATAACTCAAGAAAAGTCTAGCTGAAGACTTTAAATTCCAAAGCGCTTCTGGGTGTTAGTTTTGAATACTGAAAAGCTTCGCTTGTATGAAAAACTATTTCCCAGTTACATATCGATTGTGTTTTAGTATTATAAATTGTCCCTTTATGTCATACGTCTAGATGATAAGATGTTTGGTGTGACACAATAGATCTTATCATTTATTAAAGTTATGATAATAACGCTCGTAACTAAGACAGTTTGGACATACTGTCGGTTTAGGTTATTGTATGATTCTGAGATTGGTTTGTCTAGACTAAATGAATCATATGGATGTGCCCGGGACATATTGAGCAGAACCTGAGTAGGAACGAATTAATTTGCACTGATCTTCGTAATTAATTCGAGCCTTGTATTCTTTCAATTAATCCCTAGACAGGGCGGGCATGAGGATTAGATATAGTGTACTTTGATTTGCAAAAGGGTGCGGTCAACTGTGGCCTAGATCGCGGTAAGTTGGATATGCGTGTTTGATTTCTTATTGTGTCGTTGCATTTTGAAAAGAAACCATGCTTCCGGGGTGATGGTGCTTTCGAGATGAGATAGTAAGGATTATTATATTAAACCCGACTGGTGGACTTATGTCCGGTATAATGATAAGGTCGAGTGGTACTAATCTCGGATAAGAAGAAATCGATTAATTAATTAATTAATTGACGACCACTATATTTTTGACGTGTGGAGATTAAAGAATAATTAAAAGTGGACCAGAAAGCAATTGGTTTAAGCGGTAGTTCCATAATTGATCCGTTAGTGATAAGATTAATTATGAGTTTGATTAAATCGACAAAGTGGATTTAAGAATTAATTAATAATTCTTGAGTAAGTTGATAGATGATTTAATTATTCGATGAATTATCCTCGGGTCAATTAACGTAGTGGGTTGAATTAATTAATTATTCTTGGGTTGATTAAAGTTGACTAGTCTAGTGAAGACTTAGAAGTCAACAAGTTCCACTAGTAAGGCCCAACTTAAGCCCACTTAAAGGTTTCCCTAGAAGCTCCGTATAAATAGATAAGTTTTACCCTAAAAACATAAGACATTTTAGAACACAAGTTTTCTTTGCCTCTAAGAGAGAGAACTTCATCTTCTTCCTTGAATCTTTAAAGATCTTTCTCAAAGTCGGTTTTGTAACTCTCTCACGGGAAAGGGTGGACCGGGCTTCAATCTTCCGGTGGAACTCTGGCCGGCGCGAATTCTAGCAACGGTTTTGGAGCTTCTGGCACGGCAGATCGCGGTGGATCTTGAACTCCAAGAACTGGGATTTCATTTTCGGGCCAGATCTGTTCTTCGGAGTTCGTTTTAGATCAGATCTGTTTGGCTGGGTGATTTCTGGCTAGATCTGATCTTTGTTTCTAGATCTAATGTTCTTGAGGAGTTTTCGGGGTAGATTGGTTCGGTAGATAGTTGCCCACACGACTTCCGGACTTATCTTGGAGACATTCTTGGGAAGTGTTCTTAAGGAGTTTTTGGGGTAGATTGGTTAGGTAGATAGTTGCCCACACGACTTTCGGACTTATTTTGGAGACATTCTTGGGATTTCTTTGAGGGACACGTTTCAAAGGTCAAATCTTTAATTCCGCTTTTACTTAAATATTTAATTTTTAGTGTGTGTTTGATAAATCTAACAAGTATAAGCCTAGATCCGCTCATGGGAATTGCTTTTAGAGTTTGGGCTCGATCAAAAGTTTCTGATTCTGGAATGCATAGCACGAAAGTGAAATTTTCGATTTGGCCCGGACCATATCTTAATTCCTTCAGATTTTACCCAACCACTATCGTATTTTTACTTTCTTAGATTCTTAGGCTATGAAAACTACTAGAAATTGTAGTAAGGACTCGAACCCAACAACTACTTCACTTGATACCACAAATTTCATGGGAACGAATCCTTAAATACTATAGTTTTAGTGTTTCATTTTTGTTAATATAAATTTTATTTTTGCGTGTTCGCCTAAAACTTTTTACAATGACAAGTGCACGTCAAAAATTGGCGCCATTGAATTTGAAGATTTGTTGAGGAAGTACCCCAATCAAACATTTGAGGGGGGGAATGGGTTACAAATCTTGTATAATCGGTTGACAAGAGAATTAGCACAAATGATAAATGCAAGTGTGGAGGGATGTATGAACTTTAAGACCACGAATCAAGTGAGAGAGCTATTTGATAGGATGACACTTACATCTAGGAGATGGCCGAATAAGAGAAGTGAAACTCCTCAAGCTATTTGATACAAAAGGAGGAAGGCTTGATGACTAATAGAATTTCAAGCCTAGAGGAACAAGTGGCTTTACTTCAAGATCAATTGAAAGCTAAGAAAAAAGCGGTTTTAGTTTTCAACACTTATCAAGAAGTCCATCAAGAAAGTCAGGGGAATGAGGAATTTGAAGATGTTGGATTAATTATCTATAACCAAGCCTTAAGATACAAAATGAAGGAAAACAGAACGAGCCCGGGCTATATCGAAAATCTCAATTTCGTGCAATGCATTCCAGAATTGGAAACGTTCAACAAAGCTCAGGTTCAAATTCATTTTACCCTGAACGGATTTAGGCTTATACTTGTTTAATTTATTAAACAACGCACAAAGATTCAACCTTTAATTAAAAGCGAAAAGTCTAAAGGTTATACCTTTGTAGCGAAGTCCCAAGCAAATAAGAAATCCAAAGATCGGGAAGGCGACTACCACTGAAATCTAAAGAATTACTCCAAATCGATTCCGAACTAGTGTGGGCTAGTATCTACGGAGTAGCCCAAAGAAAAACTAAGAAATCCAAAGAAACTTGCTTCAAAAAATCACTAAAGAACTCAAACAGATTCTTGCTCGGAGGCAATCTATTCCTAATCTGAAAACCCACAAATAAACTAACCGAGAAAAGTATATTGCCCGTAGATCTAGACTTTGGCGTACTCGTAGGAACGAGCCAATGGATCAGCGCGACAACAAAACCAAAACCCACGGCAAGCCAACCCAAGAACCGCCGCCAAAACTGAAATCGCGGCCGCCGGATAAATTTCGTAGCTGACTTCGAGGAGAGAATTCAATGAGGAAGAAGAATTTCTAACTCTAAGCTAGATTTTCTCTCACTAGGCTAAGTTGCCTCAAAGTTCCTTATGTGTTGTAAGTTGCCTAACATGGGATATTTATAGGGAGCTTCTAAGGAGATCTAGTGGGCCTTTGAGTTGGGCCTTTTAATTTGACTTTCGTTGACTCCTTAGTCTTCCCTAGACTAGTCAACTCCAATCGATTCTTTAATTAATTTCTTAACCCACTTTGTTAATTTGATTTAATCCAACCCTTAGGATTAATTAATTCATATAGAATTAATTTTCTTAATCCACTTTGTCAATTAAATATTAATTAAACCTTTAGGATTAATTAATTCACTTTATCGATTAGTCAAACGCATAATTAGTTGTACGACTAATGGACCAATTATGGAACTACCGCTCAAAAACAACTTTAAATCGCTCCACTTTATTTTCTTCTATCTCCTCACATTAAAGATCTAGTGTTCGTCGATTTATCAATTTACTAACAAATTAATTCACCGACTTCTTGGTATCCGAGATTAGTACCACTCGACTTTCTTATTATACCGGACATAAAGTCCACTGGCCAGATTTAGTATAATAAACCTTACGAGCTCATCTCGGGAGCACCATCAACCCGGTAAACCGGTACGTGGATTCCTCCGACTAGCAACGACACATAAGAAGCTAAACATCGCATACCCAACTTACTGCGGTATAGTCCTCAATTGACCGCACCCTTTGGCAAATCAAAGCATACGATATCTAACTCTCACGCCCGTCCCAATCTCGGGATTGAGAGACTGAATACTAGGACCGAATTAACTACGCCAATCCGTACAAGTTAATTCTATCCAAACTGGTCGTGCTCAATATGCCCCGGGCATATCCATGTGATTTAATTAGTCTAGACAAACTAATTTCCAAATCCCACGATAACCTATACCGATAGTTTGTTCAGACTATCTTAGTTACGAGCATATTTTTTATATATCAATACTTTTACCAATAACGAGATCTACAGTGTCTTTTCACACCCCGTTATCTAGTTCTATGATATAATGGAACAATTTAATACTGAAACAAAATGATATGTCAACTGTGGATATTAGTTTTTTTATAAAGCCATAGCTTTTTTGTATTCAAAACTAACAACAATGGTTATGGAAACAACTTCCAAAATCAAGGGAGGCCAAATTATAACAATTTTGGCAATTCAAATCAAGGACAAGCCTATGGTCAAAGGAATTTTAACCCAAGAATACAAGGAAATGGGGGGACAAATCAAGCAAGTAGAAATGATGATATGTCCATGGGGGTGAAGGAATTATCTGCCCGGGCCCGGTCAAAAATCTCACTTTCGTGCTATGCATTCCAGAATTGGAGATTCTCAACCAAACCTGAACGCTCCTGTAATGTGATTCAAACCTTTTTGAAATACTACACGAGCACCGAATCTTAGTTTTACTTTATTCGAATTTATCACGCAACAATATTACGATAACTAATAAAAGTGGAAAGATAGAAATTGACCTCTTGAAGCGTGTCCCTTAAGTTGTTTTAGATCGCTTATATGACTCTTAGACAGATCAGTACGTGGTGTGGACAACGAACAACGAAGCAATTGAATCAGCAACACAAAAAATTCTACACACAAAATAGCCCGGAAAAATTCTCACCGAAATTTGACCGTCACCGTCGCCGGAGTTTGACAGTCGCCGCCGCCGCCGCCAAGAAAGTTCCCCCAGGTTTTCTCCTCGAAACTCGTGAAAACTCAAGAGAGTTTATCTATATGAATTTCTCTCTCGAATATATACCTCAAAGCTTCTCTCTCTAAAATACTTGAGTCTTGTCAATAATGACTTGTGTGCTAGTCCCTTGTCTATTTATAGAGTTACAAGGGAGACCTTAAGTGGGCCTTAAGTTAAGCCTTCTTGTTGTGCTTTGGTTTTAGTAGTTTCCAAATCTCAATTAGATTACCTAATTGTTGGATTTTCTAATTCTAATTGAACTATAAGATTCAATTTATTAATTAATTAATTCCACCTTATCAATTTACTAATTGACCCTTAGGATTAATTAATTAAATAATTAGTTATACTTAATCAATTAACCCAACACATAATCAATTGCACCACTAACGGATTAGTTATGGATTTATCACTCAAACTGAAATTGCTTCTGGAATCACTAAATTAATTATTCTTTATTCTCCCCACATCAAAGATACAGTGCTCATCAATTTATTAATTTACTGATAAATTAATTTATCGACTTCTTATAATCCAAAATAAGTCATGCTCAATATGTCCTAGACATGTCTATATGATTCAATTAGTTTAGACAAACCAATCTCAGAATAACATAATGATTTAAACCGACAGTATGTCCAAACTGTCTCAGTTACGAGCCTAGTTTATATATCATGAATTTAACCAATGATGATATTTACTGTGTCACACCCGACACCTCATCATCTAGTCATTTAGATATAAGTGGACAACATATATAAAACATAAGATATATAACTGAAACATTTAACTCGATATATAAAACTGGGAAATAGTTTTTCATATAAGCAAATCTTTCAGTATTTAAAACTAACAATCTCTCACTGACACTCAAAACAACGTTTTTCAACTATAAAACTGTTTAACATAATTAATCTACTGCTACAATAAAATCTAGAGAACTATTAAGGCTTAGCTAAGTATCCAACTCTCATGCCCTCCACATGAGCCTTAAACACTTTTGCAGTCAATGTTT
The DNA here is from genome assembly GCA_030378225.1 of Knoxia roxburghii. NCBI lineage: Eukaryota > Viridiplantae > Streptophyta > Magnoliopsida > Gentianales > Rubiaceae > Knoxia > Knoxia roxburghii. The sequence goes on along the minus strand of CM059420.1, from coordinate 26,155,455 downwards.
TTATGAACGGATATGCAAGGTTCTCTGCTGATGTTATATTTGCCACGACCACGTCTACTCTTTTAACGATTTCTCGTATTAGGTGGTACTTTCGCTCTATGTGTTTACTTGCTTTATGAACTCGTGGTTCCCTCGAGTTGGCTACTGCACCATTGTTATAACAGTACACTGTGATTGATCTAGGTAACTCAGGAATCAAATCTAAGTCCACTAAGAAGTTCTTGAGCCACACTGCTTCTTTCGCTGCCTCTGATGCTGCAACGTACTCAACTTTCAGGGTGGAGTCTGTCACGCATTTCTGCAGGACACTCCGCCAAATTATGGCTCCACCTCCCAAAGTAAACACAAACCCGTTAGGTTTGAATACTAAAGTTTTGCTTGTATTAAACTATTTCCCAGTTTTTATATACCGATTAAATGTTTTAGTTAAATTGTTTATATGTTTTACATATGTCGTCCATTTATATTATGTAATTAGATGATGAGGTGACTAGTGTGACACCGTAGATCTCATCTTTGGTTAAAAGACATAATATATAAATGAGGTTCGCAACCGAGACAGTTTTTTGGACACAGTGTCAGTTTAGGTTATTATATGGTTCGTAAAGTTTGTTTGTCTAAACTAATTGAATCATAGAGATATGCCCGAGGCATATTAAACTTGATCATTCAGGATAAATTGTCTTGTATTGATTTAATAGACTATTCATTCTTAGTGTTATATCTCTTAATCCCTAGACTTGAGCAGGCATGAGGATTAGACATAGTGTACTTTGATATACCAAATAGTGAGGTCACTTGAGGCCAATAGTCTCGGTAGGTTGGGCTCGTGTTTAGTTGTTTGGTGTGCTGTTTCTTGTCCAAAAAAAACCATGTACTGGTGCGTCTAGGGTGATGGTGCTCCCGAGATGAGCTCGTTATGTTTATTATACTAAAGTTGAAAGTTCTTGCAGGATCTGGGTTCGCACTAGCTCGATTTACCACGCAACAAAAATTTCTAATAAGAGCGGAACTTTAGAAAGTTACCTTTGAAGCGTGACCCGGGTGATTCTCTTGTATGCCTCAAGACTATGACTTCACATTGTGTGGACGAACTAGAAGTCAATTGATCAGCTATCACCACAACTCCACCCGCCAAAAAAATCCAGCACCTCCGCACCTAGCACATACTACAAACGCACTGCCCGGAGAGAGAGAAAGCAACACACGGAGCTAGCAAAACCAAGGCAAAATTTCGGCCAAGGTAAAGGAGAAAACCAGCCGCCCCCTATCTTATTGAAATTCGTTTATGAGAGAGAAATTTTTCTCTCTTTAGAATTTTATCTCTCTAGAAATTTTGTGGATTAATTGTGTCTTGAATAACTGATCATTTGTCTATTTATAGAGTTACAAGAGAGACCCCAAGTTGGTTTAGGATTGGACTTCCTAATGGGTTTATGTAATTAGTTTCCAAATCCAATTAGGTAACCAATCTAGATAGGATAAGATAAGATAAACCAAATCCTACTAGATTCCTAATCTCTAGGATTTCCTAATTCTAATTGAAACTTAAGACTTAATTAATTAAATAAATAATTCCACTTTGTTAATTACTTAATTAACCCTTATGAATTAATTAAATAATTTCACTTTTTTAATTACTGAATTAACCCTTAGGAATAATTAACCAATTAATTAATTAAATCTACCTAATCAATTAACCCATTACAAAATTAATCGCACCACTAACGGATTAATTTTGGCACTACCATCCTACACCAGAATTACTTCCGGAACAACTTAATTAAATTATATTCATCATCTCCCCACATCAAAGATATAGTGCTCGTCAATCTATTAATTTACTAATAAATAATTAATCAACTTCTTAATACCGAGACTAGTACCACTCGACCTTTTTACTATACCGGACATACGTCCACCGGTCGGGTTTAGTATAATAAACATTTCGAGCTCATCTCGGGAACACCATCACCCCGGACGCACCGGTACATGATTTCCTTTCGACAAGCAACTAAACACGCGCACCAAACCCACCGAGAATATTAGTCACAATTGACCTCACCCATTGGCAGATCAAAATACACTATGTCTAATCCTCATGCCCGCCCGAGTCTAGGGATTTAGAGATAGAATACAAGGAACGATTTGTCTATTAAATCAGTACAAGACAAATCATTCCTAAAGGTCATGTTCAATATGCCCCGGGCATATCTATATGATTCAATTAGTCTAGACAAACTAATTATCCGAATCACATAATAACCTAAACCGACAGTTTGTCCAAAACTGTCTCGGTTACGAACCTCATTTATATACTATGCCTTCGACCAATGATGAGATCTACTGTGTCACACAAGACACCTCATCATCTACTTACATAGTATAAATGGACTTAGTATGCACAACCAATTATAACTGAAACACAAATCGATATATTAACTGGGAAAATGTACAACACAAACATAGCTTATGTATTCAAATCCAACAAAAGTTGGTTATATTCAACCAGTTTCGCAATAATAGCTTGGGTTACTGCGGGATTAACAACATTTTATATGTTTCGTATCTATTTACTTACTTTTGAAGGGAATTTAGGTGTTCATGTTCAAAATTAAATTGGTAAACAAAAATCCCACCCAGCCGGTAGACTTATGCCCGGTATAGTAAAAAGGTCGAGTGGTACTAGTCTCGGATTATAAGAAGTTAATTAATTAATTTATCAGTAAATTAATAAATTAACGATCATTATATCTTTGATGTGGAGAGATTAAAGAATAATTAATTTAGTTATTTCAGAAGCAATTCTGGTGTAAGATGGTAATGTCATAATTAATCCGTTAGCAGTACGATTAATTATGTAGTGAGTTAATTAATAAAGTAGAATTAATTATTTAATTAATTATTCCTAAGGGTTATTTAAGTAATTAACAAAGTGAAATTATTTAATTAATTAATTAAGTTTTAAAGTTCAATTAGAATTAAGAAATCCTAGAGATTAGGAAATCTATTTGGATTTGGAAATCCTATTAGATTTGGATCCTAATTGGATTTGGAAGCTAATTAATAATCCTAAACCCATTAGGAAGGCCAATCCTAAACCAACTTGGGGTTTCTCTTGTAACCCTATAAATAGACAAGAGATTAGCAATTCAACACAATTCTTTAGTTTCATAATTCAAGAAACTTGGAGAGAGAAATCCTAGAGAGAGAACTCAAGAAGAATACTCCCTCAAAGTTGGAATTCTACCTCAGTGGTTGCGGCGGTCGGAATTCCAGTGGCGGCCGGCGGTGGTTGTTCATGGTGGCGGCGACGTCAGTGCCAAATTCCGGCAGCTATAAGCTGTTGCATTTTCCTGGCAAGATCGCTTTGTGGTGATTGCTGATAAATTGCTTGTTAGTTCGTTGCCCACACATCGTACGATCAAGTCTTGAGTCATACAAGAGAATCACCTAAGTACACGCTTCAAGAGGTAATTTTTAAACTTCTACTTTTATTAAGAATTTATTTATTGCGTGACAAATCGATCAAAGACGAGCTAAGATCCTGCGCGATAGTTTTTGTGCTAGAGCTTAGGCCTGGTCAAGAATTGTGATTATGGAATGCGTAGCATGAAAGTGAATTTTTGACCGGGCCCGAGCAGATAATCTTTCAATTGGTATTATAGCTGGTTTTGGCTTTGTGCTTGTTCGGTTTGTTACATGGTTTTGTTTGCAGGTGGTTTAGAAATCCGGCTATTATAGTTGTGTTCGTATGTTTTAATTAAACCCCGGGACATGTCCAGGTTATTGTTTTTATGAATGCTTGTGATAGCAAAACCACGTGTTGGAAGCCATATAGGATTAGATCAAATATGTAGTTGGTTTTTTCTATGTAATTTTTTATTTTATTTTCCTAGAAGCCTTGTAGTAGGAAAATTTTATGTAATTGAAGACGTTATGGTGGACGACTTGATTTCATGGGTTTTGGTTTATCGTTAATTCGTAGAAAACCAAGAAAACCCATAACGAATTGCAAGAAGACCAAAAAACATAGGATAGAAGACCCGGGAACCAAACGGGGCAGGCTGGCCGACCAAAGTTTTGCCAGCAGAGACCGCTGGCAGCGGGAGCGCCGCTGCGCAGCAAGCGCTGGTGCAGCGTCGCAAGTTTGTGGCGCTATGCACTCCAGCGCGCGCACAGGCCCAGCAAGGGTTGTGCGTGCGCGGCATGCTCCATGTGTGCGCCTGCAGCCTGACCCGTTCAGGCTGCACGCGCGACCCATTTTCTGTTTTGTCGAGGTGTTTCAAGATCCAATTTTTTTTCAAGACTCAATCCATCGAGTGGCGTGACCGGACACAAGATCAAGGCAGAAGATGGAAGCAATTAAAACCATACTAGTCGGAAATTTATTTTACGCATTTATTTCCCATATTTACAGTTTTAATTATATGGTTTAATTTTTGTGTTGGATTTAAGATGCATGATTTAAAGCATGTTGGTTTTATGTTTGCATATAACTAAGGATTAGTTAATTGCATGTTAAAACTGGAAAAACCCTCGTTTTTAGAAATCTAAGTGGGAGCGGGTTGGTTTATATTCCCATAGCCTCCATTACGAATTCATATGTGATGTGGGTGGACTTGCACGTTGGCATCAGGGCCTTTCTCCACATTGGATGAGTTCAACCATAAGATCACTAGCTTTTGAATTTCTATCTATGATGACTAGAGTAAGTTGAAATTGGAGAAATGCGATACCCTCTCCATCTGAGGTGCACTATCCTAAGATAACAAACTCAGAAGTCACGTAATGGCACACATTTAGTGTACGATTTGTAGTATTCCTCCCATTGAGGTTACGCTACTTATTTGTACGGGTGAAAGCACTAACTATTAGCTACATTGATCAATAGATCGTTTGGTCAGATAGTGTAGTTAATGAACCTAGTTCTTCTCAAATGAATGTGGGTTAGCGTAAACGTTCACACTATCGTGGCTTGCAAAAATCCCGATGAATGAGATGTCGGTGGATTTAATTATTGTTTGGGGATGTCAATAATTGTAGAATTTTATTTTTTGAAATTCTTGTACTAAAACATTGTCTATTTATTTATTTACAGTATTCGATATGACATTTAATCTGTTAGCTACGATATTGAAAGACAACATACTAACCGGTCCAAACTATGTCGATTGGAGTCGAAATTTGGACATTGTCCTAATGACTGAGCAGTATAAGTTTGTGCTCACCAAAGTTTGTCTATATGTGCCTACTAATAATTTTCTTCAAGAGGATAGGGATGCCTATACGAGGTGGAGAAAAGCGGGTGTTACATTCTGGCCTATGTGTCAAATGTTCTGTAACATCAGCTTCATCCCGTGATCTCTACCTTTAACATGGTGGCTCACCTAAGAGAGATGTTTGCTCATCAAGGCAGGACAGCTAAGCAGTCAGCTATAATTAAAATTATGAATACTAGAATGGCTGAAAGCTCATCGATGAGAGATCATGTGCTTCACATGATCAGTAACATCAATGAAATAGAAGTGTTGGGAGGTGAAATTGATCCGGAGAGTCAGATCGATATCATCATCCAGAGCTTACCTTTTATTTTTGAGCAATTTTGGGTGAATTACAATATGAACCAAAGAGTGTATACTCTTTCCGAGCTCCTAACAACATTGGTGTCGGCCAAAGGCATCTTCCAAGAGAATAAGCAAGCTTTGGTCATAGTGCAGGCTTCGAGTTTATCTTTTTTTTCCTAAAGGCAAGAATAAGAAGAAGAATAAACCCAAGAATCATGCTACCAAGCCAAACATCACATAGAAGAAGAAGCCTAAAGGCAAGTGCTTCAAGTGCGGTAAGACGGGACATTAGAAATCAGATTGGCCAAATCTCAAAGGTACGATAGTTTCTGCCTTAATTACTGACACGTGTTTAGCGGTGATTCCCACAAATACTTAGTGTGTAGATTCAGGCGCCACTAACCACGTTTGTAATTCTTTGCATGGGTTTCAAGTAACCCGAAAGCTTAGAGAATGCGAGCTAGAAGTCTACTTGGGCGACACTGCAAGAGTGTTAGTAGAAGCAGTGGGAGTAGTTAGCTTATTTTTCGAAAACTCCAGATTTACATAATTGTCTTTATGTACCGAGTTTTAGAAAGAACATTATTTCGATTTCTAAACTCTTAATGAATGGTTACAAGTTTATTTTTCTTTTAAATATGTTGTTTTAGAAAAGATGGCAAACTTGTTTGTTCTGGTTTCATTAGTAGACAATTTGTTTTTGGTTAAATCAAACTCCCCTATTGTGCAGAACACATAACTAAATGGCGCATCATCTAACCAAAATAAGAGAAAAGAACCTTCTAAAATGAATCAAACTTATCTTTGGCATCTCAGGCTAGGCCAAATAAACCTTAGTAGGATTAGAGGTTAGTCAATGATGGACCTTTAAGTTCATTAGAGATTGATTATTCAACCTGTGAATCTTGCTTGAAAGGTAAGATGACCAAGAGAGCTTTTAAAGTGAAAGGTTATAGAGCCAAAGAAGTATTAGAATTAATTCACTCTAACTTGTGTGGACCAATTTCGGTCCAAGCACAAGGTGGGTTTGAGTATTTTGTGACTTTCACAGATTATTACTCAAAGTACAAATACATTTACCTAATGCGTCACAAGTCCGAATGCTTTAGTAAATTCAAAGAGTATCGGGCAGATGTGGAGAAACATCACGGTAAGATCCAGACAGTGCGATCAGATCATGGTGGTGAGTACCTGTCCCACGAATTTTGAGAATACCTCAGTGAGGTCGGAGTTCAGTCTCAGTTGTCTGCACCTGGCACACCACAGTAGAACGGTATAGCAGAAAGAAGAAACAGAACTCTCATGGAAATGATTAGGTCAATGATGAGCTATAGTGATTTCCCTAGTTCGTTTTGGGGATATGCCTTGGAAACTGCAATGTACATTCTAAATCATGTACCATCTAAAACCGTGCCTTCAACTCCTACAGAGTTGTGAAACTGACGCAAGCGCCCAGTCTAAGACATCTCAAAATTTGGGGTTGTCCAGCACATGTGCTTAAGGCAAATGCGGCTAAGTTAGATGCAAGAACAGAAGTAATATTGTTTGTAGGATATCCTAGAGGAACGAAAGGTGGTCTGTTCTATAGTCGTAAAGATCATAAGGTGATAGTTAGTGTTGGAGTAGAATACATAAGCTATGCTTGTATTGTACAGTTTCCCAGTTTAATATATCGATTTGTGTTTCAGTCATATCTGGTTGTGCATTAATCGTCCATTTATATTATGTAAATAGATGATGAGGTGTCTGGTGCGACACAGTAGATCTCATCATTTGTTGAAAGACATAATATATAAATGAGGTTCGTAACCGAGACAGCTTTGGACATACTGTCGGTTTAGGTTATTATGTGATTCGGATAATTAGTTTGTCTAAACTAATTGAATCATATAGATATGCCCGGGGCATATTGAACTTGACTCTTAGGAATGATTTGTCTTGTACTGATTTAATAGACAAATCGATCCTTGTATTCTATCTCTAAATCCCTAGACTCGAGCGGGCATGAGGATTAGACATAGTGTACTTTGATCTGCCAAAGGGTGAGGTCAATTGTGGCCAATAATCTCGGTAGGTTGGGTGCGCGTGTTTAGTTACTTGGTGTGCTACTGCTTGTCGAAAGGAAACCATGTACCGGTGCGTCCGGGGTGATGGTGCTCCCGAGATGAGCTCGAAATGTTTATTATACTAAACCCGGCCGGTGGACTTATGTCCGGTATAGTAAAAAGGTCGAGTGGTACTAGTCTCGGAATATTAAGAAGTTGATGAATTAATTTATCAGTAAATTAATGAATTAACGAGCACTATATCTTTGATGTGGGGAGATTATGAATATAATTTAATTAAGTTGTTCCGGAAGCAATTCTGGTGTAGGGTGGTAGTGCCATAATTAATCCGTTAGTGGTACGATTAATTATGTACTGGGTTAATGACAAAGGTAGATTTAATTAATTGAGAAATTAATTAATCCTTGTGTCAGTTGGTTGTGAATCATCCCAGGAACTGGTTTGGGATAAGTGAATCCCTGTGTCAGTTGGGAGTGTTTCATCCCAGGAACTGGATTGGGATAAGTGAATCCCTGTGACAGTTGGGAGTGTATCAGTCCAGGAACAGGATTGAAGGAAACAGAATCTGTATCAGTCCAGAAACAGGATTGAAGGAAAACAGAAACCCAGTAGGAAGACCAATCCTAAACCAACTTGGAGTCTCTCTTGTAACTCTATAAATAGACAAGGGATCAGTCATTCAGATTACAACAATAACACAATTAATCCACAGGATTTCTAGAGAGAAAATTCTAGAGAGAGAAAACGTTTCTCTCTCCAAGTCGAATTTTCAAGAAAGTGTGCAGCTGGTTTTTGGGTTTCTAGTGGCTGAAATTTTGGCCTTGGTCTATACCAGCTGCGCGTAGCTTTCTCTCTCTGCGGGCGGTGCGTTTATAGTACGTGCCAGGTGCTGCGGGGCTAGAGTTTTCTAGCAGGTGGATTGTGGTGAGTAGCTGATCAATTGACTTCTAGTTCGTTGCCCACACAACGTGAAGTCATAGTCTTGAGGCATACAAGAGAATAACCAAGTGCACGCTTCAAAGGTACTTTTCTAAGATTCCGCTTTAATAGAAATTTTTGTTGCGTGGTAAATCGAGCAAGTGCAAACCCAGATCCTACCAAAATCTTTCAATTGGTATCAGAGCCAGGTTTAGGGGGTTCTGTGCTTGTACGATTTATTACATGGTTTTATTTGCAGGTGGTTTAGAATCCCGACTATTATGGTTATGTTTGTATGGGTTTTAATTAAACTCCGGGACTTGTCCGGATTTAATTTTATTATGAATGTTTGTAATAGTTTAACCACGTGCTGGAAGCCATGTAGGATTAGATTAAATCTGCAGTAGGATTTATTCTATGTAATTTCGATTATTTAATTTTCCTAGAATACCTTGTAGTAGGAAATTTATTTTTTGTAATCGAAGGCGTTATGGTGGGCGACTTGGATTCGTGGGTTTTGGGTTATCATGAATTTGAAGAAACCCAGGAAAATCCAGAACGAATTGCAAGAAGACCAAATAACGTGGAAAAAAGCGAAGGAGGAGTTGGCGGCAGGAGGCGACACCGGCAACGTTTGCCGGCAGCAAAAACGCCACCGGCAGCCAAAGGAGGGCAGCAGCAGGCAGCAACAGCAGCTGCTGCGCGCAGGGCCGCGCGCGGCCGCACAGGCGCCCAGGCCCGCGCGCACGGCCCGTGCGGGCCGTGCGGGCGCCGGGCGCACGGGCGCTGCGCAGCGCGCGCAGGGCCCGTGCGGGCCGTGCGCCCGCGCGCGAGCGCTGGGCCGCGCGCACGGCCCGTGCGGGCTGTGCGCGCGGGCAGCGCGGCCCTCGGGCCGTGCTGCGGCCCGTTCGGGCTATTTTTGGCCCGTTTTTTCTCCAGTTTTCGTTTTTTGAAGTTCAAGACTCTCTCCATCGAGTGACGTGACGGGACATGAGATCAAGGCAAAGGATGGAAGCAATTAAAACCATAATAGTCGGGAAATTTATTTTACGTATTTATTTCCCGTATTTATTGTTTTAATTTTTATGCTTTATTTTTATGCTGTATTTTAGATGCATGAATTAAAGCATGTCTGGTTTTATGGTTGCACATAACTTAGGTTAGTTAATTGCATGTTAAAACCGGAAAAACCCTCAATTTGGAAATCTAAGTGGGAGCGGGTTGTGTTATATCCCCATGGCCACCATTACGGGTTCATATGCGATGTGGGTGGGCTTGCGCGTTGGCATTAGGGCCTTCCTCCATTCGGATGAGTCCAGCCCCGAGATCGCTAGACTATGAGCTTCTGAGTAAGATGACTAGAGCGAGTTTAACTAGGAGAAATGCGACACCCTCTCCATCTGAGGCGCACTATCCTGAGGTAACAAACTCAGAAGTCACGTAATGGCACACACTTAGTGTATGATCTGCGGTATTCCTCCCGCGAGGTTACGCTGCTTACTTGTACGGCTGAAAGCACCGACTATTAACTACATTGATCAAAAGATCGTTGGTCAGATAGTGTAGTTAATGAACTTGGTTCTTCTCAAACGAATGTGGGTTAGCGTAAACGTCCACACTGCGTGGCTTGCGAGAATCCCGGTGGATGAGATGTTGGTGGATTAATATTATTGTTTTGAGGGAAATCAATAATTAATTGAATTTTCATGTTTTCGAAAATTCTAGCATATATAACTGAAACACTGTTTGTTTAACTTTCCAGTTTAAATCGATATGGCATTCAATCCTTTAGCTGCTATTTTGAAAAACAACAATTTAACTGGAACTAATAATGTCGATGGAAGTCGTAACTTGGACATTGTCCTTAGGGCTGAGAGCGCTCCTGTGAGAGATCGTGTCATCAACATGATTAGTAACATCAACAAGGTTGAGGTAGTTGGTGGCGAAATCGTTGGTGAAACCAAAGCCGATATTGTCCTCCAGAGCTTGCCTCAAAGGTATGAGCGGATTCGGTTGAACTACAACATAAGTAAGATGTTGTGGAGTTCATCCGAGCTCTTGGCAGAGTTGATGGCGGCTCAAAGCTATGAGCGGATTCGGTTGAACTACAACATAAGTAAGATGTTGTGGAGTTCATCCGAGCTCTTGGCAGAGTTGATGGCGGCTCAAAGCTATGAGCGGATTCGGTTGAACTACAACATAAGTAAGATGTTGTGGAGTTCATCTGAGCTCTTGGCAGAGTTGATGGCGGCTAAAAGTCTTCTTCAAGAGAAGAAGCGAGCTTTAGTCGCAGTCGAAGCTTTAGAATCTTCTTCTGAGCCTGAGGCTGGAAAGAAGAAGAGAAAGCTCGAGGGAGTAGCTAAAAAGGCACAAATTGTGCCTAAGCCAGATATTGCAAAGAAGAAGTCGAAAGACAAGTGCTTCAAGTGCAATAAGACGGGACGTAGGAAAGCGGATTGTCCAAAGCTTATAAGTACGATAAATTATGCCTTAATTACTGAGACATGTTTAGCGGCGATTCCCACAGATACTTGGTGTGTGGATTCAGGTGCCACTGACCATGTTTGTAATTCTTTGTAAGGGTTCCAAGTAACCCAGAAGCTTAGAGAATGCGAATTGGATATCTACTTGGGCGACACTACAAGAGTGTCAGTAGAAGCAGTGGGAGTAGTTAAGTTGAATTTCGAAAATTCTAGCTTGGAGTTAGTTAATTGTCTTTATGTACCGAGTTTTAGAAAGAACTTGATTTCGGTTTCTAAACTCTTGAAGAACGGGTATAAGTTTATTTTTTCTGATGACTGTGATGTTATTAGAAGAAATGGAAAACTTATTTGTTCTGGTTCATTGGCGGACAATTTGTTTGTGGTTAACTCTAACTCCCATGTTGTGCAAAACATAGAGATAGATAGCTCAGAATCTAACATTAATAAGAGGATGAAACCTTCTGAAATGAATCAAACCTATCTTTGGCATCTAAGGCTAGGTCATATAAACCTTAGTAGGATTTAGAGGTTGGTCAATGATGGACCTTTGGGTTCATTAGATATTGACAGTTATGCAACCTGCGAATCTTGCTTGGAAGGTAAGATGACCAAGAGACCTTTTTAAGCAAAAGGCTATAGAGCCAAAGAAGTATTAGAGTTGATTCATTCTGACTTGTGTGGACCTATGACGGTCCAGGCACGAGGGGGATATGAGTATTTCGTAACATTCACGGATGATTACTCTAGGTACGGATACATTTACCTAATGCGCCACAAGTCCGAATGTTTTGGCAAGTTCAAAGAGTTTCGGGCAGATGTGGAGAAGCATCATGGTAAGAGTATCAAGACACTGCGTTCAGATCGTGGTGCGGAGTACCTGTCCCATGAATTTCGAGATTGCCTCACTGAGGTAGGAATTCAGTCTCAGTTGTCTGCACCTGGCACGCCACAGCAGAATGGTGTAGTAGAAAGGAGGAACCGAACTCTTATGGAAATGGTTAGGTCCATGATGAGCTATAGTGATTTGCCAAGTTCGTTCTAGGGATATGCCTTGGAAACGGCAATGTATATTCTTAATCTTGTACCATCTAAAACCGTGCCTTCAACCCCAGTAGAGTTGTGGAAAGGGCAGAAGCCAGTCTAAGACATCTCAGAATTTGGGGCTGTCCAGCACATCTGCTTAAGGCAGATACGGCTAAGTTAGATGCAAGAACAGAATTAATGCTGTTTGTAGGATATCCTAGGGGAACGAAAGGTGGTCTATTCTATAGTCCTAAAGATCAGAAGGTGATGGTAAGTACCAACGCTAGATTTTTAGAAGAGGACTATGTCTTAGACCACAAACCCAAGAGTAAGATAGTACTAGAAGAGCTTAGACGACAAACTACTAATCCTGATGCACCAGCGTAAGTAGATACACCACACACTGCACATGAGATCATAGAAGATGCGCGTACACAGGCGGTGCCTCATCGTAGTGGGAGGGTTGTGAGACAGCCAGATAGGTTCGTTGGCATGGGAGAGGCTTCTGACCTAGTCCCAGGTATGCCTGAACCTGACCCAGTTAACTACAATGAGGCGCTTCGAGATAAAGATGCAGAATCTTGGCGTAAGGCAATGATATCCGAGATGGGGTCAATGGACCACAATCAAGTCTGGGAGCTTGTGGACCTGTTTGATGGGTTTAAGCCCATTGGATGCAAGTGGGTCTACAAACGTAAGAGAGGATCTGACGGGAAGGTGGAAACCTTTAAAGCTAGGCTGGTGGCGAAGGGGTATACTCAGAAAGAGGGAATCGACTATGAGGAAACCTTCTCCCCGGTAGCCATGCTTAAGTCAATCCGGATTCTCTTGGCCATAGCTGCTCATATGGATTATGAGATTTGGCAGATGGATGTCAAGACAGCTTTCCTAAACGGAAGTCTTGAAGAAACCATCTTTATGCAGCAACCAGAGGGATTCATTGAAAAATGCCAAGAGCATAAGGTTTGCAGGCTTAAGAGGTCTATTTATGGACTTAAGCAGGCATCCAGATCTTGGAACATCCGGTTTGATGAAGTAATCCAGTCCTTTGGATTTACTCAGTGTCCGGATGAGCAATGTGTATATCGCAGACGTGATGGAAACTCAGTGGTGTTTCTTGTGCTTTACGTAGATGACATTCTATTGATTGGCAATAACAAGAAAGTGTTATCAGACGTAAAGGCATGGTTGTCCAAGCAATTTGATATGAAGGACTTAGGGGAAGCGGGACATATCCTTGGGATCAAGATTATTCGAGATCGTGGGAAACGTTCGCTAACGCTCTCCCAAGCTTCATACATAGACACGATTCTGGCCCGTTTTAACATACAAAACTCCAAGAAAGGTTTTCTACATTTCAGGCATGGAGTGTTTCTATCTAAGGAACAGTCTCCTAAGACTGTTGAGGAGATAGAGACCATGAAGACAGTTCCATATGCTTCGGCAGTAGGAAGTCTCATGTATGCCATGTTGTGTACGAGGCCTGATATCTGTTATGTCCTTGGCATGGTGAGCAGATATCAGTGTAACCCCGGGAAAGCTCATTGGGAGGCAGTAAAATGCATTCTCAAGTATTTGCGCAGAATGAGGGACCAAGTTTTGGTCTATCAGGCGTCTGAGCTGGTACCCCGAGGTTACACAGATTCAGATTTCCAAGGCGACAGGGACAAGAGCAAGTCTACCTCAGGGTATGTGTTTACTCTAGGAGGTGGAGCCATAGTTTGGCGGAGTGTCAAGCAGAAATGCGTGACGGACTCTACCATAGAGGCTGAGTACGTTGCCGCATCAGAGGCAGCGAAAGAAGCAGTATGGCTCAAGAACTTCCTAGTGGACTTAGATGTGATTCCTGGTTTGCCGAAGTCTATCACGGTTTAATGTGATAACAACGGTGCAGTTGCAAACTCGAATGAACCACAAGCCCACAAGGCGAGTAAACATATACAGTGCAAGTACCACCTGATACGAGACATCGTAAAGAGGGTAGATGTGGTCATGGCTAAGATAGCATCAGAGGATAACCTTACAGATCCGTTCACGAAAATATTGACTTCTAAAGTCTTTGAGGCTCACGTGAAGGGCAAGGGGATCAGATGCTTAGGAGAGTCTTGACAGTTTTTCTAGATAGATAGCAGCAGATTGGGTAGGATTGTATGTAGTTGTATACTTAAAGCACAGCTTAAGTATTAGTGGGAGATTGTTGGAGTAGAATACATAAGCTATGCTTGTATTGTACAGTTTCCCAGTTTAATATATCGATTTGTGTTTCAGTCATATCTGGTTGTGCATTAATCGTCCATTTATATTATGTAAGTAGATGATGAGGTGTCTGGTGCGACACAGTAGATCTCATCATTGGTTGAAAGACATAATATATAAATGAGGTTCGTAACCGAGACAGCTTTGGACATACTGTCGGTTTAGGTTATTATGTGATTCGGATAATTAGTTTGTCTAAACTAATTGAATCATATAGATATGCCCGGGGCATATTGAACTTGACTCTTAGGAATGATTTGTCTTGTACTGATTTAATAGACAAATCGATCCTTGTATTCTATCTCTAAATCCCTAGACTCGAGCGGGCATGAGGATTAGACATAGTGTACTTTGATCTGCCAAAGGGTGATGTCAATTGTGGCCAATAATCTCGGTAAGTTGGGTGCGCGTGTTTAGTTACTTGGTGTGCTACTGCTTGTCGAAAGGAAACCATGTACCGGTGCGTCCGGGGTGATGGTGCTCCCGAGATGAGCTCGAAATGTTTATTATACTAAACCCGGCCGGTGGACTTATGTCCGGTATAGTAAAAAGGTCGAGTGGTACTAGTCTCGGAATATTAAGAAGTTGATGAATTAATTTATCAGTAAATTAATGAATTAACGAGCACTATATCTTTGATGTGGGGAGATTATGAATATAATTTAATTAAGTTGTTCCGGAAGCAATTCTGGTGTAGGGTGTGTTGTGATCCTTCCAAACTATCAAAAATCCGGCAGAGGTTTGTTTGTATGAAGGCTTATATAGAGGCTCGGATTTGGATGTTGGCGGAGTATTGTACGAAGGATCAAGGTCCCTAATCTAGTGCTATTCTCAAAGTGTGAAAATATGGTGGTAGTGGGATGAGGCCTTCGAAAGGAAGAGCCTAAGGAGGCAACCACAAAAGCTAACTACCCTAGCTTTTGATAAATGCTAAGAGGGATGATTCAAAATGAGAGAACTCAATTTCTTCTATTCAAATCATGATTACAAAGGTTGAACTTCTCCTCTATTTATAGGAGTAGAAGTGAGCCTTTAGGTTACAAAACCCTAGCCTACATTTATGGTAGAATCTTCAATCATCCCTAATCTTCCTTCAATCTACCTAATCATTATTCAATCTGCCTTATTTTCTTTTTGAAGAATTAAGGCTGATTACTTATTCCTTTATTGAATCTTCTAGAATTTTCTTGTAGCATTTCAATGTCTTCGTGGGCTGGGCTTCACCTCATGGGCTTGAATAAAAGCTAAGGATCAATGCTCAATACTATCACATCCTTTAATGGGTACTTGTCTTGAAGGACAAGCTCTTGTTTGTAGATCTCATGGGCTAAGGCATTGAGAGCTTGTGTGGCATTTTTCCTCCTTGATCTGGTCATGGGCCCATCTATGTCAACCAACGGGTCTCTTTGGTAAGGCCTCACTAGTGGACTTGGGTTTTGTGGGTTTTGGTTCATAACATTCCCCCCTTCTTGAAAAGGAATCGTCCTTGATTCCAACTCATCATCAAACTCGAACGGCGTCAAGTCCGCTACATTGAAGGTGCCGTGGACACCTAACTCTCCTCGGAGGTCCAACTCGTATGCATTGTCGTTAACCTTCTTGACCACTTGGAATGGACCGTCTCCTTTAGGGTGGAGCTTGGTCTTGCGGGCTTGTGGAAACCGCTCTTTTCTGAGGTGTAGCCACACCAAATCTCCGGGCTCAAAAGTCACCTTGCGCCTCCCTTTGTTAACCATCCGTGAAGTGTGATCTTGATGTTTGAGGATGTTGAGTCTGGCTTGTTCGTGGATCTCTTGCACCATCTTGGCCCTCTTTTCACCATCTAAGCTCATAACCTCTTTGATAGGTATGGGGGAAAGATCCAACGGGGTCAAGGGCTGGAAACCATAGACTATCTCAAAAGGAGAGTAGCTTGTAGCTGAGTGTGTAGACCTGTTATAGGCAAACTCACAAAAAGGAAGAGTCTCTTCCCAACGGGTTAAGTTTTTACTAATCAATACCCTAAGTAAAGAACCAAGAGTTCGATTAGTTACCTCAGTCTGACCATCTGTCTGTGGATGGCTGGTGGTTGAGAAGAGTAACTTTGTGCCCAACTTTCCCCACAGGGTTTTCCAAAAATAACTGAGGAACTTGACATCCCGATCACTAACTATGCTGCGGGGAATGCCATGTAGCCTTACTACTTCGTTAAAGAAGAGTTTAGCTACTTCCTTTGCGTCATCTGTTTTCCTGCAAGGGATGAAATGACTCATCTTAGAAAATCTGTCTACAACTACGAAGATGGAGTCATTACCTCTTTGTGACCTTGGGAGGCCTAGGATAAAATCCATAGACAAGTCAACCCAAGGTGTTGTTGGGACTGGCAAAGACATGAGAAGACCGTTGGGCTGGGCCTTGGACTTGGCCTTTTTGCATGCTAAACATCTGCTACAGATCCTTTCTACGTCCTTCTTCATGTTGGGCCAATAAAAGTGCTCTTGCAACATGTCAAGAGTCTTGGCCACGCCAAAGTGTCCCATCAGGCCTCCTCCATGGGCCTCTCTAGTTAGTAGCTCACGCAGGGATGACTTGGGAATGCAGAGTCTGTTGTCTTTGAACATGAAACCATCTGCCTTGTAAAATCTCTTAAATGCCCCTAAGTCACAAGCTGCAAAAAGGTTAGAGAAATCGGAATCAGTAGAATAAAGACTCTTTATGTGCTCAAATCCCAATAGTCTAGTGTGCATAGAAGTCAAAAGTGAGTGCCTACGAGACAGAGCATCAGCAATTATATTATCTTTTCCCTTCTTATATTTCAACACATAAGGGAAAGTCTCAATGAAAGAAACCCATTTAGCATGCCGCTTGTTCAACTTATTTTGTGACTTAAGATATTTCAATGACTCATGATCAGTGTGAATAATGAATTCCTTAGGTAACAAGTAATGTTGCCACGTTTCAAGAGCCCTAACTACAGCATATAGTTCTTTATCATAAGTTGAATAATTCAAGCATGCACCACTCAATTTCTCACTAAAATATGCAATAGGACGTTTGTTTTGCATCAATACAGCCCCCACCCCAATACCCGAAGCATCACACTCAAGTTCAAAAGTATCATCGAAACAAGGTAATGCGAGAGTAGGGGAAGAGGTCAACTCCCTTTTCAACTGGTCAAACGCCTCTTGCTGTCGCTGACCCCACTCGAATCTGACGTCTTTCTTCACTAACTCATTTAGCGGGGCAGCCTTGGTGGAGAAGTCTTGAATGAACCGCCGGTAGAAACTGGCTAGTCCGTGGAATGACCTCACTTCTGAGGCGTTGGTTGGTGTTGGCCACTCGAGTATAGCCTTCACCTTTGCTTCCTCGACCTTAACACCTTGTGCACCTACAACAAATCCAAGAAACACCACTTCTGGTACACAAAAGGTGCACTTCTTGAGGTTAGCATAAAGCTGAGCCTCTCGAAGGGTTAGTAGTACTTGCTTTAAATGAGAGAGATGCGATTCAAATGTACTACTGAAAATCAGGATATCATCAAAGTAAACAACCACAAATTTGCCTATGTACTGTCTTAGAACATGATTCATTAATCGCATAAAAGTACTAGGGGCATTGGTTAATCCGAACGGCATTACTAACCACTCATAAAGACCAAATTTGGTTTTAAAAGCAGTTTTCCACTCATCTCCCTCTTGAATTCGGATTTGATGATAGCCACTTTTTAAATCAATTTTTGAGAAAATAACAGCACCATGTAATTCATCAAGCATGTCATCTAAGCGAGGAATAGGGTGACGGTACCTTATGGTGATCTTGTTGACAGCTCGGCAGTCAACACACATCCGCAGGGTTCCGTCCTTTTTGGGCACTAGGATGACGGGTACGGCGCATGGACTGAGACTCTCTCGAACATGTCCCCTCTCGAGTAGTTCCTCGACTTGCTTCTGTAACTCCTTTGTCTCCTCAGGGTTGGCTCGGTAAGCAGGTCTGTTGGGAATTACCGATCCTGGGATAAAGTCAAGCTGGTGTTCGATTCCTCTAATCGGGGGTAGTCCCTTCGGTAACTCCTCGGGAAAGACATCTGCAAACTCATCTAGGAGGCTCTGAACACTCACAGGTAACTCGTTAGTAGCAAGGCTAGTCTCTAAGGTATGTTCACAATATTGGATAAGGATGAGACTTTTCCTACTACTAATTGCTCGTTCGACATCTCGGGTGGATGCGAAGAGACTTTGGCCCTTTGACTTGATCTGTAGCTTGGGTTGTGGGGCCTTCGATCTGGGTTGTTCGGCCACTTCTTGGAGGGTATTAGCCGAATTCTCCTTGGGGGTCACCTTCTCTTTTTCCTTGCCCTTTTGTCTCCTTAGCCGGGCTTCATGCATCTCCCTATTGGCTTGAGCAACCTGCGCACGGGACAAGGGATTTAAGACAATTTTAGAGTTGTTGAAAGTGAAAAAGTACCTATTGGTGAGTCCGTCGTGGGTTGTCTTGTGATCGTATTCCCACGGCCTTCCTAGGATCATGTGGGCGGCATCCATCGGGACCACGTCACAGGTGGCGTAGTCCTTATACTTACCGATTGTAAAGCCCACTCTGCATTGTCTAACTACTCGGATCTCACCTCCGTTGTTGAGCCATTGAAGCTTGTAAGGCTTAGGATGCGGTTGGGTGGCTAAACTAAGATTATTGACTGTATACTCAGAAACAAGGTTAATCCAACTACCGCTATCTATGATAATCAAACAAACAGCCTTACCCACTAGTCCCTTGGTGTGGAAAATGTTGCTTCGTTGCTCATCTTCATCGGTTGGCTTGGCGAGTGCTTTCAGGGTCTTTTCTGTGGTCAAGCCGGTTGTATCTTGTAAGGATGGCTCGCGTACTTGCAAAGATACAAAGCAGGCACCGTCTACACCATCATAGGTGGCATACTCTTCGTCTTCCATTAGGGCCGGCATGTCTTTGAACTCATCCTCGTTCTCGAGCCCGGGCCCTTCTGCCTCATCTTTGTCCACGATGGATCCATCATCTAGTGCCACCATGGTCCTTTGGTTCGGGCATTGTGACTGGATGTGACCTTTGCCTAAACACTTGAAACATGTGACTTGCCTTGAAAAAGGCCGGTTAGTAGCACTATTACTAGAGCCTTGTGAAACAGTAGGCTTAGAAAATGAGGTGGGAGGGTTGGAAAATGCAGGGTTAGATATTACCTTTGTGGGAGCCTTAGACCCACTAGCAGCACTACTACTCTTTGCGGGGGTAGGAGTTTGAGACCTTGAAATGCTTGAAGTGCTAGAAGTACTCCGCCAAGTTGAAGAGGGAATTCGACTAGTACTTGTCTCTCGTTCTTCCACTAAGATCGCCTTGTGTACGAGTTCATCAATATCGACATAGTGGTGTAGTTCCACCACTTTGGCAATGCTTGGCTTGAGTCCATTAAGGAACCGAGACATCATCATCTCCGGGTCCTCCTCGATTCCACTTCTAATGGCCAAGTGCTCAAGCTCTTGGTAAAAATCCGCCACTCTTTTAGTACCTTGCACAAGAGAGTTAAGACTTCTTAGCATTGTGCGAGAGTAATTCTCAGGAATGTACCTTTTCCTTAGAAGGCGTTTCATTTCTGTCCACGACCCCACGGGTGCCTCGTGGTACTTCCGCCTAAGGTAGGCTTGGTGATCCCACCACGTCAGGGCGTAGTCGGTGAGTTCTGCAGAGGCGATACTTACCCAATCCTCCTCGGGATATTTACTGGCTATGAGAAGAGCATCCATTCTCTTTTCCCACATCGCGTAGACCTCGGGGTCTATCTTACCATTGAATTGAGGAAATACCACCTTGGGCTTGTGTGATGATCTCGAGTTGGATGTGGAGCTAGTCGTGTCTCTTGAGTCTCGCCCTCTTCTAGGAGTAGTTTCAGCATCGTGCTCCCTTTGTAGCCTTAGAAGCTCTACCTCTGCTTGCAACTCGGCAATTTTCCTATCATATTCTCTTACCTTTTCATCGAGGATGTTTCTCATCATCCTCTCATGCTCAGTTGCAGGCGGAATATTCCTCTCGAGGTTATCTTTACTCATTGCTGTCTAGGAATAGGAGTTTGGGGTAGAAAAGAACTTCTCCCTTAGGGTTAGATCACACCAAATCTTAAGTAAAAAGTGAAAAATAATAATAATAATAATAATATTCTCAAAATTTTCAATTACTCAGAAATATGCACAAAGAATCTCAGGTTGAGGTAAGACATAGGTAAAAGAAATAGGTGCAGTGTAAAGATAAAAGAGAGAAAAAAAATTAAAAAAAAACAACACTTATGAATGTTTGTGCTTTCGTGAGTGCTTAGTGTTATGATTTTATGGCCTAGCTTTGAGAAAATTTGTTGGCCTTAAGCCTCTTTGTACTTCCTTGGTTGTTTGGTTATCAATCTGCAAAGTTAGGAGAAAAATAAGTTATAATACCAAGACTCTATGACCCTTGTTATTTCCCATTATTATCTCTTTTCTAATATGGCGCCTAATGTTGAAAAACCTTTGAACAACCTCTTAGGTACTTCGGAAAAACTTCTCCTTTGGTTAGAGTATAAGCTAGCTTACACTTTCACCTAAGGGTTTTCTTTTACTTTGCACAAGAACTCCTTTTAAACTTTGAGCCGCACAAAAGTTGTTTAAGTGCTTATATGCTCTTTTCTTGGCCTTTGGCCTTTACAATTTTGCACAAAATCTATTTGAGCGCTTATGTGCTTTTTTTTTTTTTTTTTTAGCCTTTGGCCTTTACACTTTTGTAAGGAGACACTTTTTCCAAGTGCAACCCTACCCTATCATAGGTGGTTTAAACAAGTTATACAAAAACCAAAGGAAAAAGTTAAGAGAAATACAAAAAAAAAATTATTCAAAAGTTTAATTCAAGTAAGACATACCACAATTAGGGAGTTTTATGGTAGTAACACGATCACAGAATAGGTACGATAACAAATAATCTCAAAGTGTTACTAACTTTTTTTTGGAAAGAATTCACCAAATTCAACTTTAGTCATACTAGGTGACTTAAAACCGACAAATTTTCCCTTTTCAATGATTAACTTTTTTTTTTTTTTATTAAACTAGGTGTGGATGGAAAGATAATCACACGAAGAAGGAAAATAGATAATCACAAAAAAAAAAAAATGAATGATAATTTATACTAAAAGTTCAGATTTATTCCAAAATTAATTTGCACAAGTATGTTTCTCATTTTATTCTTTTCTTAACTAATGGAATTACTTGCCAAATTCAGTTTTTTTTTTTTTTTTTCAACTTTTCAAGGTGTGTAGAAAAGAAAAGAAAAAAAAAATTCCAATAACAGAGAAAGAAAAAAAAAATGTTGAACAAGATAAGTAAGATCAATCGACAAAGTAAGAACAATTAAAATAAAATTATGATATACACAAGAAATTTGATATTTGGATCAAAGTGAGAGAAACGGATATGGTAGATCCGATCTGTTCAAACTTTGCCAATGGAAGGAGAAAGATCATAACAATTATGAACAAGAAAAAAAAAAAAAAAAAGACAAAAATTAATAACAAGAATTAAAATGAACAATAGGAACAAAATTAAAACAAGAGAATTTCTCGAATTCAAAATGAAGAAAATTCGGCTATAGAACCGATTTCTTCAACCTTTTCGATTTTAGAATGTTGATTGTAACAACTTGGAGAAGGAGAAGGATCATTCCTTCCACAAGGTGTTACAACAACTCTTACCTTAAAGAGTAGCACTTTGGCTCTGATACCAAATGTTGTGATCCTTCCAAACTATCAAAAATCCGGCAGAGGTTTGTTTGTATGAAGGCTTATATAGAGGTTCGGATTTGGATGTTGGCGGAGTATTGTACGAAGGATCAAGGTCCCTAATCTAGTGCTATTCTCAAAGTGTGAAAATATGGTGGTAGTGGGATGAGGCCTTCGAAAGGAAGAGCCTAAGGAGGCAACCACAAAAGCTAACTACCCTAGCTTTTGATAAATGCTAAGAGGGATGATTCAAAATGAGAGAACTCAATTTCTTCTATTCAAATCATGATTACAAAGGTTGAACTTCTCCTCTATTTATAGGAGTAGAAGTGAGCCTTTAGGTTACAAAACCCTAGCCTACATTTATGGTAGAATCTTCAATCATCCCTAATCTTCCTTCAATCTACCTAATCATTATTCAATCTGCCTTATTTTCTTTTTGAAGAATTAAGACTGATTACTTATTCCTTTATTGAATCTTCTAGAATTTTCTTGTAGCATTTCAATGTCTTCGTGGGCTGGGCTTCACCTCATGGGCTTGAATAAAAGCTAAGGATCAATGCTCAATACTATCACATCCTTTAATGGGTACTTGTCTTGAAGGACAAGCTCTTGTTTGTAGATCTCATGGGCTAAGGCATTGAGAGCTTGTGTGGCATTTTTCCTCCTTGATCTGGTCATGGGCCAATCTATGTCAACCAACGGGTCTCTTTGGTAAGGCCTCACTAGTGGACTTGGGTTTTGTGGGTTTTGGTTCATAACAGGGTGGTAGTGCCATAATTAATCCGTTAGTGGTACGATTAATTATGTACTGGGTTAATGACAAAGGTAGATTTAATTAATTGAGAAATTAATTAATCCTTGTGTCAGTTGGTTGTGAATCATCCCAGGAACTGGTTTGGGATAAGTGAATCCCTGTGTCAGTTGGGAGTGTTTCATCCCAGGAACTGGATTGGGATAAGTGAATCCCTGTGACAGTTGGGAGTGTATCAGTCCAGGAACAGGATTGAAGGAAACAGAATCTGTATCAGTCCAGAAACAGGATTGAAGGAAAACAGAAACCCAGTAGGAAGACCAATCCTAAACCAACTTGGAGTCTCTCTTGTAACTCTATAAATAGACAAGGGATCAGTCATTCAGATTACAACAATAACACAATTAATCCACAGGATTTCTAGAGAGAGAAAATTCTAGAGAGAGAAAACGTTTCTCTCTCCAAGTCGAATTTTCAAGAAAGTGTGCAGCTGGTTTTTGGGTTTCTAGTGGCTGAAATTTTGGCCTTGGTCTATACCAGCTGCGCGTAGCTTTCTCTCTCTGCGGGCGGTGCGTTTATAGTACGTGCCAGGTGCTGCGGGGCTAGAGTTTTCTAGCAGGTGGATTGTGGTGAGTAGCTGATCAATTGACTTCTAGTTCGTTGCCCACACAACGTG
This sequence comes from Knoxia roxburghii, assembly GCA_030378225.1. Classification (NCBI taxonomy): domain Eukaryota; kingdom Viridiplantae; phylum Streptophyta; class Magnoliopsida; order Gentianales; family Rubiaceae; genus Knoxia; species Knoxia roxburghii. The sequence goes on along the minus strand of CM059420.1, from coordinate 26,131,971 downwards.
AAGTCATAGTCTTGAGGCATACAAGAGAATAACCAAGTGCACGCTTCAAAGGTACTTTTCTAAGATTCCGCTTTAATAGAAATTTTTGTTGCGTGGTAAATCGAGCAAGTGCAAACCCAGATCCTACCAAAATCTTTCAATTGGTATCAGAGCCAGGTTTAGGGGGTTCTGTGCTTGTACGATTTATTACATGGTTTTATTTGCAGGTGGTTTAGAATCCCGACTATTATGGTTATGTTTGTATGGGTTTTAATTAAACTCCGGGACTTGTCCGGATTTAATTTTATTATGAATGTTTGTAATAGTTTAACCACGTGCTGGAAGCCATGTAGGATTAGATTAAATCTGCAGTAGGATTTATTCTATGTAATTTCGATTATTTAATTTTCCTAGAATACCTTGTAGTAGGAAAATTATTTTTTGTAATCGAAGGCGTTATGGTGGGCGACTTGGATTCGTGGGTTTTGGGTTATCATGAATTTGAAGAAACCCAGGAAAATCCAGAACGAATTGCAAGAAGACCAAATAACGTGGAAAAAAGCGAAGGAGGAGTTGGCGGCAGGAGGCGACACCGGCAACGTTTGCCGGCAGCAAAAACGCCACCGGCAGCCAAAGGAGGGCAGCAGCAGGCAGCAGCAGCAGCTGCTGCGCGCAGGGCCGCGCGCGGCCGCACAGGCGCCCAGGCCCGCGCGCAGGGCCCGTGCGGGCCGTGCGCCCGTGCGGGCTGTGCGCGCGGGCAGCGCGGCCCTCGGGCCGTGCTGCGGCCCGGGCGGCCCGTTCGGGCTGTTCGGGCTATTTTTGGCCCGTTTTTCCTCCAGTTTTCGTTTTTTGAAGTTCAAGACTCTCTCCATCGAGTGACGTGACGGGACACGAGATCAAGGCAAAGGATGGAAGCAATTAAAACCATAATAGTCGGGAAATTTATTTTACGTATTTATTTCCCGTATTTATTGTTTTAATTTTTATGCTTTATTTTTATGCTGTATTTTAGATGCATGAATTAAAGCATGTCTGGTTTTATGGTTGCACATAACTTAGGTTAGTTAATTGCATGTTAAAACCGGAAAAACCCTCAATTTGGAAATCTAAGTGGGAGCGGGTTGTGTTATATCCCCATGGCCACCATTACGGGTTCATATGCGATGTGGGTGGGCTTGCGCGTTGGCATTAGGGCCTTCCTCCATTCGGATGAGTCCAGCCCCGAGATCGCTAGACTATGAGCTTCTGAGTAAGATGACTAGAGCGAGTTTAACTAGGAGAAATGCGACACCCTCTCCATCTGAGGCGCACTATCTTGAGGTAACAAACTCAGAAGTCACGTAATGGCACACACTTAGTGTATGATCTGCGGTATTCCTCCCGCGAGGTTACGCTGCTTACTTGTACGGCTGAAAGCACCGACTATTAACTACATTGATCAAAAGATCGTTGGTCAGATAGTGTAGTTAATGAACTTGGTTCTTCTCAAACGAATGTGGGTTAGCGTAAACGTCCACACTGCGTGGCTTGCGAGAATCCCGGTGGATGAGATGTTGGTGGATTAATATTATTGTTTTGAGGGAAATCAATAATTAATTGAATTTTCATGTTTTCGAAAATTCTAGCATATATAACTGAAACACTGTTTGTTTAACTTTCCAGTTTAAATCGATATGGCATTCAATCCTTTAGCTGCTATTTTGAAAAACAACAATTTAACTGGAACTAATAATGTCGATGGAAGTCGTAACTTGGACATTGTCCTTAGGGCTGAGAGCGCTCCTGTGAGAGATCGTGTCATTAACATGATTAGTAACATCAACAAGGTTGAGGTAGTTGGTGGCGAAATCGTTGGTGAAACCAAAGCCGATATTGTCCTCCAGAGCTTGCCTCAAAGCTATGAGCGGATTCGGTTGAACTACAACATAAGTAAGATGTTGTGGAGTTCATCCGAGCTCTTGGCAGAGTTGATGGCGGCTCAAAGCTATGAGCGGATTCGGTAAGTAAGATGTTGTGGAGTTCATCTGAGCTCTTGGCAGAGTTGATGGCGGCTAAAAGTCTTCTTCAAGAGAAGAAGCGAGCTTTAGTCGCAGTCGAAGCTTTAGAATCTTCTTCTGAGCCTAAGGCTGGAAAGAAGAAGAGAAAGCTCGAGGGAGTAGCTAAAAAGGCACAAATTGTGCCTAAGCCAGATATTGCAAAGAAGAAGTCGAAAGACAAGTGCTTCAAGTGCAATAAGACGGGACGTAGGAAAGCGGATTGTCCAAAGCTTATAAGTACGATAAATTATGCCTTAATTACTGAGACATGTTTAGCGGCGATTCCCACAGATACTTGGTGTGTGGATTCAGGTGCCACTGACCATGTTTGTAATTCTTTGTAAGGGTTCCAAGTAACCCAGAAGCTTAGAGAAGGCGAATTGGATATCTACTTGGGCGACACTACAAGAGTGTCAGTAGAAGCAGTGGGAGTAGTTAAGTTGAATTTCGAAAATTCTAGCTTGGAGTTAGTTAATTGTCTTTATGTACCGAGTTTTAGAAAGAACTTGATTTCGGTTTCTAAACTCTTGAAGAACGGGTATAAGTTTATTTTTTCTGATGACTGTGATGTTATTAGAAGAAATGGAAAACTTATTTGTTCTGGTTCATTGGCGGACAATTTGTTTGTGGTTAACTCTAACTCCCATGTTGTGCAAAACATAGAGATAGATAGCTCAGAATCTAACATTAATAAGAGGAAGAAACCTTCTGAAATGAATCAAACCTATCTTTGGCATCTAAGGCTAGGTCATATAAACCTTAGTAGGATTTAGAGGTTGGTCAATGATGGACCTTTGGGTTCATTAGATATTGACAGTTATGCAACCTGCGAATCTTGCTTGGAAGGTAAGATGACCAAGAGACCTTTTTAAGCAAAAGGCTATAGAGCCAAAGAAGTATTAGAGTTGATTCATTCTGACTTGTGTGGACCTATGACGGTCCAGGCACGAGGGGGATATGAGTATTTCGTAACATTCACGGATGATTACTCTAGGTACGGATACATTTACCTAATGCGCCACAAGTCCGAATGTTTTGGCAAGTTCAAAGAGTTTCGGGCAGATGTGGAGAAGCATCATGGTAAGAGTATCAAGACACTGCGTTCAGATCGTGGTGCGGAGTACCTGTCCCATGAATTTCGAGATTGCCTCACTGAGGTAGGAATTCAGTCTCAGTTGTCTGCACCTGGCACGCCACAGCAGAATGGTGTAGTAGAAAGGAGGAACCGAACTCTTATGGAAATGGTTAGGTCCATGATGAGCTATAGTGATTTGCCAAGTTCGTTCTAGGGATATGCCTTGGAAACGGCAATGTATATTCTTAATCTTGTACCATCTAAAACCGTGCCTTCAACCCCAGTAGAGTTGTGGAAAGGGCAGAAGCCAGTCTAAGACATCTCAGAATTTGGGGTTGTCCAGCACATCTGCTTAAGGCAGATACGGCTAAGTTAGATGCAAGAACAGAATTAATGCTGTTTGTAGGATATCCTAGGGGAACGAAAGGTGGTCTATTCTATAGTCCTAAAGATCAGAAGGTGATGGTAAGTACCAACGCTAGATTTTTAGAAGAGGACTATGTCTTAGACCACAAACCCAAGAGTAAGATAGTACTAGAAGAGCTTAGACGACAAACTACTAATCCTGATGCACCAGCGCAAGTAGATACACCACACACTGCACATGAGATCATAGAAGATGCGCGTACACAGGCGGTGCCTCATCGTAGTGGGAGGGTTGTGAGACAGCCAGATAGGTTCGTTGGCATGGGAGAGGCTTCAGACCTAGTCCCAGGTATGCCTGAACCTGACCCAGTTAACTACAATGAGGCGCTTCGAGATAAAGATGCAGAATCTTGGCGTAAGGCAATGATATCCGAGATGGGGTCAATGGACCACAATCAAGTCTGGGAGCTTGTGGACCTGTTTGATGGGTTTAAGCCCATTGGATGCAAGTGGGTCTACAAACGTAAGAGAGGATCTGACGGGAAGGTGGAAACCTTTAAAGCTAGGCTGGTGGCGAAGGGGTATACTCAGAAAGAGGGAATCGACTATGAGGAAACCTTCTCCCCGGTAGCCATGCTTAAGTCAATCCGGATTCTCTTGGCCATAGCTGCTCATATGGATTATGAGATTTGGCAGATGGATGTCAAGACAGCTTTCCTAAACGGAAGTCTTGAAGAAACCATCTTTATGCAGCAACCAGAGGGATTCATTGAAAAATGCCAAGAGCATAAGGTTTGCAGGCTTAAGAGGTCTATTTATGGACTTAAGCAGGCATCCAGATCTTGGAACATCCGGTTTGATGAAGTAATCCAGTCCTTTGGATTTACTCAGTGTCCGGATGAGCAATGTGTATATCGCAGACGTGATGGAAACTCAGTGGTGTTTCTTGTGCTTTACGTAGATGACATTCTATTGATTGGCAACAACAAGAAAGTGTTATCAGACGTAAAGGCATGGTTGTCCAAGCAATTTGATATGAAGGACTTAGGGGAAGCGGGACATATCCTTGGGATCAAGATTATTCGAGATCGTGGGAAACGTTCGCTAACGCTCTCCCAAGCTTCATACATAGACACGATTCTGGCCCGTTTTAACATACAGAACTCCAAGAAAGGTTTTCTACATTTCAGGCATGGAGTGTTTCTATCTAAGGAACAGTCTCCTAAGACTGTTGAGGAGATAGAGACCATGAAGACAGTTCCATATGCTTCGGCAGTAGGAAGTCTCATGTATGCCATGTTGTGTACGAGACCTGATATCTGTTATGTCCTTGGCATGGTGAGCAGATATCAGTGTAACCCCGGGAAAGCTCATTGGGAGGCAGTAAAATGCATTCTCAAGTATTTGCGCAGAATGAGGGACCAAGTTTTGGTCTATCAGGCGTCTGAGCTGGTACCCCGAGGTTACACAGATTCAGATTTCCAAGGCGACAGGGACAAGAGCAAGTCTACCTCAGGGTATGTGTTTACTCTAGGAGGTGGAGCCATAGTTTGGCGGAGTGTCAAGCAGAAATGCGTGACGGACTCTACCATAGAGGCTGAGTACGTTGCCGCAACAGAGGCAGCGAAAGAAGCAGTATGGCTCAAGAACTTCCTAGTGGACTTAGATGTGATTCCTGGTTTGCCGAAGTCTATCACGGTTTAATGTGATAACAACGGTGCAGTTGCAAACTCGAAGGAACCACAAGCCCACAAGGCGAGTAAACATATACAGTGCAAGTACCACCTGATACGAGACATCGTAAAGAGGGTAGATGTGGTCATGGCTAAGATAGCATCAGAGGATAACCTTACAGATCCGTTCACGAAAATATTGACTTCTAAAGTCTTTGAGGCTCACGTGAAGGGCAAGGGGATCAGATGCTTAGGAGAGTCTTGACAGTTTTTCTAGATAGATAGCAGCAGATTGGGTAGGATTGTATGTAGTTGTATACTTAAAGCACAGCTTAAGTATTAGTGGGAGATTGTTGGAGTAGAATACATAAGCTATGCTTGTATTGTACAGTTTCCCAGTTTAATATATCGATTTGTGTTTCAGTCATATCTGGTTGTGCATTAATCGTCCATTTATATTATGTAAGTAGATGATGGGGTGTCTGGTGCGACACAGTAGATCTCATCATTGGTTGAAAGACATAATATATAAATGAGGTTCGTAACCGAGACAGCTTTGGACATACTGTCGGTTTAGGTTATTATGTGATTCGGATAATTAGTTTGTCTAAACTAATTGAATCATATAGATATGCCCGGGGCATATTGAACTTGACTCTTAGGAATGATTTGTCTTGTACTGATTTAATAGACAAATCGATCCTTGTATTCTATCTCTAAATCCCTAGACTCGAGCGGGCATGAGGATTAGACATAGTGTACTTTGATCTGCCAAAGGGTGATGTCAATTGTGGCCAATAATCTCGGTAGGTTGGGTGCGCGTGTTTAGTTACTTGGTGTGCTACTGTTTGTCGAAAGGAAACCATGTACCGGTGCGTCCGGGGTGATGGTGCTCCCGAGATGAGCTCGAAATGTTTATTATACTAAACCCGGCCGGTGGACTTATGTCCGGTATAGTAAAAAGGTCGAGTGGTACTAGTCTCGGAATATTAAGAAGTTGATGAATTAATTTATCAGTAAATTAATGAATTAACGAGCACTATATCTTTGATGTGGGGAGATTATGAATATAATTTAATTAAGTTGTTCCGGAAGCAATTCTGGTGTAGGGTGGTAGTGCCATAATTAATCCGTTAGTGGTACGATTAATTATGTACTGGGTTAATGACAAAGGTAGATTTAATTAATTGAGAAATTAATTAATCCTTGTGTCAGTTGGTTGTGAATCATCCCAGGAACTGGTTTGGGATAAGTTAATCCCTGTGTCAGTTGGGAGTGTTTCATCCCAGGAACTGGATTGGGATAAGTGAATCCCTGTGACAGTTGGGAGTGTATCAGTCCAGGAACAGGATTGAAGGAAACAGAATCTGTATCAGTCCAGAAACAGGATTGAAGGAAAACAGAAACCCAGTAGGAAGACCAATCCTAAACCAACTTGGAGTCTCTCTTGTAACTCTATAAATAGACAAGGGATCAGTCATTCAGATTACAACAATAACACAATTAATCCACAGGATTTCTAGAGAGAGAAAATTCTAGAGAGAGAAAATGTTTCTCTCTCCAAGTCGAATTTTCAAGAAAGTGTGCAGCTGGTTTTTGGGTTTCTAGTGGCTGAAATTTTGGCCTTGGTCTATACCAGCTGCGCGTAGCTTTCTCTCTCTGCGGGCGGTGCGTTTATAGTACGTGCCAGGTGCTGCGGGGCTAGAGTTTTCTAGCAGGTGGATTGTGGTGAGTAGCTGATCAATTGACTTCTAGTTCGTTGCCCACACAACGTGAAGTCATAGTCTTGAGGCATACAAGAGAATCACCAAGTGCACGCTTCAAAGGTACTTTTCTAAGATTCCGTTTTAATAGAAATTTTTGTTGCGTGGTAAATCGAGCAAGTGCAAACCCAGATCCTACCAAAATCTTTCAGTTAGTACTAACGTCAGATTTTTAGAGGAATACTATATTCTAGATAACAAGCCCAAAAGTAAGATAGTACTAGAAGAACTTAGAAAATATTTTTAATCCTGATGCACCAGCACAAGTAGATACACCACACACTGCACAAGATATCACAGATGATGCGCCTACACAGGTGGTGTCTCGTCATAGTGGGAGGGTTGTGAAACAACCTGAGAGCTTTATTAGCGTGGCAAAAACCTCTGACTTCTTCATAGGTGAGCCTAAACCAGATCCGGTAAACTACAATGAGACTCTCAGAGATAAAGATGCAGAATCTTGGTGAAAGGCAATGATATCCAAGATGGGGTCGATGGACCACAATCAAGTCTGGGAGCTTGTGGACCTACTTGATGGTTTCAAACCCATTGGATGTAAGTGGGTCTAGAAATGTAAGAGAGGACCTGACGGAAAGGTTGAAACCTTTAAAGATAGGCTTGTGGCGAAGGGGTATACTCAGAAAGAGGGAATCGATTATGAGGAAACCTTCTCCCCGGTGGCCATGCTTAAGTCAATCAGGATTGTCTTGGCCATAGCTACTCATTTAGATTATGAGATGTGGCACATGGATGTCAAGATAGTTTTTCTTAATGAAAGTCTTGAAGAAACCATCTTCATGCAACAACCAGAGAAGGATTCATTGTAAAAGGCCAAGAGCATAAGGTTTGCAAGCTTAAGAGATCTATTTATGGACGTAAGCAAGCATCCAGATCTTGGAACATCCGATTTGATGAGGTGATCCAATCCTACAGTTTTACTCAATGCTCGGAAAAACAATGTGTGTTCCGCAGATGTGATGGAAACGCGGAGGTGTTTCTTGTGCTTTACGTAGATGACATTTTATTAATTAGAAACAATAAGAAAGTGTTATCAGACGTAAAGGCATGGTTGTCCAAACGGTTTGATATGAAAGACTTAGAAGAAGCCAGACATATCCTTGGGATCAAAATTATTCGAGATCATAGGAAACGTTCGCTCACGCTCTCTCAAGTTTCATACATAGACACGATTCTAGCTCATTTTAACATGCAGAACTCTAATAAAGGTTTTCTACCTTTCAGACATGGAGTGCATCTATCTAAAGAGCAGTCTCCAAAGAGTGTTGAGGGAATAGAGGCCATGAAGACAGTTCCTTATGTCTCGGCAGTAGGAAGTCTCATGTATGCGATGTTGTGTACTAGGTCTGATATCTGTTATGCGGTTGGCATTATTAGCAGATATCAGATTAAACCCAGGAAAGCTCATTGGGAGGCAGTAAAATGTATTTTCAAGTATTTACGCAGAACAAGAGACCAAGTTTTGGTCTATCAGGCACATGAGCTTGGGCTCCGAGGTTACACAAATTCAGATTTTCAAGGCGAGAGGGACAAGAGCAAGTTGATCTCAGGGTATGTGTTTACTTTGGGAGGTGGAGCCAGAGTTTGGCGGAGAGTCAAGCAGAAATGTGTGGCAGACTCTACCATGGAGGCTGAATACGCTGCAACATCAGAGGCAGCGAAAGAATCAGTGTGGCTCGCCTAGTGGATTTAGACGTGATTCCTTGTTTACAGAAGTCAATGACAGTGTTTTGTGACAACAACGGTGCAGTAGCAAACTCGAAGGAACCACGAGCCCACAAGGCGAGTAAGCATATACAGTGCTAGTACCACCTAATACGAGATATCGTAAAGAGGGAATACGTGATCGTGGCAAAGATAGCATCGGAAGATAACCTTGCAGATCTATTCACGAAGACAATGACTGCAAAAGTCTTTGAGCTCACGTGGAGGGCATGAGCATTAGATACTTAGCTGAGCCATGATTGATTTTCTAGATATTATTGTAGTTGTAAAGATTAATGTAGTTTTATACTTAAAGCACAGCTTAAGTATTAGTGGGAGGTTGTTAGGTTTGAATACTAAAGTTTTGCTTGTATTAAACTATTTCCCAGTTCTTATATATCGATTAAATTTTTTAGTTAAATTGTTTATATGTTTTACATATGTCATCCATTTATATTATGTAATTAGATGATGAGGTGTCTGGTGTGACACAGTAGATCTCATCATTGGTTAAAAAACATAATATATAAATGAGGTTCGTAACCGAGACAGTTTTGGCCACACTGTCAGTTTAGGCTATTATGTGATTCAGAAAATTGGTTTGTCTAAACTAATACAATCACATAGATATGCCCGGGGCATATTGAACTTGACCATTTAGGATAAATTGTCTTGTACTGATTTAATAGACTATTCATTCCTAGTGTTCTATCTCTTAATCCCTAGACTTGAGCAGGCGTGAGGATTAGACATAGTGTATTTTGATCTGCCAAAGATGTTAGTTTTGAATACAGAAAAGCTATGGCTTGTATCAAAAACTAATATCCACATATGACATATCATTTTGTTTCAGTGTTAAATTGTTCCATTATATCATAGAACTAGATAACGGGGTGTGTGAAAGATACAGTAGATACCGTTATTGGTTAAAGTATTGATATATAAAAAGTATGCTCGTAACTGAGATAGTCTGAACATACTATCGGTATAGGTGAAAGAATATTGCCACATAGGATCTGGGTTTGCACTAGATCGATTTACCACGCAACAAAAATTTCTAATTAAAGCGGAACCTTAGAAAGTTACCTTTGAAGCGTGCACCTGGTGATTCTCTTGTATGCCTCAAAGACTATGACCTCTTGTTGTGTGGGCAACAATCTAGAAGTCAATTGATTAGCAACTCACCACAATCAACCGCTGAAAAAATTCAGCACCTCCGCACCTAGCGCGTACTGCAAACGCATTGCCGGGAGAGAGAGAGAGAGAGAGAGAGAGAGAGAGAGAGAGAGAGAGAACAATTTTCGCAGCCAGCAAAATCTAGCCAAAATTCGGCCAAATAAACAAGAAGGGCCAGCCGCAAATTGTCCTTAAAATTCATTCTTGAGAGAGAATTTTCTCTCTCTAGAATTTTATCTCTCTAGATTCTTGAATAATGAATCTATTGAATTGTGTGTTCTTGAATGGCTAATCCCTTGTCTATTTATAGAGTTACAAGAGAGACTCCAAGTTGGTTTAGGATTGGTCTTCCTAATGGGTTTAGGTAATGAATTAGTTTCCAAATCCAATTAAGCAACCAATCTAATAGGATAAACCAAATCCTACTAGATTCCTAATCTCTAGGATTTCCTAATTCCAATTGAAACTTAAGACTTAATTAATTAATTAAATAATTCCACTTTGTTAATTACTTAATTAACCCTTAGGAATTAATTAAATAATTTCACTTTATTAATTACTGAATTAACCCTTAGGAATAATTAACCAATTAATTAATTAAATCTACCTATTCAATTAACCCATTACAAAATTAATCGTACCACTAACGGATTAATTTTGGCACTACCATCCTACCCCAGAATTGCTTCCAGAACAACTTAATTAAATTATATTCATTAATCTCCCCACATCAAAGATATAGTGCTCGTTAATTAAAATTAATTTACTAATTAATTAATTAATCAACTTCTTAATACCGAGACTAGTACCACTCGACCTTTTTACTATACCAGACATACGTCCACCGGCCGGGTTTAGTATAATAAACATTTCGAGCTCATCTCGGGAACACCATCACCCCGGACGCACCGGTACATGATTTCCTTTCGACAAGCAGCAGCACACCAAGTAACTAAACACGCGCACCCAACCCACCGAGACTATTGGCCACATTTGACCTCACCCATTAGCAGATCAAAGTACACTATGTCTAATCCTCATGCCCACTCGAGTCTAGGGATTTAGAGATAGAATACAATGATCGATTTGTCTATTAAATCAGTACAAGACAAATCATTCCTAAAAGTCAAGTTCAATATGCCCCGGGCATATCTATATGATTTAATTAGTTTAGACAAACTAATTATCTAAATCACATAATAACCTAGACCGACAGTTTGTCCAAAGCTGTCTTGGTTACGAACCTCAATTATATATTATGTCTTTCAAACAATGATGAGATCTACTGTGTCACACTAGACACCTCATCATCTACTTACATAATATAAATGGACATATATATGCACAACAAAATATAATTGAAACACAAATCGATATATTAAACTAGGAAAATATACAATACAAGCATAGCTTATGTATTCTACTCTAACAATAGGTTATCGTGTGGTTTGAAAATTAGTTTATCTAGACTAGTTTAAATCACACGGATATGCCCTGGGCATATTGAGCACGACCAGTTTGGATATAATTGACTTATACTGATCGACGTAGCCAATTTGGTCCTAGTATTCAGTCTCTCAATCCCGAGATTGGGACGGGCGAGAGAGTTGGATATCGTATGCTTTGATTTGCCAAATAGTGCGGTCAATTGAGGCCTATACCTCGGTAGGTTGGGTATGCGGTGTTTAGCTTCTTACGTGCCGTTGCTAGTCGGAGGAATCCACGTACCGGTTCGCCAGGTTGATGGTGCTCCCGAGATGAGCTCGTAAGGTCTATTATACTAAACCCAGCCGGTGGACTTTATGTCCGATATAAGAAAAGGTCGAGTGGTACTAATCTCAGATACCAAGAAGTCGGTGAATTAGTTTGTCGGTAAATTGATAAACTGACGAGCACTAGATCTTGAATGTGGGGAGATAGAAGAAAAATAGTGGCGCGATGTAAAGTCATTTTTGAGCGGTAGTTCCATAGTTAGTCCGATAGTGGTACGACTAATTATGCATTTGACTAATCGATAAAGTGAATTAATTAATCCTAAAGGTTTAATTAATATTTAATTGACAAAGTGGATTAAGAAATTAATTCTATATGAATTAATTAATCCTAAGGGTTCGATTAAATTAAATTAACGAAGTGGGTTAAGAAATTAATTCGAATAGGTCGATTGGAGTTGATTAATCGGGAAAGACTAAGCGGTCAACGAAAGTCAAATTAAAAGACCCAACTCAAAAGCCCAGTAGGTCTCCATTAGAGCTCCCTATAAATAGAAAACTTAAGGCCAAAGAAACTTAAGAAAATCTTGCAAGACATTTGTCTTCCTTAGAGTGAGAAAGTTCTAGAGAGAAACTCTCTTCCCTTTTGAGTTTTCTTTCAAAAACGAACTTGGATTCTCACTTCTCGATTTAGATTAAGCTTGAAAGATCAAACTTTTAGATAGCCCATCGATTTTTGAGATTGCCCACTGCTGGATTTTATTTCTTTTTGCCAAAATACTGCCCAGTTTTTTTTTTCAGTTGGCCGAATTTTTGTTCCTCACTTGGGCAGTTCGGCAGCTACTTCTAATCACTTCGGGGTGCTTGATCCAGCTGGGTTTGTGTTGATCTCTCCCTTGGGTTGGTGATCCACAATCCCGGTTCTCCAGATCATGACCGGAGTTGAAGTGGGTTCGATTTTATTGGCGAGAAAATTAGTGGGCAGCAGTTTTTTGGGTTAAAGGTTTGATCTTTTGGGCAGATTTTATCTAATTGAGGGATTTTCTTTGTGGGTTTCTCGTGGGCTTGATAGTACACCTCGATAGATTATTGCCCACGCAATATTCGAGGTTTCTTGCACTCATCTATTGGATTTTGGTGGTAATCGCAATCAAAGATTTGGTTTTTCTTATTACGTTGGACTTCGCTTCAAAAGGTATAACCTTTAATCCTTTCGCTTTTAATTAAAGGTTTAATCTTTATGCGTTAGATGTCGATTTAATAAACTAATAAGTATAAGCCCAGATCCTTTCATGGGAAAATGAATTTGAGCCTGAGCTTGGTCGAAAGCTTCTGATTCTGGAATGCATTGCACGAAAGTGAGGTTTTCGATTTAGCCCGGGCTTATTCTGTTTTCCTTCAAAATGGTATCAGAGCGTAGGTTTCAGTCTTATACTTGTTTGATTTATTACACGGCTTTATTTTGGCATTATTATTTTTGTCGAAATGTTTAAACAGGTGGTTATTGGTTTCCTGGCTATTATGGTAGAATTTTATTTTTCATTCATAAACCCCGGGACATGTCCGGGCTCGTATTGTTTTTGAATGGAAATGTCTGTAATAGTAATAACCACGAGCTGGAAGCCGTATGGAATTAGAAAAATCTTGTAGTAGGATTTGATCTAATCATGTCGTCTTTAAATCCCTAGAAAAACGCCTTTGTAAATAGGAATTTATGTATTATGACGAAGACGTTATTTTGGGTAACTTATATTCGCGGGTTTTGATTTCTCATAATTTTGGGTGATTCCTAATTAAGTAGTAAACCGAGAAAACCCAGGCGAATCGAGAGGATTCCAAATAACGAGTGGAAGCGACATGACGGGACGTGCCACCGACGCATCAAGGAATCAACGATAGAGAAGACCATAATAGTCAAGAAATTTTATTTCTTTAATTTCCCGTATTTATGTCTTTTCGTTAATTGTGTGTTTTCGATTTATTTTGCATGAACGAAAACCAAACCAAATCGTTTTAAAAAGTAAAGTGCAATTAACTAAGGTAGATTATTCGCATATTAAAACTCCAACGATTTTATGGGTGCGAATATCCATAGTTAAATATTGCATGTTAAAACGTCAAAATCCTCAAACTTAAAAATCTAAGTGGGAGCGGGTTGGTAAATATCCCCATGGCCTCCATTACGGGTTCAATGTTGATGTGGTTATTCTTGCGAATTGGTATTATTATGGCCTTCCTCTATGCGGACAAGTCTTCAATCACAGATATCACCGGAATGAATTTTCGAAGGGATGACTATAGTGAGTTTAATTGGAGAAAGTTGCGACACCCTCTCTGCTGAGCCGCATTAGTATCCTAAGTAACAAACTTAGAAGTCACGTAATGGCATATGCTTAGTGTACTATTTATAGTATTCCTCCCGCGAGGTTACACTATTTATGTGTACGGCTAAAACCATTGACTATTAATTTCATTGATCATAAGATCGCTAGTCCGATAATGAAATTAATGAACTTTGGTTCTTCTCGAACGAATGTGGGTTGGCGTAGACGTTCACTCGCATGACCTGCGTTAATCCCGGTGTGAGAGATGTCGATGGAGATTATATTGTTTTTGAGGATTTCAATATTTTCGAAAAAGTATACTGAAACTTGACTGTTTATTTTTCAGTTGTTGATATGTCGTTCAACCCGCTAGCTGCCATTTTGAACCAGAATAAACTTACGGGTCCAAATTATATTGAGTGGAAACGTAACCTGGACATTGTCCTTACCGCTGAGGGTTACAAGTACGTGCTCACTGAGGAGTGCCCCCCTAAGCCCAGCGATGATGTCACCCCTAAGCAGCGAGAGCCATATACGAGGTGGCAGAAGGCTGATGAGATGACCCGGTGCTACATCTTGGCTTCTATGTCGAGTGTACTGCAGCACCAGCATCAGTTGTTTACCTCAGCCTACGATATGATGCTCAACCTCAGGGAGATGTTTGGACATCAGGGCAGGGCAGCCAAGCAGTCAGTTATGAGGAAACTCATGAATGCTAGGATGGCTGAGGACACTTCAGTAAGGGATCATGTGCTGGACATGACGAGCTGTATCAATGAGATTGAGGTATTGGGAGGTGACATTGACGGGGAGACCCAGGTCGATATCATTCTCCAGAGCTTGCCCCCTAGTTTTGAGCAGTTTCGGTTGAACTACAATATGGGCAAGCTCTCATATTCACTTCCCGAGCTTATGACTGCATTGGTGTCTGCTGAGGGCCTATTCGCAGAGAAGAAGCAAGCCTTGGCTACTGTTGGTCCCTCAGGTTCCTCTGCTAGGCCCAAAGCCAGGAAGCAAAAGAGGAAGAGAGGCCAAAAAGCAGGAGCTGATCATGGACCCAAGGCGGGCATTGCTAAGAAGCACAAGCCGAAAGGTAAATGCTTCAGTGTGGTAAGGCAGGACATTGGAAGAAGGATTGCCCGAAGCCTCGAGGTATGTGTAAATTTTCCCTAGTCACTGAGACATGTTTAGCGGCGATTCCCACAGATACTTGGTGTGTGGATTCAGGAGCCACTGATCATGTTTGTAATTCTTTGTAGGGGTTCCAAGTGACCCTGCTGCTTAGAGAGGGAGAGTTGCAAGTCTACCTTGGGGATACTACCAGAGTTTCTGTCGTTGCAGTGGGAGTTATATGTCTTCATTTTTTAGACTCTATTTTACATTTGAGAGATTGTCTTTATGTACCCAGTTTTCGTAAGAATGTACTTTCAGTTTCTAAACTTATTTTGGATGGTTATAAGTGTGTTTTTTCTGATATATCTGTTTTTATTAGAAAAGGCCAGAAGCTTATATGTTCCGATACATTAGTTGACAATCTGTTTTTAATTAAGACATACTCCCCAGTAATGCAAAACATAGAAACTAATAACTCATCACCGAATCATAGTAAGAGAAAGGAGTTTTCCCCTTTGAATCAAACTTATTTTGGCACCTGAGACTCGGTCACATCAACCTTAGTAGGATTCAAAGGTTGGTCAATAATGGGTCTTTGGACTCATTGGATATTGACAGCTATCCGACCTGTGAGTCCTGCTTGGAGGGTAAGATAACCAAGAGGCCTTTCAAGGCAAAGGGGTATAGGGCCAAGGAGGTTTTAGAGTTGATTCATTCTGACTTGTGTGGGCCTATGTCAGTTCAGGCTAGAGGTGGCTATGAGTATTTCGTGACTTTCACGGATGATTAATCTAGATATGGATACATATACCTGATGCGCCACAAGTCTGAATGCTTTGGCAAGTTCAAAGAGTTTAAGGCTGAGGTGGAGAACCATCTGGGTAAGTGTCACACCCCCAAAACGCTAGCCAAAGATTAGCGGACATTTCTCTAAGGCAGCACTAGAAATGAACCCGAAATCCCACAAACGAGAACAATATCTAGGACGCAAGTGTTTAACGGGCAAAAGCCCCAAAATTAAGTGCAACTTTTATTGAAACTCTCAATTGGCTACAAAGAATTTTCCCGTTCAAAACTTCAGCCTCACACTTAGCCAAAGCTTGAACCAACTAGTCTAACTCCCTCCCAAAGCTAAACTAGTCCCGCCCGATTTTGGAATTCCTTTACCAAAACGGAGCTCAACCAACACCCCTCAAATGAGTGAGGTTTCCCCTATTTATAGGCAACAATGCATGCTTGACAGCCCCAAGCACTTAGGCCCGACTAAAGCTCTAAGAAACGGTTACAACCCACGTTTGTAGTAACTGCCCGCACTTTCCGATCGACCATCCCACGATCTTGGCCAACTCCGCACGTTTCCAGTAAGTTCAGCCCACGTTCTCAACCGCTCAATCGTCCATCCAGCCTTAGCTCCACTTCGGCTCGATCGTGTCGCAACATTCCCACTTTGTCGCAACTGAAGACTAGCCCGTTCGAAGTTGTGCGCAACTTCTCGCAACGCCTCGCAACTGAAACCAGCCCGCCCAGCCGTGCATGCATTCCCCACAACTGAAGACCAGCCCGCTTAGCCGTGTGCGCATTTTGCCGCACATCTCGAACCTGTCTCGAACATGCCCACAAATTCTCAACATCCAACGCCTTTGTGCGCATCTTCTCGGCCATAAACTTAGAAACTCACCTAACAAGCCCCTCCGTTCATTTTCTCTCGGCCAACATGAATTAATTCTCAGCCAATCCACCAAAGCCAAGCTAACTAGGCATTCACATGAACACACAAGTTAGTAAAACAAGGAGATAATTAGCCCACAATTTTACCCGCTAACACACCTCCCCCACTTAAAGATTTGATGCCCTCATCAAACTTCAAGCCGGTTCAACAATTCTCTAACTACTGAACTCCGTTCGATCCCACCTGGAACCAAAACTTAACATTTCTTCGACCATCTTGAAGAAAAAACTGGCAATTCAGCCCCTGAATTGCTCCACACCCCATCGGGCCTCGAGGACGTTGAACATAATTTTTCAATTCAACAACATTTCTCCAACTCGGCTTGAAGAAATCGGTCATACTAGTTTCCTCGAACAAACTAGCACAACTCCAAGGCAACTTCCACTTCCCCACTTCCTGCATCCCATAACTACTAGAAAATGGACTCAAAGGTTAGCGGCCTCCCATAACGACCCCAATGATAGAAATGAAAGCAACCTTAGCCACGCCCGAAGGCTACTCGAGCAACTGAACTGCTCCAATACGTACAATCTCGTCGTTACTTCCTCTACTCGAACTGAGTTTGCACCAACGACTTGATCCCTCATTGGACAGTCTCGAACCCGATGCCCCTGTTTGCCACACTTGAAACAACCCGTTCCCTTTGGTTTCTCACTTGTAGCCAGAGTAGGGATGTTGCCTTTGCTTGGATTCTCAGCAACAACTTTCTCCTTCACCCATGCCTTGTCTTTCTTAGGCATCGTGGCCGCATCACACCCATTGGTGCCTGCAATTCAACCAACCCATCTGCCACCTGAAGTGCTTGGGTTAGGTTCCTCACATTGGAGCGACGCAACTCCGCTTGCGCCCACGGTTGCAATCCCGCCACGAAGTTGAAGATCTTGTCCTCCTCCGACACGCCTTCAACATCAAACATTAAAGAAGAAAATTCTTTCACATAAGCACGAATGGAACTTACTTGTCTGAGCCTTCTCAACGACTCCCGAGCCATCCAACCTGCATTCGATGGTAAGAATTGAGCCTGCAACTCTTTCTTCAACCCACCCCAAGTCTGGATTTTCGGCCGACTATGATCCTTAACCCGTGTCCTCCACCTGAGCTTCGCATCTCCCTCGAGGTACATGCTAGCGATCATCACTCGTTCTATTTCCGACACATGAGCAGCAACAAAATACTGCTCCATATCCCACACGAAATTCTCAAGCTCCTTGGCGCTTCGAACTCCTCCAAAGCCCTTTGGTTCTGGAACTTTAAATTTCCGACCGAACAAAGAAGTTCCACCGTCAGTTGAACCAGATCCGACAGCCTTCTTCAATAAACTTACATATTCCGTCACCCCACGTAACTCGGAAAGATCATCCTCTAGTTCTTCCCTTGAAACCGTGACCTCCAACCTTCTCGTCAAGACCACTATGTCCTGCTTAATCGACTCCAACGCATCAACAAATGAAGGAGAATGAGAAGAACTTGAAGAAGCAACACCGACCGAAACTTTTCTTTCGAGCTCCCGAGTTCTAGTCTCCAAAGACTCAAGAGACCTTCGCAACTCGTTGAACAAAGCAAAGAAATTCACCGTCTCATCCTCAATGCCAAGAAGACGAAGCAAGCTCTCAATTTGAGACTCAATTCGGCCCACACGATCCCCCAGCGGATTCACCATGTTGAAATCTTCAACACGCACACTGCACTTGCAACAGCAACGAAGGTAGCACAATCGAACGAACCAACCTTGGCTTTGATACCAAAATTGTCACACCCCCAAAATGCTAGCCAAAGATTAGCGGAAATTTCTCTAAGGCAACACTAGAAATGAACCCAAAATCCCACAAACGAGAACAATATCTAGGACGCAAGTGTTTAACGGGCAAAAGCCCCAAAATTCAGTGCAACTTTTATTGAAACTCTCAATTGGCTACAAAGAATTTTCCCGCTCAAAACTTCAGCCTCACACTTAGCCAAAGCTTGAACCAACTAGTCTAAATCCCTCCCAAAGCTAAACTAGTCCCGCCCGATTCTGGAATTCCTTTACCAAAACGGAGCTCAACCAACACCCCTCAAATGAGTGAGGTTTCACCTATTTATAGGCAACAATGCGTGCTTGACAGCCCCAAGCACTTAGTCCCGACTAAAGCTCTAAGAAACGGTTACAGCCCACGTTTGCAGCAACTGCCTGCACTTTCCGATCGACCATCCCACGATCTTGGCCAACTCCGCACGTTTCCAGCAAGTTCAGCCCACGTTCTCAACCACTCAACCGTCCATCCAGCCTTAGCTCTACTTCGGCTCGATCGTGTCGTAACATTCCCACTTTGCCGCAACTGAAGACCAGCCCGTTCGAAGTTGTGCGCAACACCTCGCAACTGAAAGCCAGCCCGCCCAGCCGTGCATGCATTTCCCGCAACTGAAGACCAGCCTGCTCAGCCGTGTGCGCATTTTGCCGCACATTCGAACCTATCTCGAACATGCCCACAAATTCTCGACATCCAACGCCTTTGTGCGCATCTTCTCGGCCATGAACTTAGAAACTCGCCCAACAAGCCCCTCCGTTCATTTTCTCTCGGCCAACATGAATCAATTCTCGGCCAATCCACCAAAACCAAGCTAACTAGGCATTCACATGAACACACAAGTTTGTAAAACAAGGAGATAATTAGCCCACAATTTTACCCGCTAACAGTAAGAGTATCAAGGCCTTGCGATCTGATCGCGGTGGCGAATACCTCTATAGTGAATTTAGGTCCTATTTGTCGGAGGAGAGTATTCAGACCCAGTTGTCTGCACCTGGCACACCCCAGTAGAATGGTGTAGCAGAGTGGGGGAACCGGACTCTTATGGATATGGTTAGATCGATGATGAGTTACAGTGAATTGCCTATATCGTTTTGGGGTTTAGCCTTGGACTCAGCGTGTTATCTCCTTAATCTCGTACCATCTAAGTCTGTGCCTTTGACTCCAGTAGAGCTGTGGATTGGGCGAAAGCCTAGTCTGAGACATCTCAGGATTTGGGGTTGTCCAGCATATGTGCTTAAGGCAGACACAGCCAAGCTAGATGCGAGATCTGAGAATATGCTTTTTGTAGGCTATCCCAAAGGAACGAAAGGCGGCCTGTTTTATAGTCCTCAGGATCAGAAGGTGGTGGTGAGCACCAATGCCAGATTTCTTGAGGAGGACTATGTTTTAGATCACAAGGTAAAGAGCAAGGTAGTATTGGAAGAGCTTAGGGGTGAGTCCACTATTCCACATGCACGAGTACAGGAAGACACACCACAAGAGACTGCACACACTATCACAGATGATGCTCTTGCACAGGCTGAGCCTCGTCGTAGTGGGAGGGTTGTCTGACAGCCCGAGAGGTACATGGGTTTGGGTGAGTCTTCGGACTTTATCCCTGGCGCTCATGAACCAGACCCAGTTAGCTACAATGAGGCTCTCCAGGATAAAAATGCAGATTCTTGGCAGAGAGCGATGATTGCTGAGATGGCTTCTATGGACTCAAATCAGGTTTGGGAGCTGCCTTTGCAACTTATTCTCAAAAACAGATTTCTTTACCTCAAAACATCTAGGAATGAAACTAGATGGTTTATGTGTTGCTTGGACAATTTCAAAAGAAGCGTCCTTAGAACCTTTATCTTCAAGTCCTGAAAAAATCTCACTTTTACAAACCAAATAAGAAGGAAAATTGTTAGGAGATAAAAGTACTTTGAGAGGTGGGGAAGATATTGTCCTATCTACCTCACAAACTCGTTCATGTTCATCTTTTCTCTCAATATCACCTTTTGAAATTTTCAAACCCTTAAAAATTTCTTTTTCTGTCTCTTTTGGCTTTTCTAACTCATCATAAGATTCATGCCATTTTTCACTCCTATTACTTTTCTCCTTAAGGTCTCTTTCTTTTTCTGTTTCTCCCACTTTGCTTTTCTTCTCACAAACTCTTGCTTTTTCATGACTCCTTTTACCACTCTCACTCATATGCTTCATTTTTCTTTGGAACATGAGCACCTCATAATGAGATAATGGTGCAAGAGTAACTTTTCTGCCATAGGCATTGAAAACATATTTTCCACTTGATTTGTTGTGCAAAAAGTTTTTATTATGCATCCATGGCTTTCCCAAAAGACGATTTGTAGACACCATTGGTACAATATCACAACTAACAAAATCATGATATCTACCAAAACAAAAAGGAACCAACACTTTTTCATTTACCTCCACGAGTCCACACTCACTTGAATACATGTATGGCTTTGGATGTGGAAAGGAAGATAGTTTGCACTTTTCAATCAAATAAGTACTAGCCATGTTAGCAGAATTATGGGAATCAAGGTTGATAAGGCAAACCTTGTCATTAATGATCCCACATACATGAAAATTACTGTCGCGACGAGCATCATCTTGTTGACTTCCTTGCCTTTCTTCTCTTTGCTGAAAAGCAAATTCTAGTTGGTCCATTCGGGTGGTGACCCTATCAATGATTTGTTCCAATTGCCTTGTGGTGTGTTCCCTCCATGCTTTTTGTTCAGGTGTTTCACCGGTTAGAGCTGCCATTAGAACAACAAAAGATAAAAGTACCTCGCACCCCTTTTCCCCTTTCCCTAATATGTCTCAACCCAAATGAAAAGAAATTTTCACTCGTGTTTAAGGCCGATCTAGTAGGGGTACGTTGCACTCAGATTTTACCACTCTTTTCCTCCTGCAAGTTCTTGTGAGAATCGTTAAACCCTTACAAGATGCTACTCAAAGTTCTTACTTGGCAACAAAGAAAGTTTAGAGGTCAAAGAAAGGATAGTATGCAATGATTAGGTAAAAGAAACAAGAATAAGATTTAGAAAGAAATTATAAGAGTAGAAAGAAAAACAATGATGATACGTTTTCCTCAAAACTTTTCCCACACTTGGAATCACAAATCCCTGCAATATTAATTTAAGAAGCTAGAAAGATAGTTTCTTCTCTTTTTTTTTTTTTTTTTAACGTACTCTTTTTTTTTTTTTGACTATCTTTTTTTTTCATTTTTATTTTCTTCTTGCAAACTTGAACCTTCAAATAGAAACAGGGTAACTATGATAAAAATAAGATGCAAGATAAAAAAAAAATGATATGATCAAATCAAGGAAACTGAGCTTTGATACCAAACTGATGTGAATCCAAGGTACGAATTCACGTGAATTGTAGAATCGTCCTCGATTGATCTTTTGAGCAAAACAACTAGCTCAAGTGGATTTCAACAATATTGAGTATTAATGAACTCAACACCTTTGAATCACACTATATTGAAAGATGTCTTGAAATCTACCAAGCAAAAACAACCCAAACCAAAATAGACCCAACAACAATAGGATGAAACCTATCACCTTTGAATCATAAAATGGTAGTTTTGAAATTACTTTTCCCAACCACTCTAATTTTCAAACCCAACAACACTAGGATAAACCTAACACCTTTGGATTATGAAATGAATTAGAAAAGAAGAGTAGAAGGCGCCACAACTAAAAGGAAGAGTTTTAGTTGATAAGCCAAATAAGTTTTGCAAGCATACTTGCAAGACTAAAACTAGCTCTCTAAGAAACTAGCAAAGAAAGGAAAATTCCTTAAAGTTTATATCATCGAATCTTGAATTCTAATAGTTAACCAAGGCCCCTATTTATAGAGTTTCAAGAGGGACCAAGGTTGGAAATTACAAAAGGATTAATTAAAGGAGCAATTCTAAATCTTCTAGTCAAGACTAGCATTAACACTTCTCTTTGACCAAGAAACGCTCTTTGATATAGAAAAGCTCTTTGACCTAGAAGACTCTTGCACTTAATTCTAATATTCTAAATACTAAAAAAAATGCAGAAAACAACTTGAAAATATCACCCAAATGCTGTTGAAATTCGTCCACAAATTCAGCTCATAAATGCGACTTTCAACCTTCTTCAGGCGACATGGGCATGTCAGAGGAAAAGTTCTATCCCAACCTTCCTCAGGCAACATGGGCATGTCGGAGGAAAAGTTCTATTCTTCCCAACCTTTCTCAGGTGACATGGGCATGTCAGAGGAAATGTTCACTTCTGGAATCTTCATAAAAAGTTGTAATGTTTGGCATGAATTGAGGTAGCCTTTGGATCCTCATTTGAATGGACTTCAAGAATCAAAATGTTCAAGGCTGTTTCAGCTAGATTCGCATCAATTTGTCCAGACTAATTAAATCACACGGATATGCCCGGGGCATATTGAGCACAACCAGTTTGGATAGAATTAACTTGTACTGATTGGCGTAGTTAATTCGGTCCTAGTCCTCTAATCTCTTAATCCCGAGATTGGGACGGGCATGAGAGTTAGATATCGTATGCTTTGATTTGCCAAATAGTGCAGTCAATTGAGGCCTATACCTCGGTAAGTTGGGTATGTGGTGTTTAGCTTCTTGTGTTGTGTTGCTAGTCGGAGGAATCCACGTACCGGTTCACTGGGTTGATGGTCCTCCCGAGATGAGCTCGTAAGATTTATTATACTAAACCCGGCCGGTGGACTTTATGTCCGGTATAATAAGAAAGTTTAGTGGTACTAATCTCGGATACCAAGAAGTCGATGAATTAATTTTTCAGTAAGTTGATGAACCGACGAGCACTAGATCTTTGATGTGGGGAGATAGAAGAAAAATAAAGTGGCGCGATGTAAAGTCGTTTTTGAGCGGTAGTTCCATAAATTGTCCGTTAGTGGTACGACTAATTATGCGTTGACTAATCGACAAAGTGAATTATTAATCCTAAAGGTTTAATTAATATTTAATTGACTAAGTGGATTAAGAAAATTAATTCTATATGAATTAATTAATCCTAAGGGTTTAATTAAATTAAATTAACGAAGTGGATTAAAAAATTAATTCGAAAAGCTCTATTCGAGTTGACTAGTCTAGGGAAGACTAAGGGGTCAACGAAAGTCAAACAAAAAGGCCCAACTCAAAGGCCCACTAGGTCTCCTTAGAAGCTCCCTATAAATAGTCCTTGTTAGTCAACTTACAAGACGTTAGAAACCTTAGAGGCATTTGCATAGTGAGAGAAAGTTAAGTCAAGAAAGAGAAGTTCTCAACTTTCTTAGAAGCTTTTCTTTCGAAGTCGACTTTGGAGCTTTCTTCTTTGATAATCTTCAAGCCCCGATCCTATATAACCCAAGTGGGCTTTTTGAATTCCTGCCAGGAAAATCAGCCGCCCGTCGATTTACTATTGCGCCGTCGCCGATCACATTTTTGGCATGAAGTCCTAGCTCTTCGTTTGGCGATTTTGGGCAGCAGATTTTTGTTGGTTTTGTACCTTTTGTTGTGTTGATCATTTGGCTCATTCCTACGGGTTTGCCAAAGTCTAGATCAACAAGCAAAGGCCAATTCCTACAGTGGGTTTTCAAATTAGGATCAGTTCTCGGGCAAGATATGTTTTTCAGATCTGTTAGATTCTTGAAGTGGGTTTCTTTGGATTTATTCATTGTTGCTCCGTAGACATTAGCCCACACTAATTCGGAGGTGTTTGGAGTTATTCTTCGGATTTCGCTTGTCTGAAGTTTTGGATTTCTTTTTACTTGGGACTTCGCTACAAAGGTATAATCTTTAGACTTTCTGCTTTAATTAAAGATTTAATCTTTGTGCGTCGTTTTAATAAATTAAATAAGTATAACCCTACAGGGTAAATGAATTTGAGCCTGAGCTTTGTCGAAAGTTTCCGATTCTAGAATGCATTGCACGAAAGTGAGATTTTTTATTTAGCCCGGGCTTGTTCTGTTTTCCTTCAAAAGTGAGATTTTTTATTTGACCCAGACCGGATCTTAATTCCTTCATGTATTTGCACAAGGTTCGTCACACCTAAAGAGGCAAGAGCTCTCACCAAGTTGAGCTGTAGAACTGCAATTCGGCTCTGACTGAGTGTAATGGCACCCGATTCTACCTAAGCTGAAGAGATCTGGGGTTAAATCCCCATGAACTGCTTAGAACCACATGGTTCTTAGCTAATTCACCGTCCTTGATAAAAACCCTAGGTACCTGAGAGGAGGAGAAAGTTGTCGGCTCAATAAGCAAAATATGAACGAAGCAAAAGTTGCCTTCAGGACTTGTTCTCATACTATATATACTATTACAACATTCTAGGGTTGTAAATAGTTAAAGTCAGTAGGGGTAAAATAGTCTTTTTAGCAGTACATGAATATCCAGGTTGACTAAAAGAGTCCAGCATTGACAGCTTGCCTATCTTTATCTTTTCAGCAATTTATGACCCTATTTGTGGGGAAAAAGTGATAAAACCGAACCTGAGCATGCATTTCCCACAAAAACGCATTATAAGCTTATAAAGTACACAAGAGTGATCAAAACTCTATCCAAATGTAATGAATTATAGTGGAAAATGTCATAAAAATATATGTAACTTAGGGTTTCATCACTCCTCCACACTAAAGTCTTGTTTGTCCTCAAGCAAGGTCATTAAGAACCAAAGGAAATTCAGCACAACCAATCACAATTCCTACTCCAGTGTTTTTAACTTTCCAAACATCAGAGTTGAAACGGTACAAGTAGGAAACATCCATACACTGGTTCAATCATCACATGAGAATTCAGATACAAATGAAACAATTGGTTGAAGCATTTCCTGGCTCAAGTACTCTAGTTAGCCCAAGAGAGTTGCCCTTTTTTCAGGTTCTGTATGCATTCATGGAAACTCTCCTACTTATGTTAAACTCATGCAGCCATAGGCTAGGGGAAACATCACACCCTCACACTAATATAGGACATAAGGCATTAATCAATCGGACTTCAGCTAAGGTTTAGGGTTTAAGGTCAGAAAGGGTCAAGGCTAGAAAACTGGAGATATAATCCTAAGTGCTTAACCTGGTTTAAGTTTATATTCAATCATTGATTTTTGGAGCCTACTACTAGCTAGGGGTACAGGGTTTCAACATCCCTCACTTTCTCAGAAGGCAGTTTTTTTTATATGTGTTAGTTTTGAATACAGAAAAGCTATGGCTTGTATCATCCACAGATGACATATCATTTTGTTTCAGTATTAAATTGTTCCATTATATCATAGAACTAGATAACGGGGTGTGTGAAAGACACAGTAGATACCGTTATTGATTAAAGTATTGATATATAAAAAGTATGCTCGTAACTGAGATAGTCTGAACATACTATCGGTATAGGTTATCGTGTGATTTGGAAATTAGTTTATCTAGACTAGTTTAAATCACACGGATATGCCCGGGGCATATTGAGCACGACCAGTTTGGATAGAATTGACTTATACTGATCGGCGTAGTCAATTCGGTCCTAGTATTCAGTCTCTCAATCCGAGATTGGGACGGACGTGAGAGTTGGATATCGTATGCTTTGATTTGCCAAAGAGTGCGGTCAATTGAGGCCTATACCTCGGTAGGTTGGGTATGCGGTGTTTAGCTTTTTACGTGTCGTTGCTAGTCGGAGGAATCCACGTACCGGTTCGCCGGGTTGATGGTGCTCTCGAGATGAGTTCGTAAGGTCTATTATACTAAACTCAGCCAGTGGACTTTGTGTCCGGTATAATAAAAGGTCGAGTGGTACTAATCTCGAATACCAAGAAGTCGATGAATTAGTTTGTCAGTAAATTGATAAACCGACGAGCACTAGATCTTTAATGTGGGGAGATAGAAGAAAAATAGTGGCGCGATGTAAAGTCATTTTTGAGCGGTAATTCCATAGTTAGTCCGATAGTGGTACGACTAATTATGTATTTGACTAATCGATAAAGTGAATTAATTAATCCTAAAGGTTTAATTAATATTTAATTGACAAAGTGGATTAAGAAATTAATTCTATTTGAATTAATTAATCCTAAGGGTTCGAAAATTAAATTAACGAAGTGGGTTAAGAAATTAATTCGAATGAGTCGATTGGAGTTGATAAGTCGGGAAAGACTAAGCGGTCAACAAAAGTCAAACTAAAAGGCCCAACTCAAAAGCCCACTAGGTCTCCATTGGAGCTCCCTATAAATAGAAAACTGATGCCTTAAGAAACTTAAGAAAATCATGCAAGACATTTGTCTTCCTTAGAGTGAGAAAGTTCTAGAGAGAAACTCTCTTCCCTTTTGAGTTTTCGTTCAAAAACGAACTTGGATTCTCACTTCTCGATTTAGATTAAGCTTGAAAGATTAAACTTTTAGATAGCCCATCGATTTTTGGAGTTGTCCACTGCTGGATTTTATAATTTTTGCCCGGAATTCACTGTTCACGGAATTCACTATTCATGAATTTACAGTTCACGTTTTTTTTGGTGAGATGGTAGCCACTTCTAATCACTCCGGGGTGCTTGATCCAGCTGGGTTTGTGTTGATCTCTTCCTTGGGTTGTTGATCCACAATCCCGGTTGTCCAGATCGTGAGCGGAGTTGAAGTGGGTTCAATTTTATTGGCAAGAAAAGTAGTGGGCATCAGTTCTTTGGGTTAAAGGTTTGATCTTTTGGGCAGATTTAATCTAATTGAGGGATTTTCTTAGTGAGTTTCTCGTTGGCTTGATAGTACACCTCAATAGATTATTGCCCATGCAATATTCGAGGCTTCTTGGAGTAATCCATTGGATTTCGGTGGTGATCGCGAATTAAAGATTTGGTTTTTCTTATTGCGTTGGACTTCGCTTCAAAGGTATAACCTTTAATTCTTCCGCTTTTAATTAAAGGTGTAATCTTTGTGCGTTAGATGTCGTTTTAATAAATTAAATAAGTATAAGCCTAGATCCGTTCATGGGAAAATGAATTTGAGCCTGAGCTTTGTCGAAAGCTTCCGATTCTGGAATGCATTGCACAAAAGTGAGGTTTTCGATTTAGCCCGGGCTTGTTCTGTTTTCCTTCAAAATGGTATCTGAGCGTAGGTTTCGGTCTTATACTTGTTTGATTTATTACACGGCTTTATTTTGGCATTATTATTTTTGTCGAAATGTTTAAACAGGTGGTTATTGGTTTCCCGGCTATTATGGTAGAATTTTATTTTTCATTCATAAACCCCGGGACATGTCCGGGCTCGTATTGTTTTTGAATGGAAATGTCTGTAATAGTAATAACCACGAGCTGGAAGCCGTGTAGGATTAGAAAAATCTTGTAGTAGGATTTGAATCTAATCATGTCGTCTTTAAATTCCTAGAAAAATGCCTTTGTATATAGGAGTTTATGTATTATGACGAAGACGTTATTTTTGGTTAACTTATATTCGCGGGTTTTGGTTTCTCGTAATTTTGGGTGATTCCTAATTATGTAGTAAACCGAGAAAACTCGGGTGAATCGAGAGGAATCCAAATAACGAATGGGAGCGACATGACGGGACGTGTCACCGAGGTGTCAAGGAATCAATGATAGAGAAGACCATAATAGTCGGGAAATTTTATTTCTTTAATTTCCCGTATTTATGTCTTTTCATTGATTGTGTGTTTTCGATTTATTTTGCATGAACGAAAACCAAACCAAACGGACCAAGTCTTCAATCACAGATATCACCGGAATGAATTTTCGAAGGGATGACTATAGTGAGTTTAATTGGAGAAAGTTGCGACACCCTCTCTGCTGAGGCGCTTTAGTATCCTAAGTAACAAACTTAGAAGTCACGTAATGGCACACACTTAGTGTACTATTTATAGTATTCCTCCCGCGAGGTTACGCTATTTATGTGTACGGCTACAAGCATTGACTATTAATTTCATTGATCATAAGATCGTTGGTCAGATAATGAAATTAATGAACTTTGGTTCTTCTCGAACGAATGTGGGTTGGCATAGACGTTCACCCGCGTGACCTACGTTAATCCCGGTGTGAGAGATGTCGATGGAGATTATTTTTTTTTTTTGAGGATTTCAATATTTTTGAAAAAGTATACTGAAACTCGACTGTTTATTTTTCAGTTGTTGATATGTCGTTCAACCCGCTAGCTATCATTTTGAACCAGAACAAACTTACGGG
Organism: Knoxia roxburghii; assembly: GCA_030378225.1. NCBI lineage: Eukaryota > Viridiplantae > Streptophyta > Magnoliopsida > Gentianales > Rubiaceae > Knoxia > Knoxia roxburghii. Next base: position 26,103,372 of record CM059420.1, on the reverse strand, counting down.
TCCAAATTACATTAACTGGAAACGTAACCTGGACATTGTCCTTACCGCTAAGGGTTACAAGTACGTGCTCACTGAGGAGTGCCCCCCTAAGCCCAGCGATGATGCCACCCCTGAGCAGCGAGAGCCATATACGAGGTGGCAGAGGGTTGATGAGATGACCCGGTGCTGCGTCTTGGCTTCTATGTCGAGTGTACTGCAGCACCAGCATCAGTTGTTTACCTCAGCCTACGATATGATGCTCAACCTCAGGGAGATGTTTGGACATCACGGCAGGGCAGCCAAGCCGTCAGCTATGAGGAAACTCATGAATGCTAGGATGGCTGAGGGCACTTCAGTGAGGGATCACGTGCTGGACATGATAAGCTGCATCAATGAGATTGAGGTATTGGGAGGTGACATTTTTGGGGAGACCCAGGTCGATATCATTCTCCAGAGCTCGCCAAGTTTTGAGCAGTTTCGGTTGAACTATAATATGGGCAAGCTCTCATATTCACTTCCCGAGCTCATGACTGCATTGGTGTCTGCTGAGGGCCTATTCGCAGAGAAGAAGCAAGCCTTGGCTACTGTTGGTCCCTCAGGTTCCTCTGCTTGGCCCAAAGCCAAGAAGAAAAAGTGGAAGAGAGGCCAGAAAGCAGGAGCTGATCGTGGACCCAAGGCGGACATTGCCAAGAAGCACAAGCCGAAAGGCAAATGCTTCATATGTTGCAAAGCAGGACATCGAAAGAAGGATTGCCCGAAGCCTCGAGGCATGTGTAAATTTTCCTAGTTACTGAGAAGTGTTTAGCGGCGATTCCCACAGATACTTGGTGTGTGGATTTAGGAGCCACTGATCACGTTTGTAATTCTTTGTAAGGGTTCCAATTGACCCGGCTGCTTAGAGAGGGAGAGTTGCAGGTCTACCTTGGGGATACTACCAGAGTTTCTGTTGTTGCCGTGGGAGTTTTTTGTCTTTATTTTTCAGACTCTATTTTACATTTGAGAGATTGCTTTATGTACCCAGTTTTCGGAAGAATTTACTTTCAGTTTCTAAACTTATTTTGGATGGTTGTAAGTGTGCTTTTTCTGATGGATCTGTTTTTATTAGAAAAGACCAGAAGCTTATATGTTCCGGTACATTAGTTGACAATCTGTTTTTAATTAAGACATACTCCCCAGTAATGCAAAACACAGAAACTAGTACCTCATCACCGAATCATAGTAAGAGAAAGGAGTCTTCCCCTTTGAATCAAACTTATCTTAGTATTCTATCTCTTAATCCCTATACTTGAACGGGCATGAGGATTAGACATAGCGTATTTTAATCTACCAATGGGTGAGGTCAATTGTGGCCAATATTCTCTGTGGGTTGGGTGCGCGTGTTTAGTTACTTGGTGTGCTGCTGTTTGTCGAAAGGAAATCATGTACCGGTGCGTCCGGGGTGATAGATGAGCTCGTTATGTTTATTATACTAAACCCAGCTGGTGGACTTATGTCCGTTATAGTAAAAAGGTCGAGTATTACTAGTCTCGGAATTAAAAAAGTTAATTAATTAATTTACCAATAAACTAATGAGCACTAAATCTTTGATGTGGGGATATTATGAATAAATTAATTTAGTTGTTCCGGAAGTAATTCTGGTGTAGGATGGTAGTGCCAAAATTAATCCGTTAGTGGTACGATTAATTTTGTAGTGGGTTAATTGAATGAGTAGAATTAATTATTTAATTAATTATTCCTAAGGGTTAATTAAGTAATTAATAAAATGAAATTAATTAATTAATTAATTAAGTTTTAATTTTATATTAGAATTAGGAAATCCTAGAGATTAGGAAATCTAATTGGATTTGCATTATCCTATTGGATCAGTTACCTAATTGGAATTGGAAACTAATTAATTACCTAAACCCATTAGGAAGACTAATCCTAAACCAACTTGGGTCTCTCTTGTAGATCTATATATAGACAAGGGATTAGCAATTTTACAACACACAACTCATAAGTTTTCAAGACAAGAAAACTAGACATAAAGTTTAAAGAGAGAAAATGTTTTTATTCTCCCTATTGAATAATTTTGTTTTTATTCTCCCTCTTGAATAATTTTCGGGCGCCTGGATTTCCTAGAGGCGGCGGCCGGTCAACGTTTTTTCTGGCGATGGCAAGAAGCAAGGTTCGGCGGCGGCGGCGGCGGTTCAATTCAGGCAGCGTCGAGCTATAGGATTTTTCCAGCGAGTCCTTTTGTGTTGATTGCTGATCAATTGCTCGCTAGATCGTTGCCCACACAACGTGCTATCAAAGTCTTGACTCATACAAGCGATCACCTGAGTAACACGCTTCAAGATTTACTTTCTATGTTTCCGCTTTAAATTAGAAATTATTTTGTTGTGTGATAAGTCGAATAAGTGCAAACCAAGATCATGCGCAATGTTATTTCAAGCAAGGGTTGGAATAGCGATTGTGCTAGAGTCTAGGCCTGGTCAAAGATTCCGATTCTGGAATGCGTAGCATGAAAGTGAATTTTTGACCAGGCCCGGGCAGATAATCTTTCAGTGCCTTCAACCCCTGTAGAGTTATGATCAGGGCAAAAGCCCAGTATTTGACATCTCAGAATTTGGGGTTGTCAAGAACATGTGCTTAAGATAGATACGGACAAGTTTGGTGCAAGATTGGAGGGAATGTTGTTTGTAGGGTATCCTAGAGGAACGAATGTTGGTTTATTCTATAGTGCTAACGATAAGAAGGTGGTGGTTAGTACCAACACTAGATTTTAGAAGAGGACTATATTCTAAACTAGGGCTATAAACGAAAAGAGCTGCTCGGTCAAAGTTTGGCTCGAGCTCGGGTTGACCGAGCTCGAGCCGGCTCGTCTCACAGACGAACTGAGTATCGAGCAGACCAAAATCAGGCTCGGTAAGCTCGCGAGCCTACTGAGCCTAATATATAATAATATATTTGAATTGATTTTTTTCACAAAGACAGTCTACAACGTTTCAGAACAACTAGCACCACGTCTCAAAACACTAGTACCACGTCCAAAAACGTCTACATCCAAAAACGTCTAACACGTTTCAGAACAATCGGACCATGTCTTAAACAATTAGAACAACGTCCAAAAACATCTACATCCAGACATGTGAATTTAAACTTATTTTTTTACAAAACAACTCACATCGTCTCAGAACAACTAGCACCACATCCAAAAAATGTCTACATCCATGCATGTGAATTTAAACTGATTTTTTTCGCAAAGAAAGTCTACAACGTCTAAGAACAACTAGCACCACGTCCAAAAACGTCTACATCCAGACATGTGAATTTAAACTGATTTTTCACAAAATATCTCACCTCGTCTCAGAACAACTAGTACCACGTCCAAAAACGTCTACACCCATTCAAGTGAATTTAAACTAATTTTTGAGACGTGGTGCTAGTTGTTTTAGACATTGTGCTAGTTGTTTGAGATGTGGTGCTAGTTGTTATGAGACGTGGTTCACTTAAGGCACAATGGAAATACATGAATTTGGCCAATCAAGCAACTGGAAGATGAGCTGTAACTTCTAATTAGTTCCTAGCATGCCATACAACAAGGCACATGATAACGCTTACCAGCATCCTATCTCTTTTCTGTAACAAGTTTCTTCACCACTTCAAATTGATCATAATCAAGAATGTGTAATAATCAAGAACGTCTCAGAACAACTAGCACCACATCCAAAAACGTCTATACCATGCGTGTGAATTTAAACTGATTTTTTTCACAGAGCAGTCTACCACGTCTAAGAACAACTAGCACCACATCCAAAAACGTCTATATCCAGACATGTGAATTTAAACTGATTTTTTCACAAAACATCTCACCTCGTCTCAGAACAACTAGCACCACGTCAAAAAATGTCTACACCCATGCGTGTGAATTTAAACTGATTTTTGAGACGTGATGCTAGTTGTTTTAGACGTGGTTCTAGTTGTTTGAGACGTGGTGCTAGTTGTTCTGAGACGTGGTTCCCTTAAGGCACAATGGAAAGACATGAATTTGGCCAATCAAGCAACTGAAGATAAGTTGTAATTTCTAATTAGTTCCCTTACAACAAGGCACATGATAACGCTTACCATCATCCTGTCTCTTTTCTGTAACAACTTTCTTTGCCATTTCAAATTGATCATAATCAAGAATGTGTAATAATCAAGAACGTCTCAGAACAACTTGCACCACGTCTAAAAATGTCTACATCCATGCGTGTGAATTTAAACTAATTTTTTTCACAGAGACAGTCTACCAAGTCTAAGAACAACTAGCACCACGTCTCAAACAACTAGCACCATGTCCAAAAAACGTCTACATCCAGACATGTGAATTTAAACTGTTTTTTTCACAAAATATCTCACCTCATCTCAGAACAACTAGCACCACGTCCAAAAACGTCTACACCTATGCATCTGAATTTAAACTGATTTTTGAGACGTGGTGCTAGTTGTTTTAGACGTGGTTCTAGTTGTTTGAGACGTGGTGCTAGTTGTTCTGAGACATGGTTCACTTAAGGCACAATGGAAAGACGTGAATTTGGCGAATCAAGCAACAGGAAGATAAGCTGTAATTTCTAAATAGTTCCTAGCATGCCATACAACAAGGCACATGATAACGCTTACCATCATCCTGTCTCTTTTGTGTAAAAACTTTCTTCGTCATTTCAAATTGATCATAATCAAGAATGTGTAATAATCAAAAACATCTCAGAACAACTAGCACCACGTCCAAAACCGTCTACATCCATGCGTGTGAATTTAAACTAATTTCTTTCACAAAGACAGTCTGCCACGTCTAAGAACAACTAGCACCACGTCTCAAACAACTAGCACCACGTCCAAAAATGTCTACATCCAGACATGTTAATTTAAATTGATTTTTTCACAAAATATCTGACATCGTCTTAGAACAACTAGCACCGCGTGCAAAAACTTCTACACCCATGCATGTGAATTTAAACTGATTTTTGAGACGTGGTGCTAGTTGTTTTAGACGTGGTGCTAGTTGTTTGAGACGTGGTTCTAGTTGTTCTGAGACGTGATTCACTTAAGGCACAATGGAAAGACATGAATTTGGCGAATCAAGCAACTGGAAGATAAGCTATAATTTATAATTAGTTCCTAGCATGCCATACAACAAGGCACATGATAACGCTTACCGTCATCCTGTCTCTTTTGTGTAACAACTTTCTTCGCCATTTCAAATTGATCATAATCAAGAATGTGTAATAATCAAGAACGTGTCAGAACAACTAGAACCACGTCCAAAAACGTCTACATCCATGCGTGTGAATTTAAACTGATTTTTTTCACAAAGACAGTCTACCATGTCTCAGAACAACTAGAACCACGTCTCAAACAACTAGCACCACGTCTAAAACAACTAGAACTACGTCTTAAAAATCAATTTAAATTCACATGCATGGGTGTAGATGCTTTTGGACGTGGTGCTAGTTGTTCTTAGACGAGGTGAGATGTGTTGTGAAAAAATCAGTTTAAATTCACATGGCTGGATGTAGACGTTTTTGGACTTGATGCTAGTTGTTTGAGACGTGGCTCTAGTTGTTCCGAGATGTGGAAGACTTTCTTTGTGAAAAAAATCAGTTTAAATTCACATGCATGGATGTAGACATTTTTAGACGTGTTGCTAGTTGTTCTGAGACGAGGTGAGATGTTTTGTGAAAAAATCAGTTTAAATTAACTTGTCTGGATGTAGGCGTTTTTGGACGTGGTGCTAGTTGTTTGCGACGTGGTGCCTGTTGTTCTGAGACGTGGTAGACTGTCTTTGTGAAAAAAATTAGTTTAAATTAACATGCACTGATGTATATGTTTTTGGACGTGTTGATGGTTGTTCTGAGACGAGGTGAGATGTTTTGTGAAAAAATTAGTTTAAATTAACATGTCTGGATTTAGACGTTTTTAGACGTGTTGCTAGTTTTTTGAGACGTGGTGCTTTTTGTTCTGAGACGTGGTAGACTGTCTTTGTGAAAAAAACAGTTTAAATTTACATGCACGGATGTAGATGTTTTTGGACGTGGTGATAGTCGTTCTGAGATGAGGTGAGATGTTTTGTGAAAAAATTAGTTTAAATTCACATGTCTGGATGTAGACTTTTTGGACGTGGTGCTAGTTGTTTGAGACGCGGTGCTAGTGATTTGAGACGTGGTTCACTCAGCGAAGAGGTGGTGCCGAGTCACGAGCCAAGCTCGAGCTCGACAATTATTTACCGAGCCGAGCTCGAGCCTCCCTCTCATTTTACTGAGCCGTGCTCGAGCAGGGCCCTGTTCTAGCTCAGCTCGGCTCGATTACACCCCTATTCTAAACCACAAACCAAGTAACAAGAGTGTGCTAAAAGAGCTTCATGGACAGTTTAGAATTCCTGATGCACCAGTACAAGTAGATACATCACAGAATACTGCACGAGTTGTCACAGATGATGCAATTACATAGGTGGTGCCTCGTCGTAGTGGGCTTAAGACTGTTCGAGATCATAGGAGATGTTCACAGACACTTTCTCAGGTTTCCTACATAGACATGATTCTAGCTCGTTTTAACATGTAGAACTCCAAGAAAGGTTTCCTACGTTTTAGATACGGAGAGCATTTATTTAAGTAGCAGTCTCCTAAGTAGATAGAAGCCATGAAGACAGTTCCTTATGCATCAGAGGTAGGAAGTCTCATGTATGCTATGTTATGTATGAGGCTGATATTTGCTTTGCCGCCGGCATAGTTAGCAGATATCAGTGTAACCAAGGAAAAGCTCAAGTATTGCACAGAATGAAGGACCAAGTTTTGGTCTATCAGGCGCAAGAGCTAGTTTCAATGGGTCACACAGATTAGGTTTCCAAAGTGATATGGACAAAAGGAATGCCTACCTCTGGGTTATGTGTTTACTCTGGAAGTGGAACCGTAGTATGGCGGAGTGTCAAGCAGAAATGCATAGCAGGCTCCACCATCGAGACTGAATACGTTATCGCGTCAGAGACAGCGAAGGAAGCAGTGCGGTTCAGGAACTTCAAAGTAGATTTAGATGTGATTCCTGAGTTGCCCAGGTTTATCACAGTTTATTGCGAAAACAATAGTGCAGTAGAAAACTTGAAGGAACCACAAATCCACAAGCTGAGTAAACACATAGAGCGCGAGTACTACCCAATACGATAAATTGTAAAAAAGGGAGACATGGGTGAAGATAGTATTAGAAGACAACCTTGCAGATCCATTCACAAAAAACATTGAATGCAAAAGTCTTTGAGAATCACGTGAAGGGCATCGGAGTTACTTAGCTGAACCTTGATAGTTCTCTAGTTTTTGGTGTGACATAGGAATAAGTGTATTAAGCCAGTTTTTATACTTCAGAGCATAGTTTTGAGTATTAGTGGGATATTATTAGTTTTGAATACTGAAAAGCTATAGCTTGTTTGAAAAAGTAATACCCACAGTTTACATATCGATTAAGTTTCAGTATTAAATTTGTTCCATTATATCATAGAACTAGATAGCGAGGTGTTGAAAGACACAGTAGATCTCGTTATTTTTTAAAGTATTGATATATAAACAGATGCTTGTAACTGAGATAGTTTGAACATACTATCGGTATAGGTTATCGTGTGATTTGTAAATTAGTTTGTCTAGACTAATTAAATCATACGGATGTGCCCGGGGCATATTGAGCACGACCTGTTCGAGATTGAATTAACTTGTACTGATCGGCGTAATTAATTTGAACCTAATATTCTAATCTCTTAATCCCTAGACTAGAGCGGGTACGAGTGTTAGATATAGTATGCTTTGATTTGTAAAAGGGTGCGGTCAATTGAGGCCTAAATCTCGATAAATTGGGTATGCGGTGTTTGACATCTTTGTGTGCCGTTGCTCGTCGAAAGAATCCATGTACCAGTTCACCGGGTTAATGGTGCTCCCGAGATGAGCTCGTAAGGTTTATTATACTAAACCGACCGGTGGACTTTATGTCCGGTATAACAAGAAAGTCGAGTGGTACTAATCTCGGATACTAAGAAGTCAATGAATTAATTTGTCAGTAAATTTATGAATCGACGAGCACTAGATATTTGATGTGGGGAGATAGAAGAATAATAAAGTGATCGAGAAATAAATTCATTTTTGAGCGGTAGTTGCATAATTGGTCTGTTAGTGGTACGACTAATTATACCTTGGACTAATCTACAAAGTGAACTAAATAATTCTAAAGGTTTAATTAATATTTAATTGACAAAGTGGTTTATATAAAATAATCCTAAAAGTACGATTAATATTTAATTAACGAAGTGTGTTAAGAAATTAATTCTAAAGGTTCGATTGGAGTTGATTATGAAAGATTATCTGCCCAGGCACGGTAAAAAATTTATTTTCGTGCTACGTATTCAAGAATCGGAATCATTAACCAGGCCTAAACTCTAGCACAATCGCTATTCCAACCCTTGCTTGAAATAACATTGCGTAGGATCTTCGTATGTACTTATTCGATTTATCACACAACAATAATTTTTTAATTAAAGTGGAAACATAGAAAGTACCTCTTTAAGCGTGTTACTCAGGTGATCGCTTGTATCGCACATTGTGTGGGCAACGATCTAGCGAGAAATTGATCAGCAATCTACACAAAAGGACTTGCCGGAAAAATTCTGTAGCCCGATGCCGCCTGAATTGAACAGCCGTCGCCGCCGAAATTTACTTTCCGCCGCCCAAAAATTATACAAGAGAGAGAAAAACATTTTCTCTCTTTAAACTTTCTCTCTCCAGTTTTCTTGTCTTGAAAACTTAAGAATCGTGTGTTGTAGAATTGCTAATCCCTTGTCTATATATAAAGCTACAAGAGAGACCCCAAGTTGGTTTAGGATTGGTCTTCCTAATGAGTTTAAGTAATTAATTAGTTTCCAAATCCAATTAGGTAACTAATCTAATAGGATAATCCAAATCCAATTAGATTTCCTAATCTCTAGGATTTTTTAATTCTAATTGAAATTTAAGAATTAATTAATTAATTAATTTCACTTTGTTAATTACTTAATTAACCCTTAGAAATAATTAATTAATTAATTAATTTTACTTATTCAATTAACCCACTACAAAATTAATCGTACCACTAACGGATTAATTTTGGCACTACCATTCTACACCAGAATTGCTTCCGGAACAACTAAATTAATTTATTCTTAATCTGCCCATATCAAAGATTTAGTGTTCGTTAATTTATTAATTTACTGATAAATTAATTAATTAACTTCTTTAATTCCGAAACTAGTATCAATCGACTTTTTTACTATACCAGACATAAGTCCACCAGCTGGGTTTAGTATAATAAACATAATGAGCTCATCTCGGGAGCACTATCACCCCGGACGCACCGGTACATGGTTTCCTTTCGACAAGCAGCAGCACACCAAGTAACTAAACACGAGCACCCAACCCAACGAGACTATTGGCCACAATTGAGCTCACCCATTGGCAGATCAAAGTACACTATGTCTAATCCTCATGCCCGCTCAAGTATAGGGATTAAGAGATAGAATACTAAGAACGAATTGTCTATTAAATCAGTACAAGACCATTCTAAATGGTCAAGTTCAATATGCCCCGGGCATATCTATATGATTCAATTAGTTTAGACAAACCAATTATCCAAATCATATAATAACTTAAACCGAAAGCATGTCTAAAACTGTCTCGGTTACGAACTTCATTTATATGTTATGTCTTTTAACCAATGATGAGATCTACTGTGTCACACCAGACACCTCATCATCTAACTATATAATATAAATGGACTAGACATGTGCAACATATAAACCAAAACATCAAATCGATATATTAACTGGGAAAAAGTATAATACAAGCATAGCTTATATATTCAAATCTAACAATCTCCCACTAATACTTAAGTTGTGCTTTAATTATATAACTACATTTATTTTTTACACTCTACAATATATCTAGAAAAACAATCATGGCTTTCCTAAGTAACTGATCCTCATGCCTTCCACGTGAGTCTCAAAGACTTTTGAAGTCAATGTCTTCGTGAACAGGTCTGCAAAGTTATCTCCGATGCTATCTTAGCCACGACCACGTCTTCCCTCTTGACGATATCTCATATCAGGTGGTACTTGCGCTGTATGTGATTACTCACCTTGTAAGCTCGTGGTTCCTTCGGGTTTGCTACTGCACCGTTATCACAGTACACTGTGATTGACTTCTGCAAACCAGGAATCACATCAAGTCCACTGGGAAGTTCCTTAGCCACACTGCTTCTTTTGCGGCCTCCATGGTAGAGTCTGTCACGCATTTTTGCTTGAAACTCCACCATACTATGGCTCCACCTCCCAATGTAAACACATACCCTGAGGTAGACTTGCTCTTGTCACTGTCGCCTTTCAAATCTGAATCTGTGTAACCTGGGGAACCAGCTCAGGCGCCTGATAGAGCAACACTTGGTCTCTCGTTCTACGTAAAAACTTGACAACGCATTTTACTGCCTCCAAATGAGCTTTTCCGGGGTTACTCTGATATCTGCTTACAATGCCAACGGCATAACAGATATCTGGCCTCGTACACAACATGGCGTACATGAGACTTCCTACTGCCGAATCATAAGGAACTGTCTTCATGGCCTCTATCTCCTCAACAGTCTTGGGAGACTGTTCTTTAAATTGATGCACTTTATTTATGAAAGGGAGAAAACCTTTCTTGGAGTTCTTCATGTTAAAACGGACCAGAATCTTATCTATGTATGAAGCTTGAGAAAGTGTTAGCGAACGTTTCCTACGATCTTGAATTATCTTGATCCCAAGGATATGTCCCGCTTCTCCTAAGTCCTTCATATCAAATTGCTTGGACAGTCATACCTTTGCGTCTGATAACACTTTCTTATTGTTGCCAATTAGTAAAATGTCATCTACGTAAAGCACGAGAAACACCACATCGTTTCCATCACGTCTGCGAAACACACATTGCTCATCCGAACACTGAGTAAATCCGTAGGATTTGATTACCTTATCGAACCGGATGTTCCTAGATCTGGATGCCTGCTTAACTCCGTAAATTGACCTCTTAAGCATGCAAACCTTATGCTCTTGGCCTTTCTCAACGAATCCCTCTAGTTGCTGCATTAAAATGGTTTCCTCAAGACTTCTGTTAAGGAAAGCTGTCTTGACATCCATCTATCATATCTCATAATCTAAATGAGCAGCTATGGCCAAGAGAATCCGGATTGACTTAAGCATGGCTACCGAGGAGAAGGTTTATCATAATCGATTCCCTCTTTCTGAGTATACCCCTTTGCCATATGCCTAGCTTTAAAGGTTTTAACCTTTCCGTCAGGTCCTCTCTTGCGTTTGTAGACCCACTTACATCCAATGGGTTTGAACCCATCAGGTAGGTCTACAAGCTCCCAGACTTGATTGTGGTCCATCGACCCCGTCACGGATATCATTGCTTTTCGCCATGATTCTGCATCTTTATCTCGGAGAGCCTTATTATAGTTTACTAGGTCAGGCTCAGGCATGCCTGGGACTAGGTTTGAGGCCCCTCCCACGCCAAGGAACCTGTCGGGCTGTCTTACAACCCTACCACTTAAGGAAAACAGAACAAGCCCGGGCTAAATCAAAAATCTTACTTTCGTGCAATGCATTCCAGAATCAGAAACTTTTGACGAAGCTCAGGCTCAAATTCATTTTCCCCTGAACGGATCTAGGCTTATACTTATTTAATTTATTAAATCGACAAACAACGCACAAATATTCGACCTTTAATTAAAAGCAGACAGTCTAAAGGTTATACCTTTGTAGTGAAGTCCAACGCAATAAGAAAAATAAAATCTTTATGTTGTGATCACCACTGGAATCCACTGGATTACTCCAAGAAGCCTCGAATATTGCGGGGGCAATACTCTATCGAGGTGTACTATCAAGCCCACGAGAAACCCACTAAGAAAATCCCTCAATTAGATCAAATCTGCCCAAAAGATCAAACCTTTAACCCAAAAAACTACTGCTCACTACTTTTCTCACAAATAAAATCGAACCCACTTCAACTCCGGCCACGATCTGGACAATCGGGATTGTGGATCACCAACCCAAGGGAGAGATCAACACAAACCCAGCTGGATCAAACACCCCGGAGTGATTAGAAGCAGCCACCGGACTGCCCAAGTGAGAACAAGAAGTCCGGCCAAAAGGAAAATAAGAAATCCGGTGAGAATGTTAAGAAATCCGACAAAAAATTCAATATCCAGCAGTGGACAACTCAAAATAAATCCATGGGCTATCTAAAAGTTTGATCTTTGAACTTGATCTAAATCGAGAAGTGAGATTCCAAGTTCGTTTTTGAAACAAAACTCAAAGGGGAAGGAGAGTCTCTCTCTAGAACTTTCTCACTCAAGAGGGAGACAAATGAAGGAAAACAGAACAAGCCCGGGCTAAATCGAAAACCTCACTTTCGTACTATGCATTCCAGAATCGGAAGCTTTCGACCAAGCTCAGGCTCAAATTTATTTTCCCATGAACGAATCTAGGCTTATACTTATTTAATTTATTAAATCGACATCTAACGGATAAAGATTAAACCTTTAATTAAAAACGGAAGGATTAAAGGTTATACCTTCAAAGCGAAGTCCAACGCAATAAGAAAAACTGAATCTTTCTTGGCGATTACCACCGAAATCCAAAAGATTACTCCAAGAAAACTTCGAATATTGCGTGGGCAATAATCTATCGAAGTCGGCCAACAAAACCCACAAGAACTACCAAAAGGGGCCAGCCGAAATTCTCAAATTTTAACCCAAAACTCGGTCCGATCAAAACCTGCAGAACAGCCGCTGCATGAATGACGCTCCGCTGTGAATTTCCGGCAACTGTCACGATCGAATAGAAACCGAGCAGCACCGACCAAAACTGGAGTCTCAGTCGCGATCTGTACACGGACCAAGTCCGCGGATCAGCACACTAAGTCTCGACAGTCTGGCTAGGAAAAAATACAGTGACAGTTCGCCAGAAACCAACGTGAAAACCGGCAGAAATATGAAGACCAGTAGCTGCTAAAAATTGAACCTTTTGGTTTGAGAATGTTTCGGGAGAAAGAAAGATCTGGGTGACTTCTAGAAAAATTCAAAGATTCAATCTTTTTCTTGATTATCTCTCTAACCACTTTCTTTCTCAAGAAGACAACTTCTTGTCTTGCAAGCCACACTTATGATTTCTTAAGGTAAAAGCTTTCTATTTATAGGGAGCTCTAATGGAGACCTAGTGGGCTTTTGAGTTGGGCCTTTTAATTTGACTTTTGTTGACCGCTTAGTCTTTCCCGACTAATCAACTCCAATCGACCCATTCAAATTAATTTCTTAACCCACTTCGTTAATTTAATTTAATCGAACCCTTAGAATTAATTAATTCAAATAGAATTAATTTCTTAATTCACTTTGTCGATTAGTCAAATGCATAATTAGTCGTACCACTATCGGACTAACTATAGAACTACCGCTCAAAAATGACTTTACATCGCGCCACTATTGTTCTTCTATTTCCCCACATTAAAGATCTAGCGCTCGTCGGTTTATCAATTTATTGACAAACTAATTCACCGACTTCTTGGTATCCGAGATTAGTACCACTCGACCTTTTATTATACCGGATATAAAGTCCACGGGCCGAGTTTAGTATAATAGACCTTACGAGCTCGTCTCGGGAGCACATCAACCCGGCGAACCGGTACGTGGATTCCTCCGACTAGCAACGACACGTAAGAATCTAAACACCGCATACCCAACCTACCGAGGTATAGGCCTCAATTGACCGCACTCTTTGGCAAATCAAAGTATATGATATCCAACTCTCACGCCCGTCCCAATCTCGGGATTGAGAGACTGAATACTAGGACCGAATTGACTACGTCGATCAGTATAAGTCAATTTTATCCAAACTGGTCGTGCTCAATATGCCCCGGGCATATCCGTGTGATTTAAACTAGTCTAGATAAACTAATTTCCAAACCACACGATAACATATACCGATAGTATGTTCAGACTATCTCAGTTACGAGCATACTTTTTATATATCAATACTTTAACCAATAACGATAGCTACTGTGTCTTTCACACACCCGTTATCTAGTTCTACGATATAATGGAACAATTTAATACTGAAACAGAATGATATGTCATCTGTGGATATTAGTTTTTGATACAAGCCTTTTCTGTATTCAAAACTAACAACAAAGTTGTCTTGCAAGATTTTCTTAAGTTTCTTAAGGCATAAGCTTTCTATTTGTAGGGAGCTTTAATGGAGACCTAGTGGGCTTTTGAGTTGGGCCTTTTAATTTGACTTTCGTTGACCGTTTAGTCTTTCCTAGACTAATCAACTCCAATCGACCCATTCGAATTAATTTCTTAACCCACTTCGTTAATTTAATTTAATCAAACCCTTAGGATTAATTAATTCATATTAATTAATTCATATAGAATTAATTTTCTTAATCCACTTTGTCAATTAAATATTAATTAAACCTTTAGGATTAATTAATTCACTTAGTCAATTAGTCAAATACATAATTAGTCGTACCACTATCGGACTAACTATGGAACTATCGCTAAAAAATGACTTTATATCGCGCCACTATATTTTCTTCTATCTCCCCACATTAAAGATCTAGTGCTCGTCGGTTTATCAATTTACTGACAAATTAATTCATCGACTTCTTGGTATCTGAGATTAGTACCACTCGACCTTTTTATATACCGGACGTAAAGTCCACTGGCCAGTTTTAGTACAATAAACCTTACGAGCTCATCTCAGGAGCACCAGCGACCCGGCGAACCGGTACGTGGATTCCTCCGACTAGCAACAGCACATAAGAAGCTAAACACCACATACCCAACCTACTGAGGTATAAACCTCATTTGACCGCACTATTTGGCACATCAAAGCATACGATATCTAACTCTCACGCCTGTCTGAATCTCGGGATTGAGAGACTGAATACTAGGACCGAATTGACTACGTCGATCAGTACAAGTCAATTCTATCCAAACTGGTCATGCTCAATATGCCCCGGACATATCCATGTGATTTAAATTAGTCTAGATAAACTAATTTCCAAACCACACGATAGCCTATACCGATAGTATGTTCAGACTATCTCAGTTACGAGCATACTTTTTATATATCAATACTTTAACCAATAACGGATCTACTGTGTTTTCCACACCCCGTTATCTAGTTCTAAGATATAATGGAACAATTTAATATTGAAACAAAATGATATGTCATATGTGGATATTAGTTTTTGATACAAGCCATAGCATTTATGTATTCAAAACTAACACCCACTACGACGAGGCACCACCTGTGAAGGCGCATCATCTGTGATATCTTGTGCAGTGTATGGTGTATATACTTGTGCTGGTGCATCAGGATTATCAGATTGTTTCCTAAGCTCTTCTAGTACTATCTTGCTCTTGGGCTTGTGATATAGAATATAGTCTTCCTCTAAAAGTTTGGAGTTAGTGCTAACTATCACCTTTTGATCTTTAGGACTATAGAATAGACCACCTTTCGTTCGCCTAGGATATCTTACAAACAACATTACTTCCGTTCTTGCATCTAACTTAGCCGCATCTGCCTTAAGCACATGCGCTGGGGAACCCCAAATTCTGAGATGTCTTAGACTGGGCTTACGCCCGTTCCACAACTCTACTGGGGTTGAAAGCATAGTTTTAGATGGTACAAGATTTAGGATGTATATTGCTGTTTCCAAGGATATCCCCAGAACGAACTCGGCAAATCACTATAGCTCATCATTGACCTAACCATTTCCATGAGAGTTTGGTTCCTTCTTTCTGCTACACCATTCTGCTATTGTGTGTCAGGTGCAGACAACTGAGACTGAATTCTGACCTCACTGAGGTATTCTCGAAATTCGTGGGACAGGTACTCACCAGCACGATCTGATCGCAGTGTCTTGATACTTTTACCGTGATGTTTCTCCACATCTGGCCAATACTCTTTGACTTTACTAAAGCATTCGGACTTGTGGTGCAATTGGTAAATATATCTGTACCTTGAGTAATTATCCGTGAACGTCACGAAATACTCAAACCCACCTCGTGCTTGGACCGACATTGGTCCACACAAATCCGAATGAATCAACTCTAATACTTCTTTATATCTATAACCTTTTGTCTTAAAAGGTCTCTTGGTCATCTTACCTCCAAGCAAGACTCGCAGGTTAAATAACTGTCAATCTCTAATGAACTTAAAGGTCCATCATTGACCAACCTTTGAATCCAACTAAGGTTTATATAACCTAACCTGAGATGCCAAAGATAGATTTGATTCGTTTTAGAATGTTCTTTCCTCTTATTAGTGTTAGATGATGCGTCATTTATCTCTATGTTTTGCACAACAGGGGAGTTTGATTTAATTATAAACAAATTGTTAGATAATGAACTAGAACAAATAAGTTTTCCATCTTTTCTAATCACAACAGAATCATCAAAAAAAATAAACTTATAACCATTCTTTAAGAGTTTAGAAAATGAAACAAGGTTCTTTCTAAAAGTCGATACATAAAGACAATTAACTAAATTTAGCCTAGAATTTTTGAAAATTAGGCTAACTACTCCCACTGACGCGCGCTTGCGTAGCAGTTTGTTGCGCCGCACGGCGGCGGCTCCCGCCGGCGCCACTGCCCACCTTCGATTCATTCTACATTTTTTCTACGCTATTTGGTCTTCTTGTAATTTGTTTTGGGTTTTCCTGGGTTTCTACGAATTAATGATAACCCAAAACCCACGAATTCAAGTTGCCCACCATAACGCCTTCATTACAAAAATTCTCCTACTATAAGGCTTATCCTACACAGATTTTATCTAATCCTACACAGCTTCCAGCACATGGTTATACTATTACAAGCATTCATAATAAAACCAAACTCGGACATGTCCCGGGGTTTAATTAAAAACCATACAAACGAAAACATAAAAGTCAGGATTTCTAAACCACCTGCAAATAAAACCATGTAATAAATCGAACAAGCACAAAACCCAAAACCAGGCTCTGATACCAATTGAAAGATTATCTGCCCGGACACGGCCAAAAATTTACTTTCGTGATACGCATTCCAGAATCAGAATCTTTGACAAGGCCTAGACTCTAGCAAAATCACTATTTCAACCCTTGCTTGAAATAACATTGCACAGGATCTTGGTATGTACTTATTCGATTTATCACGCAACAATAATTTCTAATTAAAACGAAAACATAGAAAGTACATCTTGAAGCGTGTTACTCAGGTGATCGCTTGTATGACTTAAAACATTGATCAGCAATCTACACAAAAGACTCAACGAAAAAGTTTTGCAGCTCGACGCTGCCTGAACTGAACCGTCGTTGTCGCCGGAATTTACTTCCCGTCGCCCAAAATATTATACAAGAGAGAGAAAAACATTTTCTCTCTCTAGTTTTCTTATCTTGAAAACTTAAGAATTGTGTGTTGTAGAATTGCAGATCTCTTGTCTGTATATAGAGCTACAAGAGAGACCCCAAGTTGGTTTAGGATTGGTCTTCCTAATGGGTTTAGGTAATTAATTAATTTCCAAATCCAATTAGGTAACTAATCTAATAAGATAATCCAAATCCAATTAGATTTCCTAATCTCAAGGATTTCCTATTTTTAATTGAAACTTAAGACTTAATTAATTAATTAATTAATTTCATTTTGTTAATTACTTAATTAACCCTTAGGAATAATTAATTAATTAATTATACTTATTCAATTAACCCACTACAAAATTAATCGTACCACTAACAGATTAATTTGGGCACTACCATCCTACACCAGAATTGATTCCAGAACAACTAAATTAATTTATTCTTAATCTGCCCATATCAAAGATTTAGTGCTCGTTAATTAATTAATTTATGTTAATTTATTAATTTACTGATAAATTAATTAATTAACTTCTTTAATTTCGAGACTACTACCACTCAACCTTTTTACTATACCGGACATAAGTCCACCAGTTGGGTTTAGTATAATAAACATAACGATCTCATCTCGGGAGCACCATCACCCCGGACTCACAGGTACATGGTTTCCTTTCGACAAGCAGTAGCACACCAAATAACTAAACACGCGCACCCAACCCATCGAGACTATTGGCCACAATTGACCTCACCCATTGGCAGATCAAAGTACACTATATCTAATCCTCATTCCCGCTCAAGTCTACGGATTAAGAGATAGAATACTAAGAACGAATTGTCTATTAAATCAGTACTAGACAAATCATTCTAAATGGTAAAGTTCAATATGCCCCGGGCATATCTATATGATTCAATTAGTTTAGACAAACCAATTATCCGAATCACATAATAACCTAAACCGACAGCGTGTCCAAAACTGTCTCGATTACGAACTTCATTTATATTTTATGTCTTTTAACCAATTATGAGATCTACTGTGTCACACCAGACACCTCATTATCTAACTACATAATATAAATGGACTATACATGCACAACATATAAACCAAATCATCAAATCGATATATTAACCAGAAAAAAAGTATAATACAAGCATAGTTTATGTATTCAAACCTAACAGATTAGCCTAGGAAAGACTAAGAGACTCAACAAAAGTCCAACATTAAGGCTCAACTCAAAAGCCCAATAGGTCTCCCTTGAAGCTCCTATAAATAGTCCTTGTTAGGCATTTGGAAGACATTAAGAAACCTTGATGGCTAAGTTGCCTAGAGTGAGAAGGAGTAGCCTAGAGAGAGAACTTCTTCTTCTTCCTTGTGTTCTTTCTAGAAGTCGGCTTAGGATTCTTCAATCTTCGAAAAGCTCAGCACTTTGGATCGGCAGTTTCCTATTCACCGCAAACCCTCGATTTGCACGCCGTCCCGTCCCTCGATTTGCGTTGCCGGACTTTTTGATTCTCCTAGTCACTTGATTCGACCTCTGTTGTGTAGATCCCAGTGGTGGGAGAATTCTTTTGGTGGTGGTTGTCGAGATCGTGGTGGGAGAATTCTTTTGGTGGTGGTTTTTGGATTTTTGCACCAGGCGGTAAATAGGCAGCTAATCTCCGAGCAACAATCTGCTGAGGATCCGACGAGTTTTTCGAAGTGGGTTTCTTTTGGATTTCTTTTTTAGTGTCTTAGCTACCCCGTGGATAGTCGCCCACACGATTTTGGGGTGGAGATGGAGTCATTCGAGGGATTCGATAGTGGATTGCGCAGCCAGGCGGTAAATAAGCGCAGCAATTTCGGGCAACTATCTGCTGAGGATCTGACGAGTTTTTCAAAGTGGGTCTTTTATGGATTTTTTCTTTAGTGTCTTAGCTACTTTGTGGATAGTCGCCCACGAAATTTCAAGGTAGAGACGGAGTCATTCTCAGGATTCTCTCGTGATTGGTCTCGAGCGGTAAACAACAGGATTTTTTAGCTTTGTTTTTTTATTGCTAGGGACACGTTTCAAAGGTATAATCTTTAAGAATTCTGCTTTAAATTAAAGATTTAATCTTTAGCGTGTCATTTTAATAAATCAAATTCGTATAAGCCTATAGCCATTCAAGGGAAATGATTTTAGTGTCTGGGCAAGATTGAAAGTCTCCGATTCTGGAATGCATAGCACGAATGTGAGATTTTTGGTTTAGCCCGGACCAGATCTGTTTTCTTCACTAAGTAGGTTGGGTACGCATGTTTGATTGCTTAGTGTGTCGTTACTTGTCGAAAGGAAACCATGTACCAGTGCGTCCGGGGTGATGGTGCTCCCGAGATGAGCTCGTAATGTTTATTATACTAAATCTGGCCGGTGGACTTATGTCCGGTATAGTAATGAGGTCGACTGGTATAATGTCGGATTATAAGTGTTAGTTTTGAATACAGAAAAGCTATGACTTGTATCAAAAACTAATATCCACAGATGACATATCATTTTGTTTCAGTATAAATTTGTTCCTTTATATCATAGAACTAGATAACGGGTGTCGACAAACACAGTAGATACCGTTATTGGTTAAAGTATTGATATATAAAAAGTATGCTCGTAATCGAGATAGTCTGAACATACTATCGGTATAGGTTATTGTGTGGTTTGGAAATTGGTTTATCTAAACTAGTTTAAATCACACAGATATGCCCCGGGCATATTGAGCACGACCAGTTTGGATAGAATTGACTTATACTAATCGGCGTAGTCAATTCGGTCCTAGTATTCCGTCTCTCAATCCCGAGATTGGGACGGGCGTGAGGGTTGGATATCGTGTGCTTTGATTTGCCAAAGAGTGAGGTCAGTTGAGGCCAATACCTCGGTAAGTTGGGTATGCGGTGTTTAGCTTCTTACGTGCCGTTGCTAGTCGGAGGAATCCACGTACCGGTTCGCCGGGTTGATGGTGCTCCCAAGATGAGCTCGTAAGGTTATTATACTAAACCCGGCCGGTGAACTTTATGTTCGGTATAATAAAAGGACGAGTGGTACTAATCTCGGAAACCAAGAAGTCAGTGAATTAATTTGTCAGTAAATTGATAAATCGACGAGCACTAGATCTTTAATGTGGGAAGATAGAATAAAATATTGTGGCGCGATGTAAAGTCATTTTCGAGCGGTAGTTCCATAATTGGTCCGATAGTGGTACGACCGATTATGCGTTTGACTAATCGACAAGGTAAATTAATTAATCCAAAGGTTTAATTAATATTTAATCGACAAAGTGAGTTTAGAAATTAATTCGATTTTGAATTAATTAATTCTAAGGGTTTGATTAAATTAAATTGACAAAGTGGATTAAATAAATTAATTTAAATGGGTCGATTGGAGTTGATTAGTCGGGAAGACTTAGCGGTCAACGAAAGTCAAATTAAAAGGAAGTGGATTCCAAGAAAACCTAAGGAAGTGGATTCCAAGAAAACCTAAGGAAGTCTTGCAAGACAATTTTTCTTGCTTTCTTGAGTGAGAAGATTTAAGAGAGATAATTTTCTTCAAGAATTCTTTCTCAAAAACAAACCAGATTTCTCACTTGCTTGAATTGGATTCCTCTCAAAGATCAAACCTTTGGTTAATTAATTATCTAAGCTCGTCGGATTCTTGCTGTTTTATTTTCCTGGACAGCAGCAATTTACGCTGGAATTTTCTGGGCTGGAATTTTCTAGACAGCAGCAATTTACGCTGGAATTTTCTGGGCAGCAGCGTGCTAGATAGGACAGCCCAAGTGGTTTTTCTGCCGTTAGTCTTCAGCTTCAGTCCCGCGCGTTTGATTCGAGAAGGGGCAGCGTTGATCTCTTTCTAATCAATTGGTGATCCGCTGCTTCTCCTTGTCTAGATCACGGTGGGATAAAGGGCTGGGTACTAGGAGTTTTTGTGGGTTTTATAAATTGTGGCAGCAACAGTTTTTCCAAGCAAGAGGCTGAGCAGATTATGGGTTTTTGATCAGTTTTTGAGAGTGTTTTGAATCCGATTTGAGAGATTTCCTTATGTGCTAAGCAAGTAGACTTCGATAGATTATTGCCCACGCAATATTCGAAGTTTCTACGGAGATATCAATTGGATTTCTTTTGGAATCGCAACAAAGAATTGGTTTTTCTTTAAGCAAGGGACTTCTCTACAAAAGGTATAATCTTTAAATTCCGCTTTTATTAAAGATCGAATCTTTTGTGTCCCGATTAATAAATTAAATAAGTATAAGCCTAGATCCATTCATGGGTAAACTAATTTGAGCCTGAGCTTGGTCGAAAGCTTCCGATTCTGGAATGCATTGCACGAAAGTGAGGTTTTCGATTTAGCCCGAGCTTGTTCAGTTTTCCTTCAATAAGAAGTTGATAAATTAATTTATCAGTAAATTAATAAATTGATGAGCATTATATATTTGATTCGGGGAGATTAAAGAATAATTAATTTAGTGGTTCCGGAAGCAATTCTGGTTTGGATAGCACTGTCATAATTAATCCGTTAGTGGTATGATTAATTATGTATTTGGTAGTTGACAAAGGTAGATTTAATTAATTAAGTAATTAATTAATCCTTGTGTCAATTGGTTGTGAATCAGTCCGGGAACTAGATTAAGGATAAGTGAATCCTTGTGTTAGTTGGATGTGAATCGGTCCAAGAACGGGATTGGAGTAAAACACAAACTCAATAGAAAGATCAATCATAATCCAACTTAAGGTCTCTATTATAGCTCTATAAATAGACATAGAGGGTCAGAAATACACAACACAAGTCATAAGTTTCAGAACAACAGAAACTTAGGGAGAGAAAACTTAGAGAGAGAGAGAGAGTCTTAGAGTCTTAGACACAATACCCAAAACTCTCCCTCGAAGTTAGCCTTCTCCCTCAGCAGCGGCGGCGATAGCTCACTCCCAGTGGCGGCCGGTGTACAACTTTCGGCGGTGGGCAGCGAGCTTGGACCGGCGCCGGTGGCGAGCTAGTTTTCCGGCGAGGATTTTTTCAGTGAACTTTCTGTGGTATTTTTGTATTGTTGATTTGTTCGGTTCATTAGATCAGTGCCCACACATCGTGCGAGATTGTCTTGAGTTATACAAGAGAATCGCTTAAAGGACAAGCTTTAAAGGTATAAGCTTTATCTTCCACTTTAATTAGAGATTTATTGTTGCATGAAAAATCGAATAAAGTATAACTAAATTCGGTGCTCATGTGGTATTTTAAAAGGGGTTTGAATCGGATAGCATGAGCGCTCGAGTTTGATTGATAGTTCCCAATTCTGAAATGCGTAGCACGAAAGTGAAATTTTTTATCGGACCCAGGCAGACAATTCCTTCAATTGGTATCAGGGCTAAGGTTTTGGTTTTGCTTTGTTCGATTTGTTGCATGGTTTCTTTTATGCAGGTGGTTTGTTATCCCGACTATTATAATTCATGTGTTTATATTTTATAAAACCTTGGGACATGTCTGAGTTGGTTTTTTGATATGAATGTGCGTAATAGTAAAACCATGTACTGGAAACCGTGTAGGATTAGATTAAATCTGTAGTAGGATTTTTTCTTATTTAATTTTCGTTTTTATTTTCCTATATAGATTTCACCTTGTATTTAGGAAAATAGGTAATAGCGAAGACGTTGTTATGGACGACTTGAATTAGCAGGTTTTGGTTTATCAAAATTTGGGTGATTCCAAAGATTGCGTAAAAAACCCAGAAAACCTAGGAGAATTTGGAGGAGACCAAACAACAACTGGGAGCAGAAAAGAAGACCCGAAAGGCGACGCGACGCCGGCGAAGGAATTGCTGGCAGAAATTGTCGGCAGCGGGGCACGACACTGTGTGCAGGGAGCACACGCGAGCGCGGCCCGACTAGCTACGCGACTGGCCCATTTTTTCTGATGTATTTCCGAGATCCAAATTTCAGCCTCAATCCATCAGAGTAACGTGACAGGACACGAGATAAGGCAACAGATGGAAGCAATAATTATGATGACAATAATAGTCGAGAAATTTAATTATGCATTTATTTCATGTGTTTATGATTTTAATTATTGGTTACATGTTTAAATTTGTGCTTTATTTTGATACATAATTAAAGCATTGGTTTTATGGATGCGTATAACCTAGGTTTAGTTAATCGCATGTTAAAACCAAAAAAACCCTCATTATAAGAATCTAAGTGGGAGCGAGTTGGTTCTTATTCCCATGGCCTCCATTACGAATTCATAAGTGATGTGGGTGGACTTGCACATTGGCATTAGGGCCTTCCTCCATATCAGATGAGTCTAATCCATAAGATAACTAGGTTGAATTTCAAAGTAAGATGACTATAGTAAGTTAAATTGGAGATTACGACACCCTCTATATGTGAGGCAAACTATCCTAGGTAATAAACTTAAAAGTCACGTAATGACATACACTTAGTGTACAATTAGTAGTATTCCTCCCATCGAGGTTACGCTGCTCTTGTGTGTGGCTAAAAACACTAACTATTAGTTTCATTGATCAATAGATCGTTTGGTCAGATAGTGAAATTAATGAACTAGGTTCTCCTCGAACAAATGTGGAATAGTGTAAACATCCACATTATCGTGGCTGATGTGAATCCCTGTGAACGAGATGTTGGTGGATTTAAATTAGATTATATTGTTTTGAGGGAATACAATATTTTCAAATTTTATGATTAATTTTCTGAAACATTTTCTGTTTATTTATTTTTTAGTTATCGATAGGGCTTTCAATTCAATAGCTGTCATATTAAAAGGGAACAATCTAACTGGTTATAATTACATCGATTGGAAACGTAACCTGCACATTTTCCAAATGGCTGAGAACACACTCATGTGAAAGATCATGTCATTGACATGATTGGTAACATCAACGAGATTGAGGTAGTGGGAGGCAAAATCGATGGTGCAACCAAAGTCGATATTGTCCTCTAGAACTTGCCTCAAAGCTTTGAGTATTATCGGTTGAACTGTTAGTTTCGAATACAGAAAATAAATTGCTTTTATGAAAAATTAATATCCACAGTTGACATATCATTTTGTTTCAGAATTAAATTTGTTCCATTATCATAGAACCAGATAACGGGGTGTGGAAAAACACAGTAGATCTCGTTATTGGTTAAAGTATTGATATATAGAAACAGTATGCTAACTGAGAAAGTCTGAACATACTATCGGTATAGGTTATCGTGTGATTTGGAAATTAGTTTGTCTAGACTAATTAAATCACACGGATATGCCCGGGGCATATTGAGCACAACCAGTTTGGATAGAAGTAACCTGTACTGATCGGTGTAGTTAATTCGGTTATAGAATTCTAATCTCTTAATCCCGAGAATGGGAAGGGCATGAAAGTTAGATATCGTATGCTTTGATTTTCCAAAGGGTGCGGTCAATTGAGGCCTAAATCTTGGTAAGTTGGGTATGCGGTGTTTAGCTTCTTGTGTTGCATTGCTAGTCGGAAGAATCTACGTACCGGTTCGTCGGGTTGATGGTGCTCCCGAGATGAGCTCGTAAGGTTTATTGTACTAAACCCAGCCGGTGGACTTTATGTCCGATATAATAAAAAAGTCGAGTGGTACTAATCTTGGATACCAAGAAGTCGATGAATTAATTTGTCAGTAAATTGATGAACCAACGAGCAGTAGATCTTTGATTTGAGGAGATAGAAGAAGAATAAAGTGGTGCCATGTAAAGTCATTTTTTAGCTGTAGTTCCATAATTGGTCCCTTAGTGGTACGACTAATTATGCGTTTGACTAATCGACAAAGTGAATTAATTAATCCTAAAGGTTTAATTAATATTTAATTGACTATGTAGATGAAGAAATTAATTCTATATGAATTAATTAATCCTAAGGGTTCGATTAAATTCAATTAACGAAGTGGGTTAAAGAATTAATTCGAAATGCTCAATTGGAGTTGACTAGTCTAGGGAAGACTAAGGGGTCAACGAAAGCCAAACTAAAAGGCGCAACTCAAAGGCCCACTAGGTCTCTTTAGAAGCTCCCTATAAAATACCTAATGTTAGGCACATTTGAAGACATTAGAAACCTTGTAGGCAAATGCCTTAGAGTGAGAAAGACAAGCCTAGGGAGAGAATTCTTTCTTCCTTATTGAGAAATCTTTTTCGAAGTCGGTTTGCAATCTTTCTTGTTCGAAAAACTTATCCCATGATTCTAGAAGCCCAAGACCACCGCCTGGAAGTTCAAACGCCGCTCGAGAAGTCCGTTCGCCGCTATTTTTTCGGGCACTTAGCGCACCTGCATTTTTTGGATTTTTTAGCGCCATTTTGGTGCATTTTCATAGTGGCCTTTGTTTATTTATTACGTTGTTCCTTTGTTTATCTAATATTTCCATAAAGAATTATTTGGAAAAAGGATATAGATTTGTTCATTTTGGATTAATACAAATAGCAATTAAACCTTTAGTTCATATTGGAGTTGATACTCCCATCTATGTAGCATTAAGAGATAAGCGATTAAAAAATATAAAACTTCTTTGTTGGCTTTAATTCAGACTAATATATGTAATGGTCCCATATTTTTTAATTGTGCTCCAAATTTCTCAGTATCACTGACAGATCCTTTAGTAATGAATTCTCTTATTTTAGATATTCACATAGAAGGAGACGAATTTGAAAAATTAACAGAACAGTTTGTGGTAATGTATAGAATCTATTATAAATTAATGAGTATTCAGTTGAATCCTAAATTTCGAATGTATCCGAAGAAACTGTTTTATTACAGATAGAGGAAGCACACTCAAAAACTTATACTCCTAAAAGATTAAAATGGAATGAAATAACAATACCCGAAGAATTTCAAGTTGAGAATCAGCAATCTAGTAGAAATATTGAACGAAGAGAAGTTTCACAAATAATAGAAGAAGAGGATGGTACAATCTTAGTTCGATTTAATTCTTTTAGATATAATAATTCTAGCACATGAGACAATTCTTTTCAATCTCATAGAAGATCCACATCTAGTATAGAGGATTTCACAAATACTTTTACGAAGACTCAAGTTTATCATAAAAATCCAATTCCAGAAATAAATTCTTATCACTCTCCACCTTTGTCACCCACAGCCTCTCAGATGCAAGGAGATATTAATGTTATTACTAAAGTTACTACCGTAAATTTTGATCAATTAATAGCGGATTTAGAGGATGATGAGTATTTAGAACAAAGAAATTGGTATCACAATTTAGACTCTCAATTTCAGGATCGATTACAAAGAGAATTGATAATGGATGTCCAAAGGCATAATACTCCGTTTAATTTTTATACATGGTTAGAATATTATTTTACTAAAATTGATCTAAAAAATGTATATACTTTATCTCACATTAATGTACAGACTAATTTAGCTAATAAATGGAAATTAGGGAATGGAACAATGGTAGCACAGACTTGTCCTCCTTTAAACACATTAAAGATAGAAACAGCTCATGGTGAATTAACTGCATCTCCATTTAGGACTGGCAAAGATAATGATGAATCCGTTAAGATGGAAGATATAAAAAAATTACATATGCAGCATAATTATTCAAATGTTGTATTGCATCATATAACTAAACAATTAGATTCTTTATCAGTTGATGTTAAATCTTTACCTAGACATAGTAAGAAATTTCCTGATAGATATTCTTTTCCTCATTTTTAGCCTAATGTATTAATTACAGAAAGGGATAAAATCAAACTACCTTCTACTGGATTACAGACACTTTTAATGGAAAAGATATCACAAACATTAGAAAAATTGAACTCCAATCTTGCTCCTGGTCCTTCAAAGATAAATGTAATCAATAAAGAATTGGATAAAGAGTTAGATTCTGAAGACTATTCTAGTAGTAATGATACTGATAATGAACTAATCCACCAGATAAATGATATTGAAGAAGAAATATTAGAAGAACAGCCATACAATATAAATAGGATGCAGAGACGATCTAGTTATACAAATAAAAGGAATTGGAGAAAGGCTGAAATAAGAACTTATTATCCTAGACCAACACCACCAGATATTCAGTATGAAGAAAGGGTAAAATTTAGATCGAATAGTTATGATGGAAATTCCTTGACTAACTGGAATATAGATGGTAAAAGTGAATATGAAATTTTGAATACTTTACAAAAAATTGGAATGGCAAAAACAACATATAGATTGAAAAATATGTCAGAAAAAGATGTATGTCTTTTAATTATTACAGGATTTACTGGAAAGTTAAAATACTGGTGGGATAATTCTTTAAGTTTTCAAGATAAAATATCTATAATGGATCATATGAGATCAGAAGAGGATGCAGAATGAAATATCACTAATACAAATGAATCTTGTGATTTTTTGATTTATACAATAGCTATGCATTTTGTTGGAAATCCTAATGAAGCATTAACTTCTTCAAAGATTTTTTAACCAATTTAAGATGTCCGAGTTTATCTGATTTTCGATGGTATAAGGATATGTTTTTAACTCATGTATTAAAACGACCAGATAGTAATTCCCCCATATGGAAAGAAAAGTTTGTTATATGATTGCCTAATTTATTTTCTCAGAAGATTATGACAAATTTACAAAAAGAAATGGGCACATAATCAATAAATTTTAATGACATGACTTATGGGCAGTTGTTTGCCTTTGTCAAGAAAGAAGCTTTAACAACATGCCAAGATTTAAAATTTTAAGCCAAATATGGTAGTGAAAGGAGAGAATTAGGTTCATTTTGTGAAGCATTTGGTATAACTGGAATAAAAGCTCCCTCTAGAGCTTCTAATTGAAGAAATTTGCCTATAGGAAAAAAAAAAAACCACATAATTATGAATCACAGAAATATGAGAATACTAGGAAATATTACAAAAACAAAAATAAAATGAGATATAATAAGGAGAATATTATTTGTTATAAATGTGGAAAAAAAGGACACAAGGCTAATACCTGCAACAACAAGAAAAGGATTAATGAAATATTGGATAAATTCACTGAATTAGATATAAACTTAAAAGAAAAATTGGCAAATGAGATACCTTTGGTACAAGAAAATTCAGATGATTATAATGATGATTTTTATAGTGTTTCAGGATCAAGTTCAGAAGAACCAGAATGTAGTTGCAATTCTATTAATATGATTCGGATTAATCCTCAAAATAGTAATAAAGATCAAAAACACCTTTTATTCGACTTAATTCAGGAATTACCTTCAGAATTGCAAACAACTTATTTGCTTAAGTTAAAGGATTTGATATTAACTGAAGAACAGGATCCAGTTAAAATTATAGAACCATTTAGTACTTCTAAATTATTGCATACTTATTCTAATGATAGTTCATTTCGGAAGAATAGTACAACAGATTTACAAAATGAGATTAATCAGTTAAAACATCAAATTAGGCAACTCAAAGAAGATGTTTTAAGGATTGAAACAAAGAATTTAGAATTAGAAACTAAAATTGCTCTTCTTAAATCCAGCACATCAAAAGGGAAAAACATAGTAGAGGATATGACACCTTCAGAATTTAACCATACAGAATTCCAGTTAGCAGAAATATCATTATCCGACAAACCACTATAAGATTCTAAATTTATTTCTGTTATTGAAAAAATAAATTTTCAAAAATGGATAGTATACATTACAATCTCAATAGGATCTTATCAAACGACTATAACAGCTATGATTGATAGCGGTGCAGATCAAAGTTGTATCAGGGATGGATTGATACCAATGAAATATTATGTACCAACAAAAGAATCTTTAATCACGGCAAATGGAATGCCGTTAAAGGTCAAAGGTAAGTTAGTTAAAACTTCTATATGTAATGAAAAATTTTGTTTCAAACATCATTTCATTGTACTAGAGGATTTGAATATTCAAGATATCTTAGGAACTCCTTTTTTGACACAGATTTATCCTTTTTGGGTTGATGAACAAGGAGTAGGTGATGTGAATCCGATTATAGATTCAACAAATTTAGATCGTTTTCTTGTTGAACTTTCTCACAAACCCTAAGACCTCTTGTTTAGAGAATATTGGCAATGAGAAGAACACCTCCAATAAATCGTCAAACAAGCAATCCTCGAAGAATGAAAGAATTCTCCCGAGAACAATACCTTTCTAATGTTAAATTCAACAATCAATGGTATAGAAACCAAAAACCTTTGAATCACAACAAAATATTAAGTGATGATCCCAACCCCCAATCTAATCTAGTGAACCCAACAATGATAGATGTATCAAATCTAACACCTTTGAATTACAATGGAATAGAAAGAAGAGTTAAAAGCGCCACATTCAAATAGAAGAAGATTTGAATGATAAGCTGTTAGTTATGTAAGGAAAACTTACAAAACCCAATCTAGTTCAAGACTAGTACTTAAGGAAACTCCTTAACAAGTTTATAACTCTCCAAAATCTTCTTATTGAATAATACTTAGCTCCTTTTATAACAAAAAGGAGAACCTTACATGATAATAGTAATTTACAAACTAAAGTCTTAGACTTATAATGTTTTGCAAAACTAGTCCCTAACTTGACTTATTGACTTATGACTCTTAAAATACTAATAATAATCTGATTCCTATTCAAAAGACACGAAATTATTAAGCTAAAATGAAAATAAAAGACTTAGAATTATTTTTGATGAAAACTAGTGACCATTTGGTTTCCCGGGTGGCTTTCCAACTTCAATTCTTGATATGTGAAGCATTGCACCTTTTCACATAAAAGAGAACATGTTCCAATGATGTTGGAATTCTGAAAAGTTGCTTTCTTGAGTCTTGGAACCGAAATGAAGAGCTTTGAAGGCTTTAAGTGAAGATTCATGCACCTAGAGAACTTGGAAAGTCTTCATTAACTAGTCTTCATGAATTTGACCACCAAGGCTGATCCAATGCTTCTAATTGACCCCAAAAACGTGTGGAAACATCCTAGAATGTTCCTTGAGTATTCTGAACTGATATGGGCCGAAAAAACATCTAATGGAATTGGACTTGCACCCAAAACTTGCTCTCGGGTTGGGTAGAACATAAAAATCAGCACTTGTGTTTTGTTGCACTCCATTTGGGCTGTGAAAGAGTGTGGAGCGCAGCCCATAAATCATTAGCTAGAAGCTTGGTCCAAGACTCCCACAAGATTATAGAGCTTGGGCTTGAATGAGGTGTAGTTGGACTGAGCTTCTTCTAATGATTTTGTAGCTAACTTGGACAAAGCCTCTTCCATCTTTTGCTTCCTTAGCCTTGTGAGAGGCCCAACTATATCTTGAATTGGACTTGGTGGAATGGATTTGTCTTGCTGGGCCTTAGCTTTCTGAGCTTCACTTGAGTTGATGACCTTTTCGTCCACACACGAACTAGCTTGATTCCCATCAGTAGGTACTAAAATAATGGGATTTACAATTTTTTTTAGGTTTTTATCTCCAGTAAAACGAAAAGAATTATTACTATTACGAAGTAACTATATTTACAAACAAATTTATACTATAAATATAATATCAAAAAAAGATTAATTTTCTTAAGGAAGAGAAAAGTTATGTAAGGATTGAAGAACAATTACAAGATTTAGGATTACAAGAAAAAATAAAGAATTTAGAGGAACAAATAGGAAAAGAATGTTCAGACATTCCTAATGCTTTTTGGGATAGAAAAAAACATTTAGTAACTTTACCATATGAAAAGGATTTTAATGAAAGAAGTATACCAACAAAAGCTAGACCTATACAAATGAATTCAGAATTATTAGAAATATGTAAAAAAAGAAATTGAAGATTTATTAAACAAAGGATTAATTACTTCATCTAAATCTCCTTGGAGTTGTGCAACATTTTATGTTCAAAAGCAAGCTGAAAAGGAAAGAGGAGTCCCCAGATTGGTCATAAATTACAAACCGCTTAATAAAGTTTTACAATGGATTAGATATCTCATTCCTAATAAAAGGGATTTATTAAAAAGGATTTATAATGCAAAAATATTCTCAAATTTTGATATGAAATCAGGGTTTTGGCAAATCCAAATTGACCCAAAAGATGGATACAAAATAGCTTTTACAGTTCTATTCGGTCATTATGAGTGGAATGTTATGCCTTTTGGATTAAAAAATGCCCCTTCAAAATTCCAGAAAATAATGAATGACATATTAAACCCTTATACAAATTTTTCTATAGTATACATTGATGACGTTTTAATTTTTTCTGAATCAATAGAACAACATTTTAAACTTTTAAATATCTTTTTAAGTGTAATCGAAGAGAAATGGATTAGTAGTTTCTGCTTCAAAAATTAAATTATTTCAAACAAATATTAGGTTTTTGGGTCACAATATATACAAAGGGACACTTATTCCTATACAGAGATCTCTAGAATTTACAAGTAAATTTCAAAAGATCAATTAGTACGATATCATTCAGGCTCATAGCTTGGACCTCAGAAGAATTATTCTACGATTAAAAAAGAAATTTTATCTATTGTTCTTTGTATTTCTAAATTTCAAGATGACTTAATAAATAAAAGTTTCTTTTAAAAGTTGATTGCAAACCTGTCAAAGATGTTTTACAAAAGGATGTAAAGAATTTAGTTTCAAAACAAATATTTGCAAGATGGAAGGCAATTTTATCTGTATTTGATTTTGACATTGAACATATTAAAGAAAATTCCAATTCTTAACCTGACTTCTTAACCAGAGAATTTTTGACAAGTTCCAAGGATGAGTACCCAGACTACCAAGAATAAGACCCTTACGGTCAAAGACTTCATGAAGAATCCCACAATTCCATCTACTTCCAACCGCTTTCAATATCTTCAAGATTTTCCACCTCTAACTTATGTTCAAGCTACTTCAAATCCCTCAGCAAAATTACAACGATCTCCTATACCAGATTCTAGTATTCACTTTCCTTACCCTTCTCGTCAACCAGTATCTACATCTACCTCCCAGAATCCAGCTCGGAATACTCAAGCTAAACAACCATTCAACCCAAATCCTCCATGTTATGCAACCAAACCAAATGTTGAGCATTTAACACTTACCAGACATCACAACCCACTAGAATATCAAGATCTTTTAGGATATGTATTCAATATGTTTCAAGATAAACAATATTGGATCTCTTCTGAACCAAACAAGGATTTGCGGTTTTATCAGTACATCTTGGTACACTCAGGATCGGTGGATATTCATCATACAATGGATACGCCAACAAATTCGGTCATTATGTATTCCAAGGCTGTTATAAGAAAAATATTAAACAGACAAGACTGGATAGATTTGACAGGATCTGCAACAGGTAGAATTCATTTTGGAGGCTCTTATGATCCTCCAGGATATTCATATGAAGATTATAAAGAAGCATGGTTTAGAGGATTTCTTTTCAGACCCTTTAATCATTCATGGTTTTATACAATTCATAAAACACTAAGGACCGATTTCAACAGTATTCCTTTATGGTTTTATGAATGGTGGATGTTTTATGGCACCAATGAAGATATTTATCCTCCTGATGCCAAGAAGGCTTGGCAATTATTCAACGGAAAGCTAGATTCTACTGTCCCAGAATTTGGAAAGATCATTCAGTTCCATTTCAAGTTGAAGCTTCCATGGATTCTCTGTTGGAATTTTAAATTCACTCAATATTTTCCGAAGCCCATGCCGCTCTCTCTTATCCGCGAATTTAAGATTAAATGGTGGATTTCCCTCAAGGTAAATTAGGATACTGTTCAGATTTATTTTGAAGAACAAAAATTGATACAGAAGAACACAATACCTTTTGGTAAACTTCCAGTACAATCATCAGCTCCTCTCAATTTTCCAACTCCTACAAAGAAGGAAGTATTAAGCACAGGAACGAGTCAGGTTTCACAACCACAGTCGACTCTATCTTTAAAACAGAAACTTCAACAGGAGAATGAACTTCTAGAATACCAAGGATTCTTGGAATTTAAGAAGTTCAAGGAGAAATCTAATAGTTTTAAGGGAGCATCTACCACAGGATCATCCTCTGATCCGATGGATTCCAATTTAGTACTGGACCATTTTGAGTTTTTTTTAAAAAAAAAAAAAGAGGAAAAAGAGTTTAAATTAATCTTTTCATTTTTGCAGCTGCAGGAATATTGTCCAGATAAGATTGCGGAAAAACTTAAAACACGAGGATTTCCTATGCCTGATAAAAAGAAGAACTGTACAAGCTAGGTTTTAAATCGAGAGATTGGTATGAAGATAGTAGAAGAAGGATTGCAGAATCAACTATCGTATGATAGATTATGGAGAGATGAAGATGAACTTTTTAATAGAACAAGGATTAATTCATTACAGATTACTGAGGATGGGCAGTTGTCTAAAGTTCAGCTTTGTTTTTACCCCATGTACCCGGATCATACGTTTACATTGGATGAATTTTAGTCAGGTAATGAAGATGAAGATTGCTTGGATACAGATTATTTGGATACGGAATATTGGTTTTCTGATTAAGTCTTAATTGGATACATTCCTCAATATATTCCAGCTGGATAGCATCTTTCCAAAGCCTGTTTAAAGATCCATATGAATGATGACGACATGGATACTTTATGTCATATTCAGCATCAAAGAAGGCATCCATTTTCAACCTTGCAATAGTGGAAGATGCACTAAGGATACTTTATGTCATAGTCAGCATTAAAGAAGGCATCTATTTTCAACCTTGCAATAGTGGAAGACGCACTAAGAATACTTTATGTCATAGTCAGCATTAAAGAAGACATCTATTTTCAACCTTGCAATAGTGGAAGACGCACTTTGGCTACTTTATTATTTTAAACTTTTCAATAGTAGTAGTTGGCTTCTATAAATAGCGATATAGATTAGAAGGATGGACACAACTTCAGATCTTTTCTCAGAAATTTCTCTCAAATCCTCTTTTGTATCTCAACGTTCTCTTGTGTTTTATAAATATTTTGAATAATATCATAATTCTAAGGATTATACCTCGGTGTTCATAGTTATCTTTCGCATAAATACTATATCATTTAGCTTTCGGGATTTCTTTTATGTATTTTGGATTTTGTCTACAAGATTGGTAAATTTTCATATTAATCTGTCTAAGCGTTCTTTCATTTATTTTATCCTTATTTTGTTATCTTGTTATCCTGGGTGTATCTTGTTATCCTGGGTTTATTTTGGTATCAGAGCCATTTATGTGTTGGGATCGGATGCATGATTTTCAAAAAAATTTTACGTAGCGGATTCATGCCTATTCCATTTTAGTGTTTAATTGATTCTACGTTTAAAACTTCTAAAGCTTACCCTTGTAACGTAATCGGTTACCGCACCTGGATCCTTGTTTGATGTTGGTCCAAGCCTTCTGCTCCGATTACGTTCATCACCACCAAAATCCTTCCTTGAAGGACTCTCTACTTTCAAGCACGAAAGTCTTCGCAGATCTGGTGCTAGCCGATCTTGCCTACAGAGAGAATTTTGGGAATTTCGTGTATTTTTGTATGATCTGATTTTTCTAATTCAAAATTATCATCTTCCTACAATAATATCCCTAGGATATTTGTAGAGATCAAATTTCCAAAATCAGTATTGTAATCATCCAATTATTATTTAACTGATCTTAGTCATATTCCAAATCAGTATTATTACCAAATATTATTTTACTGATTCCAAATCAGTATTTAAATAATATTTACTGATTCCAAATCAGCATTAAATAATACCTTAATGATTTGGGTTATACACCAAGCCCATGGATCAACCCATGACCCATGGATCAGGCTGATGGGTCAAGAACTTCAATTGCAATTAAGTCCCTTGATTTATCAGCCAATCCCAATTGTTCCCAGGTAATTAATTAACTATTAATTAATATCACAGAACTTTTCAATAATATTTAATTAAACCATTAAATTAAATCTTCTTTATTTAAGTATAACAATTATACTTATTGTAGGCAAAAGTACTTATTCTGCATCGTCGAACTTTCTTATGTGCGATCCTGTAGGCCCATTCTAATTTGGCAATGGATAACTCAATCTCATTGATTAATCCATAAGTCATTAGTGGTCTCTAGCAAGACATAATGACTACCCAATTCAGAATGGAGGGTTGGATGGTGATTCAACACAACCTTTCCGAGCAAACTGCGTACGATCCTCTATATCGATATCCCGTTTAGCATAAAGCATGGAACCATCATCCTTATATAGCTAAACGTTTACTTGATCTCTTAGTGACACTGAATCCATCAAGCAAATGATATCCTTATCATTCCTTGGGCATGGCCATGCACTTTTCAGTTCACTATCAAGTGGCCAAGATATCATCTCTCACTTAAGAGAGATTTGTAGTCCCATCACTTCACCTACATATCTTAGCGTGAATTATAGTGTACCCAATCATACCCGTACTTGGCAACCTGTTATGGCCCTGTTAGGCGTATGTCAAAGCATACTACAATTCACCTAAGACCATGTAGTGATTTCTGGTCTAAGGATCCTCGTACCAGTACTACTCAAAAGAATCACTCATGATCTAATCAGTCCATGGAGTGTTTCTTTTGGCGGGTCGATTTCATAAAATTAAATATGCACAAGAATATAATTATAATGAAATTAACTCATTTGATAAATTATCAAACAAACGACATATATCTTATTTACATAACTAACCCTCAAAGTTTATTTACATAAATAGCCCTCATTAGGGCACATACACCAACAATCTCCCACTTGCCCGTTGAAGGGTCCTATCCATAGTTAGCGCATCCATCTCCATCAGAGTTCGCAACTCCCGCTCCGTATCAAGGTCACTATCAACAATATCGTCATCGTCACTAGCATCAATATCGTCATCGTCACTATCATCAAACTCGTCATCATCATCCTCAGAGTTGTTATCCAGGGACTTGTTCAGAAATACCGTAATGAAAGGAACATAGGAGTTTGTCACTAGGTATTTGACCAAATAGGATCGTCCACTTCCTATAGAACCGATCACTAAAATACCCCTAGAGGGGGATAAGGCTAACCGGAGCGAAAAGGGTTTTCCATGAGATGGGAAATGAAAACTATGTCCTAAACTGTTTAAGACCAAGCTCTATTACATGTCTCTCAAACTTTGACTGTGGTAGAGCTTTTGTGAGAGGATCTGCTATATTGTTGTCTGACCCTATTTTGCATACTTTAACATCTCCTCGATCGACAATCTCTCGAATGAGGTGATAACGTCTGAGTATGTGTTTGGTTTTCTGGTGTGACTGGGGCTCCTTTGCTTGTGCGATGGCCCCGTTCTTATCACAGAAGAGGTCTATCGGATCTTGGATACTCGGTATCACTCCTATGTCTGACACAAACTTCCTCAACCAAACAGCTTCCTTTGCAGCATCTGATGCAGCAATATACTCAGATTCTGTTGTATAGTAGGCTGTGGTATCTTGCTTTGAGCTTTTCCAACTCACCGCACCGCCATTCAGGCTAAAAACATAACCTGATTGTGACTTTATGTCGTCTTGATCAGTCTGGAAAGCAGCATCGGCGTAACCTTGTACGACGAGCATTAATCCTTTAGTCCTTCGCAAGTACTTCAGGATTGACTTGACTGCAGTCCAATGATCCATTCCTGGATCTTGTTGGTATCTGCTAGTCATGCTTAGTGCATGTGCGACATCCGGGCGGGTACATAACATGGCATACATAATAGATCCTATTGCCGAAGCATATGGGACTCTACTCATCGCATCCATCTCCTCTTTATTAGAAGGACATTGGTTCTTCTTTAAGAGGAGGCCATGTCTGAATGGTACCATACCATTCTTAGAATTTGACATATTGAACCTCTTCAATATCTTGTCTATATACCCTTCTTGACTTAGTCCTAGAAGCCTTTTAGAGACCTATCTCTATAGATCTTGATACCTAGTGTCATTTCGGCTTCTCCCAAGTCTTTCATAGAAAATACACTCCCCAACCATTGTTTGATGTCTTTCAACAAGGGAATGTCATTTCCTATGAGCAGGATGTCGTCCACATATAGGACAAGGAAAACAATCTTGCTCCCACTAACTTTCTTGTAAACACAAGGCTCGTCTTCGTTCTTGATGAATCCGTAACCTTTTACTTCCTCATCAAAATGAAGATTCCAACTTCGAGATGCTTGCTTTAGTCCATAGATGGACCTCTGAAGCTTACATACTCGATTAGGATGCTTTTGATCGATGTATCACTCGGGTTGTTTCATATAAACATCCTCGAGTAGGTTTCCATTCAGGAAAGCCATCTTAACATCCATCTGCCATACCTCATAGTCAAAATATGCTGCTATGGCAAGCATTGTCCTAATGGACTTGAGCATCACGACAGGGGAGAAGGTTTCATCATAGTGTATACCATGAGTCTGTCTGAAACCTTTAGCGACTAGTCATGCCTTAAAGATCCCACCAGGTTTTAACTTGAAAATTCACTTGCAATCAACAACCTTTGCCTGAACAGGAGGGTCAATCAAAGTCCACACTTTATTGTCCCTCATGGATTGCATTTCAGATTCCATGGCTTGTAGCCATTTATCTGAATCCGGACTTTCTAAAACCTGTTTGTAGTTCGTGGGCTTATTAGAGTCCACCAAGATCAAATCTTGATCGTTAGTCACGAGAAATTCGTATCTCTCGGGTTGGTGACGAGATCTACCAAATCTTCTAGGTTCTTGTGTTGTTGACTCAGGTTGCTCATCTTTATGAGTTTCCATGTCAACTTCCATCTGAGTTTCTGTAGATCGTTCTACATTCTCTTGTGGTTCTTGAACTTCTCCGAGTTCTATTCTACTTCCACTATCTTTCTTGTACAGAAATTCTTTCTCTAAGAAAGTAGCTCCTCGAGCAACGAACACTTTGTTCTCAGTTGGGTTATAGAATTGATATCCTTTGGTTTCCTTAGGATATCCCACAAATAGGCATTTGTCGGTTTTGGGTTCAAGCTTATTACTTTGTAAACGCTTTACATGAGCTTGACAACCCCAAACTCGTAGATAGGACATATAGGGCTTCCGACCCATCCATATCTCATATGGAGTCTTATCTACTTGCTTAGATGGAATACGATTCAATAAGTAGACAGCAGAATGGAGAGCATAACCCCAAAAGGATGTAGGGAGAGTCGCTTGGCCCATCATTGATAACACCATATCTAATAAGGTCCGATTTCTCCTTTCGAATACACCATTCCATTGAGGTGTTCCCGGTGGAGTCAGCTGTGAAACAATTCCACACTGTTTTAGATAGCCATCAAACTCATCACTAAGGTATTCACCTCCCCGATCGGAGCGAATTGCCTTAATCCTTCTATCCAACTGATTCTCTACTTCATTTTTAAACTCTTTCAACTTTTCAAAAGTTTCACTTTTATACCTCATTAAGTAGACATACCCATATCTACTATAGTCATCAGTAAAAGTTACGAAGTATTCAAATCCACCTCTGGCTTGTGTGCTCATTGGTCCACATACATCCGTATGTATTAGGGCCAATAGCTCACTATTTCTTTCGTCTTTCTTGTTGAAAGGACTCTTTGTCATTTTTCCTTGCAAACAGGGTTCACACGTGTCATATGATTTAAAATCAAATGACCCTAGCACTCCATCCTTGTGAAGTCTTTGAACTCGTTTCTCGTTTGCATGGCCTAAATGACAGTGCCAAAGATAAGTTGGACTCATATCAAACTTAATTGATTTAACATTCTTTTCAATGTTATAGACCGGTCTTTCTTGGCTCAAATCCAAGACATATAGGCCGTTGCACAAATTTGCAACTCCGTATAGAACATCATTCTGATATAAAGATAACGAATTATTACCTATAAAACGAAATCCTTGATATCCAAACAAGAAATTGAAATAATATTCCTACTCAAAGCAGGTACATAATAACAATTCTCAAGTTCAATGTTTAAACCGGAAGGTAAAGATAAAGTATAATCTCCAACTTCAACAGCAGCAACCCTTGCCCCGTTGCCCACTCGGAGATCAACTTCACCTTTCTTTGTCATCCTTCTATTTCTGAGTCCTTGCAGATAGGGGTGGCAATTTTTGACCTAACCCGTGAACCCGTCACGACCCAACACGGGAAAAAACAGGTTGGGTTGAGATTTTCAACCCGTTTAATAAACAGGTTGGGTCAGGTCAACCCGACGAGTTCACGGGTTAACCCGTTTAACCCGTAAAAAAATATATTTAAATACTTTCATTTTGCATTGCTTAGATTTGGTTTGGTTTGGTTTGTGGTTAGATTTGGATTGATTTGGAAGTTGTAATGGATTTAAAGTGTTTTGTTTTATGTATGGTGGTGACATTTGTTTTATTTAATGTATCAGTAGTAGCAGTATGTTGGTTTTCTTTCTCTGTTTACCTTTCTTCTGCTATATTATATATATTTATGTGTGTGTGTGTGTGTGTGTGTTTAGTAATTATTTAGGTCCTTCTTTGGTTGGTAATATTAGCAGGATGTTGTTTCTGTTTGTTTTGCTTATGAAATTGACTTAAAATCCTCGGAGCAAGACTGCTGCTAGCACCCTGGCTTTGGCTGATTCAGTAAAAGCTCAGTATAAGTTTCATTTTACTATCAAGCACGTATATATATAATATATGTATATGTGATGTGAGTAAATTCATTAGCAAGCATATAATAATATAGACGAGTTTATTATACTAATCAGTTATTTATATGTGTTTTGTTTCTGTTATTAGCAACAAATGAATGACATGAAAAAATTATTTATATTTTCAAATAAATAATTAAAATATATTAGGCGGGTCGGAGGGTTGGCGGGTTATGGGTGACCTGTTTAATTAAATGGGTTAGACGGGTTGGGTTGGGTTGACCTGTTTATTAACAAGGTTGGGTTGGGTTCATATTCTTAACCCATTTAATAAACTGGTTGGGTTAACCCAACTCGATTTTTTCGCGGGTTGGGTTGACCCAACCCGTTTAGAGCGGGTTGACCCATTTTGCCAGCCTTACTTGCACATTAGTACAAATGTGAGCCCCACATCCGATATCTAATACCCATGAGGTGGACATAGAAAGATTTATTTCGATAACAAAGATACGAGCTTGTTCATGAAACATTTCCGTCAGTGACTCATAAATTGGGAATGCTTCCAAATTCATGAACTGCTTTTGAAGCTCGCCTGTCATAGAGGCGAGCATCAAGCACGTCACATCATCGGAATCGCTTTTCAGCTTATCCCATGCTCGCTGAATAGTAGCCGTGGCATTCTGTGGTGGTTCAGGTAAAACAGTCTCTAAGACATGTAGCTTCCTTTCTTGCTTGAGAACAATTCTCAAGTTTCTTTCCCAGTCTAAGAAGTTTGGTCCAACCAATTTGTATTTATCCAATATACTTCTTAGAGTGAAGTCTGAAACAACATTAGTGCTAGATGATGCCATTTCTACAAAGAATAAATGCAAAATATTAGGATGAGTTTTTAAAATCATTTTCCACAATAGCCAAAATTGAAATCCCAAACAATTTTGTGTTGGTGCTAGATTGTGGGCTGAATATCCACAAAGAGTTAACCTCAGTCTTGCTTTGGCAGGTATCATAGGGATTGGGCTCTTTTGGTAGGCAACGTTCAAATTACATTCCATGTAATCTAACGCTTTCCAATTGCATACCATACAACTTTTCGGTGATAGGATGAACATTCCAAATGTTTGACACCATCCTACCTTTGCAAAATTAATCCCTAGTTAACTTATCGGGTCAAGCTAGGATTAATTTTCCCAAGTCAAACCATCCCTCAATGCAGCACATCAATTGATACCCACACAGTTTTTCCATAACAAGTGGTAGTGATAAAGTTGAACATCTAATATCCAAACAGTTTTTCCACTCATTAATGGTAGTGATAAAGTTGGGCACCTATTATATGACAATTCGCCGCACGAAGAAAACCTGAGACCCATAGGCTCTCCAAGTCCACAGACATTCGACGCTCTGGCGGGCCCCAAAGTATGGAAGCAAAAACAACTCGGGTTTTTGGGATTTTAGTTTGATCGGCTTAACATGCATTTTCGTTTTAACATTCATTTGCATATCAAATAAATAAAATGAATAAAAGCAATGAATTGGGCTCTAATCTATTACAGGGCCTCTTAAAGTAACAAGACTTCATGTTCGGGCCTTCATTGTTGGGCTTCCGTTCCTAGGCTCCACTATGGACTCCTCTTGGAAACTCCTCTTGGGCCTAACTATTACATAATCATTTTAATAGGCATGCAGGCCCAAATTCAAATGGCTCGCAGGCCCCAACTTTTAAAACATTAATAAGCCCAATTCATGCTTTAAAACACATAAATGCATATGCTCATACAACCCCATTTTAATTAAGCCAATTAATTTAAAAGATTGTGTAATTGAATATTTCAAAAATATTCTATACAACTAAAATTGATTGTGTCATAATCAATTTTAACCAATCTTTCCTTTTTCTTATTCAATCATTTATGATAAATGATGCATGAACATACCAAAATATATATGCAAATATTTAAACCATTTAAATAAATCATACTATATTTAAATGCATAAATAAAGAATAAACTTAATCAAATTAATTATTCTATTTATGATCTACTTATCCTAATCTTATTAAGATAATTAATTTAAGATATTTTAAAATGTTAAAATCTAATTTTAATATTTTAAAACTAAAATTCGATAAGATTTGATTTTATTCCAAAATTAAAATTTTAAATCTTACCAAAATAAAAAAATCAGAAAAAAATTTTCCTGTAAAGTTTGGGTCGATTTTGTAATTAACAAAAGTTCTGGGCTTAGGGTTTAAGGAAAACAAAACTGCTGGGGCCAATTTATAAATTTTAAAAGTTTAAAATTTTTGGTAGGTTAGGAATTAGGGGTTGTGGTGGGGCATAAAGGTAATTTCACCCATTTAGGGTTTTGCCCCCAGGCCGCGGTGACACTTCTTCTTCCTCAAGCCATTTTCGTCGCTGGCCGCTTCGAATTCTCCGTCCGACATCCCAGATTTCCCGGCATCCAACGCCGGTCATCTCTTCCGGTTGAAGAATCCCAGCTCGGATCGATGGCGGAAAACCATCTGATGTGAATCCAAGGTACGAATTCACGTGAATTGTAGAATCGTCCTCGATTGATCTTTTGAGCAAAACAACTAGCTCAAGTGGATTCAACAATATTGAGTATTAATGAACTCAACACCTTTGAATCACACTAGATTGAAAGATGTCTTGAAATCTTCCAAGCAAAAACAATCCAAACCAAAATAGACCCAACAACAATAGGATGAAACCTATCACCTTTGAATCATAAAATGGTAGTTTGAAATTACTATTCCCAACCCCTCTAATTTTCAAACCCAACAACACTAGGATAAACCTAACACCTTTGGATTATGAAATGAATTAGAAAAGAAGAGTAGAAGGCGCCACAACTAAAAGGAAGAGTTTTAGTTGATAAGCCAAATAAGTTTTGCAAGCATACTTGCAAGACTAAAACTAGCTCACTAAGAAACTAGCAAAGAAAGGAAAATTCCTTAAAGTTTATAACATCAAATCTTGAATTCTAATAGTTAACCAAGGCCCCTATTTATAGAGTTTCAAGAGGGACCAAGGTTGAAAATTACAAAAGGATTAAAGTAGTAATTCTAAATCTTCTAGTCAAGACTAGCATTAACACTGCTCTTTGACCAAGAAAAGCTCTTTGACCTAGAAGACTCTTGCACTTAATTCTAATATTCTAAATACTAAAAAAAAAATGCAGAAAACAACTTGAAAATATCACCCAAATGCTGTTGAATTTCGTCCATAAATTCAGCTTATAAATGCGACTTTCAACCTTCTTTAGGCGATATGGGCATGTCAGAGGAAAAGTTATATTCTGCCCAACCTTCCTCAGGCGACATGGGCAGGCGACATGGGCATGTCGGAAGAAAAGTTCTATTCTGCCCAACCTTCCTCAGGCGACATGGGCATGTCGGAGGAAATGTTCACTTCTGGAAGCTTCATAAAAAAGTACTTCCCACACCATTTGGATCATGATCCAAGACTTGCAATATGTTGTAATATTTGGCATGAATTGAGGTAGCCTTTGGATCCGCTTTTGAATAGACCTCAAGAATCAAAATGTTCAAGGCTTCTTGCATCCTTTTCTTTCTCAAATGAGTCATTGGGCCCGTCATCCCTTTAAGTGGATTTGGTGGAATGATATGTGCAGAATTATTTGGAGTTGAGGGTGGTTCGGACATGCCTTCGCCATCATCATCTTTGACATCTTTAGCATTACTTCCTTGGAACTCATCATTCCCTCTCCCTTGAAAAGGATTCGTCCTCGAATCCATTGGATCTACATCAAAATCAAAAGGAGATAAGTCAGAAATATTAAAAGTAGCTCTTATACCATAGTCTCCGGGAAGATCAAGCTTGTAAGCATTATCATTGACTCGTGCCAAAACTTGAAATGGTCCATCACCATGGGGGTGTAACTTAGTTCTTGAGGCTGGAAACCTCTCTTTCCTCATGTGTACCCAAACCCAATCACCGGGTTCAAACACAATTTTCTTACGGCCTTTATTTGCATTCTTTGCATATTGCTCATTTTTCTTCTCAATGTTTGCACAAGCTTGCTCATGCAATTTCTTCACGGTTTCCGCTTTCTTCTTGCCATCCAAACTCACTTGATCCTGTAAAGGTAAAGGAGATAAATCTAAAGGAGTTAGAGGATTGAAGCCATAAACCAACTCAAAAGGAGAAAAATTAGTAGAAGTGTGTAGTGTGCAATTGTATGCAAATTCAGCAATTGGCAAACACTCCTCCCAACTTTTCAAATTCTTTTTAATTATGGCCCTTAACAAAACATCCAAAGTTCTATTTGTTACTTCCGTTTGGCCATCTGTTTGTGGGTGACTTGTGGTTGAAAATAAAAGTTTTGTTCCCAATTTTCCCCAAAGAGTTTTCCAGTAATAACTCAAAAACTTTACATCCCTATCGGACACAATAGTCCTAGGAACACCATGTAAACGAACAATTTCTTTGAAGAAGAGATCAGCCACATGTTTTGCATTGTCGGCTTTCCTACAAGCAATAAAGTGAGCCATTTTGGAGAATCTGTCAACAACAACAAAAATAGAGTCCATGCCTCTTTGAGATCTAGGCAAACCAAGAACAAAGTCCATAGAAATGTCAGTCCAAGGAGATTGAGGGCAGGGAGTGGAGTATACAATCCATGGGGAATAGACTTAGATTTAGCTTTCTTGCAGTCAAGACATGTAGCACAAATTTTCTCAACATCCTTTTTCATGTTTGGCCAATAAAAGTGTTCATTCAAAATATTTAAAGTTTTTAGAACACCAAAATGTCCCATTAAACCTCCACAATGAGATTCACGAACCAAAAGCTCTCTAAGTGAACAAGAAGGAATACATAATTTGTTTTCTTTAAACAAAAACCGTTCACATTGATAAAACTTATTGAAAGCACCCTTT
The DNA here is from genome assembly GCA_030378225.1 of Knoxia roxburghii. NCBI lineage: Eukaryota > Viridiplantae > Streptophyta > Magnoliopsida > Gentianales > Rubiaceae > Knoxia > Knoxia roxburghii. The sequence goes on along the minus strand of CM059420.1, from coordinate 26,058,451 downwards.
TCACATGCATTAAATATGTCAGCAAAATCATGATCCTTAGCATACAACTCCTTAATATACTCAAATCCCATGATTGTAGCATTAAGAGTAGTAATCAAGGCATACCTTCGAGAGAGTGCATCAGCCACAATGTTCTCTTTACCTTTTTTGTACTGTACCACATATGGGAAAGTTTCAATGAATGAAATCCATTTTGCATGTCTCTTGTGCAAATTCTTTTGTCCTTTGAGATACTTGATGGATTCATGATCGGTGTGAATCACAAACTCTCTCGGCATAAGGTAGTGCTGCCAAGTTTCCAATGCTCTCACCACTGCATAGAGCTCTTTGTCATATGTTGGGTAGTTCAATGTTGCTCCATTCAGCTTCTCACTAAAGTAGGCAATGGGGCGGCCTCCTTGAAGCAACACAGCACCTATTCCAATTCCTGAAGCATCACATTCAACTTCAAAAGTGTTAGAAAAATTAGGCAAGGCTAAAACAGGAGCATTAGTCAAATCATGCTTCAATTGATCAAATGCCTTTTGTTGAGAATCTCCCCACTCAAACTTAACATTTTTCTTTACCAACTCATTTAGTGGAGCTGCTTTTGTTGAGAAATCTTTGACAAATCTCCTATAAAAACTTCCAAGTCCATGGAAAGATCTCACCTCAGTCACATTTGTGGGAATTGGCCAATCAAGAATTGCTGCCACCTTTGCTTCATCAACTCTCAAACCAGTAGAACTCACAACATAGCCAAGAAAAACAACTTCTTCAACACAAAAAGTACACTTTTTCAAATTTGCAAACAATTTTTCTTTACGCAAAGTAGTAAGAACAAGCTTAAGATGTTCAACATGTTCTCCTATGTTCTTACTAAAGATCAAGATATCATCAAAATAGACAACTACAAACTTTCCAATGAAACGTCTCAAAACATGATTCATTAGCCTCATAAATGTACTAGGGGCATTAGTTAAACCAAAAGGCATAACAAGCCACTCATAAAGACCAAATTTTGTTTTGAAAGCCGTTTTCCATTCATCACCCTCTTTGATTCTTATTTGATGATACCCAGATTTCAAATCAATTTTTGTGAAAAATTTTGCACCAAACAATTCATCGAGCATATAGTCTAATCTTGGAATGGGGTGATGATACTTAATGGTGATTTTGTTCACAGCCCTACAATCAATGCACATACTCCATGTACCATCTTTCTTTGGAACTAAAATGACAGGAATAGCACAAGGGCTAAGAAACTCACGAATATATCCCATGCTTAGCAATTCTTCAACTTGCCTTTGAAGTTCTTTTGTTTCTTCTGGATTTGCACGATAGGCTGGCCTATTTGGAATGGAAGCTCCGGGTAGAAAGTCGATTTGATGCTCAATTCCTCAAATTGGAGGTAACCCCTTAGGCACTTCCTCGGGTAGCACATCTACAAATTCATTCAAAACAGCCACAATTTCTAAAGGCAAATTGTTAGGAAGCTCATCAAGAACAAGACATTCTTCATGGAACAAGAGCATAACAATTGGTTGGTGAGAATTGAGGGCTCTATCTACATCTCTCATGCTCGCAAAGAAGGCACCTTTTGTCTCACTTGCCTTTGGTTTTTCCCTCTCACTCACTTTGCTTTTTGCCTTTCCATCTCTTGCTTTTTCTTCACTCACTTTGCTTTTAGCACTCACATCTCTTGCTTTTCACACTCTTTTGGCTTTTTCAACTCACTCTCCTCTTTTAGCCTTTTCTCTCTCATTCTCATTTGTTCTTTGTGCACCTGTTGAGGAGAAAGTGGAACAAGAGTAAAAGCTTTACGATTATGAACAATATGATACTTGTTAGATTTTCCCTCATGATTAGCATCATGATCAAACTCCCATGGTCGACCAAGAAGAATATGGCCAGCTTGCATTGGTACTACATCACACAAAACTTCATCCTCATAATTCCCAATTGAAAATTTTACCTTTGCTTGCCGATTCACCCTTAGCTCTCCACTATCATTGAGCCATTGCAAACGGTAAGGATTGGGATGAGCAGTCATGGATAGACCCAATTTGTCTACAAGATAAGAGCTAACACAATTAGTACAACTCCCACTATCAATGATGAGCATGCATACCTTATCTTGTACTTTGCATCTTGTGTGAAAGATAGTACTCCTTTGCTCTTCATCAAAAGATCCAACTTGAGTATTCAATACTCTCAAAGTGACCAAAACCTCATCACCACTTGTTTCAAATTGTTCACCTTCATCTTCAACATCCGGATCCTCCTCATTTTCTTCTCCTTCACTTTGGCTTAAACAAGAACCATCTTCTCGCATTACCATAGTCCTTGAGTTAGGACATTGGGAAGCTATATGTCCCTTTCCCAAACACTTAAAACAAGTGAGTTTAGAAGTAGAAGAAGAACTTTTACTTGATTCACCCTTTTCAAACCTTTTAAAATCATGCTTCTTTGGTTCATCTTTCTTTTTACCAAAATCCCTTTTGTTTCCATTATTGTTTTTCCAAGAGGATTGGTTAGAAAGAAACTTACTTGAACCACTCTTTCTTTTCAATTGCCTTTCCACCTTTTCTGCCACATGCATCATTTCTTCCAAATCCAAGTAATGTTGTAATTCAACAACATCGGCAATCTCTCTTCTTAAACCACCCAAAAACCGTGCCATAGTAGCTTCAGGATCTTCCTCAATGCTTGCTCTTGTCATTGCTAAATCCATCTCTTGGTAATATTCTGCCACGGTCTTTGCTCCTTGAGTGATACTATGCAACTTGCTGTAAAGATCTCTATAGTAATGAGGGGGAATGAATCGTTTCCTCAAAACAGCCTTCATGTCTTCCCAAGTTGCAATTGGCCTCTCTCTATTCCTTCTTCTAGAAACAATCAATCGATCCCACCATGTTAATGCATAACCGTGAAATTCAAGGGAAGCAATTTTTACCTTCTTTTCTTCCGAATAATTGTGGATAGAAAATATCTTTTCCACCTTCATTTCCCAATCAAAATATGCCTCGGGATCTCCTTTTCCATCAAATTCAGGAATCTTCATTTTGAGACCATTAAGGTTGCTATCAACTCCAAATCCATTCCTTCTCCTCCCATTCCCTCGGGATACTTCAGACATTTCTTCCTCGGACCTCCTATCATCTTCCTTGTCATCTTGTTGACTTCCTTGCCTTTCTTCTCTTTGCTGAAAAGCAAGTTCTAGTTGGTCCATTCGGGTGGTGACCCTATCAATGATTTGTTCCAATCGCCTTGTGGTGTGTTCCCTCCATGCTTTTTGTTCAGGTGTTTCACCGGTTGGATCTGCCATTAATCAAAAAAAAAAGATAAAAGTACCTCGCACCCCTTTTCCCCTTTCCCTAATATGTCTCAACCCAAATGAAAAGAAATTTTCACTCGTGTTTAAGGCCGATCTAGTAGGGGTAAGTTGCACTTAGATTTTACCACTCTTTTCCTCCTGCAAGTTCTTGTGAGAATCATTAAACCCTTACAAGATGCTACTCAAAGTTCTTACTTGGCAACAAAGAAAGTTTAGAGGTCAAAGAAAGGATAGTATGCAATGATTAGATAAAAGAAACAAGAATAAGATTGAGAAAGAAATTATAAGAGTAGAAAGAAAACAATGATGATACCTTTTCCTCAAAACTTTTCCCACACTTGGAATCACAAATCCCTGCAATATTAATTTAAGAAGCTAGAAAGATAGTTTCTTCTCTTTTTTTTTTTTTTTTTTGACTATCTTTTTTTTTTTTTTTTTTCTTCTTGCAAACTTGAACCTTCAAATAGAAACAAGGTAACTATGATAAAAATAAGATGCAAGATAAAAAAAAATGATATGATCGTCCTCGATTGATACCAAACTGATGTGAATCCAAGGTACGAATTCACGTGAATTGTAGAATCGTCCTCGATTGATCTTTTGAGTAAAACAACTAGCTCAAGTGGATTCAACAATATTGAGTATTAATGAACTCAACACCTTTGAATCACACTAGATTGAAAGATGTCTTGAAATCTTCCAAGCAAAAACAATCCAAACCAAAATAGACCCAACAACAATAGGATGAAACCTATCACCTTTGAATCATAAAATGGTAGTTTGAAATTACTATTCCCAACCCCTCTAATTTTCAAACCCAACAACACTAGGATAAACCTAACACATTTGGATTATGAAATGAATTAGAAAAGAAGAGTAGAAGGCGCCACAACTAAAAGGAAGAGTTTTAGTTGATAAGCCAAATAAGTTTTGCAAGCATACTTGCAAGACTAAAACTAGCTCACTAAGAAACTAGCAAAGAAAGGAAAATTCCTTAAAGTTTATAACATCAAATCTTGAATTCTAATAGTTAACCAAGGCCCCTATTTATAGAGTTTCAAGAGGGACCAAGGTTGAAAATTACAAAAGGATTAAAGTAGTAATTCTAAATCTTCTAGTCAAGACTAGCATTAAAACTTCTCTTTGACCAAGAAAAGCTCTTTGACCTAGAAGACTCTTGCACTTAATTCTAATATTCTAAATACTAAAAAAAAATGCAGAAAACAACTTGAAATTATCACCCAAATGATGTTGAATTTCGTCCATAAATTCAGCTTATAAATGCGACTTTCAACCTTCTTCATGCGACATGGACATGTCAGAGGAAAAGTTATATTTTGCCCAACCTTCCTCAGGCGACATGGGCATGTCGGAAAAAAAGTTCTATTCTGCCCAACCTTCCTCAGGCGACATGGGCATGTCGGAGGAAATGTTCACTTCTGGAAGCTTCATAAAAAAGTACTTCCCAGACCTTTTTGATCAAGATCCAAGACTTGCAATATGTTGTAATATTTGGCATGAATTGAGGTAGCCTTTGGATCCGCTTTTGAATAGACCTCAAGAATCAAAATGTTCAAGGCTTCTTGCATCCTTTTCTTTCTCAAACGAGTCATTGGGTCCGTCATCCCTTCAAATGGATTTGGTGGAATGATTTGTGCAGAATTATTTGGAGTTGAGGGTGGTTCGGACATGCCTTCGCCATCATCATCTTTGACATCTTTAGCATTACTTCCTTGGAACTCATCACCATCACCCGCCGAAGATCAAATCCCGACCAGCGATAGCGTAGCAGCGACGTTCGCCGTTGCTTATTTCGACATTCGCCGTAGCCCGCGCAGCCGATCGAGCACCCCATAACCTTTCCGGTGCACGGTGACTTCTCGGTGATAAAGCCAACGCAGCCCCGAAAACCATTTTCAGCCAGGCTCATTTTTTCAGTGACAAATTTTCAAAAACCCAGCAAATTAAAATCCGATAGAACAACGTCAGCCCATACAATCCTTTTGAAACCAAACCCATTTTCAGGACGGAACAATTCCTAACAATCAAGGTATAACCCAGAAACAATAAAAAAAAATTTTGACGGAAACCTTCCGCACATAATTTTCTACTAGATTTTAAGCAACCCTGATTCCAAATTCGATTTCCGGTAAGGAAATTAAAACCTATTCAGCCCAGCAAAGATTTTAAACCAATTCATACCAAAACCAAAGCTTGGACGGAACCATTCCGACCAGACCGTTTTCCCGGCGAGGGTTTCCATAACCCAGAACATAAAACCCAATTTCCCAACCAATTTTCGGAGAGAAATCCCCAAAATAAGATTTGAGTTCTAAACCAAAACCTAGAACCCAGTTTCTGGCCAACCGAAATCCTTTCAAGTCGTTTTCATGTTTGATTCTGGTGATTATAAGCCCAGTTGTCGGTGGCTTTCCAAGAAAAATTTTAGAAATTAAATTTTTAATTATTTTCCCAGAAATAATAAAATTGTTTTCTTTGTTTTTCTTGCTTTTAAATAAATGATTTTTCCAAAATCTTATTAAAACTTATTTTAATTAAAATCCAATTTTAATTATAACACTAAAATTAATATGAACCTGGCTCTGCTACCACTGTTGGGATCGGAGGCATGATTTTCAAAAATTTTTACGCAGCAGATTCATGCCTATTCCATTTTAGTGTTTTAATTGATCCTACGTTTAAAGCTTCTAAAGCTTACCCTTGTAGCGTAATCGGTTGCCGCACCTGGATCCTTGTTTGATGTTGGTCTAAGCCTTCTGCTCCGGTTACGTTCGTCACCACCAAAATCCTTCCTTGAAGGACTCTCTACTTTCAAGCATGAAAGTTTTCGCAGATCTGGTGCTAGCCGATTTTGCCTACAGAGAGAATTTTGGGAATTTCGTGTATTTTTGTCTGATCTGATTTTTCTAATTCAAAATCATCATCTTCCTACAATAATATCCCTAGGATATTTGTAGAGATCAAATTTCCAAAATCAGTATTGTAATCTTCCAATTATTACTTAACTGATTTTAGTCATATTCCAAATCAGTATTATTACCAAATATTATTTTACTGATTCCAAATCAGTATTTAAATAATATTTACTGATTCCAAATCAGTATTAAATAATACCTTAATGATTTGGGTTATACACCGAGCCCATGGATCAACCCATGACCCATGGATCAGGCTGATGGGTCAAGAACTTCAATTGCAATTAAGTCCTTTGATTTATCAGCCAATCCCAATTGTTCTCAGGTAATTAATTAACTATTAATTAATACCACAGAACTTTTCAATAATATTTAATTAAACCATTTAATTAAATCTTCTTTATTTAAGTATAACAATTATACTTATTGTAGGCAAAAGTACTTATTCTGCATCATCAAACTTTCTTATGTGCAATCCTGTAGGCCCATTCTAATTTGGCAATGGATAACTCAATCTCATTGATTAATCCATAAGTCATTAGTGGTCTCTAGCAAGACATAATGACTACCCAATTCAGAATGGAGGGTTGAATGGTGATTCAACACAACCTTTCCGAGCAAACTGCGTACGATCCTCTACATCGATATCCCGTTTAGCATAAGGCATGAAACCATCATCCTTATATAGCTAAACGTTTACTTGATCTCTTAGTGACACTGAATCCATCAAGCAAATGATATCCTTATCATTCCTTGGGCATGGCCATGCACTTTTCAGTTCACTATCAAGTGGCCAAGATATCATCTCTCACTTAAGAGAGATTTGTAGTCCCATCACTTCACCTACATATCTTAGCGTGAATCATAGTGTACCCAATCATACCCGTACTTGGCAACCTGTTACGGCCCCGTTAGGCGTATGTCAAAGCATACTACAATTCACCTAATACCATGTAGTGATTTCTGGTCTAAGGATCCTCGTACCAGTACTACTCAAAAGAATCACTCATGATCTAATCAGTCCATGGAGTGTTTCTTTTGGCGGATCGATTCCATGAAATTAAATATGCACAAGAATATAATTATCATGAAATTAACTCATTTGATAAATTATCAAACAAACGACATATATCTTATTTACATAAATAACCCTCAAAGTTTATTTACATAAATAGCCCTCATTAGGGCACATACACCAACATTATGTTATACTTTAATAGTAACAACATCATCATAACTTTGGTGTTTGGTAAGGTGGTAGTAAGCTCATAAGTCTATTGGTAAGCCTTGTAGTACGGAAAGTGCTTGGTGTTCCTGGTGTAGTTTCCCACTGTTCCAACTATTATACGTTGGTTATGTTAAAATTATAGTACATCAATATGCATAACATACTGAGAAAAATCCTGCATAATAATAATAGTACTACTAAAAGGATTGTTCAAAGTAAAGAAGAAATGATTCATGGCAATTTTGATGATTGGTTTATTCCAGAAGAAAATATAGAAACGATTTATAAGATAGGATCTTTGGATTTTAAAACTGCTTTCAGTATTAAAACGCATGAAGAGACATTGAATATTAAAGAAAATTTTCATTCTTCATCATTATCATCTAATATTTCCAAAAAGAATTATTTGGAAAAAGGATATAGATTTGTTTATTTTGGATTAATACAAATAGCAATTAAACCTTTAGTTCATATTGGAGTTCATACTCCCATCTATGTAGCATTAAGAGATAAGCGATTAAAAAAATATAAAACTTCTTTGTTGGCTTTAATTCAGACTAATATATAAAATGGTCCCATATTTTTTAATTGTGCTCCAAATTTCTCGGTATCATTGATAGATCCTTTAGTAATGAATTCTCTTATTTTAGATATTCACAAAGAATGAGACGAATTTGAAAAATTAACAGAACAGTTTGTGGTAATGTATAGAATCTATTATAGATTAATGAGTAGTCAGTTGAATCCTAAATTTTGAATGTATCCGACAATTAAAGAAGAAACTGTTTTATTACAGATAGAGGATGCACACTCAAAAACTTATACTCCTAAAAGATTAAAATGGAATGAAATAACAATACCAGAAGAATTTCAAGTTGAGAATCAGTAATCTAGTAGAAATATTGTACGAAGAGAAGTTTCACAAATAATAGAATAAGAGGATGGTACAGTCTTAGTTCGATTTAATTCTTTTAGATATAATAATTCTAGCACAGGAGACAATTCTTTTCAATCTCATAGAAGATCCACATCTAGTATAGAGGATTTCACAAATACTTTTACGAAGACTCAAGTTTATCATAAAAATCCAATTCCAGAAATAAATTCTTATCACTCTCCACCTTTGTCACCCACAGCCTCTCAGATGCAAAAAGATATTAATGTTATTACTAAAGTTACTACCATAAATTTTGATCAATTAATAGCGGATTTAGAGGATGATGAGTATTTAGAACAAAGAAATTGGTATCACAATTTAGACTCTCAATTTCAGGATCGATTACAAAGAGAATGGATAATGGATGTCCAAAGGCATAATACTCCGTTTAATTTTTATACATGGTTAGAATATTATTTTACTAAAATGGATCTAAAAAATGTATATACTTTATCTCACATTAATGTACAGACTAATTTAGCTAAGAAATGGAAATTAGGGGATGGAACAATGGTAGCACAGACTTATCCTCCTTTAAACACATTAAAGATAGAAACAGCTCATGGTGAATTAACTGCATATCCATTTAAGACTGGAAAAGATAATGATGAACCCGTTAAGATGGAAGATATAAAAAAATTACATATGCAACATAATTATTCAAATGTTGTATTGCATCATATAACTAAACAATTAGATTCTTTATCAGTTGATGTTAAATCTTTACCTAGACATAGTAAAAAATTTCCTGATAGTTATTCTTTTCCTCATTTTCAGCCTAATGTATTAATTACAGAAAGGGATAAAATCAAACTACCTTCTATTGAATTACGGACACCTTTAATGGAAAAGATATCACAAACATTAGAAAAATTGAACTCCAATCTTGCTCCTGGTCCTTAAAAAATAAATGTAATCAATAAAGAATTGGATAAAGAGTTAGATTCTGAAGACTATTCTAGTAGTAATGATACTGATAATGAACTAACCCACCAGATAAATGATATAAAAGAAGAAATATTAGAAGAGCAGCCATATAATATAAATAGGATGCGGAGACGATCTAGTTATACAAATAAAAGTAATTGGAGAAAGGCTGAAACAATAACTTATTATCCTAGACCAATACCACCAGATATTCAGTATGAAGAAAGGGCAAAATTTAGATCTAACAGTTATGATGGAAATTCCTTGACTAACTGGAATATAGATGGTAAAAGTGAATATGAAATTTTGAATACTTTACAAGAAATTGAAATGGCAAAAACAGCATACAGATTGAAAAATATGTCAGAAAAAGATGCATATTTTTTGATTATTACAGGATTTACTGGACAGTTAAAATGCTGGTGGGATAATTCTTTAAGTTTTCAAGATAAAATATCTATAATGGATCATATGAGATCAGAAGAGGATGCAGAAGGAAATATCACTAATACAAATGATTCTTGTGATTTTTTGATTTATACAATAGCTATGCATTTTGTTGGAAATCCTAATGAAGCATTAACTTCTTCAAAGATTTTTTTAACTAATTTAAGATGTCCAAATTTATCTGATTTTCGATGGTATAAGGATATGTTTTTAACTCATGTATTAAAACGACCAGATAGTAATTCTCCCATATGGAAAGAAAAGTTTGTTACAGGATTGCCTAATTTATTTTCTCAGAAGATTATGACAAATTTACAAAAAGAAATGGGCACATAATCAATAAATTTTAATGACATGACTTATGGGCAGTTGTTTGCCTTTGTCAAGAAAGAAGCTTTAACAACATGCCAAGATTTAAAATTTAAAGCCAAATATGGTAGTGAAAGGAGACAATTAGGTTCATTTTGTGAAGCATTTGGTATAACTGGAATAAAAGCTCCCTCTAGAGCTTCTAACCAGATGAAATTTGCCTATAGGAAAAAGAAACCACATAAATATGAATCGCAAAAATACGAGAATACTAGGAAATATTACAAAAACAAAAATAAAAAGAGATATAATAAGGAGAATATTATTTGTTATAAATGTGGGAAAAAAGGACACAAGGCTAATACCTGCAACAGCAAGAAAAGGATTAATGAAATATTGGATAAATTCACTGAATTAGATATAAACTTAAAAGAAAAATTGGCAAATGAGATATCTTTGGTACAAGAAAATTCAGATGATTATAATGATGATTTTTATAGTGTTTCAGGATCAAGTTCAGAAGAACCAGAATGTAATTGCAATTCTATTAATATGATTCGGATTAATCCTCAAAATAGTAATAAAGATCAAAAACACCTTTTATTCGACTTCATTCAGGAACTACCTTCAGAATTACAAACAACTTATTTGCTTAAGCTAAAGGATTTGATATTAACCGAAGAACAGGATCCAGTTAAAATTGTAGAACCATTTAGTACTTCTAAATTATTGCATACTTATTCTAATGATAGTTCATTTCGGAAGAATAGTACAACAGATTTACAAAATGAGATTAATCAGTTAAAACATCAAATGAGGCAACTAAAAGAAGATGTTATAAGGATTGAAACAAAGAATTTAGAAATAGAAACTAAAATTTCTCTTCTTAAATCCAGCACATCAAAAGGGAAAAACATAGTAGAGGATATGACACCTTCAGAATTTAACCATTCAGAATTCCAGTTAGCAGAAATAACAATATCCGACAAACCACTACAAGATTCTAAATTTATTTCTGTTATTGAAAAATAAAAAATGGATAGTATACATTACAATTTCAATAGGATCTTGTCAAACGACTATAACAGCTATGATTGATAGCAGTGCAGATCAAAGTTTATCAGGAATGGATTGATACCAACAAAATATTATGTACTAACAAAAGAATCTTTAATCACGGAAAATGGAATGCCGTTAAAGGTCAAAGGTAAGTTAGTTAAAACTTCTATATGTAATGAAAAATTTTGTTTCAAACATCATTTTATTGTAGTAGAGGATTTGAATATTCAAGCTATCTTAGGAAATCCTTTTTTGACACAGATTTATCCTTTTTGGGTTGATGAACAAGGAGTAGGTACTAAATTAATGGGATCTACAGTTTTTTTTAGGTTTTTATCTCCAGTAAAACGAAAACAATTATTATTATTACAAAGTAACTCTATTTACAAACAAATTTATACTATAAATATAATATCAAAAAAGATTAATTTTCTTATGGAAGAGAAAAGTTATGTAAGGATTGAAGAACAATTACAAGATTTAGGATTACAAGAAAAAATAAAGAATTTAGAGGAACAAATATGAAAAGAAGTATGTTCAGACATTCCTAATGCTTTTTGGGATAGAAAAAAACATTTAGTAACTTTACCATATGAAAAGGATTTTAATGAAGGAAGTATACCAACAAAAGCTAGACACAAACGCAAAGTTTGTGGCTGACCGATATTGCTCATCATCATTTAGCTATTGCATTCATTTTTCTCGTTGCCGGTCATATGTATAGAACGAATTTCGGAATTGGGCACAGTATGAAAGATCTTTTAGATGCACATATTCCTCCGGGTGGGCGATTGGGACGTGGGCATAGGGGTCTTTATGATACAATCAATAATTCGCTTCATTTTCAATTAGGCCTTGCTCTAGCTTCTTTAGGGGTTATTACTTCCTTGGTAGCTCAACACATGTATTCTTTACCTGCTTATGCGTTCATAGCACAAGACTTTACTACTCAAGCTGCATTATATACTCATCACCAATATATTGCAGGATTCATCATGACAGGAGCTTTTGCTCATGGAGCTATATTTTTCATTAGAGATTACAATCCGGAGCAAAATGAAGATAATGTATTGGCAAGAGTGTTAGACCATAAAGAATCTATTATATCTCATTTAAGTTGGGCCACCCTATTTCTGGGATTCCATACTTTGGGACTTTATGTTCATAATGATGTCATGCTTGCCTTTGGTACTCCAGAGAAGCAAATCTTGATCGAAATATGTAAAAAAAGAAATATGAGCAAATCTTGCCTTTGGTATAGACAAATGAATTCAGAATCATTAGAAATATGTAAAAAAGAAATTGAAGGATTATTAAACAAAGGATTAATTACTTCATCTAAATCTCCTTGGAGTTGTGCAGCATTTTATGTTCAAAAGCAAGCTGAAAAGGAAATGGGAGTCCCCAGATTGGTCAAAAATTACAAACCGCTTAATAAAGTTTTACAATGGATTAGATATTCCATTCATAATAAAAGGGATTTATTAAAAAGGATTTATAATGCAAAAATATTCTCAAAATTTGATATGAAATCAGGGTTTTGGCAAATCCAAATTGACCCAAAGGATAGATACAAAATAGCTTTTACAATTCCATTTGGTCATTATGAGTGGAATGTTATGTCTTTTGGATTAAAAAATGCACCTTCAGAATTCCAGAAAATAATGAATGACATATTAAACCCTTATACAAATTTTTCTATAGTATACATTGATGACGTAATCAAGAGAAATGGATTAGTAGTTTCAGCTTCAAAAATTAAATTATTTCAAACAAATATTACGTTTTTGGGTCACAATATATACAAAGGGACACTTATTCCTACACAGAGATCTCTAGAATTTACAAGTAAATTTCCAAATGAATTAAAGGATAAGACCCAATTACAAAGATTTTTAGGATGCTTAAATTATATCTCTGACTTCTTCCCAAAATTACAAGAATTGTGTGCTCCTTTATATAAAAGATTACAAAAGAATCCACCTACGTGGATAGAAGAACATACTACAATTGTAAAATTGTTAAAACAAAGGATAAAAACTATGCCACTTATTACCATACCACACCCCAAGGCATTTATGATTGTAGAAATATATGCATCTGATATAGGTTATGGTGGTAATTTAAAACAAAGATTGCCATCTAAATCAAAAGATCAATTAGTACGATATCATTCAGGCTTATGGCAGTACTAAACTGGAATCCATCGGATCAGAGGATGATCCTATGGTAGATGCTCCCTTAAAACTATTAGATTTCTCCTTGAACTTCTTAAATTCCAAGAATTCTTGGTATTCTAGAAGTTCATTCTCCTGTTGAAGTTTCTATTTTAAAGATAGAGTCGACTGTGGTTGTGAAACCTGACTTGTTCCTGTGCTTAATACTTCCTTCTTTGCAGGAGTTAGAAAACTGAGAGGAGCTGATGATTGTACTGGAAGTTTACCAAAAGGTATTGTGTTCTTCTGTATCAATTTTTGTTCTTCAAAATAAATCTGAACAGTATCCTGATTTACCTTGAGGGAAATCCACCATTTAATCTTAAATTCGCGGACAAGAGAGAGTGGCATGGGCTTCGAAAAATATTGAGTGAATTTAAAATTCCAACAGAGAATCCATGGAAGCTTCAACTTGAAGTGGAACTGAATGATCTTGCCAAATTCTGGGGCAGTAGAATCTAGCTTTCGGCTGAATAATTGCCAAGCCTTATTGGCATCAGGAGGATAAATATTGATGAGTTCCAAGGAAGTAATGCTAAAGATGTCAAAGATGATGATGGCGAAGGCATGACCGAACCACCCTCAACTCCAAATAATTCTGCACATATCATTCCACCAAATCCACTTCAAGGGATGACGGGCCCAATGACTCGTTTGAAAAAGAAAATGATGCAAGAAGCCTTGAGCATTTTGATTCTTGAAGTCTGTTCAAAAGAGGATCCAACGGCTACCTCAATTCATGCTAAATATTACAACATTTTGCAAGTCTTGGATCTTGATCCAAATGGTGTGGGAAGTACTTTTTTATGCAGCTTCCAGAAGTGAACATTTCCTCCGACATGCCCATGTCGCCTGAGAAAGGTTGGGCAAAATAGAACTTTTCTTCTGACATGCCCATGTCGCCTGAGAAAGGTTGGGCAGAATAGAACTTTTCTTCTGACATGCCCATGTCGCCTGAGAAAGGTTGGGCAGAATATAACTTTTCCTCTGACATGCCCATGTCGCCTGAAGAAGGTTGAACGTCGCATTTATAAGCTGGATTTATGGACGAAATTCAACAGCATTTGGGTGATATTTTCAAGTTGTTTTCTGCATTTTTTTTTTAGTATTTAGAATATTAGAATTAAGTGCAAGAGTCTTCTAGGTCAAAGAGCTTTTCTAGGTCAAAGAGCTTTTCTTGGTCAAAGAGAAGTGTTAATGCTATTCTTGACTAGAAGATTTAGAATTGCTCCTTTAATCCTTTTGTAATTTCCAAACTTGGTCCCTCTTGAAACTCTATAAATAGGGGCCTTGGTTAACTATTAGAATTCAAGATTTGATGTTATAAACTTTAAGGAATTTTCCTTTCTTTGCTAGTTTCTTAGTGAGCTAGTTTTAGTCTTGCAAGTATGCTTGCAAAACTTATTTGGCTTATCAACTAAAACTCTTCCTTTTAGTTGTGGCGCCTTCTACTCTTCTTTTCTAATTCATTTCATAATCCAAAGGTGTTAGGTTTATCCTAGTGTTGTTGGGTTTGAAAATTAGAGGGGTTGGGAATAGTAATTTCAAAACTACCATTTTATGATTCAAAGGTGATAGGTTTCATCCTATTGTTGTTGGGTCTATTTTGGTTTGGGTTGTTTTTGCTTGGAAGATTTCAAGACATCTTTCAATATAGTGTGATTCAAAGGTGTTGAGTTCATTAATACTCAATATTGTTGAATCCACTTGAGCTAGTTGTTTTGCTCAAAAGATCAATCGAGGACGATTCTACAATTCACGTGAATTCGTACCTTGGATTCACATCAAATATCTTCATTGGCGCCATAAAATATCCACCATTCATAAAACCATAAAGGAATACTGTTGAAATCGGTCCTTAGTGTTTTATGAATTGTATAAAACCATGAATGATTAAAGGGTCTGAAAATAAATCCTCTAAACCATGCTTCTTTATAATCTTCATATGAATATCCTGGAGGATCATAAGAGCCTCCAAAATGAATTCTTCTTGTTGCAGATCCTGTCAAATCTATCCAGTCTCATCTGTTTAAGATTTTTCTTATAACAGCCTTGGAATACATAATGACCGAATTTGTTGGCGTATCCATTGTATGATGAATATCCACCGATCCTGAGTGTACCAAGATGTACTGATAAAACCACAAATCCCTGTTTGGTTCAGAAGAGACCCAATATTTTTTTTTATCTTGAAACATATTGAATACATATCCTAAAAGATCTTGATATTCTAGTGGGTTGTGAAGTCTGGTAAGTGTTAAATGCTCAACATTTGGTTTGGTTGCATAACATGGAGGATTTGGGTTGAATTGTTGTTTAGCTTGAGTATTCTGAGCTGGATTCTGGGAGGCAGATGTAGATACTGGTTGACGAGAAGGGTAAGGAAAGTGAATACTAGAATCTGGTATAAGAGATCGTTGTAATTTTGCTGAGGGATTTGAAGCACCATGAACATAAGTTAGAGGTGGAAAATCCTGAAGAGATTGAAAGGGGTTGGAAGTAGATGGAATTGTGGGATTCTTCATGAAGTCTTTGACCGTAAGGGTCTTATTCTTGGTAGTCTGGGTACTTATCCTTGGAACCTGCCAAAAATTCTCTAGTTAAGAAGTCAGGTAAAGAATTGGAATTTCCTTTAATATGTTCAATGTCAAAATCAAATACAGATAAAATTGTCTGCCATCTAGCAAATATTTGTTTTGAAACTAAATTCTTTACATCCTTTTGTAAAACATCTTTGGCAGGTTTGCAATCCACTTTTAAAAGAAACTTTTTGTTTATTAAGTCATCTTGAAATTCAGAAATACAAAGAACAATAGATAAAATTTCTTTTTTAATCGTAGAATAATTCTTCTGAAGTCCAAGCCATAAGCCTGAATGATATCGTACTAATTGATCTTTTGATTTAGATGGCAATCTTTGTTTTAAAATACCACCATAACCTATATCAGATGCATCTATTTCTACAATCATAAATGCCTGGGGGTGTGGTATAGTAATAAGTGGCATAGTTTTTATCCTTTGTTTCAATAATTTTACAATTGTAGTATGTTCTTCTGTCCACGCAGGTGGATTCTTTTGTAATCTTTTATATCAAGGAGCACACAATTCTCGTAATTTTGGGAAGAAGTCAGAGATATAATTTAAGCATCCTAAAAATCTTTGTAATTGGGTCTTATCCTTTAATTCATTTGGAAATTTACTTGTAAATTCTAGAGATCTCTGTATAGGAATAAGTGTCCCTTTGTATATATTGTGACCCAAAAACCTAATATTTGTTTGAAATAATTTAATTTTTGAAGCAGAAACTACTAATCCATTTCTCTTGATTACACTTAAAAAGATATTTAAATGTTTAAAATGTTGTTCTATTGATTCAGAAAAAATTAAAACGTCATCAATGTATACTATAAAAAAATTTGTATAAGGGTTTAATATGTCATTCATTATTTTCTGGAATTCTGAAGGGGCATTTTTTAATCCAAAAGGCATAACATTCCACTCATAATGACCAAATGGAATTGTAAAAGCTGTTTGGTATCTATCCTTTGGGTCAATTTGGATTTGCCAAAACCCTGATTTCATATCAAATTTTGAGAATATTTTTGCATTATAAATCCTTTTTAATAAATCTCTTTTACTAGGAATGTGATATCTAATCCATTGTAAAACTTTATTAAGCGGTTTGTAATTTATGACCAATCTGGGAACTCCCCTTTCCTTTTCAGCTTGCTTTTGAACATAAAATGTTGCACAACTCCAAGGAGATTTAGATGAAGTAATTAATCCTTTGTTTAATAATCCTTCAATTTCTTTTTTACATATTTCTAATAATTCTGAATTCATTTGTATAGGTCTAGCTTTTGTTGGGATACTTCGTTCATTAAAATCCTTTTCATATGGTAAAGTTACTAAATGTTTTTTTCTATCCCAAAAAGCATTAGGAATGTCTGAACATACTTCTTTTCGTATTTGTTCCTCTAAATTCTTTATTTTTTCTTGTAATTGTTCTTCAATCCTTACATAACTTTTCTCTTCCTTAAGAAAATTAATCTTTTTTTATATTATATTTATAGTATAAATTTGTTTGTAAATAGAGTTACTTTGTAATAATAATAATTCTTTTCCTTTTACTGGAGATAAAAACCTAAAAAAACTGTAGATCCCATTATTTTAGTACCTACTCCTTGTTCATCAACCCAAAAAGGATAAATCTGTGTCAAAAAAGGAGTTCCTAAGATAGCTTGAATATTCAAATTCTCTACTACAATAAAATGATGTTTGAAACAAAATTTTTCATTACATATAGAAGTTTTAACTAACTTACCTTTGACCTTTAACGGCATTCCATTTGCCGTGATTAAAGATTCTTTTGTTGGTACATAATATTTTGTTGGTATCAATCCATCCCTGATACAACTTTGATCTGCACCGCTATCAACCATAGCTGTTATAGTCGTTTGATAAGATCCTATTGAGATTGTAATGTATACTATCCATTTTTGAAAATTTATTTTTTCAATAACAGAAATAAATTTAGAATCTTGTAGTGGTTTGTCGGATAATGTTATTTCTGCTAACTGGAATTCTGAATGGTTAAATTCTGAAGGTGTCATATCCTCTACTATGTTTTTCCCTTTTGATGTGCTGGATTTAAGAAGAGCAATTTTAGTTTCTAATTCTAAATTCTTTATTTCAATCCTTAAAACATCTTCTTTGAGTTGCCTCATTTGATGTTTTAACTGATTAATCTCATTTTGTAAATCTGTTGTACTATTCTTCCAAAATGAACTATCATTAGAATAAGTATGCAATAATTTAGAAATACTAAATGGTTCTACAATTTTAACTGGATCCTGTTCTTCGGTTAATATCAAATCCTTTAACTTAAGCAAATAAGTTGTTTTCAATTCTGAAGGTAGTTCCTGAATTAAGTCGAATAAAAGGTATTTTTGATCTTTATTACTATTTTGAGGATTAATCCGAATCATATTAATAGAATTGCAACTACATTCTGGTTCTTCTGAACTTGATCCTGAAACACTATAAAAATCATCATTATAATCATCTGAATTTTCTTGTACCAAAGATATCTCATTTGCCAATTTTTCTTTTAAGTTTATATCTAATTCAGTGAATTTATCCAATATTTCATTAAGCCTTTTCTTGCTGTTGCAGGTATTAGCCTTGTGTCATTTTTTCCCACATTTATAACAAATAATATTCTCCTTATTATATCTCTTTTTATTTTTGTTTTTGTAATATTTCCTAGTATTCTCATATTTCTGCGATTCATATTTATGTGGTTTCTTTTTCCTATAGGCAAATTTATTCTGGTTAGAAGCTCTAGAGGGAGCTTTTATTCCAGTTATTCTAGTTGAATATTGCGTGGGTAATAATCTATCGAAGTCTGCTACCAAAACCCACAAGAAACCCGCCAAGAAAATTCCTCAATTAGATCAAATCTGCCCAAAAGATCAAACCTTTAACCCAAAAAACTGCTGCCCACTACTTTTCTCACCAATAAAATCGAACCCACTTCAACTCCGGTCACGATCTGGACAACTGGGATTGTAGATCACCAACCCAAGGAAGAGATCAACACAAACCCAGCTGGATCAAGCACCCCGGAGTGAACAGTAATCCGGCGTGAACAGTACTGATGAACAGTATCCCCGTGAACAGTAACTCCAGCAGTGGGCAACTCCAAAAATCGATGGCTATCTAAAAGTTTAATCTTTCAAGCTTAATCTAAATCGAGAAGTGAGAATCCAAGTTCGTTTTTGAAAGAAAACTCGAAAGGGAAGAGAGTTTCTCTCTAGAACTTTCTCACTATAAGGAAGACATAAATGTCTTACAAGATTTTCTTCAGTTTCTTTGGCCTTAAGCTTTCTATTTATAGGAGCTCTAATGGAGACCTAATGGGCTCTCGAGTTGGGCCTTTTAATTTGACTTTCGTTGACCGCTTAGTCTTTCCCGACTAATCAACTCCAATCGACCCATTCGAATTAATTTCTTAGCCCACTTCGTTAATTTAATTTAATCGAACCCTTAGAATTAATTAATTTAAATAGAATTAATTTCTTAATTCACCTTGTCGATTAACTATTAATTAAACCTTTAGGATTAATTAATTCACCTTGTCGACTAGTCAAATGCATAATTAGTCGTACCACTATCGGACTAATTATGGAACTACCGCTCGAAAATAACTTTACATCGCACCATTATATTTTCTTCTATCTCCCCACATTAAAAATCTAGCGCTCGCTGGTTTATCAATTTACTGACAAACTAATTCACCAACTTCTTGGTTCCGAGATTAGTACCACTCGACCTTTTATTATGCCGAACATAAAGTTCACCGGCCGGGTTTAGTATAATAGACCTTACGAGCTCATCTCAGGAGCACCATCAACACGGCGAACCGGTACGTGGATTCCTCCGACTAGCAACGGCACGTAAGAAGCTAAACACCGCATACCCAATGTTACGATCCTACGGATCAAACCCGCACTCTTTGCCTTTCTCTTTATTTTTCAACCTATTCTCTTGAATCTTATTTTTAAATAATTTTTTTTAAGGGTCTAATTCTTTTTGTTTGATTGTTTTCGGTCAAGAAATTAATTTAGTAATTTATTTCTCCTTGTTGATAATCTTGGCTCATTTTAATATATTTTATTTGATTAGAATTATTTTAGTTGATTAGTATTTTAATTGGTTCAATAATAGTGCTAATCTAAGTATTTCACCTAATTGTTGTCTAGTAATAATTTTTCGGTCCAGCCTAGTTTATTAATATTAATATTATTAGTTTATTAGCTTTAATTTGTTTTGTCTAATATTTGGGCCAGCTTGTATTTATTTTGGTGCAAGATATTTGTGGGCAGCCCAAAGAAATTGTGGAAGCAATAATTTATTCGAGCAGCCTTATTAATTATTCGGGCTGATTATTTATTGGAGCAAGCAAGATTGGATTTCACCGAAATCATGGGTAGCCAATGTTTGGTCAAAATTGCAAGGGAAATACAAGGCTTTATTACGGGTCAGGGAAATCATTAGTTCGGCCCACAGAAAAAGATAAGATAATGGACTAATTGGATTTCAAAAGGATTACATGGAAATGCACTTCACAAATGGAGGATGCGTGTCAAATTAATTAAGCCCAGAATTGGAGCCATTTGGTGAAACAAAACAACAAAATTGGAGGAGAATTTCTGGAATAATTAGGCTGAAAGAACAAGTCAAAGATTTAGCCACAATCTGGGCAGCCGAAAAATTGGGATGAGTTAGGCAAAGAATATTTAATTTCAGCTAGAAATAGGTTAAATAATATATCAAAAAAAAATATTTAATTTTGAGAGTTGAAAAAGTCTAGAATCCAAGTGTAACTAGACTAGGGTTTTAGGGTATTTTTTAAATTGTAAGGTCTTTCCTTCTCCTATAAATAGAGAAGGAAATCAGCCATTTTAATTCATGATTTGAATAGCCAATAACAAGTTTTCTCTCAAAGCTTTGAATCATCATTTTGCATTTATCATTAGCTCGGGTAGAAAAGCTAGTGTGGTTGCTTCCTTAGGTTCTTCCTTTTGAAGGCCTCGTCCCTCTACAACCACAAAGTTCCACCTCCTTGAAAGCACTAGATTAGGGACCTAATGATCTTCCTCAACCCCTCAACAAGAATTCAGCCATGGTTTTCTGTCATTATTCCAAAATTCAAGCCACTAAAAAGCCTCGTCACAGTTGGACCTCTGCCGGAATTCTAATTGTGTGGAATGATCATATCATTTTGGTATCAAAGCTAAAAGTGCTATCAAGGGTAAGTGTTGTTATAACACCTTGTGGAAGGAAGGATCCTTCTCCTTCTCCAAGTTGTTATAATCAACAATCTAAAATCGAAAAAGGCTTAAGAAATCGGTTCTATAGCCGGATTTTCTTCCCTTGAATTCGATAAATTCTTTTGTATTAATTTTGTTCATATTATTCATTTTTAATTCTTGTTCTTAATTTTGTTCATTATTTTTCTTGTTCATAATTTTTATTTATTTATTTATATTTTTATTTTGTCTATTTGATCTTACTTTTTTTTTTGTACCACATTTTATTTGCGTGTTATTTGAATTTTTTTTTTCTTTCTTTTATAATTTTATTGTCCTTATTTTTGTGGATAAATTTTTTTTCTTTGTTTGCTGAAATTAATTGAAAAAAAAAATGATGCATGCATAATCAAGTTGGCTAAATTCAAAATTTTGAAATTTAAAAAATTTTGAAATTTGAATTTGTGATAAGATTGTTATCTTTATCTTGCTATCCATCTAGATAATTCTAAAACTTGAAACTTGCATGTGTCACTAGAAAAAAAATTCAAATTCAAATTTTGAAATTTGAAACTTTGAAAAAAACAATAAAAAAAATTTGCCTTGAAATTTGTAATTATATTATTGTAAGTAAAAAAAAATTTAATTTGAATTTTAAATTTGAAAGTTGAAATTTGTAATTATTTAATTGCTTACTTATTTGTGCATTTTTTTCTTTTTTTTTTCTTCTTTCATCCACACTTTAGGGAAAAAAAATGAAAAGATAATCATTGAAAAGGGAAAATTCTTTGGTTTTAAGTCACCTAGTATAACTAAAGTTGAATTTGGTGATTTCTTTCCAAAAAGTTAGTAACACTTTGAGATTATTTGTTATCGTACCTATTCTGTGATCGTGTAACTACCATAAAACTCCCTAATTGTGGTACGTCTTACTTGAATCAAACTTTTGAGTAATTTTCTTTGTATTTCTATTAACTTTTCTTTGGTTTTTTGTATAACTTGTTTAAGCCACCTATGGTAGGGTAGGGTTGCACTTGGAAAAAGTGTCTCCTTACAAAAGTGTAAAGCCCAAAGGCTAAGAGATTAAAAAAAAAAAAAAAATACAGAAGCACTCAAATAAATTTTGTGCAAAAGTGTAAAGGCCAAAGGCCAAGAAAGAGCATATAAGCACTTAAACAAATTTTGTGCGGCTCAAATTTTAAAAGGAGTTCTTGTGCAAAGTAAAAGAAAACCCTTAGGTGAAAGTGTAAGGCTTACTTATACTCTAACCAAAGGAGAAGTTTTTCGGAGTACCTAAGAGGTTGTTCAAAGGTTTTTCAACATTAGGCGCCATATTAGAAAAGAGATAATAATGGGAAATAACAAAGGTCATAGAGTCTTGGTATTATAACTCATTTTCTCCTAACTTTGCAGATTGATAACCAAACAACCAAGGAAGTACAAAGAGGCTTAAGGCCAACGGTTTTTCCTCAAAGACTAGGTCTAAAAATTGGCTCACTAGGCACACACAAAGCACAAGCATTCATAAGTGTTTCTTTTATTGTTACATTTTTCTAATTCTAGAATTTTCTTTTGCCTTAGCTTAAAGCCTTTGTGAATATCTAACTAAGTGTTGAAATTTGTGAATCTCTAGTTAAGTGTAAAATTTGTGAATATCTTTATATGTCTTTTTGAAATTTTGTGACTAACCTTAAGGGAGAATACCACTCCTACCCCAAAAATCTTGTCTCAGATGGCCAACTTCAATAACAAAGAAGATTCAGAGCTGTACATCCCTCCCAAAACGGACCAAGAAAAGATGCTTAGGTATATCCTAACAGACAAGGTGAGGGACTACGAAAAGAGGTTTGCTAAATTTCGGGCAAAGATCAAACTCCTAAGGATAGAAAGAGATCAAGAACGAACACCAATGAGAGATAGAGATCGGGGTTCACGAGAATCACTAGATTCTCAAGAGTCCACCTCAGGGGAGTCCTCGTACAAGCCCAATGTGACCTTTTCCCAGTTCAAAGGAAGGTAGACACCGAGGTCTCATGGTGGAGCAACCCGTTATATGAAGATAATAGTTCTGCACAAAATAGTGGGGCGCCAGTTGGGTCCAAAGTATCCTTAAGGTAATATCTAACCCTTTGTTTTCAAGTTCTCCGATTTACCCCTCCAAACCATCAATTTCTCAATTTACAAGTAATAGTGCTACTAACAAGCCTTTTTCAAGGCTAGTTACATGTTTCAAATGCCTAGGAAAGAGGCACGCACACTCTCAATGCCCTAACCAAATGACGATGGTAGCAATAGACGATGACACTATAGTGGAGAATGAGGAAGAAGGAGAAGGGGCTGAATTTGGCAAGAACGAATTTGAGGAGGCAAAGTATGTTGCCTATGACGGTGTAGACAATGCTTGCTTTGTATCTTTGCAAGTACCCGAGGTACCTGCACAAGATACAACCGGTTTGGCCAAGGAAATCACGCCCAATGAACAAGCCAAGCATAAAGATGTGTGCGAACAAACCAAGGGAATCCCCACAACGAGGAACTCCGGTCTCACCCAAACAACTTGAGTCCCTTCAAAGAGTTTGCTAAGCTTACCACTGGCCCTAACTTCCCTTCCTATATTTGTAAAGCCTATTTTTACGTTAACATTTGATTCTTTAACCTATTTTTCTTTTCTTGTACAGAATTTGCGAAGTAAAGACTTGACATGGACAACAATGCCCTCGACATTTAAAGTGAAAATCAGTCCACCACGGGTCCAAGTAAAAGAGTATGGTGATTTGGATCAGATCTCACTAACTCGTTTCCTTTTTTTCTGCTTTATAGGTTCTCAAGATTTGAGGACAAATCTTTTCGAAGAAGGGGAGGATGTTACGATCCTACGGATCAAACCCGCACTCTTTGCCTTTCTCTTTATTTTTCAACCTATTCTCTTGAATCTTATTTTTAAATAATTTTTTTTAAGGGTCTAATTCTTTTTGTTTGATTGTTTTCGGTCAAGAAATTAATTTAGTAATTTCTTTCTCCTTGTTGATAATCTTGGCTCATTTTAATCTATTTTATTTGATTAGAATTATTTTAGTTGATTAGTATTTTAATTGGTTCAATAATTGTGCTAATCTAAGTATTTCACCTAATTGTTGTCTAGTAATAATTTTTTGGTCCAGCCTAGTTTATTAATATTAATATTATTTTTTTATTTTATTAGTTTATTAGCTTTAATTTGTTTTGTCTAATATTTGGGCCAGCTTGTATTTATTTTGGTGCAGGATATTTGTGGGCAGCCCAAAGAAATTGTGGAAGCAATAATTTATTCGAGCAGCCTTATTAATTATTCGGGCTGATTATTTATTGGAGCAAGCAAGATTGGATTTCACCGAAATCATGGTTAGCCAATGTTTGGTCAAAATTGCAAGGGAAATACAAGGTGATGAGTTCCAAGGTAGTAATGCTAAAGATGTCAAAGATGATGATGGCGAAGGCATGACCGAACCACCCTCAACTCCAAATAATTTTGCACATATCATTCCACCAAATCCACTTGAAGGGATGACGGGCCCAATAACGCGTTTGAAAAAGAAAAGGATGCAAGAAGCCTTGAACATTTTGATTCTTGAAGTCTGTTCAAAAGAGGATCCAACGGCTACCTCAATTCATGCTAAATATCAACATTTTGCAAGTCTTGGATCTTGATCCAAATGGTGTGGAAAGTACTTTTTTATGCAACTTCCAGAAGTGAACATTTCCTCCGACATGCCCATGTCGCCTGAGAAAGGTTGGGCAGAATAGAACTTTTCCTCTGACATGCCCATGTCGCCTGAAGAAGGTTGAACGTCGCATTTATAAGCTGAATTTATGGACGAAATACAACAACATTTGGGTGATATTTTCAAGTTGTTTTCTGCATTTTTTTTAGTATTTAGAATATTAGAATTAAGTGCAAGAGTCTTCTAGGTCAAAGAGCTTTAGAATTAAGTTGGTCAAAGAGAAGTGTTAATGCTAGTCTTGACTAGAAGATTTAGAATTGCTCCTTTAATCCTTTTGTAATTTCCAACCTTGGTCCCTCTTGAAACTCTATAAATAGGGGCCTTGGTTAACTTTTAGAATTGAAGATTTGATGTTATAAACTTTAAGAAATTTTCCTTTCTTTGTTAGTTTCTTAGTGAGCTAGTTTTAGTCTTGCAAGTATGCTTGCAAAACTTATTTGGCTTATCAACTAAAACTCTTCCTTTTAGTTGTGGCGCCTTCTACTCTTCTTTTCTATTCATTTCATAATCCAAAGGTGTTAGGTTTATCCTAGTGTTGTTGGGTTTGAAAATTAGAGGGGTTGGGAATAGTAATTTCAAAACTACCATTTTATGATTCAAAGGTGATAGGTTTCATCCTATTGTTGTTGGGTCTATTTTGGTTTGGGTTGTTTTTGCTTGGAAGATTTCAAGACATCTTTCAATATAGTGTGATTCAAAGGTGTTGAGTTCATTAACACTCAATATTGTTGAATCCACCTGAGCTAGTTGTTTTGCTCAAAAGATCAATCGAGGATGATTCTACAATTCACGTGAATTCGTACCTTGGATTCACATCACAAGGCTTTATTACGGGTCAGGGAAATCATTAGTTCGGCCCACAGAAAAAGACAAGATAATGGACTAATTGGATTTCAAAAGGATTACATGGAAATGCACTTCACAAATGGAGGATGCGTGTCAAATTAATTAAGCCCAGAATTGGAGCCATTTGGTGAAACAAAGCAACAAAATTGGAGGAGAATTTCTGGAATAATTAGGCTGAAAGAACAAGTCAAAGATTTAGCCACAATCTGGGCAGCCGAAAAATTGGGATGAGTTAGACAAAGAATATTTAATTTCAGCTAGAAATAGGTTAAATAATATCTCAAAAAAAATATTTAATTTTGAGAGTTGAAAAAGTCTAGAATCCAAGTGTAACTAGACTAGGGTTTTAGGGTATTTTTGTAATTGTAAGGTCTTTCCTTCTCCTATAAATAGAGAAGGAATTCAGCCATTTTAATTCATGATTTGAATAGCCAAGAACAAGTTTTCTCTCAAAGCTTTGAATCATCATTTTGCATTTATCATTAGCTCGGGTAGAAAAGCTAGTGTGGTTGCTTCCTTAGGTTCTTCCTTTTGAAGGCCTCGTCCCTCTACCACCACAAAGTTCCACCTCCTTGAAAGCACTAGATTAGGGACCTAATGATCTTCCTCAACCCCTCAACAAGAATTCAGCCATAGTTTCATGTCATTATTCCAAAATTCAAGCCACTAAAAAGCCTCGTCACAGTTGGACTTCTGCCGGAATTCTAATTGTGTGGAAGGATCATATCATTTTGGTATCAAAGCTAAAAGTGCTATCAAGGGTAAGTGTTGTTATAACACCTTGTGGAAGGAAGGATCCTTCTCCTTCTCCAAGTTGTTATAATCAACAATCTAAAATCGAAAAAGGCTTAAGAAATCGGTTCTATAGCCGGATTTTCTTCCCTTGAATCCGATAAATTCTTTTGTATTAATTTTGTTCATATTATTCATTTTTAATTCTTGTTCTTAATTTTGTTCATTATTTTTCTTGTTCATAATTTTTATTTATTTATTTATATTTTTATTTTGTCTATTTGATCTTACTTTTTTTTTTTGTACCACATTCTATTTTCGTGTTATTTGAAAAAATTTTTCTTTCTTTTATAATTTTATTGTCCTTATTTTTGTGGATAAATTTTTTTTCTTTGTTTGCTGAAATTAATTGAAAAAAAAAATGATGCATGCATAATCAAGTTGGCTAAATTCAAAATTTTGAAATTTAAAAAATTTTAAAATTTGAATTTGTGATAAGATTGTTATCTTTATCTTGCTATCCATCTAGATAATTCTAAAACTTGAAACTTGCATGTGTCACTAGAAAAAAAATTCAAATTCAAATTTTGAAATTTGAAACTTTGAAAAAAACAATAAAAAAATTTTTCCTTGAAATTTGTAATTATATTATTGTAAGTAAAAAAAATTTAATTTGAATTTTAAATTTGAAAGTTGAAATTTGTAATTATTTAATTGCTTACTTATTTGTGCATTTTTTTCTTTTTTTTTTCTTCTTTCATCCACACTTTAGGGAAAAAAAATGAAAAGATAATCATTGAAAAAGGAAAATTCTTTGGTTTTAAGTCACCTAGTATAACTAAAGTTGAATTTGGTGATTTCTTTCCAAAAAGTTAGTAACACTTTGAGATTATTTGTTATCGTACCTATTCTGTGATCGTGTAACTACCATAAAACTCCCTAATTGTGGTACGTCTTACTTGAATCAAACTTTTGAGTAATTTTCTTTGTATTTCTATTAACTTTTCTTTGGTTTTTTGTATAACTTGTTTAAGCCACCTATGGTAGGGTAGGGTTGCACTTGGAAAAAGTGTCTCCTTACAAAAGTGTAAAGCCCAAAGGCTAAGAGATTAAAAAAAAAAAATACAGAAGCACTCAAATAAATTTTGTGCAAAAGTGTAAAGGCCAAAGGCCAAGAAAGAGCATATAAGCACTTAAACAAATTTTGTGCGGCTCAAATTTTAAAAGGAGTTCTTGTGCAAAGTAAAAGAAAACCCTTAGGTGAAAGTGTAAGGCTTACTTATACTCTAACCAAAGGAGAAGTTTTTCGGAGTACCTAAGAGGTTGTTCAAAGGTTTTTCAACATTAGGCGCCATATTAGAAAAGAGATAATAATGGGAAATAACAAAGGTCATAGAGTCTTGGTATTATAACTCATTTTCTCCTAACTTTGCAGATTGATAACCAAACAACCAAGGAAGTACAAAGAGGCTTAAGGCCAACGGTTTTTCCTCAAAGACTAGGTCTAAAAATTGGCTCACTAGGCACACACAAAGCACAAGCATTCATAAGTGTTTCTTTTATTGTTATATTTTTCTAATTCTAGAATTTTCTTTTGCCTTAGCTTAAAGCCTTTGTGAATATCTAACTAAGTGTTGAACTTTGTGAATCTCTAGTTAAGTGTAAAATTTGTGAATATCTTTATATGTCTTTTTGAAATTTTGTGACTAACCTTAAGGGAGAATACCACTCCTACCCAAAAAATCTTGTCTCAGATGGCCAACTTCAATAACAAAGAAGATTCAGAGCTGTACATCTCTCCCAAAACGGACCAAGAAAAGATGCTTAGGTATATCCTAACAGACAATGTGAGGGACTACGAAAAGAGGTTTGCTAAACTGATGGGAATCAAGCTAGTTCGTGTGTGGACGAAAAGGTCATCAACTCAAGTGAAGCTCAGAAAGCTAAGGCCCAGCAAGACAAATCCATTCCACCAAGTCCAATTCAAGATATAGTTGGGCCTCTCACAAGACTAAGGAAGCAAAAGATGGAAGAGGCCTTTTCCAAGTTAGCTACAAAATCATTAGAAGAAGCTCAGTCCAACTACACCTCATTCAAGCCCAAGCTCTATAATCTTGTGGGAGTCTTGGACCAAGCTTCTAGCTAATGATTTATGGGCTGCGCTCCACACTCTTTCACAGCCCAAATGGAGTGCAACAAAACACAAGTGCTGATTCTTATGTTCTACCCAACCCGAGAGCAAGTTTTGGGTGCAAGTCCAATTCCATTAGATGTTTTTTCGGCCCATATCAGTTCAGAATACCCAAGGAACATTCTAGGATGTTTCCACGCGTTTTTGGGGTCAATTAGAAGCATTGGATCAGCCTTGGTGGTCAAATTCATGAAGATTAGTTAATGAAGACTTTCCAAGTTCTCTAGGTGCATGAATCTTCACTTAAAGCCTTCAAAGCTCTTCATTTCGGTTCCAAGACTCAAGAAAGCAACTTTTCAGAATTCCAACATCATTGGAACATGTTCTCTTTTATGTGAAAAGGTGCAATGCTTCACATATCAAGAATTGAAGTTGGAAAGCCACCCGGGAAACCAAATGGTCACTAGTTTTCATCAAAAATAATTCTAAGTCTTTTATTTTCATTTTAGCTTAATAATTTCGTGGCTTTTGAATAGGAATCAGATTATTATTAGTATTTTAAGAGTCATAAGTCAATAAGTCAAGTTAGGGACTAGTTTTGCAAAACATTATAAGTCTAAGACTTTAGTTTGTAAATTACTATTATCATGTAAGGTTCTCCTTTTTGTTATAAAAGGAGCTAAGTATTATTCAATAAGAGGATTTTGGAGAGTTATAAACTTGTTAAGGAGTTTCCTTAAGTACTAGTCTTGAACTAGATTGGGTTTTGTAAGTTTTCCTTACATAACTAACAGCTTATCATTCAAATCTTCTTCTATTTGAATGTGGCGCTTTTAACTCTTCTTTCTATTCCATTGTAATTCAAAGGTGTTAGATTTGATACATCTATCATTGTTGGGTTCACTAGATTAGATTGGGGGTTGGGATCATCACTTAATATTTTGTTGTGATTCAAAGGTTTTTGGTTTCTATACCATTGATTGTTGAATTTAACATTAGAAAGGTATTGTTCTCGGAAGAATTCTTTCATTCTTCGAGGATTGCTTGTTTGACGATTTATTGGAGGTGTTCTTCTCATTGCCAATATTCTCTAAACAAGAGGTCTTAGGGTTTGTGAGAAAGTTCAACAAGAAAATGATCTGAATTTGTTGAATCTATAATCGGATTCACATCAGGTGGTATCAGAGCACAGCTTTCTTGTTGTTCATATCATAAACTAAAAAAAAAAAAGGTTTGGTTCTTTGTTTCACAATCAAGTCTTCTTCTATTTTATTTTGTTCTTTTCTAAGCTTTGTTTCTTTTCTTACTTTAAAAGTGCCTTTTTTTCTTCTATTTCTTTGTGGTTGTAAATTTGTGTTGAGGAACTTCCAAAGTTCAATTGGGGTTTGATTCTTGCACTAAGGAAAGAGTGGAAAAAAAACACGAGTGCAACTTGTCCCTACTAAATCAGCCTTAAACACGAGTGAAAATTTTCTTTTCATTTGGGTTGAGACATAATAGGGAAAAGGGGAAAAGGGGTGTGAGGTATTTATAACTATTATTTGTTGTTTATCTTTTAATGGCAGATTCAACCGGTGAAACACCTGAACAAAAGGCATGGAGTGAACACACCACAAGACGACTTGATCAAATCCTTGAAAGGGTCATCACCCGGATGGACCAACTAGAACTTGCTTTTCAACAAAGAGAAGAGAGGCAGCTAGGAAGTCAACATGATGATGAGGAGGATGATAGGAGATCTGAGGAGACCTTAATACGAAGAGATAGAAATGATGAGGAATCAAATGTTTCACCAGTGAGGGATACTTGGAGTGGGAAACAAAAGTGGAGAAGATCTTTTCTATTCATGATTACTCTGAAGAAAAGAAGGTAAAAATTGCTTCTCTTGAGTTTCAATCTTATGCTCTAACATGGTGGGACAAGTTGTTATCTACTAGGAGAAGAAATCGGGAGAGGCCAATTGAGACTTGGGATGATATGAAGTCAATCATGAGGAAACGCTTTCTTCCTCCACATTTCTATAGGGATTTGTATAACAAATTGCAAGGAATCTCTCAAGGCTCAAAAACTGTGGCTGAATATTATCAAGAGATGGAAGTTGCAATGACAAGAGCCAACATCGAAGAAGATGAAGAGGCTACCATGGCTCGGTTTTTAGGTGGTCTTAAGAGAGAAATTGCTGATGTGGTTGAGTTGCAAAATTACATGGATTTGGAGGAAATGGTTCATGTAGCCGAAAAGGTAAAAAGGCAGCAAAAGAGAAGATATGGTTCGAACAAGTTTCCTTCTAAGAACCATTCATGGAACAAGAAGGAAGATGACAAGAAAGATTCAAAGAAGTTTGAGCCAAAGAAATCTTTCTCCAAAGGTGACACTAGTAAACCTTCTACTTCTTCTACTTCCAAACTAACATGTTTTCGTTGTTTGGGAAAAGGACATATTGCTTCTCAATGTCCAAATCAGAAAACCATGATGTTACTTGAAGATGGCACAATTCTTAGCCAAAGTGAGGGCGAAGATGATGAAAAGGACATTGAAGAAGTTGGAGAACAAATGGCTGAAGATAGTAGTGAGGAGGTGCTGGTCACAATCAGGACTTTGAATACACAAATTGGTGAACTGGATGATCAACGCAACAATATCTTCCACACTCGTTGTAGAGTTCAAGATAAGGTTTGTTTGTTAATCATTGATAGCGGTAGTTGTACTAATGTTGCAAGTTCTCTTCTTGTAGAAAAGCTGGAACTACCTGTTATCAAGCATCCTAGTCCTTATAGGTTGCAATGGCTGAATGATCATGGAGAAGTAAGGGTCAATCGCCAAGTGAAAGTCCCTTTTTCAATTGGCAAATATGAAGATGAAATTCTTTGTGATGTGGTTCCAATGGACGCTGGACACATCTTGTTGGGAAGACCTTGGGAGTACGATCATGATGCCAAGCATTTTGGAAAGACAAATCAGTACCAAATTGTTCACAACAA
The DNA here is from genome assembly GCA_030378225.1 of Knoxia roxburghii. Taxonomy (NCBI): domain Eukaryota; kingdom Viridiplantae; phylum Streptophyta; class Magnoliopsida; order Gentianales; family Rubiaceae; genus Knoxia; species Knoxia roxburghii. The sequence continues at coordinate 26,026,811 of CM059420.1, read as the reverse complement.
GAAGTCTTACACTCATGTACCTTTGACACCTCAACAGGTTCATAAAGAGCAAGTGAAAATGAGAGAAAAAAGGCATCAAGAGAAAAGTGAGAAAAAAAAGCCAAAAGAGTGTAAAAAGCAAGAGATTGTGAGGAAAAAAGCAAAGGGAGTGAAAAAGAAAAAGCAAGGGATTGTGAGGACAAAAGCAAAGGGAGTGATAGTAAGAAAGATTCAAAGGCAAGTGAGAAAAAAAAAAGCCTTCTTTGCTAGCATGAGAGATGTAGAAAGAGCCCTCAAAGCAAAAGACCATTGCTTTATTCTCTTATTCAATGAATCTGCTCTTGTTTCTAATGACTTACCTAGTGATTTGCCACTAGAAATTGTTGGTGTTTTGAATGAATTTTCAGATGTCATACCCGAAGAGCTACCAAAGGGATTACCACCAATTAGGGGGATAGAGCACCAAATTGATTTTGTGCCTGGATCACAAGTGCCAAATCGGCCAGCATACAGGATGAATCCGGAGGAGACCAAGGAATTACAAAAACAAATTGATGAACTCTTGGAAAAAGGTAGTATTCGTGAGTCTTTGAGTCCTTGTGCCGTTCCAGTCATTTTGGTTCCCAAAAAGGATGGAACTTGGCGCATGTGTGTAGATTTTAGGGCTGTTAACAAAATTACCATTAAGTATCGTCACCCTATTCCTAGATTAGATGACATGCTTGATGAATTGTTTGGTGCAAAGTTCTTCACTAAAATTGACTTAAAATCTGGTTATCACCAAATTAGAGTTAAGGAAGGTGATGACTGGAAAACAGCTTTCAAGACTAAATATGGACTCTATGAGTGGCTTGTTATGCCTTTTGGCTTAACAAACGCCCCTAGTACTTTTATGAGACTCATGAATCATGTGCTTAGATATTTCATTGGAAAATTTGTGGTTGTTTACTTTGACGACATTCTGATCTATAGCAAAAGTTTTGATGATCATGTTGAACATTTAAGACTTGTCATGGCTACACTTCGTGAAGAAAAATTGTATGCTAATCTTAAAAAGTGTGTCTTTTGTGTGGAACAAATAACTTTTCTTGGGTTTGTGGTAAGTTCTGATGGGTTAAGTGTTGATGATGAAAAGATCAAGGCTATCAGGGAATGGCCTACTCCAACCAATGCAACCGAGGTGAGATCTTTTCATGGCCTTGCTAGTTTTTATAGGAGGTTTGTGCGTGATTTCTCTACTAAAGCAGCCCCCTTGAATGAACTAGTAAAGAAAACTGTGAAGTTTGAATGGGGTGAAAACCAACAAAAAGCTTTTGATCTTCTTAAGCATGAGTTGACTAACTCTCCTGTTTTAGCTTTACCTGATTTTTCTAAGGCTTTTGAGGTTGAGTGTGATGCTTCAGGGGTTGGAATAGGGGCTGTTCTTCTTCAAGGTGGTCGCCCAATTGCCTACTTTAGTGAGAAACTCAATGGGGCAGCCATGAATTACCCTACTTATGACAAGGAGCTCTATGCCATTGTGAGAGCATTGGAGACATGGCAACACTACCTCATGCCATGTGAATTTGTGGTACATACGGACCATGAGTCCATAAAGTATCTCAAAGGACAAAAATTTGCACAAGCGACATGCCAAATGGATCTCTTTTATTGAGACTTTCCCTTACGTGGTCAAGTACAAAAAGGGTAAGGAAAATTTAGTGGCTGATGCACTATCTCGGAGGTACACTCTTATCACTACAATGCATGCTACTATCATGGGATTTGAATTCATTAAAGATTTGTATGAATCTGATGTTGATTTTTCAACCATTTTTGTTACATGTGAAAAAGGAGCATTTGAAAAGTTTTACCGATATGAGGGGTACTTGTTTAAAGGAAATCAGTTGTGTATTCCTATTTGCTCACTTAGGGAATTGCTTGTTAGAGAAGCTCATTGTGGAGGATTAATGGCGCATTTTGGGGTTCTCAAAACTTGTGACATTTTGAGTGAACACTTTTTCTGGCCTAGTATGAAAAAGGATGTGCAAAAGGTATGTGAAAGGTGTCTTGAATGTAAAAAGGCTAAATCCACTTCACTTCCCCATGGATTGTATACACCACTTCCTATTCCCAATGCACCTTGGATTGATGTATCGATGGATTTTGTGCTTGGTTTACCAAGGTCTCAGAGGGGGATGGATTCTATCTTTGTGGTAGTTGATAGGTTTTCTAAGATGTCTCATTTCATTGCATGTAAAAAGACAGATAATGCTAGTCATGTGGCTAATATGTTTTTCAAAGAGATTGTTCGTCTTCATGGTATTCCAAGAACCATTGTTTCAGATAGAGATGTAAAATTTCTAAGTTACTTTTGGAAAACCTTGTGGGGTAAATTGGGGACTAAGCTTTTGTTTTCAACTTCAAGTCATCCTCAAACTGATGGTCAAACTGAGGTCACTAATAGGACCTTGGGAATGTTGTTGAGAGCATTAATCAAAAAGAATTTGAAGAGTTGGGAGGATTGTCTTCCAATAGCTGAGTTTGCTTATAATCGTACTTTGCATTCTACTAATGGTTTCTTACCATTTGAGTTGGTTTATGGATTTAACCCTTTAACTCCCTTGGATTTGTCTCCATTACCAATTAAAGAACAGGTTAACTTAGATGGAGCTCAAAGGGCTGAGCAAGTGAAAAAGCTTCATGAGCAAGCTCGTGCCAATATTGAGAAAAAGACCAAGCAATATGCCAAGCAAGCTAATAAGGGGAGTAAATAAGTCATTTTTGAACCTGGAGATTGGGTTTGGATTCACATGCGCAAGGAACGATTTCAAACTGCTAGGCGTTCAAAGCTACATCCACGGGGAGATGGACCATTTCAAGTGGTGTCTAGAATCAATGACAATGCCTACAAGCTTGACCTTCCCGAGGAGTATGGTATTAGTTCTTCATTCAATGTTTCTGACTTATCTCCTTTCGAATTTGATACAGGTACATTGGATTCGAGGACGAATTCGGGGACGAATCCTTTTCAAGGGGGAGGGAATGATGGGAATCAAGCTAGTTCGTGTGGACGAAAAGGTCATCAACTCAAGTGAAGCTCAGAAAGCTAAGGCCCAGCAAGACAAATCCATTCCACCAAGTCCAATTCAAGATATAGTTGGGCCTCTCACAAGGCTAAGGAAGCAAAAGATGGAAGAGGCTTTGTCCAAGTTAGCTACAAAATCATTAGAAGAAGCTCAGTCCAACTACACCTCATTCAAGCCCAAGCTCTATAATCTTGTGGGAGTCTTGGACCAAGCTTCTAGCTAATGATTTATGGGCTGCGCTCCACACTCTTTCACAGCCCAAATGGAGTGCAACAAAACACAAGTGCTGATTCTTATGTTCTACCCAACCCGAGAGCAAGTTTTGGGTGCAAGTCCAATTCCATTAGATGTTTTTTCGGCCCATATCAGTTCAGAATACTCAAGGAACATTCTAGGATGTTTCCACACGTTTTTGGGGTCAATTAGAAGCATTGGATCAGCCTTGGTGGTCAAATTCATGAAGACTAGTTAATGAAGACTTTCCAAGTTCTCTAGGTGCATGAATCTTCACTTAAAGCCTTCAAAGCTCTTCATTTCGGTACCAAGACTCAAGAAAGCAACTTTTCAGAATTCCAACATCATTGGAACATGTTCTCTTTTATGTGAAAAGGTGCAATGCTTCACATATCAAGAATTGAAGTTGGAAAGCCACCCGGGAAACTAAATGGTCACTAGTTTTCATCAAAAATAATTCTAAGTCTTTTATTTTCATTTTAGCTTAATAATTTCGTGGCTTTTGAATAGGAATCAGATTATTATTAGTATTTTAAGAGTCATAAGTCAATAAGTCAAGTTAGGGACTAGTTTTGCAAAACATTATAAGTCTAAGACTTTAGTTTGTAAATTACTATTATCATGTAAGGTTCTCCTTTTTGTTATAAAAGGAGCTAAGTATTATTCAATAAGAAGATTTTGGAGAGTTATAAACTTGTTAAGGAGTTTCCTTAAGTACTAGTCTTGAACTAGATGGGGTTTTGTAAGTTTTCCTTACATAACTAACAGCTTATCATTCAAATCTTCTTCTATTTGAATGTGGCGCTTTTAACTCTTCTTTCTATTCCATTGTAATTCAAAGGTGTTAGATTTGATACATCTATCATTGTTGGGTTCACCAGATTAGATTGGGGGTTGGGATCATCACTTAATATTTTGTTGTGATTCAAAGGTTTTTGGTTTCTATACCATTGATTGTTGAATTTAACATTAGAAAGGTATTGTTCTCAGAAGAATTCTTTCATTCTTCGAGGATTGCTTGTTTGACGATTTATTGGAGGTGTTCTTCTCATTGCCAATATTCTCTAAACAAGAGGTCTTAGGGTTTGTGAGAAAGTTCAACAAGAAAACGATCTAAATTTGTTGAATCTATAATCGGATTCACATCATAAACTCCGGGCAGAGATCAAACTCCTAAGGATAGAAAGAGATCAAGAACGAACACCAATGAGAGATAGAGATCGGGGTTCACGAGAATCACAAGATTCTCAAGAGTCCACCTCAGGGGAGTCCTCGTACAAGCCCAATGTGACCTTTTCCCAGTTCAAAGGAAGGTAGACACCGAGGTCTCATGGTGGAGCAACCCGTTATATGAAGATAATAGTTCTGCACAAAATAGTGGGGCGCCAGTTGGGTCCAAAGTATCCTTAAGGTAATATCTAACCCTTTGTTTTCAAGTTCTCCGATTTACCCCTCCAAACCATCAATTTCTCAATTTACAAGTAATAGTGCTACTAACAAGCCTGTTTCAAGGCTAGTTACATGTTTCAAATGCCTAGGAAAGAGGCACGCACACTCTCAATGCCCTAACCAAATGACGATGGTAGCAATAGACGATGACACTATAGTGGAGAATGAGGAAGAAGGAGAAGGGGCTGAATTTGGCAAGAACGAATTTGAGGAGGCAAAGTATGTTGCCTATGACGGTGTAGACAATGCTTGCTTTGTATCTTTGCAAGTACCCGAGGTACCTGCACAAGATACAACCGGTTTGGCCAAGGAAATCACGCCCAATGAACAAGCCAAGCATAAAGATGTGTGTGAACAAACCAAGGGAATCCCCACAACGAGGAACTCCGGTCTCACCCAAACCACTTGAGTCCCTTCAAAGAGTTTGCTAAGCTTACCACTGGCCCTAACTTCCCTTCCTAAATTTGTAAAGCCTATTTTTACGTTAACATTTGATTCTTTAACCTATTTTTCTTTTCTTGTACAGAATTTGCAAAGTAAAGACTTGACATGGACGACAATGCCCTCGACATTTAAAGTGAAAATCAGTCCACCACGGGTCCAAGTAAAAGAGTATGGTGATTTGGATCAGATCTCACTAACTCGTTTCCTTTTTTTCTGCTTTATAGGTTCTCAAGATTTGAGGACAAATCTTTTCGAAGAAGGGGAGGATGTTACGATCCTACGGATCAAACCCGCACTCTTTGCCTTTCTCTTTATTTTTCAACCTATTCTCTTGAATCCTATTTTTAAATGATTTTTTTTAAGGGTCTAATTCTTTTTGTTTGATTGTTTTCGGTCAAGAAATTAATTTAGTAATTTATTTCTCCTTGTTGATAATCTTGGCTCATTTTAATCTATTTTATTTGATTAGAATTATTTTAGTTGATTAGTATTTTAATTGGTTCAATAATAGTGCTAATCTAAGTATTTCACCTAATTGTTGTCTAGTAATAATTTTTCGGTCCAGCCTAGTTTATTAATATTAATATTATTTTTTTATTTTATTAGTTTATTAGCTTTAATTTGTTTGGTCTAATATTTGGGCCAGCTTGTATTTATTTTGGTGCAGGATATTTGTGGGCAGCCCAAAGAAATTGTGGAAGCAATAATTTATTCGAGCAGCCTTATTAATTATTCGGGCTGATTATTTATTGGAGCAAGCAAGATTGGATTTCACCGAAATCATGGTTAGCCAATGTTTGGTCAAAATTGCAAGGGAAATACAAGGTGATGAGTTCCAAGGTAGTAATGCTAAAGATGTCAAAGATGATGATGGCGAAGGCATGACCGAACCACCCTCAACTCCAAATAATTCTGCACATATCATTCCACCAAATCCACTTGAAGGGATGACGGGCCCAATGACTCGTTTGAAAAAGAAAAGGATGCAAGAAGCCTTGAACATTTTGATTCTTGAAGTCTGTTCAAAAGAGGATCCAACGGCTACCTCAATTCATGCTAAATATCAACATTTTGCAAGTCTTGGATCTTGATCCAAATGGTGTGGGAAGTACTTTTTTATGCAACTTCCAGAAGTGAACATTTCCTCCGACATGCCCAAGTCGCCTGAGAAAGGTTGGGCAGAATATAACTTTTCCTCTGACATGCCCATGTCGCCTGAAGAAGGTTGAACGTCGCATTTATAAGCTGAATTTATGGACGAAATTCAACAGCATTTGGGTGATATTTTCAAGTTGTTTTCTGCATTTTTTTTAGTATTTAGAATATTAGAATTAAGTGCAAGAGTCTTCTAGGTCAAAGAGCTTTAGAATTAAGTTGGTCAAAGAGAAGTGTTAATGCTAGTCTTGACTAGAAGATTTAGAATTGCTCCTTTAATCCTTTTGTAATTTCCAACCTTGGTCCCTCTTGAAACTCTATAAATAGGGGCCTTGGTTAACTTTTAGAATTGAAGATTTGATGTTATAAACTTTAAGGAATTTTCCTTTCTTTGCTAGTTTCTTAGTGAGCTAGTTTTAGTCTTACAAGTATGCTTGCAAAACTTATTTGGTTATCAACTAAAACTCTTCCTTTTAGTTGTGGCGCCTTCTACTCTTCTTTTCTAATTCATTTCATAATCCAAAGGTGTTAGGTTTATCAGTTTGAAAATTAGAGGGGTTGGGAATAGTAATTTCAAAACTACCATTTTATGATTCAAAGGTGATAGGTTTCATCCTATTGTTGTTGGGTCTATTTTGGTTTGGGTTGTTTTTGCTTGGAAGATTTCAAGACATCTTTCAATATAGTGTGATTCAAAGGTGTTGATTTCATTAATACTCAATATTGTTGAATCCACCTGAGCTAGTTGTTTTGCTCAAAAGATCAATCGAGGACGATTCTACAATTCACGTGAATTCGTACCTTGGATTCACATCACAAGGCTTTATTACGGGTCAGGGAAATCATTAGTTCGGCCCACAGAAAAAGACAAGATAATGGACTAATTGGATTTCAAAAGGATTACATGGAAATGCACTTCACAAATGGAGGATGCGTGTCAAATTAATTAAGCCCAGAATTGGAGCCATTTGGTGAAACAAAGCAACAAAATTGGAGGAGAATTTCTGGAATAATTAGGCTGAAAGAACAAGTCAAAGATTTAGCCACAATCTGGGCAGCTGAAAAATTGGGATGAGTTAGACAAAGAATATTTAATTTCAGCTAGAAATAGGTTAAATAATATCTCAAAAAAAATATTTAATTTTGAGAGTTGAAAAAGTCTAGAATCCAAGTGTAACTATACTAGGGTTTTAGGGTATTTTTGTAATTGTAAGGTCTTTCCTTCTCCTATAAATAGAGAAGGAATTCAGCCATTTTAATTCATGGTTTGAATAGCCAAGAACAAGTTTTCTCTCAAAAATTTGAATCATCATTTTGCATTTATCATTAGCTCGGGTAGAAAAGCTAGTGTGGTTGCTTCCTTAGGTTCTTCCTTTTGAAGGCCTCGTCCCTCTACCACCACAAAGTTCCACCTCCTTGAAAGCACTAGATTAGGGACCTAATGATCTTCCTCAACCCCTCAACAAGAATTCAGCCATAGTTTCATGTCATTATTCCAAAATTCAAGCCACTAAAAAGCCTCGTCACAGTTGGACCTCTGCCGGAATTCTAATTGTGTGGAAGGATCATATCATTTTGGTATCAAAGCTAAAAGTGCTATCAAGGGTAAGTGTTGTTATAACACCTTGTGGAAGGAAGGATCCTTCTCCTTCTCCAAGTTGTTATAATCAACAATCTAAAATCGAAAAAGGCTTAAGAAATCGGTTCTATAGCCGGATTTTCTTCCCTTGAATCCGATAAATTCTTTTGTATTAATTTTGTTCATATTATTCATTTTTAATTCTTGTTCTTAATTTTGTTCATTATTTTTCTTGTTCATAATTTTTATTTATTTATTTATATTTTTATTTTGTCTATTTGATCTTACTTTTTTTTTTTGTACCACATTCTATTTTCGTGTTATTTGAATTTTTTTTCTTTCTTTTATAATTTTATTGTCCTTATTTTTGTGGATAAATTTTTTTTCTTTGTTTGCTGAAATTAATTGAAAAAAAAAATGATGCATGCATAATCAAGTTGGCTAAATTCAAAATTTTGAAATTTAAAAAATTTTAAAATTTGAATTTGTGATAAGATTGTTATCTTTATCTTGCTATCCATCTAGATAATTCTAAAACTTGAAACTTGCATGTGTCACTAGAAAAAAAATTCAAATTCAAATTTTGAAATTTGAAACTTTGAAAAAAACAATAAAAAAAATTTGCCTTGAAATTTGTAATTATATTATTGTAAGTAAAAAAAAATTTAATTTGAATTTTAAATTTGAAAGTTGAAATTTGTAATTATTTAATTGCTTACTTATTTGTGCATTTTTTTCTTTTTTTTTTTCTTCTTTCATCCACACTTTAGGGAAAAAAAATGAAAAGATAATCATTGAAAAGGGAAAATTCTTTGGTTTTAAGTCACCTAGTATAACTAAAGTTGAATTTGGTGATTTCTTTCCAAAAAGTTAGAAACACTTTGAGATTATTTGTTATCGTACCTATTCTGTGATCGTGTAACTACCATAAAACTCCCTAATTGTGGTACGTCTTACTTGAATCAAACTTTTGAGTAATTTTCTTTGTATTTCTATTAACTTTTCTTTGGTTTTTTGTATAACTTGTTTAAGCCACCTATGGTAGGGTAGGGTTGCACTTGGAAAAAGTGTCTCCTTACAAAAGTGTAAAGCCCAAAGGCTAAGAGATTAAAAAAAAAAATACAGAAGCACTCAAATAAATTTTGTGCAAAAGTGTAAAGGCCAAAGGCCAAGAAAGAGCATATAAGCACTTAAACAAATTTTGTGCGGCTCAAATTTTAAAAGGAGTTCTTGTGCAAAGTAAAAGAAAACCCTTAGGTGAAAGTGTAAGGCTTACTTATACTCTAACCAAAGGAGAAGTTTTTTGGAGTACCTAAGAGGTTGTTCAAAGGTTTTTCAACATTAGGCGCCATATTAGAAAAGAGATAATAATGGGAAATAACAAAGGTCATAGAGTCTTGGTATTATAACTCATTTTCTCCTAACTTTGCAGATTGATAACCAAACAACCAAGGAAGTACAAAGAGGCTTAAGGCCAACGGTTTTTCCTCAAAGACTAGGTCTAAAAATTGGCTCACTAGGCACACACAAAGCACAAGCATTCATAAGTGTTTCTTTTATTGTTATATTTTTCTAATTCTAGAATTTTCTTTTGCCTTAGCTTAAAGCCTTTGTGAATATCTAACTAAGTGTTGAAATTTGTGAATCTCTAGTTAAGTGTAAAATTTGTGAATATCTTTATATGTCTTTTTGAAATTTTGTGACTAACCTTAAGGGAGAATACCACTCCTACCCAAAAAATCTTGTCTCAGATGGCCAACTTCAATAACAAAGAAGATTCAGAGCTATACATCCCTCCCAAAACGGACCAAGAAAAGATGCTTAGGTATATCCTAACAGACAAGGTGAGGGACTACGAAAAGAGGTTTGCTAAACTCCGGGCAGAGATCAAACTCCTAAGGATAGAAAGAGATCAAGAACGAACACCAATGAGAGATAGAGATCGGGGTTCACGAGAATCACAAGATTCTCAAGAGTCCACCTCAGGGAAGTCCTCGTACAAGCCCAATGTGACCTTTTCCCAGTTCAAAGGAAAGGTAGACACCGAGGTCTCATGGTGGAGCAACCCGTTATATGAAGATAATAGTTCTGCACAAAATAGTGGGGCGCCAGTTGGGTCCAAAGTATCCTTAAGGTAATATCTAACCCTTTGTTTTCAAGTTCTCCGATTTACCCCTCCAAACCATCAATTTCTCAATTTACAAGTAATAGTGCTACTAACAAGCCTTTTTCAAGGCTAGTTACATGTTTCAAATGCCTAGGAAAGAGGCACGCACACTCTCAATGCCCTAACCAAATGACGATGGTAGCAATAGACGATGACGCTATAGTGGAGAATGAGGAAGAAGGAGAAGGGGCTGAATTTGGCAAGAACGAATTTGAGGAGGCAAAGTATGTTGCCTATGACGGTGTAGACAATGCTTGCTTTGTATCTTTGCAAGTACCCGGTACCTGCACAAGATACAACCGGTTTGGCCAAGGAAATCACGCCCAATGAACAAGCCAAGCATAAAGATGTGTGCGAACAAACCAAGGGAATCCCCACAACGAGGAACTCCGGTCTCACCCAAACCACTCGAGTCCCTTCAAAGAGTTTGCTAAGCTTACCACTGGCCCTAACTTCCCTTCCTAAATTTGTAAAGCCTATTTTTACGTTAACATTTGATTCTTTAACCTATTTTTCTTTTCTTGTACAGAATTTGCAAAGTAAAGACTTGACATTGACAACAATGCCCTCGACATTTAAAGTGAAAATCAGTCCACCACGGGTCCAAGTAAAAGAGTATGGTGATTTGGATCAGATCTTACTAACTCGTTTTCTTTTTTTCTGCTTTATAGGTTCTCAAGATTTGAGGACAAATCTTTTCGAAGAAGGGGAGGATGTTACGATCCTACGGATCAAACCCGCACTCTTTGCCTTTCTCTTTATTTTTCAACCTATTCTCTTGAATCTTATTTTTAAATAATTTTTTTAAGGGTCTAATTCTTTTTGTTTGATTGTTTTCGGTCAAGAAATTAATTTAGTAATTTATTTCTCCTTGTTGATAATCTTGGCTCATTTTAATCTATTTTATTTGATTAGAATTATTTTAGTTGATTAGTATTTTAATTGGTTCAATAATAGTGCTAATCTAAGTATTTCACCTAATTGTTGTCTAGTAATAATTTTTTGGTCCAGCCTAGTTTATTAATATTAATATTATTTTTTTATTTTATTAGTTTATTAGCTTTAATTTGTTTTGTCTAATATTTGGGCCAGCTTGTATTTATTTTGGTGCAGGATATTTGTGGGCAGCCCAAAGAAATTGTGGAAGCAATAATTTATTCGAGCAGCCTTATTAATTATTCGGGCTGATTATTTATTGGAGCAAGCAAGATTGGATTTCACCGAAATCATGGTTAGCAAATGTTTGGTCAAAATTGCAAGGGAAATACAAGGCTTTATTACGGGTCAGGGAAATCATTAGTTCGGCCCACAGAAAAAGACAAGATAATGGACTAATTGGATTTCAAAAGGATTACATGGAAATGCACTTCACAAATGGAGGATGCGTGTAAAATTAATTAAGCCCAGAATTGGAGCCATTTGGTGAAATAAAGCAACAAAATTGGAGGAGAATTTCTAGAATAATTAGGCTGAAAGAACAAGTCAAAGATTTAGCCACAATCTGGGCAGCCGAAAAATTGGGATGAGTTAGGCAAAGAATATTTAATTTCAGCTAGAAATAGGTTAAATAATATCTCAAAAAAAATATTTAATTTTGAGAGTTGAAAAAGTCTAGAATCCAAGTGTAACTAGACTAGGGTTTTAGGGTATTTTTGTAATTGTAAGGTCTTTCCTTCTCCTATAAATAGAGAAGGAATTCAGCCATTTTAATTCATGATTTGAATAGCCAAGAACAAGTTTTCTCTCAAAGCTTTGAATCATCATTTTGCATTTATCATTAGCTCGGGTAGAAAAGCTAGTGTGGTTGCTTCCTTAGGTTCTTCCTTTTGAAGGCCTCGTCCCTCTACCACCACAAAGTTCCACCTCCTTGAAAGCACTAGATTAGGGACCTAATGATCTTCCTCAACCCCTCAACAAGAATTCAGCCATAGTTTCCTGTCATTATTCCAAAATTCAAGCCACTAAAAAGCCTCGTCACAATTGGACCTCTGCCGGAATTCTAATTGTGTGGAAGGATCATATCACCCAACCTACCGAGGTATAGGTCTCAATTGACCGCACTCTTTGGCAAATCAAAGCATACGATATCCAACCCTCACGTCCGTCCCAATCTCGGGATTGAGAGATTGAATACTAGGACTGAATTGACTACACCGATCAGTATAAGTCAATTCTATCCAAACTGGTCGTGCTCAATATGCCCCGGGCACATCCGTGTGATTTAAACTAGTCTAGATAAACTAATTTCCAAACCACACGACAACCTATACCGATAGTATGTTCAGACTATCTCGGTTACAAGCATACTTTTTATATATCAATACTTTAACCGATCTACTGTGTCTTTCCACACCCCGTTATCTAGTTCTATGATATAAAGGAACAAATTTATACCGAAACAAAATGATATGTCATCTGTGGATATTAGTTTTTGATACAAGCCATAGCTTTTCTGTATTCAAAACTAACAATCTCCCACTAATACTCAAAGCTATGCTAAGAAGTACAAAAGGTGTCCAACCCGCTATTACACTGCTGTCATAGTGAAATCTCCAGAACGCCTTTAAGCTCACGCACATGGCTCCCTCAAGAATCTGACTCCCATGCCCTCTACATGTCTCTCAAAGACTATTGGGGTCAATGGCTTGGTGAAAGGATCTGCAAGGTTGTCATCTGATGCTATCTTGGCCACGATCACGTCTCCCCTTTTTACGATCTCTCGTATCAGGTGGTACTTGCGCTCTATGTGTTTACTCGCCTTATGGGCTCGTGGTTCCCTCGAGTTAGTAACTGCACCATTGTTATCACAATAAACTGTGATCGACCTAGGCAACTCAGGAACCACATCTAAGTCCATCAGGAAGCTCCGGAGCCATACAGCCTCTTTCGCTGCCTCTTAGCGGCAACGCACTCAGCCTCCATGGTGGAGTCCGCCACGCATTTCTGCTTGACACTCCGCCATACTATGGCTCCACCTCCTAGAGTAAACACAAACCCAGAGGTAGACTTACTCTTGTCCAAATCACCTTGAAAGTCCGAATCTGTGTAACCCAATGGTACAAGCTCCTGTGCTCTATAAACTAGGACATAATCTCTCGTCCTACGCAAGTACTTGAGAATGCATTTTACTGCCTCCCAGTTAGCCTTCCCAAGGTTACTCTGATATCTGCTAACCATGCCAACGGCAAAGCAAATATTAGGCCTCGTACACAACATAGCATACATGAGGCTACCCACTGCAGAAGCATAGGGTACCGCCTTCATGGCATCTATCTCCTCAGCGGTCTTAGGACACTGCTCCTTAGACAAATGCACTCCATGCCTGAAAGGTAGTGAACCTTTCTTGGAGTTCTGCATGTTAAAACGGGCCAGAATCGTGTCTATGTAGGATGCCTGAGAGAGAGTCAGAGAATGTCTCCAACGATCTCAAATAATCTTAATCCCAAGGATATGTCCTGCCTCTCTCAAATCCTTCATATCGAATTGCATGGACAACCATGCCTTTACGTCTGACAACACCTTCTTACTGTTGCCAATCAGAAGGATGTTATCTACGTAAAGTACGAGGAACACCACCGTATCACCATCATGCCTGTGATAAACACACTGCTCATCCGGACACTGAGTGAATCCATAGGACTGGATAACCTCGTCAAAACGGATGTTCCAAGATCTGGATACTTGCTTAAGTCCATAAATGGACCTCCTAAGCCTGCATACCTTGTGCTCTTGGCCTTTAACAATGAAGTCCTCTGGTTACTACAGAAAGATGGTCTCCTCAAGACTTCCATTAAGGAAAGTTGTCTTGACGTTCATCTGCCAAATCTCATAGTCCATATAAGCAGCTATGGCCAAGAGAATCCGGATCGACTTGAGCATAGCTACCGGGTAAAAAGTCTCCTCATAATCGATCTCTTCTTTTTGAGTATACCCCTTCGCCACAAACCTAGCCTTGAAGGTCTCAACCCTCCCGTCAGATCCTCTCTTTCGCTTGTAGACCCATTTGCACCCAATAGGCCTAAACCCATCAGGAAGGTTTACCAGCTCCCAGACTTGATTTGAGTCCATAGAACATCTCAGCAATCATCGCTCTCTGACAAGAATCTGCATCTTTATCCTGGAGAGCCTCATTGTAGTTAACTGGGCCTGGTTCATGAGCGCCAGGGATAAAGTCAGAAGACTCACCCAAACCTATGTACCTCTCAGGCTGTCTGACAACCCTCCCACTACAACGAGGAGCAACCTGTGCAAGAGCATCATCTATGATAGTGTGTGCAGTCTCTTGTGGTGTGTCTTCCTGTACTTGTGCATCTGGAATAGTGGATTGACTTCTAAGCTCTTCCAATACTACCTTGCTGCTTGACTTGTGATCTAAAATATAGTCCTCCTCAAGAAATCTGGCATTGGTTCTGATCACCACCTTCTGATCCTGAGGACTATAAAATAGACCACCTCTCGTTCCTTTGGGGTAGCCTATAAACATCATAGTCTTGGTTTTTGCCTCTAACTTGCCTGCATCTGTCTCGAGCACATGTGCTGGACAACCCCAAATCCTGAGATGTCTCAGACTAGGCTTTCGCCCATTCCATAACTCTACTGGGGTCGTAGGCACAGACTTAGATGGCACAAGGTTGAGGATAAAACATGCTGTCTCTAAGGCATAACCCCAAAACGAGATAGACAACTCACTGTAACTCATCATCGATCTAACCATCTCCATAAGAGTCCTGTTCCTCCTCTCTGCTACACCATTCTGCTGGGGTGTGCCAGGTGCAGACAACTGGGTCTGAATACCCTCCTCCGAAAAATAGGTCCTACATTCACTAGAGAGGTATTCGTCACCTCGATCAGATCGCAAGGCCTTGATACTCTTACCCAGATGGTTCTCCACCTCAGCCTTGAACTCTCTGAACTTGCCAAAGCATTCAGACTTGTGGCGCATCAGGTATATGTATCCATATCTAGAATAATCATCTGTGAAAGTCACGAAATACTCATAACCACCTCTAGCCTGAACTGACATAGGCCCACACACGTCAGAATGAATCAACTCTAAAACCTCCTTGGCCCTATACCCCTTTGCATTGAAAGGCCTCTTGGTCATTTTACCCTCCAAGCAGGACTCACAGGTCGAATAGCTGTCAATATCTAGTAAGTCCAAGGACCCACTCTTGGCCAACCTTTGAATCCTACTAAGGTTGATGTGACCGAGTCTCAGGTGCCAAAGATAAGTCTGATTCAAAGGGGAAGACTCTTTTCTCTTATTATGATTCGGTGATGAACTACTAGTTTCTGTGTTTTGCATAACTGGGGAGTATGTCTTAATTAAAATCAAATTGTCAACCAATATACCAGAACATATAAGCATCTGGCCTTTTCTAATAAAAACTGATCCATCAGAAAATGCACACTTATAACATCCAAAACAAGTTTAGAAACAGAAAGTAAGTTCTTGCGAAAACTGGGTACATAAAGACAATCTCTCAAATGTAATAAAGAGTCTGAGAAATAAAGAAAAACTACTCCCACTGCAGCCACAGAAACTCTGGTAGTATTCCCAAGGTAGACCTGTAACTCTCCCTCTCTAAGCAGCCGGGTCACTTGGAACCCCTGCAAAGAATTACAAACGTGATCAGTGGCTCCTGAATCCACACACCAAGTATCTGTGGGAATCGCCGCTAAACATGTCTCAGTGACTAGGGAAAATTTGCACATACCTCGAGGCTTTGGGCAGTCCTTCTTCCAATGTCCCGCTTTTCCACATCTGAAGCATTTGCCTTTGGTCTTGTGCTTCTTGGCAATGCCAGCCTTGGGTCCATGATCAGCTCCTGCCTTCTGGCCTCTCTTCCTCTTTTGCTTCCTGGCTTTGGGCCCAGCAGAGGAACCTGAGGGACCAACAGTAGCAAAGGCTTGCTTCTTCTCAGCGAATAGGCCCTCAGTTGACACCAATGCAGTCATGAGCTCGGCGAGTGAATATGAGAGCTTGCCCATATTATAGTTCAACCGAAACTGCTCAAAACTGGGGGGCAAGCTCTGGAGAATGATATCGACCTGGGTCTCCCCATCAATATCGCCTCCCAGTACCTCGATCTCATTGATGCAACTGATCATGTCCAGCACGTGATCCCTCACTGAAGTGCCCTTAGCCATCCTAGCATTCATGAGTTTCCACATAGCTGGCTGCTTGGTTGCCCTGCCCTGATGTCCAAACATCTCCCTGAGGTTGAGCATCATATCGTAGGCTGAGGTAAACAACTGATGCTGGTGTTGCAGTACACTTGACATAGAAGCCAAGATGTAGCACCTGGTCATCTCTTCAGCCTTCTGCCACCTCGTATATGGCTCTCGCTGCTCAGGGGTGTTATCATCGCTGGGCTTAGGGGGGTACTCCTCAATGAGCACGTACTTGTAACCCTCGGCAGTAAGGACAATGTCCTGGTTACGTTTCCAATCAATATAGTTTGGACCGGTGAGTTTGTTCTGGTTCAATATGACAGCTAGCGGGTTGAACGACATATCAACTACAACTGAAAAACAAACAGTCAAGTTTCAGTATACTTTTTCGAAAATATTGAAAATCCTCAAAAAACAATATAATCTTCTACCGACATCTCTCATACCGGGATTAACGCAGGTCGCGATGGGTGAACGTCTACGCCAACCCACATTCGTTCGAGAAGAACCGAAGTTCATTAATTTCATTATCTGACCAATGATCTTATGATCAATGAAATTAATAATCGATAATTTTAACCGTACACGAAGATAGCGTAACCTCAATGGGAGGAATACCAAAAACGGTACACTAAGTATATGCCATTACGTGACTTCTAAGTTTGTTACATAGGATACTAATGCGCCTCGGATGGCGAGGGTGTCGCAACTTTCTCCAATTAAACTCACTATAGTCATCCATTTAGAAATTCATTCCGGTGATATCCGTGGTTGAAAACTCATCCGATAGGGAGGAAGGTCTAAGCCAACACGCAAGTTTAACCACATCACCAATGAACCCGTAATGGAGGCCATGGGGATATTAACCAACCCGCTCCCACTTAGATTTTTAAGCTTGAGGATTTTTACGTTTTAACATGCAATATCTTAATTATGGATATTCGCACCCATAAAATCGTTGGAGTTTTAATATGCAAATAATCTACCTTAGTTAATTGCACATTACCTTTTAAAAATGTTTTAGTTTGGTTTTCGTTCATGCAAAGAAAAATGGAAAACACACAATCAACGAAAAGACATAAATACGGGAAATTAAACAAATAAAATTTCCCGACTATTATGGCATTCTCTATCGTTGATTCCTTGACGCCTCGGTGACACGTCCCGTTATGTCGCTCCCACTCGTTATGTGGATTCCTCTCGATTCGCCTGGGTTTTCTCTGTTTTCTACGTAATTAGGAATCACCCAAAATTACGATAAACCAAAACCCGTGAATATAAGTTACCCAAAATAACGTCTTCGTCATAGTACATAAATTCCTATATACAAAGGCTTTTTTTAGGAATTTAAAGACGACATGATTAGATCAAATCCTACTACAAGATTTTTCTAATCCTACACGACTTCCAGCTCGTGGTTATTACTATTTCAGACATTTCCATTCAAAAACAATACGAGCCCGACATGTCCTGGGGTTTATGAATGAAAATTAAATTTCTACCATAATAGTCGGGAAACTAATAACCACCTGTTTAAGCATTTCGACAAAAATAATAATGCCAAAATAAAGCCATGTAATAAATCAAACAAGTATAAGACCGAAACCTACGCTCTGATACCATTTTGAAGGAAAACAGAACAAGCCCGGGCTAAATCAAAAACCTCACTTTCGTGCAATGCATTCCAGAATCGGAAGCTTTCGACCAAGCTCAGGCTCAAATTCATTTACCCACGAATGGATCTTGGCTTATACTTATTTAATTTATTAAAACGACATCTAACGCACAAAGATTTCATCTTTAATTAAAAGCGGAAGGATTAAAGATTATATGATGCGAATCTAGCTGAAACATCAAAGAAGCCTTGAACATTTTGATTCTTGAAGTCCATTCAAATGAGGATCCAAAAGCTACCTTAATTCATGCCCAAAATTACAACATTTTGCAAGTCTTGGATCTTCTTCCAAATGGTGTGTGGAAAGTACTTTTTTTTTGAAGATTCCAGAAGTGAACATTTCCTCCGACATGCCCATGTCGCCTGAGGAAGGTTGGGCAGAATAGAACTTTTCCTCTGACATGCCCATGTCACCTGAGGAAGGTTGGGCAGAATAGAACTTTTCCTCCTACATGCCCATGTCGCCTGCCCATGTTGCCTGAGGAAGGTTGGGATAGAACTTTTCCTCTGACATGCCCATGTCGCCTGAAGAAGGTTGAAAGTCGCATTTATGAGCTGAATTTGTGGACGAATTTCAACAGCATTTGGGTGATATTTTCAAGTTGTTTTCTGCATTTTTTAGTATTTAGAATATTAGAATTAAGTGCAAGAATCTTCTAGGTCAAAGAGCTTTTCTTGGTCAAAGAGAAGTGTTAATGCTAGTCTTGACTAGAAGATTTAGAATTGCTACTTTAATCCTTTTGTAATTTCCAACCTTAGTCCCTCTTGAAACTCTATAAATAGGGGCCTTGGTTAACTATTAGAATTCAAGATTTGATGTTATAAACTTTAAGGAATTTTCCTTTCTTTGCTAGTTTCTTAGTGAGCTAGTTTTAGTCTTGCAAGTATGCTTGCAAAACTTATTTGGCTTATCAACTAAAACTCTTCCTTTTAGTTGTGGCGCCTTTTACTCTTCGTTTCTAATTCATTTCATAATCCAAAGGTGTTAGGTTTATCCTAGTGTTGTTGGGTTTGAAAATTAGAGGGGTTGGGAATAGTAATTTCAAAACTACCATTTTATGATTCAAAGGTGATAGGTTTCATCCTATTGTTGTTGGGTCTATTTTGGTTTGGGTTGTTTTTGCTTGGAAGATTTCAAGATATCTTTCAATATAGTGTGATTCAAAGGTGTTGAGTTCATTAATACTCAATATTGTTGAATCCACTTGAGCTAGTTGTTTTGCTCAAAAGATCAATCGAGGACGATTCTACAATTCACGTGAATTCGTACCTTGGATTCACATCAGTTTGGTATCAGAGCTCAGTTTCCTTGATTTGATCATATCATTTTTTTTTTATCTTGCATCTTATTTTTATCATAGTTACCTTGTTTCTATTTGAAGGTTCAAGTTTGCAAGAAGAAAAAAAAAAAAAAAAAAGATAGTCAAAAAAAAAAAAAAAAAAGAGAAGAAACTATCTTTCTAGCTTCTTAAATTAATTTTGCAGGGATTTGTGATTCCAAGTGTGGGAAAAGTTTTGAGGGAAAGGTATCATCATTTTCTTTCTACTCTTATAATTTCTTTCTAAATCTTATTCTTGTTTCTTTTACATAATCATTGCATACTATCCTTTCTTTGACCTCTAAACTTTCTTTGTTGCCAAGTAAGAACTTTGAGTAGAATCTTGTAAGGGTTTAACGATTCTCACAAGAACTTGCAGGAGGAAAAGAGTGGTAAAATCTGAGTGTACCCTTACTAGATCGGCCTTGAACATGAGTGAAAATTTCTTTTCATTTGGGTTGAGACATATTAGGGAAAGGGGAAAAGGGGTGCGAGGTACTTTTATCTTTTGTTGTTCTAATGGCAGATCCAACCGGTGAAACACCTGAACAAAAAGCATGGAGGGAACACACCACAAGGCGATTGGAACAAATCATTGATAGGGTCACCACCCGAATGGACCAACTAGAACTTGCTTTTCAGCAAAGAGAAGAAAGGCAAGGAAGTCAACAAGATGATGCTCGTCGCGACACTAATTTTCATGTATGTGGGATCATTAATGACAAGGTTTGCCTTATCAACCTTGATTCCCATAATTCTGCTAACATGGCAAGTACTTATTTGATTGACAAGTGCAAACTATCTTCCTTTCCACATCCAAAGCCATACATGTATTCAAGTGAGTGTGGACTCGTGGAGGTAAAAGAAAAAGTGCTGGTTCCTTTTTGTTTTGGTAGATATCATGATTTTGTTAGTTGTGATATTGTACCAATGGTGTCTACAAATCTTCTTTTGGGAAAGCCATGGATGCATAATAAGAACTTTTTGCACAACAAATCAAGTGGAAAATATGTTTTCAATGGCTATGGTAGCAAAGTTACTCTTGCACCATTATCTCATTATGAGGTGCTCATGTTCCAAAGAAAAATGAAGCATATGAGTGAGAGTGGTAAAAGGAGTCATGAAAAAGCAAGAGTTGGTGAGAAGAAAAGCAAAGTGAGAGAAATGGAAAAAGAAAGAGACCTTAAGGAGAAAAGCAATAGGAGTGAAAAATGGCATGAAACTTATGATGAGTTAGAAAAGCCAAAAGAGACAGAAAAGGAAATTTTTAAGGGATTGAAAATTTCAAAAGGTGATATTGAGAGAAAAGATGAACATGAACGAGTTTGTGAGGTAGATAGGACAATATCTTCCCCACCTCTCAAAGTACTTTTATCTCCTAACAATTTTCCATCTTATTTGGTTTGTAAAAGTGAGATTTTTCAGGGACTTGAAGATAAAGGTTCTAAGGACACTTCTTTTGAAATTGAAATTGTCCAAGCAACACATAAACCATCTAGTTTCATTACAAGATGTTTTGAGGTAAAGAAATATGTTTTTGAGAATAAGTTGCAAAGGCAAGTGCATACTTCTCTTGCTGGGTGTTTGATTTGTAAGTCCACTGATTCCCGAGAGTCGTTATATTTTTGTGAATATGTGAATGAGTTCTTAACACTATTTGGGATGTTTCATTGTCATGAGTTGATACATCAATGTTCAGAATTTTGTGAGTCTTTTTGCTTTAAATCTCACTCTTCATTCTTTAGGAGATGCTCAAAATCTTGTGTGTTTTGGAACTCTTATGAGTTGAATATTTCTTTTCCATTTTTGGACCTTTGTGTGAATTCTCATAAGTTGGATATTTCTGGTGCAAATTCCAGATTTGGGTTTGTTTTCAATTTCTTGATATCATATGAATTTGGTGAGTTTTTGGTAATTATGGAACCCTTGAACATACGTGATTCATCAATTGTATTCTCACAAACACTTCAGGATCACCCATATAAAGGAATTCAAGTTTTTGGTTTGCTCATAAATTTTGTTTTGGAGTTAATTGGTTCATTGTGTTATAAGTCTACTCGCGCTTCTCATCAGTTACTACATTTTTGGGAGATTTTAGAATTTTGGAGAGCAATAAAATTCTTAAAATTTTGTGAACCATTGATCATGTGTGAAGTTGCAAAAGTTGTCACAAATCATTTGTTGCAAAATATGCATGTTTCTGGTCTTTTATGCATCATAAATTTTGATGTTAGCAATGAGTGTGGTGATAATTGTTTACACAATCTTGAGGTGTTTGTTCAATTTGAAGGAATTGTATTTTGTTGGATTATCTTTGTTACTTCTATCTTTAGAGATATACCAAGTGGGAAGCTTAAATTCAACACCAATTCTAATTCTATTTGGTTACCCGATTCAAGAAGTTGTAAGGTAAGACATTCTTTGTCTACTTCTTTAAGTGCTACTATTGATTCAATGCAATGGCGTGTTGGTTCTATTTTTAGAAGTTTGGAATCCAAGGAGAGCCCAACTACCGAGCCTATGGTAACTTCTAATCATTTGGTGACATTGCATAATGTTCTTAAATCTTATGATTTTGAACTTGTTACCTTAAGTTTGGATTGTTTTGTTGTTAAGTGGCAAGACATTCTATTGGCACATTTGTGTGATAAAAAGCTTGTAAAATCATTGCCAATTGAGAATGACTTTAAGTATGCTCAGGAACATGTGATAGATGATGCATTGCACTTTGAGTTACAAATTGGACCCTATGTTACCCAAGTGTTCTACAATTTTTCCATGAAATTATCTCTTTTGTATAATTTGGGAAAAAGACATGTCTCATGGTTGGTGTTCATTAGAACTTTTCCATATATGATTAAGTTCATACTTGGAAAAGAATTTGTATATTTTGATAAATAATTTCAGTAGTAATTTTAGATTTTCATCCTTTTACAGTTCTCTTGATAGTTTTTTTATTAATAAGGTTTTTCTTATTTAGTGGTCTTTAAATTTAATAAACTTTTGCGCTAGTGTGACTGAATTCATGAATATGCTTGAAGGATGCCATTGGGACGTGCACATATTTATGTGACTTTGAGAAAATGTGAGTAGAGTATATCCATGATGTGAGATTCCCATTCTAATATTTCTTTTTGGATCTGTAGATCGATTCTGATTCGAGGACGAATCATCTTCAAGAATGGGGGAATAATGCGAATCTAGCTGAAACATCAAAGAAGCCTTGAACATTTTGATTCTTGAAGTCCATTCAAATGAGGATCCAAAAGCTACCTTAATTCATGCCCAAAATTACAACATTTTGCAAGTCTTGGATCTTCTTCCAAATTGTGTGTGGAAAGTACTTTTTTTTTGAAGATTCCAGAAGTGAACATTTCCTCCGACATGCCCATGTCGCCTGAGGAAGGTTGGGCAGAATAGAACTTTTCCTCTGACATGCCCATGTCACCTGAGGAAGGTTGGGCAGAATAGAACTTTTCCTCCTACATGCCCATGTCGCCTGCCCATGTTGCCTGAGGAAGGTTGGGATAGAACTTTTCCTCTGACATGCCCATGTCGCCTGAAGAAGGTTGAAAGTCGCATTTATGAGCTGAATTTGTGGACGAATTTCAACAGCATTTGGGTGATATTTTCAAGTTGTTTTCTGCATTTTTTAGTATTTAGAATATTAGAATTAAGTGCAAGAATCTTCTAGGTCAAAGAGCTTTTCTTGGTCAAAGAGAAGTGTTAATGCTAGTCTTGACTAGAAGATTTAGAATTGCTACTTTAATCCTTTTGTAATTTCCAACCTTAGTCCCTCTTGAAACTCTATAAATAGGGGCCTTGGTTAACTATTAGAATTCAAGATTTGATGTTATAAACTTTAAGGAATTTTCCTTTCTTTGCTAGTTTCTTAGTGAGCTAGTTTTAGTCTTGCAAGTATGCTTGCAAAACTTATTTGGCTTATCAACTAAAACTCTTCCTTTTAGTTGTGGCGCCTTTTACTCTTCTTTTCTAATTCATTTCATAATCCAAAGGTGTTAGGTTTATCCTAGTGTTGTTGGGTTTGAAAATTAGAGGGGTTGGGAATAGTAATTTCAAAACTACCATTTTATGATTCAAAGGTGATAGGTTTCATCCTATTGTTGTTGGGTCTATTTTGGTTTGGGTTGTTTTTGCTTGGAAGATTTCAAGATATCTTTCAATATAGTGTGATTCAAAGGTGTTGAGTTCATTAATACTCAATATTGTTGAATCCACTTGAGCTAGTTGTTTTGCTCAAAAGATCAATCGAGGACGATTCTACAATTCACGTGAATTCGTACCTTGGATTCACATCAGTTTGGTATCAGAGCTCAGTTTCCTTGATTTGATCATATCATTTTTTTTTTATCTTGCATCTTATTTTTATCATAGTTACCTTGTTTCTATTTGAAGGTTCAAGTTTGCAAGAAGAAAAAAAAAAAAAAAAAAAAGATAGTCAAAAAAAAAAAAAAAAAAAGAGAAGAAACTATCTTTCTAGCTTCTTAAATTAATTTTGCAGGGATTTGTGATTCCAAGTGTGGGAAAAGTTTTGAGGGAAAGGTATCATCATTTTCTTTCTACTCTTATAATTTCTTTCTAAATTTTATTCTTGTTTCTTTTACATAATCATTGCATACTATCCTTTCTTTGACCTCTAAACTTTCTTTGTTGCCAAGTAAGAACTTTGAGTAGCATCTTGTAAGGGTTTAACGATTCTCACAAGAACTTGCAGGAGGAAAAGAGTGGTAAAATCTGAGTGTAACTTACCCTTACTAGATCGGCCTTGAACATGAGTGAAAATTTCTTTTCATTTGGGTTGAGACATATTAGGGAAAGGGGAAAAGGGGTGCGAGGTACTTTTATCTTTTGTTGTTCTAATGGCAGATCCAACCGGTGAAACACCTGAACAAAAAGCATGGAGGGAACACACCACAAGGCGATTGGAACAAATCATTGATAGGGTCACCACCCGAATGGACCAACTAGAACTTGCTTTTCAGCAAAGAGAAGAAAGGCAAGGAAGTCAACAAGATGATGCTCGTCGCGACACTAATTTTCATGTATGTGGGATCATTAATGACAAGGTTTGCCTTATCAACCTTGATTCCCATAATTCTGCTAACATGGCAAGTACTTATTTGATTGACAAGTGCAAACTATCTTCCTTTCCACATCCAAAGCCATACATGTATTCAAGTGAGTGTGGACTCGTGGAGGTAAAAGAAAAAGTGCTGGTTCCTTTTTGTTTTGGTAGATATCATGATTTTGTTAGTTGTGATATTGTACCAATGGTGTCTACAAATCTTCTTTTGGGAAAGCCATGGATGCATAATAAGAACTTTTTGCACAACAAATCAAGTGGAAAATATGTTTTCAATGGCTATGGTAGCAAAGTTACTCTTGCACCATTATCTCATTATGAGGTGCTCATGTTCCAAAGAAAAATGAAGCATATGAGTGAGAGTGGTAAAAGGAGTCATGAAAAAACAAGAGTTGGTGAGAAGAAAAGCAAAGTGAGAGAAATGGAAAAAGAAAGAGACCTTAAGGAGAAAAGCAATAGGAGTGAAAAATGGCATGAAACTTATGATGAGTTAGAAAAGCCAAAAGAGACAGAAAAGGAAATTTTTAAGGGATTGAAAATTTCAAAAGGTGATATTGAGAGAAAAGATGAACATGAACGAGTTTGTGAGGTAGATAGGACAATATCTTCCCCACCTCTCAAAGTACTTTTATCTCCTAACAATTTTCCATCTTATTTGGTTTGTAAAAGTGAGATTTTTCAGGGACTTGAAGATAAAGGTTCTAAGGACACTTCTTTTGAAATTGAAATTGTCCAAGCAACACATAAACCATCTAGTTTCATTACAAGATGTTTTGAGGTAAAGAAATATGTTTTTGAGAATAAGTTGCAAAGGCAAGTGCATACTTCTCTTGCTGGGTGTTTGATTTGTAAGTCCACTGATTCCCGAGAGTCGTTATATTTTTGTGAATATGTGAATGAGTTCTTAACACTATTTGGGATGTTTCATTGTCATGAGTTGATACATCAATGTTCAGAATTTTGTGAGTCTTTTTGCTTTAAATCTCACTCTTCATTCTTTAGGAGATGCTCAAAATCTTGTGTGTTTTGGAACTCTTATGAGTTGAATATTTCTTTTCCATTTTTGGACCTTTGTGTGAATTCTCATAAGTTGGATATTTCTGGTGCAAATTCCAGATTTGGGTTTGTTTTCAATTTCTTGATATCATATGAATTTGGTGAGTTTTTGGTAATTATGGAACCCTTGAACATACGTGATTCATCAATTGTATTCTCACAAACACTTCAGGATCACCCATATAAAGGAATTCAAGTTTTTGGTTTGCTCATAAATTTTGTTTTGGAGTTAATTGGTTCATTGTGTTATAAGTCTACTCGCGCTTCTCATCAGTTACTACATTTTTGGGAGATTTTAGAATTTTGGAGAGCAATAAAATTCTTAAAATTTTGTGAACCATTGATCATGTGTGAAGTTGCAAAAGTTGTCACAAATCATTTGTTGCAAAATATGCATGTTTCTGGTCTTTTATGCATCATAAATTTTGATGTTAGCAATGAGTGTGGTGATAATTGTTTACACAATCTTGAGGTGTTTGTTCAATTTGAAGGAATTGTATTTTGTTGGATTATCTTTGTTACTTCTATCTTTAGAGATATACCAAGTGGGAAGCTTAAATTCAACACCAATTCTAATTCTATTTGGTTACCCGATTCAAGAAGTTGTAAGGTAAGACATTCTTTGTCTACTTCTTTAAGTGCTACTATTGATTCAATGCAATGGCGTGTTGGTTCTATTTTTAGAAGTTTGGAATCCAAGGAGAGCCCAACTACCGAGCCTATGGTAACTTCTAATCATTTGGTGACATTGCATAATGTTCTTAAATCTTATGATTTTGAACTTGTTACCTTAAGTTTGGATTGTTTTGTTGTTAAGTGGCAAGACATTCTATTGGCACATTTGTGTGATAAAAAGCTTGTAAAATCATTGCCAATTGAGAATGACTTTAAGTATGCTCAGGAACATGTGATAGATGATGCATTGCACTTTGAGTTACAAATTGGACCCTATGTTACCCAAGTGTTCTACAATTTTTCCATGAAATTATCTCTTTTGTATAATTTGGGAAAAAGACATGTCTCATGGTTGGTGTTCATTAGAACTTTTCCATATATGATTAAGTTCATACTTGGAAAAGAATTTGTATATTTTGATAAATAATTTCAGTAGTAATTTTAGATTTTCATCCTTTTACAGTTCTCTTGATAGTTTTTTTGTTAATAAGGTTTTTCTTATTTAGTGGTCTTTAAATTTAATAAACTTTTGCGCTAGTGTGACTGAATTCATGAATATGCTTGAAGGATGCCATTGGGACGTGCACATATTTATGTGACTTTGAGAAAATGTGAGTAGAGTATATCCATGATGTGAGATTCCCATTCTAATATTTCTTTTTGGATCTGTAGATCGATTCTGATTCGAGGACGAATCATCTTCAAGAATGGGGGAATAATGCGAATCTAGCTGAAACATCAAAGAAGCCTTGAACATTTTGATTCTTGAAGTCCATTCAAATGAGGATCCAAAAGCTACCTTAATTCATGCCCAAAATTACAACATTTTGCAAGTCTTGGATCTTCTTCCAAATGGTGTGGAAAGTACTTTTTTTTGAAGATTCAGAAGTGAACATTTCCTCCGACATGCCATGTCGCCTGAGGAAGGTTGGGCAGAATAGAACTTTTCCTCTGACATGCCCATGTCACCTGAGGAAGGTTGGGCAGAATAGAACTTTTCCTCCTACATGCCCATGTCGCCTGCCCATGTTGCCTGAGGAAGGTTGGGATAGAACTTTTCCTCTGACATGCCCATGTCGCCTGAAGAAGGTTGAAAGTCGCATTTATGAGCTGAATTTGTGGACGAATTTCAACAGCATTTTGGTGATATTTTCAAGTTGTTTTCTGCATTTTTTAGTATTTAGAATATTAGAATTAAGTGCAAGAATCTTCTAGGTCAAAGAGCTTTTCTTGGTCAAAGAGAAGTGTTAATGCTAGTCTTGACTAGAAGATTTAGAATTGCTACTTTAATCCTTTTGTAATTTCCAACCTTAGTCCCTCTTGAAACTCTATAAATAGGGGCCTTGGTTAACTATTAGAATTCAAGATTTGATGTTATAAACTTTAAGGAATTTTCCTTTCTTTGCTAGTTTCTTAGTGAGCTAGTTTTAGTCTTGCAAGTATGCTTGCAAAACTTATTTGGCTTATCAACTAAAACTCTTCCTTTTAGTTGTGGCGCCTTTTACTCTTCTTTTCTAATTCATTTCATAATCCAAAGGTGTTAGGTTTATCCTAGTGTTGTTGGGTTTGAAAATTAGAGAGGTTGGGAATAGTAATTTCAAAACTACCATTTTATGATTCAAAGGTGATAGGTTTCATCCTATTGTTGTTGGGTCTATTTTGGTTTGGGTTGTTTTTGCTTGGAAGATTTCAAGACATCTTTCAATATAGTGTGATTCAAAGGTGTTGAGTTCATTAATACTCAATATTGTTGAATCCACTTGAGCTAGTTGTTTTGCTCAAAAGATCAATCGAGGACGATTCTACAATTCACGTGAATTCGTACCTTGGATTCACATCATTATACCTTTGTAGCGAAGTCCAACGCAATAAGAAAAATCCAATCTTTATGCGAATGCCACAAGAAATTCAAAAGATTACTCCGAGAAAACTTCGAATATTGCGTGGGCAATAATCTATCTAAGTCTGCTACCAAAACCCACGAGAAACCCGCCCAGACAATCCCTCAATTAGATCAAATATGCCCAAAAGATCAAACCTTTAACCCAAAAAACTGCTGCCCACTACTTTTCTCACCAATAAAATCGAACCCACTTCAACTCCGGTCATTATATGGACAACCGGGATTGTGGATCACCAACCCAAGGAAGAGATCAACACAAACCCAGCTGGATCAAGCACCCCTGAGTGAACAGTGTCTGGCGTGAACAGTAATCCGGCATGAACAGGAATTCCGGTGTGAACAGCACCGTGAACAGTACAGATTAACAGTACCCCCGTGAACAGTAATTCCAGCAGTGGGCAATTCCAAAAATCGATGGCTATCTAAAAGTTTAATCTTTCAAGCTTAATCTAAATCGAGAAGTGAGAATCCAAGTTCATTTTTGAAAGAAAACTCGAAAGGGAAGAGAGTTTTTCTCTATAACTTTCTCACTCTAAGGAAGACATAAATGTCTTGCAAGATTTTCTTCAGTTTCTTTGGCCTTAAGCTTTCTATTTATAGGAGCTCTAATGGAGACCTAATGGGCTCTCGAGTTGGGCCTTTTAATTTGACTTTCGTTGACCGCTTAGTCTTTCCCGACTAATAAACTCCAATCGACCCATTCGAATTAATTTCTTAATCCACTTCGTTAATTTAATTTAATCGAACCCTTAGAATTAATTAATTCAAATAGAATTAATTTCTTAATTCACCTTGTCGATTAAATATTAATTAAACCTTTAGGATTAATTAATTAACCTTGTCGATTAGTCAAATGCATAATTAGTCGTACCACTATCGGACTAATTATAACTACCGCTCGAAAACGACTTTACATCGCACCATTATATTTTCTTCTATCTCCCCACATTAAAAATCTAGCGTTCGTCGGTTTATCAATTTACTGACAAACTAATTCACCAACTTCTTGGTATCCGATATTAGTACCACTCGACCTTTTATTTACCGAACATAAAGTTCACCTGACGGGTTTAGTATAATAGACCTTACGAGCTCATCTCGGGAGCACCATCAACCCGGCGAACCGGTACGTGGATTCCTCCGACTAGCAACGGCACGTAAGAAGCTAAACACCGCATACCCAACCTACTGAGGTATAGGCCTCAATTGACCGCACTCTTTGGCAAATCAAAGCATACGATATCCAACCCTCACGCCCGTCCCAATCTCGGGATTGAGAGATTGAATACTAGGACCGAATTGACTACGTCGATTAGTATAAGTCAATTCTATCCAAACTGGTCGTGCTGAATATGCCCGGGCACATCCGTGTGATTTAAACTAGTCTAGATAAACTAATTTCCAAACCACACGATAACCTATATCGATAGTATGTTCAGACTATCTCGGTTACGAGTATACTTTTTATATATCAATACTTTAACCAATAACGGTATCTACTGTGTCTTTCCACACCCCGACTATGATATAAAGGAACAAATTTATACTGAAACAAAATGATATGTCATCTGTGGATATTAGTTTTTGATACAAGCCATAGCTTTTCTGTATTCAAAACTAACAACCTTGCTGTTTGACATGTGATCTAAAATATAGTCCTCCTCAAGAAATCTGGCATTGGTGCTTACAAACAACATAGCCTACAAACAACATAGCCTTTGATCTCGAATCTAACTTACATGCATCTGCCTCGAGCACATGTGCTGGAAAACCCAAAATCCTGAGATGTCTCTGAAAGATTATCTGCCCGGGCCTAGACGTTAGCACAATTGTTATTCCAACCCTTTTGAAATAACATTGCGCAGGATCTGGGTTTGCACTTATTCGATTTACCACGCAACAAAATTTCTAATTAAAAAGTGGAATCTTAGAAAATACCTTTGAAGCGTGTACTCAGGTGATTCTCTTGTATGCCTCAAGACTTTGATTGCATGTTGTGTGGGCAACGATTTAGCAACCAATTGATCCAATCACCACAATCCACCTTCCAGAAAATTCCAGCACCGCTGCACCTGGCACGTACAATTAATGCACCGCCCGGTGAGAGAGAAAGCTACACGCGCTGCCGGTTTAAACAGGCCAAAATTTTGGCCACCAATGGAGGAAGAACCAGTCGCAATTAAGCCTCTAAAATCTGACTATGAGAGAGAAAATTTATGTCTCTCTCTAGGATATTATCTCTCTAGTTTTCTTGTCTTGAAAACTTATGAATTGTATATTGTGGAATAGCTAATCCATTGTCTAGATATAGAGTTATAGAGACCCCAATTTGGATTATTATTGGTCTTCCTAATGGGTTTAGGTAATTAATTAGTTTTCAAATCTAATTAGGTAACCAATTTGATAGGACAAACCAAATCCTACTAGATTTCCTAATCTCTAGGATTTCCTAATTCTAATTGAAACTTAAGACTTAATTAATTAATTAAATAATTTCACTTTGTTAATTACTCAATTAACCCATAGGAATAATTAATCAATTAATTAATTCTACCTATTCAATTAACCCATTACAAAATAAATCGTACCACTAACGGATTAATTTTGGCACTACCATCCTACACCAGAACTGCTTCCGGAACAACTTAATTAATTTATTCATAATCTCCCCACATCAAAGATATAGTGCTCGTTAATATATTAATTTACTGATAAATTAATTTATTAACTTCTTTAATTCCGAGACCAGTACCACTCGACCTTTTTACTATATTGGACATAAGTCCACCAGTTGGGTTTAGTATAATAAACATAACGAGCTCATCTCGAGAGCACCATCACCCCGGACGCACCTGTACATGGTTTTCTTTCGACAAGCAGCAGCACACCAAGCAACTAAACACGCGCACCCAACCTACCGAGACTATTGGCCGAAATTGACCTCACCCATTGGCAGATCAAAGTACACTATGTCTAATCCTCATGCCCGCTCGAGTCTAGGGATTAAGAAATAGAATACCAAGAACGATTTGTCTATTAAATCAGTACAAGACAAATCATTCCTAATGGTCAAGTTGAATACGCCCGGGCATATCTATATGATTCAATTAGTTTAGACAAACCAATTATCCGAATCATATAATAACCTAAACCGAAAGTTTGTCCAAAGCTGTCTTGGTTACGAACCTCATTTATATATTATGTCTTTCAACCAATGATGAGATCTACTGTGTCCCACATGACACCTCATCATCTACTTACATAATATAAATAGACATATCATGCACAACAAAATATAACCAAAACATAAATCGATATATCACTGGGAAAATGAACAATAGAAGCATAGCTTATGTATTCAACTCCAACAATCTCCCACTAATACTTAAGCTGTGCTTTAAGTATACATCTACATACAACTCCTATACACTCTGCTGCTATATATCTAGAAAAATCATCATGGCTCTCCTAAGTATCTGATCCCCATGCCCTCCACGTGAGCCTCAAAGACTTTTGAAGTCAATGTCTTCGTGAACGGATCTGCAAGGTTATCCTATGATGCTATCTTAGCCACGACCACGTCTTCCATCTTTACGATGTCTCGTATCAGGTGGTACTTGGGCTGTATATGTTTACTCGCCTTGTGGGCTCGTGGTTCCTTCGAGTTTGCTACTACACCGTTGTTATCACAATATACCGTGATAGACTTCTGTAAACTAGGAATCACATCTAAGTCCACTAGGAAGTTCTTAAGCAATACTGCTTCTTTCGATGCCTCTGATGCGGTAACGTACTTAGCCTCCATGGTAGATTTCGTCACGCATTTCTGTTTGACACTCCGCCAAACTATGGCTCCACCTCCTAGAGTAAACACATACCCTGAGGTAGACTTGCTCTTGTCCCTGTCGCCTTGGAAATCTGAATCTGTGTAACCTCGGGGTACCAGCTCAGGCACCTGATAGACCAGAACTTGGTTTCTCGTTCTGCGTAAATACTTGAGAATGCATTTTACTGCCTCCCAATGAGCTTTCCCAGGGTTACTCTGATATCTGCTTACCATGCCAACGGCATAACAGATATCAGGCCTCGTACACAACATGGCATACATGAGACTTCTTACTGCCAAAGCTGATGCGAATCTAGCTGAAACATCAAAGAAGCCTTGAACATTTTGATTCTTGAAGTCCATTCAAATGAGGATCCAAAAGCTACCTTAATTCATGCCCAAAATTACAACATTTTGCAAGTCTTGGATCTTCTTCCAAATGGTGTGGAAAGTACTTTTTTTATGAAGATTCCAGAAGTGAACATTTCCTCCGACATGCCCATGTCGCCTGAGAAAGGTTGGGCAGAATAGAACTTTTCCTCTGACATGCCCATGTCACCTGAGGAAGGTTGGGCAGAATAGAACTTTTCCTCCGACATGCCCATGTCGCCTGCCCATGTTGCCTGAGGAAGGTTGGGATAGAACTTTTCCTCTGACATGCCCATGTCGCCTGAAGAAGGTTGAAAGTCGCATTTATGAGCTGAATCTGTGGACGAATTTCAACAGCATTTGGGTGATATTTTCAAGTTGTTTTCTGCATTTTTTTTTTAGTATTTAGAATATTAGAATTAAGTGCAAGAGTCTTCTAGGTCAAAGAGCTTTTCTAGGTCAAAGAGCTTTTCTTGGTCAAAGAGAAGTGTTAATGCTAGTCTTGACTAGAAGATTTAGAATTGCTCCTTTAATCCTTTTGTAATTTCCAACCTTGGACCCTCTTGAAACTCTATAAATAGGGGCCTTGGTTAACTATTAGAATTCAAGATTTGATGTTATAAACTTTAAGGAATTTTCCTTTCTTTGCTAGTTTCTTAGTGAGCTAGTTTTAGTCTTGCAAGTATGCTTGCAAAACTTATTTGGCTTATCAACTAAAATTCTTCCTTTTAGTTGTGGCGCCTTCTACTCTTCTTTTCTAATTCATTTCATAATCCAAAGGTGTTAGGTCTATCCTAGTGTTGTTGGGTTTGAAAATTAGAGGGGTTGGGAATAGTAATTTCAAAACTACCATTTTATGATTCAAATGTGATAGATTTCATCCTATTGTTGTTGGGTCTATTTTGGTTTGGGTTGTTTTTGCTTGGAAGATTTCAAGACATCTTTCAATATAGTGTGATTCAAAGGTGTTGAGTTCATTAATACTCAATATTGTTGAATCCACTTGAGCTAGTTGTTTTGCTCAAAAGATCAATCGAGGACGATTCTACAATTCACGTGAATTCATACCATGGATTCACATCAGTTTGGTATCAGAGCTCAGTTTCCTTGATTTGATCATATCATTTTTTTTTTGATCTTGCATCTTATTTTTATCATAGTTACCTTGTTTCTATTTGAAGGTTCAAGTTTGCAAGAAGAAAAAAAAAAAAAAAAAAAAAAGATAGTCAAAAAAAAAAAAAAAAAAAAAAAGAGAAGAAACTATCTTTCTAGCTTCTTAAATTAATATTGCAGGGATTTGTGATTCCAAGTGTGGGAAAAGTTTTGAGGAAAAGGTATCATCATTGTTTTCTTTCTACTCTTATAATTTCTTTCTAAATCTTATTCTTGTTTCTTTTACCTAATCATTGCCTACTATCATTTCTTTGACCTCTATATTTTCTTTGTTGCCAAGTAAGATCTTTGAGTAGCATCTTGTAAGGGTTTAACGATTCTCACAAGAACTTGCAGGAGGAAAAGAGTGGTAAAATCTGAGTGCAACTTACCCCTACTAGATCGGCCTTAAACACGAGTGAAAATTTCTTTTCATTTGGGTTGAGACATATTAGGGAAAGGGGAAAAGGGGTGCGAGGTACTTTTATCTTTTGTTGTTCTAATGGCAGATCCAACCGGTGAAACACCTGAACAAAAAGCATGGAGGGAACACACCACAAGGCGACTTGATCAAACCCTTGATAGGGTCATCACCCGGATGGACCAACTAGAACTTGCTTTTCAGCAAAGAGAAGAAAGGCAAGGAAGTCAACAAGATGATGCTCGTCGCGACACTAATTTTCATGTATGTGGGATCATTAATGACAAGGTTTGCCTTATCAACCTTGATTCCCATAATTCTGCTAACATGGCAAGTACTTATTTGATTGACAAGTGCAAACTATCTTCCTTTCCACATCCAAAGCCATACATGTATTCAAGTGAGTGTGGACTCGTGGAGGTAAAAGAAAAAGTGCTGGTTCCTTTTTGTTTTGGTAGATATCATGATTTTGTTAGTTGTGATATTGTACCAATGGTGTCTACAAATCTTCTTTTGGGAAAGCCATGGATGCATAATAAACACTTTTTGCACAACAAATCAAGTGGAAAATATGTTTTCAATGGCTATGGCAGCAAAGTTACTCTTGCACCATTATCTCATTATGAGGTGCTCATGTTCCAAAGAAAAATGAAGCATATGAGTGAGAGTGGTAAAAGGAGTCATGAAAAAGCAAGAGTTGGTGAGAAGAAAAGCAAAGTGAGAGAAACGAAAAAAGAAAGAGACCTTAAGGAGAAAAGCAATAGGAGTGAAAAATGGCATGAATCTTATGATGAGTTAGAAAAGCCAAAAGAGACAAAAAGAAATTTTTAAGGGATTGAAAATTTCAAAAGGTGATATTGAGAGAAAAGATGAACATGAACAAGTTTGTGAGGTAGATAGGACAATATCTTCCCCACCTCTCAAAGTACTTTTGTCTCCTAACAATTTTCCATCGTATTTGGTTTGTAAAAGTGAGATTTTTCAGGGACTTGAAGATAAAGGTTCTAAGGACACTTCTTTTGAAATTGAAATTGTCCAAGCAACACATAAACCATCTAGTTTCATTACAAGATGTTTTGAGGTAAAGAAATCTGTTTTTGAGAATAAGTTGCAAAGGCAAGTGCATACTTCTCTTGCTGGGTGTTTGATTTGTAAGTCCACTGATTCCCGAGAGTCGTTATATTTTTGTGAATATGTGAATGAGTTCTTAACACTATTTGGGATGTTTCATTGTCATGAGTTGCTACATCAATGTTCAGAATTTTGTGAGTCTTTTTGCTTTAAATCTCACTCTTCATTCTTTAGAAGATGCTCAAAATCTTGTGTGTTTTGGAACTCTTATGAGTTGAATATTTCTTTTCCATTTTTGGACCTTTGTGTGAATTCTCATAAGTTGGATATTTCTGGTGCATATTCCAGATTTGGGTTTGTTTTCAATTTCTTGATATCATATGAATTTGGTGAGTTTTTGGTAATTATGGAACCCTTGAACATACGTGATTCATCAATTGTATTCTCACAAGCACTTCAGGATCACCCATATAAAGGAATTCAAGTTTTTGGTTTGCTCATAAATTTTGTTTTGGAGTTAATTGGTTCATTGTGTTATAAGTCTACTTGCGCTTCTCATCAGTTACTACATTTTTGGGAGATTTTAGAATTTTGGAGAGCAATAAAATTCTTAAAATTTTGTGAACCATTGATCATGTGTGAAGTTGCAAAAGTTGTCACAAATCATTTGTTGCAAAATATGCATGTTTCTGGTCTTTTATGCATCATAAATTTTGATGTTAGCAATGAGTGTGGTGATAATTGTTTACACAATCTTGAGGTGTTTGTTCAATTTGAAGGAATTGTATTTTGTTGGATTATCTTTGTTACTTCTATCTTTAGAGATATACCAAGTGAGAAGCTTAAATTCAACACCAATTCTAATTCTATTTGGTTACCCGATTCAAGAAGTTGTAAGGTAAGACATTCTTTGTCTACTTCTTTAAGTGCTACTATTGATTCAATGCAATGGCGTGTTGGTTCTATTTTTAGAAGTTTGGAATCCAAGGAGAGCCCAACTACCGAGCCTATGGTAACTTCTAATCATTTGGTGACATTGCATAATGTTCTTAAATCTTATGATTTTGAACTTGTTACTTTAAGTTTGGATTGTTTTGTTGTTAAGTGGCAAGACATTCTATTGGCACAGTTGTGTGATAAAAAGCTTGTAAAATCATTGCCAATTGAGAATGACTTTAAGTATGCTCAGGAACATGTGATAGATGATGCATTGCACTTTGAGTTACAAATTGGACCCTATGTTACCCAAGTGTTCTACAATTTTTCCATGAAATTATCTCTTTTGTATAATTTGGGAAAAAGACATGTCTCATGGTTGGTGTTCATTAGAACTTTTCCATATATGATTAAGTTCATACTTGGAAAAGAATTTGTATATTTTGATAAATAATTTCAGTAGTAATTTTAGATTTTCATCCTTTTACAGTTCTCTTGATAGTTTTTATTAATAAGGTTTTTCTTCTTTTGTGGTCTTTAAATTTAATAAACTTTTGCGCTAGTGTGACTGAATTCATGAATATGCTTGAAGGATGCCATTGGGTGTGCACATATTTATGTGACTTTGAGAAAAGGTGAGTAGAGTATATCCATGATGTGAGATTCCCATTCTAATATTTTTTTTTTTTGATCTGTAGATCGATTCCGATTCGAGGACGAATCATCTTCAAGAATGGGGGAATGATGCGAATCTAGCTGAAACATCAAAGAAGCCTTGAACATTTTGATTCTTGAAGTCCATTCAAATGAGGATCCAAAAGCTACCTTAATTCATGCCCAAAATTACAACATTTTGCAAGTCTTGGATCTTCTTCCAAATGGTGTGGAAAGTACTTTTTTTATGAAGATTCCAGAAGTGAACATTTCCTCCGACATGCCCATGTCGCCTGAGAAAGGTTGGGCAGAATAGAACTTTTCCTCTGACATGCCCATGTCACCTGAGGAAGGTTGGGCAGAATAGAACTTTTCCTCCGACATGCCCATGTCGCCTGCCCATGTTGCCTGAGGAAGGTTGGGATAGAACTTTTCCTCTGACATGCCCATGTCGCCTGAAGAAGGTTGAAAGTCGCATTTATGAGCTGAATCTGTGGACGAATTTCAACAGTATTTGGGTGATATTTCAAGTTGTTTTCTGCATTTTTTTTTAGTATTTAGAATATTAGAATTAAGTGCAAGAGTCTTCTAGGTCAAAGAGCTTTTCTAGGTCAAAGAGCTTTTCTTGGTCAAAGAGAAGTGTTAATGCTAGTCTTGACTAGAAGATTTAGAATTGCTCCTTTAATCCTTTTGTAATTTCCAACCTTGGTCCCTCTTGAAACTCTATAAATAGGGGCCTTGGTTAACTATTAGAATTCAAGATTTGATGTTATAAACTTTAAGGAATTTTCCTTTCTTTGCTAGTTTCTTAGTGAGCTAGTTTTAGTCTTGCAAGTATGCTTGCAAAACTTATTTGGCTTATCAACTAAAATTCTTCCTTTTAGTTGTGGCGCCTTCTACTCTTCTTTTCTAATTCATTTCATAATCCAAAGGTGTTAGGTCTATCCTAGTGTTGTTGGGTTTGAAAATTAGAGGGGTTGGGAATAGTAATTTCAAAACTACCATTTTATGATTCAAAGGTGATAGGTTTCATCCTATTGTTGTTGGGTCTATTTTGGTTTGGGTTGTTTTTGCTTGGAAGATTTCAAGACATCTTTCAATATAGTGTGATTCAAAGGTGTTGAGTTCATTAATACTCAATATTGTTGAATCCACTTGAGCTAGTTGTTTTGCTCAAAAGATCAATCGAGGAAGATTCTACAATTCACGTGAATTCATACCATGGATTCACATCAAAAGCATAAGGAATTGTCTTCATGGCCTCTATCTTCTCAACAGTCTTGGGAGATTGTTCCTTAGATAGATGCACTCCGTGTCTGAAAGGTAGGAAACCTTTCTTGGAGTTCTGCATATTAAAACGGGCCAGAATCGTATTGGGAGAGTGTTAATGAACGTTTCCTACGATCTCGAATTATCTTGATCCCAAGGAAATGTCTCGCTTCCTCTAAGTCGTTCATATCAAACTGCTTGGACAACCATGCCTTTACGTCTGATAACACTTTCTTGTTGTTGTCAATCAATAGAATGTCATCTACGTAAAGATAAGAAACACCACTGAGTTTCCATCACGTCTGCGGTACACACATTGCTCATCTAGACACTGAGTAAATCCGAAGGACTGGATTACCTCATTAAACCAGATGTTCCAAGATCTGGATGCCTGCTTAAGTCCGTAAATGAACCTCCTAAGCCTGCAAATCTTATGCTCTTGGCCTTTTTCAATGAATCATTCTGGTTGCTGCATAAAGATGGTTTTCTCAAGACTTCCATTTAGGAAAGCTGTCTTGACATCCATCTGCCATATCTCATAATCTAAATGAGCAGCTATGGCCAAGAGAATCCGGATCGACTTAAGCATGGCTACCGGGGAAAAGGTTTCCTCATAATCGATTCCCTCTTTCTGAGTATACCCTTCGCCACCAGCCTAGCTTTAAAGGTTTCCACATTTCCGTCAGGTCCTCTCTTACGTTTGTAGACCCACTTGCATCCAATGGGCTTAAACCCATCAGGCAGGTCCACAAGCTCCCAGACTTGATTGTGGTTCATTGACCCCATCTCAGATATCATTGCCTTACGCCAGGATTCTGCATCTTTATCTCGGAGAGCCTCATTGTAGTTAACCGGGTCAGGTTCAGGCACACATGGGACTAGGTCTGAGGCCTCTCCCACGCCAATGAACGTGTCGGGCTATCTAACAACCCTCCCACTACGATGAGGCACCACCTGTGTAGGCGCATCATCTGTGATCTCTTGTGCAGTGTGTGGTGTATCTACTTGTGCCGGTGTATCAGGATTAGTAGTTTGTCACCTAAGCTCTTCTAGTACTATCTTACTCTTGGGCTTGTGATCTAAGATATAGTCCTCTTCCAAAAATCTAGCGTTGGTACTAACCATCACCTTCTGAACTTTAGGACTATAAAACAGACCACCCTTCGTTCCCCTGAGATATCCTACAAACAGTATTAATTCAGTTCTCGCATCTAACTTAGCCGTATCTGCCTTAAGCACAAGTGCTGGGCAACCCCAAACTCTGAGATGTCTTAGACTAGGCTTTCGCCCGTTCCACAACTCTACTGGGGTTGAAGGCACGGTTTTAGATGGTACAAGATTAAGAATAGACATTGTTGTTTCTAAGGCATATCCTCATAACGAACTTGGCAAATCACTATAGCTCTTCATCAACCAAACCATTTCCATGAGAGTTTGATTCCTTCTTTCTGCTACACCATTCTGCTGTGGCGTGCCAGGTGCAGACAACTGAGACTGAATTCTGACCTCACTGAGGTATTCTTGAAATTCATGGGACAGGTACTCCCCACCACGATCTGAACGCAGTGTCTTGGTACTCTTACCATGATGTTTCTCCACATCTGCCCGAAACTCTTTGAACTTGCCAAAGCACTCAGACTTATGACGCATTAGGTAAATGTACCCATACCTTGAGTAGTCATCCGTGAACGTCACGAAATACTCGAAACCACCCCGTGCCTAGACCGTCATTGATCCACACAAGTCAGAATGAATCAACTCTAAACTTCCTTAGCTCTATAACCTTTTACCTTAAAAGGTCTCTTGGTCATCTTACCCTCCAAGCAAGATTCGTAGGTTGAATAACTGTCAATCTCTAATGAACCTAAAGGTCCATCATTGACCAACCTCTGAATCCTACTAAGGTTTATATGACCTAGCCTGAGATGCCAAAGATAGGTTTGATTCATTTCAGAAGGTTTCTTCCTCTTATTAATGTTAGATAAAGAGCTATCTGTTTCTGTGTTTTGCACAACGGGGGAGTTAGAGTTAACCACAAATAAATTGTCAGCCAATGAACCAGAACAAATAAGTTTTCCATTTCTTCTAATAAGTACAGACTCATCAGAAAAAATAAACTTATAACCGTTCTTTAAGAGTTTAGAAATTGAAATAAGGTTTTTTCTAAAACTCGGTACATAAAGACAATTAACTAACTCTAAACTAGAACTTTTGAAATTTAAAGTAACAGCTCCCACTGCTTCTACTGACACTCTTGTAGTGTCGCCCAAGTAGATATCCAGCTCGCCTTCTCTAAGCTTCCGGGTTACTTGGAACCCTTGCAAAGAATTACAAACATGGTCAGTGGCGCCTGAATCCACACACCAAGTATCCGTGGGAATTTCCGCTAATCATGTCTCAATAATTAAGGCAGAAACTATCGTACGTTTAAGCTTTGGAAAATCCGATTTCCAATATCCCGTCTGATTGCACTTGAAGCACTTGTCTTTCGACTTCTTCTTTGCAATATCTGGCTGAGGCACAATTTGCGCCTTTTGAGCTATTCCCTCGAGCTTTCTCTTCTCCTTTCTAGCCTTAGGTTCAGAAGAAGATTCTGAAGCTTTGACTGCGACTAAAGCTCGCTTCTTCTTTTGAAGAAGACTTTTAGTCACCACCAACTCTGCCAAGAGCTCGGATGAAGTACACAACATCTTACTTATGTTGTAGTTCAACCGAATCTGCTCATAACTTTGAGGCAAGCTCTGGAGGACAATATCGACTTTGGTTTCACCAACGATTTTGCCTCCCACTACCTCAAGCTTGTTGATGTTACTAATAACGTCAATGACATGATCTCTCACAGAAGTGCTCTCAGCCATAACGACAA
Source organism: Knoxia roxburghii (assembly GCA_030378225.1). Taxonomy (NCBI): domain Eukaryota; kingdom Viridiplantae; phylum Streptophyta; class Magnoliopsida; order Gentianales; family Rubiaceae; genus Knoxia; species Knoxia roxburghii. The sequence goes on along the minus strand of CM059420.1, from coordinate 25,986,266 downwards.
TGTCCATGTTATGACTCCAATCGACATTGTTGGTTCCAGTTAATTTATTGTCTTTTAAAATAGCAGCTAAGGGGTTGAATGCCATATCGATAAAAACTGTAAAATAAATAAACAGACAATGTTTCAGTTATTAAGTCTAGAATATTGAAAACAAGGAAATTCTTTTAATTATTGACTTCCCTCAAAACAATAATCTTAATCCACCAACATCTCATTCACCGGGATTCTCGTAAGCCACGCAGTGTGGACGTTTACGCTAACCCACATTCGTTTGAGAAGAACCAAGTTTACTAACTACACTATATGACCAAACGATCTATTGATGTAGATAATAGTCGGTGCTCTCACCCGTACAAATAAGCAGCGTAACCTCAAGGGAGGAATACTGCAGATCGTACACTAAGTGTGTGCCATTACGTGACTTCTGAGTTTGTTACCTCAGCATAGTGCGCCTCAGATGGAGACGGTGTCGCATTTCTCCTAGTTAAACTTACTCTAGTCATCTTACTCAGAAATTCATAATCCAGCGACCTCGGGGCTGGACTCATTCGAATGGAGGAAGAACCTAATGCCAATGCGCAAGCCCACCCTCATCGCATATGAACTTGTAATGGTGGCTGTGGGGATATTAAACTAACCCTCTCCCACTTAGATTTCTAAATTGATGGTTTTTTCGGTTTTAACATGCAATTAACTAATCCTAAGTTATGTGCAACCATAAAACCATCATGCTTTAAAATCATGCATCTAAAATACAGCATAAAAATTAAAGCACAAAAACTAAAAGAATAAATACGAAAAATAAATTTCCAAACTATTATGGTTTTAATTGCTTCCATCTTCTGCCTTGAACTTCAAAAAACAAAAACTGGAGGAAAACGGGCCGCACGTGCACGGCACGCAGCATTGCTGCCGCGCTGCGCGACAGCACCACTACTGCTGCCGGCGGTGGCTCCTGCCGGCGAGTTGTCGCAGGCGCCGCCTCCTGTCGCCAATCCCTCATTCGCTTCTTTCCCACGCTATTTGGTCTTCTTGCAATTCATTCTGGGTTTTCTTGGGTTTCTACGATTTAGCGATAACCCAAAACCAACGAATTCAAGTTGCCCCCCATAACGCTTTCGATTACAAAAATTAATTCTCCTACTACATGGCATTCCAGGAAAATTAAATAATCAAAATTACATAGAAAAAATCCTACTACGGATTTGATATAATCCTACACGGTTTCCAGCACATGGTTATACTATTACAAACATTCATAATAAAATCAAATCCGGACATGTCCCGGAGTTTAATTAAAACCCGTACAAACGTAAGCATAATAGTCGGGATTTCTTAACCACCTGTAAATAAAACCATGTAATAAATCGAACTAGCACAAAACCCAAAACCAGGCTCTGATACCAATTGAAAGATTATCTACCCGGGCCTAGCCACAAATTCACTTTCGTGCTATGCATTCCAGAATCGGAATCTCTGGCCAGGCCTAGACGCTAGAACAATTGCTATTCTAACCCTTCTGAAATAACATTGCGCAGAATCTGGGTTTGCACTTATTCGATTTACCAAACAACAAAATTTCTAATTAAAAAACGGAATCTTAGAAAATACCTTTGAAGCGTGTACTCAGGTGATTCTCTTGTATGCCTCAAGACTTTGATTGCACGTTGTGTGGGCAACGGTCTAGCAACCAACTGATCAACCAATCACCACAATCCACCTGCCAAAAAATTCTTCAACCGCTGCACCTGGCAAGTACAATTAACACACCGCCCGACGAGAGAGAAAGCAACACGCGCTGCCGGTTTAAACAGGCCAAAATTTTGGCCACCAATGGAGGAAGAACCAGCCACAATTAAACCTGTAAAATCTGACTATGAGAGAGAAATTTTATTTCTGTCTCTAGTTTTCTTGTCTTGAAAACTTATGAATTGTATATTGTGGAATAGCTAATCGCATGTCCATATATAGAGTTACAAGAGAGACCCCAAGTTGGTTTAGGATTGGTCTTCCTAATGGGTTTAGGTAATTAATTAGTTTCCAAATCCAATTAGGTAACCAATCTGATAGGATAAACCAAATCCTACTAGATTTCCTAATCTCTAGGATTTCCTAATTCTAATTGAAACTTAAGACTTAATTAATTAATTAAATAATTCCACTTTGTTAATTACTCAATTAACCCTAAGGAATAATTAATCAATTAATTAATTCTACCTATTCAATTAACCCATTAAAAAATTAATCGTACCACTAACGGATTAATTTTGGCACTACCAACCTACACCAGAATTGTTTCAGGAACAACTTAATTAATTTCTTCATAACCTCCCACATCAAAGATATAATGCTCGTTAATATATTAATTTACTGATAAATTAATTAATTAACTTCTTTAATTCCGAGACTAGTATCACTCGACCTTTTTACTATACCGGACATAAGTCCACCAGCTGGGTTAAGTATAATAAACATAACGAGCTCATCTCGGGAGCACCATCACCCCAGACGCACCGGTACATGGTTTCCTTTCGACAATCAGCAGCACACCAAGCAACTAAACACGCGCACCTAACCTACCGAGACTATTTGCCAGAATTGACCTCACCCATTGGCATATCAAAGTACACTATGTCTGATCCTCATGCCCGCTCAAGTCTAAGGATTAAGAGATAGAATACCAATAAGGATTTGTCTGTTAAATCAGTATAAGACAAATCATTCCTAATGGTCAAGTTTAATATGCCCCGGGCATATCTATATGATTCAATTAGTTTAGACAAACCAATTATTCGAATCATATAATAGCCTAAACTGAAAGTTTTTCCAAAGCTATCTCAGTTATGAACCTCATTTATATATTATATATTTCAACCAATAATGAGATCTACTGTGTCACACAAGACACCTCATCATATCCTTACATAATATAAATTGACATATCATGCATAACAAAATATAACCAAAACATAAATCGATATATCACTGAGAAAATGTACAATACAAGCATAGTTTATGTATTCAACTCCAACAGTCTCAGACTAGGCTTTCGCCCAGTCACAACTCTAGGGGTCTCGTAGGCACAGATTTAGATGACACGAGATTAAGGAGATAACACGCTGTCTTTAAGGCATAACCCCAAAACGAGGTAGACAACTCACTGTAACTCATCATCGATCTAACCATATCCATAAGAATCTTGTTCCTCCTCTCTGCTACACCATTCTACTGGGGTGTGCCAGGTGCAGACAACTGAGACTGAATACCCACCTCTGACAAATAGGACCTAAATTCACTATAGAGGTATTCGCCACTGCGATCAGATCGCAGGGTCTTGATACTCTTACCCATATGGTTCTCCACCTCAGCCTTAAACTCTTTGAACTTGCCAAAACATTCAGACTTGTGGCGCATCAGGTATATGTATCCATATCTAGAGTAATAATTTGTGAATGTCACGAAATACTCATAACCACCTCTAGCTTGAACTGACACAAGTCCGAATGAATCAACTCTAAAACCTCTTTGGCCCTATACCTCTTTGCCTTGAAAAGCCTCTTGGTCATTTTACCCTCCAAGCAGGATTCACATGTAGGAAAACTGTCAATATCTAATGAATCCAAAGACCCATCATTGACCAACCTTTGAATCCTACTAAGGTTAATGTGACCTAGTCTTAGGTGCCAAATATAAGTTTGATTCACAGGGGAAGGCTCTTTTCTCTTACTATTATTCGGTGATGAGTTACTAGTTTCTGTGTTTTGCACAACTGGGGAGTTTGTCTTAATTAAAAATAGATTGTCAACTAATGTACCGGAACATATAAGCCTCTGGTTTTTCTAATAAAAATAGAATTATGAGGAAAAACAAACTTATAACCATCCAATAAAAGTTTAGAAACTGAAAGTAAATTCTTCCGAAAACTGGGTACATATAGACAATCTCTTAAATGTAAAATAGAGTTTGAAAAGTAAAGACATAAAACTCCTACTGTAACAACACAAACTCTGATAGTATCCCCAAAGTAGACATGCAACTCTCCTTCTCTAAGCAACCGGGTCACTTGGAACCCCTACAAAGAAATACAAACATGATTAGTGGCTCCTGAATCCTCACACCAAGTATCCGTTAGAATTAATTGTGGCACTACCATCCTACACCAGAATTGCTTCTGGAACAACTTAATTAATTTATTCATAATCTCCCCACATCAAAGATATAGTGCTCATTAATATATTAATTTACTGATAAATTAATTAATTAATTTCTTTAATTCCGAGACTAGTACCTCTTGACCTTTTTACTATACCGGACATAAGTCCACCAACTAGGTTTAGTATAATAAACAATTCGAGCTCATCTCGGGAGCACCATCACCCCGGACGCACCGGTACATGGTTTCCTTTCGACAAGCAACAGCACACCAAGCAACTAATCACGTGCACCCAACCTACCGAGACTATTGGCCAGAATTGACCTCACCCAATGGCAGATCAAAGTACACTATGTCTAATCCTCATGCCCGCTCGAGTCTAAGGATTAAGAGATAGAATACCAAGAACGATTTGTCTATTAAATCAATATAAGACAAATCATTCCTAATGGTCAAGTTTAAGATGCCCCGGGCATATAATTGGTCAAGTTTAGACAAACCAATTATCCGAATCATATAATAACCTAAACCGAAAGTTTGTCCAAAGCTATCTCGATTACGAACCTCATTTATATATTATGTCTTTCAACCACAATGAGATCTGCTGTGTCACACAAGACACCTCATCATCCACTTACATAATATAAATTGACATATTATGCACAACAAAATATAACCAAAACATAAATCGATATATCACTGGGAAAATGTACAATACAAGCATAGCTTATGTATTCAACTCCAACAGTCTCAGACTAGGCTTTCGCCCAGTCACAACTCTAGGGGTGTCGTAGGCACAGATTTAGATGACACGAGATTAAGGAGATAACACACTGTCTCTAAGCCATAACCCCAAAACGAGGTAGGCAACTCACTATAACTCATCATCGATCTAACCATATCCATAAGAGTCTTGTTCCTTCTCTTTGCTACACCATTCTACAGGGGTGTGCCAGGTGCAGACAACTGGGACTGAATACCCACCTCTAACAAATAGGACCTAAATTCACTATAGAGGTATTCGCCACCGCGATCAGATCGTAGGGTCTTGATACTTTTACCCAGATGGTTCTCCACCTCAGCCTTAAACTCTTTGAACTTTCCAAAGCATTCAGACTTGTGGCGCATCATGTATATGTATCCATATCTAGAGTAATAATTTGTGAATGTCACGAAATACTCATAACCACCTCTAGCATGATCTGGCATAGGCCCACACAAGTCAGAATGAATTAACTCTAAAACCTCTTTAGCCCTATATCTCTTTGCCTTGAAAAACCTCTTGGTCATTTTACCCTCCAAGCAGGATTCACAGGTAGGAAAACTGTCATTATCTAATGAATCCAAAGACCCATCATTGACCAACCTTTGAATCCTACTAAGGTTAATGTGACCTAGTCTTAGGTGCCAAATATAAGTTTGATTCAAAGGGGAAGACTCTTTTCTCTTACTATTATTCGGTGATGAGTTACTAGTTTCTGTGTTTTGCACAATTAGGGAGTTTGTCTTAATTAAAATAGATTGTCAACTAATGTACCGGAACATATAAGCCTCTGGTTTTTTCTAATAAAAATAGAATTATCAGAAAAAACACACTTATAACCATCCAATAAAAGTTTAGAAACTGAAAGTAAATTCCTCCGAAAACTTGGTACATATAGACAATCTCTTAAATGTAAAATAGAGTTTGAATAGTAAAGACATGAAACTCCCACTGTAACAACACAAACTCTGGTAGTATCTCCAAGGTAGACCTGCAACTCTCCCTCTCTAAGCAGCCGGGTCACTTGGAACCCCTGCAAAGAAATACAAACGTGATCAGTGGCTCCTGAATCCACACACCAAGTATCTGTTAGAATCGCCGCTAAACACGTCTGAGTAACTAGGGAAAATTTGCACGTACCTCGAGGCTTCTGGCAATCCATCTTCTAATGAGCCTTGCCACATCTGAAGCACTTGTCTTTCGGCTTATGTTTTTTGGCAATGCCCGCATTGGGTCCATGATCAGCTCCTGCTTTCTGGCCTCTTTTCCTCTTGTGCTTCCTGACTTTGGGCCCAACAGAGGAACCTGAGGGACCAACAATAGCCAAGGCTTGCTTCTTCTTTTCCAATAGGCCCTCAGCAGACACCGATGCAGTCATGAGATCGGGAAGTGAATATGAGAGTTTGCCCATATTGTAATTCAACCGAAATTGCTCAAAACTGGGGGGGGGGGCAAGCTCTGGAGGATGATATCGACCTAGGTCTCCCCATCAATGTCACCTCCCAATACCTCGATCTCATTAATGCAGCTCATCATGTCCAATACGTGATCCCTCACTGAGGTGCCTCCAGCCATCCTAGCATTCATGAGTTTTCTCATAGCTGACTGCTTAGCTGCCCTGATGTCCAAACATCTCCCTGAGCTTGAGGATAATAGGCTGAGGTAAACAACTGATGCTGGTGCTGCAGTACACTCGACATAGAAGCCAAGATGTAGCACCGGGTCATCTCATCAGCCTTCTGCCACCTCGTATGTGGCTCTCGCTGCTCAGGGGTGGCATCATCGCTGGGCTTAGGGGGGCACTCCTCAGTGAGCACGTATTTGTAACCTTCAGCGGTAAGGACAATATCCAGGTTACGTTTCCAGTCAATGTAATTAGGACCCGTAAGTTTGTTCTGATTCAGTATGACAGCTAGCGGGTTGAACGACATATCAACAACTGAAAAATAAACAATCAAGTTTCAGTATTACTTTTTAGAAAAATATTGATATCCTAAAAAAAATATAATCTCCATCGACATCTCTCACACCGGGATTAACGCAGGTCACGCGGGTGAACGTCTACGCCAACTCACATTCGTTCGAGAATAACCGAAGTTCATTAATTTCACTATCTAACCAACGATCTTATGATCAATGAAATTAATAGTCAATGTTTTTATCCGTACAATTAAATAGCGTAACCTCGCAGGAGGAATGGTATAAATAGTACACTATGTGTATGCGATTAGGTGACTTCTAAGTTTGTTACTTAGGATACTAATGCGCCCTCAGCAGAGAGGGTGTCGTAACTTTCTCCAGTTAAACTCACTATAGTCATCCCTTCGGAAATTCATTATAGTAATATATGTGATTGAAGACTTGTCCACATGGAGGAAGGCCATAATCCCAACTTGCAAGAATAACCACATCACCAATGAACCCGTAATGGAGGCCATGGGGATATTTACCAACCTGCTCCCACTTAGATTTTTAAGTTTGAGGATTTTTCCGTTTTAACATGCAATATCTTAACAAAGGATATTCGCATCCATAAAACCGTTGGAGTTTTAATATGCGAATAATCTGCCTTAGTTAATTGCACTTTACTTTTTGAAAGGTTTTGGTTTTCGTTCATACAAATAATCAAAAACACACAATCAACGAAAAGACATAAATACTGGAAATTAAAGAAATAAAATTTCCTGACTATTATAGTCTTCTCTATCGTTGATTCCTTGACACCTCGGTGACATGTCACGTCATGTCGCTCCCACTCATATTTGGATTCCTCTCGATTCGCCCGAATTTTCTCAATTTTCTACATAATTAGGAATTACCCAAAATTACAAGAAACCAAAACCCGCGAATATAAGTTACCCAAAATAACGTCTTAGTCATAATACAAAAGGTCCTACATACAAGGCATTTTTCTAGGAATTTAAATACGACAACATTAGATTAAATCCTACTACAAGATTTATCTAATCCTACACGGCTTCCAGTTAGTGGTTATTACTATTACAGACATTTCCATTCAAAAACAATACAAGCCCGGACATGTCTCGGGGTTTATGAATGAAAAATAAATTCTACCATAATAGCCGGGAAACTAATAACCACATGTTTAAACATTTCGACAAAAATAATAATGCCAAAATAAAGCCGTGTAATAAATTAAACAAGTATAAAGCCAAAACACTTGCTCTAATACCAATTTGAAGGAAACAGAACAAGCACGGGCTAAATCGAAAATCTCACTTTCGTGCTATGCATTCCAAAATCGGAGACTTTCGACTCGACTTAGGCTTAAATTCATTTCCTCTTAACGGATCGAGACTTATACTAGTTCAATTTATTAAAACGACATGCTAAAAATTAAATCTTTAATTTAAAATGGAAGTCTTAAAGATTATACCTTTGAAGCGTGTCCCTATCAATAAGAAAATCAAAGCTGAAAATCCTGCAATTTACCGCCCGAGACCAATCACGAGAGAATCCCGATAACAACTCTACCTCAAAATCGCGTGGGCGACTATCCACAAGGTATCTAAAACACTAAGGAAGAGATCCATATGAGACCCACTTCGAAAAACTCATCAAATCCTCAGTTGATCGTTGCTAGAAGATTACTGAGCTTATTTACCGCCTGCATCCTATTTACCGCCTGCCTCCTATTTACCGCCTGGCTACGAAATCCACTCGAAATCCAAAAGATAGCTCCAAACAACCTCGAACTTGGGTGGGCAAGTGTCTATGAGGTGGATAAAGGCACTGGCGAAGAAATCCAAAGAAACCCACTTCAAGAAACTCATAGATATGAAAAACAGATCTAGCCCGGGAAACTGATTCTAATCTGAAACTTACACCGCCTCAATAAAACTTCGTGGGTAAGCTATTTGCTCGTAGATCTAGAATTTGGCGAACCAAAAGAAACGATCCAAAGAATCAATGCAACAAATAAACAAAGCCCACTATGAAAATGCACCAAAACAGCGCTGAAAAATTCAAAAAACGCAGGCAGCGCTAACTGCCCAGAAAAGAGCAGCGAACGGACTTCTCGAGCGGCGTTTGAACATCCAGGCGGTGGTCTTGGGCTTCTAGAATCATGGGCAAAGTTTCTCGAACAAGAAAGATCGCAAACTGACTTCGAAAAAGAATTCTCTCTCTAGGCTTGTCTTTCTCACTCTAAGGCATTTGCCTGCAAGGTTTCTAATGTCTTCAAATCTGCCTAAAGCTATTTATAGGTAGCTCCTTGGAAGACCTAGTGGGCTTTTGAGTTGGGCCTTAGTGTTTGACTTTCGTTGACCCCTTAGTCTTCCCTCGACTAATCAATTCCAATCGATTCTTTCGAATTAATTTCTTAACCCACTTTGTTAATTTAATTTAATCGAACCCTTAGGATTAATTAATCTATATAGAATTAATTTTCTTAATCCACTTTGTCAAATAAATATTAATTAAGTAAACATTTAGGATTAATTAATTCACTTTATCGATTAGTCAAACGTATAATTAGTCGTACCACTAACGGACCAATTATGGAACTAACGCTCAAAAATGACTTTACATCGCGCCACTTTATTTTCTTCTATCTCCCCACATTAAAGATCTAGTGCTCGTTGGTTTATCAATTTACTGACAAACTAATTGATGCGAATCTAGCTGAAACATCAAAGAAGCCTTGAACATTTTGATTCTTGAAGTCCATTCAAATGAGGATCCAAAGGCTACCTCAATTCATGCCCAAAATTACAACATTTTGCAAGTCTTGGATCTTCTTCCAAATGGTGTGGAAAGTACTTTTATGAAGATTCCAGAAGTGAACATTTCCTCCGACATGCCCATGTCGCCTGAGGAAGGTTGGGCAGAATAGAACTTTTCCTCTGACATGCCCATGTCCCCTGAGGAAGGTTGGACAGAATATAACTTTTCCTCTGACATGCCCATATCGCCTGAAGAAGGTTGAACGTCGCATTTATAAACTGAATTTATGGACGAAATTCAACAGCATTTGGGTGATATTTTCAAGTTGTTTTCTGCATTTTTTTAGGGCAATTTTTATAATACACATAGGTGTATGGCAAGCATGGTACTAATAGTTGATTTTCTACTCAAAACCTCATTAAATGAGGTGTGACCCACTTTTGCTTCTATATTTTGCTTCACTCGCCTAACCTATGTTTGCAATACCCTCAAAATTTTACTTCCTTATTTTCAAGAAGAGAGTGTAAACACTCTCTCAATAATTAATTTACTTTTTTATTTTTTTTCCTAGGGGTACCACTCTCATATGGTACTCCTAGTGGTATGATATAAGTATTGTTTTTTTAGTATTTAGAATATTAGAATTAAGTGCAAGAGTCTTCTAGGTCAAAGAGCTTTTCTAGGTCAAAGAGCTTTTCTTGGTCAAAGAGAAGTGTTAATGCTAGTCTTGACTAGAAGATTTAGAATTGCTCCTTTAATCCTTTTGTTATTTCCAACCTTGGTCCCTCTTGAAACTCTATAAATAGGGGCCTTGGTTAACTATTAGAATTGAAGATTTGATGATATAAACTTTAAGGAATTTTCCTTTCTTTGCTAGTTTCTTAGTGAGCTAGTTTTAGTCTTGCAAGTATGCTTGCAAAACTTATTTGGCTTATCAACTAAAACTCTTCCTTTTAGTTGTGGCGCCTTCTACTCTTCTTTTCTAATTCATTTCATAATCCAAAGGTGTTAGGTTTATCCTAGTGTTGTTGGGTTTGAAAATTAGAGGGGTTGGGAATAGTAATTTCAAAACTACCATTTTATGATTCAAAGGTGATAGGTTTCATCCTATTGTTGTTGAGTCTATTTTGGTTTGGGTTGTTTTTGCTTGGAAGATTTCAAGACATCTTTCAATATAGTGTGATTCAAAGGTGTTGAGTTCATTAATACTCAATATTGTTGAATCCACTTGAGCTAGTTGTTTTGCTCAAAAGATCAATCGAGGACGATTCTACAATTCACGTGAATTCGTACCTTGGATTCACATCACTAATTCACTGACTTCTTGGTATCCGAGATTAGTACCACTCGACTTTCTTATTACACCAGACGTAAAGTCCACTAGCCAGTTTTACTACAATAAACCTTACAAGCTTATCTCGGGAGCACCATCAACCCGGTGAACCAGTTCGTGGATTCCTCTGACTAGCAACGGCACGTAAGTAGCTCAACACCGTATAGCCAATCCACCGAGGTATAGGCCTCAATTGACTGCACTCTTTGGCACATCAAAGCATACGATATCCAACTCTCACGCTGTCCCAATTCGGGATTGAGAGACTGAATACTAGGACCGAATTGACTACGTTGATCAGTACAAGTTAATTCTATCCAAAGTGGTCGTGCTCAATATGCCCCGGGCATATCCGTGTGATTTTAATTAGTCTAGATAAACTAATTTCGAAACCACACGATATATGTTCAGACTATCTCAATTCGAGCATACTTTTTATATATCAATACTTTAACCAATAACGGTATCTACCGTGTCTTTCCACACCGCGTTATCTAGTTCTATGATATAATGGAACAATTTAATACTGAAACAAATTGATATGTCATCTCGATTAGTTTTTGATACAAGCCATAGCTTTTCTGTATTCAAAACTAATGTCTTTCTCACTCTAAGGCATTTGCCTACAGGTTTCTAATGTCTTCAATTGTGCCTAACATTAGCTATTTATAAGGAGCTCATTCGGAGACCTAGTGGGCTTTCGAGTTGGGCCTTGGTGTTTTACTTTCGTTGACCTTTTAGTCTCCCCTAGACTAATCAACTCCAATCGAGCCTTTCGAATTAATTTCTTAACCTACTTCGTTAATTTAATTTAATCGAACGCTTAGGATTAATTAATTCAATATGAAGAAATTTCTTAATCCACCTAGTCAATTAAATATTAATTAAACCTTTACGATTAATTAATTCATTTTGTTGATTAGTCAAACGCATAATTAGTCTTACCACTAACGGACCAATTATGGAACTAACGCTCAAATACGACTTTACATCGCGCTCACTTTATTATTCTTTTATCTCCCCACATCAAAGATCTAGTGCTCATCAATTTATCAATTTACTGACAAATTAATTCATCGACTTTTTGGTATCCGAGATTAGAACCACTCGACTTTCTTATTATATCGTACATAAATTCTACCAGCCGGGTTTAGTATAATAAACCTTACAAGCTCATCTCGGGAACACCATCTATCCAAACTGGTTGTGCTCAATATGCCGTGTGATTTAAACTAGTCTAGATAAACTAATTTCCAAATCACACGATAACCTATACCGATAGTATGTTCAAACTATCTCAGTTACGAGCATACTTTTAATATATCAATACTTTAACCAATAACGAGATCATGGGAAAATGAATTTGAGCATGAGCTTTGTCGAAAGCTTCCGATTCTGTAATGCATTGCACGAAAGTGAGGTTTTTGATTTATCCCGGGCTTGTTCTGTTTTCCTTCAGTTCAGACTATCTCAGTTACGAGCATTCTTTTTATATATCAATACTTTAACGAATAACGAGATCTACTGTATCTTTCCACACCTCGTTACCTAGTTCTATGATATAATAGAACAAATTTAATACTGAAACAAAATGATATGTCAACTGTGGATATTAGTTTTTTATACAAGCAAAATCTTTCCAGTATTCAAAACTAACAATCTCCCACTAATACTCAAAGCTATGCTCTGAAGTATAAAAACTGGTTTAATACACTTATTCCTAAGTCACACCAAAAGCTAGAGAACTATCAAGGTTCAGCTAAGTATCTAACTCTCATGCCCTTCACGTTGTTCTCAAAGACTTATGCAGTCAATACTATGGTTCTCAGAGTCTGTCATGCATTTCTACTTGACACTCCGCCATACAATGGTTCCACTCCCAGAGTAAACACAAACCCAGAGGTAGACATTCTTTTTGTCCATATCACTTTGGAAACCCTGATTTGTGTAACCCCTAGCTCTTGCGCCTGTTATACCAAAACTTGCTTCTTCATTATGCGCAAATACTTGAGCTTTTCCTGGATTACACTGATACCTGCTAACTACGCCGACGGCAAAGCAAATATCAGCTCCGTACACAACACGCATACATGAGACTTTCTACTGCAGATGTATAAGGAACTGTCTTCATGGTGTCTATCTACTTAGGAGACTGCTCCTTAGATAGATGCACTCTGTATCTGAAAAGTTGGAAACTTTTCTTGGAGTTCTGCATGTTAAAACGAGTCAGATTCATGTCTATGTAAGAATCCTGAGAAAGTTTCTGTGAACATCTCCTACGATCTCGAATAATCTTGATCCCAAGGATATGTCAACCCTTTCCCAAATCCTTCGTATCAAACTTGCTTGAACGACTGTGCCTTTATATCTGACAATACCTTCCTACTATTGCCAATAAGAAGAATATCATCTACATAAAGTACAAGAAACATTACTAAGTTTCTATCACGCCTGTGGTATACACAATGCTCATTCGGACACTGGGTCTGGTTCGTGAGTGCCAGGGATCAAAATTCGAAGATTATCCCAAGCCCACGTACATCTCAGGTTGTCTGACAACCCTCTCACTATGATAAAGCACCGTCTATATAATCGCATCATTTGTGACAACTCGTGCAATATTCTGTGATGTATCTATTTGTACCGGTGCATAAGGAAATTCTAGACTGTCCCTTAAGCTCTTCTAGCACAATCTTGTTACTTGGTTTACGGTTTAGAATATAGTCCTCTTCTAAAATCTAGTGTTGGTATTACCCACCACCTTCTGATCTTTAGCACTATAGAATAAACCAACCTTCGTTCCTCTGGGATATCCTATAAACAGCATTACCTCCAATCTTGCATCTAACTTGTCCGTATCTACCTTAAGCACATGTGCTGGACAACCCTAGATTTTGAGATGTCTAATACTGGGCTTTTGCCCTGACCATAACTCTAAAAGGGTTGAAGGCACAGACTTAAATGGTACAAGATTTAGATTGTAAGCCGTTGTTTCTAAGGCATTTCCCCAAAACGAATGGAGCAACTCACTGTAACTCATCACAGATCTAACCATTTCCATAAGAGTTCTGTTTCACCGTTCCGTTACACCATTAGGTGCAGCCAACTGGGATTAAATCCTCATCTCTAATAAGTAGCTCTTAAATTCACCAGATAGTTATTCGCCACTAAGATCGAATCATAATGACTTGATACTTGTACAATGATATTTCTCCATATCTATCCGAAACTCTTTGAACTTGCCAAACATTCGGACTTGTGGCGCATCAAGTAAATATACCCATACCTCGAGTAGTAATCTGTGAAGATCACAAAATTCTCGAAAACTACCTCTGGTCTGAATTATTATAGGTCCACATAAATCAGAATGAACCAACTCTTAAAAACCTTTTCGACCTTAAAAGCTTCTTGGTCATTCTACCCTCTAAGCAGAATTCGTAGGTTGAGTAACTATCAATATCTAATGAGCCTTAGGGCCTATCATTGACCAACCTTTGAATTCTACTAAGGTTTATATGACCTAGTCTTATGTGTAAAAAACGAGCTTGGTTCATTTTACACTGTTCTTCCCTCTTATTATGATTCAATGATATGTTATTTATCTCAGTGTCATTGCACTACTGGGGAGTTAGTTTTTATCAATAAGAGATTGTCCACCAATGAACTGGAATATATAAGTTTCTCGTTCTTTCCAATAACAGAATTATCGATAGAACAAACTTATAACTATCCAATAAGAGTTTAGAATCATCAAATAAATTCTTTCTAAAACTCTGATCATAAAGACAATTCTTCAAAAAACTATTACAGCATTATTTAGAAAATAAATCTAGCCACTCCCACTACTTTACTGACACTCTGACAGTGTCACCCAAGTAAAATTCCATCTCGCCCTCTCTAAGCATCAGGGTTACTTGGCAAACCCTGCAAAGAATTACAAACATGATCAGCGGTTCCTGAATTCACACACCAAGTATCTGTGGGAATCACTACTAACATGTCTCAGTAACTAAGGCAAAATGGTCGTACTTTTGAGCTTTGGACAATCTGGCTTCCAATGCCCTGTCTTGCCATATTTGAAGAACTTGCCTCTTAGCTTTTTTTTTGGCAATGTCTGGCTTAAGTATCTGATTAGCAATCTTCAAAGTTATGAGGCAAATCCTGGAGTACCACCTCCTAAAACCTCGACCTCATTGATATTACTAATATTCCCAAGTACGTGGTCCCTCACAAGTGTGCCCTTAGCCATATTACTCATTTGGCATTTCTGGGCATACATCAATGACGACGAACTTGCATTGTTTTGCCATGAGGACAATGTCCAAATCGCGCTTCAGTTGATATAATTCGGACTAGTTAATTTGTTCTCCTTTAGTGTGACAAATATTGTATTAAACGCCATATCGACAAACTAAAAAATAACAATCAAGTTTCAGTATTCTTTTTCGAAAGTATTGAAATCCTCAAAAAAATAATATAATCTCCTACCGACATCTCTCACATCGGGATTAACGCAGGTCACATTAGGTGAACGTCTATGCCAACCCACATTCGTTCGAGAATAACCAATGTTCATTAATTCCATTATTTGACCAATGATCTTATGATCAATAAAATTAATAGTCGATAATTTTAGCCGCACACATAAGTAGTGTATCCTCTTAAGAGGAATACTACAAACGGTACACTAAGTGTTTGCCATTACATGACTTCTAAGCTTGTTACTTAGGATACTAATGCGCCTCGGTTAGCGAGGGTGTCGCAACTTTCTCCAATTAAACTCGCTATAGTCATCCCTTTAGAAATTCAATCTAGTGATATCTCGGGGTTGAAAACTTATCCATAGGGAAGAAGACCCTTGGCCAGTGCGTCAGTCTAACCCACATCACATATGAATCCATAACGGAGGCCATAGGGATATTTACCAACCCGCTCCCATTTAGATTTTTAAGTTTGAGGATTTTAACATGCAATATCTTAACTATGGATATTCGCACCCATAAAATCGTTGGAGTTTTAATATGCGAATAATCTACCTTAGTTAATTGCACTTATAAAACCAACATGCAATATCTTAACTTCGGTTATTCGCATCTATTAAAAATGTTGCAGTTTTAATATGGGAATAATCTACCTTAGTTAATTGCACGCATTTAAAAAATGGTTTGTTTTCACTTATGCAAAAGAAAACGAAAACACATAATCAACGAAAAGACATAAATACGGGAAATACAAAATAAACATTTCTCAACTATTATGGCCTTCTCTATCGTTAATTCCTGTGACGCCTTGTTGACACGTCCGTCATGTCACTCCCACTCGTTATAAAGTCCCTTAGAATTTATTCGGTTTTTCTCGATTTACTACGTAATTAGGAATCACCCAAAATTACGACAAAACCAAAAACCATAAATTCACTTTGCCAATAACGACTCGTTATTTGGTTCCTCCTAATTTGTCCGGGTTTTATTAATTTTCTACGTAATTAGGAATCACCCAAAATTATGAGAAACCAAAATCCACGAATATAAGTCACCCAAAATAACGTCTTCGTCATAATACATATATTCCTATATACAAAGGCGTTTTCTAGGAATTTAAAAATGACAACAATAGATTAAATCCTACTACAAGATTTATCTAATCCTACACGGCTTCCAGCTCGTGGTTATTACTATTACAGACATTTCCATTCAAAAACAAAACGAGCCCAGACATGTCCCTGGGTTTATGAATGAAAAATAAATCTACCATAATAGCTGGAAATTAATAACCACCTATTTAATGTAATGACAATGCAAAAATAACAAAGCCAAAACAAAGCCGTGTAATAAATCAAACAAGTATAATGATGTGAATCCGATTATAGATTCAACAAATTTAGATCGTTTTCTTGTTGAACTTTCTCACAAACCCTAAGACCTCTTGTTTAGAGAATATTGGCAATGAGAAGAACACCTCCAATAAATCGTCAAACAAGCAATCCTCGAAGAATGAAAGAATTCTTCCGCGAACAATACCTTTCTAATGTTAAATTCAACAATCAATGGTATAGAAACCAAAAACCTTTGAATCACAACAAAATATTAAGTGATGATCCCAACCCCCAATCTAATCTAGTGAACCCAACAATGATAGATGTATCAAATCTAACACCTTTGAATTACAATGGAATAGAAAGAAGAGTTAAAAGCGCCACATTCAAATGGAAGAAGATTTGAATGATAAGCTGTTAGTTATGTAAGGAAAACTTACAAAACCCAATCTAGTTCAAGACTAGTACTTAAGGAAACTCCTTAACAAGTTTATAACTCTCCAAAATCTTCTTATTGAATAATACTTAGCTCCTTTTATAACAAAAAGGAGAACCTTACATGATAATAGTAATTTCTTCTCCTAGTAGATAACAACTTGTCCCACCATGTTAGAGCATAAGATTGAAACTCAAGAGAAGCAATTTTTACCTTCTTTTCTTCAGAGTAATCATGAATAGAAAAGATCTTCTCCACTTTTGTTTCCCACTCCAAGTATGCCTCGGGATCACTTTTGCCATGAAATTCAGGGATTTTGATTTTAAGTCCCATGAGATTGTTGTCTTGTCCCCTTCTATGGTTTCCCCTTCGTGCCCTCACTGGTGAAACATTTGATTCCTCATCATTTCTATCTCTTCGTATTAAGGTCTCCTCAGATCTCCTATCATCCTCCTCATCATCATGTTGACTTCCTAGCTGCCTCTCTTCTCTTTGTTGAAAAACAAGTTCTAGTTGGTCCATCCGGGTGATGACCCTTTCAAGGATTTGATCAAGTCGTCTTGTGGTGTGTTCCCTCCATGCCTTTTGTTCAGGTGTTTCACCGGTTGAATCTGCCATTAAAAGATAAACAACAAATAATAGTTATAAATACCTCACACCCCTTTTCCCCTTTTCCCTATTATGTCTCAACCCAAATGAAAAGAAAATTTTCACTCGTGTTTAAGGCTGATTTAGTAGGGACAAGTTGCACTCGTGTTTTTCCACTCTTTCCTTAGTGCAAGAATCAAACCCCAATTGAACTTTGGAAGTTCCTCAACACAAATTTACAACCACAAAGAAATAGAAGAAAAAAAGGCACTTTTAAAGTAAGAAAAGAAACAAAGCTTAGAAAAGAACAAAATAAAATAGAAGAAGACTTGATTGTGAAACAAAGAACCAAACCCCTTTTTTTTATTTTTTTTATTTTTTATTTTTAGTTTATAAAGATATGAACAACAAGAAAGCTGTGCTTTGATACCACCTGATGTGAATCCGATTATAGATTCAACAAATTTAGATCGTTTTCTTGTTGAACTTTCTCACAAACCCTAAGACCTCTTGTTTAGAGAATATTGGCAATGAGAAGAACACCTCCAATAAATCGTCAAACAAGCAATCCTCGAAGAATGAAAGAATTCTTCCGAGAACAATACCTTTCTAATGTTAAATTCAACAATCAATGGTATAGAAACCAAAAACCTTTGAATCACAACAAAATATTAAGTGATGATCCCAACCCCCAATCTAATCTAGTGAACCCAACAATGATAGATGTATCAAATCTAACACCTTTGAATTACAATGGAATAGAAAGAAGAGTTAAAAGCGCCACATTCAAATGGAAGAAGATTTGAATGATAAGCTGTTAGTTATGTAAGGAAAACTTACAAAACCCAATCTAGTTCAAGACTAGTACTTAAGGAAACTCCTTAACAAGTTTATAACTCTCCAAAATCTTCTTATTGAATAATACTTAGCTCCTTTTATAACAAAAAGGAGAACCTTACATGATAATAGTAATTTACAAACTAAAGTCTTAGACTTATAATGTTTTGCAAAACTAGTCCCTAACTTGACTTATTGACTTATGACTCTTAAAATACTAATAATAATCTGATTCCTATTCAAAAGCCAGGAAATTATTAAGCTAAAATGAAAATAAAACACTTAGAATTATTTTTGATGAAAACTAGTGACCATTTGGTTTCCCGGGTGGTTTTCCAACTTCAATTCTTGATATGTGAAGCATTGCACCTTTTCACATAAAAGAGAACATGTTCCAATGATGTTGGAATTCTGAAAAGTTGCTTTCTTGAGTCTTGGAACCGAAATGAAGAGCTTTGAAGGCTTTAAGTGAAGATTCATGCACCTAGAGAACTTGGAAAGTCTTCATTAACTAGTCTTCATGAATTTGACCACCAAGGCTGATCCAATGCTTCTAATTGACCCCAAAAACGTGTGGAAACATCCTAGAATGTTCCTTGAGTATTCTGAACTGATATGGGCCGAAAAAACATCTAATGGAATTGGACTTGCACCCAAAACTTGCTCTCGGGTTGGGTAGAACATAAGAATCAGCACTTGTGTTTTGTTGCACTCCATTTGGGCTGTGAAAGAGTGTGGAGCGCAGCCCATAAATCATTAGCTAGAAGCTTGGTCCAAGACTCCCACAAGATTATAGAGCTTGGGCTTGAATGAGGTGAAGTTGGACTGAGCTTCTTCTAATGATTTTGTAGCTAACTTGGACAAAGCCTCTTCCATCTTTTGCTTCCTTAGCCTTGTGAGAGGCCCAACTATATCTTGAATTGGACTTGGTGGAATGGATTTGTCTTGCTGGGCCTTAGCTTTCTGAGCTTCACTTGAGTTGATGACCTTTTTGTCCACACACGAACTAGCTTTATTCCCATCATTCCCTCCCCCTTGAAAAGGATTCGTCCCCGAATTCGTCCTCGAATCCAATGTACCTGTATCAAATTCGAAAGGAGATAAGTCAGAAACATTGAATGAAGAACTAATACCATACTCCTCGGGAAGGTCAAGCTTCTAGGCATTGTCATTGATTCTAGACACCACTTGAAATGGTCCATCTCCCCGTGGATGTAGCTTTGAACGCCTAGCAGTTGGAAATCGTTCCTTGCGCATGTGAATCCAAACCCAATCTCCAGGTTCAAAAATGACTTGTTTACGCCCCTTATTAGCTTGCTTGGCATATTGCTTGGTCTTTTTCTCAATATTGGCACGAGCTTGCTCATGAAGCTTTTTCACTTGCTCAGCCCTTTGAGCTCCATCTAAGTTAACTTGTTCTTTAATTGGTAATGGAGACAAATCCAAGGGAGTTAAAGGGTTAAATCCATAAACCAACTCAAATGGTGAGAAACCAGTAGTAGAATGCAAAGTACGATTATAAGCAAACTCAGCTATTGGAAGACAATCCTCCCAACTCTTCAAATTCTTTTTGATTAATGCTCTCAACAACATTCCCAAGGTCCTATTAGTGACCTCAGTTTGACCATCAGTTTGAGGATGACTTGAAGTTGAAAACAAAAGCTTAGTCCCCAATTTACCCCACAAGGTTTTCCAAAAGTAACTTAGAAATTTTACATCTCTATCTGAAACAATGGTTCTTGGAATACCATGAAGACGAACAATCTCTTTGAAAAACATATCAACCACATGACTAGCATTATCTGTCTTTTTACATGCAATGAAATGAGACATCTTAGAAAACCTATCAACTACCACAAAGATAGAATCCATCCCCCTCTGAGACCTTGGTAAACCAAGCACAAAATCCATCGATACATCAATCCAAGGTGCATTGGGAATAGGAAGTGGTGTATACAATCCATGGGGAAGTGAAGTGGATTTAGCCTTTTTACATTCAAGACACCTTTCACATACCTTTTGCACATCCTTTTTCATACTAGGCCAGAAAAAGTGTTCACTCAAAATGTCACAAGTTTTGAGAACCCCAAAATGCCCCATTAATCCTCCACAATGAGCTTCTCTAACAAGCAATTCCCTAAGTGAGCAAATAGGAATACACAACTGATTTCCTTTAAACAAGTACCCCTCATATCGGTAAAACTTTTCAAATGCTCGTTTTTCACATGTAACAAAAATGGTTGAAAAATCAACATCAGATTCATACAAATCTTTAATGAATTCAAATCCCATGATAGTAGCATGCATTGTAGTGATAAGAGTGTACCTCCGAGATAGTGCATCAGCCACTACATTTTCCTTACCCTTTTTGTACTTGACCACGTAAGGGAAAGTCTCAATAAAAGAGATCCATTTGGCACGTCGCTTGTGCAAATTTTTCTGTCCTTTGAGATACTTTATGGATTCATGGTCCGTATGTACCACAAATTCACATGGCATGAGGTAGTGTTGCCATGTCTCCAATGCTCTCACAATGGCATAGAGCTCCTTGTCATAAGTAGGGTAATTCATGGCTGCCCCATTGAGTTTCTCACTAAAGTAGGCAATTGGGCGACCACCTTGAAGAAGAACAACCCCTATTCCAACCCCTGAAGCATCACACTCAACCTCAAAAGCCTTAGAAAAATCAGGTAAAGCTAAAACAGGAGAGTTAGTCAACTCATGCTTAAGAAGATCAAAAGCTTTTTGTTGGTTTTCACCCCATTCAAACTTCACAGTTTTCTTTACTAGTTCATTCAAGGGGGCTACTTTAGTAGAGAAATCACGCACAAACCTCCTATAAAAACTAGCAAGGCCATGAAAAGATCTCACCTCGGTTGCATTGGTTGGAGTAGGCCATTCCCTGATAGCCTTGATCTTTTCATCATCAACACTTAACCCATCAGAACTTACCACAAACCCAAGAAAAGTTATTTGTTCCACACAAAAGACACACTTTTTAAGATTAGCATAAAATTTTTCTTCACGAAGTGTAGCCATGACAAGTCTTAAATGTTCAACATGATCATCAAAACTTTTGCTATAGATCAGAATGTCGTCAAAGTAAACAACCACAAATTTTCCAATGAAATATCTAAGCACATGATTCATGAGTCTCATAAAAGTACTAGGGGCATTTGTTAAGCCAAAAGGCATAACAAGCCACTCATAGAGTCCATATTTAGTCTTGAAAGCTGTTTTCCATTCATCACCTTCCTTAACTCTAATTTGGTGATAACCAGATTTTAAGTCAATTTTAGTGAAGAACTTTGCACCAAACAATTCATCAAGCATGTCATCTAATCTAGGAATAGGGTGACGATACTTAATGATAATTTTGTTAACAGCCCTACAATCTACACACATGCGCCAAGTTCCATCCTTTTTGGGAACCAAAATGACTGGAACGGCACAAGGACTCAAAGACTCACGAATACTACCTTTTTCCAAGAGTTCATCAATTTGTTTTTGTAATTCCTTGGTCTCCTCCGGATTCATCCTGTATGCTAGCCGATTTGGCACTTGTGATCCAGGCACAAAATCAATTTGGTGCTCTATCCCCCTAATTGGTGGTAATCCCTTTGGTAGCTCTTCGGGTATGACATCTGAAAATTCATTCAAAACACCAACAATTTCTAGTGGCAAATCACTAGGTAAGTCATTAGAAACAAGAGCAGATTCATTGAATAAGAGAATAAAGCAATGGTCTTTTGCTTTGAGGGCTCTTTCTACATCTCTCATGCTAGCAAAGAAGGCTTTTTTTTTTTTTCTCACTTGCCTTTGAATCTTTCTTACTATCACTCCCTTTGCTTTTGTCCTCACAATCCCTTGCTTTTTCTTTTTTACTTCCTTTGCTTTTTTCCTCACAATCTCTTGCTTTTTCACACTCTTTTGGCTTTTTTTTTCTCACTTTTCTCTTGATGCCTTTTTTCTCTCATTTTCACTTGCTCTTTATGAACCTGTTGAGGTGTCAAAGGTACAAGAGTGTAAGACTTCTTGTTGTGAACAATTTGGTACTGATTTGTCTTTCCAAAATGCTTGGCATCATGATCGTACTCCCAAGGTCTTCCCAACAAGATGTGTCCAGCGTCCATTGGAACCACATCACAAAGAATTTCATCTTCATATTTGCCAATTGAAAAAGGGACTTTCACTTGGCGATTGACCCTTACTTCTCCATGATCATTCAGCCATTGCAACCTATAAGGACTAGGATGCTTGATAACAGGTAGTTCCAGCTTTTCTACAAGAAGAGAACTTGCAACATTAGTACAACTACCGCTATCAATGATTAACAAACAAACCTTATCTTGAACTCTACAACGAGTGTGGAAGATATTGTTGCGTTGATCATCCAGTTCACCAATTTGTGTATTCAAAGTCCTGATTGTGACCAACTCCTCCTCACTACTATCTTCAGCCATTTCGCCCTCACTTTGGCTAAGAATTGTGCCATCTTCAAGTAACATCATGGTTTTCTGATTTGGACATTGAGAAGCAATATGTCCTTTTCCCAAACAACGAAAACATGTTAGTTTGGAAGTAGAAGAAGTAGAAGGTTTACTAGTGTCACCTTTGGAGAAAGATTTCTTGGGCTCAAACTTCTTTGAATCTTTTTTTTCATCATCCTTCTTGTTCCATGAATGGTTCTTAGAAGGAAACTTGTTCGAACCATATCTTCTCTTTTGCTACCTTTCTACCTTTTCGGCTACATGAACCATTTCCTCCAAATCCATGTAATTTTGCAACTCAACCACATCAGCAATTTCTCTCTTAAGACCACCTAAAAACCGAGCCATGGTAGCCTCTTCATCTTCTTCGATGTTGGCTCTTATCATTGCAACTTCCATCTCTTGATAATATTCAGCCACAGTTTTCGAGCCTTGAGAGATTCCTTGCAATTTGTTATACAAATCCCTATAGAAATGTGGAGGAAGAAAGCGTTTCCTCATGATTGACTTCATATCATCCCAAGTCTCAATTGGCCTCTCCCGATTTCTTCTCCTAGTAGATAACAACTTGTCCCACCATGTTAGAGCATAAGATTGAAACTCAAGAGAAGCAATTTTTACCTTCTTTTCTTCAGAGTAATCATGAATAGAAAAGATCTTCTCCACTTTTGTTTCCCACTCCAAGTATGCCTCGGGATCACTTTTGCCATGAAATTCAGGGATTTTGATTTTAAGTCCCATGAGATTGTTGTCTTGTCCCCTTCTATGGTTTCCCCTTCGTGCCCTCACTGGTGAAACATTTGATTCCTCATCATTTCTATCTCTTCGTATTAAGGTCTCCTCAGATCTCCTATCATCCTCCTCATCATCATGTTGACTTCCTAGCTGCCTCTCTTCTCTTTGTTGAAAAACAAGTTCTAGTTGGTCCATCCGGGTGATGACCCTTTCAAGGATTTGATCAAGTCGTCTTGTGGTGTGTTCCCTCCATGCCTTTTGTTCAGGTGTTTCACCGGTTGAATCTGCCATTAAAAGATAAACAACAAATAATAGTTATAAATACCTCACACCCCTTTTCCCCTTTTCCCTATTATGTCTCAACCCAAATGAAAAGAAAATTTTCACTCGTGTTTAAGGCTGATTTAGTAGGGACAAGTTGCACTCGTGTTTTTCCACTCTTTCCTTAGTGCAAGAATCAAACCCCAATTGAACTTTGGAAGTTCCTCAACACAAATTTACAACCACAAAGAAATAGAAGAAAAAAAGGCACTTTTAAAGTAAGAAAAGAAACAAAGCTTAGAAAAGAACAAAATAAAATAGAAGAAGACTTGATTGTGAAACAAAGAACCAAACCCCTTTTTTTTATTTTTTTTATTTTTTATTTTTAGTTTATAAAGATATGAACAACAAGAAAGCTGTGCTTTGATACCACCTGATGTGAATCCGATTATAGATTCAACAAATTTAGATCGTTTTCTTGTTGAACTTTCTCACAAACCCTAAGACCTCTTGTTTAGAGAATATTGGCAATGAGAAGAACACCTCCAATAAATCGTCAAACAAGCAATCCTCGAAGAATGAAAGAATTCTTCCGAGAACAATACCTTTCTAATGTTAAATTCAACAATCAATGGTATAGAAACCAAAAACCTTTGAATCACAACAAAATATTAAGTGATGATCCCAACCCCCAATCTAATCTAGTGAACCCAACAATGATAGATGTATCAAATCTAACACCTTTGAATTACAATGGAATAGAAAGAAGAGTTAAAAGCGCCACATTCAAATGGAAGAAGATTTGAATGATAAGCTGTTAGTTATGTAAGGAAAACTTACAAAACCCAATCTAGTTCAAGACTAGTACTTAAGGAAACTCCTTAACAAGTTTATAACTCTCCAAAATCTTCTTATTGAATAATACTTAGCTCCTTTTATAACAAAAAGGAGAACCTTACATGATAATAGTAATTTACAAACTAAAGTCTTAGACTTATAATGTTTTGCAAAACTAGTCCCTAACTTGACTTATTGACTTATGACTCTTAAAATACTAATAATAATCTGATTCCTATTCAAAAGCCAGGAAATTATTAAGCTAAAATGAAAATAAAACACTTAGAATTATTTTTGATGAAAACTAGTGACCATTTGGTTTCCCGGGTGGCTTTCCAACTTCAATTCTTGATATGTGAAGCATTGCACCTTTTCACATAAAAGAGAACATGTTCCAATGATGTTGGAATTCTGAAAAGTTGCTTTCTTGAGTCTTGGAACCGAAATGAAGAGCTTTGAAGGCTTTAAGTGAAGATTCATGCACCTAGAGAACTTGGAAAGTCTTCATTAACTAGACTTCATGAATTTGACCACCAAGGCTGATCCAATGCTTCTAATTGACCCCAAAAACGTGTGGAAACATCCTAGAATGTTCCTTGAGTATTCTGAACTGAGATGGGCCGAAAAAACATCTAATGGAATTGGACTTGCACCCAAAACTTGCTCTCGGGTTGGGTAGAACATAAGAATCAGCACTTGTGTTTTGTTGCACTCCATTTGGGCTGTGAAAGAGTGTGGAGCGCAGCCCATAAATCATTAGCTAGAAGCTTGGTCCAAGACTCCCACAAGATTATAGAGCTTGGGCTTGAATGAGGTGAAGTTGGACTGAGCTTCTTCTAATGATTTTGTAGCTAACTTGGACAAAGCCTCTTCCATCTTTTGCTTCCTTAGCCTTGTGAGAGGCCCAACTATATCTTGAATTGGACTTGGTGGAATGGATTTGTCTTGCTGGGCCTTAGCTTTCTGAACTTCACTTGAGTTGATGACCTTTTCGTCCACACACGAACTAGCTTGATTCCCATCATATAAATCCAAAACACTCACTCTGATACCAATTTGATGGAAACAGAATAAGCCCGTGCTAAATCAAAAATCTCACTTTCGTGCTATGCATTCCAGAATCGGAGACTTTCGACTCGGCTCAGACTCAAATTCATTTCCCCTGAACGGATCTAGGCATATACTAGTTGAATTTATTAAAACGACACGCTAAAAATTAAATATTTAATTTAAAGTAGAAGTCTTAAGGATTATACCTTTGAAACGTGTCCCTAGCAATAAGAAAACCAAAGCTGAAAATCCTATTGTTTACCGCCTTGGACCAATCACGAGAGAATCCCGAGAACAACTCCGTCTCTACCTCGAAATCGCGTGGGCGACTATCCAAAAGGTAGCTAAGACACTAAGGAAGAGATCCATATGAGACCCACTAAGAAAAACTCGTCAGATCCTCAGCAGATTGTTCCCCGAAGATCAATCTCTTATTTACCGCCTGCTACGAAAATCAAGTATTTAACGCAAATTCCACATAGAATCCCAAGGATAACTCCAAACAACCTCGAACTTGGGTGGGCAAGTAACTACGAGGTGGCTAAAGGCACTGGCAAAGAAATCCAAAAAAACCCACTTCAAGAAACTCCCAAATCTGAAAAATAGATCTAGCCCGGGAAACTGATTCTAATCTAAAAACCCACACCGCCTCAATAAAAGTTCGTGGGTAAGCTATTTACTCGTAGATCTAGACTTTGGCGAACCAAAAAGAATGAGCCAAAGGATCAACGCAACAAATAAACAAAGCCCACTATGAATATGCACCAAAACAGCGCTGAAAATCCAAAAAACGCAGGTGGCGCTAACTGCCTAGAAAAAGAGCGGCGAACGGACTTCTCAAATGGCATTTGAACTTCCAGGCGGTGGTCTTGGGCTTCTAGAATCATGGGCTAAGTTTCTCGAACAAGAAAGATAGCAAACCGACTTCGAAAAAGAATTCTCAATAAGGAATAAAGAATTCTCTCTCTAGGTTTGTCTTTCTCACTCTAAGGCATTTGCCTACAAGGTTCTAATGTCTTCAAATGTGCCTAACATTAGCTATTTATAGGGAACTCCTCGGGTGACCTAGTGGGCTTTCGAGTTGGGCCTTAGTGTTTGACTTTCGTTGACCCCTTAGTCTCCCCCTAGACTAATCAACTCCAATCGAGCCTTTCGAATTAATTTCTTAACCCACTTCGTTAATTTAATTTAATCAAACCCTTAAGATTAATTAATTTAATATGAAGTAATTTCTTAATCCACTTAGTCGATTAGTCAAACGCATAATTAGTCGTACCACTAACGGACCAATTATGGAACTACCGCTCAAAAATGACTTTACATCAAGCTCACTTTATTATTCTTCTATCTCCCAACATCAAAGATCTAGTGCTCGTAGATTTATCAATATACTGACAAATTAATTCGCCGACTTCTTGGTATCCGAGATTAGTACCACTTGATTTTCTTATTATACCGGAGATAAAGTCCACTGGCCGGGTTTAGTATAATAAACCTTACGAGCTCATCTCAAGAGCACCATCAACCCTACGAACCGATACGTGGATTTCTCTGACTAGAAATGGCACACAAAAAGCTAAACACTGCATACCTAACTTATCGAGATTTAGGCCTCAATTGACCACACCCTTTGGCAAATCAAAATATACGATATCTAACTCTCATGCCGATCCCAATCTCGGGATTAAGATATTCGAATACTAGGACCGAATTAACTACGCCGATCAGTACAAGTTAATTCTATCCAAGCTGGTCGTGCTCAATATGCCCCAGGCATATCCGTATGCTTTTAATTGGTCTAGATAAACTAATTTCCAATTCACACGATAACCTATACCGATAGTATGTTCAGAATATCTCAGTTACGAGCATTCTTTTTATATATCAATACTTTAACCAATAACAAGATCTATGGTGTCTTTCCACACCTCGTTATCAAGTTCTATGATATAATGGAACAAATTTAATACTGAAACAAAATGATATGTCAACTGTAGATATTAGTTTTTCATACAAACAATAGCCTGACAGTTCCCGGGTTAAATCTAATATTACAGATTTTGGATTTTTTGAAGCAAGTTTCTTTGGATTTCTTCGTTGTTGCCTTAGACCACTCCGTAGACATTAGCCCACACTAATTCAGAGGTGTTTGGAGGTTATTCTTTGGATGTCTGGTGGATTTCGCTTTCCCAAAGTTTTGGTTTTCTTTTTGCTTGGACTTTGCTTCAAAGGTATAATCTTTAGAATTTCTGCTTTAGTTAAATATTTAATCTTTGAGTGTCGTTTTAATAAATTAAAAAAATATAGCCTAGATCCATTCAAGGGAAATGAATTTGAGCCTGAGCGAGTCGAAAGTTTCTTATTGTAGAATGCATTGCACGAAAGTGAGATTTTCGATTTAGCCCAGGCTTGTTCTGTTTCCTTCATGAACTACAACATGAATCAATTGTTGCATACTTCTTTCGAGCTCTTGGCAGAGTTGGTGGCGGCTAAATTTTTTTTTTTTTTAAAAGAACAAGCGAGCTTTAGTCGCAGTCAAACTTCAAAATCTTTTTCTGCGCCCAAGGCTGGAAAGAAGAAGAGGAAGCTTAAGGGAAAGGCACAAAAGGTGCGAATTGCGCCTAAGCTAGAGATTGCAAAAAAGAAGCCGAAAGGTAAGTGAAGGAAAATAGAACAAGCCTGGGCTAAAATCAAAAACCTCACTTTCGTGAAAAGCATTCTAGAATCGAAAGCTTTCGACAAAGTTCAGGCTCAAATTCATTTTCCCATGAACGGATCTAGGCTAATACTTATTTAATTTATTAAAACAACATCTAACGCACAAAGATTACACCTTTAATTAAAAGCCGAAAGATTAAAGGTTATACCTTTGAAGCGAAGTCCAACGCAATAAGAAAAACCAAATCTTTGATTGCGAATTCCACAAGAAATCCAAAGAATGACTCCGATCCAACTCCGAACTAGTGTGGGCTAGTGTCTACGGAGTAGCCCAAGGCAAAACGAAGAAATAGCAAGAAACTTGCTTCGAAAAAACTGAAGATCTGATAAAACAGATCTTCCCCGGAACTTGCCAGTAGCTTGCCGGACTAGATCACCGGACCGCCGGACGGACACCGTAACAACTGGACTGTCCGGTCGCGATCTGTACAGTACCACCGGCGGATCACCGACCTGAAGAGGAAGAGATCAACACCGGCAGCCTGGATCAGCACACCGAAAGCCAACTGCTGACGGAAACTGCCGCCTAAAAATCTCGGATGGGCAGCGATCATGGCAGCGTACGGCGGAGAATCGAGGGACACAAAATGGGCAAAGTTTAATCAAATGAGAAACCTTCCTTAGCTGATTTTGAGAAGAAGCTTCGATGAGGAAGACGAAGTTCTCACTCTAAGCTAAACTTTCTCTCACTAGCCTTAACTTGGCCACCAAGTTTCTTATGTCTTCATTAATGTCTAACAAGGATATTTATAAGGAGCTTCTAAGGAGACCTAATGGGCCTTTGAGTTGGGCCTTTTAATTTGACTTTTGTAGACCCCTTAGTCTTTCCCGACTAATCAACTCCAATCTATCCTTTCGAATTAAATCTTTAACCCACTTCGTTTATTTAATTTAATCAAACCCTTAGAATTAATTAATTCAAATAGAAGTAATTGCTTAATTCACTTTGTCGATTAAATATTAATTAAATCTTTAGGATTAATTAATTCACTTTGTCGATTAGTCAAATGCATAATTAGTCGTACCACTAAAGGACCAATTATGGAACTACCGCTCAAAAACGACTTTACATCGCGCCATTAAATTTTCTTCTATCTCCCCACATTAAAGATCTAGTGCTCGTCGGTTTATCAATTTACTGACAAACTAATTCACCAACTTTTTGGTATCCGAGATTAGTACCACTCGTCCTTTTATTATACCAGACATAAAGTCCACCGGCCGGGTTTAGTATATAATAGACCTTACTAGCTCATCTCGGGAGCACCATCAACCCGGCAAACCGGTACGTGGATTCTTCCGACTAGCAACGGCACGTAAGAAGCTAAACACCTCATACCCAACCTACTGAGGTATAGGCCTCAATTGACCGCACTCTTTGGCAAATCAAAGCATACGATATCCAACTCTCACGCCCGTCCCAATCTCGGGATTGAGAGACTGAATACTAAGACCGAATTGACTACGCCGATCAGTATAAGTCCATTCTATCCAAACTGGTCATGCTCAATATGCCCCGGGCATATCCGTGTGATTTAAACTAGTCTAGATAAACTAATTTCCAAATCACACGATAACCTATACCGATAGTATGCTCAGACTATCTCAGTTACGAGCATACTTTTTATATATCAATACTTTAACCAATAACAGTATCTACTGTGTCTTTCACACACCCCGTTATCTAGTTCTATGATATAATGGAACAATTTAACACTAAAACAAAATGATATGTCATCTGTGGATATAGTTTTTTATACAAGCCATAGCTTTTCTGTATTCAAAACTAACAATCTCCCACTAATACTCAAAGCTATGCTAAGAAGTACAAAAACTGTGCAACCCACTATTACACTGCTGTCATAATGAAATCTCCAGAACACCTTTAAGCTCACTCACATGGCTCCCTAAAGAATCTGACTCTCATGCCCTCCACATGTCTCTCAAAGACCTTTGGGGTCAACGGCTTGGTGAGAGGATCTGCAAGGTTGTCATCTGATGCTATCTTGGCCACGATCACGTCTCCCCTCTTTACGATCTCTCGTATCAGGTCGTACTTGCGCTCTATGTGTTTACTCGCCTTATGGGCTCGTTGTTCCCTTGAGTTAGCAGCTGCACCGTTGTTATCACAATAAACTGTGATGGACCTAGGCAACTCAGGAACCACATCTAAGTCCATCAGGAAGCTCCAGAGCCATACAGCTTATTTCACTGCCTCTGATGCGGCAACGCACTCAGCCTCCATGGTGGAGTCCGCCACGCATTTCTGCTTGACACTCCGCCATACTATGGCTCCACCTCCTAGAGTAAACACAAACCCAGAGGTAGACTTACTCTTATCCAAATCACCTTGAAAGTCCGAATCTGTGTAACCCAACGGTACAAGCTCCTGCGCTCTACAAACTAGGACATAATCTCTCGTCCTATGCAAGTACTTGAGAATGCATTTTACTGCCTCCCAGTAAGCCTTCCCAGGGTTACTCTGATATCTGCTAACCATCCAACGGCAAAGCAAATATCAGGCCTCGTACATAACATAGCATACATGAGGCTACCCACTGCAGAAGCATAGGGTACCGCCTTCATGGCATCTATCTGCTCAGCAGTTTTAGGACAGTGCTCCTTAGACAAATGCACCCCATGCCTGAAAGGTAGTGAACCCTTCTTGGAGTTCTGTAAGTTAAAACGGGCCAAAATCGTGTCTATGTAGGATGCCTGGGAGAGTGTCAGAGAATGTCCCCTACGATCTCAAATAATCTTGATCCCAATGATATGTCCAGCCTCTCCCAAATCCTTCATATAAAATTGCCTGGACAGCCATGCTTTTATGTCTGACAACACCTTCTTACTGTTGCCAATCAGAAGAATGTCATTTACGTAAAGTACGAGGAACACCACCATATCACCATCACGCCTGGAATAAACACACTGCTCATCCGGACACTGAGTGAATCCATAAGACTGGATAACCTCGTCAAAATGGATGTTCCAAGATCTGGATGCTTGCTTAAGTCCATAAATGGACCTCCTAAGCCTGCATACCTTGTGCTCTTGGCCCTGAACAATGAAACCCTCTGGTTGCTGCATAAAGATGGTCTCCTCAAGATTTTCATTAAGGAAAGCTGTCTTGACGTCCATCTGCCAAATCTCATAGTCCACATGAGCAGCTATGGCCAAGAGAATCTGGATCGACTTAAGCATAGCTACCAGAGAAAAGGTCTCCTCATAATCGATTCCCTCTTTCTGAGTATACCCCTTCGCCAAAAGCCTAGCCTTGAAGGTCTCAACCCTCCCGTCAGATCCTCTCTTTCGCTTGTAGACCCATTTGCACCTAATAGGCCGAAACCCATCAGGAAGGTGTACCAGCTCCCAAACCTGATTTGAGTCCATAGAACCCATCTCAGCAATCATCGCTCTCTGCCAAGAATCTGCATCTTTATCCTGGAGAGCCTCATTGTAGCTAACTGGGTCTGGTTTATGAGCGCCAGGGATAAAGTCTGAAGACTCACCCAAACCCATGTACCTCTCGAGCTACCTGACAACCCTCCCACTACGACGAGACGCAGCCTATGCAAGAGCATCATCTGTGATAGTGTGTGCAGTCTCTTGTGGTGTGTCTTCCTGTACTCGTGCATCTGGAATAGTGGACTCACCCCTAAGCTCTTCGAATACTACCTTGCTCTTTGCCTTGTGATCTAAAACATAGTCCTCCTCAAGGAATCTGGCATTGGTGCTTACCACCACCTTCTGATCCTGAGGACTATAAAACGGACCACCTTTCGTTCCTTTGGGGTAGCCTACAAAAAGCATAATCTCAGATCTCGCATCTAGTTTGGCTGTGTCTGCCTTAAGCACATATGTTGGACAACCCCAAATCCTCAGATGTCTTAGACTAAGCTTTCGCCCAGTCCACAGCTCTACTGGAGTCGAAGGCACAGACTTAGATGAAACGAGATTAAGGAGATAACACGCTGAATCCAAGGCTAAATCCCAAAACGATATAGGCAATTCGCTATAACTCATAATCAATCTAACCATATCCATAAGAGTCATGTTCCTCCTCTCTGCTACACCATTCTGCTGGGGTGTGCCAGGTGCAGACAATTGGGTCTGAATACCCTCCTCCGACATATAAGACCTAAATTCACTAGAGAGGTATTCGCCACTGCGATCAGATCGCAAGGCCTTGATACTCTTACCCAGATGGTTCTCCACCTCAACCTTAAATTCTTTGAACTTGCCAAAGCATTCAGACTTGGGGCGCATCATGTATATATATCCATATCTAGAGTAATCATCCGTGAAAGTCACGAAATACTCATAACCACCTCTAGCCTGAACTGACATAGGCCCACACAAGTCAGAATAAATCAACTCTAAAACCTCCTTGGCCCTATACCTCTTTGCCTTGAAAGGCCTCTCGGTCATCTTACCCCTCCAAGCAGGACTCACAGGTCGGATAGCTGTCAATATCCAATGAGTCCAAAGACCCATTATTGACCAACCTTTGAATTCTACTAAGGTTGATGTGACCGAGTCTCAGGTGCCAAAGATAAGTTTAATTCAAAGGGGAAGACTCCTTTCTCTTACTATGATTCGGTGATGAGTTATTAGTTTTATGTTTTGCATTACTGGGGAGTATGTCTTAATTAAAAACAGATTGTCAACTAATGTACCAGAAGATATAAGCTTCTGGATTTTTCTAATAAAAAATCCTTCAGAAAAAACACACTTATAACCATCCAAAATCAGTTTAGAAACTGAAAGCAAATTCTTCCGAAAACTGGGTACATATAAACAATCTCTTAAATGTAAAACTGAGTCTGAAAAATAAACACAAAGAACTCCCACTACAACAACAAAAACTCTGGTAGTATCCCCAAGGTAGACCTGCAACTCTCCCTCTCTAAGTAGTCGGGTCACTTAGAACCCCTGCAAAGAGTTACAAACATGATCAGTGCCTCCTGAATCCACACACCAAGTATCTGTAGGAATCGCCGCTAAACACGTCTCAGTAACTAGGGAAAATTTACACATACCTCGAGGCTTTGGGCAATCCTTCTTCCAATGTCCTGCTTTGCCACATCTGAAGCATTTGCCTTTCGGCTTGTGCTTCTTGGCAATGCCTGCCTTGGGTCCATGATCAGCTCCTGCTTTCTGGCCTCTCTTCGACTTTTGCTCCCTGGCTTTGGGCCCAGCAGAGGAACCTGAGGGACCAATAGTAGCCAAGGCTTGATTCTTCTCTGCGAATAGGCCCTCAGTAGACACCAATGCAGTCATGAGCTCGGGAAGTGAATATGAGAGCTTGCCCATATTGTAGTTCAACAGAAACTGCTCAAAACTGGGGGGGGGGGGCAAGCTCTGGAGAATGATATCGACCTGGGTCTCCTCGTCAATGTCACCTCCTAATACCTCAATCTCATTGATGCAGCTCATCATGTCCAGCATGTGATCCCTCACTGAAGTGCCCTCAGCCATCCTAGCATTCATGAGTTTCCTCATAGCTGACTGTTTGGCTGCCCTACCCTGATGTCCAAACAGCTCCCTGAGGTTGAGCATCATATTGTAGGCTGAGGTAAACAACTGATGCTGGTGCTGCAGTACACTCGACATAAAAGCCAAGATGTAGCACCGGGTCATCTCATCAGCCTTCTGCCACCTCGTATATGGCTCTCACAGCTCAGGGGTGGCATCATCGCTGGGCTTTGGGGGCACTCCTCAGTGAGCACGCACTTGTAACCCTCAGCGGTAAGGACAATGTCCAGGTTATGTTTCCAGTCAATATAATTTGGACCCGTAAGTTTGTTCTGGTTCAAAATGACAACTAGCGGGTTGAACGACATATCAACAACTGAAAAATAAACAGTCAAGTTTCAGCATACTTTTTCAAAAATATTGAAATCCTCAAAAAAATATAATCTCCATCGACATCTCTCACACCGGGATTAACGCAGGTCACGCGGGTGAACGTCTACGCCAACCTACATTCGTTCGAGAAGAATCGAAGTTCATTAATTTCATTATCTGACCAACGATCTTATGATCAATGAAATTAATAGTCAATGCTTTTAGTCGTACACATAAATAGCGTAACCTCGCGGGAGGAATACTATAAATAGTACACTAAGCGTATGACATTACGTGACTTCTAAGTTTGTTACTTAGGATACTAATGTGCCTCAGCAGAGAGGGTGTCGTAACTTTCTCCAATTAAACTCACTATAGTCATCCCTTCGAAAATTCATTCCGGTGATATCTGTGATTGAAGACTTGTCCGCATGGAGGAAGGCCATAATACCAACTCGCAAGAATAACCACATCACTAATGAACCCGTAATGGAGGCCATGGGGATATTTACCAACCCGCTCCCACTTAGATTTTTAAGTTTGAGGATTTTACGTTTTAACATGCAATATCTTAACTATGGATATTCGCACCCATAAAACCATTGGAGTTTTAATATGCGAATAATCTACCTTAGTTAATTGCACTTTACTTTTTAAAAGGTTTTGTTTGGTTTTCGTTCATGCAAAATAAATCGAAAACACACAATCAACGAAAAGACATAAATACGGAAAATTAAAGAAATAAAATTTCCCGACTATTATGGTCTTCTCTAACGTTGATTCCTTGATGCCTCGGTGACACGTCCCGTCATGTCGCTCCCACTCGTTATTTGGATTTCTCTCGATTCGCCCAGGTTTTCTCGGTTTACTACGTAATTAGGAATCACCCAAAATTACGAGAAACCAAAACCCACGAATATAAGTTACCCAAAATAACGTCTTCGTCATAATACATAAATTCCTATATACAAAGGCATTTTTCTTGGAATTTAAAGACGACATGATTAGATCAAATCCTACTACAAGATTTTTCTAATCCTACACGGCTTCCAGCTTGGGGTTATTACTATTACAGACATTTCCAAAATAAAGCCATGTAATAAATCAAACAAGTATAAGACCGAAACCTACTCTCTGATACCATTTTGAAGGAAAACAGAACAAGCCCAGGCTAAATCGAAAACCTCACTTTCGTGCAATGCATTCCAGAATCGGAAGCTTTCGACAAAGCTCAGGCTCAAATTCATTTTCCAATGAATGGATCTAGGCTTATACTTATTTAATTTATTAAAACAACATCTAACGCACAAAGATTACACCTTTAATTAAAAGCCGAAAGATTAAAGGTTATACCTTTGAAGCGAAGTCCAACGCAATAAGAAAAACCAAATCTTTGATTGCGGATTCCACAAGAAATCCAAAGAATGACTCCGATCCAACTCCGAACTAGTGTGGGCTAGTGTCTACGGAGTAGCCCAAGGCAACATGAAGAAATCCCAAGAAACTTGCTTCGAAAAAAATGAAGATATGATAAAACAGATCTTGCCCGGAACTTGCCAGCAGCTTGCTGGACTAGATCACCGGACCGCTGGACGGACACCACAACAACTGGACTGTCCGTTCGAGATCTGTACAGTACCACCGGCGGATCACCGACCTGAAGAGGAAGAGATCAACACCGGCAGCCTGGATCAGCACACCGAACGCCAACTGCTGACAGAAACTGCCGCCGGAAAATCTAGGATGGGCAGCGATCACGGCGTCGCACGACGGAGAATCGAGAGACACAAAACGGGCAAAGTTTAATCGA
This sequence comes from Knoxia roxburghii, assembly GCA_030378225.1. Classification (NCBI taxonomy): domain Eukaryota; kingdom Viridiplantae; phylum Streptophyta; class Magnoliopsida; order Gentianales; family Rubiaceae; genus Knoxia; species Knoxia roxburghii. Next base: position 25,949,907 of record CM059420.1, on the reverse strand, counting down.
AAAAGAAAGTTTTCTTAGCTGACTTCGAAGCTTCGATGAGGAAGACAATGTTCTCACTCTAAGCTAAACTTTCTCTCACTAGGCTTAACTTGGCCTCTAAGTTTCTTATGTCTTCATTAATGTCTAACAAGGATATTTCTAAGGAGCTTCTAAGGAGACCTAATAGGCCTTTGAGTTGGGCCTTTTAATTTGACTTTTGTTGACCCCTTAGTCTTTCCCGACTAATCAACTCCATTCGATCCTTTCGAATTAAATCTTTAACCCACTTCATTAATTTAATTTAATCGAACCCTTAGAATTAATTAATTCAAATAGAATTAATTTCTTAATTCACTTTGTCGATTAAATATTAATTAAACCTTTAGGATTAATTAAAATATTCACTTTGTCGATTAGTCAAATGCATAATTAGTCGTACTACTTATGGACCAATTATGGAACTACCGCTCAAAAATGACTTTACATCGCGCCATTAAATTTTCTTCTATCTCCCCACATTAAAGATCTAGTGCTCGTCGGTTTATCAATTTACTGACAAACTAATTCACCAACTTCTTGGTATCCGAGATTAGTACCACTCGTCCTTTTATTATACCGGACATAAAGTCCACTGGCCGGGTTTAGTATAATAGACCTTACGAGCTCATCTCGGGAGCACCATCAACCCGGCGAACCGGTAAGTGGATTCCTCTGACTAGCAATGGCACGTAAGAAGCTAAACACTGCATACCCAACCTACCGAGGTATAGGCCTCAACTGACCGCACTCTTTGGCAAATTAAAGCATACGATATCCAACTCTCATGCCCATCCCAATCTCGGGATTGAGAGACTGAATACTATGACCGAATTGACTACGCCGATCTGCATAAGTCAATTCTATCCAAACTGGTCGTTCTCAATATGCCCCGGGCATATCCGTGTGATTTAAACTAGTCTAGATAAACTAATTTCAAAATCACACGATAACCTATACCGATAGTATGTTCAGACTATCTCAGTTACGTGCATATTTTTTATATATCAATACTTTAACCAATAACAGTATCTACTGTGTCTTTCACACACCCCGTTATCTAGTTCTATGATATAATGGAACAATTTAACATTGAAACAAAATGATATGTCATTTGTGAATATTAGTTTTTTATACAAGCCATAGCTTTTCTGTATTCAAAACTAACAGTAAGTGCTTCAAGTGCAATCAGATTGGACATTGGAAGGAGGATTGTCTAAAGAACATAAGTAAACAATTTCTTCCTCAATTATTGATACATGTTTAGCGGTGATTCCCACAGATACCTAGTGTGTGGATTCAGGCACCACTGATCATGTTTGTAATTCTCTACAAGGGTTTCAAGTAACCAGGAAGTTTAGAGAGGGGAGATGAAAGTGTATTTGGGTGACACTACGAAAGTGTCAGTTGTTGCAGTGGGAGAAGCAAAAGTGAATCTCAAAAATTACCATTTGATTTTAAAAGATTGTCTTCATGTTCCGAGGTTTAGAAATAACTTGATTTCAGTTTCTAAACTCATGTTGGATGGTTATAAGTTTATTTTTTCTAATAAATCTGTTATTGTTAGAAAGAATGAGTAACTTGTTTGTTCCGGTTCATTAGAAGATAATTTGTTTTTACTAAAACCAAACTCCCCCTGTTGCGCGAAACATTGAATCAAACATACCTTTGGCACCTTAGACTAAGTCACATTAACCTTAGTAGGATTCAAAGGTTGGTCACAGATAGACCTTTATGTTCATTAGAAGTTGACAACTATTCGACTTGCAAATCTTGCTTGGAAGTTAAGATGACCAAAAGGCCTTTCAAGGCGAAGGGGTATAGGGCCAAAGAAGTGTTAGAACTTGTTCACTCTATGATGTGAATCCAAGGTACGAATTCACGTGAATTGTAGAATCGTCCTCGATTGATCTTTGAGCAAAACAACTAGCTCAAGTGGATTCAACAATATTGAGTATTAATGAACTCAACACCTTTTAATCACACTATATTGCAAGATGTATTGACATCTTCCAAGCAAAAACAACCCAAACAAAAATAGACCCAACAACAATAGGATGGAACCTATCACCTTTGAATCATAAAATGGTAGTTTTGACATTGCTATTCCCAACCCCTCTAATTTTCAAACCCAACAACACTAGGATAAACCTAACACCTTTGGATTATGAAATGAATTAGAAAAGAAGAGTAGAAGGCGCCACAACTAAAAGGAAGAGTTTTAGTTGATAAGCCAAATAAGTTTTGCAAGCATACTTGCAAGACTAAAACTAGCTCACTAAGAAACTAGCAAAGAAAGGAAAATTCCTTAAAATTTATATCATCGAATCTTGAATTCTACTAGTTAACCAAGGCCCCTATTTATAGAGTTTCAAGAGGGACCAAGGTTGAAAATTACAAAAGGATTAAAGGAGCAATTCTAAATCTTCTAGTCAAGACTAGCATTAACACTTCTCTTTGACCAAGAAAAGCTCTTTGACCTAAAAAAGCTCTTTGACCTAGAAGACTCTTGCACTTAATTCTAATATTCTAAATACTAAAAAAAATGCAGAAAATAACTTGAAAATATCACCCAAATGCTGTTGAATTTCGTCCATAAATTCAACTTATAAATGCGACGTTCAACCTTCTTTAGGCGACATGGGCATGTCAGAAGAAAAGTTCTATTCTGCCCAACCTTCCTCAGGTGACATGGGCATGTCAGAGGAAAAGTTCTATTCTGCACAACCTTCCTCAGGCGACATGGGCATGTCGGAGGAAATGTTCACTTCTGGAATCTTCATAAAAAAGTGCTTCCCACACCATTTGGATCAAGATCCAAGACTTGCAAAATGTTGTAATATTTGGCATGAATTGAGGTAGCCGTTGGATCCTCTTTTGAATAGACTTCAAGAATCAAAATGTTCAAGGCTTCTTGCATCCTTTTCTTTCTCAAACGAGTCATTGGGCCCGTCATCCCTTCAAGTAGATTTGGTGGAATGATATGTGCAGAATTATTTGGAGTTGAGGGTGGTTCGGTCATGCCTTCGCCATCATCATCTTTGACATCTTTAGCATTACTTCCTTGGAACTCATCACTCTGACTTGTGTGGACCTATGTCTATTAAAGTGAGAGGAGGCTTTGAGTATTTTGTGACGTTCACAGATGACTCTTTGAGGTACGGATACATTTACCTAATGCACTGATTGAAAGTTTTGTAGGATCTGGGTTCGCACTAGTTCGATTTACCACTCAACAAAAATTTCTAATAAGAGCGGAACTTTAGAAAGTTACCTTTGAAGCGTGACTCGGGTGATTATCTTGTATGCCTCAAGACTATGACTTCACGTTGTGTGGGCAACGAACTAGAAGTCAATTGATCAGCTATCACCACAATTCCACCAGCCAGAAAAATCCAGCACCTCCGCACCTAGCACGTACTGCAAACGCACTGCCCGGAGAGAGAGAAAACAACACATGGGGCTAGTATTTTGAGACAAAAAATTTTGGCCACTACTAAGGGAAAAACCAGCCGCCTATAGCTTAAGAAAATTCGACTTGGAGAGAGAACTGGAATTTTCTCTCTCTAGAAATCTTGTGGATTAATTGTGTCTAGAATAACTGATCCTTTGTCTATTTATAGAGTTACAAGAGAGACCCCAAGTTGGTTTAGGTAATTAGTTTCCAAATCCAATTAGGTAACCAATCTAGATAGGATAAGATAAGATAAACCACATCCTACTAGATTCCTAATCTCTAGGATTTCCTGATTCTAATTGAAACTTAAGACTTAATTAATTAATTAAATAATTCCACTTTGTTAATTACTTAATTAACCCTCAGAAATTAATTAAATAATTCCACTTTATTAATTACTAAATTAACCCTTAGGAATAATTAACTAATTAATTAAATCTACCTATTCAATTAACCCATTACAAAATTAATCGTACCACTAACGGATTAATTTTGGCACTTCCATCCTACACCAGAATTGCTTCCGGAACAACTTAATTAAATTATATTCATAATCTCCCCACATCAAAGATATAGTGTTCGTTAATTTATTGATTTACTGATAAATTAATTAATCAACTTCTTATTTTCAAGACTAGTACCACTCGACCTTTTTACTATACCGGACATACGTTCACTGGCCGGGTTTAGTATAATAAACATTTCGAGCTCATCTCAGGAGCACCATCACTCCAAACGCACCGGTACATGGTCTCCTTTCAACAAGCAGCAACACACCAAGTAACTAAACACGCGCACCCAACCCACCGAGACTATTGGTCACAATTGACCTCACCCATTGGTAGATTAAAGTACACTATGTCTAATCCTCATGCCCGCCCGAGTCTAGGGATTTAGATATAGAATACAAGGATCGATTTTTCTATTAAACCAGTACAAGACAAATCATTCCTAATGGTCATGTTCAATACACCCAGGGCATATCTATATGATTCAATCAGTTTAGACAAACCGATTATCCGAATCACATAATAACTTAAACCGACAGTTTGTCCAAAGCTGTCTCGGTTACGAACCTCATTTATATACTATGTCTTTCGACCAATGATGAGATCTACTATGTCACACAAGACACCTCATCATCTACTTACATAGTAGAAATGGACTTAATATGCACAACCAATTATAATTGAAACACAAATCGATATATTAACTGGGAAAATGTACAACACAAGCATAGCTTATGTATTCAAATCCAACAATCTCCCACTAATACTTAAGGTGTGCTTTAAGTATACAACTACATACAATCCTATACAATATGCTGCTATCTATCTAGAAAAACTATCATAGCTCTCCAAGATATCTGATCCCCATGCCCTCCACGTGTGCCTCAAAGACTTTAGAGGTCAATGTCTTCGTGAATGGAGCTGCAAGGTTATCCTCTGATGCTATCTTAGCCACGACCACGTCTTTCCTCTTTACGATGTCTCGTATCAGGTGGTACTTGCGTTGTATATGTTTACTCGCCTTGTGGGCTCGTGGTTCCTTCGAGTTTGCTACTGCACCATTGTTATCACAATATACTATGATAGACTTCTGCAAACCAGGAATCACATCTAAGTTCACTAGGAAGTTCTTGAGCCATACTGCTTCTTTCGCTGCCTCTGATGCGGCAATGTACTCAGCCTCCATGGTAGAGTCCGCCACGCAATTCTGCTTGACACTCCGCCAAACTATGGCTCCACCTCCTAGAGTAAACACATACCTTGAGGTAGACTTGCTCTTGTCCATGTCGTCTTGGAAATCTGAATCTGTGAAACCTCGGGGTACCAACTCAGGCGCCTGATAGACCAGAACTTGGTCCCTCGTTCTGCGCAAATACTTGAGAATGCATTTTACTGCCTCCCAATGAGCTTTCCCAGGGTTACTCTGATATCTGCTCACTATGCCAACGGCATAACTTTTATCATGCCTCGTACACAACATGACATACATGAGACTTCCTACTGCCGAAGCATATGGAACTGTCTTCATGGCCTCTATCTCCTCAACAGTCTTGGGAGACTATTCCTTAGATAGATGCACTCCGTGTCTGAAAGGTAAAAAACCTTTCTTGGAGTTCTGCATGTTAAAACGGGCCAGAGTCGTGTCTATGTATGAAGCTTGGGAGAGTGTTAACGAACGTTTCCTACGATCTCGAATGATCTTGATCCCAAGGATATGCCCCGCTTCCCGTAAGTCCTTCATATCAAACTGCTTGGACAACCATGCCTTTACGTCTGATAACACTTTCTTGTTGTTGTCAATCAATAGAATGTCATCTACGTAAAGCACAAGAAACACCACTGAGTTTCCATCACGTCTACGGTATACACATTGCTCATCCGGACACTGAGTAAATCCGAATGACTGGATTATCTCATCAAATCGGATGTTCCAAGATCTGGATGCCTGCTTAAGTTCGTAAATGGACCTCTTAAGCTGCAAACCTTATGCTCTTGGCCTTTTTCAATGAATCCATCTGGTTGCTGCATAAAGATGGTTTCCTCAAGACTTCCGTTTAGGAAAGCTGTCTTGACATCCATCTGCCAAATCTCATAATCCAAATAAGCAGCTATGGCCAAGAGAATCCGGATCGACTTAAGCATGGCTACCGGGGAGAAGGTTTCCTCATAATCGATTCTCTCTTTCTGAATATACCCCTTCGCCACCAGCCTAGCTTTAAAGGTTTCCACCTTCCCGTTAGGTCCTCTCTTACGTTTGTAGACCCACTTGCATCTAATGGGCTTAAACCCATCAGGCTGGTCCACAAGCTCCTAGACTTGATTGTGGTCCATTGACCCCATCTCGGATATCATTGCCTTACGCCAAGATTTTGCATCTTTATCTCGGAGCACCTCATTGTAGTTAACTGGGTCCGGTTCAGGCGCACCTGGGACTAAGTCTGAGGCCTCTCCCACGCTGATGAACCTGTCGGGTTGTCTCACAACCCTTCCACTACGATAAGGCACCACATGTGTAGGCGCATCATCTGTGATCTCATGTGCAGTGTGTGGTGTATCTACTTGTGCCGGTGCATCAGGATTAGTTTGTGGTCTAAGACATAGTCCTCTTCTAAAAATCTAGTGTTGGTACTGACCACCACTTTCTGATCTTTAGGACTATAGAATAGACCACCTTTCGTTCCCCTAGGATATCCTACAAACAACATTAATTCTGTTCCCGCATCTAACTTGGCCGTATCTACCTTAAGCACATGTACTGGGCACCCCCAAATTCTGAGATGTCTTAGACTGGGCTTGCGCCCATTCCACAACTCTACTGGGGTTGAAGGCACGGTCTTAGATGGTACAAGATTAAGAATATACATTGTCGTTTCCAAGGCATATCCCCAAAACGAACTTGGCAAATCACTTTAGCTCATCATGGACCTAACCATTTCCACAAGAGTCCGATTCCTCCTCTCTGCTACACCATTCTGCTGTGGCGTGCCAGATGCAGACAACTGAGACTAAATTCCTACCTCAGTGAGGTAATCTCGAAATTCATGGGACAGGTACTCCCCACCACGATCTGAACGCAGTGTCTTGATACTCTTACCATGATGCTTCTCCACATCTGCCCGAAACTCTTTGAACTTGCCCAAACATTCGGACTTGTGGTGCATTAGGTAAATCTACCCGTACCTAGAGTAGTCATCCTTGAACGTCACGAAATACTCAAATCCCCCTCGTGCCTGGACCATCGTAGGTCCACACAAGTCAGAATGAATCAACTCTAATACTTCTTTAGCTCTATAACCTTTTGCCTTAAAAGGTCTCTTGGTCATCTTACCTTCCAAGCAAGATTCGCAGGTTGCATAACTGTCAATATCTAATGAACCTAAAGGTCCATCATTGACCAACCTCTGAATCCTACTAAGGTTTATATGACCTAGCCTGAGATGCCAAAGATAGGTTTGATTTATTTCAGAAGGTGTCTTTCTCTTATTAATGTTAGATCCTGAGCTATCTATCTCTATGTTTTGCGCAACAGGGGAGTTAGAATTAACCACAAATAAATTGTCCACCAATGAACCAGAACAAATAAGTTTTCCATTTCTTCTAATAACAACAGAATCATCAGAAAAAATAAACTTATAACCGTTCTTCAAGAGTTTAGAAACCGAAATCAGGTTCTTTCTAAAACTCGGTACATAAAGACAATTTACTAATTCTAAACTAGAATTTTTGAAATTCAACTTAACTACTCCCACTGCTTCCACTGACACTCTTGTAGTGTCGCCCATGTAGATATCCAATTCGCCTTCTCTAAGATTCCGGGTTACTTGGAACCCTTACAAAGAATTACAAACATGGTCAATGGCACCTGAATCCACACACCAAGTATCTGTGGGAATCGCCGCTAAACATGTCTCAGTAATTGAGGCGGAATTTATAGTACCTGTAAGCTTTGGACAATCCGCTTTCCAATGTCCCGTTATATTGCACTTGAAGCACTTGTCTTTCGACTTCTTCTTTGCAATACATGGCTTAGGCGCAATTTGCGCCACTTGAGCTATTCCCTCGAGCTTCCTCTTTTTCTTTCTAGCCTCAGGCTCAGAAGAAGATTCTGAAGCTTCGACTGCGACTAAAGCTCATTTCTTCTCTTGAGAAATGAGCTCGAATGAACTCCACAACATCTTACTTACGTTGTAGTTCAACCGAATCTGCTCATAGCTTTGACGCAAGCTCCGGAGGACAATATCGGCTTTGGTTTCACCAACGATTTAGCCTCCCACTACCTCAACCTTGTTAATGTTACTAATCACGTCAATGACATGATCTCTCACAGGAATGCTCTTAGCCCTAAGAACAATGTCCAAGTTACGACTTCCATCGACATAATTGGTTCCAGATAAATTGTTGTTTTTCAAAATAGCAGCTAAAGAATTGAATGCCATATCGATTTAAACTGGAAAGTAAACAAACAATGTTTCAGTTATATGCTTAGAATTTTCGAAAACATTAAAATCTAATTAATTATTGACTTCCCTCAAAACAATAATCTTAATCCACCAACATCTCATCCACTGGGATTCTCGCAAGCCACGCAGTGTGGACGTTTACGCTAACCCACATTCGTTTGAGAAGAACTAAGTTCATTAACTACACTATATGACCAACGATCTTTTGATCAATGTAGTTAATAGTCGGTGTTTTCAGCCGTACAAATAAGCAGCGTAACCTCGCGGGAGGGATACTGCAGATCGTACACTAAGTGTATGCCATTACGTGACTTCTGAGCTTGTTACCTCAGAATAGTGCGCCTCAGATGGAGAGGGTGTCGCATTTCTCTTAGTTAAACTTACTCTAGTCATCTTACTCAGAAGTTCATAGTCCAGCGATCTCGGGGATGGACTCATCCGAATGGAGGAAGGCCCTAATGCCAACGCGCAAGCCCACCCACATCGCATATGAACCTGTAATGGTGGCCATGGGGATATTAAACCAACCCGCTCCCACTTAGATTTTCAAAATGAGGGTTTTTCCGGTTTTAACATGCAATTAACTAAACCTAAATTATGTGCAACCATAAAACCAGACATGCTTTAATTCATGCATCCAAAATATAGCATAAAAATAAAGCATAAAATTAAAACAATAAATACGGGAAATAAATACGTAAAATAAATTTCCTGACTATTATGGTTTTAATTGTTTCCATCTTCTGCCTTGATCTCGTGTCCCGCCACGTCACTCGATGGAGAAAGTCTTGAACTTCAAAAAAACAAAAACTGGAGGAAAAACGGGCCAAAAACAGCACGAACGGCCCGAACGGGCCGCCCGTGCCGCAGCACGGCCCGAAGGCCGCACCGCCCGCGCGCACAGCCCGCACGGGCCGTGCGCGCGGCCCTGAGCGCGCACGCGCAGCCCTGCCGAACACTGCTACCGTGCCTTGGCGCAGCACACTGCTGCGCCGCACGACAGCTGCTACTGCTGCCCACGTTTTGCCGGCGCGACTTGCTGCCGGCGGTAGTTGTCGGCGTCGCCTCCTGCCGCCAATTCCTCTTTTGCTTTTTCCGATGCTATTTGATCTTCTTGCAATTTGTTCTGGGTTTTCCTGGGTTTCTTCGAATTCATGATAACCCAAAATCCACGAATTCAAGTCGCCAACCATAACGCCTTCGATTACAAAAATCAATTTTCCTACTACAAGGCATTCTATGAAAATTAAAGAATCGAAATTACATAGAAAAAATCCTACTACAGATTTAATCTAATCCTACACGGTTTCCAGCACGTAGTTATACTATTACAAACATTCATAATAAAATTAAATCTGGACATGTCCCGGAGTTTAATTAAAACCCATACAAATGTAACCATAATAGTCCGGATTCTAAACCACCTGCAAATAAAACCATGTAGCAAATCGAACTAGCACAAAACCCAAAACCAGGCTCTGATACCAATTGAAAGTTTTGTAGGATCTGGGTTCGCCTAGTTCGATTTAGCACGCAACAAAAATTTATAATAAGAGCGGAACTTAAGAAAGTTACCTTTGAAGCGTGACTCGGGTGATTCTCTTGTACGCCTCAAGACTATGACTTCACGTTGTGTGGGCAACGAACTAGAAGCCAATTGATCAGCTATCACCACAATTCCACCGGCCAGAAAAATCCAGCACCTCTGCACCTAGCACGTACTGCAAACGCACTGCCCGGAGAGAGAGAAAGCAACACACGGGGCTAGTATTTTGAGACCAAAATTTCGGCCACTACTAAGGGAAAAACTAGCCGCCTATAGCTTAAGAAAATTCGACTTGGAGAGAGAAAGTTTTCTCTCTCTGGAATTTTCTCTCTCTAGAAATCTTGTGGATTAATTGTGTGTCTTGAATAACTGATCCCTTGTCTATTTATAGAGTTACAAGAGAGACCCCAAGTTGGTTTAGGATTGGACTTCCTGATGGGTTTAGGTAATTAGTTTCCAAATCCAATTAGGTAACCAATCTAGATAGGATAAGATAAGATAAACCACATCCTACTAGATTCCTAATCTCTAGGATTTCCTGATTCTAATTGAAACTTAAGACTTAATTAATTAATTAAATAATTCCACTTTGTTAATTACTTAATTAACCCTCAGAAATTAATTAAATAATTCCAATTTGTTAATTACTGAATTAACCCTTAGGAATAATTAACCAATTAATTAAATCTACCTATTCAATTAACCCATTACAAATTAATCGTACCACTAACGGATTAATTTTGGCACTTCCATCCTACACCAGAATTGCTTCCGGAACAACTTAATTAAATTATATTCATAATCTCCCCACATCAAAGATATAGTGCTCGTTAATTTATTAATTTACTGATAAATTAATTAATCAACTTCTTATTTCTGAGACTTGTACCACTCGACCTTTTCACTATACCGGACATACGTCCACCGGTCGGGTTTAGTATAATAAACATTTCGAGCTCATCTCGGGAGCACCATCACCCCGGACGCACTGGTACATGGTTTCCTTTCAACAAGCAGCAGCACACCAAGTAACTAAACACGCGCACCCAACCCACCGAGACTATTGGTCAAAATTGACCTCACCCATTGGCAGATTAAAATACACTATGTCTAATCCTCATGCCTGCCTGAGTCTAGGGATTTAGAGATAGAATACAAGGATCGATTTGTCTATTAAACCAGTACAAGACAAATCATTCCTAATGGTCATGTTCAATACGCCCCGGGCATATCTATATGATTCAATCAGTTTAGACAAACCGATTATCCGAATCAAATAATAACCTAAACCGACAGTATGTCCAAAGCTGTCTTGGTTACGAACCTCATTTATATACTATGTCTTTCGACCAATGATGAGATCTACTGTGTCACACAAGACACCTCATCATCTACTTACATAGTATAAATGGACTTAATATGCACAACCAATTATAACTGAAACACAAATCGATATATTAACTGGGAAAATGTACAACACAAGCATAGCTTATGTATTCGAATCCAACACTGATGTGCTCAAATACAACACTAATAAAAACCTTCTTTTATCACACTAAAGGACAACAAATCCTATCGTGTAGTAGAAAAATGTATTGAATCCACAGGGAACAATGAACGTTTGTGTATCAATCTAAACTAAAGACATGCAGGGTACTAAGATTGAAAGGGATTTGATTTGATCAAACAGAAACAAACAAAGTTCAGAAAACAAATTCATGGGATTTTAGGATGGTGGTTTAATCTCCTTCACTGTCTTCTAGTATTTATCATGCATTGGTTTCATTATCTCTTTTCAGATAGTCTTTTACACAAAGAAACCACCAATAAGATCATAAACTTACTCAAGATTCAATCTTCAAAAGAGGAGATTGCCAACAAGATAATAAGCTTACTCAAGATTCAATCTCTAACAGTGTAACAACGAAATCGCCAACAAATCAGCCAAGCCCAAATCAACCCAAGAAACCATTACACAAATATATAATAAATCAAAGGAATTAAGATACACTACACATATGAGCATACACAATACATGATTCAGCCGACTCACCCTCGCTTATAATGGTCTGTCACCCCGGAACAGCAAAAGTCAATTACCAAGCTGAAGAAAGAGAACCACTGAACAGCTCCAATAAGTGCAGATGCTCTGAATCCACCTAAAGTGTCCTGATATGGGATTAAACCATCATGAACTACTTAGAACCGCATGGTTCTAAGCTGAATCGCCATCTTCAAGTGAAACCCTAGCTACCAGATTTACAAGCAGAGCAGTTGGCTCCAAATAAAAGAGAACGAAGCAAAAAGTTACCCACAGGATTTGTCTGCACAATATTTATACTAGTATAGCATTATAGGGTTGTAATTAGCTAAAGAGAACAGGGGTAAGATAGTTTTTTCAACTACACAGGTGCATCCAAGTTGTCCACATCAGTCCAATAATGACCAGCTTGCCTAATTGCATCATTTCAGCACTTTGTGACCTCGTTTGTGGTGAAAAAGTGATAAAACCAAACCTGAACCTGCATTTCAAACAAAACACATTATAAGCTTGAAAATTACAAAAAAGTGATCAAAACTCTATCTAAATGTAATGAACTTCTTTGAAAAATGCTATGAAAATTGATGTAACTTAGGGTTACATCACTCCCTCACACTAAAGTCTTGCTTGTCCTCAAGTAAGGTCATTAAGAACCAAAGAAAATTTAACATAGCCAATCATAATTCTGACTCCAGTGTTTTCAAGTTCCTAAACATCCGAGTTAAAAAAAATAGAACAAGTAGCATACATTCATACCATGGTTCAATCAGCACATGAGAATTCAGTAGGTGAACCAATTGGTTGAAGCATTTCCTGATTCAAGCATTCTCACTAGTTAGCCCAATAGAACTCCCCTCTTTTCAGGTTCTGTATGCATTTAAGGTAACTCTCATACTTATGCTAAATTGATGCAGCCATAGGCTTGAGATATAATCACACCCCCACACGAATCCTTGACACAAGGCATTGATCCATAGGTCTTTGGCTATGGGTGATGGTTTAGGTTAGAGGAAAGTTTAAACTGGAAGGCTGGAGCTAAAATCATTGGTACTTAACTTGATTCTGGTATATCTTCATTTACAGCTTTGGATCGTACTACGATCTAAGGGTACAGGGCTTGAATATCCCTCACTTCCTTAGAAGGCAGGTTTTTTTTTTTTTTTTAACCGAAGGTTTAGGCTTAAAAATCCCTGACTTCTTCCTATTAATTGATTACATTTATTTACTACTTACTACCTTTAATCTTTATGGATACAGTACATTTAACCTTTTAGTCTACCAGAACTAAAATCAAGCCCTTGGGGAAAAATTAAACAGAAGTGACAGTGTACAAAATTAAGGGAGAATAAGCTACTGAAATGTTTAGCAAAAATAAGGCTTAGGCTCAATTGGGTAATCCTAAAGGTCTTATTTCCTTGGCTAGCCAAAAAGAAGAGAAAAGGGGTTCTAATGCCTATTTCATTTCAACAACTCATACCCAGAATCAGCAAGCAACATGCATACCACCTCAAATTCTGGATTCTCAATCCAACACAAGTTATTCACATCATCAAATAAGAAAGCAAGCACAAGAATACTTACTATAGGCTCGAAGGCTCAATCACAATAGTCATACTTAACACTTTAAACTAGCAAATACTCCATCAATTGTTTCACAAATATCATCAGTTCATCTAAAGAGATCCACGGTATCAAATGCACAATACTTGCTAAAAGATAGATGTTCAGAATTTTAAAATTATTTGGACAAAACACTACTGGAGTCTCTAGAATTTCAAGCGTTGGATTGGCTAAGAAAATTCCAAAAACAATGGTTCAGAAGAACTTACCTGGAAGCGCAAGTCCAATTCACTGATCTTATCAGATTATATAAGATCATAAACACGCTACCACCTTCAAGTAAACTGTCAAATATGGATAATCAATGAAAGAGCATATCTTCCCAAATTTCTCCCCCCTTAAGCTATTCTACAATTAATATGTACCAGCAGATAATATTCACAAGTAGTTGCATAATAATAGTGCATCATTTATAGATATATATATATATATATAAAAGGCTATATAAAAATATATAAAACTGAAAAACCCCACTTGACATTAGGAAAAACTTAAGAGTTTAAGAAACCAACATCCAGAAACTAATTACAAGTATCCATGACTCATGAAATCCCAAAAACAGAAGAAAATAGTTTAAAAAAAATCAAATTGTCCAGAGAAGGCAAGTTTAAAAACAGTGATCAAGGCTGAGATTATGTGGGGTCATGCGCGAACTGACTGAGAACTTGAGTAGCTATGATCTTGGTATACAGGTCCAGTCGCTTCTCGAGGTACCCCTGGAATAGTGCTACTGTATAGTTGGTAGTGCTACAGTGTTAATATGGATCTGCAGGCTCTGATTCCGCAGCTGCTGGCACATTGCTTCGCTCACTTCCTCAGGGCTCGTATCGTTTCCAAATTGACCCCCTAATCTCACAATCTCATAAGTTCCGCACGCATCAACCCCATGATCCATACAAATTGCGTCAACCAGACTGGCATATGGAAGGCTGCAACCTTGACCCCGAACAACATTCATTAAGTAAGTCATGACAACATGACCTATGTTGATAAGTCTCCTTTTCCAAAATGCTGTTGTAATGTGGAACTGTATGTCCTCCACTTTGCCCTGGATCTCCTTATCCACAGGCACCACATTTCTGTAGACAAAAGTGTACAATCTCCTAGCCATTTCTCTGATATCCTCATAATAAACCTCTCCCCAGTGGGCAAGTACCACTGCCTCTGATTTCATCATCCTTCTCTAACTCTCCCTTTGTGGCTGATACCAACTAAGTTGTCACATGTCTAATGTATCCCTGCTATCCGGGGTTCCCAACAACCAGTTTATCGAATCAAAAGATAATGGTATTTTCAGAAAATGGACTGTGATCATTCATTTCTCCTTCCCATACTTAGCACTCAAATAGAATTCTCTAACTCTGGTAAGGTTTACCTTTCGGGTTGCAGGAATCAACTTACCCCACTATTTACCTATCAGACACTCCCTAAAAATACAGTCTTCTGCTATCCAAATCTGATGGATAACAGCTCTATCAACAAATTATGGATCGATTGTTGGCAGCAACTCTCCCATCTCAGTTACTTCATCATCACTAGAGAATGACATGCTTGACGAGGCCATGATTAAATTTTATTTTAACATATCAGCAGTAGAAAACTTCAGATTTGTTTAACAAAACTACATCTCAAAATAATACTTCTGCTGTGTACTTATGAATGAACTGAGAAGGTGTTAGAGAAACATACGTGGTAAGGAGAGTTTCGTTGAATATTTTTTTTCACAACAAAAAGAAACTAGCAGTTCACCACAATGTCGATTTGGTGTAAAGGAAGAGAATACGACTAGGGTTGAAAATTAAAAAATAAATCACTTGCCGGTCGAGTCCCTAACTTTTTTAAGAGGTGTGGGTATTGCCGCTAATCAAACGGGATGTGACCTTTCAATTTCTCGCGTTCCTTCACGCATCCCTTAAGTGGCTAGCTTTTTCTCTTTCCTTACTGAACCCCTTACCCTTTTCGTGCTGCCTTTGTTACTTTTTTCATCATGACTTTTATACCCATGCACATAACCTCTAATCTTTCATCATTAACTTATCTTACATAATATATTAAAAAAATAAGAACAAAGAAAAAACATTACCTAATGCTAAAGGGTTACTTCTTCATATACTGACATATTTTAGGTTTCCCTAATTCCCATAACAGGGTCCATATTTGTTGACTTAATTTCAAAAAAAAGAATTAGAAGGTTTAGACTCTGCCTTATCCACAGACCGTAGATTTTTCTTCTGTCTCAATGGGAAAATTTTCACCCTATTTACCTTATTCACCAATCTACTTAATTTAGATTCTCTCTTCTTTGCTGGTAATTTCTGTCATGCCCGAAAGGATGAGAACTTAATAGCACCTCTATAACCTTGTAAACACCAGGAAGTTATGGTTGATGGAATTCTAAGTTTAAACACCTACTTTAAAATTATCCTGTCTTTATCTCCTCTTTCATGGTGACAATTATTTGGTTCCTCAAAAAAAATTTTACGAGTCCCCTTGTAGTCATCCTTATCTTCATTCTTCCGATCAATTCTTGTCCTTCAAGCCAGCGTTCTAGGTTGACGAACAACAATGGACATATCCACATTCCTCTCCAAATCTTCTCCAGTCTCTTTAACCTCATTGAAGGCTTCTATTTCCACAGCATTATTGTCGCCTTCCACTATAACCTCCCCCTACCTCGGATCTTCCACTTTTAGCTCAACTTCCTTTTCAACTAGCTTCTCAAGCCCCTGCTTCTGATCCAGTCGCATCAATTGTAATTCCTTTTCCATTCTGACGAAGTTGAGCTTAAAATCCATTCTTCCCTAGTCAAATCATGACTTCTTCTTCATTCTATCCACTCTTTCCATCCTAACTCTTCACATGTACACATTCCATATCCTTTACACACCACAGCTAGATAATAATTTCTCAATTCTTTCTCAACCACGTCCACAAAAATAAGAGGTCGACCAACTTTTCTGTACTTCAGGTCCATTTTGGTGTCTCCACGCTATACAAACAAAAACAGGATTAGATACACAAGTGCTACCGTGCTCCCCGGCAACGACGCCAAAAAGTGACGTGCTCAAATACAAACTAATAAAAACCTTCTTTTATCACACTAAAGGACCACAAATCCTATCATGTCGTAGAGAAAGGTATCGAATCCACATGGAACACTCAATGCTTGTGTATCAATCAAAACTAAAGACATGTAGGGTGCTAAGATTGAAAGTGTTTTTATTTGATCAAACAGAAACAAACAAAATTCAGAAAATAAATTGATGGGATTTTAGGATGGTGGTTTAATCTCATTCACTGTCTTCTAGTATTTATCATGCATTGGTTTCATTATCTCTTTTTAGACCTTAGGCTTATGTGGCTAACAAGATCCAATCTCACATATTACACAAGGAAACCGCCAATAAGATCATAAACTTACTCAAGATTTGATCTGCAAAGGAGAAAACTGCCAACAAGATAATAAGCTTACTCAAGATTCAATCTCCAACAGTATAACAATGAAATCACCAACAAATCAGCCAAACCCAAATCAACCCAAGAAACCATTACACAAATATATAATAAATCAAAGGAATAAATATACACTACACATATGAGCATACATAATACATGATTCAGCCGGCTCACCCTCGCTTATAACGGTATGATACCCTGGAACAGCAAAAGTCCTTTACCAAGCTGAAAAACGAGAACTACAGAATAGCTCCAACAAGTGCAGATGCACTGATTCCACCTAGAATGTCCAGATCTGGGATTAAACCATCATGACTGTTTAGAACTGCATGGTTCTAAGCTGAATCGCCATCTTCAAGTGAAACCCTAACTACCATATTTACAAGCGGAGCAGTCGGCTCCAAATGAAAGAGAACGGAGCAAAAAGTTACCCACATGATCTATCTTCACAATATTTATACTAGTACAACATTATAGGGTTGTAATTAACTAAGAGAACAGGGGTGAGATAGTCTTTTCAGCCATGCATGTGCATCCAAGTTGTCCACATCAGTCCGTAATGACCAGCTTGCCTAATTGCATCATCTCAGTACTTTGTGACCTCATTTGTGGTGGAAAAGTGATAAAACCAAACCTGAGCCTGCATTTCCTACAAAACACATTATAAGCTTGAAAAGTACAAAAGAGTGATCGAAATTCTATCTAAATGTAATGAACTTCTATGGAAAATGCAATGAAAATTTATGTAACTTAGGGTTACATCATGCGCCACAAGTCTGAATGATTTGGCAAGTTCAAATAATTTTGAGCAGATTCTGAGAAATATCATGGTAAAAGTATCAAGACACTACGATCAGATGGTGGTGGTGGTGAATACCTTTCGGGAGAATTCAGAGACTATATATTAACGGTAGGAATTCAGTCTTAGTTATCTGCACCTGGCACACCACAGTAGAATGGTGTAGCAGAACGGATAAACAAAACTCTTATAGAAATGGTTAGGTTGATGATGAGTAATAGTGAATTGCCTAATTCATTTTGGGGATTTGCATTAGAAACAACTGCTTACATTCTAAACCTTGAACCATCTAAATTCGTGTCTTCAACCCCTACAGAGTTATGGACATCTCAAAATTTGGGGTTGCCCAGCACATGTGCTTAAGGCAGATGCGGTAAATTGGATTCAAGAACAGAAGTAATGCTGTTTGTTCCTAGAGGAACGAAAGGTGACCTATTCTATAGTCCTAAAGATCAGAAGGTGGTAGTTAGCACTAATGCTAGTTTTTTAGAAAATGACTATATTCTAGATCATAAGCCCAGAAGTAAGATCATGCTACAAGATTTTAGGGGACAATTCAAAACTCCTATTGCACCAGTACAAGTAGATACACCACAAAACACTGCACATAATGTCACAGATGATGCGTCTACACAGGCGGTTTCTCGTCGTAGTGGGAGGGTTATGAGACAACCCGAGAGGTACGTGGGCTTAGGAGAATCCTCAGATTTAGTATCAGGCATGCACGAACCTGACCGGGTGAACTAAATGAGGCATTTTGAGATAAAGATGCAGATTCTTGGCAAAAGGAAATGATATCTGAGATGGGGTCAATGAACTCTAATCAAGTCTACGAGCTTGTGAACCTGCCTGATGGTTTTAAATCCATTGGATGCAAGTGGATCTACAAAAGAAATAGAGGATCTGAAGGAAATGTTGAAACCTTTAAAGCTAGGCTTGTGGCAAAGGGGTATATTAAAAAAAATGTATCGATTTTGAGGAAACCTTCTCCCCAGTAGCTATGCTTAAGTCGATCCGGATTCTCTTGGCCATAGCTGCTCATTTAGATTATGAGATTTGGCAGATGGATGTCAAGACAGCTTTCCTTAACGGAAGTCTTGAGAAAACCATCTTTATGCAGCAACCATAGGGAATCATTGCAGAAGGCCAAAAGCATAAGGTTTGAAGTTTAAGAGGTCCATCTACGGACTTAAGCAGGTATCCATATCTTGCAACATCCAGTTTGATGAAGTAATCCAGTCTTGTGGATTTACTCTCTGTCCAGATGAGCATTGTGTGTACTGTAGATGTGACGGGATTACGGTGGTGTTTTTTGTACTTTACGTATATGACATTCTACTTATTGGTAACAATAAAAAAGTGTAATCAGACGTAAAGGCGTGGCTCTCTAAGCATTTTGATATGAAGGACTTGGAAGAAGCTAGACATATCCTTGGGATCAAGATTATTCGAGATCATAGGAAACGTTCACTGACGCTTTCCCAGGCTTCATACATAGATACGATTTTGACCCATTTCAACATGCAGAAATCCAAGAAAGGTTTTCTACCTTTCAGACACGGAGTTCATCTATCTAAAGAGCAGTCTCCAAAGACTGTTGAGGAGATAGAAGCCATAAAGACAGTTCCTTATGCTTCTGCAGTAGGAAGTCTCATGTGTGCAATGTGAATGAAACATATCTGGTCCAGGCTAAACCGAAAATCTCACTTTCATACTATGCATTCTAGAATCGGAGACTTTCGATCTGGCCCAGACTCTAAAACATTTCCCCTGAACGGATCTAGGCTTCTATGTATTCGATTTATTAAAATGACACGCTAAAAATTAAATCTTTAATTAAAGCGAAGGATAAAGATAATACCTTTGAAGCGTGTCCCTCGCAAATAAGAATACCAAATACTGAAATGCGAAACCCACAAAAAAAGATCTTTTTTTTAATTTGGAATCACCCAAAATTAAAAGATAAGAACTTTGCCTAAGAAAAGATTTTTCTTTTCAATTAGGAATCACCCAAAATCGAAAAGAAAGAATCTTTAACAAAAAATGTTGAAACTTTGGTTGCAAAAACCACCAAAGAATCTCTTGAATGACTCTGAGATAGATCTGGAAGTTGTGTGGGCAACTATCTACCAGATCAACTAGCCCGAAAACTATAACAAGAAAACCTGTCAGGAAAACAAAAATCAAATCTGATTGGAAATCACCCAATCTATTCAGATCTCTCCTGAAACGAACTCCAAATGAACAGATCTTGTTCCCAAAACTAAGATCTATCATCAGATCTAAATATCCAACGAAAACCAAGTCCACGCCAAAAAACACAGTTCACGCAGGTACTGTTCACGGTTTTGTTCACTTCGAAAACAGTGTTCATGGGGACACTGTTCACGTTGGAAAACACAGTTCACAGGTACTGTTCACGATGAAAACACTGTTCATGGGTTACTGTTCACAACGGAAACACTGTTCAAGCTGAAACTTCTTGCCCCACTGGATTCTTCCCACGTCGATAAAAAAAAGCCTACGTGTTTCCAGAAGAGAATACACCGACTTCGAGAAAGATTCTTGAATAGATCTAAAATCTCTCTCTAGGTGTTTCTTTCTCTAAGGAGGCAAAACTTGAATTCTTGAGTTTTCAAGGCATTACTTAATCTATTTATAGGAGCTTCAAGGGAGACCTAGTGGCCTTTGAGTTGGGCCATAGTATTGGACTTTCGTTAACTCTCTTAGTCTTCCCTAGACTAATCAACTCCAATCGAACCTTTAGAATTAATTCATTAACCCACTTCGTTAATTAAATATTTATCATGCCCTTAGGATTATTTCGTATAACTCACTTTGTCAATTAAATATTAATCAAACCTTTAGGATTATTTAATTCATTTTGTCGATTAGTCCAACGCATAATTAGTCGTACCACTAACGGACCAATTATGGAACTACCGCTCAAAACAAATTACTTCGCGCTCGCTTTATTATTCTTCTATCTCCCCACATCAAATATCTAGTGCTCGTCGATTCATAAATTTACTGACAAATTAATTCATCGACTTCTTGGTATCGGAGATTAGTACCACTCGACTTTCTTATTATACTGGATATAAAGTCCACCGGTCGGGTTTAGTATAATAAACCTTATGAGCTCATCTCGGGAGCACCATTAACCCGGCAAACCGGTACATGGATTCCTTCGACAACAAACGACACACAAAGAAGTCAAACACCACATATCCAACTTATCAAGATCTATGCCTCAATTGACTGCACACTTTGGCAAATCAAAGCATACGATATCTAACTCTCGTGCCCACTCTAGTCTAGGGATTAAGAGATTAGAATATTAGGTTCGAATTAACAACACTGATCAGTACAAGTTAATTTAATCTCGAACAGGTCATGCTCAATATACCCACTCCCAGCGGTGGCCAGTGAACAACTTCCGACGATGGCCGGCGAGCTTGGACCGGCGGTGGCGGCGAGCTAGTTTTTCGGCGATGAGTTTTTCGGCGAGCTTTCTATGGTATTTTTGTATTGCTGATTCATTCAGTTCGTTAGATCGGTGCCCATACATCGTACGAGCTTGTCTTTAGTTATACTAGATAATCGCTTAATGGACACGCTTTAAAGATATAATCTTTATCTTTCGCTTTAATTAGAGATTTATTGTTGCGTGACAAATCAAATAAAGTAAAAATAAGATCTGGTGCTCATGTGGTATTTTAAAAGGGGTTTGAATTGGATAGCACGAGCGCTCGAGTTTGATTAAAAGTTCCCGATTCTAGAATGCATACCACGAAAGTGGAATTTTTTTATTAGACCCGGGCAGACAATTCCTTCAATAAGTTTGTTTTTTCTGATGGATTTGTTTTTGTTAGAAAGAATGAGAAACTTATTTGTTTTGGTTCATTAGTTGACAATTTGCTTTTGCTAAAACCAACTTATCCTGTTAAGCATGTAACAGCAATTTATATAATACATCATTAAACCATAATAAAAGAAAAAAAAAAACCCTCTGACATGAGCCAAACAAATATTTGGCACCTTAGGTTAGGTCACATTAACCTTAGCAGGATTCAGAAGTTAGTAGCTGATGGACCTTTAGGTTTCTTGGAAGTTGATAACTACTCGACCTGCGAATCCTGTTTGAAAGGTAAGATGACCAAGCGGCCTTTTAAGACAAAGGGGTGTATAGGGCCAAAAAGGTGTTCGAATTGGTTCATTCTGACTTGTTTGGACTTATGTCAATTCTAGAAAGATAAGGCTTTGAGTACTTCGTCACTTTTACAGATGACTACTCGAGATATGGATACATTTACTTGATGCGACACAAGTCCAAATGTTTCGATAAGTTCAAAGAGTATCGGGCAGATGTGTAGAAACATCATAGTAAAAGTATCAAGACATTACGATCAGATCGTGGTGACGAGTATCTTGTAGGTGAATTTAGTTCTTACTTGTTGGATGCTGAATTTAATCCTAATTATCTACATCTGGCACACCCCAACATAACGGTGTAGCAGAGAGGAGGAATAGGACTCTAATGGAAATTGTTAGATCAATGATTAGTTATAGTGAATTGCCAAATTCATTTTGGGGTTTTGCTTTGAAAACAACAGTTTACATTGTGAATCTAGTTTCATCTAAATTCGTGTCTTCAACCCCTACAGAGCTGTGAACGGGAGCGAGCCCAGTAGTCTAAGACATCTCAGAATTTGGGGTTATCTAGCACATGTGCTTAAAGCATATGCGGGTAAGTTAGATTCAATAACAGAAGTAAGGCTATTAGTAGGTTATCTCAAGGGAACGAATGGTGGTTTATTTTATAGTCTCAAAGACCAGAAGGTAATAGTTAGCACTAACGCTAAATTCCTGGAGGAGGATTGATGTGAATCCAAGGTACGAATTCACTTGAATTATAGAATCGTCCTCAATTGATCTTTTGAGCAAAACAACTAGCTCAAGTGGATTCAACAATATTGAGTATTAATGAACTCAACACCTTCGAATCACACTATATTGAAAAATGTCTTGAAATCTTCCAAGCAAAAACAACCCAAACCAAAATAGACCCAACAACAATAGGATGAAACCTATCACCTTTGAATCATAAAATGATAGTTTTGAAATTACTATTCCCAACCCCTCTAATTTTCAAACCCAACAACACTAGGATAAACCTAACACCTTTGGATTATGAAATGAATTAGAAAAGAAGAGTAGAAGGCGCCACAACTAAAAGGAAGAGTTTTAGTTGATAAGCCAAATAAGTTTTGCAAGCATACTTGCAAGACTAAAACTAGCTCACTAAGAAACTAGTAAAGAAAGGAAAATTCCTTAAAGTTTATAACATCAAATCTTCAATTCAAATAGTTAACCAAGGCCCCTATTTATAGAGTTTCAAGAGAGACCAAGGTTGAAAATTACAAAAGGATTAAAGTAGCAATTCTAAATCTTCTAGTCAAGACTAGCATTAACACTTCTCTTTGACCAAGAAAAGCTCTTTGACCTAGAAAAGCTCTTTGACCTAGAAGACTCTTGCACTTAATTCTAATATTCTAAATCCTAAAAAAAATGCAGAAAACAACTTGAAAATATCACCCAAATGCTGTTGAAATTTGTCCACAAATTCAGCTCATAAATGCGACTTTCAACCTTCTTCAGGCGACATGGGCATGTCAGAGGAAAAGTTCTATTCTGCCCAACCTTCCTCAGGTGACATGGGCATATCAGAGGAAAAGTTCTATTCTGCCCAACCTTCCTCAGGCGACATGGGCATGTCGGGGGAAATGTTCACTTCTGGAATCTTCATAAAAAAGTGCTTCCCACACCATTTGGATCAAGATCCAAGACTTGCAAAATGTTGTAATGTTTGGCATGAATTGAGGTAGCCTTTGGATCCTCATTTGAATGGACTTCAAGAATCAAAATGTTCAAGGTTTCTTTGATGTTTCAGCTAGATTCGCATCAAGGATTATACTATAGATCACAAGCCCAGTAGTAAAATCGTACTAGAGGAACTTAGGGGACAACCCACGACTTCTACGCTACCAGTACAAGTTGATACACCACATGATACTACACAACGTGTTACAAGTGTTGCGCCTTTGGAGATAGTACCTCGTCACAGTGGGAGGGTTGTGAGACAGCCAAAGAGGTTTATATTCTTTGGATAATCTTTAGATTTCGTCCCAGTAGAACACGAACTAGAGCCAGTAACATACGATGAGGCACTCCAAGATAAAGATGCATATTCTTGGCAAAAAGCGATATTATCTGAGATGGGGTAAATGAACTCTAATCAGGTGTGGGCGCTTGTATACTTACCTGATGGTTTTTGACCAATTGGGTGCAAGTGGGTCTATAAATGCAAGAGAGGACCGGATGGAAAGGTGGAAACCTTTGAAGCAAGGCTTGTGGTGAAGGGGTATACTCAGAAAAAGGGTATTGATTATGAGGAAACTTTTTCCCCGGTAGCTATGCTTAAGTCGATCCGGATTCTCTTGGCCATAGCTGCTCATATGGATTATGAGATTTGGCATATGGATATCAAGACAGTTTTTCTTAACGAAAGTATTGAGGAAACTATTTTCATGCAGCAACCAGAGGGATTCATTGCTAAAGGCCAAGAGCATATAGTTTGCAAGTTTAAGAGGTCTAGTTACGGACTTAAGCAAGCATCTAGATATTGGAATATTCGGTTTGATGAGGTAATCCAGTCCTTTAGATTTACTCAGTGTCCGGATGAGCAATGCGTGTATCGCAGATGTGATGGAAATGTGGTGGTGTTTCTTGTACTTTATGAAAGATTATCTGCCCAGGCCCGGTCAAAAATTCACTTTCGTGCTACGCATTCCAGAATCGGAATTTTGACCAGGCCTAGACTCTAGCACAATCTTTATTCCAACCCTTGCTTGAAATAACATTGCGTTGGATCTTGGTATGTACTCATTCGATTTATCACGCAACAAAATATTTCTAATTAAAGCGGAAACATTAATACCTCTTGAAGCGTGTTACTCAGGTGATCGCTTGTACCTCTTCAAACGTTGTGTAGGCAACGAACCAACGATCAACAATCCAACACGAACCAGTCGCCGGAAAAAATTTAGCAACCAACCGCCGCCTTAGCTGCCGAAAAAATTGCCGCCTTCAGCATAAAAAAGTTGCCGGCCGCCGGTGATTTTTGTCGCTGCCGCCGCCTGGGAGAATTAATCTCGAGAGAGAAACTTTTTTTCTCTCTCTAATTATCTTTCTAGTTTTCTTACCTTGAAAACTTATGAATTGTGTATTGTAGAATTGCTAATCCCTGAGCTACAAGAGAGACCCCAAGTTGGTTTAGGACTGGTCTTCCTAATAGGTTTAGGTAATTAATTAGTTTCCAAATCCAATTAGGTAACAAATCTAATAGGATAATCCAAATCCAATTACATTTTCTAATCTCTAGGATTTTCTAATTCTAATTGAAACTTAAAACTTAATTAATTAATTAATTCCACTTTGTTAATTACTTAATTAACCCTTAAGAGTAATTAATTAAATAATTAATTATACTTATTCAATTAACCCACTAGAAAATTAATCATACCACTAACGGATTAATTTTGGCACTACCATCCTACACCAAAATTGCTTCCGGAACACCTAATTTATTCTTTATCTCCCCACATCAAAGATTTAGTGATGTGAATCCAAGGTACGAATTCACGTGAATTGTAGAATCGTCCTTGATTGATCTTTTGAGCAAAACAACTAGCTCAAGTGGCTTCAACAATATTGAGTATTAATGAACTCAACACCTTTGAATCACACTATATGATGAGTTCCAAGGAAGTAATGCTAAAGATGTCAAAGATGATGATGGCGAAGGCATGACCGAACCACCCTCAACTCCAAATAATTCTGCACATATCATTCCACCAAATCCACTTGAAGGGATAATGGGCCCAATGACTCGTTTGAAAAAGAAAAGGATGCAAGAAGCCTTGAACATTTTGATTCTTGAAGTCTGTTCAAAAGAGGATCCAACGGCTACCTCAATTCATGCCAAATATTACAACATTTTGCAAGTCTTGGATCTTGATCCAAATGGTGTGGGAAGTACTTTTTTATGCAGCTTCCAGAAGTGAACATTTCCTCCGACATGCCCATGTCGCCTGAGAAAGGTTGGGCAGAATAGAACTTTTCTTTCGACATGCCCATGTCGCCTGAGAATGGTTGGGCAGAATATAACTTTTCCTCTGACATGCCCATGTCGTCTGAGAAAGGTTGGGCAGAATATAACTTTTCCTCTGACATGCCCATGTCGCCTGAAGAAGGTTGAACGTCGCATTTATAAGCTGAATTTATGGACAAAATTCAACAGCATTTGGGTGATATTTTCAAGTTGTTTTCTGCATTTTTTTTTTAGTATTTAGAATATTAGAATTAAGTGCAAGAGTCTTCTAGGTCAAAGAGCTTTTCTAGGTCAAAGAGCTTTTCTTGGTCAAAGAGAAGTGTTAATGCTAGTCTTGATTAGAAGATTTAGAATTGCTCCTTTATCCTTTTGTAATTTCCAACCTTGGTCCCTCTTGAAACTCTATAAATAGGGGCCTTGGTTAACTATTAGAATTCAAGATTTGATGTTATAAACTTTAAGGAATTTTCCTTTCTTTGCTAGTTTCTTAGTGAGCTAGTTTTAGTCTTGCAAGTATGCTTGCACAACTTATTCGGCTTATCAACTAAAACTCTTCCTTTTAGTTGTGGCGCCTTCATAATCCAAAGGTGTTAGGTTTATCCTAGTGTTGTTGGGTTTGAAAATTAGAGGGGTTGGGAATAGTAATTTCAAAACTATCATTTTATGATTCAAAGGTGATAGGTTTCATCCTATTGTTGTTGGGTCTATTTTGGTTTGGGTTGTTTTTGCTTGGAAGATTTCAAGACATCTTTCAATATAGTGTGATTCAAAGGTGTTGAGTTCATTAATACTCAATATTGTTGAATCCACTTGAGCTAGTTGTTTTGCTCAAAAGATCAATCGAGGATGATTCTATAATTCACGTGAATTCGTACCTTGGATTCACATCACTATATTGAAAGATGTCTTGAAATCTTCCAAGCAAAAACAACCCAAACCAAAATAGACCCAACAACAATAGGATGAAACCGATCACATTTGAATCATAAAATGGTAGTTTTGAAATTACTATTCCCAACCCCTCTAATTTTCAAACCCAACAACACTAGGATAAACCTAACACCTTTGGATTATGAAATGAATTAGAAAAGAAGAGTAGAAGGCGCCACAACTAAAAGGAAGAGTTTTAGTTGATAAGCCAAATAAGTTTTGCAACTAAAACTAGCTCACTAAGAAACTAGCAAAGAAAGGAAAATTCCTTAAAGTTTATATCATCGAATCTTTGACATCTTTAGCATTACTTCCTTGGAACTCATCATCCCCTCTCCCTTGAAAAGGATTCGTCCTCGAATCCATTGGATCTACATCAAAATCAAAAGGAAATAAGTCAGAAATATTAAAAGTAGCACTTATACCATAGTCTCCGGGAAGATCAAGCTTGTAAGCATTATCATTGACTCGTGCCAAAACTTGAAATGGTCCATCACCACGGGGGTGTAACTTAGTTCTCCTTGAGGCTGGAAACCTCTCTTTCCTCATGTGTACCCAAACCCAATCACCGGGTTCAAACACAATTTTCTTACGGCCTTTATTTGCATTCTTTGCATATTGCTCATTTTTCTTCTCAATGTTTGCACGAGCTTGCTCATGCAATTTCTTCACGGTTTCAGCTTTCTTCTTGCCATCCAAACTCACTTGATCCTGTAAAGGTCAAGGAGATAAACCAACTCAAAAGGAGAAAAATTAGTAGAAGTGTGTAGTGTGCGATTGTATGCAAATTCAGCAATTGGCAAACACTCCTCCCAACTTTTCAAATTCTTTTTAATTATGGCCCTTAACAAAACACCCAAAGTCCTATTTGTTACTTCCGTTTGGCCATCTGTTTGTGGGTGACTTGTGGTTGAAAATAAAAGTTTTGTTCCCAATTTTCCCCAAAGAGTTTTCCACAAATAACTCGAAAACTTTACATCCCTATCGGACACAATAGTCCTAGGAACACCATGTAGACGAACAATTTCTTTGAAGAAGAGATCAGCCACATGTTTTGCATTGTCGGCTTTTTTACAAGGAATAAAGTGAGCCATTTTGGAGAATCTGTCAACAACAACAAAAATAGAGTCCATGCCTCTTTGAGATCTAGGCAAACCAAGAACAAAGTCCATATAAATGTCAGTCCAAGGAGATTGAGGAACAGGGAGTGGAGTATACAATCCATGGGGAAGAGACTTAGATTTAGCTTTCTTGCAGTCAAGACATGTAGCACAAATTTTCTCAACATCCTTTTTCATGTTTGGCCAATAAAAGTGTTCATTCAAAATATCTAAAGTTTTTAGAACACCAAAATGTCCCATTAAACCTCCACAATGAGATTCACGAACCAAAAGCTCTCTAAGTGAACAAGAAGGAATACATAATTTGTTTTCTTTGAACAAAAACCGTTCACATTGATAAAACTTATTGAAAGCACCCTTTTCACATGCATTAAATATGTCAGCAAAATCATGATCCTTAGCATACAACTCCTTAATATACTCAAATCCCATGATTGTAGCATTAACAGTAGTAATCAATGCATACCTTCGAGAGAGTGCATCAGCCACAATGTTCTCTTTACCTTTTTTGTACTTTTCCACATATGGGAAAGTTTCAATGAATGAGATCCATTTTGCATGCCTCTTATGCAAATTCTTTTGTCCTTTGAGATACTTGATGGATTCATGATCGGTGTGAATCACAAACTCTCTCGGCATAAGGTAGTGCTGCCAAGTTTCCAATGCTCTCACCACTGCATAGAGCTCTTTGTCATATGTTGGGTAGTTCAATGTTGCTCCATTCAGCTTCTCACTAAAGTAGGCAATGGGGCGGCCTCCTTGAAGCAACACAGCACCTATTCCAATTCCTGAAGCATCACATTCAACTTCAAAAGTGTTAGAAAAATTAGGCAAAGCTAAAATAGGAGCATTAGTCAAATCATGTT
This sequence comes from Knoxia roxburghii, assembly GCA_030378225.1. Taxonomy (NCBI): domain Eukaryota; kingdom Viridiplantae; phylum Streptophyta; class Magnoliopsida; order Gentianales; family Rubiaceae; genus Knoxia; species Knoxia roxburghii. The sequence continues at coordinate 25,920,914 of CM059420.1, read as the reverse complement.
TTAATTGATCAAATGCCTTTTGTTGAGAATCTCCCCACTCAAACTTAACATTTTCCTTTACCAACTCATTTAGTGGAGCTGCTTTTGTTGAGAAATCTTTGACAAGTCTCCTATAAAAACTTGCAAGTCCATGGAAGGATCTCACCTCAGTCACATTTGTGGGAATTGGCCAATCAAGAATTGCTGCCACCTTTGTTTCATCAACTCTCAAACCATTAGAACTCACAACATAGCCAAGAAAAACAACTTCTTCAACACAAAAAGTACATTTTTTCAAATTTGCAAACAATTTTTCTTTACGCAAAGTAGTAAGAACAAGCTTAAGATGTTCAACATGTTCTCCTATGTTCTTACTATAGATCAAGATATCATCAAAATAGACAACTACAAACTTTCCAATGAAACGTCTCAAAACATGATTCATTAGCCTCATAAATGTACTAGGGGCATTAGTTAAACCAAAAGGCATAACGAGCCACTCATAAAGACCAAATTTTGTCTTGAAAGCCGTTTTCCATTCATCACCCTCTTTGATTCTTATTTGATGATACCCAGATTTCAAATCAATTTTTGTGAAAAATTTTGCACCAAACAATTCATCGAGCATATCGTCTAATCTTGGAATGGGGTGACGATACTTAATGGTGATTTTGTTCACAGCCCTACAATCAATGCACATGCGTGTACCATCTTTTTTTTGAACTAAAATGACAGGAATAGCACAAGGGCTAAGAGACTCACGAATATATCCCATGCTTAGCAATTCTTCAACTTGCCTTTGAAGTTCTTTTGTTTCTTCTGGATTTGCACGATAGGCTGGCCTATTTGGAATGGAAGCTCCGGGTAGAAAGTCGATTTGATGCTCAATTCCTCGAATTGGAGGTAACCCCTTAGGCACTTCCTCGGGTAGCACATCTGCAAATTCATTCAAAACAGTCACAATTTCTAAAGGCAAATTGTTAGGAAGCTCATCAAGAACAAGACATTCTTCATGGAACAAGAGCATAACAATTGGTTGGTGAGAATTGAGGGCTCTATCTACATCTCTCATGCTCGCAAAGAAGGCACCTTTTGTCTCACTTGCCTTTGGTTTTTCCCTCTCACTCACTTTGCGTTTTGCCTTTCCATCTCTTGCTTTTTCTTCACTCACTTTGCTTTTAGCACTCACATCTCTTGCTTTTGCACACTCTTTTGGCTTTTTCAACTCACTCTCCTCTTTTAGCCTTTTCTCTCTCATTCTCATTTGTTCTTTGTGCACCTGTTGAGGAGAAAGTGGAACAAGAGTAAAAGCTTTACGATTATGAACAATATGATACTTGTTAGATTTTCCCTCATGATTAGCATCATGATCAAACTCCCATGGTCGGCCAAGAAGAATATGGCCAGCTTGCATTGGTACTACATCACACAAAACTTCATCCTCATATTTCCCAATTGAAAATTTTACCTTTGCTTGCCGCTTCACCCTTAGCTCTCCACTATCATTGAGACATTACAAACGGTAAGGATTGGGATGAGCAGTCATGGATAGACCCAATTTGTCTACAAGATAAGAGCTAACACAATTAGTACAACTCCCACTATCAATGATGAGCATGCATACCTTATCTTGTACTTTGCATCTGGTGTGAAAGATAGTACTCCTTTGCTCTTCATCAAAAGATTCAACTTGAGTATTCAATACTCTCAAAGTGACCAAAACCTCATCACCACTTGTTTCAAATTGTTCACCTTCATCTTCAACATCCGGATCCTCCTCGTTTTCTTCTCCTTCACTTTGGCTTAAACAAGAACCATCTTCTCGCATTACCATAGTCCTAGAGTTAGGACATTGGGAAGCTATATGTCCCTTTCCCAAACACTTAAAACAAGTGAGTTTAGAAGTAGAAGAACTTTTACTTGATTCACCCTTTTCAAACCTTTTAAAATCATGCTTCTTTGGTCATCTTTCTTTTTACCAAAATCCCTTTTGTTTCCATTATTGTTTTTCCAAGAGGATTGGTTAGAAAGAAACTTACTTGAACCACTCTTTCTTTTCAATTGCCTTTCCACCTTTTCTGCCACATGCATCATTTCTTCCAAATCCAAGTAATGTTGTAATTCAACAACATCGGCATCTCTCTTCTTAAACCACCAAAAAACCGTGCCATAGTAGCTTCGGGATCTTCCTCAATGCTTGCTCTTGTCATTGCTAAATCCATCTCTTGGTAATATTCTGCCACGGTCTTTGCTCCTTGAGTGATACTATGCAAATTGTTGTAAAGATCTCTATAGTAATGAGGGGGAATGAATCATTTCCTCAAAACAGCCTTCATGTCTTCCCAAGTTGCAATTGGCCTCTCTCTATTCCTTCTTCTAGAAACAATCAATCGATCCCACCATGTTAATGCATAACTGTGAAATTCAAGGGAAGCAATTTTTACCTTCTTTTCTTCTGAATAATTGTGGATAGAAAATATCTTTTCCACCTTCATTCCCCAATCAAAATGATGTGAATCCAAGGTACGAATTCACGTGAATTATAGAATCGTCCTCGATTGATCTTTTGAGCAAAACAACTAGCTCAAGTGGATTCAACAATATTGAGTATTAATGAACTCAACACCTTTGAATCACACTATATTGAAAGATGTCTTGAAATCTTCCAAGCAAAAACAACCCAAACCAAAATAGACCCAACAACAATAGGATGAAACCTATCACCTTTGAATCATAAAATGGTATTTTTGAAATTACTATTCCCAACCCCTCTAATTTTCAAACCCAACAACACTAGGATAAACCTAACACCTTTGGATTATGAAATGAATTAGAAAAGTTAAAAGGCGCCACAACTAAAAGGAAGAGTTTTAGTTGATAAGCCAAATAAGTTTTGCAAGCATACTTGCAAGACTAAAACTAGCTCACTAAGAAACTAGCAAAGAAAGGAAAATTCCTTAAAGTTTATAACATCAAATCTTGAATTCTAATAGTTAACCAAGGCCCCTATTTATAGAGTTTCAAGAGGGACCAAGGTTGGAAATTACAAAAGGATTAAAGGAGCAATTCTAAATCTTCTAGTCAAGACTAGCATTAACACTTCTCTTTGACCAAGAAAAGCTCTTTGACCTAGAAAAGCTCTTTGACCTAGAAGACTCTTGCACTTAATTCTAATATTCTAAATACTAAAAAAAATGCAGAAAACAACTTGAAAATATCACCCAAATGCTGTTGAATTTCGTCCATAAATTCAGCTTATAAATGCGACGTTCAACCTTCTTCAGGCGACATGGGCATGTCAGAGGAAAAGTTATATTCTGGCCAACCTTTCTCAGGCGACATGGGCATGTCAGAAGAAAAGTTCTGTTCTGCCCAACCTTTCTCAGGCGACATGGGCATGTCAGAAAAAAAGTTCTGTTCTGCCCAACCTTTCTCAGGCGACATGGGCATGTCGGAGGAAATGTTCACTTCTGGAAGCTGCATAAAAAAGTACTTCCCACACCATTTGGATCAAGATCCAAGACTTGCAAAATGTTGTAATATTTAGCATGAATTGAGGTAGCCGTTGGATCCTCTTTTGAACAGACTTCAAGAATCAAAATGCTCAAGGCTTCTTGCATCCTTTTCTTTTTCAAACTAGTCATTGGGCCCGTCATCCCTTCAAGTGGATTTGGTGGAATGATATGTGCAGAATTATTTGGAGTTGAGGGTGGTTCGGTCATGCCTTCGCCATCATCATCTTTGACATCTTTAGCATTACTTCCTTGGAACTCATCATCCCCTCTCCCTTGAAAAGGATTCGTCCTCGAATCCATTGGATCTACATCAAAATCAAAAGAAGATAAGTCAGAAATATTAAAAGTAGCACTTACACCATAGTCTCCGGGAAGATCAAGCTTGTAAGCATTATCATTGACTCGTGCCAAAACTTGAAATGGTCCATCACCACGGGGGTGTAACTTAGTTTCTCCTTGAGGCTGGAAACCTCTCTTTCCTCATGTGTACCCAAACCCAATCACCGGGTTCAAACACAATTTTCTTACGGCCTTTATTTGCATTCTTTGCATATTGCTCATTTTTCTTCTCAATGTTTGCACGAGCGTGCAATTTCTTCACGGTTTCAGCTTTCTTCTTGCCATCCAAACTCACTTGATCCTGTAAAGGTCAAGGAGATAAGTCTAGAGGAGTTAGAGGATTGAAGCCATAAACCAACTCAAAAGGAGAAAAATTAGTAGAAGTGTGTAGTGTGCGATTGTATGCAAATTCAGCAATTGGCAAACACTCCTCCCTACTTTTCAAATTCTTTTTAATTATGGCCCTTAACAAAACACCCAAAGTTCTATTTGTTACTTCCGTTTGGCCATCTGTTTGTGGGTGACTTGTGGTTGAAAACAAAAGTTTTGTTCCCAATTTTCCCCAAAGAGTTTTCCAGAAATAACTCAAAAACTTTACATCCCTATCCGACACAATAGTCCTAGGAACACCATGTAGACGAACAATTTCTTTGAAGAAGAGATCAGCCACGTGTTTTGCATTGTCGGCTTTCCTACAAGCAATAAAGTGAGCCATTTTGGAGAATCTGTCAACAACAACAAAAATAGAGTCCATGCCTCTTTGAGATCTAGGCAAACCAAGAACAAAGTCCCTAGAAATGTCAGTCCAAGGAGATTGAGGGACAGGGAGTGGAGTATACAATCCATGGGGAAGAGCTTTCTTGCAGTCAAGACATGTAGCACAAATTTTCTCAACATCCTTTTTCATGTTTGGCCAATAAAAGTGTTCATTCAAAATATCTAAAGTTTTTAGAACACCAAAATGTCCCATTAAACCTCCACAATGAGATTCACGAACCAAAAGCTCTCTAAGTGAACAAGAAGGAATACATAATTTGTTTTCTTTGAACAAAAACCGTTCACATTGATAAAACTTATTGAAAGCACCCTTTTCACATGCATTAAATATGTCAGAAAAATCATGATCCTTAGCATACAACTCCTTAATATACTCAAATCCCATGATTGTAGCATTAACAGTAGAAATCAAGGCATACCTCCGAGAGAGTGCATCAGCCACAATGTTCTCTTTACCTTTTTTGTACTTTACCACATAAGGGAAAGTTTCAATGAATGAGATCCATTTTGCATGCCTCTTGTGCAAATTCTTTTGTCCTTTGAGATACTTGATGGATTCATGATCGGTGTGAATCACAAACTCTCTCGGCATAAGGTAGTGCTGCCAAGTTTCCAATGCTCTCACTACTGCATAGAGCTCTTTGTCATATGTTGGGTAGTTCAATGTTGCTCCATTCAACTTCTCACTAAAGTAGGCAATGGGGCGGCCTCCTTGAAGCAACACATATTCCAATTCCTGAAGCATCACATTCAACTTCAAAAGTGTTAGAAAAATTAGGCAAAGCTAAAACAGGAGCATTAGTCAAATCATGCTTCAATTGATCAAATGCCTTTTGTTGAGAATCTCCCCACTCAAACTTAACATTTTTCTTTACCAACTCATTTAGTGGAGCTGCTTTTGTTGAGAAATCTTTGACAAATCTCCTATAAAAACTTGCAAGTCCATGGAAGGATCTCACCTCAGTCACATTTGTGGGAATTGGCCAATCAAGAATTGCTGCCACCTTTGCTTCATCAACTCTCAAACCATTAGAACTCACAACATAGCCAAGAAAAACAACTTCTTCAACACAAAAAGTACATTTTTTCAAATTTGCAAACAATTTTTCTTTACGCAAAGTAGTAAGAACAAGTTTAAGATGTTCAACATGTTCTCCTATGTTCTTACTATAGATCAAGATATCATCAAAATAGACAACTACAAACTTTCCAATGAAACGTCTCAAAACATGATTCATTAGCCTCATAAATGTACTAGGGGCAATAGTTAAACCAAAAGGCATAACAAGCCACTCATAAAGACCAAATTTTGTCTTGAAAGCCGTTTTCCATTCATCACCCTCTTTGATTCTTATTTGATGATACCCAGATTTCAAATCAATTTTTGTGAAAAATTTTGCACCAAACAATTCATCGAGCATATCGTCTAATCTTGGAATGGGGTAACGATACTTAATGGTGATTTTGTTCACAGCCCTACAATCAATGCACATACGCCATGTACCATCTTTTTTTGGAACTAAAATGACAGGAATAGCACAAGGGCTAAGAGACTCACGAATATATCCCATGCTTAGCAATTCTTCAACTTGCCTTTGAAGTTCTTTTGTTTCTTCTGGATTTGCACGATAGGCTGGCCTATTTGGAATGGAAGCTCCGGGTAGAAAGTCGATTTGATGCTCAATTCCTCGAATTGGAGGTAACCCCTTAGGCACTTCCTCGTGCAGCACATCTGCAAATTCATTCAAAACAGCCACAATTTCTAAAGGTAAATTGTTAGGAAGCTCATCAAGAACAAGTGATGTGAATCCAAGGTACGAATTCACGTGAATTGTAGAATCGTCCTCGATTGATCTTTTGAGCAAAACAACTAGCTCAAGTGGATTCAACAATATTGAGTATTAATGAACTCAACACCTTTGAATCACACTATATTGAAAGATGTCTTGAAATCTTCCAAGCAAAAACAACCCAAACCAAAATAGACCCAACAACAATAGGATGAAACCTATCACCTTGGAATCATAAAATGGTAGTTTTGAAATTACTATTCCCAACCCCTCTAATTTTCAAACCCAACAACACTAGGATAAACCTAACACCTTTGGATTATGAAATGAATTAGAAAAGAAGAGTAGAAGGCGCCACAACTAAAAGGAAGAGTTTTAGTTGATAAGCCAAATAAGTTTTGCAAGCATACTTGCAAGACTAAAACTAGCTCACTAAGAAACTAGCAAAGAAAGGAAAATTCCTTAAAGTTTATAACAACAAATCTTCAATTCTAATAGTTAACCAAGGCCCCTATTTATAGAGTTTCAAGAGGGACCAAGGTTGGAAATTACAAAAGGATTAAAGGAGCAATTCTAAATCTTCTAGTCAAGACTAGCATTAACACTTCTCTTTGACCAAGAAAAGCTCTTTGACCTAGAAAAGCTCTTTGACCTAGAAGACTCTTGCACTTAATTCTAATATTCTAAATACTAAAAAAAATGCAGAAAACAACTTGAAAATATCACCCAAATGCTGTTGAATTTCGTCCATAAATTCAGCTTATAAATGCGACGTTCAACCTTCTTCAGGCGACATGGGCATGTCAGAGGAAAAGTTATATTCTGCCCAACCTTTCTCAGGTGACATGGGCATGTCAGAAGAAAAGTTCTATTCTGCCCAACCTTTCTCAGGCGACATGGGCATGTCGGAGGAAGTTCACTTCTGGAAGCTGCAAAAAAAAGTACTTCCCACACCATTTGGATCAAGATCCAAGACTTGCAAAATGTTGTAATATTTAGCATGAATTGAGGTAGCCGTTGGATCCTCTTTTGAACAGACTTCAAGAATCAAAATGCTCAAGGCTTCTTGCATCCTTTTCTTTTTCAAACGAGTCATTGGGCCCGTCATCCCTTCAAGTGGATTTGGTGGAATGATATGTGTAGAATTATTTGGAGTTGAGGGTGGTTCGGTCATGCCTTCGCCATCATCATCTTTGACATCTTTAGCATTACTTCCTTGGAACTCATCAACAAGACATTCTTCATGGAATAAGAGCATAACAATTGGTTGGTGAGAATTGAGGGCTCTATCTACATCTCTCATGCTCGCAAAGAAGGCACCTTTTGTCTCACTTGCCTTTGGTTTTTCCCTCTCACTCACTTTGCTTTTTGCCTTTCCATCTCTTGCTTTTTCACACTCTTTTGGCTTTTTCAACTCACTCTCCTCTTTTAGCCTTTTCTCTCTCATTCTCATTTGTTCTTTGTGCACCTGTTGAGGAGAAAGTGGAACAAGAGTAAAAGCTTTACGATTATGAATAATATGATACTTGTTAGATTTTCCCTCATGATTAGCATCATGATCAAACTCCCATGGTCGGCCAAGAAGAATATGGCCAGCTTGCATTGGTACTACATCACACAAAACTTCATCCTCATATTTCCCAATTGAAAATTTTACCTTTGCTAGCCGATTCACCCTTAGCTCTCCACTATCATTGAGCCATTGCAAACGGTAAGGACTGGGATGAGCAGTCATGGATAGACCCAAATTGTCTACAAGATAAGAGCTAACACAATTAGTACAACTCCCACTATCAATGATGAGCATGCATACCTTATCTTGTACTTTGCATCTTGTGTGAAAGATAGTACTCCTTTGCTCTTCATCATAAGATCCAACTTGAGTATTCAATACTCTCAAAGTGACCAAAACCTCATCACCACTTGTTTCAAATTGTTCACCTTCATCTTCAACATTCGGATCCTCCTCATTTTCTTCTCCTTCACTTTGGCTTAAACAAGAACCATCTTCTCGCATTACCATAGTACTAGAGTTAGGACATTGGGAAGCTATATGTCCCTTTCCCAAACACTTAAAACAAGTGAGTTTAGAAGTAGAAGAAGAACTTTTATTTGATTCACCCTTTTCAAACCTTTTAAAATCATGCTTCTTTGGTTCATCTTTCTTTTTACCAAAATCCCTTTTGTTTCCATTATTGTTTTTCCAAGAGGATTGGTTAGAAAGAAACTTACTTGAACCACTCTTTCTTTTCAATTGCCTTTCCACCTTTTCTGCCACATGCATCATTTCTTCCAAATCCAAGTAATGTTGTAATTCAACAACATCGGCAATCTCTCTTCTTAAACCACCCAAAAACCGTGCCATAGTAGCTTCGGGATCTTCCTCAATGCTTGCTCTTGTCATTGCTAAATCCATCTCTTGGTAGTATTCTGCCACGGTCTTTGATCCTTGAGTGATACTTTGCAATTTGTTGTAAAGATCTCTATAGTAATGAGGGGGAATGAATCGTTTCCTCAAAACAGCCTTCATGTCTTCCCAAGTTGCAATTGGCCTCTCTCTATTCCTTCTTCTAGAAACAATCAATCGATCCCACCATGTTAATGCATAACCGTGAAATTCAAGGGAAGCAATTTTTACCTTCTTTTCTTCCGAATAATTGTGGATCGAAAATATCTTTTCCACCTTCATTTTCCAATCAAAATATGCCTCGGGATCTCCTTTTCCATCAAATTCAGGAATCTTCATTTTGAGACCATTAAGGTTGCTATCAACTCCAAATCCATTCCTTCTCCTCCCATTCCCTCGTGATACTTCAGACATTTCTTCCTCGGACCTCCTATCATCTTCCTCGTCATCTTGTTGACTTCCTTGCCTTTCTTCTCTTTGCTGAAAAGCAAGTTCTAGTTGGTCCATTCGGGTGGTGACCCTATCAATGATTTGTTCCAATCGCCTTGTGGTGTGTTCCCTCCATGCTTTTTGTTCAGGTGTTTCACCGGTTGGATCTGCCATTAAAACAACAATAGATAAAAGTACCTCGCACCCCTTGTCCCCTTTCCCCAATATGTCTCAACCCAAATGAAAAGAAATTTTCACTCGTGTTTAAGGCCGATCTAGTAGGGGTAAGTTGCACTCAGATTTTACCACTCTTTTCCTCCTGCAAGTTCTTGTGAGAATCGTTAAACCCTTACAAGATGCTACTCAAAGATCTTACTTGGCAACAAAGAAAATATAGAGGTCAAAGAAAGGATAGTAGGCAATGATTAGGTAAAAGAAACAAGAATAAGATTTAGAAAGAAATTATAAGAGTAGAAAGAAAACAATGATGATACCTTTTCCTCAAAACTTTTCCCACACTTGGAATCACAAATCCCTGCAATATTAATTTAAGAAGCTAGAAAGATAGTTTCTTCTCTTTTTTTTTTTTTTTTTTTGACTATCTTTTTTTTTTTTTTTTTTTCTTCTTGCAAACTTGAACCTTCAAATAGAAACAAGGTAACTATGATAAAAATAAGATGCAAGATAAAAAAAATGATATGATCAAATCAAGGAAACTTAGCTTTGATACCAAACTGATGTGAATCCAAGGTACGAATTCACATGAATTATAGAATCGTCCTCGATTGATCTTTTGAGCAAAACAACTAGCTCAAGTGGATTCAACAATATTAAGTATTAATGAAATCAACACATTTGAATCACACTCTATTGAAAGATGTCTTGAAATCTTCCAAGCAAAAACAACCCAAACCAAAATAGACCCAACAACAATAGGATGAAACCTATCACCTTTGAATCATAAAATGGTAGTTTTGAAATTACTATTCCCAACCCCTCTAATTTTCAAACCCAACAACACTAGGATAAACCTGACACCTTTGGATTATGAAATGAATTAGAAAAGAAGAGTAAAAGGCGCCACAAGTAAAAGGAAGAGTTTTAGTTGATAAGCCAAATAAGTTTTGCAAGCATACTTGCAAGACTAAAACTAGCTCACTAAGAAACTAGCAAAGAAAGGAAAATTCCTTAAAGTTTATAACATCAAATCTTGAATTCTAATAGTTAACCAAGACCCCTATTTATAGAGTTTCAAGAGGGACCAAGGTTGGAAATTACAAAAGGATTAAAGGAGCAATTCTAAATCTTTTAGTCAAGACTAGCATTAACACTTCTCTTTGACCAAGAAAAGCTCTTTGACCTAGAAAAGCTCTTTGACCTAGAAGACTCTTGCACTTAATTCTAATATTCTAAATACTAAAAAAAATGCAGAAAACAACTTGAAAATATCACCCAAATGCTGTTGAATTTCGTCCATAAATTCAGCTTATAAATGCGACGTTCAACCTTCTTCAGGCGACATGGGCATGTCAGAGGAAAAGTTATATTCTGCCCAACCTTTCTCAGGCGACATGGGCATGTCAGAAGAAAAGTTCTGTTCTGCCCAACCTTTCTCAGGCGACATGGGCATCTCAGAAGAAAAGTTCTGTTCTGCCCAACCTTTCTCAGGCGACATGGGCATGTCAGAAGAAAAGTTCTATTCTGCCCAACCTTTCTCAGGCGACATGGGCATGTCGGAGGAAATGTTCACTTCTGGAAGCTGCATAAAAAAGTACTTCCCACACCATTTGGATCAAGATCCAAGACTTGCAAAATGTTGGAATATTTAGCATGAATTGAGGTAGCCGTTGGATCCTCTTTTGAACAGACTTCAAGAATCAAAATGCTCAAGGCTTCTTGCATCCTTTTCTTTTTCAAACGAGTCATTGGGCCCGTCATCCCTTCAAGTGGATTTGGTGGAATGATATGTGCAGAATTATTTGGAGTTGAGGGTGGTTCGGTCATGCCTTCGCCATCATCATCTTTGACATCTTTAGCATTACTTCCTTGGAACTCATCACAAAATATGCCTCGGGATCTCCTTTTCCATCAAATTCAGGAATCTTCATTTTGAGACCATTAAGATTGCTATCAACTCCAAATCCATTCCTTCTCCTCCCATTCCCTCTGGATACTTCAGACATTTCTTCCTCGGACCTCCTATCATCTTCCTCGTCATCTTGTTGACTTCCTTGCCTTTCTTCTCTTTGCTGAAAAGCAAGTTCTAGTTGGTCCATTCGGGTGGTGACCCTATCAATGATTTGTTCCAATCGCCTTGTGGTGTTGCTTTTTGTTCAGGTGTTTCACCGGTTGGATCTGCCATTAGAACAAAAAAAAAAAAAAGATAAAAGTACCTCGCACCCCTTTTCCCCTTTCCCTAATATGTCTCAACCCAAATGAAAAGAAATTTTCACTCGTGTTTAAGGCCGATCTAGTAGGGGTAAGTTGCACTCAGATTTTACCACTCTTTTCCTCCTGCAAGTTCTTGTGAGAATCGTTAAACCCTTACAAGATGCTACTCAAAGTTCTTACTTGGCAACAAAGAAAATTTAGAGGTCAAAGAAAGGATAGTATGCAATGATTAGGTAAAAGAAACAAGAATAAGATTTAGAAAGAAATTATAAGAGTAGAAAGAAAACAATGATGATACCTTTTCCTCAAAACTTTTCCCACACTTGGAATCACAAATCCCTGCAATATTAATTTAAGAAGCTAGAAAGATAGTTTCTTCTCTTTTTTTTTTTTTTTAACGTACTCTTTCTTTTTTTTTTTTTTTTTTTGACTATCTTTTTTTTTTTTTTTTTTTATTTTCTTCTTGCAAACTTGAACCTTCAAATAGAAACAAGGTAACTATGATAAAAATAAGATGCAAGATAAAAAAAATGATATGATCAAATCAAGGAAACTGAGCTTTGATACCAAACTGATGTGAATCCAAGGTACGAATTCACGTGAATTGTAGAATCGTCCTCGATTGATCTTTTGAGCAAAACAACTAGCTCAAGTGGATTCAACAATATTGAGTATTAATGAAATCAACACCTTTGAATCACACTATATTGAAAGATGTCTTGAAATCTTCCAAGCAAAAACAACCCAAACCAAAATAGACCCAACAACAATAGGATGAAACCTATCACCTTTGAATCATAAAATTGTAGTTTTGAAATTACTATTCCCAACCCCTCTAATTTTCAAACCCAACAACACTAGGATAAACCTAACACCTTTGGATTATGAAATGAATTAGAAAAGAAGAGTAGAAGGCGCCACAACTAAAAGAAAGAGTTTTAGTTGATAAGCCAAATAAGTTTTGCAAGCATACTTGCAAGACTAAAACTAGCTCACTAAGAAACTAGCAAAGAAAGGAAAATTCCTTAAAGTTTATATCATCGAATCTTTGACATCTTTAGCATTACTTCCTTGGAACTCATCATTTAGTGCTCGTTAATTTATTAATTTACTGATAAATTAATTAATTAACTTCTTTAATTCCAAGACTAGTACCACCCGACCTTTTTACTATACCAGACATAAATCCTCCAGCTGGGTTTAGTATAATAAACATAACGAGCTCATTTCTGGAGCACCATCACCCCGGACGCACCGCTACATGGTTTCTTTTTGATAAGCAGCAGTACACCAAGTAACTAAACACGTGCACTCAACCTACCGAGACTATTGGCCACAAATGACCTCACCCATTGGCAGATCAAAGTACACTATGTCTAATCCTCATGCCGGCTCATGTCTAGGGATTAAGAGGTAGAATACTAAGAATGAATTGTCTATTAAATAAGTACAAGACAAATCATTCTAAATGGTCAAGTTCAATATGCCCCGGGTATATCTATATGATTCAATTAGTTTAGACAAACCAATTATCCGAATCACATAATAACCTAAACCGACAGTGTGTCCAAAACTGTCTTTGTTATGAACCTCATCTACTGTGTCACACCAGATACCTCATCATCTAACTACATAATATAAATGGACTAAACATGCACAACATATAAACCAAAACATTAAATCGATATATTAACTGGGAAAAACTACAATATAAGAATAGCTTATGTATTCAAACCTAACACTTTATGTAGATGACATTCTACTTATTGGAAACAATAAGAAAGTGTTGTCAGACGTAAAAACATGATTGTCCAAACAGTTTGATATGAAGGATTTGGGAGAGGCTGGATCAAGATTATTCGAGATCGTAGGAAACTTTCATTGACTCTTTCCTAGACTTCATACATATATACGATTCTGTCTCATTTTAACATGTAGTTGTTAGTTTTAAATTCTGAAAAGCTATTGCTTGTATAAAAAACTAATATCCACATTTTGCATACCAATTTTGTTTCAGAATTAATTGTTACTTTATATCATATGCATAGATGATAAGGTGTCGGGTGTAGCACAGTAGATCTTATCATTGGTTAAATTTATGATAGATAAACAGATGCTCGTAATTGAGATAGTTTGAACATACTATCAGTTTAGGTTATCGTGTGATTTGGATAATTAATTTATCTAGACTAATTAAATCATACGGATATGCACGGGGCATATTGAGCACGACCTATTCGGGATTGAATTAATTTGTACTGATTGGCGTAGTTAATTCGATTATAGAATTGTAATCTCTTAATCCCTAGATTGAAGTGGGCATGAGAGTTAGATATTGTATGCTTTGATTTGCCAAAGGATGCGGTCAATTGAGGCCTAAATCTCGATAAGTTGGGTATGCGGTGTTTGGCTTCTTTGTGTGCTGTTGCTAGTTGAAGGAATCCATGTACTAAATCTGGCCAGTGGACTTTATGTCTGGTATAATAAGAAAGTCGAGTGATACTAATCTCGGATACCAAGAAGTCGATGAATTAATTTAGTAAATTTATGAATCGACGAACACTTGATCTTTGATATGGGAAGATAGAAGAATAATAAAGTGAGCGTGAAGTAAATTCATTTTTTAGCGGTAGTTCCATAATTGGTCCGTTAGTGGTACGACTAATTATGTGTTTGACTAATTGACAAAGTGAATTAATTAATCCTAAAGGTTTAATTAATATCCAATTGACTAAGTGGGTTACACAAAATAATCCTAAGGGCTCGATTAAATTTAATTAATGAAGCGGGTTAAGAAATTAATTCGAAAGGCTCGATCGGAGTTGATTAGTCTAGGGAAGACTAGGGGGTCAATGAAAGTCAAACATTAAAACCCAACTCAAAAGCCCACTAGGTCTCCCTTGAAGCTTCTATAAATAGCTTAAGTTAGGCATTTAGAAGACATAAGAAACCTTGAGAGGCAACTCTAGAGAGAGAAGGAGAAATCAAGAGAGAAATCTTCATCTTCTTAGATTTTTCTCGAAGTCGATTTTGATCCTTCTTCTTTAAGAAACTTAGCCCACGTTTCCTAGAAAACCCCTGATGTGAATCCAAGGTACGAATTCACGTGAATTAGAATCGTCCTCGATTGATCTTTTGAGCAAAACAACTAGCTCAAGTGGATTCAACAATATTGAGTATTTATGAACTCAACACCTTTGAATCACACTATATTGAAAGATGTCTTGAAATCTTCCAAGCAAAAACAATCCAAACCAAAATAGACCCAACAACAATAGGATGAAACCTATCACCTTTGAATCATAAAATGGTAGTATGAAATTACTATTCCCAACCCCTCTAATTTTCAAACCCAACAACACTAGGATAAACCTAACACCTTTGGATTATGAAATGAATTAGAAAAGAAGAGTAGAAGGCGCCACAACTAAAAGGAAGAGTTTTAGTTGATAAGCCAAATAAATTTTGCAAGCATACTTGCAAGACTAAAACTAGCTTACTAAGAAACTAGCAAAGAAAGGAAAATTCCTTAAAGTTTATAACATCAAATCTTGAATTCTAATAGTTAACCAAGGCCCCTATTTATAGAGTTTCAAGAGGGACCAAGGTTGAAAATTACAAAATGATTAAAGTAGCAATTCTAAATCTTCTAGTCAAGACTAGCATTAACACTTCTCTTTGACCAAGAAAAGCTCTTTGACCTAGAAAAGCTCTTTGACCTAGAAGACTCTTGCACTTAATTCTAATATTCTAAATACTAAAAAAATGCAGAAAACAACTTGAAAATATCACCCAAATGCAGTTGCACTTCGTCCACAAATTCAGCTCATAAATGCGACTTTCAACCTTTTTCAGGCGACATGGGCATGTCAGAGGAAAAGTTCTATCCCAACCTTCCTCAGGCGACATGGGCAGGCGACATGGGCATGTCGGAGGAAAAGTTCTATTGATGGGAATCAAGACAAATTCATTCCACCAAGTCCAATTCAAGATATAGTTGGGCCTCTCACAAGGCTAAGGAAGCAAAAGATGGAAGAGGCTTTGTCCAAGTTAGCTACAAAATCATTAGAAGAAGCTCAGTCCAACTACACCTCATTCAAGCCCAAGCTCTATATTCTTGTGGGAGTCTTGGACCAAGCTTCTAGCTAATGATTTAAGGGCTGCGCTCCACACTCTTTCACAGCCCAAATGGAGTGCAACAAACACAAGTGCTGATTCTTATGTTCTACCCAACCCGAGAGCAAGTTTTGGGTGCAAGTCCAATTCCATTAGATGTTTTTCGGCCCATATCAGTTCAGAATACTCAAGGAACATTCTAGGATGTTTCCACACGTTTTTGGGGTCAATTAGAAGCATTGGATCAGCCTTGGTGGTCAAATTCATGAAGACTAGTTAATGAAGACTTTCCAAGTTCTCTAGGTGCATGAATATTCACTTAAAGCCTTCAAAGCTCTTCATTTCGGTTCCAAGACTCAAGAAAGCAACTTTTCAGAATTCCAACATCATTGGAACATGTTCTCTTTTATGTGAAAAGGTGCAATGCTTCACATATCAAGAATTGAAGTTGGAAAGCCACCCGGGAAACCAAATGGTCACTAGTTTTCATCAAAAATAATTCTAAGTCTTTTATTTTCATTTTAGCTTAATAATTTCGTGGCTTTTAGATAGGAATCAGATTATTATTAGTATTTTAAGAGTCATAAGTCAATAAGTCAAGTTAGGGACTAGTTTTGCAAAACATTATAAGTCTAAGACTTTAGTTTGTAAATAACTATTATCATGTAAGGTTCTCCTTTTTGTTATAAAAGGAGCTAAGT
Organism: Knoxia roxburghii; assembly: GCA_030378225.1. NCBI lineage: Eukaryota > Viridiplantae > Streptophyta > Magnoliopsida > Gentianales > Rubiaceae > Knoxia > Knoxia roxburghii. Next base: position 25,904,470 of record CM059420.1, on the reverse strand, counting down.
ATTATTCAATAAGAAGATTTTGGAGAGTTATAAACTTGTTAAGGAGTTTCCTTAAGTACTAGTCTTGAACTAGATTGGGTTTTGTAAGTTTTCCTTACATAACTAACAGCTTATCATTCAAATCTTCTTCCATTTGAATGTGGCGCTTTTAACTCTTCTTTCTATTCCATTGTAATTCAAAGGTGTTAGATTTGATACATCTATCATTGTTGGGTTCACTAGATTAGATTGGGGGTTGGGATCATCACTTAATATTTTGTTGTGATTCAAAGGTTTTTGGTTTCTATACCATTGATTGTTGAATTTAACATTAGAAAGGTATTGTTCTCGGAAGAATTCTTTCATTCTTCGAGGATTGCTTGTTTGACGATTTATTGGAGGTGTTCTTCTCATTGCCAATATTCTCTAAACAAGAGGTCTTAGGGTTTGTGAGAAAGTTCAACAAGAAAACGATCTAAATTTGTTGAATCTATAGTCGGATTCACATCATCTATTCTGCCCAACCTTCCTCAGGGGACATGGGCATGTCAGAGGAAAAGTTCTATTCTGCCCAACCTTCCTCAGGCGACATGGGCATGTCGGAGAAAATGTTCACTTCTGGAATCTTCATAAGAAAGTGCTTCCCACACCATTTGGATCAAGATCCAAGACTTGCAAAATGTTGTAATATTTGGCATGAATTGAGGTAGCCGTTGGATCCTCTTTTGAATAGACTTCAAGAATAAAAATGTTCAAGGCTTCTTGCATCCTTTTCTTTCTCAAACGAGTCATTGGGCCCGTCATCCCTTCAAGTGGATTTGGTGGAATGATATGTGCAGAATTATTTGGAGTTGAGGGTGGTTCGGTCATGCCTTCGCCATCATCATCTTTGACATCTTTAGCATTACTTCCTTGGAACTCATCATCCCCTCTCTCTTGAAAAGGATTCATCCTCGAATCCATTGGATCTACATCAAAATCAAAAGGAGATAAGTCAGAAATATTAAAAGTAGCACTTATACATAGTCTCCGGAAAGATCAAGCTTGTAAGCATTATCATTGACTCGTGCCAAAACTTGAAATGGTCCATCACCACGGGGGTGTAACTTAGTTCTCCTCGAGGCTGGAAACCTCTCTTTCCTCATGTGTACCCAAACCCAATCACCGGGTTCAAACACAATTTTCTTACGGCCTTTATTTGCATTCTTTGCATATTGCTCATTTTTCTTCTCAATGTTTGCATGAGCTTGCTCATGCAATTTCTTCACGGTTTCAGCTTTCTTATTGCCATCCAAACTCACTTGAGTAAAGGTAAAGGAGATAAGTCTAAAGGAGTTAGAGGATTGAAGCCATAAACCAACTCAAAAGGAGAAAAATTAGTAGATGTGTGTAGTGTGCGATTGTATGCAAATTCAGCAATTGGCAAACACTCCTCCCAACTTTTCAAATTCTTTTTAATTATAGCCCTTAACAAAACACCCAAAGTCCTATTTGTTACTTCCGTTTGGTTCTTGAAGCCTTGAACATTTTGATTCTTGAAGTCTATTCAAAAGAGGATCCAACGGCTACCTCAATTCATGCCAAATATTACATTTTGCAAGTCTTGGATCTTGATCCAAATGGTGTCGGAAGCACTTTTTTATGAAGATTCCAGAAGTGAACATTTCCTCCGACATGCCCATGTCGCCTGAGGAAGGTTGGGCAGAATAGAACTTTTCCTCTGGCATGCCCATGTCACCTGAGGAAGGTTGGGCAGAATAGAACTTTTCCTCCGACATACCCATGTCGCTTGCCCATGTCGCCTGAGGAAGGTTGGGATAGAACTTTTCCTCTGACATGCCCATGTCGCCTGAAGAAGGTTGAAAGTCGCATTTATGAGCTGAAATTGTGGACGAATTTCAACAGCATTTGGGTGACATTTTCAAGTTGTTTTCTGCATTTTTTTTAGTATTTAGAATATTAGAATTAAGTGCAAGAGTCTTCTAGGTCAAAGAGCTTTTTTAGGTCAAAGAGCTTTTCTTGGTCAAAGAGAAGTGTTAATGCTAGTCTTGACTAGAATATTTAGAATTGCTACTTTAATCCTTTTGTAATTTTCAACCTTGGTCCCTCTTGAAACTCTATAAATAGGGGCCTTGGTTAACTATTAGAATTGAAGATTGATGTTATAAACTTTAAGGAATTTTCCTTTCTTTGCTAGTTTCTTAGTGAGCTAGTTTTAGTCTTGCAAGTATGCTTGCAAAACTTATTTGGCTTATCAACTAAAACTCTTCCTTTTAGTTGTGGCGCCTTCTACTCTTCTTTTCTAATTCATTTCATAATCCAAAGGTGTTACGTTTATCCTAGTGTTGCTGGGTTTGAAATTAGAGGGGTTGGGAATAGTAATTTCAAAACTACCATTTTATGATTCAAATGTGATAGGTTTCATCCTATTGTTGTTGGGTCTATTTTGGTTTGGGTTGTTTTTGCTTGGAAGATTTCAAGACATCTTTCAATATAATGTGATTCAAAGGTGTTGAGTTCATTAATACTCAATATTGTTGAATCCACTTGAGCTAGTTGTTTTGCTCAAAAGATCAATCGAGGACGATTCTACAATTCACGTGAATTCGTACCTTGGATTCACATCAGTTTAGTATCACAGCTCAGTTTCCTTGATTTGATCATATCATTTTTTTTTTATCTTGCATCTTATTTTTATCATAGTTACCTTGTTTCTATTTGAAGGTTCAAGTTTGCAAGAAGAAAATTAAAAAAAAAAGATAGTCAAAAAAAAAAAAAAGAGAGAGTACGTTAAAAAAAAAAAAAAAAAGAGAGAAGAAACTATCTTTCTAGCTTCTTAAATTAATATTGCAGGGATTTGTGATTCCAAGTGTGGGAAAGTTTTGAGGAAAAGGTATCATCATTGTTTTCTTTCTACTCTTATAATTTCTTTCTAAATCTTATTCTTGTTTCTTTTACCTAATCATTGCATACTATCCATTCTTTGACCTCTAAACTTTCTTTGTTGCCAAGTAAGAACTTTGAGTAGCATCTTGTAAGGGTTTAACGATTCTCACAAAAACTTGCAGGAGGAAAAGAGTGGTAAAATCTGAGTGCAACTTTCCCCTACTAGATCGGCCTTAAACACGAGTGAAAATTTCTTTTCATTTGGGTTGAGACATATTAGGGAAAGGGGAAAAGGGGTGCGAGGTACTTTTATCTTTTTTTTGTTTGGTTCTAATGGCAGATCCAACCGGTGAAACACCTGAACAAAAAGCATGGAGGGAACGCACCACAAGGCGATTGGAACAAATTATTGATAGGGTCACCACCTGAATGGACCAACTAGAACTTGCTTTTCAGCAAAGAGAAGAAAGGCAAGGAAGTCAACAAGATGACGAGGAAGATAATAGGAGGTCCGAGGAAGAAATGTCTGAAGTATCCCGAGGGAATGGGATGAGAAGGAATGGATTTGGAGTTGATAGCAACCTTAATGGTCTCAAAATGAAGATTCCTGAATTTGATGGAAAAGAAGATCCCGAGGCATATTTTGATTGGGAAATATGGTGGAAAAGATATTTTCTATCCACAATTATTCGGAAGAAAAGAAGGTAAAAATTGCTTCCCTTGAATTTCACGGTTATGCATTAACATGGTGGGATCGATTGATTGTTTCTAGAAGAAGGAATAGAGAGAGGCCAATTGCAACTTGGGAAGACATGAAGGCTATTTTTGAGGAAACGATTCATTCCCCCTCATTACTATAGAGATCTTTAGAACAAGTTGCATAGTATCACTCAAGGAGCAAAGACCGTGGCAGAATATTACCAAGAGATGGATTTAGCAATGACAAGAGCAAGCATTGAGGAAGATCCCGAAGCTACTATGGCACGGTTTTTGGGTGGTTTAAGAAGAGAGATTGCCGATGTTGTTGAATTACAACATTACTTGGATTTGGAAGAAATGATGCATGTGGCAGAAAAGGTGGAAAGGCAATTGAAAAGAAAGAGTGGCTCAAGTAAGTTTCTTTCTAACCAATCCTCTTGGAAAAACAATAATGGAAACAAAATGGATTTTGGTAAAAAGAAAGATGAACCAAAGAAGCATGATTTTAAAAGGTTTGAAAAGGGTGAATCAAGTAAAAGTTCTTATCTTCTTCTAAACTCACTTGTTTTAAGTGTTTGGGAAAGGGACATATAGCTTCCCAATGTCCTAACTCTAGGACTATGGTAATGCGAGAAGATGTTTCTTGTTTAAGCCAAAGTGAAGGAGAAGAAAACGAGGAGGATTCGGATGTTGAAGATGAAGGTGAACAATTTGAAACAAGTGGTGATGAGGTTTTGGTCACTTTGAAAGTATTGAATACTCAAGTTGAATCTTTTTATGAAGAGCAAAGGAGTACTATCTTTCACACAAGATGCAAAGTACAAGATAAGGTATGCATGCTCATCATTGATAGTGGGAGTTGCACTAATTGTGTTAGCTCTTATCTTGTAGACAAATTGGGTCTATCCATGACTGCTCATCCTAATCCTTACCGTTTGCAATGGCTCAATGATAGTGGAGAGCTAAGGGTGAATCGGAAAGCAAAGGTAAAATTTTCAATTGGGAAATATGAGGATGAAGTTTTGTGTGATGTAGTACCAATGCAAGCTGGCCATATTCTTCTTGGCCGACCATGGGAGTTTGATCATGATGCTAATCATGAGGGAAAATCTAACAAGTATCATATTGTTCATAATCGTAAAGCTTTTACTCTTGTTCCACTTTCTCCTCAACAGGTGCACAAAGAACAAATGAGAATGAGAGAGAAAAGGCTAAAAGAGGAGAGTGAGTTGAAAAAGCCAAAAGAGTGTGAAAAAGCAAGAGATGTGAGTGCTAAAAGCAAAGTGAGTGAAGAAAAAGCAAGAGATGGAAAGGCAAAAAGCAAAGTGAGTGAGAGGGAAAAACCAAAGGCAAGTGAGACAAAAGGTGCCTTCTTTGCGAGCATGAGAGATGTAGATAGAGCCCTCAATTCTCACCAACCAATTGTTATGCTCTTGTTCCATGAAGAATGTCTTGTTCTTGATGAGCTTCCTAACAATTTGCCTTTAGAAATTGTGGCTGTTTTGAATGAATTTGCAGATGTGCTACCCGGGGAAGTGCCTAAGGGGTTACCTCCAATTCGAGGAATTGAGCATCAAATCGACTTTCTACCCGGAGCTTCCATTCCAAATAGGCCAGCCTATCGTACAAATCCAGAAGAAACAAAAGAACTTCAAAGACAAGTTGAAGAATTGCTAAGCATGGGATATATTCATGAGTCTCTTAGCCCTTGTGCTATTCCTGTCATTTTAGTTCCAAAGAAAGATGGTACATGGCGTATGTGCATTGATTGTAGGGCTATGAACAAAATCACCATTAAGTATCGTCACCCCATTCCAAGATTAGACGATATGCTCGATGAATTGTTTGGTGCAAAATTTTTCACAAAAATTGATTTGAAATCTGGGTATCATCAAATAAGAATCAAAGTGGGTGATGAATGGAAAACGGCTTTCAAGACAAAATTTGGTCTTTATGAGTGGCGCCTTTTGGTTTAACTAATGCCCCTAGTACATTTATGAGGCTAATGAATAATGTTTTGAGACGTTTCATTGGAAAGTTTGTAGTTGTCTATTTTGATGATATCTTGATCTATAGTAAGAACATAGGAGAACATGTTGAACATCTTAAGCTTGTTCTTACTACTTTGCGTAAAGAAAAATTGTTTGCAAATTTGAAAAAATGTACTTTTTGTGTTGAAGAAGTTGTTTTTCTTGGCTATGTTGTGAGTTCTAATGGTTTGAGAGTTGATGAAGCAAAGGTGGCAACAATTCTTGATTGGCCAATTCCCACAAATGTGACTGAGGTGAGATCCTTCCATGGACTTGCAAGTTTTTATAGGAGATTTGTCAAAGATTTCTCAACAAAAGCAGCTCCACTAAATGGGTTGGTAAAGAAAAATGTTAAGTTTGAGTGGGGAGATTCTCAACAAAAGGCATTTGATCAATTAAAGCATGATTTGACTAATGCTCCTGTTTTAGCTTTGCCTAATTTTTCTAACACTTTTGAAGTTGAATGTGATGCTTCAGGAATTGGAATAGGTGCTGTGTTGCTTCAAGGAGGCCGCCCCATTGCCTACTTTAGTGAGAAGCTGAATGGAGCAACATTGAACTACCCAATATATGACAAAGAGCTCTATGCATTGGTGAGAGCATTGGAAACTTGGCAGTACTACCTTATGCCGAGAGAGTTTGTGATTCACACCGATCATGAATCCATCAAGTATCTCAAAGGACAAAAGAATTTGCACAAGAGGCATGCAAAATGGATCTCATTCATTGAAACTTTCCCATATGTGGTAAAGTACAAAAAAGGTAAAGAGAACATTGTGGCTGATGCACTCTCTCGAAGGTATGCCTTGATTACTACTGTTAATGCTACAATCATGGGATTTGAGTATATTAAGGAGTTGTATGCTAAGGATCATGATTTTGCTGACATATTTAATGCATGTGAAAAGGGTGCTTTCAATAAGTTTTATCAATGTGAACGGTTTTTGTTCAAAGAAAACAAATTATGTATTCCTTCTTGTTCACTTAGAGAGCTTTTGGTTCGTGATCTCATTCTGGAGGTTTAATGGGACATTTTGGTGTTCTAAAAACTTTAGATATTTTGAATGAACACTTTTATTGGCCAAACATGAAAAAGGATGTTGAGAAAATTTGTGCTACATGTCTTGACTGCAAGAAAGCTAAATCTAAGTCTCTTCCCCATGGATTGTATACTCCACTCCATGTCCCTCAATCTCCTTAAACTGACATTTTTATGGACTTTGTTCTTGGTTTGCCTAGATCTCAAAGAGGCATGGACTCTATTTTTGTTGTTGTTGACAGATTCTCCAAAATGGCTCACTTTATTGCTTGTAGGAAAGCCGACAATGCAAAACATGTGGCTGATCTCTTCTTCAAAGAAATTGTTCGTCTACATGGTGTTCCTAGGACTATTGTGTCTGATAGGGATGTAAAGTTTTTTAGTTATTTCTGGAAAACTCTTTGGGGAAAATTGGGAACAAAACTTTTATTTTCAACCACAAGTCACCCACAAACAGATGGCCAAACGGAAGTAACAAATAGGACTTTGGGTGTTTTGTTAAGGGCCATAATTAAAAAGAATTTGAAAAGTTGGGAGGAGTGTTTGCCAATTGCTGAATTTGCATACAATCGCACACTACACACTTATACTAATTTTTCTCCTTTTGAGTTGGTTTATGGCTTCAATCCTCTAACTCCTTTAGACTTATCTCCTTTACCTTTACAGGATCAAGTGAGTTTGGATGGCAAGAAGAAAGCTGAAACCGTGAAGAAATTGCATGAGCAAGCTCGTGCAAACATTGAGAAGAAAAATCAGCAATATGCAAAGAATGCAAATAAAGGCCGTAAGAAAATTGTGTTTGAACCCGGTGATTGGGTTTGGGTACACATGAGGAAAGAGAGGTTTCCAGCCTCAAGGAGAACTAAGTTACACCCCCGTGGTGATGGACCATTTCAAGTTTTGGCACGAGTCAATGATAATGCTTACAAGCTTGATCTTCCCGGAGACTATGGTATAAGTGCTACTTTTAATATTTCTGACTTATCTCCTTTTGATTTTGATGTAGATCCAATGGATTCGAGGACGAATCCTTTTCAAGGGAGAGGGGATGATGAGTTCCAAGGAAGTAATGCTAAAGATGTCCAAGATGATGATGGCGAAGGCTAATAACTGATGTGAATCCAAGGTACGAATTCACGTGAATTGTAGAATCGTCCTCGATTGATCTTTTGAGCAAAACAACTAGCTCAAGTGAATTCAACAATATTGAGTATTAATGAACTCAACACCTTTGAATCACACTATATTGAAAGATGTCTTGAAATCTTCCAAGCAAAAACAACCCAAACCAAAATAGACCCAACAACAATAGGATGAAACCTATCCCCTTTGAATCATAAAATGGTAGTTTTGAAATTACTATTCCCAACCCCTCTAATTTTCAAACCCAACAACACTAGGATAAACCTAACACCTTTGGATTATGAAATGAATTAGAAAATAAGAGTAGTAGGCGCCACAACCAAAAGGAAGAGTTTTAGTTGATAAGCCAAATAAGTTTTGCAAGCATACTTGCAAGACTAAAACTAGCTCACTAAGAAACTAGCAAAGAAAGGAAAATTCCTTATAGTTTATAACATCAAATCTTGAATTCTAATAGTTAACCAAGGCCCCTGATGTGAATCGAAGGTACGAATTCAGGTGAATTGTACAATCGTCCTCGATTGATCTTTTGAGCAAAACAACTAGCTCAAGTGGATTCAACAATATTGAGTATTAATGAACTCAACACCTTTGAATCACACTATATTGAAAGATGTCTTGAAATCTTCCAAGCAAAAACAACCCAAACCAAAATAGACCCAACAACAATAGGATGAAACCTATCACCTTTGAATCATAAAATGGTAGTTTTGAAATTACTATTCCCAACCCCTCTAATTTTCAAACCCAACAACACTAGGATAAACCTAACACCTTTGGATTATGAAATAAATTAGAAAAGAAGAGTAGAAGGCGCCACAACTAAAAGGAAGAGTTTTAGTTGATAAGCCAAATAATTTTTGCAAGCATACTTGCAAGACTAAAACTAGCTCACTAAGAAACTAGCAAAGAAAGGAAAATTCCTTAAAGTTTATATCATCGAATCTTCAATTCTAATAGTTAACCAAGGCCCCTATTTAGGGACCAAGGTGGAAAATTACAAAAAGATTCAAGTAGCAATTCTAAATCTTCTAGTCAAGACTAGCATTAACACTTCTCTTTGACCAAGAAAAGCTCTTTGACCTAGAAAAGCTCTTTGACCTAGAAGACTCTTGCACTTAATTCTAATATTCTAAATACTAAAAAAAATGCAGAAAACAACTTGAAAATATCACCCAAATGCTGTTGAAATTTGTCCACAAATTCAGCTCATAAATGCGACTTTCAACCTTCTTCAGGCGACATGGGCATGTCAGAGGAAAAGTTCTATCCCGACATTCCTCAGGCGACATGGGCATGTCGGAGGAAAAGTTCTATTCTGCCCAACCTTCCTCAGGCGACATGGGCATGTCGGAGAAAATGTTCACTTCTGGAATCTTCATAAAAAAGTGCTTCCCACACCATTTGGATCAAGATCCAAGACTTGCAAAATGTTGTAATGTTTGGCATGAATTGAGGTAGCCTTTGGATCCTCATTTGAATGGACTTCAAGATTCAAAATGTTCAAGGCTTCTTTGATGTTTCAGCTAGATTCGCATCATTCCCCCATTCTTGAAGAAGATTCGTCCTCGAATCGGAATTGATCTACAGATCCAAAAAGAAATATTAGAATGGGAATCTCACATCATGGATATACTCTACTCACATTTTCTCAAAGTCACATAAATATGTGCACGTCCCAATGGCATCCTTCAAGCATATTCATGAATTCAGTCACACTAGCGCAAAAGTTTATTAAATTTAAATACCACTAAATAAGAAAAACCTTATTAATAAAAACTATCAAGAGTTATAAAAGGATGAAAATCTAAAATTACTACTAAAATTATTTATCAAAATATACAAATTCTTTTCCAAGTATGAACTTAATCATATATGGAAAAGTTCTAATGAACACCAACCATGAGACATGTCTTTTTCCCAAATTATACAAAAGAGATAATTTTATGGAAAAATTGTAGAACACTTGGGTAACATAGGGTCCAAATTGGTACTCAAAGTGCAATGCATCATCGATCACATGTTCCTGAGCATACTTAAAGTCATTCTCAATTGGCAATGATTTTACAAGCTTTTTATCACACAAATGTGCCAATGGAATGTCTTGCCACTTAACAACAAAACAATCCAATATTAAGGTAACAAGTTCAAAATCATAAGATTTAAGAACATTATGCAATGTCACCAAATGATTAGAAGTTACCATAGGCTCGGTAGTTGGGCTCTCCTTGGATTCCAAACTTCTAAAACCAACATGCCATTGCATTGAATCAATAGTAACACTTAAAGAAGTAGACAAAGAATGTCTTACCTTACAACCTCTTGAATCGGGTAACCGAATAGAATTAGAATTGGTGTTGAATTTAAGCTTCCCACTTGGTATATCTCTAAAGATAGAAGTAACAAAGATATTCCAACAAAATACAATTCCTTCAAATTGAACAAACACCTCAAGATTGTGTAAACAATTATCACCACACGCATTGCTAACATCAAAATTTATGATCCATAAAAGACCAAAAACATGCATATTTTCCAACAGATTATTTGTGACCACTTTTGGAACTTCACATATGATCAATAGTTCACAAAATTTTAAGAATTTCATTGCTCTCCAAATTTCTAAAATCTCCAAAAAATGTAGTAACTGATGAGAAGCGCAAGTAGACTTATAACACAATGAACCAATTAACTCCAAAACAAAATTTATGAGCAAACCAAAAACTTGAATTCCTTTATATGGGTGATCCTGAAGTGCTTGTGAGAATACAATTGATGAATCACGTATGTTCAAGGGTTCCATAATCACCAAAAACTCACCAAATTCATATGATATCAAGAAATTGAAAACAAACCCAAATCTGGAATATGCACAAGAAATATCCAACTTATGAGAATTCACACAAAGGTCCAACAATGGAAAAGAAATATTCAACTCATAAGAGTTCCAAAACACACAAGATTTTGAGCATCTCCTAAAGAATGAAGAGTGAGATTTAAAGCAAAAAGACTCACAAAACTCTGAACATTGATGTAGCAACTCATGCCAATTAAACATCCCAAATAGTGTTAAGAACTCATTCACATATTCACAAAAATATAAGGACTCTCGGGAATCAGTGGACTTACAAGTCAAACACCCAGCAAGAGAAGTATGCACTTGCCTTTGCAACTTATTCTCAAAAACAGATTTCTTTACCTCAAAACATCTAGGAATGAAACTAAATGGTTTATGTGTTGCTTGGACAATTTCAATTTCAAAAGAAACGTCCTTAGAACCTTTCTCTTCAAGTCCCTGAAAAATCTCACTTTTACAAACCAAATAAGATGGAAAATTGTTAGGAGATAAAAGTACTTTGAGAGGTGGGGAAGATATTGTCCTATCTACCTCACAAACTCGTTCATGTTCATCTTTTCTCTCAATATCACCTTTTGAAATTTTTAATCCCTTAAAAGTTTCTTTTTCTGTCTCTTTTGGCTTTTCTAACTCATCATAAGATTCATGCCATTTTTCACTCCTATTGCTTTTCTCCTTAAGGTCTCTTTCTTTTTCTGTTTCTCTCACTTTGCTTTTCTTCTCACCAACTCTTGCTTTTTCATGACTCCTTTTACCACTCTCACTCATATGCTTCATTTTTCTTTGGAACATGAGCACCTCATAATGAGATAATGGTGCAAGAGTAACTTTTCTGCCATAGGCATTGAAAACATATTTTCCACTTGATTTGTTGTGCAAAAAGTTTTTATTATGCATCCATGCCTTTCCCAAAAGAAGATTTGTAGACACCATTGGTACAATATCACAACTAACAAAATCATGATATCTACCAAAACAAAAAGGAACCAACACTTTTTCTTTTACCTCCACGAGTCCACACTCACTTGAATACATGTATGGCTTTGGATGTGGAAAGGAAGATAGTTTGCACTTTTCAATCAAATAAGTACTAGCCATGTTAGCAGAATTATGGGAATCAAGGTTGATAAGGCAAACCTTGTCATTAATGATCCCACATACATGAAAATTAGTGTCGCGACGAGCATCATCTTGTTGACTTCCTTGCCTTTCTTCTCTTTGCTGAAAGGCAAGTTCTAGTTGGTCCATTCGGGTGGTGACCCTATCGATGATTTGTTCCAATCGCCTTGTGGTGTGTTCCCTCCATGCTTTTTGTTCAGGTGTTTCACCGGTTGGATCTGCCATTAGAACAACAAAAGATAAAAGTACCTCGCACCCCTTTTCCCTTTTCCCTAATATGTCTCAACCCAAATGAAAAGAAATTTTCACTCGTGTTTAAGGCCGATCTAGTAGGGGTAAGTTGCACTCAGATTTTACCACTCTTTTCCTTCTGCAAGTTCTTGTGAGAATCGTTAAACCCTTACAAGATGCTACTCAAAGTTCTTACTTGGCAACAAAGAAAGTTTAGAGGTCAAAGAAAGGATAGTATGCAATGATTATGTAAAAGAAACAAGAATAAGATTTAGAAAGAAATTATAAGAGTAGAAAGAAAACAATGATGATACCTTTTCCTCAAAACTTTTCCCACACTTGGAATCACAAATCCCTGCAATATTAATTTAAGAAGCTAGAAAGATAGTTTCTTATCTTTTTTTTTTTTTTTTTTAACATACTCTTTTTTTTTTTTTTTTTTTTTTCTTGCGAACTTGAACCTTCAAATAGAAACAAGGTAACTATGATAAAAATAAGATGCAAGATAAAAAAATGATATGATCAAATCAAGGAAACTGAGCTCTGATACTAAACTGATGTGAATCCAAGGTACGAATTCACGTGAATTGTAGAATCGTCCTCGATTGATCTTTTGAGCAAAACAACTAGCTCAAGTGGATTCAACAATATTGAGTATTAATGAACTCAACACCTTTGAATCACACTATATTGAAAGATGTCTTGAAATCTTCCAAGCAAAAACAACCCAAACCAAAATAGACCCAACAACAATAGGATGAAACCTATCACCTTTGAATCATAAAATGGTAGTTTTGAAATTACTATTCCCAACCCCTCTAATTTTCAAACCCAACAACACTAGGATAAACCTAACACCTTTGGATTATGAAATGAATTAGAAAAGAAGAGTAGAAGGCGCCAAAACTAAAAGGAAGAGTTTTAGTTGATAAGCCAAATAAGTTTTGCAAGCATACTTGCAAGACTAAAACTAGCTCTCTAAGAAACTAGCAAAGAAAGGAAAATTCCTTAAAATTTATATCATCGAATCTTCAAGTCTAATAGTTAACCAAGGCCCCTATTTATAGAGTTTCAAGAGGGACCAAGGTTGAAAATTACAAAAGGATTAAAGTAGCAATTCTAAATCTTCTAGTCAAGACTAGCATTAACACTTCTCTTTGACCAAGAAAAGCTCTTTGACCTAGAAAAGCTGTTTGACCTAGAAGACTCTTGCACTTAATTCTATAATATTCTAAATACTAAAAAAAATGCAGAAAACAACTTGATAATATCACCCAAATGCTGTTGAAATTCGTCCACAAATTCAGCTCATAAATGCGACTTTTAACCTTCTTCAGGCGACATGGGCAGGCGACATGGGCATGTCGGAGGAAATGTTCACTTCTGGAATCTTCATAAAAAAGTGCTTCCCACACCATTTGGATCAAGATCCAAGACTTGCAAAATGTTGTAATGTTTGGCATGAATTGAGGTAGCCTTTGGATCCTCATTTGAATGGACTTCAAGAATCAAAATGTTCAAGGCTTCTTTGATGTTTCAGCTAGATTCGCATCATTCCCCCATTCTTGAAGAAGATTCGTCCTCGAATCGGAATCGATCTACAGATCCAAAAAGAAATATTAGAATGAGAATCTCACATCATGGATATACTCTACTCACATTTTCTCAAAGTCACATAAATATGTGCACGCCCCAGTGGCATCCTTCAAGCATATTCATGAATTCAGTCACACTAGCGCAAAAGTTTATTAAATTTAAAGACCACTAAATAAGAAAAACCTTATTAATAAAAACTATCAAGAGTTGTAAAAGGATGAAAATCTAAAATTACTACTAAAATTATTTATCAAAATATACAAATTCTTTTCCAAGTATGAACTTAATCATATATGGAAAAGTTCTAATGAACACCAACCATGAGACATGTCTTTTTCCCAAATTATACAAAAGAGATAATTTTATGGAAAAATTGTAGAACACTTGGGTAACATAGGGTCCAAATTGTAACTCAAAGTGCAATGCATCATCCATCACATGTTCCTGAGCATACTTAAAGTCAATTGGCAATGATTTTACAAGCTTTTTATCACACAAATGTGCCAATGGAATGTCTTGCCACTTAACAACAAAACAATCCAAACTTAAGGTAACAAGTTCAAAATCATAAGATTTAAGAACATTATGCAATGCCACCAAATGATTAGAAGTTACCATAGGCTCGGTAGTTGGGCTCTCCTTGGATTCCAAACTTCTAAAACCAACACGCCATTGCATTGAATCAATAGTAACACTTAAAGAAGTAGACAAAGAATGTCTTACCTTACAACCTCTTGAATCGGGTAACCGAATAGAATTAGAATTGGTGTTGAATTTAAGCTTCCCACTTGGTATATCTCTAAAGATAGAAGTAACAAAGATATTCCAACAAAATACAATTCCTTCAAATTGAACAAACACCTCAAGATTGTGTAAACAATTATCACCACACTCATTGCTAACATCAAAATTTATGATCCATAAAAGACCAAAAACATGCATATTTTCCAACAGATTATTTGTGACCACTTTTGGAACTTCACATATGATCAATAGTTCACAAAATTTTATGAATTTCATTGCTCTCCAAAATTCTAAAATCTCCAAAAAATGTAGTAACTGATGAGAAGCGCAAGTAGACTTATAACACAATGAACCAATTAACTCCAAAACAAAATTTATGAGCAAACCAAAAACTTGAATTCCTTTATATGGGTGATCCTGAAGTGCTTGTGAGAATACAATTGATGAATCACGTATGTTCAAGGGTTCCATAATCACCAAAAACTCACCAAATTCATATGATATCAAGAAATTGAAAACAAACCCAAATCTGGAATATGCACAAGAAATATCCAACTTATGAGAATTCACACAAAGGTCCAACAATGGAAAAGAAATATTCAACTCATAAGAGTTCCAAAACACACAAGATTTTGAGCATCTCCTAAAGAATGAAGAGTGAGATTTAAAGCAAAAAGACTCACAAAACTCTGAACATTGATGTAGCAACTCATGCCAATTAAACATCCCAAATAGTGTTAAGAACTCATTCACATATTCACAAAAATATAAGGACTCTCGGGAATCAGTGGACTTACAAGTCAAACACCCAGCAAGAGAAGTATGCACTTGCCTTTGCAACTTATTCTCAAAAACAGATTTCTTTACCTCAAAACATCTAGGAATGAAACTAAATGGTTTATGTGTTGCTTGGACAATTTCAATTTCAAAAGAAGCGTCCTTAGAACCTTTCTCTTCAAGTCCCTGAAAAATCTCACTTTTACAAACCAAATAAGATGGAAAATTGTTAGGAGATAAAAGTACTTTGAGAGGTGGGGAAGATATTGTCCTATCTACCTCACAAACTCGTTCATGTTCATCTTTTCTCTCAATATCACCTTTTGAAATTTTCAATCCCTTAAAAGTTTTTTTTCTGTCTCTTTTGGCTTTTCTAACTCATCATAAGATTCATGCCATTTTTCACTCCTATTGCTTTTCTCCTTAAGGTCTCTTTCTTTTTCTGTTTCTCTCACTTTGCTTTTCTTCTCACCAACTCTTGCTTTTTCATGACTCCTTTTACCACTCTCACTCATATGCTTCATTTTTCTTTGGAACATGAGCACCTCATAATGAGATAATGGTGCAAGAGTAACTTTTCTGCCATAGGCATTGAAAACATATTTTCCACTTGATTTGTTGTGCAAAAAGTTTTTATTATGCATCCATGCCTTTCCCAAAAGAAGATTTGTAGACACCATTGGTACAATATCACAACTAACAAAATCATGATATCTACCAAAACAAAAAGGAACCAACACTTTTTCTTTTACCTCCACGAGTCCACACTCACTTGAATACATGTATGGCTTTGGATGTGGAAAGGAAGATAGTTTGCACTTTTCAATCAAATAAGTACTAGCCATGTTAGCAGAATTATGGGAATCAAGGTTTATAAGGCAAACCTTGTCATTAATGATCCCACATACATGAAAATTAGTGTCGCGACGAGCATCATCTTGTTGACTTCCTTGCCTTTCTTCTCTTTGCTGAAAGGCAAGTTCTAGTTGGTCCATTCGGGTGGTGACCCTATCAATGATTTGTTCCAATCGCCTTGTGGTGTGTTCCCTCCATGCTTTTTGTTCAGGTGTTTCACCGGTTGGATCTGCCATTAGAACAACAAAAGATAAAAGTACCTCGCACCCCTTTTCCCTTTTCCCTAATATGTCTCAACCCAAATGAAAAGAAATTTTCACTCGTGTTTAAGGCCGATCTAGTAGGGGTAAGTTGCACTCAGATTTTACCACTCTTTTCCTTCTGCAAGTTCTTGTGAGAATCGTTAAACCCTTACAAGATGCTACTCAAAGTTCTTACTTGGCAACAAAGAAAGTTTAGAGGTCAAAGAAAGGATAGTATGCAATGATTATGTAAAAGAAACAAGAATAAGATTTAGAAAGAAATTATAAGAGTAGAAAGAAAACAATGATGATACCTTTTCCTCAAAACTTTTCCCACACTTGGAATCACAAATCCCTGCAATATTAATTTAAGAAGCTAGAAAGATAGTTTCTTATCTTTTTTTTTTTTTTTTAACATACTCTTTTTTTTTTTTTTTGACTATCTTTTTTTTTTTTTTTTTTTCTTGCGAACTTGAACCTTCAAATAGAAACAAGGTAACTATGATAAAAATAAGATGCAAGATAAAAAAATGATATGATCAAATCAAGGAAACTGAGCTCTGATACTAAACTGATGTGAATCCAAGGTACGAATTCACGTGAATTGTAGAATCGTCCTCGATTGATCTTTTGAGCAAAACAACTAGCTCAAGTGGATTCAACAATATTGAGTATTAATGAACTCAACACCTTTGAATCACACTATATTGAAAGATGTCTTGAAATCTTCCAAGCAAAAACAACCCAAACCAAAATAGACCCAACAACAATAGGATGAAACCTATCACCTTTGAATCATAAAATGGTAGTTTTGAAATTACTATTCCCAACCCCTCTAATTTTAAAACCCAACAACACTAGGATAAACCTAACACCTTTGGATTATGAAATGAATTAGAAAAGAAGAGTAGAAGGCGCCAAAACTAAAAGGAAGAGTTTTAGTTGATAAGCCAAATAAGTTTTGCAAGCATACTTGCAAGACTAAAACTAGCTCTCTAAGAAACTAGCAAAGAAAGGAAAATTCCTTAAAATTTATATCATCGAATCTTCAAGTCTAATAGTTAACCAAGGCCCCTATTTATAGAGTTTCAAGAGGGACCAAGGTTGAAAATTACAAAAGGATGAAAGTAGCAATTCTAAATCTTCTAGTCAAGACTAGCATTAACACTTCTCTTTGACCAAGAAAAGCTCTTTGACCTAGAAGACTCTTGCACTTAATTCTAATATTCTAAATACTAAAAAAATGCAGAAAACAACTAGAAAATATCACCCAAATGCTATTGAAATTCGTCCACAAATTCAGCTCATAAATGCGACTTTCAACCTTCTTCAGGCGACATGGGCATGTCAGAGGAAAAGTTCTATCCCAACCTTCCTCAGGCGACATGGGCAGGCGACATGGCATGTCGGAGGAAATGTTCACTTCTGGAATCTTCATAAAAAAGTGCTTCCCACACCATTTGGATCAAGATCCAAGACTTGCAAAATGTTGTAATGTTTGGCATGAATTGAGGTAGCCTTTGGATCCTCATTTGAATGGACTTCAAGAATCAAAATGTTCAAGGCTTCTTTGATGTTTCAGCTAGATTCGCATCAGCCCCTATTTATAGAGTTTCAAGAGGGACCAAGGTTGAAAATTACAAAAGGATTAAAGTAGCAATTCTAAATCTTCTAGTCAAGACTAGCATTAACACTTCTCTTTGACCAAGAAAAGCTCTTTGACCTAGAAAAGCTGTTTGACCTAGAAGACTCTTGCACTTAATTCTATAATTTTCTAAATACTAAAAAAAATGCAGAAAACAACTTGATAATATCACCCAAATGCTGTTGAAATTCGTCCACAAATTCAGCTCATAAATGCGACTTTCAACCTTCTTCAGGCGACATGGGCATGTCAGAGGAAAAGTTCTATCCCAACCTTCCTCAAGAGACATGGGCAGGCGACATGGGCATGTCGGAGGAAAAGTTCTATTCTGCCCAACCTTCCTCAGGTGACATGGGCATGTCAGAGGAAAAGTTCTATTCTTCCCAACCTTCCTCAGGCGACATGGGCATGTCGGAGGAAATGTTCACTTCTGGAATCTTCATAAAAAAGTGCTTCCCACACCATTTGGATCAAGATCCAAGACTTGCAAAATGTTGTAATGTTTGGCATGAATTGAGGTAGCCTTTGGATCCTCATTTGAATGGACTTCAAGAATCAAAATGTTCAAGGCTTCTTTGATGTTTCAGCTAGATTCACATCATTCCCCCATTCTTGAAGAAGATTCGTCCTCGAATCGGAATCGATCTACAGATCCAAAAAGAAATATTAGAATGGGAATCTCACATCATGGATATACTCTACTCACATTTTCTCAAAGTCACATAAATATGTGATGTGAATCCGATTATAGATTCAACAAATTTAGATCGTTTTCTTGTTGAAATTTCTCACAAACCCTAAGACCTCTTGTTTAGAGAATATTGGCAATGAGAAGAACACCTCCAATAAATCGTCAAACAAGCAATCCTCGAAGAATGAAAGAATTCTTCCGAGAACAATACCTTTCTAATGTTAAATTCAACAATCAATGGTATAGAAACCAAAAACCTTTGAATCACAACAAAATATTAAGTGATGATCCCAACCCCCAATCTAATCTAGTGAACCCAACAATGATAGATGTATCAAATCTAACACCTTTGAATTACAATTGAATAGAAAGAAGAGTTAAAAGCGCCACATTCAAATGGAAGAAGATTTGAATGATAAGCTGTTAGTTATGTAAGGAAAACTTACAAAACCCAATCTAGTTCAAGACTAGTACTTAAGGAAACTCCTTAACAAGTTTATAACTCTCCAAAACTCTTCTTATTGAATAATACTTAGCTCCTTTTATAACAAAAAGGAGAACCTTACATGATAATAGTAATTTACAAACTAAAGTCTTAGACTTATAATGTTTTGCAAAACTAGTCCCTAACTTGACTTATTGACTTATGACTCTTAAAATACTAATAATAATCTGATTCCTATTCAAAAGCCACGAAATTATTAAGCTAAAATGAAAATAAAAGACTTAGAATTATTTTTGATGAAAACTAGTGACCATTTGGTTTCCCGGGTGGCTTTCCAACTTCAATTCTTGATATGTGAAGCATTGCACCTTTTCACATAAAAGAGAACATGTTCCAATGATGTTGGAATTCTGAAAAGTTTCTTTCTTGAGTCTTGGAACCGAAATGAAGAGCTTTGAAGGCTTTAAGTGAAGATTCATGCACCTAGAGAACTTGGAAAGTCTTCATTAACTAGTCTTCATGAATTTGACCACCAAGGCTGATCCAATGCTTCTAATTGACCCCAAAAACGTGTGGAAACATCCTAGAATGTTCCTTGAGTATTCTGAACTGATATGGGCCGAAAAACATCTAATGGAATTGGACTTGCACCCAAAACTTGCTCTCGGGTTGGGTAGAACATAAGAATCAGCACTTGTGTTTGTTGCACTCCATTTGGGCTGTGAAAGAGTGTGGAGCGCAGCCCTTAAATCATTAGCTAGAAGCTTGGTCCAAGACTCCCACAAGAATATAGAGCTTGGGCTTGAATGAGGTGTAGTTGGACTGAGCTTCTTCTAATGATTTTGTAGCTAACTTGGACAAAGCCTCTTCCATCTTTTGCTTCCTTAGCCTTGTGAGAGGCCCAACTATATCTTGAATTGGACTTGGTGGAATGGATTTGTCTTGATTCCCATCATTCCCTCCCCCTTGAAAAGGATTCGTCCTCGAATCCAATGAACCTGTATCAAATTCAAAAGGAGATAAGTCAGAAACATTGAATGAAGAACTAATACCATACTCCTCGGGAAGATCAAGCTTGTAGGCATTGTCATTGATTCTAGACACCACTTGAAATGGTCCATCTCCCCGTGGATGTAGCTTTGAACGCCTAGCAGTTGGAAATCGTTCCTTGCGCATGTGAATCCAAACCCAATCCCCGGGTTCAAAAATGACTTGTTTACGCCCCTTATTAGCTTGCTTGGCATATTGCTTGGTCTTTTTCTCAATATTGGCACGAGCTTGCTCATGAAGCTTTTTCACTTTCTCAGCCCTTTGAGCTCCATCTAAGTTAACCTGTTCTTTAATTGGTAATGGAGACAAATCCAAGGGAGTTAAAGGGTTAAATCCATAAACCAACTCAAATGGTGAGAAACCAGTAGTAGAATGCAAAGTACGATTATAAGCAAACTCAGCTATTGGAAGACAATCCTCCCAACTCTTCAAATTCTTTTTGATTAATGCTCTCAACAACATTCCCAAGGTCCTATTAGTGACCTCAGTTTGACCATCAGTTTGAGGATGACTTGAAGTTGAAAACAAAAGCTTAGTCCCCAATTTACCCCACAAGGTTTTCCAAAAGTAACTTAGAAATTTTACATCTCTATCTGAAACAATGGTTCTTGGAATACCATGAAGACGAACAGTCTCTTTGAAAAACATATCAGCCACATGACTAGCATTATCTGTCTTTTTACATGCAATGAAATGAGACATCTTAGAAAACCTATCAACTACCACAAAGATAGAATCCATCCCCCTCTGAGACCTTGGTAAACCAAGCACAAAATCCATTGATACATCAATCCAAGGTGCATTGGGAATAGGAAGTGGTGTATACAATCCATGGGGAAGTGAAGTGGATTTAGCCTTTTTACATTCAAGACACCTTTCACATACCTTTTGCACATCCTTTTTCATACTAGGCCAGAAAAAGTGTTCATTCAAAATGTCACAAGTTTTGAGAACCCCAAAATGCCCCATTAATCCTCCACAATGAGCTTCTCTAACAAGTAATTCCCTAAGTGAGCAAATAGGAATACACAACTGATTTCCTTTAAACAAGTACCCCTCATATCGGTAAAACTTTTCAAATGCTCCTTTTTCACATGTAACAAAAATGGTTGAAAAATCAACATCAGATTCATACAAATCTTTAATGAATTCAAATCCCATGATAGTAGCATGCATTGTAGTGATAAGAGTGTACCTCCGAGATAGTGCATCAGCCACTACATTTTCTTTACCCTTTTTGTACTTGACCACGTAAGGGAAAGTCTCAATAAAAGAGATCCATTTGGCATGTCGCTTGTGCAAATTTTTCTGTCCTTTGAGATACTTTATGGATTCATGGTCCGTATGTACCACAAATTCACATGGCATGAGGTAGTGTTGCCATGTCTCCAATGCTCTCACAATGGCATAGAGCTCCTTGTCATAAGTAGGGTAATTCATGGCTGCCCCATTGAGTTTCTCACTAAAGTAGGCAATTGGGCGACCACCTTGAAGAAGAACAGCCCCTATTCCAACCCCTGAAGCATCACACTCAACCTCAAAAGCCTTAGAAAAATCAGGTAAAGCTAAAACAGGAAAGTTAGTCAACTCACGCTTAAGAAGATCAAAAGCTTTTTGTTGGTTTTCACCCCATTCAAACTTCACAGTTTTCTTTACTAGTTCATTCAAGGGGGCTGCTTTAGTAGAGAAATCACGCACAAACCTCCTATAAAAACTAGCAAGGCCATGAAAAGATCTCACCTCGGTTGTATTGGTTGGAGTAGGCCATTCCCTGATAGCCTTGATCTTTTCATCATCAACACTTAACCCATCAGAACTTACCACAAACCCAAGAAAAGTTATTTGTTCCACACAAAAGACACACTTTTTAAGATTAGCATACAATTTTTCTTCACGAAGTGTAGCCATGACAAGTCTTAAATGTTCAACATGATCATCAAAACTTTTGCTATAGATCAGAATGTCGTCAAAGTAAACAACCACAAATTTTCCAATGAAATATCTAAGCACATGATTCATGAGTCTCATAAAAGTACTAGGGGCGTTTGTTAAGCCAAAAGGCATAACAAGCCACTCATAGAGTCCATATTTAGTCTTGAAAGCTGTTTTCCATTCATCACCTTCCTTAACTCTAATTTGGTGATAACCAGATTTTAAGTCAATTTTAGTGAAGAACTTTGCACCAAACAATTCATCAAGCATGTCATCTAATCTAGGAATAGGGTGACGATACTTAATGGTAATTTTGTTAACAGCCCTACAATCTACACACATGCGCCAAGTTCCATCCTTTTTGGGAACCAAAATGACTGGAACGGCACAAGGACTCAAAGACTCACGAATACTACCTTTTTCCAAGAGTTCATCAATTTGTTTTTGTAATTCCTTGGTCTCCTCCGGATTCATCCTGTATGCAGGCCGATTTGGCACTTGTGATCCAGGCACAAAATCAATTTGGTGCTCTATCCCCCTAATTGGTGGTAATCCCTTTGGTAGCTCTTCAGGTATGACATCTGAAAATTCATTCAAAACACCAACAATTTCTAGTGGCAAATCACTAGGTAAGTCATTAGAAACAAGAGCAGATTCATTGAATAAGAGAATAAAGCAATGGTCTTTTGCTTTGAGGGCTCTATCTACATCTCTCATGCTAGCAAATAAGGCTTTTTTTTTTCTCACTTGCCTTTGAATCTTTCTTACTATCACTCCCTTTGCTTTTGTCCTCACAATCCCTTGCTTTTTCTTTTTCACTCCCTTTGCTTTTCTCCTCACAATCTCTTGCTTTTTCACACTCTTTTGGCTTTTTTTTCTCACTTTTCTCTTGATGCCTTTTTTCTCTCATTTTCACTTGCTCTTTATGAACCTGTTGAGGTGTCAAAGGTACAAGAGTGTAAGACTTCTTTTTGTGAACAATTTGGTACTGATTTGTCTTTCCAAAATGCTTTGCATCATGATCGTACTCCCAAGGTCTTCCCAACAAGATGTGTCCAGCGTCCATTGGAACCACATCACAAAGAATTTCATCTTCATATTTGCCAATTGAAAAAGGGACTTTCACTTGGCGATTGACCCTTACTTCTCCATGATCATTCAGCCATTGCAACCTATAAGGACTAGGATGCTTGATAACAGGTAGTTCCAGCTTTTCTACAAGAAGAGAACTTGCAACATTAGTACAACTACCGCTATCAATGATTAACAAACAAACCTTATCTTGAACTCTACAACGAGTGTGGAAGATATTGTTGCGTTGATCATCCAGTTCACCAATTTGTGTATTCAAAGTCCTGATTGTGACCAGCACCTCCTCACTACTATCTTCAGCCATTTGTTCTCCAACTTCTTCAATGTCCTTTTCATCATCTTCGCCCTCACTTTGGCTAAGAATTGTGCCATCTTCAAGTAACATCATGGTTTTCTGATTTGGACATTGAGAAGCAATATGTCCTTTTCCCAAACAACGAAAACATGTTAGTTTGGAAGTAGAAGAAGTAGAAGGTTTACTAGTGTCACCTTTGAAGAAAGATTTCTTTGGCTCAAACTTCTTTGAATCTTTTTTGTCATCATCCTTCTTGTTCCATGAATGGTTCTTAGAAGGAAACTTGTTCGAACCATATCTTCTCTTTTGCTGCCTTTCTACCTTTTCGGCTACATGAACCATTTCCTCCAAATCCATGTAATTTTGCAACTCAACCACATCAGCAATTTCTCTCTTAAGACCACCTAAAAACCGAGCCATGGTAGCCTCTTCATCTTCTTCGATGTTGGCTCTTGTCATTGCAACTTCCATCTCTTGATAATATTCAGCCACAGTTTTTGAGCCTTGAGAGATTCCTTGCAATTTGTTATACAAATCCCTATAGAAATGTGGAGGAAGAAAGCGTTTCCTCATGATTGACTTCATATCATCCCAAGTCTCAATTGGCCTCTCCCGATTTCTTCTCCTAGAAGATAACAACTTGTCCCACCATGTTAGAGCATAAGATTGAAACTCAAGAGAAGCAATTTTTACCTTCTTTTCTTCAGAGTAATCATGAATAGAAAAGATCTTCTCCACTTTTGTTTCCCACTCCAAGTATGCCTCGGGATCACTTTTGCCATGAAATTCAGGGATTTTGATTTTAAGTCCCATGAGATTGTTGTCTTGTCCCCTTCTATGGTTTCCCCTTCGTGCCCTCACTGGTGAAACATTTGATTCCTCATCATTTCTATCTCTTCGTATTAAGGTCTCCTCAGATCTCCTATCATCCTCCTCATCATCATGTTGACTTCCTAGCTGCCTCTCTTCTCTTTGTTGAAAAACAAGTTCTAGTTGGTCCATCCGGGTGATGACCCTTTCAAGGATTTGATCAAGTCGTCTTGTGGTGTGTTCCCTCCATGCCTTTTGTTCAGGTGTTTCACCGGTTGAATCTGCCATTAAAAGATAAACAACAAATAATAGTTATAAATACCTCACACCCCTTTTCCCCTTTTCCCTATTATGTCTCAACCCAAATGAAAAGAAAATTTTCACTCGTGTTTAAGGCTGATTTAGTAGGGACAAGTTGCACTCGTGTTTTTCCACTCTTTCCTTAGTGCAAGAATCAAACCCCAATTGAACTTTGGAAGTTCCTCAACACAAATTTACAACCACAAAGAAATAGAAGAAAAAAAGGCACTTTTAAAGTAAGAAAAGAAACAAAGCTTAGAAAAGAACAAAATAAAATAGAAGAAGACTTGATTGTGAAACAAAGAACCAAACCCTTTTTTTTTTTTTTTTGGGACTTTCGGCCTTTAGCCTCTTTTTTTTTTTTTAGTTTATAAAGATATGAACAACAAGAAAGCTGTGCTTTGATACCACCTGATGTGAATCCGATTATAGATTCAACAAATTTAGATCATTTTCTTGTTGAACTTTCTCACAAACCCTAAGACCTCTTGTTTAGAGAATATTGGCAATGAGAAGAACACCTCCAATAAATCGTCAAACAAGCAATCCTCGAAGAATGAAAGAATTCATCCGAGAACAATACCTTTCTAATGTTAAATTCAACAATCAATGGTATAGAAACCAAAAACCTTTGAATCACAACAAAATATTAAGTGATGATCCCAACCCCCAATCTAATCTAGTGAACCCAACAATGATAGATGTATCAAATCTAACACCTTTGAATTACAATTGAATAGAAAGAAGAGTTAAAAGCGCCACATTCAAATGGAAGAAGATTTGAATGATAAGCTGTTAGTTATGTAAGGAAAACTTACAAAACCCAATCTAGTTCAAGACTAGTACTTAAGGAAACTCCTTAACAAGTTTATAACTCTCCAAAACTCTTCTTATTGAATAATACTTAGCTCCTTTTATAACAAAAAGGAGAACCTTACATGATAATAGTAATTTACAAACTAAAGTCTTAGACTTATAATGTTTTGCAAAACTAGTCCCTAACTTGACTTATTGACTTATGACTCTTAAAATACTAATAATAATCGGATTCACATCAATATGTGCACGCCCCAGTGGCATCCTTCAAGCATATTCATGAATTCAGTCACACTAGCGCAAAAGTTTATTAAATTTAAAGACCACTAAATAAGAAAAACCTTATTAATAAAAACTATCAAGAGTTGTAAAAGGATGAAAATCTAAAATTACTACTAAAATTATTTATCAAAATATACAAATTCTTTTCCAAGTATGAACTTAATCATATATGGAAAAGTTCTAATGAACACCAACCATGAGACATGTCTTTTTCCCAAATTATACAAAAGAGATAATTTTATGGAAAAATTGTAGAACACTTGGGTAACATAGGGTCCAAATTGTAACTCAAAGTGCAATGCATCATCCATCACATGTTCCTGAGCATACTTAAAGTCAATTGGCAATGATTTTACAAGCTTTTTATCACACAAATGTGCCAATGGAATGTCTTGCCACTTAACAACAAAACAATCCAAACTTAAGGTAACAAGTTCAAAATCATAAGATTTAAGAACATTATGCAATGTCACCAAATGATTAGAAGTTACCATAGGCTCGGTAGTTGGGCTCTCCTTGGATTCCAAACTTCTAAAACCAACACGCCATTGCATTGAATCAATAGTAACACTTAAAGAAGTAGACAAAGAATGTCTTACCTTACAACCTCTTGAATCGGGTAACCGAATAGAATTAGAATTGGTGTTCAATTTAAGCTTCCCACTTGGTATATCTCTAAAGATAGAAGTAACAAAGATATTCCAACAAAATACAATTCCTTCAAATTGAACAAACACCTCAAGATTGTGTAAACAATTATCACCACACTCATTGCTAACATCAAAATTTATGATCCATAAAAGACCAAAAACATGCATATTTTCCAACAGATTATTTGTGACCACTTTTGGAACTTCACATATTATCAATAGTTCACAAAATTTTAAGAATTTCATTGCACTCCAAAATTCTAAAATCTCCAAAAAATGTAGTAACTGATGAGAAGCACAAGTAGACTTATAACACAATGAATCAATTAACTCCAAAACAAAATTTATGAGCAAACCAAAAACTTGAATTCCTTTATATGGCTGATCCTGAAGTGCTTGTGAGAATACAATTGATGAATCACGAGGGTTCCATAATCACCAAAAACTCACCAAATTCATATGATATCAAGAAATTGAAAACAAACACAAATCTGGAATATGTACAAGAAATATCCAACTTATGAGAATTCACACAAAGGTCCAACAATGGAAAAGAAATATTCAACTCATAAGAGTTCCAAAACACACAAGATTTTGAGCATCTCCTAAAGAATGAAGAGTGAGATTTAAAGCAAAAAGACTCACAAAACTCTGAACATTGATGTAGCAACTCATGCCAATTAAACATCCCAAATAGTGTTAAGAACTCATTCACATATTCACAAAAATATAAGGACTCTCGGGAATCAGTGGACTTACAAGTCAAACACCTAGCAAGAGAAGTATGCACTTGCCTTTGCAACTTATTCTCAAAAACAGATTTCATTACCTCAAAACATCTAGGAATGAAACTAAATGGTTTATGTGTTGCTTGGACAATTTCAATTTCAAAAGAAGCGTGCTTAGAACCTTTCTCTTCAAGTCCCTGAAAAATGTCACTTTTACAAACCAAATAAGATGGAAAATTGTTAGGAGATAAAAGTACTTTGAGAGGTGGGGAAGATATTGTCCTATCTACCTCACAAACTCGTTCATGTTCATCTTTTCTCTCAATATCACCTTTTGAAATTTTCAATCCCTTAAAAGTTTTTTTTGTCTCTTTTGGCTTTTTTAACTCATCATAAGATTCATGCCATTTTTCACTCTTATTGCTTTTCTCCTTAAGGTCTCTTTCTTTTTCTGTTTCTCTCACTTTGCTTTTCTTCTCACCAACTCTTGCTTTTTCATGACTCCTTTTACCACTCTCACTCATATGCTTCATTTTTCTTTGGAACATGAGCACCTCATAATGAGATAATGGTGCAAGAGTAACTTTTCTGCCATAGGCATTGAAAACATATTTTCCACTTGATTTGTTGTGCAAAAAGTTTTTATTATGCATCCATGCCTTTCCCAAAAGAAGATTTGTAGACACCATTGGTACAATATCACAACTAACAAAATGATGATATCTAAAAAAACAAAAAGGAACCAACACTTTTTCTTTTACCTCCACGAGTCCACACTCACTTGAATACATGTATGGCTTTGGATGTGGAAAGGAAGATAGTTTGCACTTTTCAATCAAATAAGTACTAGCCATGTTAGCAGAATTATGGGAATCAAGGTTGATAAGGCAAACCTTGTCATTAATGATCCCACATACATGAAAATTAGTGTCGCGACGAGCATCATCTTGTTGACTTCCTTGCCTTTCTTCTCTTTGCTGAAAGGCAAGTTCTAGTTGGTCCATTCGGGTGGTGATCCTATCAATGATTTGTTCCAATCGCCTTGTGGTGTGTTCCCTCCATGCTTTTTGTTCAGGTGTTTCACCGGTTGGATCTGCCATTAGAACAACAAAATATAAAAGTACCTCGCACCCCTTTTCCCTTTTCCCTAATATGTCTCAACCCAAATGAAAAGAAATTTTCACTCGTGTTTAAGGCCGATCTAGTAGGGGTAAGTTGCACTCAGATTTTTTTTTTTGACTATCTTTTTTTTTTTTTTTTTTCTTGCGAACTTGAACCTTCAAATAGAAACAAGGTAACTATGATAAAAATAGGATGCAAGATAAAAAAATGATATGATCAAATCAAGGAAACTGAGCTCTGATACTAAACTGATGTGAATCCAAGGTACGAATTCACGTGAATTGTAGAATCGTCCTCGATTGATCTTTTGAGCAAAACAACTAGCTCAAGTGGATTCAACAATATTGAGTATTAATGAACTCAACACCTTTGAATCACACTATATTGAAAGATGTCTTGAAATCTTCCAAGCAAAAACAACCCAAACCAAAATAGACCCAACAACAATAGGATGAAACCTATCACCTTTGAATCATAAAATGGTAGTTTTGAAATTACTATTCCCAACCCCTCTAATTTTCAAACCCAACAACACTAGGATAAACCTAACACCTTTGGATTATGAAATGAATTAGAAAAGAAGAGTAGAAGGCGCCAAAACTAAAAGGAAGAGTTTTAGTTGATAAGCCAAATAAGTTTTGCAAGCATACTTGCAAGACTAAAACTAGCTCTCTAAGAAACTAGCAAAGAAAGGAAAATTCCTTAAAATTTATATCATCGAATCTTCAAGTCTAATAGTTAACCAAGGCCCCTATTTATAGAGTTTCAAGAGGGACCAAGGTTGAAAATTACAAAAGGATTAAAGTAGCAATTCTAAATCTTCTAGTCAAGACTAGCATTAACACTTCTCTTTGACCAAGAAAAGCTCTTTGACCTAGAAGACTCTTGCACTTAATTCTAATATTCTAAATACTAAAAAAATGCAGAAAACAACTTGAAAATATCACCCAAATGCTGTTGAAATTCGTCCACAAATTCAGCTCATAAATGCGACTTTCAACCTTCTTCAGGCGACATGGGCATGTCAGAGGAAAAGTTCTATCCCAACCTTCCTCAAGCGACATGGGCAGGCGACATGGGCATATCGGAGAAAATGTTCACTTCTGGAATCTTCATAAAAAAGTGCTTCCCACACCATTTGGATCAAGATCCAAGACTTACAAAATGTTGTAATGTTTGGCATGAATTGAGGTAGCCTTTGGATCCTCATTTGAATGGACTTCAAGAATCAAAATGTTCAAGGCTTCTTTGATGTTTCAGCTAGATTCGCATCAGCCCCTATTTATAGAGTTTCAAGAGGGACCAAGGTTGAAAATTACAAAAGGATTAAAGTAGCAATTCTAAATCTTCTAGTCAAGACTAGCATTAACACTTCTCTTTGACCAAGAAAAGCTCTTTGACCTAGAAAAGCAGTTTGACCTAGAAGACTCTTGCACTTAATTCTATAATATTCTAAATACTAAAAAAAATGCAGAAAACAACTTGATAATATCACCCAAATGTTGTTGAAATTCGTCCACAAATTCAGCTCATAAATGCGACTTTCAACCTTCTTCAGGCGACATGGGCATGTCAGAGGAAAAGTTCTATCCCAACCTTCCTCAAGAGACATGGGCAGGCGACATGGGCATGTCGGAGGAAAAGTTCTATTCTGCCCAACCTTCCTCAGGTGACATGGGCATGTCAGAGGAAAAGTTCTATTCTGCCCAAATTATACAAAAGAGATAATTTTATGGAAAAATTGTAGAACACTTGGGTAACATAGGGTCCAAATTGTAACTCAAAGTGCAATGCATCATCCATCACATGTTCCTGAGCATACTTAAAGTCAATTGGCAATGATTTTACAAGCTTTTTATCACACAAATGTGCCAATGGAATGTCCACTTAACAACAAAACAATCCAAACTTAATGTAACAAGTTCAAAATCATAAGATTTAAGAACATTATGCAATGTCACCAAATGATTAGAAGTTACCATAGGCTCGGTAGTTGGGCTCTCCTTGGATTCCAAACTTCTAAAAATAGAACCAACACGCCATTGCATTGAATCAATAGTAGCAATTAAAGAAGTAGACAAAGAATGTCTTACCTTACAACTTCTTGAATCGGGTAACCAAATAGAATTAGAATTGGTGTTGAATTTAAGCTTCCCACTTGGTATATCTCTAAAGATAGAAGTAACAAAGATATTCCAACAAAATACAATTCCTTTAAATTGAACAAACACCTCAAGGTTGTGTAAACAATTATCACCACACTCATTGCTAACATCAAAATTTATGATCCATAAAAGACCAAAAACATGCATATTTTCCAACAGATGATTTGTGACAACTTTTGGAACTTCACATATGATCAATAGTTCACAAAATTTTAAGAATTTCATTGCTCTCCAAAATTCTAAAATCTTCCAAAAATGTAGTAACTGATGAGAAGCGCAAGTAGATTTATAACACAATGAACCAATTAACTCCAAAACAAAATTTATCAGCAAACCAAAAACTTGAATTCCTTTATATGGGTGATCCTGAAGTGCTTGTGAGAATACAATTGATGAATCACGTATGTTCAAGGGTTCCATAATCACCAAAAACTCACAAAATTCATATGATATCAAGAAATTGAAAACAAACCCAAATCTGGAATATGCACAAGAAATATCCAACTTATGAGAATTCACACAAAGGTCCAAAAATGGAAAAGAAATATTCAACTCATAAGAGTTCCAAAACACACAAGATTTTGAGCATCTCCTAAAGAATGAAGAGTGAGATTTAAAACAAAAAGACTCACAAAACTCTGAACATTGATGTAGCAACTCATGCCAATGAAACATCCCAAATAGTGTTAAGAACTCATTCACATATTCACAAAAATATAAGGACTCTCGGGAATCAGTGGACTTACAAGTCAAACACCCAGCAAGAGAAGTATGCACTTGCCTTTGTAACTTATTCTCAAAAGCAGATTTCTTTACCTCAAAACATCTAGGAATGAAACTAGATGGTTTATGTGTTGCTGAGACAATTTCAATTTCAAAAGAAGCGTCCTTAGAACCTTTATCTTCAAGTCCCTGAAAAATCTCACTTTTACAAACCAAATAAGATGGAAAATTGTTAGGAGATAAAAGTACTTTGAGAGGTGGGGAAGATATTGTCCTATCTACCTCACAAACTCGTTTATGTTCATCTTTTCTCTCAATATCACCTTTTGAAATTTTCAATCCCTTAAAAATTTCTTTTTCTGTCTCTTTTGGCTTTTCTAACTCATCATAAGATTCATGCCATTTTTCACTCCTATTGCTTTTCTCTTTAAGGTCTCTTTCTTTTTCCTTTTCTCTCACTTTGCTTTTCTTCTCACCAACTCTTGCTTTTTCATGACTCCTTTTACCACTCTCACTCATATGCTTCATTTTTCTTTGGAACATGAGCACCTCATAATGAGATAATGGTGCAAGAGTAACTTTTCTGCCATAGGCATTGAAAACATATTTTCCACTTGATTTGTTGTGCAAAAAGTTTTTATTATGCATCCATGCCTTTCCCAAAAGAAGATTTGTAGACACCATTGGTACAATATCACAACTAACGAAATCATGATATCTACCAAAACAAAAAGGAACCAACACTTTTTCTTTTACCTCCACGAGTCCACACTCACTTGAATACATGTATGGCTTTGGATGTGGAAAGGAAGATAGTTTGCACTTTTCAATCAAATAAGTACTAGCCATGTTAGCAGAATTATGGGAATCAAGGTTGATAAGGCAAACCTTGTCATTAATGATCCCACATACATGAAAATTAGTGTCGCGACGAGCATCATCTTGTTGACTTCCTTGCCTTTCTTCTCTTTGCTGAAAAGAAAGTTCTAGTTGGTCCATTCGGGTGGTGACCCTATCAATGATTTGTTCCAATCGCCTTGTGGTGTGTTCCCTCCATGCTTTTTGTTCAGGTGTTTCACCGGCTGGATATGCCATTAGAACAACAAAAGATAAAAGTACCTCGTACCCCTTGTCCCCTTTCCCTAATATGTCTCAACCCAAATGAAAAGAAATTTTCACTCGTGTTTAAGGCCGATCTAGTAGGGGTAAGTTGCACTCAGATTTTACCACTCTTTTCCTCCTGCAAGTTCTTGTGAGAATCGTTAAACCCTTACAAGATGCTACTCAAAGATCTTACTTGGCTACAAAGAAAGTATAGAGGTCAAAGAAAGGATAGTAGGCAATGATTAGGTAAAAGAAACAAGAATAAGATTTAGAAAGAAATTATAAGAGTAGAAAGAAAACAATGATGATACCTTTTCCTCAAAACTTTTCCCACACTTGGAATCACAAATCCCTGCAATATTAATTTAAGAAGCTAGAAAGATAGTTTCTTCTCTTTTTTTTTTTTTTTTTTAACATACTCTTTGTTTTTTTTTTTTTCTTGCGAACTTGAACCTTCAAATAGAAACAAGGTAACTATGATAAAAATAAGATGCAAGATAAAAAAATGATATGATCAAATCAAGGAAACTGAGCTCTGATACTAAACTGATGTGAATCCAAGGTACGAATTCACGTGAATTGTAGAATCGTCCTCGATTGATCTTTTGAGCAAAACAACTAGCTCAAGTGGATTCAACAATATTGAGTATTAATGAACTCAACACCTTTGAATCACACTATATTGAAAGATGTCTTGAAATCTTCCAAGCAAAAACAACCCAAACCAAAATAGACCCAACAACAATAGGATGAAACCTATCACCTTTGAATCATAAAATGATAGTTTTGAAATTACTATTCCCAACCCCTCCAATTTTCAAACCCAACAACACTAGGATAAACCTAACACCTTTGGATTATGAAATGAATTAGAAAAGAATAGTAGAAGGCGCCACAACTAAAAGGAAGAGTTTTAGTTGATAAGCCAAATAAGTTTTGCAAGCATACTTGCAAGACTAAAACTAGCTCACTAAGAAACTAGCAAAGAAAGGAAAATTCCTTAAAGTTTATAACATCAAATCTTCAATTCAAATAGTTAACCAAGGCCCTATTTATAGAGTTTCAAGAGGGACCAAGGTTGAAAATTACAAAAGGATTAAAGTAGCAATTCTAAATCTTCTAGTCAAGACTAGCATTAACACTTCTCTTTGACCAAGAAAAGCTCTTTGACCTAGAAAAGCTCTTTGACCTAGAAGACTCTTGCACTTAATTCTAATATTCTAAATCCTAAAAAAAATGCAGAAAACAACTTGAAAATATCACCCAAATGCTGTTGAAATTCGTCCACAAATTCAGCTCATAAATGCGACTTTCAACCTTCTTCAGGCGACATGGGCATGTCAGAGGAAAAGTTCTATTCTGCCCAACCTTCCTCAGGTGACATGGGCATATCAGAGGAAAAGTTCTATTCTGCCCAACCTTTCTCAGGCGACATGGGCATGTCGGGGGAAATGTTCACTTCTGGAATCTTCATAAAAAAGTGCTTCCCACACCATTTGGATCAAGATCCAAGACTTGCAAAATGTTGTAATGTTTGGCATGAATTGAGGTAGCCTTTGGATCCTCATTTGAATGGACTTCAAGAATCAAAATGTTCAAGGCTTCTTTGATGTTTCAGCTAGATTCGCATCACCAAATGTGTTAGGTTTATCCTAGTGTTGTTGGGTTTGAAAATTAGAGGGGGTGGGAATAGTAATTTCAAAACTACCATTTTATGATTCAAAGGTGATAGGTTTCATTCTATTGTTGTTGGGTCTATTTTGGTTTGGGTTGTTTTTGCTTGGAAGATTTCAAGACATCTTTCAATATAGTGTGATTCAAAGGTGTTGAGTTCATTAATACTCAATATTGTTGAATCCACTTGAGCTAGTTGTTTTGCTCAAAAGATCAATCGAGGACGATTCTACAATTCACGTGAATTCGTACCTTGGATTCACATCATTTGGCTTTCTTGCAGTCAAGACATCTAGCACAAATTTTCTCAACATCCTTTTTCATGTTTGGCCAATAAAAGTGTTCATTCAAAATATCTAAAGTTTCTAGAACACCAAAATGTCCCATTAAACCTCCACAATGAGATTCACGAACCAAAAGCTCTCTAAGTGAACAAGAAGGAAT
Organism: Knoxia roxburghii; assembly: GCA_030378225.1. Lineage (NCBI taxonomy): Eukaryota > Viridiplantae > Streptophyta > Magnoliopsida > Gentianales > Rubiaceae > Knoxia > Knoxia roxburghii. The sequence goes on along the minus strand of CM059420.1, from coordinate 25,870,305 downwards.
ACATAATTTGTTTTCTTAGAACAAAAATCGTTCACATTGATAAAACTTATTGAAAGCACCCTTTTCACATGCATTAAATATGTCAGCAAAATTATGATCCTTAAAATATCGATATTAAACCCAAAACTCCCGGCGGACGGCCAGCGGCTCAAAGAAACGAAAGAATCGGTTACATTTTTCATAGGATCAGGCATACAACTCCTTAATATACTCAAATCCCATGATTGTAGCATTAACAGTAGTAATCAAGGCATACCTTTGAGAGAGTGCATCAGCCACAATGTTCTCTTTACCTTTTTTGTACTTTACCACATATGGGAAAGTTTCAATGAATGAGATCCATTTTGCATGCCTCTTGTGCAAATTCTTTTGTCCTTTGAGATACTTGATGGATTCATGATCGGTGTGAATCACAAACTCTCTCGGCATAAGGTAGTGCTGCCAAGTTTCCAATGCTCTCACCACTGCATAGAGCTCTTTGTCATATGTTGGGTAGTTCAATGTTGCTCCATTCAGCTTCTCACTAAAGTAGGCAATGGGGCGGCCTCCTTGAAGCAATACAGCACCTATTCCAATTCCTGAAGCATCACATTCCACTTCAAAAGTGTTAGAAAAATTAGGCAAGGCTAAAACAGGAGCATTAGTCAAATCATGCTTCAATTGATCAAATGCCTTTTGTTGAGAATCTCCCCACTCAAACTTAACATTTTTCTTTACCAACTCATTTAGTGGAGCTGCTTTTGTTGAGAAACCTTTGACAAATCTCCTATAAGTACTTGCAAGTCCATGGAAAGATCTCACCTCAGTCACATTTGTGGGCATTGGCCAATCAAGAATTGCTGCCACCTTTGCTTCATCAACTCTCAAACCATTAGAACTCACAACATAGCCAAGAAAAACAACTTCTTCAACACAAAAAGTACACTTTTCCAAATTTGCAAACAATTTTTCTTTACGCAAAGTAGTAAGAACAAGCTTAAGATGTTCAACATGTTCTTACTATAGATCAAGATATCATCAAAATAGACAACTACAAACTTTCCAATGAAACGTCTCAAAACATGATTCATTAGCCTCATAATGTACTAGGGGCATTAGTTAAACCAAAAGGCATAACAAGCCACTCATAAAGACCAAATTTTGTCTTGAAAGCCGTTTTCCATTCATCACCCTCTTTGATTCTTATTTGATGATAACCAGATTTCAAATCAATTTTTGTGAAAAATTTTGCACCAAATAATTCATCGAGCATATCGTCTAATCTTGGAATGGGGTGACGATACTTAATGGTGATTTTGTTCACAGCCCTACAATCAATGCACATACGCCATGTACCATCTTTTTTTGAAACTAAAATGACAGGAATAGCACAAGGGCTAAGAGACTCACGAATATATCCCATGCTTAGCAATTCTTCAACTTGCCTTTGAAGTTCTTTTGTTTTTTCTGGATTTGCACGATAGGCTGGCCTATTTGGAATGGAAGCTCCGGGTAGAAAGTCGATTTGATGCTCAATTCCTCGAATTGGAGGTAACCCCTTAGGCACTTCCTCGGGTAGCACATCTGCAAATTCATTCAAAACAGCCACAATTTCTAAAGGCATTTAGGAAACTCATCAAGAACAAGACATTCTTCTTGGAACAAGAGCATAACAATTGGTTGGTGAGAATTGAGGGCTCTATCTACATCTCTCATGCTCGCAATGAAGGCACTTTTTGTCTCACTTGCCTTTGGTTTTTCCCTCTCACTCACTTTGCTTTTTGCCTTTCCATCTCTTGCTTTTTCTTCACTCACTTTGCTTTTAGCACTCACATCTTTTGCTTTTTCACACTCTTTTGGCTTTTTCAACTCACTCTCCTCTTTTAGCATTTTCTCTCTCATTCTCATTTGTTCTTTGTGCACCTGTTGAGGAGAAAGTGGAACAAGAGTAAAAGCTTTACGATTATGAACAATATGATACTTGTTAGATTTTTCCTCATGATTAGCATCATGATCAAACTCCCATGGTCGGCCAGGAAGAATATGACCAGCTTGCATTGGTACTACATCACACAAAACTTCATCCTCATATTTCCCAATTGAAAATTTTACCTTTGCTTACCGATTCACCCTTAGCTCTCCACTATCATTGAGCCATTGCAAACGGTAAGGATTGGGATGAGCAGTCATGGACAGACCCAATTTGTGTACAAGATAAAAGCTAACACAATTAGTACAACTCCCACTATCAATGATGAGCATGCATACCTTATCTTGTACTTTGCATCTTGTGTGAAAGATAGTACTCCTTTGCTCTTCATCAAAAGATCCAACTTGAGTATTCAATACTCTCAAAGTGACCAAAACCTCATCACCACTTGTTTCAAATTGTTCACCTTCATCTTCAACATCCGGATCCTCCTCATTTTCTTCTCCTTCACTTTGGCTTAAACAAGAACCATCTTCTCGCATTACCATAGTCCTAGAGTTAGGACATTGGGAAGCTATATGTCCCTTTCCCAAACACTAAAAACAAGTGAGTTTAGAAGTAGAAGAAGAACTTTTACTTGATTCACCCTTTTCAAACCTTTTAAAATCATGCTTCTTTGGTTCATCTTTCTTTTTACCAAAATCCCTTTTATTTCCATTATTGTTTTTCCAAGAGGACTGGTTAGAAAGAAACTTACTTGAACCACTCTTTCTTTTCAATTGCCTTTCCACCTTTTCTGCTACATGCATCATTTCTTCCAAATCCAAGTAATGTTGTAATTCAACAACATCGGCAATGTCTCTTCTTAAACCAGGGTGCCATAGTAGCTTCGGGATCTTCCTCAATGCTTGCTCTTGTCATTGCTAAATCCATCTCTTGGTAATATTCTGCCACTGTATTTGCTCCTTGAGTGATGCTATGCAACTTGTTGTAAAGATCTCTATAGTAATGAGGGGGAATGAAACGTTTCCTCAAAACAGCCTTCATGTCTTCCCAAGTTGCAATTGGCCTCTCTCTATTCCTTCTTCTAGAAACAATCAATTGATCCCACCATGTTAGTGCGTAACCGTGAAATTCAAGGGAAGCAATTTTTACCTTCTTTTCTTCCGAATAATTGTGGATAGAAAAGATCTTTTCCACCTTCATTTCCCAATCAAAATATGCCTCGGGATCTCCCTTTCCATCAAATTCAGGAATCTTCATTTTGAGGCCATTAAGGTTGCTATCAACTCCAAATCCATTCCTTCTCCTTTCTTCTCTTTGCTGAAAAGCAAGTTCTAGTTGGTCCATTCGGGTGGTGACCCTATCAATGATTTGTTCCAATCGCCTTGTGGTGTGTTCCCTCCATGCTTTTTGTTCAGGTGTTTCACCGGTTGGATCTGCCATTAGAACAACAAAAGATAAAAGTACCTCGCACCCCTTTTCCCCTTTCCCTAATATGTCTCAACCCAAATGAAAAGAAATTTTCACTCATGTTTAAGGCCGATCTAGTAGGGGTAAGTTGCACTCAGATTTTACCACTCTTTTCCTCCTGCAAGTTCTTGTGAGAATCGTTAAATCCTTACAAGATGCTATTCAAAGATCTTACATGGCAACAAAGAAAGTATAGAGGTCAAAGAAAGGATAGTATGCAATGATTATGTAAAAGAAACAAGAAGGATTAAAGTAGCAATTCTAAATCTTCTAGTCAAGACTAGCATTAACACTTCTCTTTGACCAAGAAAAGCTCTTTGACCTAGAAAAGCTCTTTGACATAGAAGACAAGCACTTAATTCTAATATTCTAAATACTCAGAAAACAACTTGAAAATATCACCCAAATGCTGTTGAAATTCGTCCACAAATTCAGCTCATAAATGCGACTTTCAACCTTCTTCAGGCGACATGGGCATGTCAGAGGAAAAGTTCTATCCCAACCTTCCTCAGGCGACATGGGCATGTCGGAGGAAAAGTTCTATTCTGCCCAACCTTCCTCAGGTGACATGGGCATGTCAGAGGAAAAGTTCTATTCTGCCCAACCTTCCTCAGGCGACATGGGCATGTCGGAGGAAATGTTCACTTCTGGAATCTTCATAAAAAAGTGCTTCCCACACCATTTGGATCAAGATCCAAGACTTGCAAAATGTTGTTGTAATATTTGGCATGAATTGAGGTAGCCGTTGGATCCTCTTTTTAATAGACTTCAAGAATCAAAATGTTCAAGGCTTCTTGCATCCTTTTCTTTCTCAAACGAGTCATTGGGCCCGTCATCCCTTCAAGTGGATTTGGTGGAATGATATGTGCAGAATTATTTGGAGTTGAGGGTGGTTCGGCCATGCCTTCGCCATCATCATCTTTGACATCTTTAGCATTACTTCCTTGGAACTCATCATCCCCAGAGTTCGCCCTTCGAGTTCAGCACCCCCCGTCGCCGCGCCGTTCAGTCCGCCACCGCATTGGTTGTCGCCGGTAAGTATTTTCGACGCCAGTTAAACAATTTCATTTAGGCAGCTTTTCACTTGAATTTTGTTCTTTTGTCGCATTGATCCTTTGGCTCGTTTCTTCGGGTTCGCCAAAGTCCAGATCTCCGGGCAAAAGCTTTTCCTGGCAAGTGGGTTTTCAGATTAGGATTAGGCCTCCGGGCTATTTCAGATTTGTGCAAATTGAGTTTTCTTAAAGTGGGTTTCTTTGGATTTCTTCATATTGTGCTTTAGCCATCCTATGGACATTTGCCCACTCAAATTTGGGATCGTTTGGAGTTATTCTTGGGACTCTTTACTAGATTCGCAACTCAAGACCCGATTTTCTTTATTTGCCAGGGACACGTTTCAAATGTATAATCTTTAAAGGTTTTCGCTTTAATTTAAAGATTCAATTTTTGCGTGTCGTTTTAGTAAATTAAACTAGTATAAGCCTAGATCCGTTCAGGGGAAATGATTTTAAGCCTGAGCCGAATCGAAAGTCTCCGATTCTGGAAAGCATAGCACGAAAGTGAGATTTTTTGTTTAGCCCGGGCTAGATCTGTTTCCTTCAAATTGGTATCAAAGCGAGTGTTTTGGCTTTATACTTGTTCGATTTATTACACGGCTTTGTTTTGGCTTTGTTATTTTTGCACTGTCGATATATTAATAGGTGGTTATTATTCCTGGCTATTATAGTTTTTATTTTCATTCATAAACCCCGGGACATGTCCGGGCTCATTTTTATTTTGAATGGAAATGTCTGTAATAGTAATAACCACGAGCTGGAGGCTCTGTAGGATTAGATGAATCTTGTAGTAGGATTTAATCTAATGTTGTCGTCTTTAAATTCCTAGAATGCCTTTGTTTATAGGAACTTATGTATTATGACAAAGACGTTATTTTGGGTAACTCATATTCGTGGGTTTTGGTTTATTGTAATTTTGAGTTATTCCTAATTACGTAAAAAACTGAGAAAACCCGGACGAATTGAGAGGAATTCAAATAACGAGTGGGAGTGACGCGACGGGACGTGTCAACGAAGCGTTTAAAGGAAGCGCGACGATAGAGAAGGCCATAATAGTCAGGAAATGTTTAATTATGCATTTATTTTCCATTTTATGTCCTTTTCAATGCTTATGTATTTTAGTTTTATGCATGAGCGAAAACAAACCATTTTTTTAATGCATGCAATTAACTAAGGTAGATTATTCACATATTAAAATTTTAACGGTTTTATAGGTGCGAATATCGAAAGTTAAGATATTCCATGTTAAAACGTAAAAATCCTCAACTTTAAGAAACTAAGTGGGAGCAGGTTGGTTAATATCCCCATGGCCTCTATTATGAATTCATATATGATGTGGATAGACCTACGCGTTGGCCAAGGGCCTTCCTCCATGCGGATAAGTCTTTCAATCCATAAGATCACTAGATTGAATTTCTAAAGAGATGACTATAGTGAGTTTAATTGGAGAACCTTGCGACACCCTCTCTGCCGAGGCACATTAGTATCCTAAGTAACAACCTTAGAAATCACGTAATGGCATACACTTAGTGTACAATTTGAAGTATTCCTCCCGAGAGGTCACGCTACTTATGAGTACAGCTAAAATCATCGACTATTAATTTTATTGATCAAAAGATCGTTGGTCAGATAGTGAAATTAATGAACTAAGGTTCTCCTCGAACGAATGTGGCCTAGCATAGACGTTCACCCGCGTAACCTACGTAAATCCCGGTGTGAGAGGTGTTGGTGGAAGATTATATTGTTTTGAGGGTATCATTATTTTTGAAAAAGATAAAATACTGAAACTTGACTATTTTATTTTTCAGTTTGTCGATATGTCGTTCAATCCACTTGCTGTCATTCTGAACTAAAACAAACTCACTGGTCTTAATTACATTGATTGGAAGCGTAACCTAGACACTGTCCATACTGCTGAGGGTTACAAGTACGTGCTTACTGAGGTGTGCCCTGAGACACCCAGAGATGATGCCACCCTTGAGAAGAAGGAATCATATACGAGGTGGAAAAAAGCTGATGAGATGACCTGATGCTACATCATGGCTTCTATGTCGAGTGCACTGCAGCACCAGCATCAGTTGATGACCTCAGCCTACAATATGATGACTAACCTCAGGGAGATGTTTGGACATTCAGGGCAGGGCAGCCAGGCTGAAGGCACCCCAATGAGCTATAAGGAAACTCATGAGTGCCAAAATGGCTGAAGGCACCCCAGTGAGAGATCACGTACTTGAAGTGATTAGTAACATCAACAAGATTGACGTACTGTGAGGCAAGATTGATTGTGAGTCACAGTGTGACATCATCCTCTAGAGCTTACCTCTGAGTTTTGAGCAGTTTCGGTTGAACTATAATATGAACAGGCTTCAATATACTTTACCCGAGCTCATGACTGTGTTGGTGTCTGCCGAGGCCTCTTCTCTGAGAAGAAAAAAGCTTTGGCTACTGTTAGACCTTCAGGTTCCTCTGTTGGGCCCAAAGCCAGAAAGCATAAGAGAAAGAAGGGCCAGAAAGTATGTGTTAAGCATGGACCCAAAGGTGGTGTGACAAAGCAGGACATTGGAAGCCAGATTGCCCAAAGCTCAAAGGCATAAGCAACTTCGCTTTTGTTACTGAGACATGTTTAGCGGTGATTCTCACAGATGCTTGGTGTGTGGATTCAGGAACCACTGATCATGTTTGTAATTATTTGCAGGGGTTCCAAGCAACCCGACTGCTTAGAGATGGCGAGTTGCAGGTGTAACTGGGTGATACTACCAGAGTATCAGTTGCTACAATGGGAGTAGTTCGTCTTTGTTTTTCAGACTCTGCTTTATTATTGAGTTATTATTTTTATGTACCCAGCTTTAGAAAGAACTTACTTTCAGTTTCTAAGCTGCTTTTGGATGGTTATAAGTTTGTTTTTTAGGATAATTCTGTTTTTATTAGAAAGAACAAGAACTTATATGTTCTTGTGCATTGGTTAACAATCTGTTTTTGATTAAGACGAACTCCCCAATAGTGCAAAACACAGAAATTAATAACACATCATCGAATCATAGTAAGAGAAAGGAGTATTCCCCTTTGAACCAGACTTATCTTTGGTACCTAAGACTAGGTCATATCAACCTTAGTAGGATTCAAAGTTGGTCAATGATGGGTCTTTGGACACATTAGATATTGACAGCTTTCCGACTTGTGAGTGTTGCTTTGAGGGTAAAATGACCAATAGGCCTTTTAAGGCAAAGGGGTATAGGGCCACAGAGGTTTTAGAGTTGGTTCACTCTGACTTGTGTGGGCCTATGTCAGTTCAGGCTAGAGGTGGTTATGAGTATTTATGATATGACCCGGACATGTCCCGGGGTTTATGAATGAAAATTAAATTTCTACCATAATAGCCGGGAAACCAATAACCACCTGTTTATGCATTTCGACAAAAATAATAATGCCAAAATAAAGCCGTGTAATAAATTAAACAAGTATAAGACCGAAACCAACGCTCTGATACCAATTTGAAGGAAAACTGAACAAGCCCGGGCTAAATCGAAAACCTCACTTTCGTGCAATGCATTCCAGAATCGGAAGCTTTCGACCAAGCTCAGGCTCAAATTAGTTTACCCATGAACGGATTTAATTTATTAATCGGGACACAAAAAATTAAATCTTTAATAAAAGCGGAATTTAAAGATTCTACCTTTTGTAGCGAAGTCCCTTGCCTAAAGAAAAATCCAATCTTTTACGCAATTTCCACAAGGAATCCGAAGAATGACTCCAATACAAACTCCGAAATAGTGTGGGCTATTATCTACGGAGTTACCCACGGCGAAAATAAGAAAACCCAAGAAACTTGCTCCGGAAGAAATCTCAAAAAACTGAAATTTTTTAAATAAAAACTGCTGCCCAGTTTTTCCGAAGAGTGCAGCGCAAGTCGCCGGCCATGATGAAGAAACTGTCCGCCGGAGATAACCTGTTCAGTCCCGATCTAGACAACTAAACCCACAGATCACTCCTCCAGGAAGATCGAACGTGGAATTTAGTCGGTTCTGGGCACCGAACGCAGCTATCACCGAGGTTTAAGAACCTGAAAAACCCGCTGCGCAATACTGATCGGAAATCCACTGCGCAATCTGACCGGCGGTCTACAAAGGAAAAATCTGGGCAAGCTCAAAGACCAATCTTCCGAAGGAGAAAGCTATCTTAGCTGAGTTCGAGAAAGAACTCCGACGAGGAAGACGATGTTCTCTCTCTAAGCTAAACTTTCTCACTCTAGCCCTTTCTTGGACTTCAAGTTTCTTAATTGTTTTCTTGCCCAATAAGTTGTATTTATAAGGAGCTTCTGAGGAGACCTAATGGGCTCTCGAGGTAGGCCTTAAAATTTGACTTTCGTTGACCGCTAAGTCTTCCCGACTAATCAACTCCAATCGACCCATTTAAATTAATTTATTTAACCCACTTTGTTAATTTAATTTAATCGAACCCTTAGAATTAATTAATTCATAATAGAATTAATTTCTAAATTCATTTTGTCGATTAAATATTATTAAACCTTTTGGATTAATTAATTTACATTGTCGATTAGTCAAATGCATAATCGATCGTACCACTAACGGACCAATTATGGAACTACCGCTCGAAAACGACTTTACATCGCGCCATTATATTTTATTCTATCTCTCCACATTAAAGATCTAGCGCTCGTCGGTTTATCAATTTACTGACAAATTAATTCACCGACTTCTTGGTTTCTGAGATTAGTGCCACTCGTCCTTTTATTATACCGAACATAAAGTTCACCGGCCGGGTTTAGTATAATAACCTTATGAGCTCATCTCGGGAGCACCATCAACCCGGCGAACCGGTACGTGGATTCCTCCGACTAGCAACGACACCTAAGAAGCTAAACACCGCATACCCAACCTACCGAGATATAGGCCTCAATCGACCGCACTCTTTGGCAAATCAAAGCACACGATATCCAACCCTCATGCCCGTCCCAATCTCGGGATTGAGAGACGAAATACTAGGACTGAATTGACTACGCCGATCAGTATAAATCAATTATATCCAAACTGGTCGTGCTCAATATGCCCCGGGCATATCCGTGTGATTTAAACTAGTTTAGATAAACTAATTTCCAAACCACACAATAACCTATACCGATAGTATGTTCAGACTATCTCGGTTACGAGCATACTTTTTATATATCAATACTTTAACCAATAACGGTATCTACTGTGTCTGTCCACACCCCGTTATCTAGTTCTATGATATAAAGGAACAAATATATATATATACTGGAACAAAATGATATGTCAACTGTGGATATTAGTTTTTGATACAAGCCATAGCTTTTCTGTATTCAAAACTAACAATTCACAGATGATTACTCTAGATATGAATACATTTACTTGATGCACAACAAGTCTGAATGTTTTGGTAAGTTCAAAGAGTTTAAGGCATATGTGAAGAAGTATCAAGGCCTTGCGATTTGATCGCGGTGGTGAATACCTCTCTAGTGAATTTAGGACCTATTTTTCAATTGAGGGTATTCAGTCCCAGTTGTCTGCACCAGGAACATCCCAGCAGAACGGTGTAACAGAGAAGAGGAACATGATTCTTATGGACATAGTTAGATCGATGATGAGTTATAGTGTGCCCAATTCATTTTGGGGATATGCCTTGGAGACAGCAGTTTATCTCTTTAACCTCGTACCATCTAAATTTGTGCCTACGACCCCTTTGGAGTTGTGGACTGGGCGTAAGCCTAGTCTCAGACATCTCAGGATTTGGGGTTGCCCAGTACATGTGCTTAAGGCAGATGCAGCCAAGTTAGATGTGAGGTCAGAGGTGATGCAATTTGTAGGCTACCCCAAAGGAACGAAGGGTGGTCAAATTTATAGTCGTCAGGATCAGAAGGTGGTGATCAACACCAATGCCAGATTTCTTGAGTATGACTATATTTTAGATCACAAGCCCAGTAGCAAGGTTATACTAGAAAAGCTTAGAGGTCAGTCGAGTATTCCAGTTGCACCAGTACAGGATGATACACCACAGAGTACTGCACGAACTATCACAGATGATGCACCTACACAGACTGCGCCTCGTCGTAGTGGGAGGGTTGTCAGACAGCCCGAGAGGTACGTAGGCTTGGGAGAGTCTTTGGACTTTATCCCTGGAGCTCACGAGCCAGACCCAGTTAGCTACAATGAGGCTCTCCAAGATAAAGATGCAGACTATTGGCAAAGAGCGATGATTGCTGAGATGGGTTCTATGGACTCAAATCAAGTTTGGGAGCTGGTAGACCTTCCTGATGGGTTTCGACCTATTGGGTGCAAATGGGTCTACAAGCGAAGGAGAGGATCTGATGAAAGGGTTGAGACCTTCAAGGCTAGGCTTGTGGCGAAAGAGTATACTCAGAAAGAGGGTATCGATTATGAGGAGACCTTTTTCCCGGTAGCCATGCTTAAGTCGATACGGATTCTCTTGGCTATAGCTGCTCACATAGATTATGAGATTTGGCAGATGGACATCAAGACAGCTTTCCTTAATGGAAGTCGTGAGGAGACCGTCTTTATGCAACAACCAGAGGGTTTCATCGTTCAGGGCCAAAAGCACAAGGTTTGTAGGCTTAAGAGGTCCATTTATGGATTTAAGCAGGCATCCAGATCTTGGAATATCCGTTTTGATGAGGTTATCCAGTCCCATGGATTCACTCTGTGTCCGGATGAGCAGTGTGTATACCGTAGGCGTGATGGTGATCAAGTGGTGTTCCTCATACTTTATATAGATGATATTCTTCTTATTGACAACAGTAAGAAGGTATTATCAAACGTAAAGGCATGGTTGTCCAGGCAGTTTGATATGAAGGACTTGGGAGAGGCTGGACATATTATTGGGATCAAGATTATTCGAGATCGTAGGAAACGTTCACTAATGCTCTCTCAGGCTTCGTACATAGACACGATTCTGGCCCGTTTTAACATGCAGAACTCCAAGAAGGGTACATTACCTTTCAGGCATGGAGTGCATCTATCTAAGGAGCAGTGTCCCAAGACTGCTGAGGAGATAGAGGCCATGAAGACAGTACCCTATGCATCTGCAGTAGGTAGTCTCATATATGCTATGTTCTGCACTAGGCCTGATATTTGCTTTGTCGTTAGCATGGTTAGCAGATATCAGAGTAACCCTGGGAAAGCTCATTGGGAGGCTGTCAAGTGCATCCTCAAGTATTTGCGTAGGACTAGAGATCATGTCTTGATTTATAGAGCGCAAGAGCTAGTTCCATTGGGTTACACAGATTCGAAATTTCAATGTGATATAGACAAGAGTAAGTCTACCTCTGAGTTTGTGTTTACTCTGGGAGGTAGAGCCATAGTCTGACGGAGTGTCAAGCAGAAATGTGTGGCGGACTCCACCATGGAGGCTGAGTACATTGCCGCATCAGTGGCAGCGAAAAAAGCTATATGGCTCAGGAACTTCCTATTGGACTTAGATGATGTCCCTGAGTTGTCGAAGTCTATTGCAGTCTATTATGATAACAATGGTGCAGTTGCTAACTCGAGGGAGCCCACAAGGCGAATAAACACATAGAGCGCAAGTACCACCTGATACGAGAGATCGTAAAGAGGGGAGACATGATCGTGGCCAAGATAGCATCAGGAGACAACCTTGTAGATCCATTCATAAAGGCATTGACCCCAAAGGTCTTTGAGAGCCACGTGGAGGGCATGGGAGTCAGATTCTTAAGAGAGCCATGTGAGTGAGCTTAAAGGTGTTTTGGAGATTTCATTATGACAACAGTGTAATAAGTGTATTGGACAGTTTTTATACTTCAGAGCATAGCTTTGAGTATTAGTGAGAGATTGTTAGTTTTAAATACTGAAAAGCTATTGCTTGTATGAAAAACGAATATCCACAGTTTGCATATCGATTTTGTTTCAGTATTAATTGTTCCTTTATATCATATGCATAGATGATAAAGTGTCGGGTGTAGCACAGTAGATCTTATCATTCGTTAAATTTATGATATATAAACAAATGCTCGTAACTGAAATAGTTTGAACATACTATCAGTTTAGGTTATCGTGTGGATAATCAGTTTATCTAGACTAATTAAATCACACGGATATGCCCGGGGCATATTGAGCACGACCTATTTGGGATTGAATTAACTTGTACTAATTGGCGTAGTTAATTCGATTCTACTATTATAATCTCTTAATCCCAAGATTGGAGCGGGCATGAGAGTTAGATATCGTATGCTTTGATTTGCCAAAGGGTGCGGTCAATTGAGACCTAAATCTCAGTAAGTTGGGTATACGGTGTTTGGCTTCTTTGTGTGCCGTTACTAGTTGAAAGAATTCATGTACCGGTCCACCGGGTTGATGATGCTCCTGATATGAGCTCGAAAGGTTTATTATACTAAATCTGGCCAGTGGACTTTATGCTCGGTATAATAAGAAAATCGAGTGGTACTAATATCAGATACCAAAAAGTTGATGAATTAATTTATCAGTAAATTTATGAATCGACGAGCACTAGATCTTTGATGTGGGGAGATAGAAGAATAATAAAGTGAGCGCAAAGTAAATTCTTTTTTGAGTGGTAGTTCCATAATTGGTCCGTTAGTGGTATGACTAATTATGCGTTTGACTAATCGATAAAGTGAATTAATTAATCCTAAATGTTTAATTAATATTTAATTGACTAAGTGGGTTATACGACATAATCCTAAGGGCTCGATTAAATTTAATTAACGAAGTGGGTTAAGAAATTAATTCGAAAGGCTCGATTAGAGTTGATTAGTTTAGGAAAGACTAAGAAGTCAATGAAAGTCAAACATTAAGGGTCAACTCAAAAACCCACTAGGTCTCCCTTGAAGCTCCTATAAATAGCTTAAGTTAGGCATTTAGAAGACATAAGAAACTTTGAGAGGCAACTCTAGAGAGAAATCTTCATATTCTTAGATTTTTCTCGAAGTCGATTTCGATCCTTCTTCTTCAAGAAACTCAGCCCACGTTTCCTAGAAAACTCCGGAGTTCGCCCTTTGAGTTTAGCACCCCCTCCCGTCGCTGCGCCGTTCAGTCCGCCGCCGCATTGGTTGTCGCCGATGAGTATTTCCGGCACTGGTTGAACAGTTTTGTTTGGGCAGCTTTTGCCTTGGATTTATTCTTTTGTCACATTGATCCTTTGGCTCGTTCCTTCGGGTTCACCAAAGTCTAGATCTCTGGGCAAAAGCTTTTCTTGGTAAGTGGGTTTTCAGATTAGGATCAGGCCTCCGGGCTGTTTCAGATTTGGGCAAATGGAGTTTTCTTGAAATGGGTTTCTTTGGATTTCTTCATATTGTGCTTTAGCCATCCCGTGGACATTTGTCCACTCAAATTCGGGATCGTTTGGAGTTATTATCGAGACTCTTTAGTGGATTCGCAACTCAAGACCTGGTCTTCTTTATTTGCGAGGGACACGCTTCAAAGGTATAATCTTTAAAGGTTTTCGCTTTAATTTAAAGATTCAATTTTTGCGTGTCGTTTTAATAAATTGAACTAGTATAAGCCTAGATCTGTTCAGGGGAAATGATTTTAAGCCTGAGCCGAATAAAAAATCTTTGATTTCGGAATGCATAGCATGAAAGTGAGATTTTCAGTTTTGCCCTGGCTAGATCTGTTTCCTTTAGCCGAACTCCAAGAAGAAGGAAACAGAACAAGCCCAAGTTAAATAAAAAATCTCACTTTTGTGCTATGCATTCCAGAATCGAAGACTTTCGACTCGGCTCAGGCTCAAATTCATTTCCCCTGAACGGATCTAGGCTTATACTAGTTCAATTTATTAAAACGACGCTCGAAGATTAAAACTTTAACTAAAGCGGAAGGATTAAAGATTATACCGTTGAACCGAAGTCCTAAGCAATATAGAAAACCAAAACTCCAGGAAAGCGAAATCCACTCAGAATCCTAAGGATAACTCCAAACGACCTAGAACTTGGGTGGGCAAGTAACTACAAGGTGGATAAAGGCACTAGCGAAGAAATCCAAAGAAACCCACTTTAAGAAACTCACATATCTGAAAAACATATCTAGCCCGGGAACTCGATTCTAATCTGAAAACCCACACCGCCTCAATAAAACTTAGTGGGTAAGTTATTTGCTAGTAGATCTAGACTTTGGCGAACCAAAAGGAATGAGCCAAAGGATCAACACAACAAATAAACAAAGCCCACAACATAAAAGGACCAAAATCGCGCCAAAGAATCCGAACCGCCGGCGGCTAGATTTGGCCAGAAAAATGATGATCTGCGAATGGATTTTGGTCGACTAGACGGTGGTCTTGGATTTTTAGAATCATGGTCTAAGTTTCTTGAAAAGAAAGATCGCAAACCGACTTCGAAAAAGAATTCTCAATAAGGAAGAAAGAATTTTCTCTCTAGGCTTGTCTTTCTCACTCTAAGGCATTTGCCTACAAAGGTTTCTAATGTCTTACTAAGTGCCTAATATTAGCTATTTATACGGAGCTCCTTAGGAGACCTAGTGGGCTTTTCAGTTGGGCCTCAGTGCTTGACTTTCGTTGACCCCTTAGTCTTCTCTTGACTATTCAACTCCAATCGAGCCTTTCTAATTAATTTCTTAACCCACTTTGTTAATTTAATTTAATCGAACCCTTAGGATTAATTAATTCAATATGAATTAATTTTTTAATCTACTTAGTAGATTAAATATTAATTAAACCTTTAGGATTAATTAATCACTTTGTCGATTAGTCAAATGCATAATTAGTCGTATCACTAACGGACCAAATATGGAACTACCGCTAAAAAATGAATTTACATCGCGCTCACTTTATTATTCTTCTATCTCCCCACATCAAAGATCTAGTACTCATCGGTTCATCAATTTACTGACAAATTAATTTACCAACTTCTTGGTATCCGAGATTAGTACCACTCGACGTTCTTATTATACCGGACATAAAGTCCACTGGTTGGGTTTAGTATAATAAACCTTACGAGCTCATCTCGGGAGCACCATCATCCTGGCGAACCGGTACGTGGATTTCTCTGACTAGCAACGGCACACAAAGAAGCTAAACACCGCATACCCAACTTACCGAGATTTAGGCCTCAATTGACAGCACTCTTTGGCAAATCAGAGCATACGATATCTAACTCTTATGCCCGTCCCAATCTCGGGATTAAGAGATTAGAATACTAGGATTGAATTAACTATGCCGATCAGTACAAGTTAATTCAATCTAAACTGGTCATGCTCAATATACCCCGGGCATATCCGTATAATTTAATTAGTCTAGACAAACTAATTTCCAAATCAGACGATAATCTATACCAATTGTATGTTCAGACTATCTCAGTTATGAGCATACTTTTTATATATCAATACTTCAACCAATAACAAGATCTACTCTGCTTTTCTACACCTCGTTATCTAGTTTTATAATATAATGGAACAAATTTAATACTGAAACAAAATGATATGTCAACTGGGTATTAGTTTTCTATACAAGCAAATAGCTTTCTAGTATTCAAAACTAACACAAGAAAGGTTTCTTTCCATTCAGACATAGAGTGCATCTATCTAAGGAGCAGTCTCCTAAGACAGTCGAGGAGATAGAAGCCATAAAGACAGTTCCTTATACTTCAGCAGTATGAAGTCTCATGTATGCGATATTATGCACGAGACCTGATATTTGCTTTGCTGTTGGCATGGTTAGCAGGATATCAGAGTAATCCTGGTAAAACTCATTGGGAATCTGTCAAGCATATTCTCAAGTACCTACGTCGGACGAGAGATCATGTTTTGGTCTATCAGGCGAGTGAGCTAGTACCGAGGGGTTACACAAATTCAGATTTCCAAGGGGATAAGGACAAGAGTAAGTCTACCTCTGGTTTTATGTTTACTTTAGGAGGTAGAGCTATTGTATGGCAGAGTGTCAAGCAGAAAGGCGTGACGGACTCTACCATGGAAGGTGAGGACGTTGCAGCCTCAGAGGCGGCAAAGGAAGCGGTATGGCTTAAGAACTCCTCAGTGGACATAAATGTGATTCCAGACTTGCCAAGATCTATCACAGTGTACTATGATAATAATGGTGCAATAGGTAACTCGAAGGAACCACGATCCCACAAGGCGAGCAAACACATAGAGCGTCAATACCACCTGATACGAGAAATCATAAAAAGGGGAGACGTGGTCGTGACCAAGATAACATCAGTAGAAAACCTTGCAGATCTTTTCACAAAGACATTGACTGCAAAAGTCTTTGAGGCTCACGTGGAGGGCATGAGAGTTAGATATTTTGCTGAGTCTTGACATTTCTCTAGATGATAGAGTGACAGTAGATTAGTGCATTAAACTAGTATTTGCTTGTATGAACATTATTTCCCAGTTTATATCGATTGAAAGTGTTTTAGTTAATTGTTCGTATTTATACATGAAGTCCCTTTATATCATATGACTAGATGATGAGGTGTTTGGTGTGTGATGCGACTCCAAAATATACTTTTTATGACCCGAAATCATGCACGTTTAGCTTAGTTTTAGTTGAATTTCAATGATTATGACACCTTTTGTGAGATTTCAATGCATTTATAGTTAGATTTGCATGATTTTGTAGTAAGAAGGCATGTTGGAGATTCTTGAAGAAACTTAAAGACTTTTGAAGGAAAAAAGGAAGAAAACACGCAGAATTGGAGCTTAAAGAGAATTGTCCAGCTTTTCTCAAATCCTTCAAACTGCTTGGATAACCATGCCTTTACGTCTGATAACACTTTCTTATTATTGCCAATAAGTAAAATGTCATCTACATAAAGTACAAGAAACACCAACGCATTTCTGTCACATCTGCAGTACACACATTGCTCATCCAGACACTAAGTAAATCCGTAGAACTGGATTACCTCATCAAATTGGATGTTCCAAGATTTTGATGCTTGCTTAGGTCCGTAGATGGACCTCTTAAGCTTGCAAACTTTATGCTCTTGGCCTTCAGCAATAAATCCCTCTAGTTGCTGCATGAAGATGGTCTCCTCAAGACTTCCTTTAAGGAAAGTTGTCTTGACATCTATCTGATAAATCTCATTATCCAAATGAGAATCTATGGCCAAGAAAATCCGGATCGATTTAAGCATAGCTACCGGGGAAAAGATTTCCTCATAATCGATACCTTCTTTCTGAGTATACCCCTCACCATAAGCCTAGCTTTAAAGGTTTCAACCTTTTCATCGGGTCCTCTCTTTCTTTTGTCGACCCACCTGCATCCAATAGATTTAAAGCTATCAGGTAAGTCTACAAGCTCCCAGACTTGATTAGAGTCCATAGACCCCATCTTGGATATCATTGTCTTTTGCCAAGATTCTGCATCTTTATCTCGGAGAGCCTCATTGTAGTTGACCGGGTCTGGTTCATACGCTACAGGGACCAAATCCGAAGATTCTCCCAAGCCCACGTACCTCTCGGGTTGTCTCACGACCCTCCCACTATGACAAGGAACCCCCTGTGTAGGCATATCATCTGTGATATTTTGTGCAGTATCTTGTGGTGTATCTATGTCCCCAAAGTTCTTCTAGTACGATCTTACTACTAGAATTGTAATCTAGAATATAGTCATCTTCTAAAAATCTGGCGTTAGTGCTAACTACCACCTTCTGATCTTTAGGACTATAGAATAAACCATCTTTCGTGAAAGATTATCTACTCGGACCCAGCCAGAAATTCACTTTCGTGCTATGCATTCCAGAATCGGAATCTCTAGCCAGGCCTAGACTCTAGTACAATTGCTATTCCAACCCTTGCTTGAAATAACATTGCACAGGATCTGGGTTCGCACTTATTCGATTTACCACACAACAAAAATTTTTAATTAAAAGTGGAATCTTAGAAAAGTACCTTTGAAGCGTGAACTCAGGTGATCGCTTGTATGACTCAAGATTTTGATTTCACGTTTTGTGGGCAACGATCTAGAAACCAATTTGATCAGCAATCAACACAATCTACTTGCTAGAAAATTCCAGCACCACCGCACCTTGCACGTACTGTAAACGCAACGCCCAGAGAGAGAAAGCTACACACGCAGCTGGTAAAACTGACCAAAATTTTGGCCAAAAACAGAAGAAAATCAACCGCAATTTTAGCCTCAAAAATCTGACTTTGAGAGTGAAAAATAATTTATCTCTCTAGAATTTTATCTCTCTAGTTTTCTTGTCTTGAAAACTTATGAATTGTGTTTGTTGAATAGCTAATCCCTTGTCTATATATAGAGTTACGAGAGACCCCAAGTTGGTTTAGGATTGGTCTTCCTAATGGGTTTAGGTAATTAATTAGTTTCCAAATCCAATTAGATAACCAATCTGATAGGATAAACCAAATCCTACTAGATTTTCTAATCTCTAGGATTTCCTAATTCTAATTGAAACTTAAAACTTAATTAATTAATTAATTAATTCTACTTTGTTGATTACTTAATTAACCCTTAGGAATAATTAATCAATTAATTAATTCTACGTATTCAATTAACTCATTACAAAATTAGTCGTACCACTAACGGATTAATTTTGGCACTACCATCCTACACTAGAATTGCTTTCGAAACAACTTAATTAATTTTTTTATAATCTCCCCACATCAAAGATATAGTGCTCGTTAATTTATTAATTTACTGATAAATTAATTAATCAACTTCTTTAATTCCGAGACTAGTACCACTCGACCTTTTTACTATACCGGACATAAGTCCACCGGCCGGGTTTAGTATAATAAACATTACGAGCTCATCTCGGGAGCACCATCACCCCGGACGCACCAGTACATGGTTTTCTTTCGATAAGCAGCAGCACACCAAGCAACTAAACACGCGCACCCAACCTACCAAGATTATTGGCTAGAACTGACCTCATCCATTAGCAGATCAAAGTAAACTATGTCTAATCCTCATGCCCGCTCGAGTCTAGGGATTAAGAGATAGAATACCAAGAACGATTTGTTTATTAAATCAGTACAAGACAAATCATTCCTAATGGTCAAGTTCAATACGCCCCGGGCATATTTATATGATTCAATTAGTTTAGATAAACCAATTATTCGAATCACATAATAACCTAAACCGACACATTGTCCAAAGTTGTCTCGGTTACGAACCTCATTTATATATTATGTCTTTCAACCAATGATGAGATCTACTATGTCACATAAGACACCTCATCATCTACTTACATAATATAAATGGACATATCATGCACAACAAATTATTACCAAAACATAAATCGATATATTACTGGGAAAATGTACAATACAAGCATAACTTATGTATTCAACTCCAACATTTCGTTCCTCTGAGATATCCTACAAATAGCATTACTTCTGTTCTTGAATCTAACTTATTCGCATCTGCCTTAAGCACATGTGTTGGATAACCCCAAATTCTGATATATCGCAGACTGGGCTTGCGTTCAATCCACAACTCTGTAGGGATTGAAGACACAGATTTAGATGGTACAAGGTTTAGAATGTAAGTCGCTGTTTCTAAGGAAAATCCCCAAAATGAATTAGGCAATTCACTATAACTCATCATCGACCTAACCATTTCCATAAGAGTTCTTTTTCTCTGTTCTGCTATACTATTCTGCTGGGGTGTGTCAGGTGCAGATAACTAGGATTGAATCCCCATCTCTGACAAATAGTCCCTAAATTCGCCCAAAAGGTATTCGTCACCACGATCTGATCGTAGTTTCTTGATACTCTTTGAATTTACTAAAACATTCAGGCTTGTGGCGCATCAAGTAAATATACCTGTACCTCGAGTAGTCATATGTGAATGTCACAAAATACTCGAAGCCTCATTTCGCTTGAATAGACATAGGTCCACACAAATCAGAATGACCAACTCTAACACTTCTTTGGCCTTATACCCCTTGGCCTTGAAAGGTCTTTTGGTTATCTTACCTTCTAAGCAGGATTCGCAAGTCGAATAGTTGTCAACTTCTAATGAACCTAAAGGTCCATCCGTGACCAAATTTTGAATCCTACTAAGGTTTATATGACCTAGTCTAAGGTGCCAAAGATATGTTTAGTTCATCTCGGAAAGTTCTTTCCTCTTATTATGGTTCAATGAAGTTTTTTTATTTCTGTGTTTTGCGCAACAGAGGTTTAATAAAAAACACATTATCTACTAATGAATCGAAACAAATAAGTTTCTTATTTTTTCTAACAATAACATATTTATTAGAAAAAATAAACTTATAACCATCTAACATGAGTCTAGATACTGAAATCTAGATACTGAAATTAAATTCTTTCTAAAATTCAGAACATAAAGACAATTTTTTAAAATTAGAAAAAAATACACAATTGGTCTTACATAATTACCCTATTACACAATTGATCCTATACGTTTGGGGATCGACAAATTTAGTCCTAAACGTTTAGTTAACAGACAAATGTGGTCTTATTTAACGGGGTTCTGTACATGTTAACGGGATTTTGTACACGTTGAGGTATCACTACATATGGTAAACTGGTCCACTAAATAGCTGGTGTGGATTCCACGTGGAAGACACGTGAACTCCATTAAACGGAATCAATTTTAATCCGTTAATTTGTCATATATTATTGTTAAGTAAACGTTTAGGACGAAATTTGTCGATCACCAAATGTGTAGGACCAATTGTGTAACATGGTCATTATATAGGACCAATTGTGTATTTTTATAAAAAAAAAAAAACAAATAGAAGAAGTAAAAAGTAAAAAAAGAAAAAAATAATTAGGTGCGCGTAGTTGAAAAAAAACCGAACGCGCCCCCATCCTTCCTCTATATAATGCACAAATGCGATGCTTATAACATCTATGAAACGAATCCCTTCTCCTCTCGGAATAAACAAGCCCTAATAAGCAACTCAATTTTCGATTCCGGCAACATGCTGTTGTCACCTGGCCACTCACCCCGCCACCTCTCGTCTGCATCTCCGGTGGCGGAAACCCCAATCACTATCAATGATAACACCTGTCTTATCAGTAACGAGTCATCCGTCAGAACACCGAAGCGCCCTAAAGTCCTCGATGAAGATACCTACGAGGCCGCCATTGAAAAAATCATCGAACGCGATTATTTCCCTGATATCCCGAAGCTCCGGGACCGTCTCGATTGGCTCGAAGCCGTTCGGTCAAGGGATCCTGTTCAAATCAGGGATGCCCAGTTAAAAATCCTCGAACGGCGTCGCGGGATCGTCAGCGGCAGTGGCGGCGTTGATGCAGGTACTAGTTCAAAGTCTAGAACCCAAACGATGACCCCAGGTTCGACTTTTATGAGAAATTCTAGTTTTACTCCTTATGGTTTGGCGGATAGTTGTGGAAAGATGGATGAGATTAGAAGCATCCCTAGGGTAGGAATTGGTAAGGATGGGGATGGGAATATAGGGGAGGGTGAGGTTGATGTTTCGTTGTCGTTGGATGAATTCTTTAGGAGGTATACTAGTGAAGATAATGAGAGTTTTTCAAAGATAATGGACAAAGTTAATAGGAAGAGGAAGGAGAGGTACGCACATTTGTTGGAAGGGGAAAAGGAAGGGGATGTTAAGTTGATTGAGGATGGAAAGAGGGAGCGGGTTGCAACGGATGGGTTTGGGACGTCTGATCAGCCAGTGAGTAGTTTGGAAGGGTGGAAGTACACGGCAAAGAACTTATTGATGTATCATCCTGCTGATAGGGGAGAGGCAGTATTGACAGAGGAAGAAATGGCTGAGAGGCTGAAAGGACTGACAAAGGAGATTAATAGGACGAACACAAGATTTCGGGGTAAAGTGGTGGATTACAAGGCTAAAGAAGAAGATGATGATGATGATAGGGTTGAGGTGGTTTATACTTCGGTAGTTGGGTCTACACCATTTGCTAGGGATAGGGATGGGGATAAGATGAAAAAGTATGATTTGGAGGATTTGAGGAAGACACCTAATAGATTTTATGTTGAGTCGGGGAAGAAGGCAGAAAATGGTTACAGCTTTGTGAAGACACCATCACCTGCGCCAGGTGTGGAAGAATCGCCATTTATGACATGGGGAGAAATAGAAGGTACGCCTCTGAGGTTGGAGGCAGAAGATACACCAATTGATATTGGAGGAGATGGACCGCAGTTCAAGATTCCATTGCCTCCGTCAAGAGATGTGAAGGCACATTCGTTGTCTAGGGAGGCTGCTCGTAGATTAAGGGAGAGGTCTAAAATGTTTCAGAAGCCACCACTACATTCACCAGTTAGAGGGGGAAGTGCTAGTCCAAGTGCAAGAACACTCTCTCCAGCTGCTCAGAAGTTTGTGAGGAATGCAATTGCAAAGTCTTCAAATGATGTGGATGAATCTCTAAGAGCAAGTTATCGTGGTGCAAGTCCAGGGATGACTACTCCTAAAACTGGCAGGAGTATATCAAGATTAGCAAGGGACAGCTCTCCTTTGAGAGATGCCTCTAATCCATCTCTGTAGTCTCTGTAGATTGATTATGTTATATTCAATGTTTAAATAAAATGTTTTGAGATTTTTTAATGCAATTTTTTTTAGCTTATAAAAATTGTCATGTGAAGAAAGATAATTGTAAAAATGCCTCTAAATTGTCATGTATAGAAAGATAATCAATCTTATATAAAATAAAATATTTATATCAGAAATAAACACAACTATTCTCAACAGACAGGAGCTAATCACAAAAATCAATCTCCAGAAACTCTTCACTGAATTTAACCATGTCATTTATCATGAATACAATCGAGAGTAGGTAAGATGGGGAGACAAATACCACATGACCTATCGAGGTTAAAGAAAAATGTGAGGCCCCATCCAAAATCAATTTCCCTTTTTTTGCCATGAAAATTACATACTAAAAGGGGTCAAAGGTAAACCCTATACATAATACATACTCAAAAGTTATACATAGTGTATACATGCCATTTTTTTAGCCTTGTACAATAATATCTTCAGAATGGGCAGCATCCACAGCCCTGAAAGAAGACAGAGGCAAATGGAACCAGAATCATTCAAAAATGACAAGTGAAACTAATAGATGGATGTTGACTTTTAATGATTCAGATGCAATGCTGCCCTAAAAGAAGCACGTCTGCTGAGGCTAATTAACACATTACCTTCGATTTCACATTTCTAACTTGCTTCTGACCATTTGTGTAAGATGTTTCCGTAGGCATCACAGGCACCTTTCCTGCTCCACTCTGCTTTTCCTCTCTCACTTTATTAAATATATGTGTATAGCCTTCTGCTGATGAAGGATCTGTCTCATCCCAGTCACCAAATCTGGGAACAGCAGGGCTATGATCAGGCTGCCCACATTCATTCAAAAATATGTCATCTTTTGCAATAAAAGCAACAATAATAAGAGGAAAATACATGCTGGGAGATACCATAAAACCCAAAATGTATCCTGAAAAGGCACAACATATGAAAGATTGATATTTTATTTAGATTCCCATGCATGTTTCCAGTTTAAGCTTTCTCCACAACCCCACTGTACTATGGATGGCAGTTTAGCAATTGCCTATGCCTACTAACTATTGCCCGCTTCGGATTTATTAATTGATAAGATGAGTAGTAAAACAAAAATCAACAAGCAGAAAAGAACATCTTTGATATCAGGAACAAAATAAAGCTTTGTGATTGCTACAATTACTGGAGAATAAAAATAACTCACAGCAAGATCTAGAACCTCTATACAAGTTAACATCCTCCAACATTTCATTATTGATTGTTCTGGAAAATAATGAACAATTCTTTATTTGTTCAACAATACACCATAAAACATGTATACCACTGATACAAAGAGTTTATCAGCATGCAAGATTATTTCCATACATGATATTAAGTTATAGAAAACATACTGTATCATCTCCTCGGGTTACTGAGCTTAATCGTGATCTACCAGGAGTCAAGGGAGCCATACCCTGGCCACCTTCTAAGGATCCTTTTCGGTCCCAAGATGGTGAAGAAACTCCACTGCCCTTTCCTGTGGTCTTTGCCTGAGAATGAGGATGCAGAGGTGAGTTGTCAATGCTGCGATCAGAGCCCACACTCTGCCTAGAGATTCTCCTAGGGGTGTCACCAGCACTCAGACCACCATGACGATGTTGTGGAGAATCATGAGTAGGTCTTCGATTTGCAGTCTCATTCTGTGATGAAGAATCAGTTGGCCTCCTCAAATCACCATCTTCTCTACTCAGCTGCCATTCATGCTTCTGTGTTATCATGTCTGTTCCCTTTGGTCCTTCTAATTCTGATTTATTGATTCCATATCTCGAACCAACTTGCCTACGATGAGGCGATTCTTGTGTTGATTTCTGACTCATGGCATCAGAGTGCAATGGGGAGTCCATTGATCTCCGCAGATCGCCATCTTCTCTGCTAGCGCGTCTCACATGCTTTGACTTTGTTGCATCTGCTCCTTTTTGACTCTTTAAATCTGCATCCACATACTCTTGGGGATCATTTGGATTCATCTTGGTGCCTATCTTGCCCTTCCTGGCATTATCAAAGTAGACAGTGTATGGAACATCTTCCTGACTTTCCCAATTGCCAAACTTGGGCACTTGTGATCGCTGCTCAAAGAATAAATAGCCCAAGTTCGAAGGATGAGCTCTAAGAAACAATCCATTCAGCAAAAAGATCTAGGAGGCTTGGGTGGGACAAACTTCCATTTTAATTCTAAACCAGAATTACAATACTACAAAATGTCATCCAAAATTGATAAAAGGAATCAACATTGAAAAAATAAACCAGAGATGGAATTTTACCCCAGGCAAGTATATAAAACACAGTATCAGGATGAGACTCCACAAGTTCTTAAAGCTATTGCAGGAGGATGACAAAGTGCCCCACCTTACTTCTAAATTTTGACAACAAATGCCAAAGGTTACATGAAAAACCTAGAATCATTTCAACATGACAGTAAAAATTGGAAATATAGTAAGTTTTAGGAATACTATCTTCTCTCTAGCCATCAGTTTCTTCACTCAGGTTCTCAAGCAGTATCCTTATCAGAACTGTGGACTTCACAGGTTTGAGGTTTGCCTATTATAAAGCAGTGGGTTCATTGATTCCATTAATGAGCACTTTTAGTAGTCAGCATGTATTTAGTCTTAAAATCAAGTTTTAGATATGATCAACATCTGCTACTACAACCTGCTTCTGTTCCTTCCCATAATACTGTTAGCATAGATATACTTTGCAACTCTAAACCTCCTCCCTACCCCTTCCACATCATAATTCTACTCTTCAGTGTATAACTGAAAGTATTCCTTTCTCCACAAAAAAAAATAAATAAATAAAAATTCTTCACACTTCCACATTTCACCAGTTGAATTTCTGCCTCTTGATAGTAGGTACTTGTCATCAACAGCTACAAGAGCCATCTATGATTTGTCTTCCCTATGACTATGAATCTATGATAAATCATAGATAAGAGGAACAGAAGATCACACGCCCATTTGTTGGAAAAAATAAAACTTGTCCTGGTAAAAGGCTCAGAATATCCACCAGGCAGCATTACTTAAAGTATGTATCATAACCCTCTTTCCAACTAAAAAATTCCTGTTTTGCTTGAAGAGGCGTGATCTGCAATCACGCCACACCCATATGGTTCTAGAGTGAAAAATAGTGCCTGATCTTCAATTTCAAAAATATAAATAATAATTGGCAGCTAAATTGTCTATTTTGAGGACTGTGTTTCTTTTAGGATAATTTTCAAATAAAGGATGCCAAAATTCATGCAACTGCTAAAATGTGAGTTCAATTTGACACTGAAAGACTTTTTGAAAGGAAGAAACTCCATCACCATTCGCAACAGTTACAGATATATATAGCTGATAAGAAAGAAGAGTTACTGGAATATATTTGAAGAAAAGTAAGTATATCTTTTCAAACAAAAGAGGTTGTAACATAGAAGCAATCTAAGAGGCCAATTTTTTTTCCTGCCTTCATTGTTGATAATGATCATTAAGTCAATTAGATGAATTGCTGATTTTAATTTCAGAAAATTTTGGAAAGCCAGAGTAAAATCATTTTTGGTATAACAATTAGTTTCAGTAACAAGGCATTCTATTTTCTCACCTTTTCCTTCACCTTTGGTAACAGAACAGCTATCAAGTTCAGAAACTACCCTCACGAGTCCCATTCAAGAAATTTTAAGTATTATAATTCCATTCTCATAAGCCTCTCTCACCTAAATCCAAGGAAGGCATTGTTTAGAACTTCGGAAGCAACTCATCAGTTTTAATTTGTAGACATCTCTATCCATGTAATAACTCACCCACCTAAATAATAATAATAAAACACTCACCCACCTAGCTTTAACTCCTTATGATGTGATAAGCTTGTATAGCTCAAGAGTACACTGGACTAGCAAACTAAAGGAACCAAAAGCATCCACTGAACAAAACCCCATGTCAAGCCAAAATTGGAACCAAAACATTCTTAGAACCTGAAGCAATCCCTCCGTAAATGAAGTATTCGGAGTATTAACTTTCACATTTCAGACATAAGAACCAAACACAATGAACTCTATTTATCTAACAAATTAATCAGATTTTACTACCAAAAATCATATTTTTCCAGGAACAGCTATGTCTTTGCATTGTAAATTTTCACTACCAAACATGGCTAGTGAAGCTTGATATTATCGATACTTCAGCAAAGTGTGACGTCCCATAATGCTGAAGGGATCAGAGCAAGCTTGGAGGTTTGCTGTTGACGTCCCAACAGATCTTCAGCAATTTTGTACATGGTCATAATTGTATACAGTCATCAACATTCAACAACAACACAGTGGACTCATGCGAAGGATGCGAGAGTGCCATTCCATTATCAAGTATAATAATATTTTATTGCATCTGGGGAAGAACTACCCAAAAAGTGTCTCCTATCCTTAGGATGCTCACTTTAAGTAAAGAGACCAAACTCAGACTAAGCTTACACCATTCCGAATGCACATAGACAACAGCATTAGAACCAGAGTCTTTGAGCATATAAGGTAACAACGTTTAGCGTTGAGAGTTGAGTTTCAAGTCAAAAGCAACGCATAACCACAAACAAGACATCATCGCGTAACCCAAATCTAAAGGAAAAATGTCTCTCAATACTGATACATAATTAAGCCCCTTTTTGTAAAATCTCAAATAAAGAACCAAATTAGAAAAAGTAAGAAAAAGAACGCATCTAGCAATTGAACCCAAAACGTCTTAAAAACCATTTGTACCGCCTCAATAATACATAACAAAAATGGCAGTAATCCCACATCAAATCCAGCTTAGATAACACAGATTCACTTCCCAATCCACATTAGACGATAAGATAAAACCATAATTCAACTGAACCATGTTCAAAAACCATTCATAGCATACTACATCGCACCATTAGTAAACAGAAATTAAACAGATCAAGAAAGATTGTAAAACTCACAGCCATTCAAGTTTTCCCCTTCAAAGTATCAAGATAAAGAGGGGTCGAGCTGATTCAGGCACAACCCACCAAAAGGAAAACCCCAAACCGAAAAGGAACAAAAAAAAAAAAAGAAAAAAAGAAAATTGTTCACAATGAATTGTACCGTAACGGCTCAAAGCCAGCTCAGAAGACTACGCAGAAGGGAGTCTTTCTTTTGGGTTTACAGAGCATGACCGGTTGACTGGCGCCACCGGTCACATTTGACCTTAAATCTAGCTAATGTTAGTCTGAAACGCTATTTGTAGCTCAAAAACGCTATTTGTAGCTCATAAAAAGAGGTAAAATGACTAAAGTAACCCCGAACTAAGAATAATAAATTTTTAAAAGACAAATTTCGGAAAAATTCACTCGACCCATGGATGTCGCGACATGAATTTAAGTAATAACCATGGTACAAACTTTAAAATGGGACGCAAATACCATGGTACGAGAGAAAAAACGATGCGCCCGGCCATGGAGCCGAACGCATGGAGTGGGCGCCCGACCATGGAGCCGGACGCCCCATCCATGCGTCCGGCCATGGTGCCGGACGCATAAGTTGTGCGTCCGGCACCATGGCCGGACGCATGAATGGGGCGTCCGGCTCCATGGTCGGGCGCCCACTCCATGCGTCCGGCCATGGTGCCGGACGCACAACTTATGCGTCCGGCACCATGGCCGGACGCATGGATGGGGCGTCCGGCTCCATGGTCGGGCGCCCACTCTATGCGTTCGGCTCCATGGCCGGGCGCATCGTTTTTTCTCTCGTACCATGGTATTTGCGTCCCATTTTAAAGTTTGTACCATGGTTATTACTTAAATTCATGTCGCGACATCCATGGGTCGAGTGAATTTTTCCGAAATTTGTCTTTTAAAAATTTATTATTCTTAGTTCGGGGTTACTTTAGTCATTTAGGCCACACTCCATTATGCAGATTAGGAACAACATCGCGGGTGTTGGCCAGTTTTCATGGGGTTCTGCTACACTCGCTTGGCTATACAGGCAGTTAGGTATAGCCAGTAGAGGTGGCATTTCGTCTATGGCTGGATGTCTTACTTTATTACATGCCTGGATATATGAGTATTTTCCAGTATTTAGACCCCAGTCCGCGCCCATGATTGTTCCTCCGCATACCCCGCGCGCTAAATTGTGGAAGGCTGGCACCCGCGGCGACAAGGGATGGAGTATGACTGAGTACCGGGAGCAGCTCGATAGGCTGACAGTCGATGAGGTATGTTAATTAAATATTTGTTTTATTAAAATTTACATATGCGATTTGAAGTTACATAGGTATTATTTTTAATGTATTTTGACTTCATCATGTAGGTGACCTGGTTGCCATATGGGCCGGATCCTCACGTGCGCATGGAGCGGACCATTTTTAGAGGACTGATAGCATATGGCGAGTTCGTGGAGCCATATATGCCCGACAGATGCGTACGCCAGTTGGGATTCGTTCAGAGAATCCCCAATAGGATACTCCGGCCTACTGAATGTCTTAGGCCATATCATGGGAAGGCTTACAAGGTTGAGTTCGCTAAGGGAATGGCCCGGGATCTATGGGATTCGGCGGATATTTATTGCATACGGACTGATAGAGAGCGGTCCAGTCTTGAGAGTCCCGGCTCATGCGACAGCACTTACATGGCGTGGTTCGAGCAATACTCTCATCCCCGGCTTTTCCGTGACATCCCACTCAGTGACCCGAATCGCGTGCCATCGCGCGCCAATTCTGAATATGTTAGTTTTTTATTTTTTATTGAATTATAATTATAATAATGGGTTCACGTTATTTATTATAGATATTCATTTTTGGTATTTGCATTTTACAGTGGGTCAGAGAGTACGAGAGGGTCGCCCAGAGGCAGGCTGCGGCTATTAGAGATGCAGGCATCCCCCAGGCGGAGGAGTACGATGCAGAGCTGGCCAGATTGATGCATAGATGGCGCTTATCTAGATGATAGTTAGGTCATGTTGACATTATTGTAGTACATTTTCATTTGATATATTATTATTGATATATGCACATCTTGATATAATTGTTAACATTTTTGTAGTACATTTTCAGTTGATCTATTATTATAGATATATTTTGTTGTTAGTGTGTGCCAATTAGCATAGACTACGTCTACATGCATATGCACAAAATAGTATTTAAAAAAAAAAAACAATTATTTGCCTCAACATAGTCATATGTACAAAATCATGGGCATATCCCATCCCACGCTGTAATCCTATCAACAAACTCATCTGACGTTGCAAACGCCGCCAGCCTTTCATCGCGATAACGATGCCAGATGCGGATCAATGGTGGAATAGGACCATTAGGGATCAAACTTACACTAATAAAATGCATATTCCGAACGTGCGCAATGCATATTTCCTTATCCGGTCGAACGGCACCTTCTACCACCCTCAAAGGCAAGACAGAGAAACAGGAAGCTGTACTTTGATCGCTGAGATGGACGACCAATGCGTTCGCGAATGTTGCGATAGGAAATAAGTCCTCTGGTGTGTGCATCCAATATTCCATCCCACATGAAGGTTCCCGATGCATTATCCTTTGCGCTGCCCACTCTAAACCCTGCTCCTCCGGGATCTCATTCGGTGCAAAAGCAGCGAAAATATTTCTGTACACATCTTGATTACTTATAATTTCCCCGTATGCCACCATCCTAACCGTTGCCCATAAATCCTGGTTCCCGTATAAAGAATGTGCCACAGAACGAAAACCACAATTGCCATCTGACTTTACGTCCAAATACCCAGTGCAATAAGGGTGGATATACCTTGGCAATAGGGGAAAGCTACGAACCTCTTCTCTATCATCATCAAAATGCAATCTGCGACCCGATGAAGTTGATCGATGCATCATTCTCTCGAAGGTGCTCTGTGTTCTCATCACAGATGAATGTAACCTTTGACGACCGCGAGATGTTGACAAGACAGCAGGCTCACAACCACTATTCCTGTCAGGAAACACTGCTCCCTCCATTGAGACAAGCATCTGGCGCATCATTGCAGCTGGACTGTTTTCAAATCTTGGTATGATTTCCTCACGGAAATACCTGTTAATAAATATAATATGAATATAGAGGCGACATATATATATATTTTGAATATAACATGCGAATCAACAAACATACCTGAGCTCTGCAGAAATAGTATTCGAATCCACTTCAGAGGGTACGATCTGCAATCTTTGCCAAAATTCGTGAACCATGTCGACTGTGACCTTGTCGTTCGCCTCCTTCAATTTGAATAAGTCGCAAGCACAGGGAATCCCATGAGTCACCTTGCAAAAGCACCGACAGCGCTCAAACACATGATCACCCCACTTAATCATTTTATCAACCTGAATGCTGATCAAATCCATACAATGGTGCGACACATAACCATGCAACAGATCGTATGTACCCTGTAACTTGTCAGTTGGTTTCGTCGACATGGATTCCTCAAGTTTTCCCCTAAAACAACATATATACGTGTGGGTATAAATTTAAATGAAAAAATAATCAAAATATATTTTTATACAGTGTAAAAATAAATATGTAGTCTTCAAAATTAATGAATGTACCTGATATGAGATAACTGGTGCATGACATGGGCGTCAATCACACCAAAGAGCGTGTCCAGTGCTTGGGTCCCAGAATTCATCCAATCCTTCAGTGAAGCATGAGTACTCT
The DNA here is from genome assembly GCA_030378225.1 of Knoxia roxburghii. NCBI lineage: Eukaryota > Viridiplantae > Streptophyta > Magnoliopsida > Gentianales > Rubiaceae > Knoxia > Knoxia roxburghii. The sequence continues at coordinate 25,838,744 of CM059420.1, read as the reverse complement.
CGACTCGATTGCTACTGGTATTGCCAAGGTGGAGAACTTGGTTAGTCCAAGCCTTACAAATCTTCTCCTTGTGGTAAAGCCATGTACCCTCCAAGTATACGACAGCGGCACGCGCAAGAGTTGAGTAACTATCCTTGAAAAGCTGTAATAACAAACCATACTCTTGCACTGTTGGCGCATTAATAAGTTTCTTCCACATGCCTTTCACGTCGGACCTCAATTTTTCATCGCGAATCTTTTTCCTCAGCATGGCATCAACATCGCGGTCTATGTGCCACAAACACAACAGGTGTTGTGAATGTGGAAAATGATCCGCTATAGGCTGAAGCAACCCCATCTCTCGATCTGAGACTATTGCACTTGGTATTTTCTCTTCATCCAACAAAAGCCTCAAATTCGACATCACCCAATCATAGGTATCTCTTGACTCATCTCTCAAAATGGCAAATGCAATATTGAAATTCGTATTGGTAGGAGTCATACCTATTATCTGGAAGAGTGGCATCTTGTACTTATTTGTCTTGTAAGTTGAATCCACCACAATAACCCAATAATATCGGTTGAACATCTGGATGGATACTGGATGCGCCATAAATGCATGAGTGATCGCATTAGTGCCAGGTTCCTTCAGAGTCCGCACCATATAATGCTTCTCAATAGCCAAACGAACAAATTCTTCACCAATATCTCGACCTTCCAACTGTGATCTCCTGTTCTGCGACTTGTTATTGGTAATATGCCTGATTGTCACATTGTCTCTGGGAAACTCCGCATCAATCATTGCCTTCACCATTTTTGGCTTAACATTTGCTTTATCCAACCGATTAGCCAAAACCCTTGCATCATCGCTCATGAAACTAAATTGCCTGTGACCCTCTGCATAGACTATCCCATGATGGTTATGTGTCGACTCATACCCAGGAAATACTCGGATCCACCAACCATAATGCGGTATTTGCAAGCAATATAATTTGAACGGGCAACCACATCCTTTGCGCTTTGTATGCTGCCTTTGTGTCGGTGCAGGGCCTTGATCAATAGGATTTCTGAAGCGCGCGCACCGATATGTGACCCCATTCCTCTTTGGATTCCACCCTGCGCAAATCAGCTCGAACCGTAATTCCATAGCTACTTCCTTGCAATGCTCGAAGGCCTTTTCTTCAGTAGCAAAGTATACAGGCGAGGAAAAAAGTGCGCTCAAATCTTGCGACAAATCAGGAATTTCAACTGGATCCTGCATAATTTATAACAATAACGTAAGTTCAATTTTTCAATAAAAAAAATAAAAAATACAAATGAATAATTACAATATTAACACTGACGAATACTACGAAATAATATATAATACAATATTCTTTAAATATAGCAAGCATGGCAGAAACGCCATTTTGGGCGTGTGTACCAAGGTATCACACGCCCAAATTGGAAGTTTGCGCCATGGAACAGACGCCCAAAGTGGGCGTTTGTTCCATGGAACAGACGCCCAAAGTGGGCGTTTGTTCCATGGAACAGACGCCCACTTTGGGCGTTTCTGCCATGGCAGAAACGCCCAAAGTGGGCGTTTGCACCATGGAACAAACGCTAGGCGTTTGTTCCATGGCAGAAACGCCCACTTTGGGCGTTTCTGCCATGGAACAAACGCCTAGCGTTTGTTCCATGGCATTCCCACCCATCTTTCAGTCCATGGTGCACACGCCCACTTTTTCGTTCCCATCCATGGTATCCGCGACCACATTTTTTTTCCTTACCATGGACATCACTTCTTCTTTGGGCGTTTGCACCATGGAAAATGCGCCCAAACTAGGCGTGTGTACCATGGAATTCGCTAACAAATCGAACGACAAAAAAAAAAAACGTCAAAAACGTACCATTTTCCCGAGAATTTTCGACCAATGCGTTCGCTTCAACGTAAATATACGACGATTGTGAAGTTTTCTGCAATATTTCTATTTTATGTAGAGTGTTTTTGGATTGTGAAATGAATTTATAGTATGTTTTCAATGAAGGATAAAGTTGGAAGTTTACAAAATATTTTGAGCTACAAATAGCGTTTTTGAGCTACAAATAGTAACACCCAATGTTAGTCTAGATTTTATCTTTTTACCACGTGACACGTGCTAGGTGATTGACGGCACGTGCTCTTGCCGGCTACTTTGATTTTGTGCGTTGTACTCGAACACAACCAACATGATTATGCTTGGTTCATTAAACTTGGGAATTTGAGAACTTTTAAAATTATTATTTCATTTCTAGAAAAATTGATGTGAATCCTTCAAGGAAACATGTTACGATGATAGTGATACTGTCCAGTTGATATGCTCTCGAGGGATAAATCAAAGGGTGCCCGATCTTGCTATCTATTCTTTTAGTTATCCAAAGAATATTCAACCTACAACTAAAAAACCAAAATCAGGGGGTATCTAATCCTATTAAAATAGAGATTGAAAACAAATCCTAAACTAATTCAATTTAGCCTTATAATTTTCGAGCAAATAGACTAGGAGTGCATTTACTTGGAGGCAATCAGAATTTGATAATTCAACAATCATTAAAGGAATCTAATTGCCTTTGACTTGTTTGTTAATATTCATTAAAGGAATCTAATCGTCTTTGATTATATAAAGATAATTATATAAAATAATGAAATTAGTCAGATTAATTCATGTGTAAATCAGATTACGTTAGCTTTTGATTTTACTATTTGGAAAGGTAGTAATCAGAATCAGTTTACGATTGCCCCATTCCTATTGCCTCCAAATAAACACACCCTAGTAGTACAAAGCAAATAAAATCCTATTACTAAAGGAAAAACTCAACTAGTCCTATTATAAATAGGATACACTTCTAAAACCTTCTTTAACTACTAAGACATAAAATAAAAAACCTATAAGGAAGTGGACATATGGATGTCAAATAGGCTTAGGGAGAGGGACTTGTGCACAAATTCCTCTTCAGTTGTGGAACAATTGGTTTCCTTTAATTGGGCTTTAATCCATCAACTAATCGTCTCTTCAAGTCAATCTTCTATCAGACTCGATAAACTAACGGGTTTGGGTCTCGAGTTAAGAAGTTGGGTCTGGGCTTGTTGGTTAGTTTTGCTCGATCAACAACTTTGAAGCTTCTTCAACCTTTTTAGTTATGTTTCTCATCATGGGTACAACGATGTCTATTAATGAATCTCTTTTGTACACATTAGGATCCATAGTAATGATCTGTTAGGTTTGAATACTGAAGCTATGCTTGTATTTATACTATTTCCCAGTTAATATATCGATTAAAAGTTTTAGTTTATATGTTGTGCATATATTGTCCATTTATATTATGTAATTAGATGATGAGGTGTCTGGTGTGACACAGTAGATCTCATCATTGGTTAAAAAACATAATATATAAATGAGGTTCGTAACCGAGATAATTTTGGACACACTGTCGGTTTAGGTTATTGTGTGATTCAAAAATTGGTTTGTCTAAACTAATTGAATCATATAGATATGACCGGGGCATATTGAACTTGACCATTTAGGATGAATTGTCTTATACTAATTTAATAGACTATCAATTATTTGTATTCTATCTCTTAATCCCTAGACTTGAGCGGGTATGAGGATTAGACATATTGTACTTTGATCTGCCAAAGGATGAGGTCATTTGTGGCTAATAGTCTCGGTAGGTTGGGTGCGCGTGTTTAGTTACTTGGTGTGATGTTGCTTGTCGAAAGGAAACAATGTACCGGTGCGTCCGGGGGTATGGTGCTCCCGAGATGAGCTCGTTATGTTTATTATACTAAATCTGGCCGGTGGACTTATGTCCGGTATAGTAAAAAGGTCGAGTGGAACTAATCTCAGATTATTAGATGTTAATTAATTAATTTATCAGTAAATTAATAAATTAACAAGCACTATATCTTTGATGTGGGGAGATTAAAGAATAATTAAATTAGTTGTTTCGGAAGCAATTCTTGTGTAGGATGGTAGTGCCAAAATTAATCCGTTAGTGGTGCGATTAATTTTGTAGTGAGTTAATTGATTAAGTAGAATTGATTAATTAATTAATTATTTCTAAGGGTTAATTAAGTAATTAACAAAGTAGAATTAATTAATTAATTAATTAAATCTTAAGTTTCAATTAGAATTAGGAAATCCTAGAGATTAGGAAATCTAATTGGATTTGGATTATCCTATTAGATTAGTTACCTAATTGGATTTGGAAACTAATTACCTAAACCCATTAGGAATGTCAATCCTAAACCAACTTGTGGTCCCTCTTGTAACTCTATAAATAGACAAGAGATAAGCAATTCTAAAACACACAATTCATAAGTTTTCAAAACAAGAAAACTAGAGAGAGAATTTAGAGAGGGAAAATAAGTTTCTCTCTCGAGGTCAATTCTCCTAGGCGGCAGCGGCAAGGATCACCTACGGCCAGAAAATATTTCCGGCGGCAAACGGCGGTTTTTTCGGTGGCGGTCGGAGAAATTCCAGCGAGACGCAGCAGCTGTTGAAGCTGTTTTCCGATGTGTTTTTGTGGATTGTGGTGATTGCTGATCAATTGTTCGTCAGATCGTTGCCCACACAACGTACGATCAAAGTCTTGAGTCATACAAGAGAATCGCCTGAGTTTACGCTTCAAAAGGTACTTCTAAACTTCCGTTGTAATTAAAAATTATTTGTTGCGTGATAAATTGAATAAGTGCAAACCAATATCCTGCGCAATGTTATTTCAAGCAAGGGTTGGAATAGTGATTGTGCTAGAGTCTAGGTCTGGTCAAGAATTCTAATTCTGGAATGCATAACACAAAAGTAAATTTTTGACCGGGCCCAGACAAATAATCTTTCAATTGTTATCAGAGCCTGGTTTTGGTTTTGTGCTTGTTCGATCTGTTACATGGTTTTGTTTGCAGTTGGTTTAGAAATCCTGGCTATTATGGTTGCGTTTGTATATTTTGGTTTTTATGAATGTTTGTAATAGTAAAACCACGTGCTGGAAGCCGTGTAAGATTAGATCAAATTTGTAGAGGATTTTTTCTATGTAATTTCGATTTTATTTTCTGAGATGCCTTGTAGTAGGAAAATTTATTATGTAATCGAAGGCGTTATGGTGTTCGACTTGAATTCTTGGGTTTTGGTTTATCGTTAATTCGTAGAAAACCCAGAATGAATTGCAAGAAGGAGGAATCGGAAGGGGGAATAGCGCCGGCGATGACTTGTCGGCGGGAGCTGTCGGCAGTGCGAGGCACCAACTGCGTGTAGGCCCATTATGGGCTGCGCACGCGCGGCCCGTTTGGCTCGCGCCTGCGGCCCGTTTTTCATCCAGTGTTCCTTTTTTTTTTTGGAAATTTGACTTTTCAAGACTCAATCCATCGAGTGGCGTGACGGGACACGAGATCAAGGCAGAAGATGGAAGTGATTAAAACCTTAATAGTCGAGAAATTTATTTTACGCATTTATTTTCCGTATTTATAGTTTTTATTTTTATGCTTTAAATTTTTGTGGTGTATTTTAGATGCATAATATTAAAGCATGCTTGTTTTATGTTTGCACATAATTTAGGATTAGTTAATTGCATGTTAAAACCGGAAAAACCCTCGTTTTAGAAATCTAAGTGGGAGCGGGTTGGTTAATATTCCCACAGCCTCCATTACGAATTCATATGTGATGTGGCTGGACTTGCGCATTGGCATTAGGGCCTTCCTCCATATCGGATGAGTCCAACCATAAGATCACTAGCTTATGAATTTCTAAGTAAGATGACTAGAGTGAATTAAACTAGGATAAATGCGATACCCTCTCCATCCGAGGCGCACTATCCTGAGGTAACAAGCTCAGAAGTCACGTAATGGCACACATTTAGTGTACGATTTGTAGTATTCCTCCCATCGAGGTTACGCTGCTTATTTGTACGGCTGAAAGGCACTGACTATTAACTACATTGATCAATAGATTGTTTGGTCAGATAGTGTAGTTAATAAACCTAGTTCTGCTCAAACGAATGTGGGTTAGAGTAAACGTCCACACTATTGTGGCTTACGAAAATCCCGGTGAATGAGATGTCAGTGGACTTAATGATTGTTTGAGGGAAGTCAATAATTATAGAATTTGTGTTTTTTTGAAATTCTAGGCTTAAATACTGAAACATTGTCTGTTTATTTAATTTACAGTCTTCGATATGGCATTTAATCCGTTAGCTACGATACTGAAAGACAACAAACTAACCGGTCTAAACTATGTCGATTGGAGTCAGAATTTGGACATTGTTCTAACGGCTGAGCAGTATAAGTTTGTGTTCACCGAAGTCTGTCCAGATATGCCTAATGATGAATCTCCTCAAGAAGATAGGGATGCCTATGCAAGGTGGAGAAAAGCGGGTGAGATGGCGAGGTGTTACATTCTGGCCTCTGTGTCTAATGTTCTGCAACATCAGCTTCATCCCATGATCTCTGCCTTTAACATGATGGCACACCTAAGAGAAATGTTTGCTCATCAAGGCAGGACCGGCTAGGCAAGCAGCCATGAGGAAAATCATGAATACCAGAATGACTGAGGGCTCATCGGTGAGAGATTGTGTGCTTCACATGATCAGCAACATCAATGAGATAGAGGTATCAGGAGGTGAAATTGATCCTGAGAGTCAGATCGATATCATCCTCCAGAGTTTACCCTCTAGTTTTGAGCAGTTTCGATAAACTACAACATGAACCAAAGAGTTTATACTCTTCCCGAGCTCTTAACAGCATTGGTATCAGCCGAAGGCATCTTTCACGAGAAGAAGCAACCTTTGGTTACAGTGAAGGCTTCTAGTTCTTCTTCTGCGCCTAAAGGCAAGAACAAGAAGAAGAAGAATGCCAAGAAACGTGCTACCAAGCCAGACATCACAAAGAAGAATAAGCCTAAAGGTAAATACTTCAAGTGCTGTAAAACGGGACATTGGAAATCGGATTGTCCAAAGCTCAAAGGTACGATAGTTTCTGCTTTAATTCCTGAGACGTGTTTAGCGGCGATTCCCCCAGATACTTGGTGTGTGGATTCAGGCACCACTGACCATGTTTGTAATTCTTTGCAGGGGTTCCAAGTAACCCGGAAGCTTAGAGAAGGCGAGCTGGAAATCTACTTGGGCGACACTACAAGAGTGTTAGTGAAAGCAGTGGGAGTAGTTAGTTTAATTTTCGAAAATTCTAGACTAGATTTACCAAATTGTCTTTATGTACCGAGTTTTAGAAAGAACCTTATTTCAGTTTCTAAACTCTTAATGAATGGTTACAAATTTATTTTTTTTGATAATTCTGGTGTTGTTAGAAAAGATGACAAACTTGTTTGTTCTGGTTCATTAGTAGACAATTTATTTGTGGTTAAATCAAACTCCCCTGTTGTGCAAAACATAGAAGTAAATAGCGCATCATCTAACAGTAATAAGAGGAAAGAACCTTTTGAAATGAATCAAACCTATCTTTGGCATCTCAGGCTAGGTTATATAAACCTTTGTAGGATTCAAAGGTTAATCAATGATGGACCTCTAAGTTCATTAGAGATTGACAGTTATTCAACCAGTGAATCGTGCTTGGAAGGTAAGATGACCAAGAGACCTTTTAAAGCAAAAAGTTATAGAGCCAAAGAAGTATTAGAGTTGATTCACTCTGACTTGTGTGGACTAATGCTGGTCCAAGCACGAGGTGGGTTTGAGTATTTTGTGACGTTCACAGATGATTACTCAAGGTACGATACATTTACCTAATGCGCCACAAGTCCGAATGCCTTAGTAAATTTAAAGAGTATCGGGCAGATGTGGAGAAGTATCATGGTAAGAGTATCAAGACACTGTGATAGGATTATGGTGGTGAGTACCCATCTCACGAATTTTGAGAATATCTCAGTGAGGTCAAAATTCAGTCTCAGTTGTCTGCACTGGCACACCACAACAAAACGGTGTAGCAGAAAAAAGGAACTGAACTCTCATGGAAATGGTTAAGTCAATGATGAGCTATAGTGATTTGCCGAGTTCATTCGGGGGGTATGCCTTAGAAACTGCAATGTACATTCTAAATCTTGTACCATCTAAAACCGTGCCTTCAACCCTTACAGAGTTGTGGAACGGGCGCAAGCCCAGTTTAAGACATCTCAGAATTTCGGGTTGTCCAGCACATGTGCTTAATGCAGATACGACTAAGTTAGATGTAAGAACAAAAGTAATGCTGTTTGTAGGATATCCTAGAGGAACGAATGGTGGTCTGTTTTATAGTCCTAAATATCAGAAGGTGATAGTTAGCACTAACGCCAGATTTTTAGAGGGAGACTATATTATAGATCACAAGCTCAAGAGCAAGATAGTACTAGAAGACTTAGGAAACAATCTGATTATCCTGATGCACCAACACAAGTAGATACACCACACACTGCACAAGATATCACAAATGATGCGCCTGCACAGGTGGTGCCTCGTCGTAGTGGGAGGGTTGTAAGACAGCCCGAGTGGTTCATTGGTGTAGGACAGGTGTGTGACTTCATCCCCGGTGTGCCTAAACCTGATCGTATTAACTAAAATGAGGCTCTCCAAGATAAAGATGCAGAATCTTGGCCAAAAGCAATAATATCCGGATGGGGTCGATGGACCACAATCAAGTCTGGGAGCTTGTGGACCTACCTAATGGTTGTAAACCCATTGGATGTAAGTGGGTCTACAAACGCAAGAGAGGACATGATGGAAAGGTTGAAACCTTTAAAGCTAGGTTTGTGGCGAAGGGGTATACTCAGAAAGAGGGAATCGATTATGAGGAAACCTTCTCCCCGGTGGCCATTCTTAAGTCAATCCGGATTCTCTTAGCCATAGCTGCTCATTTAGATTATGAGATATGACAGATAGATGTCAAGACAGCTTTCCTTAATGGAAGTCTTGAGAAAACCATCTTCATGCAGCAACCAGAGGGATTCGTTGAAAAAGGCCAAGAGCATAAGGTTTGCAGGTTTAAGAGGTCCATTTACGGACTTAAGCAGGCATCCAGATCTTGGAACATCTGGTTTGATGAGGTGATCCAATCCTATGGATTTACTCAATGTCCGGATAAACAATGTGTGTACCACAGACGTGATGGAGATGCTGTGGTGTTTCTTGTGCTTTACGTAGATGACATTTCACTAATTGGCAACAATAAAAAAGTGTTATCAGACGTAAAGGCATGGCTGTCTAAACAGTTTGACATGAAAGACTTAGGAGAAGCGGGACATATCCTTGGGATCAAGATAATTCGAGATCGTAGGAAACGTTCACTAACGCTCTGTTAAGCTTCATACATAAACGCGATTCTGGCCCATTTTAACATGCAGAACTCTAAGAAAGGGTTTTTTTACCTTTCAGACACGGAGTGCATTTGTCTAAAGAGCAGTCTCCCAAGACTGTTGAGGAGATAGAAGCCATGAAGACAGTTCCTTATGCTTCAGCAGTAGGAAGTCTCATATATGCGATGTTATGTACGAGGCCTGATATCTGTTATGCCATTGGTATTGTAAGCAGATATCAAAGTAAACCCGAAAATGCTAATTTGGAGGCAGTAAAATGCATTCTCAAGTATTTGCGCAGAACGAGTGACCAAGTCCTGGTCTATCAGGCGCCTGAGCTGATACCCTGAGGTTACACAGATTCAGATTTCCAAGGTGACAGGGACAATAGCAAGTCTATGTCAGGGTATGTGTTTACTTTGGGAGGTGGAGCCATAGTTTGGCGGAGTGTATAGCAGGATTGCGTGGCAGACTCTACCATGGAGGCTGAATACGTTGCAGCATCAGAGGCAACGAAAGAAGTAGTGTGGTTCAAGAACTTCCTAGTGGACTTAGATGTGATTCCTGGTTTGCAGAAGTAGATCACAGTGTACTGTGTTAAGAATGGTGCAGTAGCAAACTCTAAGGAACCACGAGCCCACAAGGAGAGTAAGCATATACAGCGCAAGTACCACCTAATACGAGACATCGTCAAAAGGGAAGACGTAGTCATGGCGAAGATAGCATCAGAAGATAACCTTGCAGATCCTTTCACCAAAATATTGACTGCAAAAGTCTTTGAGACTCACGTGGAGGGCATGGGGATCAGATACTTAGTAGAGCCATGATAGTTTTTCTAGTTGTATTTTAGTTGTAAAGATTAAATGTAGTTTTATACGTAAAGGACAACTTAAGTATTAGTGGGAGATTGTTAGGTTTGAATAATAAAGCTATACTTGTATTATACTATTTTCCAGTTAATATATCAATTAAATGTTTTAGTTTATATGTTGCACATATATCGTCCATTTATATTGTGTAATTAGATGATGAGGTGTCTGGTGTGACACAGTAGATCTCATCATTGTTAAAAGACATAATATATAAATGAGGTTCGTAACCGAGACAGTTTTGAACACACTGTCGGTTTAGGTTATTATGTGATTCAGAAATTGGTTTGTCTAAATTAATTGAATCATATAAATATGCCCGGGGCATATTGAACTTGACCATTTAGGATGAATTGTCATATACTGATTTAATAGACAATTCATTCCTTGTATTCTATCTCTTAATCCATAGACTTGAGCGGGCATAAGGATTAGACATAATGTACTTTGATATGCCAAAGGGTGAGGTCATTTGTGGCCAATAGTCTCGGTAGGTTGGGTGCACTTGTTTAGTTTCTTGGTGTGCTGTAACTTGTCGAAAGGAAACCATGTACCAGTGCGTCTGGGGTGATGGTGCTCCCGAGATGAGCTCGTTATGTTTATTATACTAAACCCGACCGGTGGACTTATGTCCGATATAGTAAAGAGGCCAAGTGGTACTAATCTCAGATTATAAAAAGTTAATTAATTAATTTATCAGTAAATTAATAATTAACGAGCACTATATTTTTGATGTGGGGAGATTAAGAATAATTAAATTAGTTGTTCCGAAAGCAATTCTGGTGTAGGATGGTAGTGCCAAAATTAATCCGTTAGTGGTACAACTAATTTTGTAGTGGGTTAATTATTCCTTAGGGTTAATTAAGTAATTAACAAAGTGGAATTATTTAATTAATTAATTAAGTCTTAAGTTTCAATTAGAATTAGGAAATCTTAGAGATTAGGAAATCTAATTGGATTTGGATTATCCTATTAGATTAGTTACCGAATTGAATTTGAAACTAATTATCTAAACCCGTTAGGAAGGCCAATCCTAAACCAACTTGGGGTCTCTCTTGTTATTCAATAAATAGACAAGAGATTAGCAATTGTAAAACACACAATTCATAAGTTTTCAAGACAGGAAAACTAGAGAGATAATTTCGAGAGAAAGAAATAAAACAAGTTTCTCTCTCGAGGTTAATTCTCCCAGGCGGCGACGGCAAGGATCACTGGCGGCCGACAAATATTTCCGGTGGCAGGCGGCGGTTTTTCCGGCGGCGGTCAGAGAAATTTCGGCGAGACGCTGCAGCTGTTGAAGCTGTTTTCCGACGTGTTTTTGTGGATTGTGGTGATTGCTGATCAATTGTTGGTCAGATTGTTGCCCACACAACGTACGATTAAAGTCTTGAGTCATACAAGGGAATCACTTGAGTTTACGCTTCAAAAGGTACTTCTAAACCTCCGCTTTAGTTAGAAATTATTTATTGTGTAATAAATCGAATAAGTGCATACCACGATCCTGTGCAATGTTATTTCAAGCAAGGGTTGGAATAGCGATTGTGCAAGAGTCTAGGCCTGGTCAAGAATTTTGATTCTTGAATACATAGCACGAAAGTGAATTTTTGACCGGGCGTTGGCAGATAATCTTTCATGATCCCTATATGACTTTTTCATATTTCCCCTTGTGTTCTTACGAATTTGCGCCAATTCAGTGGGAGAGGAAGAATGGGCGTGTACTCCTTCTTCTTATGGCAGAGGATAGTCTATTATAATGTCCTCAACATTCCCTCCGTGCCGAAAAGGATTCGTTCTCGAATCTAACAAATCTGTATGATCAAACAATGACAAATCAGCAACATTGAATGTAGCAGAGACATTATACTCACCGGGGAGTTCTATTTTGTTAGCATTATTGTTGAGGCACTGTAACACTTTGAAAGGACCATCTCCTCTTGTGATTTAATTTAGTCCTTCTAACTGTAAGAAATATTTCTTTTTGCATGTGAACCTGATGTGCTAAAATAACAACACAAATAAAACCTTTTTAACACACTAAAGGACAAAAAATCCTATCTTATGTAGCGAGGGTGTCGAACCATAAGGAGCACTAAGCACTCGTGTATCTAGCAGGATCAAAATATGCAAGCAGCAAATAACCAAACAGATTTGATTTATGAAGAGAAAGAAACAAAATGCAGAAAATATAAATTGATATGATGTAAGAAGAGTGATTTAGCCACCGTCAGTCTTAGCTCGTAACCTTTCTACATTGATTTATTACTTCCTTAAAGGCTTACGCCGGTCTGTTAATCAGATCTAGATTTACTCGCTTCTACTGCCCCTGATGTTGGATTTGAATACTAAAGCTTTGCTTGTATTAAACAATTTCCTAGTTTATATATATATCGATTAAATGTTTTAGTTAAATTTTTTTATGTTTTACATATGTTGTCCATTTATATTATGTAATTAGATAATGAGATGTCTGGTATGACACAGAACATCTCATCATTGGTTAAAAGACATAATATATAAATGAGGTTCGTAACTGAGACAATTTTTGACACACTGTCAGTTTAAGTTATTATGTGATTATGAAATTAGTTTGTCTAAACTAATTGAATCATATAGATAATATCGGGGCATATTGAACTTGAGATGAATTGTCTTGTACTAATTTAATAGACTATTCGATCCTAGTATTATATCTCTAAATTCCTAGACTTGAGCAGACATGAGGAATAGACAGTGTATTTTAATCTGCCAATGAGTGAGGTCACTTGAGGCCAATAGTCTCGGTGGGTTTGGTGCGCGTGTTTGATTGTTTGGAGTGCTATTACTTGTCGAAAGGAAACCATGTACCAGTCCATTTGGGGTGATGTTGCTCCCGAGATGAGCTCGTTATGTTTATTATACAAAACCCGGCCTGTGGGCTTATGTTCGGTATAGTAAAAAGGTCAAGTGGTACTAGTCCCGGATTACAAAAAGTTAATAAATTAATTTATCAGTAAATTAATAAATTGACGAGCACTATATCTTTGATGTGAGGAGATTAAAGAATAATTAATTTAGTTGTTCCTGAAGCAATTCTGGTGTAGGATGTGTTAGGTTTGAATACTGAAACTATGCTTGTATTATACTATTTCCCAGTTAATATATCGATTGAATGTTTTGGTCTATATGTTGTGCAAATTTCGTCCATTTATATTATGTAATTAGATGATGAGGTGTCCGGTGTAACACAGTAGATCTCATCATTGGTTTAAAAGACATAACATATAAATGAGGTTTGTAACCGAGACAATTTTGGACACACTGTCGATTTAGGTTATTATGTGATTCAGAAATTGGTTTGTCTAGACTAATTGAATCATATAGATATGTCCGAGACATATTGAACTTGACCATTTAGGATGAATTGTCTTATACTGATTTAATAGACAATTCATTCCTTGTATGCTATCTCTTAATCCCTAGACTTGAGCGGGCATGAGGATTAGATATAGTGTACTTTGATCTGCCAAAGGGTGTCATTTGTGGCCAATAGACTCGGTAGGTTGGGTGCGCGTGTTTAGTGACTGGTGTGCTACTGCTTGTCGAAAGGAAACCATGTACCGGTGCGTCCGGGGTGATGGTGCTCCCAAAATGAGCTCGTTATGTTTATTATACTAAACCTAGCCGATGGACTTATGTCCGATATAGTAAGAAGATCGAGTGGTACTAATCTCAGATTATAAGAAGTTAATTAATTAATTTATTAGTAAATTAATAAATTAACGAGCACTATATCTTTGATATGAGGAGATTAAAAAATAATTAATTTAGTTGTTCCGGAAGCAATTCTGATGTAGGATGGTAGTGCCAAAATTAATCCGTTAGTGGTATGATTAATTTTGTAGTGGGTTAATTAATTAATTATTTGCTAAGGATTAATTAAGTAATTAACAAAGTGAAATTATTTAATTAATTAATTAAGTCTTAAGTTTCAGTTAGAATTAGGAAATCAAAGTGATTAGGAAATCTAATTGGATTTGGATTATCCTATTAGATTAGTTACCTAATTGAATTTGGAAACTAATTAATTACCTAAACCCATTAGGAAGGCCAATCCTAAACCAACTTGGGTCTCTCTTGTTACTCTATAAATAGACAAGATATTAGCAATTCTACATACACAATTCATAAGTTTTGAATACATGAAAACTAGAAAGATAAAATCCTAAAGAGAGAAACTAATTATTTCTCCTAAAAGTTAGATTTTTGAGGATCCTAGCGGCGGCCCTCTCTCCTAGAACAAGCGGCTGGTTGTTTTCCAAACTTCTCAGCGGCGCGTGGATTTCCGAGGGCATTGGCGCGTGGATATCGGCAGCGCGTGAAGTTACACGCGCAGGCGGCTTGGTTGCTGGATTTTTTTGGCTACTCAATTGTGTTGGATTGCTAATCATTTGGTTCGTTGCCCACACAACGTTGAGCCTGTCTTGAGTCATACAAACGATTACCTGAGTTTACGCTTCAAAAGGTATTTCTAAACTTCCGCTTTAATTAGAAATTATTTGTTGCGTGATAAATCGAATAAGTGCAAACCAAGATCCTGCGCAATGTTATTTCAAGCAAGGTTTGGAATAGCGATTGTGCTAGAGTCTAGGCTTGGTCAAGAGTTCTGATTCTGGAATGCATAGCACGAAAGTGAATTTTTGTCTGGGCCCGGGCAGATAATCTTTCAGAATGGTACTGCCATATTTTATCCGTTAGTGGTACGATTAATTATGTAGTGGGTTAATTGGTAAAGTAGAATTAATTATTTAATTAATTATTTCTAAGGGTTAATTAGTAATTAACAAAGTGGAATTATTTAATAAATTAATTAAGTCTTAAAGTTCAATTGGAATTAGGAAATCCAAGACATTAGAAAATGTATTTGGATTTTGGAATCTAATTAGATTTGGTTACTAATTGGATTTGGAAACTAATTAAGAAACCTAAACCCATTGGGAATGCCAATCCTAAACCAACTTGGGGTCTCTCTTGTAACTCTATAAATAGACAAGAGATTAGAAATTCATATTACACAATTCATAGTTTCATAATTCAAGAAACTAGAGAGAGAAATTAAGAAATTTCTCCCTCAAAGTCGGTTTTGTGAAGCTAGGTGGCAGCGGGAAAATCTCCAGCAGTAGCGAACAGTTTTTCCTCTCTCGGACCACCAACTGCGCGTCAATTTCACGTTCGACAACTGGCGGCTCTTGGGCGGTGCGTGACCCTCACGCGCGGCGGCAACGGCGGCAGACTTTCGGGCTTCTAGCTTGGTTTTTCGAGCTATTCTTTTGTGGTCCTTTGCTGATCGTTGGTTCGTTGCCCACATAATATACGAGTTGGTCTTGAGTCATACAAGCGATCACCTATGTACACGTTTCAAAATGTAATTCTTAAATTTTCGCTTTAATTAAGAATTTATTGTTGCGTGACAAATCGAATATGTAGAAGCTAAGATCATGCGCAATGGTATTTCAAGCAAGGGTTGGAATAGTAATTGTGCTAGAGCCTAGGCCTGGTCAAGAGTTTCGATTTTGAAATGCGTAGCACAAAAGTAAATTTTTTACTGGGCCCGAGCAGATAATCTTTCACCTGGGACAGAACCGCCTGGAGTAGTACATAAGCAGATTGTTGGGTTTAAATACTAAAGCTTTGCTTGTATTAAACTATTTCCCAGATATATCAATTAAATATTTTAGTTAAATTTTTTATATGTTTTTATATATGTCGTCTATTTATATTAGGTAATTAGATGACGAGGTGTCTGGTGTGACACAGTAGATCTCATCATTTGCTAAAAGATATAATATATAAATGAGGTTCGTAACCGAGACAGTTTTGGACGCACTGTCAGTTTAGGTTATTGTGTGATTCAGAAATTGGTTTGTCTAAGCTAATTGAATCATATAGATATGCCCGAGGCATATTGAACTTGACCATTTAGCAATTCACAATACACAATTCAGAAGTTTTCAAGACAAGAAAACTAGAGAGAGAAAACCTAGAGAGAGAACTCAAAGAATTTTTCCTCGAAGTCGGTCTTCCCTCTCAGGCGGCGGCAACAGCAAAGATCTCCGGTAGCCGGCAAATATTCTCGTCGACAAGCATCTGTTTTTTCGACAGCAATTTGCAGCGGCGGTCGGAGGAATTCTGGTGAAGTGCTGCGGCAGTTGGAGCTATTTTTCGGCGAGTTTTTTTGGTGATTGCTGATCGTTGGTTCTTTGATTCGTTGCCTACACAACGTACGAGCTGATCTTGAGTCATACAAGCGATCTATTAGTTTTGAATACAGAAAAGCTATGGCTTGTATCAAAAACTAATATCCACAGATGACATATCATTTTGTTTCAGTATTAAATTGTTCCATTATGTCATAAAACTAGATAACGGGGTGTGGAAAGACACAGCAGATACCGTTATTGGTTAAAGTATTGATATATAAAAAGTATGCTTGTAACTGAGATAGTCTGAACATACTATTGGTATAAGTTATTGTGTGGTTTGGAAATTAGTTTATCTAGACTAATTAAATCACACGGATATGCCCGGGGCATATTGAGCACGACTAGTTTGGATAAAATTGACTTGTACTGACCGGCGTAGTCAATTCGGTCCTAGTATTCAGTCTCTCAATCCCGAGATTGGGACGGGCGTGAGAGTTAGATATCGTATGCTTTGATGTGCCAAAGAGTGCGGTCAATTGAGGCCTATACCTCGGTAGGTTGGGTATGTGGTGTTTAGCTTCTTACGTGCTGTTGCTAGTCGGGGGAATCCACGTACCGATTCGTCGGGTTGATGGCGCTCCCGAGATGAGCTCCTAAGGTTTATTATACTAAATCTGGCCAGTGAACTTTACGTCCGGTATAATAAGAAGGTCGAGTGGTACTAATCTCGAATACCAGGAAGTCGGTGAATTAGCTTGTCAGTAAATTGATAAACCGACGAGCACTAGATCTTTGATGTGAGGAGATAGAAGAAAATATAGTGGCGCGATGTAAAGTCGTTTTTGAGCGGTAGTTCCATAATTGGTCCGTTAGTGGTACGACTAATTATGTGTTTGACTAATCGATAAAGTAAATTAATTAATCCTAAAGGTTTGATTAATATTTAATTGACAAAGTGGATTAAGAAAATTAATTCTATATGAATTAATTAATCCTAAGGGTTCGATTAAATTAAATTAACAAAGTGGGTTAAAGATTTAATTCAAAAGGATCGATTGCAGTTGACTAGTCTAGGAAAGACTAAGGAGTCAACGAAAGTCAAACTAAAAGGCCCAACTCAAAGGCCCATTAGGTCTCTTTAGAAGCTCCCTATAAATATCCCTTGTTAGGCAACTTACAAGACATAAGAAACTTGGAGGCCAAGTTTAGCCTAGTGAGAGAAAATCTATTCTAGAGTGAGAACTTTGTCTTCCTCGCTAAGTTTCTCCTCGAAGTCGACTAGGATAACTTTTCTTTCTTCGAAAAACTTAAGCCCATCGGATTTTATCATTGAGCCCGTCGGATTTTTTGGTTAAAAACCATCGCTGCAGTCGGTTTATTTTTAGCGCCGCCGTGACTCTTCATATTTTGGCGACCGTTAGACTTCTAGCGTGCTTGAGCCGGCAACCCCGTGTTGATCTCTCATTGGGCTGGTGATCCACGGTGGAAGCTGTACAGATCACGGTTAGAATCGGCGGTCAGAGCAGCCAGAGTTCTTGCGCAATCCGGCGGCCGAAGGTGGTAGTTGAGGGAGTTTCCGAGCAAATCTGTTTTGCATAGATTTAAGTTTTTTCGAAACAAGTTTCTTGGGATTTCTTCTTTTTGCCTTGGGCTACTCCATAGACACTAGCCCACACTAGTTCGGAGTCGAATTGGAGTTATTCTTCAGATTTCTTGTGGAATTCGTTTGCCCGAAGTTTTTGATTTCTTTTTGCTAAGGACTTCGCTACAAAGGTATAATCTTTGAACTTTCCACTTTAGTTAAAGATTGTATTTTTGTGTCCCAATTAATAAATTAAATAAGTATAAGCCTAGATCCGTTCATGGAAAAATGAATTTGAGCCTGAGCTTTGTCGAAAGCTTCCGATTCTGGAATGTACTGCACGAAAGTGAGGTTTTCGATTTAGCCTGGGCTTGTTCAGTTTTCCTTCAAAATGGTATCAGAGCGAGTGTTTCGGCTTTATACTTGTTTAATTTATTACACGGCTTTATTTTGGCATTATTATTTTTGTCGAAATATTTAAACAGGTGGTTATTAGTTTCCCGGCTATTATGGTAGAATTTTATTTTTCATTCATAAACCCCGAGACATGTTCGGGCTCGTATTGTTTTTGAATGGAAATGTCTGTAATAGTAATAACCACGAGCTAGAAGCCGTGTAGGATTAGAAAAATCTTGTAGTAGGATTTGATCCAATCACGTCGTCTTTAAATTCCTAGAAAAACGCCTTTACATATAGGAATTTATGTATTTTGACGAAGACGTTATTTTGGGTAACTTATATTCACGGGTTTTGGTTTCTCATAATTTTGGGTGATTCCTAATTACGTAGTAAACCGAGAAAACCCGGGCGAATCGAGAGGAATCCAAATAACCAGTGGGAGCGACATGACGGGACGTGTCACCGAGGCGTCAAGGAAGCAACGATAGAGAAGGCCATAATAGTCGGGAAATTTTATTTTTTTAATTTCCGTATTTATGTCTTTTCGTTGATTGTGTGTTTTTCATTTTATTTTGCATGAACTAAAACCAAACCAAACCATTTTAAAAGTAAAGTGCAATTAACTAAGGTAGATTATTCGCATATTAAAACTCCAACGGTTTTATGGGTGCGAATTTCCATAGTTAAGGTATTGCATGTTAAAATGTAAAAATCCTCAAACTTACAAATCTAAGTGGGAGCGGGTTGGTAAATATCCCATGGCCTCCATTACGGATTCATATGTGATGTGGGTTAGACCGACGCGCTGGCCAAGGGCCTTTTTCCCTATGGATAAGTCTTCAACCCCGAGATATCACTAGATTGAATTTCTAAAGGGATGACTATAGCAAGTTTAATTGGAGAAAGTTGCGACACCCTTGCTAACCGAGGCGCATTAGTATCCTAAGTAACAAGCTTAGAAGTCACGTAATGGCAAACACTTAGTGTACCGTTTGTAGTATTCCTCCTAAGAGGTTACGCTGCTTATTGTGTATGGCTAAAATTATCGACTATTAATTTCATTGATCATAAGATCATTGGTCAGATAATGAAATTAATGAACTTTGGTTCTTCTCAAATGAATGTGGGTTGGCGTAGACGTTCACCCAACGTGACCTGCGTTAATACCGATGTAAGAGATGTCGGTAGGAGAATGTATTGTTTTGAGGATATCAATATTTTAAAAAAAGTATACTGAAACTTGATTGTTTATTTTTCAGTTGTTGATATATCGTTCAACCTGCTAGCTGTC
This sequence comes from Knoxia roxburghii, assembly GCA_030378225.1. Taxonomy (NCBI): domain Eukaryota; kingdom Viridiplantae; phylum Streptophyta; class Magnoliopsida; order Gentianales; family Rubiaceae; genus Knoxia; species Knoxia roxburghii. The sequence continues at coordinate 25,819,158 of CM059420.1, read as the reverse complement.
ATTTTGAATCAGAACAAACTTACGGGTCCAAATTACATTGATTGGAAACGTAACCTGGACATTGTCCTTACCGCTGAGGGTAACAAGTACGTGCTCACTGAGGAGTGCCCCCCTAAGCCAGCGATGATGCCACCCTTGAGTAGCGATAGCCATATACTAGGTGGCAGAAGGCTGATGAGATGACCCGATGCTACATCTTGGCTTCTATGTCAAGTGTACTACAGCACCAGTATCGGTTGTTTACCTCAGCCTACGATTTGATGCTCAACCTCAGGGAGATGTTTGGACATCAGGGCAGGGTAGCCAAGCAGTCAGCTATGAGAAAACTCATGAATGCTAGGATGGCTGAGGGCACTTCAGTGCTGGACATGATGAGCTGCATCAATGAGATTGAAGTATTGGGAGGTGACATTGATGGGGAGACCCAGGTCGATCTCATTTTCCAGAGCTTGCCCCCAGTTTTGAGCAGTTTCGGTTGAACTACAATATGGGCAAGCTCTCATATTCACTTCCCGAGCTTATAACTGCATTGGTGTCTGCTGAGGGCCTATTCTAGAGAAGAAGCAAGCCTTGGCTACTGTTGGTCCCTCAGGTTTCTCTACTGGGCCCAAAGCCAGGAAGCAGAAGAGGAAGAGAGGCCAGAAAGCAGGATCTGCTGATCATGGACCCAAGGCGGACATTGCCAAGAAGCATAAGCCAAAAGGCAAGTGCTTCAGATGTGGCAAAGTAGGACATTGGAAGAAGGACTGCCCAAAGCCTCGAGGTATGTGTAAATTTTCCCTAGTTACTGAGACGTGTTTAGCGGCGATTCCCATAGATACTTGGTGTGTGGATTCAGGAGCCATTGATCATGTTTGTAATTCTTTGCAGGGGTTCCAAGTAACCCAGCTGCTTAGAGAGTGAGAGTTGCAGGTCTACCTTGGGGATACTACCAGAGTTTCTGTTGTTGCAGTGGGAGTTTTATGTCTTTATTTTTCAGACTCTATTTTACATTTGAGAGATTGTCTATATGTACCCAGTTTTCGGAAGAATTTGCTTTCAGTTTCTAAACTTTTATTGGATGGTTATAAGTGTGTTTTTTCTGATAATTCTATTTTTATAAGAAAGAACCAGAGTCTTATATATTCAGGTACATTAGTTGACAATCTGTTTTTAATTAAGACAAACTCCCCAGTTGTGCAAAATACAGAAACTAGTAACTCATCACCGAATCATAGTAAGAGAAAGGAGTCTTCCCTTTTGAATCAAACTTATCTTTGGCACCTGAGACTTGGTCACATTAACCTAAGTAGGATTCAAAGGTTGGTCAATGATGGGTCTTTAGACTCATTAGATATTGACAGTTTTCCTACCTATGGGTCCTGCTTGGAGGGTAAAATGACCAAGAGGCTTTAGAGTTGATTCATTCTGACTTGTGTGGACCTATGTTAGTTCAGGCTAGAGGTGGTTATGAATATTTCGTGACATTCACATATGATTACTCTAGATATGGATACATATACCTGATGCGCCACAAGTCTGAATGCTTTGGCAAGTTCAAAGAGTTTAAGGCTGAGGTGTTGGTGAATGTGCCCTAATGAGGGCTATTTATGTAAATATACTTTGAGGGTATTTATGTAAATAAGACATTTGTCGCTTGATTGATTGTTTATCAAATGAGTTTATTTCATGATAGTAATATCCTTGTGCATATTTAAATTCATGAAATCGATCCGCCAAAAGAAACACTCCATGGACTAATTAGATCATGAGTGATTCTTTTGAGTAGTACTGGTACTAGGATCCTTAGACCAGAAATCACTACATGGTCTTAGGTGAATTGTAGTGTGCTTTGACATACGCCTAACGGGGCCGTAACAGGTTACCAAGTACGGGTATGATTGGGTACACTATGAGACACGCTAAGGTATGTAGGTGAAGTGATGGGACTACAAATCTCTCTTAAGTGAGAGATGATATCTTGGCCACTTGATAGTGAACTGAAAAGTGCATGACCATGCCCAAGGATTGATAAGGATATCATTTGCTTGATGGATTCAGTGTCACTAAGAGATCATGTAAACGTTTAGCCATATAAGGATGATGGTTCCATGCCTTATGCTAAACGGGATATCAATGTAGAGGATCGTACGTAGTTTGCTCGGAAAGGTTGTGTTGAATCTCCATTCGACCCTCCATTCTGAATTGGGTAGTCATTATGTCTTGCTAGAGACCACTAATGACTTATGGATTAATCAATGAGATTGAGTTATTCGTTGCCAATTTAGAATGGGCCTACAGGATCGCACATAAGAAAGTTCGATAATGCAGAATAAGGATTCTTGCCTACAATAAGTATAATTGTTATACTTAAATAAATAAGATTTAATTAAATGGTTTAATTAAATGTTATTGGAAAGTTCTGTGGTATTAATTAATAGTTAATTAATTACCTGGGAACAATTGGGATGGGCTGATAAATCAAGGGACTTAATTGCAATTGAAGTTCTTGACCCATCAGCCTGATCCATGGGTCATGGGTTGATCCATGGGCTTGGTGTATAACCCAAATAATTAATGTATTATTTAAGGCTGATTTGGAATTAGTAAATATTATTTAAATACTGATTTGGAATCAGTTAAATAATATTTGGTAATAATACTGATTTGGAATATGACTAAAATCAGTTAAGTTATAATTGGATAATTACAATACTGATTTTGGAAATTAATTTTCTGCAAATATCCTAGGGATATAATTGTAGAATGATGATGATTTTGAATCATTCTCATCAGACAAAAATACACAGGATTTCCCAAATTCTCCGGGTAGGCAAGATTGGCTAGCACAAACCTGCGAAGGCTTTCGTGCGTAAGAGTAGAGAATCCTTCGAGGAAGGATTTTGGAGACAGAAAAACGACGTCTTCTCAGAGGAGCCAAGCGACGTGCGCAACCGATTACGCTTCGAGGGTAAGACCCGATCATTATAGTTTAGGATTCCGCCATTTAATTAGATTAAATGCCTAAACAAATCCCAACATAAGGTGGAGAACCATCTGGGTAAGAGTATCAAGACCCTGCGGTCTGATCACGGTGGTGAATACCTCTCTAGTGAATTTAGGTCCTATTTGTCAGAGGTGGGTATTCAGTCCCAATTGTCTGCACCTGGCACCCCCCAACAGAATGGTGTAGCAGAGAGGAGGAACATGACTCTTATGGATATGGTTAGATCGATGATGAGTTATAGTGAGTTGCCTACCTCGTTTTGGGGTTATGCCTTAGAGACAGCGTGTTATCTCCTTAATCTCATACAATCTAAATCTGTGCCTATGACACCCCTAGAGTTATGGACTAGGCGAAAGCCTAGTCTAAGACATCTCAGGATTTGGGGTTGTCCAGGACATGTGCTCGAGGCAGATGCAGGTAAGTTAGATTCGAGATCAAAGGCTATGTTGTTTGTAGATTACCCAAAGGAACGAGTGGTGGTCTATTTTATAGTCCTCAGGATCAAAAGGTGGCGGTGAGCACCAATGCTAGATTTCTTAAGGAGGACTATATTTTAGATCACAAGTCAAGCAGCAAGGTAGCATTGAAAGAGCTTAGAAGTCAGTCCATTATTCCAGATGCACGAGTACAGGAAGACACACCACAATAGACTACACACACTATCACAGATGATGCTCTTACACAGGCTGCGCCTCATCGTTGTGGGAGGGTTGCCAGACAGCTCGAGAGGTACATGGGTTTGGGTGAGTCTTCAGACTTTATCCCTGGCGCTCATAAACCATACCCAGTTAGCTACAATGAGGCTCTCCATGATAAAGATGCAGATTCTTAGCAGAGAGCGATGATTGTTGAGATGGGTTGTATGGACTCAAATTAGGTCTGGGAGCTGGTAGACCTTCTTAATGGGTTTTGTCCTATTGGGTACAAATGGGTCTACAAGCGAAAGAGAGGATCTGACAGGAGGGTTGAGACCTTCAAGGCTAGGCTTATGGCGAAGGGTATACTCAGAAAAAGGGTATGGATTTTGAGAAGACCTTTTCCCCGATAGCTATGCTTAAGTCGATCCGGATTCTCTTGGCCATAGTTGCTCATATGGACTATGAGATTTGGCAGATGGAAGTCAAGACAACTTTCCTTAATGGAAGTCTTGAGCAACCAGAGGGTTTCATTGTTCAGGGCCAAGAGCACAAGGTATGTAGGCTTAGGAGGTCCATTTATGGACTTAAGCAAGCATCCAGATCTTGGAACATCCGTTTTAATGAGGTTATCCAATCCTATGGATTCACTCAGTGTCCGGATGAGCAGTGTGTTTATCGCAGGCTGATGGTGATATGGTGGTGTTCCTCATACTTTACATAGATGATATCCTTCTGATTGGCAACAGTAAGAAGATGTTGTCAGACTTAAAGGTATGGTTGCCCAGACAATTTGATATGAAGGATTTGGGAGAGGCTGGACATATCCTTGGGATCAAGATTATTCGAGATCGTAGGAGACGTTCTCTGACACTCTCCTAGGCATCCTACATAGACACGATTCTGGCCCTTTTTAACATGCAGAACTCTAAGAAGGGTTCACTACCTTTCAGACATGGGGTGCATTTGTCTTAGGAGCAGTGTCCCAAGACTGCTGAGGAGATCGATGCCATACAGGCGGTACCCTATGCTTCTACAGTAGGTAGCCTCATGTATGCTATGTTATGTACGAGGCCTGATATTTGCTTTGTCGTTGGCATAGTTAGCAGATATCAGAGTAACTCTGGGAAGGCTCACTGGGAGGCAGTAAAATGCATTCTCAAATACTTGCGCAGGACGAGAGATTATATCCTAGTTTATAGAGCGCAGGAGCTTGTACCATTGGGTTACACAGATTCAGACTTTCAAGGTGATATGGACAAGAGTAAGTCTACCTCTGGGTTTGTGTTTACTCTAGGAGGTGGAGCCATAGTGTGGCGGAGTGTCAAGCAGAAATGCGTGGCGGACTCCACTATGGAGGCTGAGTACGTTGTCGCATCAGAGGCAGCGAAAGAAGCTGTATGGCTCTGGAGCTTCCTGATGGACTTAGATGTGGTTCCTGAGTTGCAACAGTACAAGCCCGGGCTAAATCGAAAACCTCACTTTCGTGCAATGCATTCCAGAATTGGAAGTTTTCGACAAAGCTCAGGCTCAAATTCATTTTCCCATGAACGGATCTAGGGTTATACTTATTTAATTTATTAAAACGACATCGCACAAAGATTACACCTTTAATTAAAAGCGGAAGGATTAAAGGTTATACATTTGAAGCGAAGTCCAACGCAATAAGAAAAACCGAATCTTTATAAGCGAATACCACCAAAATCCAATAGATAACTCCAAGAAACTTCAAATAATGCGTGGGCAATAATCTATCGAAGTGTACTCGCAAAGCCCACAAAAACCCACAAAGAAATCTCTCGAAATTGATTTAAATCTGCTCAAAAATCTGATTAAGTCTACTACAATTAACAACCGGTCACTGCTACCGCCGTGAAGAACGTACTCGCCGCCGATCAATCAGGCCACTGCGAAGAAGGAAGAAATCCGGCCACGATCTGCACGAATCTTTTGTGGATCACTAAGAAAGATCAACACAAAAGACTCGGATCAAGCACTCTGGACTGCTACCCTTCGCTGGACAGAAAACCACACCTTTTACCAGAAAAAACTGATCGGCGACAACAAAAATAGGAACCGGCAGTAACCCCAAAATAAAAGAATTAATCTTTTGAGCTTAAATCAATCCAAGAAAGTGAGATCGGAAGTTCGTTTTTGAAAGAAAACTTCAAGAAGAAGAAGTTCTCTCTCTAGATCTTTCTCACTCTAAGTGGCAAGACTTGTTTTGCAAGATTTCCTTAATGTTTCTTCGGCCTTAAGTTTTCTATTTATAGGAGCTCTAATGGAGACCTAGTGGGCTTTTGAGTTGGGCTTTTTAATTTGACTTTAGCTGACCGCTTAGTCTTTTCTAGACTAATCAACTACAATCGACCCATTTGAATTAATTTCTTAACCCACTTCGTTAATTTAATTTAATCGAACCCTTAGGATTAATTAATTCATATAGAATTAATTTTTTAATCCACTTCGTCAATTAAAATATTAATTAAACCTTTAGGATTAATTAATTCACTTTGTCGATTAGTCAAATACATAATTAGTCATACCACTATCGGACTAACTATGGAACTACCACTCAAAAACGACTTTACATCGTGCCACTATATTTTCTTCTATCTCCCCACATTAAAGATCTAGTGCTCGTCGGTTTATAAATTTACTGACAAACTAATTCACTGACTTCTTGGTATCCGAGATTAGTACCACTCGACCTTTTTATCATACTGGACATAAAGTCCACCGGCCGAGTTTAGTATAATAAACCTTACGAGCTCATCTCGGGAGCACCATCAACCAGATGAACCGATACGTGGATTCCTCCTACTAGTAACGGCACATAAGAAGCTAAACACCGCATACCCAACCTACCGAGGTATAGGCCTCAATTGACCGCACTCTTTGGCAAATAAAAGCATACGATATCTAACTCTCACGCCCGTCCCAATCTCGGGATTGAGAGACTGAATACTCAGACCGAATTGACTATGCCGATCAGTATAAGTCAATTCTATCCAAACTGGTCGTGCTCAATATGCCCCGGGCATATCCGTGTGATTTAATTAGTTTAGATAAACTAATTTCTAGACCACACGATAACCTATACCAATAGTATGTTCAGACTATCTCAGTTACGAGCATACTTTTATATATCAATACTTTAACCAATAACGGTATCTACTGTGTCTTTTCACACCCCGTTATCTAGTTCTATGATATAATAGAATAATTTAATACTAAAATAAAATGATATGTCATCTGTGGATATTAGTTTTTGATACAAGCCATAGCTTTTCTGTATTCAAAACTAACAATAACAATGGTGCAGTTGCTAACTCGAGGGAACCACGAGCCCATAAAGCGAGTAAACACATAGAGCACAAGTACCACCTGATACGAGAGATCGTAAAGAGGGGAGACGTGATGACAACCTTGCAGATCCTTTCACAAAGCCATTGACCCCAAAGGTCTTTGAGAGACATGTGGAGGGCATGGGAGTCAGATTCTTGAGGGAGCCATGTGAGTGAGCTTAAAGGTGTTCTGTAGATTTCATTATAGCAGCAGTGTAATAGCGAGTTGGATAGTTTTTGTACTTCTTAGCATAGTTTTGAGTATTAGTGGGAGATTGAGAAACTTGGAGGCCAAGTTTAGCCTAGTGAGAGAAAGTCTAGTCTAGAGTGAGAACTTTGTCTTCCTCGCTAAGTTGCTTAACAAGGGATATTTATAGGGAGCTTCTAAGGAGACCTAATGGCCTTTGAGTTGGGCCTTTTAGTTTGACTTTCGTTGACTCCTTAGTCTTTCCTAGACTAGTCAACTCCAATCGATCCTTTCGAATTAAATCTTTAACCCACTTTGTTAATTTAATTTAATCGAACCCTTAGAATTAATTAATTCATATAGAATTAATTTTCTTAATCAACTTTGTCAATTAAATATTAATCAAACATTTAGAATTAATTAATTCACTTTATCGATTAGTCAAACGCATAATTAGTCGTACCATTAACAGATCAATTATGGAACTACCGCTCAAAAACGACTTTACATAGCGCCACTATATTTTCTTCTATCTCCCCACATCAAAGATCTAGTGCTCGTCAGTTTATCAATTTACTGAGAAAGTAATTCACCGACTTCTTGGTATCCGAGATTAGTACCAGTCGACCTTTTCATTATACCGGACGTAAAGTCCACTGGCCAGATTTAGTATAATAAACCTTACGAGCTCATCTCAGGAGCACCATCAACCCGGCGAACCGGTACGTGGATTCCTCTGACTTGTAACGGCACGTAAGAAGCTAAAGACCGCATACCCAAACTACCGAGGTATAGGCCTCGATTAACCGCACTCTTTGACACATCAAAGCATACGATATCTAACTCTCACGCCCGTCCCAATCTCGGGATTGAGAGACTGAATACTAGGACCGAATTGACTACGCCGATCAGTACAAGTTAATTCTATCCAAACTGGTCGTGCTCAATATGCTCCTGTCATATCCGTGTGATTTAATTAGTCTAGATAAACTAATTTCTAAACCACACGATAACCTATACCGATAGTATGTTCAGACTATCTCAGTTATGAGCATACTTTTTATATATCAATACTTTAACCAATAACGGTATCTACTGTGTCTTTCCACACCTCGTTATCTAGTTCTATGATATAATGGAATAATTTAATACTGAAACAAAATGATATGTCATCTGTGGATATTAGTTTTTGATACAAGCCATAGCTTTTCTGTATTCAAAACTAACACGATCACCTAAGTACACGTTTCAAGAGGTAATTCTTAAACTTCCGCTTTAATTAGGAATTAATTATTGCGTGGCAAATAGAACAAGTAGAAGCTAAGATCCTGCGCAATGTTATTTCATGCAAAGATTAGAATAGCGATTGTGATAGAGCTTAGGCGTGGTCAAGAGTTCTGATTCTGGAATGCATATCATGAAAGTAAATTTTGGACCAGGCCTAGGCAGATAATCTTTCAATTGGTATCAGAGCCTGGTTTTGGATTTGTGTTTGTTCGATTTCTTACATGATTTTGTTTAAGGTGGTTTAGAAATCCCGACTATTATGGTTGTATTTGTATATTTTAATTGAACGCCGAGACATGTCTGAGTAGTTTTATTATGATTGCTTGTAGTAAAACCACGTGCTGGAAGCCGTGTAGGATTAGATCAAATATGTAGTAGGATTTTTTCTATGTAATTTTCGATTTGATTTTCCTAGAAGCCTTTTAGTAGGAAAATTTTTATGTAATCGAAGATGTTATAATGAACAACTTGATTTTGTGGGTTTTGGTTTGTCGTTAATTCGAAGAATATCAAGAAAACCCATAACAAATTGCAAGAAAACCAAATAACGAGTGGGAGCAGAAGACGGAAAACGGCACGGGGTGGCAGATGACGCCGGTGAGATTTCGTAGGTAGAAGTCACGACGACCAGTGGCGGAGGCAGCGCTGCGCGTAGAATGTGTTGCGCGTGGCCCAGCAGCCACGTGCACAAGCTTGTGGGTTGTGTGCGCGCGTGGCCCGTCCGGTTCGCGCGTGCAACCTGTTTTTTCTTCATTTTTGTTTTTTTGAAATCCAACTTTCAAGACTCAATCCATCGTGTGGCATGACGGGACACGAGATCAAGGCAACAGATAGAAGTAATTAAAACCATAATAGTCGAGAAATTTATTTCACGCATTTATTTCCAATATTTCGAATTTTAATTTTATGTTTTAATTTTTATGCTGTATTTTTTATGCATATTTTAAAGCATGCTGGTTTTATATTTTCACATAACTTAGGATTAGTTAATTGCATGTTAAAACCAGAAAACCCTCGTTTTAGAAATCTAAGTGGGAGTGGGTTGGTTAATATTCCCATAGCGTCTATTGCGAATTCATATGTGATGTGGGTGAACTTGCGCGTTGGCATTAGGGCCTTCCTCCATATCGTATGAGTTCAACCATAAGATACTAGCTTATGAATTTCTAAGTAGGATGACTAGAGTAAGTTGAAATAGGAGAAATGCGATACCCTCTCTATCCGAGGCACACTATCCTAAAGTAACAAGCTCAAAAGTCACGTAATGGCACGCACTTTGTGTACAATTTGTAGTATTCCTCCCATCGAGGTTACACTACTTATCTGTACGGCTAAAAGACACTGATTATTAGCTACATTGATCAATAAATCATTTGGTCAGATAGTGTAGTTAATGAACCTAGTTCTTCTCAAACGAATATGGGTTTAGCGTAAACGTCCACACTATCGTGGCTTGCGTAAACCCCGGTGAATGAGATGTCGGTTGACTTAATTATTGTTTTGAGGGATATCAATAATTGTTTTTTTGAATTAATTTTTGAAATTTTAGATTTACTAAGACATTGTCTGTTTAATTTATTTACAGTCTTCGATATGACATTTAATCTGTTAGCTACGATATTGAAAGACAACAAGTTAACTGGTCCAAACTATAAGAGATGGAGAAAAGCGGATGAGATGATGCGGTGTTACATTCTAGCCTCTGTCTCGAATGTTCTGCAACATCAGCTTCATCTCATGATCTCTGCCTTTAACATGATAGCTCACCTGAGAGAGATGTTCGCTCATCAAGGCAGGACAACAAGGCAGACAGACATGAGGAAGATAATGAATACCAAAATGGCTGAAGGCTCTTCGGTGAGAAATCACGTGCTTCACATGATTAGTAACATCAATGAAATAGAAGTGTTGGGAGGTGAAATTGATCCGGAGAGTCAGATTGATATCATCCTCCGGAGCTTACCTTCTAGTTTCGAGCAGTTTTGGGTAAATTACAATATAAATCAAAGAGTTTATACTCTTCCCGAGCTCCTAAGAGCATTGGTGTCGGCCGAAGGCATCTTCCATGAGAAAAAGCAAGCTTTGGTTGCAGTGAAGTCTTCTAGTCCTTCTTCTACGCCTAAAGGCAAGAACAACAAGAAGAAGACTAAGAAACATGTTGTTAAGCCAGACATCGCAAAGAAGAATAAGTCTAAATACAAATGCTTCAAGTGCGGTAAAACGGGACATTGGAAATCGAATTGTCCAAAACTCAAATGTACGATAGTTTCTGCCTTAATTACTAAGACATGTTTAGCGGTGATTCCCACAGATACTTAGTGTGTGGATTCAGGCGCCACTGACCATGTTTGTAATTCTTTGCAGGGGTTCCAAGTAACCCAGAAGCTTAGAGAAGGCAAGTTGGAAGTCTACTTGGGCGACACTACAAGAGTGTCAGTAGAAGCAGTGGGAGTAGTTAGTGTGATTTTCGAAAATTCTAGATTAGAGTTAGACAATTGTCTTTATGTACTGAGTTTTAGAAAGAACCTTATTTCGGTTTCTAAACTCTTAAAGAATTATTTTAAGTTTATTTTTTCGGATAATTCTGTTGTTATTAGAAAACATGGCAAGCTTATTTGTTCGGATTCATTAGTTGACAATTTGTTTTTGATTAAATCAAACTTCCCTGTTGTGCAAACCACAGAATTAAATGGTGTATCATCTGACAGCAATAAGAGGAAAGAACCTTATAAAATGAATCAAACCTATCTTTGGCATCTCAGGCTAGGTCATATAAACCTTAGTAGGATTTAGAGGTTAGTCAATGATGGACCTTTAAGTTCATTAGAGATTGACAGTTACTCAACCTGCGAATATTGCTTAGAAGGTAAAATGACCAAGATACCTTTTAAGGCAAAAGGTTTTAGAGCCAAAGAAGTATTAAAATTGATTCACTCTTACTTGTGTGGACCAATATCGGTCCAAGAACGAGGTGGGTTTGAGTATTTTGTGACATTCACAGATGATTTCTCGAGGTACGGATACATTTACCTAATATGCCACAAGTCCGAATGCTTTAGTAAATTCAAAGAGTATCGGGTAGATGTGGAGAAACATCATGGTAAGAGAAGACACTGCGATTAGATTGTGGTGGTGAGTACCTGTCCCACAAATTTTAAGAATACCTCAGTGAGGTCGGAATTCAGTCTCAGTTGTCTGCACCTGGCACACCACAGCAGAACGGTGTAGCAGAAAGAATAAACCAAACTCTTATGGAAATGGTTAGGTCAATGATGAGCTATAGTGATTTTTTGAATTCATTCCGGGGTATGCCTCAGAAACTGCATTGTACATTCTAAATCTTGTACCATCTAAAAACGTGCCTTAAACCCCTACAGAGTTGTGGAACTGGCGCAAGCCTAGTCTAAGACATCTAAGAATTTGGGGTTGTCCAGCACATGTGCTTAAGGAAAATGCGGCTAAGTTAGATGCAAGAATAGAAGTAATGCTATTTGGGGGATATCCTAGAGGAACAAAAGGTGGTCTGTTCTATAGTCCTAAAGATCAGAAGGTGATAGTTAGTATTAACGCTAGATTTTTAGAGGAAGACTATATTCTAGATCACAAACCCAAGAGTAAGATAGTACTAGAAGAACTTAGAAAGCAATATGATAATCCTGATTCACCAGCACAAGTAGATACACCACACACTACACAAGATATCACATATGATGCACCTACACATGTGGTGCCTCGTCGTAGTGGGAGGGTTGTGAGACAACCCGATAGGTACATTGGCATGGGAGCAGCATCTGAATTCATCCTAGGCATGCCTGAACCGAATCTAGTGAACTACAATGAGGCTCTCCGAGATAAAGATGCAGAATCTTGACAAAAAACAATGATATCCTAGATGGGGTCGATGGACCACAATCAAGTCTGGGAGCTTGTGGACTTGCCTGATGGTTTCAAACCCATTGGATGTAAGTGGGTCTACAAACACAAGAGAGAACCTGATGGAAAGTTGAAACCCTTAAAGCTAGGCTTGTGGTGAAGGGGTATACTTAAAAAGATGGAATCGATTATGAGGAAACTTTCTCCCTAGTAGCTATGCTTAAGTCAATCCAGATTCTCTTGGCCATAGCTGCTCATTTAGATTATGAGATGTGACAGATGGATATTAAGACAGCTTTCCTTAACGGAAGTCTTAAAGAAACCATCTTCATGTATCAACTAGAGGGATTCATTGAAAAAGGCTAAGAGCATAAGGTTTGCAAGCTTAAGAGGTCCATTTACGGACTTAAGCAAACATCTAGATCTTGGAACATCCGGTTTGATGAGGTAATCCAATCCTACGGATTTACTCGTTGCCCAGATGAACAATGTGTGTACCGCAGACGTGATGGAAACGCGGTAGTGTTTCTTGTGCTTTACATAGAAGGCATTTTACTAATTGGCAACAATAAGAAAGTGTTATCAGATGTAAAGGCATGACTGTCCAAACAGTTTGATATGAAAGACTTAGGATAAGCGGGACATATTCCTGGGATCAAGATAATTTGAGATCGTAGGAAACATTCGCTAACGCTCTCTCAAGCTACATACATAGACACGATTCTAGCTCGTTTTAACATGCAGAACTCCAAGAAAGGTTTTCTACATTTCAGACACGGAGTGCATCTATCAAAAGAGCAGTCTCCAAAGACTGTCGAGGAGATAGAAGCCATAAAGATAGTTCCTTATGCTTCAGCAGTAGGAAGTCACATGTATGCGATGCTATGTACGAGGTATGATATCAGAGTAACCCCAAGAAAGCTCATTGGGAGGCAATAAAATGCATTCTCAAGTATTTGCGCAGAACAAGAGACTAAGTCTTGGTGATATGATACTTCCACACAATTAGAATTCTGGCAGAGGTCCAACTGTGACGAGGCTTTTTAGTGACTTGGATTTTGGAATAATGACAGGAAACCATGGCTGAATTCTTGTTGAGGGGTTGAGGAAGATCATTAGGTCCCTAATCTAGTGCTTTCAAGGAGATGGAACTTTGTGGTGGTAGAGGGACGAGGCCTTCAAAAGGAAGAAACCTAAGGAAGCAACCACACTAGCTTTTCTACCCGAGCTAATGATAAATGCAAAATGATGATTCAAAGCTTTGAGAGAAAACTTGTTCTTGGCTATTCAAATCATGCCTTAAGATGGCTGAATTTCTTCTCTATTTATAGGAGAATGAAAGACCTTACAATTACAAAAATATCCTTAAAACCCTAGTCTAGTTACACTTGGATTCTAGACTTTTTCAACTCTCAAAATTAAATATTTTTTTTGAGATATTATTTAACCTATTTCTAGCTGAAATTAAATATTCTTTGCCTAACTGATCCCAAATTTTTCGGCTGCCCAGATTGTGGCTAAATTTTTGACTTGTTCTTTCAGCCTTGCTTTGTTTTACCAAATGGCTCCAATTCTGGGCTTAATTAATTTGACACGCATCCTCCATTTGTGAAATGCATTTCCATGTAATCCATTTGAACTCCAATTTGTCCATTATCTTGTCTTTTTGTGTGGGCCGAACTAATGATTTCCTGACCCGTAATAAAGCCTTGTATTTCCCTTGCAAAAACATTGGCTACCCATGGTTTTGGTGAAATCCAATCTGGCTTGCTCCAATAAATAATCAGCCCGAATAATTAATAAGGCTGCTCGAATAAATTATTGCTTCCACAATTTCTTTGGGCTGTTTGCAATATTTCTTTGACAATGTTTTTTGAATGTCCAAAACATACTGGCCCACATTAATTCTCCTGGACAAGGGCAACCCGAAGTGCTGTCCAATTTGTGCTTTAATTTGTGGGCTTCCAAACCACTTTGCTTAGTCAAATCTGCACACATGTGGGCTGCTCCAATGCTAACAAGGCTAAATAAATATTAGTACAAGGCCTAAATAATTCAAGGCCATAATACAAGAAAATTCAGCCACTTAGAAAATAAAATAGATTATTTGTTTATAAATAATTAAATTAAATTAATTAATTCCAAGAAACAAAATAAAATAGGAAAGACTTAGGGGCAAATACTCAATACCTTAACCTCCTTGATCGGGTACTTGTCTAGAAGGAAAAGCTCTTGAGTTAGGAATTCCTGGGTTAAGACATTGAGGGCTTGAGTAGGCTTTTGACAACTCCTCCTTGCTCTTGTCAAAAGCCCATCTATCTCTACCAAAGGGTCTCTTTTACTTAGTGGCAGATTTAGGCTCGGTGACCTTGGGCTCGTAACACTTGGTCTATCAGTTACCTGAGCTTGTGCCTCGAGGTTACACAGATTCAGATTTCCAAGACGACATGGAAAGAGCAAGTCTACCTCAGGGTATGTGTTTACTTTGGGAGGTGGAGCCATAGTTTGGCGGAGTGTAAAGCAAAAATATGTGGCGGATTCTACCATGGGGGCTGAATATGTTGCAGCATCAGAGGCAACGAAAGAAACAGTGTGGTTTAAGAACTTCCTAGTGAACTTAGATGTGATTCCTGTTATGCAGAAGTCGATCACAGTATACTGCGAAAACAACGATGCAGTAGCAAACTCGAAGGAACCACAAGCCCACAAGGCGAGTAAACATATACAACGCAAGTACCACCTAATACGAGATATCGTCAAGAGGGAAAACGTGGTTGTTAGATTTGAATACATAAGCTATGCTTGTATTGTACTTTTTCCCAGTTAATATATCGATTTAATGTTTTGGTTTATTTGTTGTGCATATATTGTCCATTTATATTATGTAATTAGATGATGAGGTGTCTAGTGTGACACAGTAGATCTCATCATTGGTCAAAAGACATAATATATAAATGAAGTTCGTAACCGAGACAGTTTTGGACAAACTGTCGGTTTAGGTTATTATGTGATTCGGAAAATTAGTTTGTCTAAACTAATTGAATCATATAGATATGCCCGGGGCATATTGAACTTGACCATTTAGAATGATTTGTCTTGTACTGATTTAATATACAATTCATTCTTAGTATTCTATCTCTTAATCCCTAGACTTGAGCGGGCATGAGGATTAGATATAGCGTACTTTGATCTGCCAATGGGTGAGGTCATTTGTGGCCAATAGTCTCGATGGGTTGGGTGCGTGTGTTTAATTACTTGGTGTGCTGCTGTTTGTCAAAAGGAAACCATGTACCGGTGTGCCCGAGGTGATTGTGCTCCCTAGATGAGCTCGTTATGTTTAAATCCAGCTGGTGGACTTATGTTCGGTATAGTAAAACGGTCGAGTGGTACTAGTCTCAGAATTAAAGAAGTTAATTAATTACTTTATCAGTAAATTTATAATTTAACGAGCACTAAATCTTTGATGTGGAGAGATTAAGAATAAATTAATTAGTGTTCCAGAAGCAATTCTGGTATAGGATGGTAGTACCAAAATTAATTCGTTAATTTTGTAATGGGTTAATTGAATAAGTAGAATTAATTATTTAATTAATAATTCCTAAGGCCTAATTAAGTAATTAACAAAGTAGAATTATTAATTTTAATTAATTAAGTCTTAAGTTTCAATTAGAATTAGGAAATCCTAGATATTAGAAATTCTAATTGGATTTGGATTATCCTATTAGATTAGTTACCTAATTGGATTTGGAAACTAATTGATTACCTAAACCCATTAGGAAGACCAATCCTAAACCAACTTGGGGTCTCTCTTGTAGCTCTATATATAGACAAGAGATTAGCAATTCTACAACACAATTCATTAGTTTTTAAGACAAGAAAACTAGAGAGAGAAAATCCTAGAGAGAGAATAAATCTTTCTCCAAAAATTTTGGATTTTCCTCATTAGGGGTGCGGCCCAATTCCTGAGATCGAGCTGCCGATTTTCTTACCCAAAATTGGGGCGGCGCGTGGGTTTTGCTTTGGCGGCGCGTGAGGTAAGTCGGCAGCGTGTGTGGCGGGTTTTCTCGGCGCTTTCGGTAGGTGTTTGGTTGGAAGAAATTCCGGTGAGTGGATTGTGGTGATTTGATGATCAATTGCTCGTTAGATCGTTGCCCACACAACGTACGATCAATTGCTTTAAGAGGTACTTTCTATATTTCCTCTTTAATTAGAAATATATTTTTGCGTGATAAATGGAATGAGTACATACCAAGATCCTGCACAATGTTATTTCTAGCAAGGATTGGAATAGCAATTGTGCTAGAGTCCAGGCTTGGTCAAAGATTCTGATTCTGGAATGCGTAGCACGAAAGTGAATTTTTTACCAGGCCCGGGCAGATAATCTTTCAATGGTCGTGGCAAAGATAGCATAAGAAGATAACCTTGCAGATCCATTCATGCAGACATTGACTGCAAAAGTCTTTGAGGCACATGTGGAGCGCATGGGGATCAGATACTTAGTAGTGCCATGATAGTTTTTCTAGTTGTATTGTAGTTGTAGGATTAATGTAGTTTTATACTTGAAGCGCAACTCAAGTATTAGTGGGAGATTGTTGGGTTTAAATACTAAAACTTTTCTTGTATTAAACTATTTTTCAGTTTTATATATCAATTAAATGTTTTATTTAAATTATTTATATGTTTTTACACATGTCGTCTATTTATATTATTTAATTAGATGATGAGGTGTCTGGTGTGACACAGTGGATCTCATCATTGCTTAAAAGACATAATATATAAATGAGGTTCGTAACTGAGATAGTTTTGGACACACTGTCAGTTTTAGTTATTATGTGATTCAGAAATTGGTTTGTCTAAGCTAATTGATCATATAGATATGCCCGGGGCATATTGAACTTGACTATTTAGGATGAATTGTCTTATACTGATTTAATAGACTATTCATTCATAGTATTCTATATCTAAATCCTTAGACTTGAGCAGGCATGAGGATTAGACATAGTGTACTTTGATGAGCTAAAGAGTGAGGTCATTTGTGGCCAATACTCTCGGTAGGTTAGGTGCGCGTGTTTGATTGCTTGGTGTGTTGTTGCTTATCGAAAGGAAACCACGTACCGGTGCATCTGGGGTGATTGTGCTCCCGAGATGAGCTCGTTATGTTTATTATACTAAACCCAACTGGTGGACTTATGTACGGTATAGTAAAAAGGTCGTCTGATATTAATCTCGGATTATAAGAAGTTAATTAATTAATTTATCAGTAAATTAATAAATTAACGAGCACTATATCTTTGATGTGGGGAGATTAAAGAATAATTAATTTAGTTATTCCAGAAGCAATTCTAGTGTAAGATGGTAGTGCCATAATTAATTCATTAGTGGTACGATTAATTATGTAGTGGGTTAATTGATAAGATAGAATTAATTATTTAATTAATTATTCCTAAAGGTTAATGAAGTAATTAACTAAGTGACATGCATGAATTAAGTAATTAAATCTTAAAGATCAATTAGAATTAGGAAATCTAATTGGATTTAGAAATCTAATTAGATTTGTTACCTAATTGGATTTGAAAACTAATTAATTACCTAAACCCATTAATAAAGCCAATTCTAAACCAACTTGGGGTCTCTCTTGTAACTCTATAAATTGACAAGAGATTAGCAATTGACAATACACAATTCATAAGTTTTTAAGACAAGAAAACTAAAAAGAGAAAACCTAGGGAGAGAACTCAAAGAATTTTCCCTCGAAGTCGGTCTTCCCTCTCAGGCGGTGGCGGCGAAAAAAAACCCCGGCAAGTTTTTCCAGGCTGCAAGCGGCGGTTTTTCCAGCAGCAATTGGCGGCGGTGGTCGGAAGAATTCTGGTGAAGTACTGCGGCAGTTGGAGCTATTTACCGGCGAGTTTTTGTGGTGATTGTTGATCGTTGGTTCGTTGCGCACACAACGTACGAGCTGATCTTGAGTCATACAAGCGATCACCTAAGTACACACTTCAAGAGGTAATTCTTAAACTTCCGCTTTAATTAGGAATTAATTGTTGCGTGGCAAATCAAACAAGTAGAATCTAAGAGCCTGCGCAATGTCATTTCAAGCAACGATTGGAATAACGATTGTGCTAGAGCTTAGGCCTAGTCAAGAGTTCCGATTCTTGAATGCACAGCACGAAAGTGAATTTTTGACTGGGTCTGGGCAGATAATCTTTCAATTGGTATCAGAGCCTGGTTTTGGTTTTGTGCTTGTTTGGTTGTTACATGGTTTTGTTTGCAGGTGGTTTAGAAATCCCGACCATTATGGTTACATTTGTATGTTTTAATTAAACCCCGGGACATGTCTGGGTTGTTTTTTTATGAATGCTTGTAATAGTAAAACCACGTGTGGAAGCCGTGTAGGATTAGATCAAATCTGTAGTAGGATTTTTTCTATGTAATCTTTGATTTTATTTTCGACAAGCAACAACACAATAAGAAATTAAACACGTATACCCAACCTATCGAGATTCGGTTCACCTTCATAGCTTGGTGCGTAGTTAATTCGAACCCAATTTTCTAATCTCTTAATTCCTAGATTAGAGTGGGCATGAGAGTTAGATATCGTATGCTTTGTTTTGCCAAAGGGTGCGGTCAATTGACGCCTAAATCTCAGTAAGTTGAGTATGCGGTTTTGACTTCTTTGTGCCATAGCTAGTCGAAAGAATCCATGTACTGGTTCGCCAGGTTAATAGTGCTCCTGAGATGAGCTCGAAAGGTTTATTATACTAAACCCGTCCGGTGTACTTTATGTCCGTTATGATAAGAAAGTCAAGTGGTACTAATCTTGGATAGCAAGAAGTCGATGAATTAATTTGTCAGTAAATTTATGAATCAACGAGCACTAGATCTTTGATGTGGGGAGATAGAAGAATAATAAAGTGAGCGCGAAGTAATTCGTTTTTGAGCGGTAGTTCCATAATTGTTCCGTTAGTGGTACGACTAATTATGCGTTGGACTAATCGACAAAGTGAATTAAATAATCCTAAAGATTTAATTAATATTTAATTAATAAAGTGAGTTATACGAAATAATCCTAAGGGTTCGATTAATTTTAATTAACAAAGTGGGTTAAGAAATTAATTCAAAAGGTTCGATTAGAGTTGATTAGTCTAGGGAAGACTAAGAGAGTCAACGAAAGTCTAAAACTAAGGCCCAACTCAAAAGCCCACTAGATCTCCCTTGAAGCTCCTATAAATAGTCAATGTTAGGCATTTAGAAGACATTAAGAAACCTTGGAGGCTTAGTTTCCTAGAGAGAGAATGAGTAGTCTAGAGAGAGAACTTCACATTCTTCGTTGAGTTCTTTCTCGAAGTCGGCTTAGGATCCTTCGATCTTCGAAAAAGCTCAGCCCTTTGGATCGCCAGTTTCCTATTTCTATCGGATTTCATTTCTAGCACCGCCGGACTTCAGTTTTTGCGCTGCCGGACTTTGGGTTTTGCGCCACCGGCGTTTACCTTGGATTTTGTGCCTCCAGTCCATTTGATTCTCCTAGTCACTTGATTCGACTTCCGTTGTGTAGATCTCGGTCTTGATCGGTGATCCATGGCGGTGGTTGTCTAGATCATGGTGGGAGAATTCTTTTGGAGGTGGTTCTTGGGTTGTACACACCAGGTGGTAAATAGGCAGCTGATATTCGGACAACGATCTGCTGAGGATCTGATGAGTTTTTCGAAGTGGGTTTCTTTTGGATTTCTTCCTTAGTGTCTTAGCTACCTTGTGGATAGTCATCCACACGATTTTGAGGTAGAGGCGGAGTCATTCTCGGGATTCTCTAGTGATTGGTCTCAGGCGGTAAATAGTAGGATTTTCGAGGCTTTGGTTTTCTTATTGCTTTGAGGACACGCTTCAAAGGTATGATCTTTAAGTCTTCCACTTTAAATTAAAGATTTAATTTTTATCGTGTTGTTTTAATAAATCAAAGTCGGATTTCTTTAGGTATGATCTTCGAAAAGAAAGGTCGGATCTCGGTTTGGGCAGCGTTTTTTCGGCGTGGGCTTCACGGATTCTCGCAGATCTTCAGCTTTTCTAGCGTAGGCTTCTTTTTCTGCCGGATTTAGTGCTACTCACGGATTTTCTTGTGATTCTAACATTGCTCGCGGGTTTTGTCATGGATCCAGCTTTTTCCGGTGACTTTTGGTGTTTTCTGGCCAGTTTCTTTAGACTGTTTTCATGGGTTATGACTGATCTATCCAGTAGATAGTTGCCCACATGACTTTCAGATTTTTCTTGGAGACATTTGAGGATTTCTTGAGGCACAAGCTTCAAAGGTGGAATCTTTCTCAATTGATTTCTTGAAGGACTCGCTTCAAAGGTCGAATTTTTAATCTTTCCGCTTTCATTTAAAGATTCAATTTTTAGTGGGTTTTATAAATCGAACAAGTGAAAACAAGATCAGGTTCAAAGGAATTTGTACTAGTGTTTGGGCTCGATCGAAAGTTTTCAATTATGGAATGCATAGCACGAAAGTGAAATTTTCGATTTGGCCCAGACCGACTAATTCTTTCAGTTCCAAGCTGAATCTCCATAATGAGAAAACCCTAACTAAGACCCGAGAGGAAAATGCTGTCCACTTCCAAAGCTAAACGAATACAAAAGGTTGCCCGTAGGACTTGTCCATGATTGGTATTTATACCATACAAATTAGGGTTAAATTAGATAACAGCAGTAGGGGTAAATTAGTCATTCTAACAGCATCAAAACTCCACATTGACTCCCTAAGTGTCCAGCATTGACCAAAGCTTCCGTCTCCACATATCTCAGCATTAATCGGCAAGATTTAGGTGAAAACATGACAATCCGGGACATAAATCTGCAATTCCCACATCACATAACATAAGGCATTTACTTCACCAAAGAGTAGCAAAACTCTAATAAATAATCATGCATCATATAGAGAATGTTATAAGAATTGATGTAACTTATGGTTATATCACGCCCCCACACTAAAACTCTTGTCATCAAGCAAGTCATCATGAACCAAGGGAAATCTGCTATAGTTGATCATAACTATTGCTCAGTGTTTTAAGTTTACAAGCATCAGAATTTAAAACACGCAAGCAGTGAATACTGTGCCTTGATTCAGTCAACACATGAAAATGCAGTTACAGGTCAAACAATTGAACTGAAATATTTCCTACCTCGAGCATTCTTACCAGTTGGCTCAAGAGAACTACCCTCTTTTCAGGTGATTGTATATATATCTGTGAGCTCTCAAACCCGTGTTAGATGATGCAGCCATAGGCTTGGGGAAGACCACACCCCCACACTTATTCTGAACATAAGGTATTAATCCGTAGGGCTTCAAAGTTTTAGGTCAGGGTTTAAGGTTAAGGAAGGTCATGACCTAAATATTGGAGCTCAAAATCCTCAATGCTTAACCCTGATTCAAGTTCCCATGAGAAAAGACTTATTCACGAATCTCCTAATTCTGATTACTAAGGGTACAGAGCTTAAATATCCCTCACTTCCTCAGGTGATCGTAGTTTTTTTTTTGAAATACATAATATCTAAAGGTCCAGGGCTTTAAGATCCCTCACTTCTGCATTTTCTTTATTAGGCTGATTTACCTACTGTCTTTACTCATTAGGAGTCTGAAAGATTATCAGCCCAGGCCTAGTGAGAAACTCACTTTCGTGCTAAGCATTCCAAAATCAGAATCTCTGGTCAGGCCTAGATGCTAGCACAATCGCTATTCCAACCCTTGCTTAAAATAACATTGCGCAGGATCTTGGTATATACTTATTCGATATATCACGCAACAAATAAATTTTTAATTAAAAGCGGAAACATAAGAATTACCTATTGAAGCGTTTACTCATGTGATTCTCTTATATGCCAAAGGACTTTGTTCGTATGTTGTGTGGGCAACAATCCAATGAACAATTGATCAGCTAATCACCACAATCCACCCGCCGAAAAAATTCCAGCACCACCGCACCTGGCGCGTACAATCCTCCCGGCGCCCGAAAAGAGGGAAAGCCACATGCGCCGCCTCCTCGAAAACCACGCGCTGACGGGAGGAGAGATAAAACCCAGCCGCCGGTTTTAGAGAGAGGGCCTTACAAAAGCTCAAAAATCCGACTTGGAGAGAGGAAAAATTATTTTCTCTCTCTAGAATTTTATCTCTCTAGTTTTCTTGTCTTCAAAACTTATGAATTGTATATTGTGTAATAGCTAATCCCTTGTCTATATATAGAGTTACAAGAGAGACCCCAAGTTGGTTTAGGATTGGTGTTCCTAATGAGTTTAGGTAATTAATTAGTTTCCAAATTCAATTAGGTAACTAATCTAATAGGATAATCCAAATCCAATTAGATTTTTTAATCTCTAGGATTTCCTAATTCTAATTGAAACTTAAGACTTAATTAATTAATTAAATAATTCCACTTCGTTAATTACTTAATTAACCCTTATAAATAATTAATCAATTAATTAGTTATACCTATTCAATTAACCCATTACAAAATTAATCGTACCACTAATGGATTAATTTTGGAAATACCATCCTACACTAGAATTGCTTCTGGAACAACATAATTAATTTATTCATAATCTCCCCACATCAAAGATATAGTGCTCGTTAATTTATTAATTCACTGATAAATTAATTAATTAACTTCTTTAATTCCGAGACTACTACCACTCAACATTTTTACTATACCGGACATAAGTCCACCAGCTGGGTTTAACGAGCTCATCTCGGGAGCACCATCACCCCGGACGCACCGATACATGGTTTCCTTTCGACAAGTAGCAGCACACCAAGTAACCAAATACGCGTACCCAACCCACCGAGACTATTGGCCACAATTGACCTCACTCATTGGCAGATCAAAGTACACTATGTCTAATCCTCATGCCCGCTCAAGTCTAGAGATTAAGAAATAGAATACTAAGGACGATTTGTATATTAAATTAGTACGAGACAAATCATTCTAAATGGTCAAGTTCAATATGCCGGGGGCATATCTATATGATTCAATTAGTTTAGACAAACTAATTATCTGAATCACATAATAACCTAAACCGACAGTTTGTCCAAAGCTGTCTCGGTTACGAACCTCATTTATATATTATGTATTTTAACCAATGATATGATCTACTGTGTCACACAAGACACCTCATCATCTAACTACATAATATAAATGGACAAATAATGCACAACAAAATATAACCAAAACATTAATCGATATATTAACTGGGAAAATGTACAATACAAGCATAGCTTATGTATTCAACTCCAACAATCTCCCACTAATACTTAAGCAGTGCTTTCAGTATACATCTACATGCAACTCCTATACACTCTGCTACTACATATCTAGAAAAACTATCATGGCTCTCCTAGGTATCTGATCCCCATGCCCTCCCTGTGAGCCTCAAAGACTTTTGAAGTTAATGTCTTCGTGAACGGATCTGCAAGGTTATCCTCTGATGCTATCTTTGCCACGACCAAATCTTCCCTCTTTACGATGTCTCGTATTAGATGGTACTTGCGCTGTATATGTTTACTCGCCTTGTGGGCTCGTGGTTCCTTCGAGTTTGCTGCTGCACCGTTGTTATCACAATACACTGTGATAGACTTCTGCAAATCAGGAATCACATATAAGTCCACTAGGAAGTTCTTGAGTCAAACTGCTTTTTTCGCTGCCTCTGATGCGACAACTTATTCAGCCTCCATGGTAGAGTCCGCCACGCATTTCTGCTTGACACTCTGCCAAACTATGGCTCCACCTCCCAGAGTAAATACATACTCTGAGGTAGACTTGCTCTTGTCCCTGTCGTCTTGGAAATCTGAATATGTGTAACCTCAGGATACCAGCTCAGGCGACTGATAGTCCAACACTTGGTCTCTCGTTCTGCTTAAATACTTGAGAATGCATTTTACTGTTTCCCATTGAGCTTTTCCGGGGTTACTCTGATATCTGCTTACAATGCCAACAGCATAACATATATCAGGCCTCGTACACAACATGGCATACAAGAGACTTCCGACTGCCGAAGCATAAAAAACTGTCTCCATGGCCTCTATCACCTCAATAGTCTTGGGAGACTATTCTTTAGATAGATGCACTGATGCGAATCTAGCTGAAACATCAAAGAAGCCTTGAGCATTTTGATTCTTGAAGTATGTTAAAAAGAGGATCCAATGGCTACCTCAATTCATGCTAAATATTACAACATTTTGCAAGTCTTGGATCTTGATCCAAATGGTGTGGGAAGTACTTTTTTATGCAGCTTCCAGAAGTGAACATTTCCTCCGACATGCCCATGTCGCCTGAGAAAGGTTGGGCAGAATAGAACTTTTCTTCTGACATGCCCATGTCGCCTGAGAAAGGTTGGGCAGAATATAACTTTTTCTCTGACATGCCCATGTCGCCTGAAGAAGGTTGAACGTCGCATTTATAAGCTAAATTTATGGACGAAATTCAACAGCATTTGGGTGATATTTTCAAGTTGTTTTCTGCATTTTTTAGTATTTAGTATATTAGAATTAAGTGCAAGAGTCTTCTAGGTCAAAGAGCTTTTCTAGGTCAAAGAGCTTTTCTAGGTCAAAGAGAAGTGTTAATGCTAGTCTTGACTAGAAGATTTAGAATTGCTCCTTTAATCCTTTTGTAATTTCCAACCTTGGTCCCTCTTAAAACTCTATAAATAGGGGCCTTGGTTAACTATTAGAATTGAAGATTTGATGTTATAAACTTTAAGGAATTTTCTTTCTTTGCTAGTTTCTTAGTGAGCTAGTTTTAGTCTTGCAAGTATGCTTGCAAAACTTATTTGGCTTATCAACTAAAACTCTTCCTTTTAGTTGTGGCGCCTTCTACTCTTCTTTTCTAATTCATTTCATAATCCAAAGGTGTTAGGTTTATCCTGGTGTTGTTGGGTTTGAAAATTAGAGGGGTTGGGAATAGTAATTTCAAACTACCATTTTATGATTCAAAGGTGATAGGTTTCATCCTATTGTTGTTGGGTCTATTTTGGTTTGGATTGTTTTTGCTTGGAAGATTTCAAGACATCTTTTAATATAGTGTGATTCAAAGGTGTTGAGTTCATTAATACTCAATATTGTTGAATCCACTTGAGCTAGTTGTTTTGCTCAAAAGATCAATCGAGGACGATTCTACAATTCACGTGAATTCGTACCTTGGATTCACATCATGCACTCTGTGTCTGAAAGGTAGAAAACCTTTCTTGGAGTTCTGTATGTTAAAATGGGCCAGAATCGTATCTATGTATGAAGCTTGGGAGAGCGTTAACGAACGTTTCCTACGATCTCCAATTATCTTGATCCCAAGGATATATCCTGCTTCACCTAAGTCCTTCTTATCAAACTGCTTGGACAACCATGCCTTTACGTCTGATAACACTTTCTTGTTGTTGCTAATCAATAGAATGTCATCTATGTAAAGCACAAGAAACACCACTATTCCATCACGTTTGTGGTACACACATTGCTCATCCGGACACTGAGTAAATCCGTATGACTGGATTACCTCATCAAACCGGATGTTCCGAGATCGGATGCCTGCTTAAGTCCATAAATGGACCTCTTAAGCTTGTAAACCTTATGCTCTTGGCCTTTTTCTTCATCGAATCCCTCTGGTTGCTGCATGAAGATGGTTTCCTCAACACTTCCGTTTCAGAAAGCTGTCTTGACATCCATCTGCCATATCTCATAATCTAAATGAGCAGCTATGGCCAAGAGAATCCTGATCAACTTAAGCATGGCTACCAGGGAGAAGGTTTCCTCATAATCAATTCCCTTTTTCTGAGTATACCCCTTCGCCACCAGCCTAGCTTTTAAGGTTTCAACCTTTTCGTCAGGTCCTCTCTTGCGTTTGTAGACCTATTTTCATCCAATGGGTTTAAAATCATCAGGCAGGTCCACAAGCTCCCAGACTTGATTGTGGTCCATCGACCCCATCTCGGATATCATTGCCTTACGCCAAGATTCGGCATCTTTATCTCGGAGTGCCTCATTGTAGTTTACTGGGTCAGGCTCAGGCGTGCCTGGGACTAGGTCTGAGGCCTCTCCTACGCCAATGAACCTGTCGGGCTGTCTTACAACCCTCCCACTACGACGAGGCACCACCTGTGTAGTTGCATCATCTGTGATATCTTGTGCAGTGTATGGTGTATCTACTTATGTTGGTATATCAGGATTATCAGTTTGTCTCCTAAGCTCTTCTAGTACTATCTTATTCTTGGGCTTGTGATCTAGGATATAGTCTTTCTCTAAAAATCTAGCGTTGGTACTAACCACCACCTTCTGATCTTTAGGACTATAAAACAGACCACCTTTCGTTCCCCTAGGATATCCTACAAACCGCATTAATTCTGTTCTTTCATCTAACTTAGCCGCATCTGCCTTAAGCACATTTGCTGGGCAACCCCAAACTCTGAGATGTCTTAGACTGGGCTTGCACCAATTCCACAACTCTACTGGGTTGAAGGCACGGTTTTGGATGGTACAAGATTAAGAATATACATAGCTGTTTCTAAGGCATATCCCCAGAACGAATTCGACAAATTATTATAGCTCATCATCGACCTAACCATTTCCATGAGAGTACGATTCCTTCTTTCTGCTACACCGTTCTACTGTGGTGTGCCAGGTGCAGACAATTGAGACTGAATTATGACCTCACTGAGGTATTCTCAAAATTCGTAGGACAGGTACTCCCCAACACGATCTGATCGCAATATGTTGATACTCTTACCATGATACTCTTTGAATTTACTAGAGTATTCGGACTTGTGGTGCATTAGGTAAATGTACCCATACCTTGAGTAATCATCCGTGAACGTCACGAAATACTCAAACCCACCTCGTGCTTGGACCGTCATTGGTGCACACAAGTTAGAATGAATCAATTCTAATACTTTTTTGGCTCTATAACCTTTTGCTTTAAAAGGTCTCTTGGTCATTTTACCTTCCAAGCAAGATTCGCAGGTTGAATAACTGTCAATCTCTAATGAACCTAAAGGTTCATCATTGACCAACCTCTGAATCCTACTAAGGTTTATATGACCTAGCCTGAGATGCCAAAGATAGGTTTGATTCATTTCAGAAGGTTTCTTCCTCTTATTAATGTTAGATAAAGAGCTATTTATTTCTATGTTTTGCACAACAGGGGAGTTAGAATTAATCACAAACAAATCTATCAATGAACCAAAACAAATAAGTTTTCCATTTCTTCTAATAATAACAGAATCATCAGAAAAAATAAACTTATAATCGTTTTTTAAGAGTTTAGAAACCAAAATAAGATTTTTTCTATAACTTGGTAGATAAAGACAATTAACTAACTCTAAACTAGAATTCTAGAAATTCAGAGTAACTTCTCCCACTGCTTCCACTGACACTCTTGTAGTGTCGCCCATGTAGATGTCCAGCTCGCCGTCTCTAAGCTTCCGAGTTACTTAGAACCCCTGCAAAGAATTACAAACATTATCAATGGCGCCTGAATCCACACACCAAGTATCTGTGGAAATCACCGCAAAATATGTCTCAGTAATTAGGGCAGAAACTATCGTACCTTTAGGCTTTGGATAATCCGCTTTCCAATGTCCCGTTTCCCCACATCTGAAGCACTTGCCTTTGGGCTTTGCTCTTATTTGCGATTTCAGGCTTAGCAGCAAGTTTCTTGGCATTCTTCTTCTTCTTGGAGAGAGGAAAACCACGAAAACCACGCGCCACCGGGAGGAGAGAGAAAACCCAGTCGCCAATTTTAGAAAGGGAGAGGGCCGCACAAAAGCTCAAAAATCGAACTTGGAGAGAGGAAAAATTATTTTCTCTTTCTAAGATTTTATCTCTCTAGTGAAATTAAGAGGCATAATACTCTAGGTCTAATATTATGCCTCTTAATATTCTCTAATATTAAGAGGCATATATGTATTCGAGAAGTGAGATATCAAGTTCATTTTTGAAAGAAACTCAAAAGACAAAAGAATCTCTCTCTAGAACTTTCTCACTCTAAGTGGCAAGACTTGTCTTGCAAGATTTTCTTATGTTTATCTTAAGTCTAATGCTTTCTATTTATAGGGAGCTCTTAAGGAGACCTAGTGGGCTTTTGAGTTGGCCTTTTAATTTTACTTTTGTTGATCGCTTAGTCTTTCCTAGACTAATCCACTCCAATCGACCCATTCAAATTAATTTCTTAACCCACTTCGTTAATTTAATTTAATCGAACCCTTAGGATTAATTAATTCAAATAGAATTAATTTCTTAATCCACTTTGTCAATTAAATATTAATTAAACCTTTAGGATTAATTAATTCACTTTGTCGATTAGTCAAATACATAATTAGTCGTACCACTATCGGACTAACTATGGAACTACCGCTCAAAAATGACTTTACTCGCGCCACTTTATTTTCTTTTATCTCCCCACATTAAAGATCTAGTGCTCGTCGGTTTATCAATTTACTGACAAACTAATTCACCGACTTCTTGGTATCCGAGATTAGTGCCACTCGACCTTCTTATTATACCAGACGTAAAGTCCACTGGCCAGTTTTAGTATAATAAAACTTACGAGCTCATCTCGGGAGCACCATCAACCCGGCGAACCGGTACGTGGATTCTTTCTTCCGACTAGCAACGGCACGTAAGAAGCCAAACATCGCATACCCAACCTACCGAGGTATAGGCCTCAATTGACCGCACACTTTGGCACATCAAAGCATATGATATCTAACTCTCACGTCCGTCCCAATCTCGGGATTGAGAGACTGTACTAGGACCGAATTGACTATGCTGATCAGTACAAGTCAATTCTATCCAAACTAGTCATACTCATTATGTCCCAGGTATATCCGTGTGATTTAAATTAGTCTATATAAACTAATATCCAAACCACACGATAACCTATACCGATAGTATGTTCAGACTATCTGTTACGAGCATAATTTTTATGTATCAATACTTTAACCAATAACGGTGTCTACTGTGTCTTTCCACACCCCGTTATCTAGTTATATGATATAATGGAACAATTTAATACTGAAACAAAATGATATGTCATCTGTGGATATTAGTTTTTGATACAAGCCATAGTTTTTCTGTATTCAAAACTAACAGTGAAGTGCTTGATGCTTTCGTCTATGACAGGTGAGCTTCAAAAGCAGTTCATGAATTCAGAAGCGTTTCGGATTTATGAGTCACTGACAGAAATGTTTCACGAACAAGCCCATAATGAAAGGTTCGTTATAATCAAGACATTGATCTCGTGTAAGATGGTGAAGGGTTCGTCAATAATCACTCATTTAATCAAGATGAAAGGATATATTAATACCCTAGAGTGATTAAATTTGCCTCTTGCTAGAGAGTTAGCCATTGACATCATCTTGGCATCACTGCCTGATGAATACAATGACTTTGTGGTAAACTACAACATGCATAACATGGAGAGGAGCATTCTTAAGCTTTTATGGGATGCTAAAAAATACTGAGTAAACCCTTTGAAAGGCCATGCCAGTAATAGTTGTAGAGGAAGGTAAAAAGAGGATGTTTAAAGGCAAGGCCAAAGCTGGGCAAAACAAGAAAGCCCAGCCTCAAGCTCCTCCATCTGCTAAGACAAAGCCTCATAAGGATGATACATGTCTCTTCTACATACAAAAAGGTCTCTGGAAGAGAGACTGTAAACTGTTTCTTCAAAGCAAACAGAATCCTTCAGCTTTAGGTATCTTTGTTATTGAAATAAATCTTTCTATGTCCACCTCATAGGTATTAGATATCGGATGTGACTCACATTTGTACTAATATGCAGGGACTCAAAAAGAGAAGGATGACAAGGAAAGATAAAGTAGATCTCCGAGTGGGCAACGAGGCCAAGGGTTGTTGCTGTTGAAGTGAGAGATTATACTTTATCTTTGTCTTCCGGTTTAAACATTGAACTTGAGAATTGTTATTATGTACCTGCTTTGAGTAAGAATATTATTTCAATTTCTTGTTTGGATATTAAAGGTTTTCATTTTATTATTGGTATTAATTCGTTATCTTTATATCAGAATGATGTTTTATACGGGGTTGCAAATTTGTGCAATGGCCTATATGTCTTGGACTTGAACCAAGAAAGAGCGGTCTATAACATTGAAAATAAAGCTAAATCAATTAAGTTTGACATGAGTCCAACTTATCTTTGGCACTGTAGTTTAGGCTATGCAAATGAGAAACGAGTTCAAAGACTTCATAAGGATGGAGTGCTAGGGTCATTTTATTTCGAATCATATGACACGTGTGAACCCTTTTTGCAAGGAAAAATGAAAAAGAGTCATTTCAACAAGAAATGAGAAAGAATTAGTGAGCTATTAGCCCTAATACACACGGATGTATGTAGACCAATGAGCACACAAGCCAGAGGTGGATTCGTATACTTCGTTACTTTTATCGATGACTATAGTAGATATGGCTATATCTACTTAATGAGGCATAAAAGTGAAACTTTTGAAAAGTTCAAAGAGTTTAAGAACAAAGTAGAGAATCAGTTGGATAGAAGGATTAAGGCTAGTCGCTCCGATCGGGGAGGTGAATACCTTAGCGATGAGTTCGATGGCTATCTAAAACAGTGTGGAATTGTTTCACAGCTGACTCCACCGGGAACACCTATCTTAAAGGAGGAATCAAACCCTATTAGATATGGTTTGATCAATGATGGGCCAAGCGACTCTCCCTATGTCCTTTTGGGGTTATGCTCTCCTTTCTGCTGCCTACTTACTGAACCGTATTCCATCTAAGGTAGTACATAAGACTCCATATGAGATATGGATTGGCCAAAAGCCCTATATGTCCTATCTACGAGTTTGGGGTTGTCAAGCTCATGTAAAGCATTTACAAAGTAATAAGCTTGAACCCAAAACTGACAAATGACTGTTTGTGGGGTATCATAAGGAAACGAAAGGATATCAATTTTACCTCCCAACTGAGAACAAAGTGTTTGTTGCTCGAGGAGCTTCTTTCTTAGAGAAAGACTTTCTGAACAAGAAAGACAGTGGGAGTAGAATAGAACTCGAAGAGTGTAGAACCATCTACAGAAACTCAGATGGAAGGTGGCATGGAAATTCATGAAGATAGGGGTGTAATCGAGCCGAGCTGAGCCCGAGCAGGGCCCCGCTCGTGCTCGGCTCAGTAATAAGAAAGGGAGCTCGAGCTCGGTGAGCTCCTTTGCTCAGTGCTCGAGCTCAGCTCGGTAAATAATTTTGGAGCTCGAGCTCGGTTAATGACTCGGTTGAGTCACGAGTTGAGCTCACATTGCTGCTTTGTAGTTTTGACATATCCAGACGTTGTACCCATTATAGTGGACGTAGCTGGATGTAGTACCCATTATAGTGGACGTATCGGGACGTGGTACCCATTATAATGGACGTAGCAAGACGTGGTACCCATTATAATGGACGTAGCAAGACGTGGTACCCATTATAATGGACGGAGTGGGATGTGGTACCCATTATAGTGGACGTATTGGGACATGGTACCCATTATAGTGGACGTAGCGGGACGTGGTAACCATTATAGTGGATGTAACGGGACGTGGTGCTAGTGTTTTGAGACGTGGGGCTAGTTGTTCTGAGACGTGGTAGACTGTCTTTGTAAAAAAAAATCAGTTTAAATTCACATGAATGTTCTGATACGTTTTTGGACGTGGGTCTAGTTGTTCTGAGACGAGTTGAGATGTTTTGTGAAAAAATCAGTTTAAAATTCACATGTCTAGATGAAGACGTTTTTGGACGTGGTGCTAGTGTTTTGAGATGTGGTGCTAGTTGTTCTGAGATGTGACAGACTGTCTTTTTGAAAAAAAATCAGTTTAAATTCACATGAATGTTCTGAGATGTTTTTGGACGTGGTTCTAGTTATTATGAGACGAGTTGAGATGTTTTGTGAAATAATCAGTTTAAATTCACATGTCTGGATGAAGACGTTTTTGGAAGTGGTGCTAGTGTTTTGAGACGTGGTTCTAGTTGTTCTAAGACGCGGTAGACTGTCTTTGTGAAAAAAATCAGTTTAAATTCACATGAATGTTCTGAGACATTTTTGGACGTAGTTCTAGTTGTTCTGAGATGAGTTGAGATGTTTTGTGAAAAAAACAGTTAAAATTCACATGTCTGGATGAAGACGTTTTTGGACGTGGTGCTAGTTTCTTGAGACGTGGTTCCAGTTGTTCTGGTAGACTTATCGAGTAAAAAATCTTAGTCAGTAAGAATAAGAAGTGTACAGCTGTCATGCGAGAATTTGAATTTAACTTGCTGCGATGATGTAGAAGTGGAAGTCGGAAGAAAAATTTCTCGATAGCCCTTATCCTTCTGTTAAACAATAAATAAATAAAAACAATTAAACAATTAAAGTATTTGTAAGTAACCAACTTATCAAACAATAAATGAAATAGACTTACAAAAAATGAAATAGACTTACTTTTTGCTTCTTAACTCTATTGATATTTCTGAGTCAATCTCCTCCACAAAGTATGACTTGTACTGTATCGGGAGTAGTGATGCACGATAAGTATCACTCACCCTTGTTCCAGCACTAAATGTTGCTTCAGAAGCCACTGAACTTATAGGGATAACTAAAATATCACAAGCCATCTTTGAGAGTATAGGATACTGTAACCTATTCATATTCCACCACTCTAAACAAGAAAAATTATCAAAAATCTCATCACTCTTCAGGCTAGGCTTTTCTAAGTAGTCTATCAATTCATATTTTTTTGGCTCTGAAGTCTCAAACTCTGCACAATATGCATCAAAATCAGACCACTTCCTTTTTGTGGAAATGAGTTTTTTTCCAAGACTACTAGAAGAACCAAGACTCTCAGCAGTAGTAGAAGGTTTAGAACTTTTATAACCAGAATGTTCAGACACATATTCTTCATAAAGATGAGAAATAGCATCTTTCACTTTTAAAATATTCTCCCGTGCCTCATACTCAGGATAAAGTCTAGGAAAACAAAATTCAACAGTTCGCATTTTCATTGTTGGATCAAACACTGCAGCTAGAGTCAACAACAACTTACACTCCCCCAATATTTGTCAAATTTATCTTTCATTTTGCCAACCAATTCCCTAATGAAAATATCCTCATGATTTATATTTTCATCCAATGTTGATTTTGTATTCTGAACTTCTTGGAGAAAAAGATTTGAAGTAGGATAATCAGTACTTGAAATGACATGGGTTGCTGTCCAAAAAGTTTCCAAAACAGAGCATAACCTTGTCCCAATCTTCTCTCAAAGGGCATAAATCAAAGTATCCCGTTGGCTTAACATATCAAAAGCCTCTCTAAACTTGAGTGCAATATTCAACATCTCAAAAGTGGAATTCCATCTTGTTTTGCAATCACGAATCAACTTTCTATCTTTCAAAGATAATTGGTTCAAAATATCTGCAAATTGCATACGCCTTGCATCTGATCGATTTACATACTCCACACTTTCTCTCACTTCTTCAATAATACTTCCTATCTGTTTCAAACCATCTTGCACACACAAGTTTAATATATGTGCACAACACCGCACATGAAACAATTTTCCTCCACAAGCCAGCTTTTTAGACTTTAGAATTGTACTCTTCATATTTTCAAGAGCCACATTATTATTTGAAGCATTATCAACAGTAAGGCTGAAAACCTTTTTCTCAATATCCCAATCTTTCATGCATTTGAATAAAGCATCAGAAATTTGAATACCTCCTCTTGGGGGTGGAATGTTGATGAAGCTTAAAACCCCCTTTTGCAATTTCCAATTGGAGTCAATCCAATGTCCAGTGAAAACCATGTACTCAATCCTCTGATTCTTTGATTTCCAACAATCTGTCGTCAAACTTATTTTGCTAACCACTTCAAGATGTTTCTTCAACTTCCTCTTCTGAATCTCATAAATTTTAAGACAATCAGCTTTGCATGTGTTTCTACTGATTTTATGCCACTCTGGCGCAATCCGCTTCATCATCAAGTTGAATCCTTCCTATTCTAAAATGCTAAATGGATGCTCATGCATCATAACCCAATGTGAGGCTGCCTCCCTTATTTGTTCCATGTCAAATTTCCCAGAGTGCAAAGCAGGAATGGAAGGTGATGGCGAATCTGTTGGCAAAAAGTTCAGCTTTGTTTGTTGTTCAGCTATCCTCAAATTGATCTTTCTTTTCGCACATGAATTCATAAGCCTTATCAAATGGCTGGTGGCCCCTGTTTAGCAATAGCAAGGTTAGATTGACAACGAATGCATCTCACTTTCTTTTCCTCATCTTTCAAAATGACCTCTTCCAAATCTTTCCACACAGCTGAAGTTTTTTTCCTTTGTTTGATTTTGAAAGTTTCATCTCCCTCTTGAGTAGTTTTCTCTCTCTCCTCAATAGCATTCGATCTTGCTGAATTCAACTCCATATTTTCTTGAGCTACAGTTTCATTTTGAAGCTCATCATTATCTTTGCTACTTTCGACGGTGACACTAGAGGTATCTTCTGTATTCATAATGATAACTGCGAGAAAACACATAAATGAAAAGAAGATAATGAAATCAAAGTCAAACCCATAACCTATCTCGGCAATCACAGCTAAAAAACAACCCAATAATTGGGCGAACCCAGACAGATCATGGAGCTAGAAACCCAAAGGCACTTTCTCAACCAATTAACAACAGAAGTCGTCAAAACGCAGCAGGAAACTAACCTCCAAAGTTGTAGAACTTTGCTCACAGAAGTTTCAGGCGAGAGGCAGCCAACTAAAATCGACAGAGCGAGGAGGAAATCGAGGGAGAGATAGAGAGGGGAACTGGTGGCGCAAGAAAGAAAAGGAGTGGTTGGCTTGTTTGGGTGGAGGAAATGGTTTTATGGTTGTGGTTTCGGTGTGGAAGGCGACGGATGGGTGAGAACTTGAGACTGCACTTGAGCGCAAATTATGCTGCACCAAATTACTATTCACCACTATCGTTGTACTGTACCCAATTACTATTCACCACTCTCATGTTGTTGGACGTAGCGAATATTGCGCTATTGCTTTTTGGACATGGTGCTAGTTGTTTGAGACGTGGTGCCAGTTGTTCTGAGACGTGGTAGACTGTCTTTGTGAAACAAAATCAATTTAAATTCACATGAATGGATAAAGACGTTTCTGGACGTGGTTCTAGTTGTTCTGAGATGAGTTGAGATCTTTTGTGAAAAAATCTTTTTAAATTCATATGTATAGATGCTGACGTTTTTGGACATGGTGATAGTTTTTTGAGACGTGGTTCCTGATTTTCTGAGACGTGGCATACTGTCTTTGTTAAACAAAATCAGTTTAAATTCACAAGAATGGATGTAGACATTTTTGGACGTCATTCTAGTTGTTCTGAGACGAGTTGAGATGTTTTGTGAAAAAATCAGTTTAAATTCACATGCAAGGATGTAGACGTTTTTGGACATTGTTCTTGTGTTTTGAGACGTTGTTCTAGTTGTTCTGAGACGTGGTAGACTATCTTTGTGAGAAAAATCAGTTCAAATCACATGAATGGATGTAGACATTTTTGGACGTGATTCTAGTTTTTCTGAGACGAGTTGAGATATTTTGTGAAAAAATCAGTTAAAATTCACATGTCTGGATGAAGACGTTTTTGGACGTGGTGCTAGTTTCTTGAGACGTGGTTCCAGTTGTTCTGGTAGACTTAGCGAGTAAAAAATCTTAGTAAGTAAGAATAAGAAGTGTACAGCTATCATGCGAGAATTTGAATTTAACTTACTACGATGATGTAGAAGTGGAAGTGGGAAGAAAAATTTCTCGATAGCCCTTATCCTTCTGTTAAACAATAAATAAATAAAAACAATTAAAGTATTTGTAAGTAACCAACTTTTCAAACAAAAAATGAAATAGACTTACAAAAAATGAAATAGACTTACTTTTTGCTTCTTAACTCCATTGATATTTCTGAGTCAATCTCCTCCACAAAGTATGACTTGTATTGTATCGGGAGATAGTGATGCACGATAAGTATCACTCACCCTTGTTCCAGCACTAAATGTTGCTTCAGAAGCCACTGAACTTATAGGGATAACTAAAATATCACAAGCCATCTTTGAGAGTATAGGATACTGTAACCTATTCATATTCCACCACTCTAAACAAGAAAAATTATCAAAAATCTCATCACTCTTCAGGCGAGGCTTTTCTAAGTAGTCTATCAATTCATATTTTTTTGGCTCTGAAGTCCAAGCTCTGCACAATATGCATCAAAATCAGACCACTTCCTTTTTGTGGAAATGAGTTTTTTTCCAAGACTACTAGAAGAACCAAGACTCTCAGCAGTAGTAGAAGGTTTAGAACTTTTATCACCAGAATGTTCAGACACATATTCTTCATAAAGATGAGAAATAGCATCTTTCACCTTTAAAATATTCTCTCATGCCTCATACTCAGGATAAAGTCTAGGAAAATAAAATTCAATAGCTCGCATTTTCATTGTTGGATCAAACACTGCAGCTAGAGCCATCAACAAGTTACACTACCCCAGTATTTGTCAAATTTATCTTTCATTTTGCCAACCAATTCCCTAATGAAAATATCCTCATGATTCATATTTTCATCCAATGTTGATTTTATATTCTGAACTTCTTGGAGAAAAAGATTTGAAGTAGGATAATCAGTACCTAAAATGACATGGGTTGTTGTCCAAAAAGTTTCCAAAACAGAGCATAACCTTGTCCCAATCAAAGTATAGATCCCGTTGGCTAAACATATCAAAAGCCTCTCTAAACTTTAGTGCAATATTCAACATCTCAAAAGTGGAATTCCATCTTGTTTTGCAATCACGAATCAACTTTCTATCTTTCAAAGATAATTGGTTCACAATATCTGCAAATTGCATACGCCTTGCATCTGATCGATTTACATACGCCACACTTTCTCTCACTTCTTCAATAATACTTCCTATTTGTTTCAAACCATCTTGCACACACAAGTTTAATATATGTGCACAACACCGCACATGAAACAATTTTCCTCCACAAGCCAGCTTTTTAGACTTTAGAATTGTACTCTTCATATTTTCAAGAGCCACATTATTATTTGAAGCATTATCAACAGTAATGCTGAAAACCTTTATCTCAATATCCCAATCTTTCATGCATTTGAATAAAGCATCAGAAATTTGAATACCTCCTCTTAGGGGTGGAATGTTGATGAAGCTTAAAACCCTCTTTTTCAATTTCCAATTGGAGTCAATCCAATGTCCAGTGACAACCATGTACTCAATCCCCTGATTCTTTGATTTCCAACAATCTGTCGTCAAACTTATTTTGCTAACCACTTCAAGATGTATCTTCAACTTCCTCTTCTGAATCTCATAAATTTTAAGACAATCAGCTTTGCATGTGTTTCTACTGATTTTATGCCACTCTGGTGCAATCCGCTTCATCATCAAGTTGAATCCTTCCTATTCTAAAATGCTGAATGGATGCTCATGCATCATAACCCAATGTGAGGCTGCCTCCCTTATTTGTTCCATGTCAAATTTCCCAGAGTGCAAAGCAGGAATGGAAGGTGATGGCGAATCTGTTGGCAAAAAGTTCAGCTTTGTTTGTTGTTCAGCTATCCTCAAATTGATATTTCTTTTCGCATATGAATTCGTAAGCCTTATCATAACCCTGTTTTAGCAATAGCAAGGTTAGATTGACAACGAATGCATCTCACTTTCTTTTCCTCATCTTTCAAAATGACCTCTTCCAAATCTTTCCACACAGCTGAAGTTTTTTTCCTTTGTTTGATTTTGAAAGTTTCATCTCCCTCTTGAGTAGTTTTCTCTCTCTCCTCAATAGCATTCGATCTTGTTGAATTCAACTCCATATTTTCTTGAGCTACAGTTTCATTTTGAAGCTCATCATTATCTTTGCTACTTTCGACAGTGGCACTATCAATCGAGAGCAGAAAAGAGGTATCTTCTGTATTCATAATGATAACTGCAAGAAAACACATAAATGAAAAAAAGATAATGAAATCGAAGTCAAACCCATAACCTATCTCGGCAATCACAGCTAAAAAACAACCCAATAATTGGGCGAACCCAGACAGATCACGGAGCTAGAAACCCAAAGGCACTTTCTCAACCAATTAACAATAGAAGTCGTCAAAACGCATCAAGAAACTAACCTCAAAAGTTGTAGAACTTTGCTCACAGAAGTTTCAGGCGAGGGGCAGCCAACTCAAATCGACAAAGCGAGGAGGAAATCGAGGGAGAGATAGAGAGGGGAAATGGTGGCGCAAGAAAGAAGAGGAGTGGCTGGCTTGTTTGGGTGGAGGAAATGGTTTTATGGTGGTGGTTTCGATGTGAAAGGTGACGGATGGGTGAGAACTTGAGACTGCACTGGAGCGCAAATTATATGCTGCACAAAATTACTATTCACCACTATCGTTGTACTGTACCCAATTACTTGTTGGATCTTATGCATGCATAATTTCCTAAATTATGCTACGGAATAGCATAATTTACTATTCTATGGATCCCTTTGGAAGATTGCGTTCACCACCAAACAATTCACACGAATTGCCTCTACGTTCTTGCACTGGAGTCTCTCAGAACCGGTGCTATCCGAAATTGCCTGTAAAAGAGAAAACGTTTTTCTCTGGAAGAATATCTTGGAAAAGTCAGTCCTTGAAAAGTGAGAGAGAGTCTCTATTTAAATTTTTTTTCAAAACGTGTTTTAAAATCCAATTTGATGTGAATCCAAGGTACGAATTCACGTGAATTGTAGAATCATCCTCGATTGATCTTTTGATCAAAACAACTAGCTCAAGTGGATTCAACAATATTGAGTATTAATGAACTCAACACCTTTGAATCACACTATATTGAAAGATGTCTTGAAATCTTCCAAGCAAAAACAACCCAAATCAAAATAGACCCAACAACAATAGGATGAAACCTATCACCTTTGAATCATAAAATGGTAGTTTTGAAATTAGTATTCCCAACCCCTCTAATTTTCAAACCCAACAACACTAGGATAAACCTAACACCTTTGGATTATGAAATGAATTAGAAAAGAAGAGTAGAATGCGCCACAACTAAAAGGAAGAGTTTTAGTTGATAAGCCAAATAAGTTTTGCAAGCATACTTGCAAGACTAAAACTAGCTCACTAAGAAACTAGCAAAGAAAGGAAAATTCCTTAAAGTTTATATTATCAAATCTTCAATTCTAATAGTTAACCAAGACCCCTATTTATAGAGTTTCAAGAGGGACCAAGGTTGAAAATTACAAAAGGATTAAAGTAGCAATTCTAAATCTTCTAGTCAAAACTAGCATTAACACTTCTCTTTGACCAAGAAAAGCTCTTTGACCTAGAAAAGCTCTTTGACCTAGAAGACTCTTGCACTTAATTCTAATATTCTAAATACTAAAAAAAAAAACAGAAAACAACTTGAAAATATCACCCAAATGCTGTTGAAATTCGTCCACAAATTCAGCTCATAAATGCGAGGATGTTTACATGAAGCAACACGAGGGATACATCGAGACAGTAAAAGGTTACGATGTCATAAATAATGAAGATGAGCCTTGTGTTTACAAGAAGGTTAGTGGGAGCAAGAATGTTTTGCTTGTCCTATATGTGGACGACATCCTACTCATAGGAAATGACATTCCCATGTTGAAAGATATCAAACAATGGTTGGGGAGTGTATTTTCTATGAAAGACTTAGGAAAAGCCTAAATGATACTATGTATCAAGATCT
This sequence comes from Knoxia roxburghii, assembly GCA_030378225.1. Taxonomy (NCBI): domain Eukaryota; kingdom Viridiplantae; phylum Streptophyta; class Magnoliopsida; order Gentianales; family Rubiaceae; genus Knoxia; species Knoxia roxburghii. Next base: position 25,779,118 of record CM059420.1, on the reverse strand, counting down.
ATAGAGATAGATCTAAAAGGCTTCTGAGACTAAGTCAAGAAGGGTACATAGACAAGATATTCAAGAGATTCAATATGTCTAGCTCTAAGAATGGTATGGTACCATTCAGGCATGGCCTCCTCTTAAAGACGAACCAATGTCCTTCTACTAAAGAGGAAAGGGATGCGAAGTGTAGAGTCCCATATGCTTTGGCAATAGGATCTATGATGTATGCTATGCTATGTACCCGTCTGGATGTCGCACATGCACTAAGCATGACTAGCAGATGCCTACAAGATCCAGGAATGGATCTTTGGACTGCAGTCAAGGCAATCCTGAAGTACTTGCGAATGACTAAAGGAGTAATGCTAGTGTACGGAGGATAAGAACAGATCGTCGTACAAGGTTACACCGATGCTGCTTTCCAGACTAACCAAGACGACATGTGTTGGGAATAGTCTAGGTGTTTAATCCAATTAAACAGCGGAATCCTAAACTATGAGGATCGGGTCTTACCCTTGAAGCGTAATCGGTTGCGCACGTCGCCTGGCTCCTCTGAGAAGATGGCGTTTTGTTGTCTCCAAAATCCTTCCTCGAAGGATCCTCTACTCTCAAGCACGAAAGCCTTCGCAGGTTGGTGCTAGCCGATCTTGCCTACCCGGAGAATTTTGGGAAAATCAGTGTATTTTTCTGATGAGAATGATTCAAAAAAAATCCTTCCCCTACAATTATATCCCTAGGATATTTGTAGAGAATTAATTTCCAAAATCAGTATTGTAATTTATCCAATTATAACTTAACTGATTTTAGTAATTTCCAAATCAGTATTATTACCAAATATTATTTAACTGATTCCAAGTCAGTATTTAAATAATATTTACTAATTCCAAATCAGCCTTAAATAACACTTTAATGATTTGGGTTATACACCAAGCCCATGGATCAACCCATGACCCATGGATCAGGCTGATGGGTCAAGAACTTCAATTGCAATTAAGTCCCTTGATTTATCAGCCCATCCCAATTGTTCCCAGGTAATTAATTAACTATTAATTAATACCACCGAACTTTCCAATAATATTCAATTAAACCATTTAATTAAATCTTATTTATTTAAGTATAACAATTATACTTATTGTAGGCAAGAATTCTTATTCTGCATCATTGGACTTTCTTATGTGCGATCCTGTAGGCCCATTCCAAATTGGCAACGGATAACTCAATCTCATTGATTAATCCATAAGTCATTAGTGGTCTCTAGCAAGACATAATGACTACCCAATTCAGAATGGAGGGTCGAATGGAGATTCAACACAACCTTTCCGAGCATACTGCGTACGATCCTCTACATCGATATCCAGCTTAGCATAAGGCATGGAACCATCATCCTTATGTAGCTAAGCGTTTACTTGATCTCTTAGTGACACTGAATCCATCAAGCAAATGATATCCTTATCATTCCTTGGGCATGGCCATGCACTTTTCAGTTCACTATCAAGTGGCCAAGATATCATCTCTCACTTAAGAGAGATTTGTAGTCCCATCACTTCACCTACATACCTTAGCGTGTCTCATAGTGTACCCAATCATACCCGTACTTGACAACCTGTTACGGCCCCGTTAGGCGTATGTCAAAGCACACTACAATTCACCTAAGACCATGCAGTGATTTCTGGTCTAAGGATCCTAGTACCAGTACTACTCAAAAGAATCACTCATGATCTGGTTAGTCCATGGAGTGTTTCTTTTGGCGGATCGATTTCATGAATTTAAATATGCACAAGGATATTACTATCATGAAATTAACTCATTTGATAAACAATCAATCAAGCGACAAATATCTTATTTACATAAATACCCTCAAAGTATATTTACATAAATAGCCCTCATTAGGGCACATTCACCAACAATCTCCCACTTGCCCGATGAAGGGCTATGTCCTAAACTGTTTAAGACCAAGCTCTATTACATGTCTATCAAACTTTGACTGTGGTAGAGCTTTTGTGAGAGGATCTGCTATATTGTCGTCTGACCCTATTTTGCACACTTTCACATCTCCTCGATCAATGATCTCTCGAATGAGGTGAAACCTTCTGAGTATGTGTTTGGTTTTCTGGTGTGACCGAGGCTCCTTAGCTTGTGCGATGGCCCCGTTATTGTCACAGAAAAGTTCTATCGGATCTTGGATACTCGGTATCACTCCGATGTCTGACACGAACTTTCTCAGCCAAACAGCTTCCTTTGCAGCATCTGATGCAGCAATGTACTCAGACTCTGTTGTAGAATCGGCTGTTGTATCTTGCTTTGAGCTTTTCCAACTTATTGCACCGCCATTCAGACTAAACACGTAGCCTGATTGTGACTTCATGTCATCTTGATCTGTTTGGAAAGCAGCATCAGCGTAACCTTGTACAATGAGCTGTTCTTGTCCTCCATACACTAGCATTAATCCTTTAGTTCTTCGTAAGTACTTCAGGATTGCTTTGACTGCAGTCCAATGATCCATCCCTGGATCTTGTTGGTATCTGCTAGTCATGCTAAGTGCATGTGCAACATCCGGACGGGTACACAACATGGCATACATGATAGATCCTATTGCCGAAGCATATGGGACTCTACTCATTGTATCCCTCTCCTCTCTTGTTGAAGGACCTTGGTTCTTCTTCAAGAGAAGGCCATGTCTAAATGGTACCTTACCATTTTTGGAGTTAGACATATTGAATCTTTTCAATATCTTGTCTATGTACCCTTCTTGACTTAGTCCCAGAAGCCTTTTAGACCTATCTCTATAGATCTTGATACCTAGTATCGTCTCAGCTTCTCCTAAGTCTTTCATAGAAAATACACTCCCCAACCATTGTTTGATGTCCTTCATCAAGGGAATGTCATTTCCTATGAGCAGGATGTCGTCCACATATAGGACAAGGAAAACAATCTTGCTCCCACTAACTTTCTTGTAAACACAAGGCTCATCTTCGTTCTTGATGAATCCGTAACCTTTTACTTCCTCATCAAAACGAAGATTCCAACTTCGAGATGCTTGCTTTAGTCCATAGATGGACCTCTGAAGCTTACATACTCGATTAGGATGCTTTTGATCGATGTATCCCTCGGGTTGTTTCATATAAACATCCTCGAGTAGGTTTCCATTCAGGAAAGCCGTCTTAACATCCATCTGCCATACCTCATAGTCAAAATATGCTGCTATGGCAAGCATTGTCCTAATGGACTTGAGCATTACGACAGGGGAGAAGGTTTCATCATAGTCAATACCATGAGTCTGTCTGAAACCTTTAGCCACTAGTCGTGCCTTGAAGATCCCGCCAGGTTTTAACTTGAAAATCCACTTGCAATCGACAACCTTTGCCTGAACAGGAGGGTCAATCAAAGTCCACACTTTATTGTCCCTCATGGATTGCATTTCAGATTCCATAGCTTCTAGCCATTTATCGGAATCCGGACTTTCTAAAACCTGTTTGTAGTTCGCGGGCTCATTAGAGTCAACCAAGATCAAATCTTGATCGTCAGTCACGAGAAATCCGTATCTCTCGGGTTGGTGACGAGATCTACTAGACCTTCTAGGTTCTTGTGCTGTTGACTCAGGTTGCTCATCTTCATGAGTTTCCATGTCAACTTCCATCTGAGTTTCTGTAGATCGTTCTACATCCTCTTGTGGTTCTTGAACTTCTCCGAGTTCTATTCTACTCCCACTGTCTTTCTTGTACAGAAATTCTTTCTCTAAGAAAGTAGCTCCTCGAGCAACGAACACTTTGTTCTCAGTTGGGTTGTAGAATTGATATCCTTTGGTTTCCTTAGGATATCCCACAAATAGGCATTTGTCAGTTTTGGGTTCAAGCTTATTACTTTGTAAACGCTTTACATGAGCTTGACAACCCCAAACTCGTAGATAGGACATATAGGGCTTCCGACCCATCCATATCTCATATGGAGTCTTATCTACTGCCTTAGATGGAATACGATTCAATAAGTAGGCAGCAGAAAGGAGAGCATAACCCCAAAAGGATGTAGGGAGAGTTGCTAGGCCCATCATTGATCGAACCATATCTAATAAGGTCCGATTTCTCCTCTCGGATACACCATTCCATTGAGGTGTTCCTGGTGGAGTCAGTTGTGAAACAATTCCACACTGTTTTAGATAGCCATCGAACTCATCACTAAGGTATTCACCTCCCCGATCGGAGCGAATAACCTTAATCCTTCTATCCAACTGATTCTCTACTTCGTTTTTAAACTCTTTGAACTTTTCAAAAGTTTCACTTTTATACCTCATTAAGTAGACATACCCATATCTACTAAAGTCATCAGTAAAAGTTACGAAGTATTCAAATCCACCTCTGGCTTGTGTGCTCATTGGTCCACATACATCCGTATGTATTAGGGCCAATAGCTCACTTGTTCTTTCACCTTTCTTGTTGAAAGGACTCTTTGTCATTTTGCCTTGCAAGCAGGGTTCGCAGGTATCATATGATTCAAAATCAAATGAACCAAGCACTCCATCCTTGTGAAGCTTTTGAACTCGCTTTTCATTTGCATGGCCTAATCGACAATGCCAAAGGTATGTTGGACATAAATCATCTTTAGTTGATTTAGCTTTCTTTTCTATGTTATAGACTGGTTTTTCTTGGGTCAAATCCAAGACATGCAGACCGTTACACATATTTGCAACTCCGTATAAAATATCATTTTGATATAAAGATAACGAGTTATTCTCTATAATAAATCGAAAACCTTTATTATCTAAACTCGAAACTGAAATAATATTTCTGCTCAAAGCAGGTACATAATAACAATTTTCAAGTTCGATATTTAAACCAGAAGGTAAAGACAGAGTGTAATCTCCAACTTCAACAGCAGCAACTCTTGCCCCGTTGCCCACTCGGAGATCTACTTCACCTTTCTTTGTTATCCTTCTATTTCTGAGTCCTTGCACATTAGTACAAATGTGAGCCCCACAACCAGTATCTAATACCCATGAGGTGGACATAGAAAGATTTATTTCTATAACAAAGATACCTGGAAGCTTGTTCACGAAACATTTCCGTCAGTGACTCATAAATTCGGAACGCTTCCAAATTCATGAACTGCTTTTGAAGCTCGCCTATCATAGACGCGAGCATCAAGTACGTCACATCATCGGAGTCACTTTTCAGCTTATCCCAGGCTCGTTGAACATTTGCCGAAGCATTTTGTGGTGGTTCAGGTAAAGGGGTCTCTAAGACATGTAGCTTCCTTTCTTGTTTGAGAACTATTCTCAAGTTTCTTTCCCAATCTAAGAAGTTTGGTCCAACCAATTTACCTTTATCCAATATACTTCTTAGAGCAGAGTTTAAGATAACATTTGTGCTAGATGATGCCATTTCTACAAAGAGTAAATGCAAAATATTAGAATGAGTTTTGAAAAATGTTTTCCACAATAGCCAAAATTGAAATCCCAAACAATTTTGTGTTGGTGCTAGATTGTGGGCCGAAAATCCACAAAAAGTCAACCCCAGTCTTGCTTTGGCAAGTATCGTAGGGATCGGGCTCTTTTGGTAGGCAACGTTCAAATCACATTCCATGTAATTTAACGCTTTCCAATTGCATACCATGCAACTTTTCGGTGATAGGATGAACATTCCAAATGTTTGACACCATCCTATCTTTGCAAAATTAATCCCTAGTCAACTTATCGGGTCAAGCTAGGATTAATTTTCCCAAGTTAAACCATCCCTCAAGGCATCACATCAATAGACACCCACACAGTTTTTCCATAACAAGTGGTAGTGATAAAGTTGAGCATCTAATACCCAAACAGTTTTTCCACTCATTAATGGTAGTGATAAAGTTGGGCACTATTATGTAACAACCCGCCGCACGAAGAAAACCTGAGGCCCTTGAGCTCTCCAAGTCCACCAGACGTTCGACGCTCAAGCGGGCCCTTAAGTATGGAAGCAAAATCTTGGATTTTTGGGATTTTAGTTTGATCTGCTTAACATGCATTTTCGTTTATCATATTCATTTGCATATCAAATAAAATGAATAAAAGCAATGAAATTAAAGCCATGAACTGGGCTCTAGTCTATTACAGGGCCTTTTAAAATCTTCATATTCGGCCTCCTCTCCTGGGCTCCATCATGGACTCCTCTTGGAACCTTCTTTTGGGCCTAACTATTACATGATGATTTTATAGGCACGCAGGCCCAATTCAAAATTGGCTCGCAAGCCCCAACTTTTAAAACGTTAAAATTAAAAGCCCAATTCATGCTTTGAACACATAAAATGCATATGCTCATACAAGCCGTTTTTAATTTAAGCCGATTAATTTTAAGGATTGTGTAACTATTACAGAATTAAAATTGATCGTGTCATGATCAATTTTAATCAATCCTTCTGTTCATTTTACATTTATCCAAAATGATGCATGAACATGCTTGCATAATTATGATGCTTCAAATAAAATTTAAACAATTTAAATAAGCATCAAAATTAAAGTAAAATAAAAAAATAAACAACAATTCAAAATTTAAACTAATTAATTAATCTAATAAATTAATTAATTATTTATTTATTTATCTTTTTCTAATTATTTTAATCTAATTAAAATAATTATTTTCAAAATTTATCTAATTATCTAATTAAGATAAATTTAAACTTATAGGATAAAATTCTAAATTAATCCTATCTTTATCTAATAAGACTATTTAATTAAAAATCTTATTAAATAAAATTCAGAAAATTTTAAAATTTAATTTTCTGAAACTTTTGGGGCAATTTGATAATTAAAATAAAATTCTGGGCTAGGGTTTTGAGGAGGGCTCAAAGTCCAGGGGCCATTCTGCAATTTTAAAACTATTTTAAAATCTGGCTAGACGGGGGCAGTTCAGTAATTTACCGAAATTCCCGGGCTTAGGGTTTTAAAGGAACAAAACTTCTGGGGTCCCTATGCAATTTTAAAACAATTTTAAAACTGATGGCATTTTAGGGTTTTGAGGCTGCGGCGGGGGTATTTTGGTAATTTCAGCCCCTAGGGCTTCAACCGCCCGCCGCCAGCCTCCGGTCGTCTTCCTCGGCCAGTTTGCGATTCCCGGCGAGAAACAAAAAATTTCACGGCGTCATCGATGAACACCGTTCATCTCGTCCGATCTCTCCCGGTGATCTGGAATTCCCGATGATCGAAGAACCATCATCGATCTTCGAAGATCCAAACGGAAATCTCGTCCAACAAAATTTCTGGCGACCCCGATTTTCCGACGAAATTCGAAGAACGAACTTCTCCGTCCGACAAGCAACAAAACCCTTTTAAAACAATTGGAAAATCATCGGAATCATCCCGGTCACAAAACCCAGCCTTTAATACTCAATTTTCAGAGCAAAACATCCCCAAAAACCTTTGTTTTAAACTCGTTTCTCCGGCGGTCGGTTTCGAAAACCCAAGGAAAAAAAATTTCGATTCTCAGAAATCATTTTAGTTTTGAAACCCAAATCACCCGAAAATGATTTCCGGGAGAACGAAGAACAAAACCCTCAAAGAATTTTGAACCAAAATCATGAAATCTGGCCATATCGGGCGCTCGCGATTTCCGACGAGAATCCGGCCGGTCAGAAAATTTTCCGGCTGGTCGGTTTCGACCCAGTCCGGCGGAGCTTCAAAATAATTTCCAGAAAAAAATTTTTAATTATTTTTTCCAGTTTTTTTTTTTTTCTTTTGCTTTCTAAAAGCCCGATTTTTCCAAAATTTTATTAAAATCAATTTTAATTAAAATCCAATTACTTTTAATCAAAATCAATTTTAATTTTAACACTAAAATTATAAGCCTCGCTCTGATACCACTGTTGGGAATAGTCTAGGTGTTTAATCCAATTAAACAGCGGAATCCTAAACTATGAGGATCGGGTCTTACCCTTGAAGCGTAATCGGTTGCGCACGTCGCCTGGCTCCTCTGAGAAGATGGCGTTTTGTTGTCTCCAAAATCCTTCCTCGAAGGATCCTCTACTCTCAAGCACGAAAGCCTTCGCAGGTTGGTGCTAGCCGATCTTGCCTACCCGGAGAATTTTGGGAAAATCAGTGTATTTTTCTGATGAGAATGATTCAAAAAAAATCCTTCCCCTACAATTATATCCCTAGGATATTTGTAGAGAATTAATTTCCAAAATCAGTATTGTAATTTATCCAATTATAACTTAACTGATTTTAGTAATTTCCAAATCAGTATTATTACCAAATATTATTTAACTGATTCCAAGTCAGTATTTAAATAATATTTACTAATTCCAAATCAGCCTTAAATAACACTTTAATGATTTGGGTTATACACCAAGCCCATGGATCAACCCATGACCCATGGATCAGGCTGATGGGTCAAGAACTTCAATTGCAATTAAGTCCCTTGATTTATCAGCCCATCCCAATTGTTCCCAGGTAATTAATTAACTATTAATTAATACCACCGAACTTTCCAATAATATTCAATTAAACCATTTAATTAAATCTTATTTATTTAAGTATAACAATTATACTTATTGTAGGCAAGAATTCTTATTCTGCATCATTGGACTTTCTTATGTGCGATCCTGTAGGCCCATTCCAAACTGGCAACGGATAACTCAATCTCATTGATTAATCCATAAGTCATTAGTGGTCTCTAGCAAGACATAATGACTACCCAATTCAGAATGGAGGGTCGAATGGAGATTCAACACAACCTTTCCGAGCATACTGCGTACGATCCTCTACATCGATATCCAGCTTAGCATAAGGCATGGAACCATCATCCTTATGTAGCTAAGCGTTTACTTGATCTCTTAGTGACACTGAATCCATCAAGCAAATGATATCCTTATCATTCCTTGGGCATGGCCATGCACTTTTCAGTTCACTATCAAGTGACCAAGATATCATCTCTCACTTAAGAGAGATTTGTAGTCCCATCACTTCACCTACATACCTTAGCGTGTCTCATAGTGTACCCAATCATACCCGTACTTGGCAACCTGTTACGGCCCCGTTAGGCGTATGTCAAAGCACACTACAATTCACCTAAGACCATGTAGTGATTTCTGGTCTAAGGATCCTAGTACCAGTACTACTCAAAAGAATCACTCATGATCTGGTTAGTCCATGGAGTGTTTCTTTTGGCGGATCGATTTCATGAATTTAAATATGCACAAGGATATTACTATCATGAAATTAACTCATTTGATAAACAATCAATCAAGCGACAAATATCTTATTTACATAAATACCCTCAAAGTATATTTACATAAATAGCCCTCATTAGGGCACATTCACCAACAACATGAAGTCACAATCAGGCTACATTTTTAGCCTGAATGGCGGTGCGGTGAGTTGGAAAAGCTCGAAGCAAGATACCACAGCCGACTCTACAACAGAATCTGAGTATATTGCTGCATCAGACACTGCAAAGGAAGCTGTTTGGTTGAGGAAATTTGTGTCAGATATCAGAGTGATACCGAGTATCCATGATCCGATAGACCTATTCTGTGATAATAACGGGGCCATCGCACAAGCAAAGGAGTATTAGTCACACCAGAAGACCAAACACATACTCAGACGTTATCACCTCATTCGAGAAATTGTCGATCGAGGAGATGTTAAAGTATGCAAAATGTTTAGGACATAGCCCTTCGATGGGCAAGTGGGAGATTGTTGGTGTATGTGCCCTTTTAAGGGCTATATAGATATTTGTCGTTTTGATGAGTTAATTTCATGATAGTGATATTCTTGTGCATATTTAATTTCATGAAATCGATCCGCCAAAAGAAGCACTCCATGGACTGGTTAGATCATGAGTGATTCTTTTGAGTAGTACTCGTACGAGGATTCTTAGACCATAAATCACTACATGGTCTTAGGTGAATTGTAGTGTGCTTTGACATACGCCTAACGGGGTATAACAGTTTGCCAAGTACGGGTATGATTGGGTACACTATGAGTCATGCTAAGGTATGTCGGTGAAGTGATGGGTCTACAAGTTTCTCTTAAGTGAGAGTTGATATCTTGGCCACTTGATAGTGAACTGAAAAATGCATGGTCGTGCCCAAGGAATGATAAGCGTTATCAATTGCTTGATGAATTCAGTGTCACTAAGAGATCAAGTAAACTTTTAACTATATAAGGATGATGGTTCCATGGCTTATGCTAAACGGGATATAAATGTAGAGGATCGTACCCAGTTTGCTCGGAAAGGTTGTGTTGAATCACCATTTGACCCTCCATTCGGAATTGGGTAGTCATTATGTCTTGCTAGAGACCACTAATGACTTATGGATTAATCAATGAGATTGAGTTGTCCATTACCGATTTAGAATGGGCCTACAGGATCGCACATAAGAAAGTTCAATGATGCAGAATAAGTATTCTTGCCTATAATAAGTATAATTTTTATACTTAAATAAATAAGATTTAATTAAATGGTTTAGTTAAATATTATCATTCTGTGGTATTAATTAAGAGTTAATTAATTACCTAGGAACAATTGGGATGGGCTGATAAATCAAGGGACTTAATTGCAACTTAGATTATTGACCCATCAGCCTGATCCATGGGTCATGGGTTGATCCATGGGCTTAGTGTATAACCCAAATCATTAAAGTATTATTTAATACTACTTTGGAATCGGTAAATATTATTTAATACTGATTTGGAATCAGTAAAGTAATATTTGGTAATAATACTGATTTAGAATATGATTAAATCAGTAAAGTAATAATTGATTACAATACTGATTTGGAAACTTTGACTCTACAAATATCCTAGGGATATTATTGTAAATGTAGACGTTTCAATCAGAAAAATCAGAACAAGAAAATTACACAAATAATCCCGAATTTTCTCTGTAGGCAGAAAATGGCTAGCATCGAATCTGCAAAGAGCTTTCGCGCTTGAAAGTAGAGAATCCTTCAAGAAAGGATTTTGGTGGTGACAAATGCAATCGGAAAGAAGGATCTGGACTAACATCAATCTAGGATTCAGACGCGGTTACCGATTACACTTCAAGAGTATGGTTTATATGCTTCGAACGTAGGATTAATAACACTAAAATTGAAATTAGCATGAATCCGTTGCGTAAATTTTTGAAAATCATGCCTCCGATCCCAACAATTGGAAGTCAGATTGTCAAAAACCTAAAAGTACGACCATTTTGCCTTAGTTACTAAGACATGTTAGTGGTGATTCCCACAGATACTTGATGTGTGGATTCAGGAACCACTTATCATGTTTGTAATTCTTCGCAGGGTTTGCCATGTAACCCAGATGCTTAGAGAGGGCGAGATGGAAGTTTAATTGGGTGACACTGTCAGAGTGTCAATAAAAGTAGTGGGAGTGGCTAGATTTATTTTCTAAATAATGTTGTAATAGTTTTTTGAAGAACTGTCTTTATGATCAGAGTTTTAGAAAGAATTTACTTGATGTTTCTAAACTCTTATTGGATAGTTATAAGTTCGTTTTATCTAAAACTCTGTTATTGGAAAGAACAAGAAACTTATATGTTCCAGTTCATTGGTGGACAATCTCTTCTTGATAAAAACTAACTCCCCAATAGTGCAATAACACTAAGATAAATAACACATCATTGAATCATAATAAGAGGGAAGAACTGTGTAAAATTAACCAAGCTTGTTTTTGGCACCTAAGACTATAAACCTTACTAGAATTCAAAGGTTGGTCAATGATAGGCCCTAAGGCTCATTAGATATTGACAGTTACTCAACCTATGAGTTCTGCTTAGAGGGTAGAATGACCAAGAAGTTTTTAAAGGTCAAAAAGGTTTTAAGAGTTGGTTCATTCTAATTTATGTGGACCTATGATAATTCAGGCCAGAGGTAGTTTTCGAGGTACGGGAACATTTACTTAATGAGCCACAAGTCCGAATGTTTTGGCAAGTTCAAAGAGTTTCAGACTGATATGGAGAACCATCATTGTAAAAGTATCAAGTCATTATGATTCGATCGTAGTGGCGAATAACTATCTAGTGAATTTAGGAGCTACTTATCAGAGATGATTATCTAATCTGAGTTGGTTGCACCTAGCACATTCCAGCAGAATGGTGTAGCAAAATAGTGAAACAGAACTCTTATGGAAATGGTTAGATCTATGATGAGTTACAGTGAGTTGCTCCATTCGTTTTGGGGATATGCCTTAGAAACAACGGCTTACAATCTAAATCTTGTACCATCTAAGTAGGTGCCTTCAATCCCTCTAGAGTTATGGTCAGGGCAAAAGCCCAGTATTAGACATCTCAGAATCTGGGTTGTCCAGCACATGTGCTTAAGGTAGATACGGACAAGTTAGATGCAAGATTGGACGTAATGCTGTTTGTAGGATATCCCAGAGGAGCGAAGGTTGGTTTATTCTATAGTGCTAAAAATCAGAAGGTGGTCATTAGTATCAACACTAGATTTTAAAAGAGGACTATATTCTAAACCATAAACCAAGTAACAAGATTGTGCTAGAAGAGCTTAAGGGACAATCTAGAATTCCTGATGCACCAGTACAAGTAGATACATCACAGAATACTGCACAAGTTATTACAGATAATGCGGTTACACAGGCGGTACCTCATCATAATGGGAGGGTTGTCAGATAACCCGAGAGGTACGTGGGCTTGGAAAAGTCTTCAGATTTTGATCCCTAGCGCTAACGAACCAGACCCAGTGTCCGGATGAGTATTGTGTGTACTGCAGGTGTGATAGAAACTCAGTGGTGTTTCTTGTACCTTACGTAAATGATATTCTTGTTATTGGCAACAGTGAGAAGGTATTATCAGACGTAAAGGCATAGTCGTTCAAACAAGTTTAATATGAAGAATTTGGGAAAGGCTGAACATATCCTTGGGATCAAGATTATTCGAGATTGTAGGAGATGTTCACAGACACTTTTGCATGATTCCTAAATAGACATGAATCTGACTCGTTTTAACATGCAAAACTTCAAGAAGAGTTTCCTACTTTTCAGAAATGGAGTCATCTATCTAAGGAGCAATCTCCCGAGTAGATAGAAGCCATGAAGACAGTTCCTTATGCATCTTCATGTATGCTGCGTTGTGTACGAGGCTGATGTTTGCTTTACAGACGACATAATTAGCAGATATCAGTGTAACCTAGGAAAAGCGCAAGTATTTGTGCAGAATGAAGATTCAAATTTTGGTTTATCAGGCGCAGGAGTTAGAGGTTACACAGATTAAGATTTCCAAAGTGATATGGACAAAAAAAAGTCTACCTCTGGGTTTCTGTTTACTCAGGGGGTGGAGCCATAGTATGGCGGAGTGTCATGCAGAAATGTATGACAGACTCCACCATTGAGGCTGAATACGTTGCTTCAGAGGCAGCGAAGGAAGCAGTGTGGTTCAGGAACTTCCTAGTCGATTTAGATGTGATTCCTGAGTTTCCCAGGTTTATCACAGTTTACTGCGATGATAATAGTGCAGTGGGAAACTTGATGGAACCACAAATCCACAAAGCAAGTAAACACATAGAGGGCAAGTACTACCCAATACGATAAATCGTAAAGAGGGGAGACGTGGGTGAAGATAGTATCAGTTGACAACCTTGCAGATGAAAGATTATATGCCCGGGCCTGGTCAAAAATTCACTTTCTTGCTACGCATTCCAGAATCAGAATCTTTTTTCAGACCTAGACTCTAGGACAATCACTATTCTAACCCTTGTTTGAAATAACATTGCGTAGGATCTTAGTTTGCACTTATTCGATTTATCACGCAACAAATAAATTCTTAATTAAAAGCAAAAGTATAAGAATTACCTATTGAAGCGTAAACAAAAGGTGATTCTCTTGTATGACTCAAGACTTTCATCGTATGTTGTGTGAGCAACAACTAAGGAACAATTGATTAGCAAATCACCACAATCCACTCGCCGGAATAAACCAGCACCGCCGCCCCTGGCGTGTGAATCACACGCACTGCCGCTGTCGCATAGAGAACTCCACACGCGCCGCCACACAAGTGAGCCACGCGCTGCCGGTCTTTGTCTCAAACCAGCCACCGACCACTTGATGTTCGTACCGCCGCAGGGAGCCAAAATCCGACTATGAGAGAGGATTTATTTAATTCTCTCTAGGATTTTCTCTCTCTAGTTTCTTGAATTGAGAAATTAATGAATTGTGTATTATGGAATTGCTAATCCCTTGTCTATATATAGAGCTACAAGAGAGACCCCAAGTTGGTTTAGGATTGGCCTTCCTAATGGGTTTAGGTAATTAATTAGTTTCTAAATCTAATTAGGTAACTAATCTAATAGGATAATCCAAATCCAATTAGATTTTCTAATCTCTAGGATTTCCACTATTCTAATTGAAATTTAAGACTTAATTAATTAATTAAATAATTCCACCTTGTTAATTACTTAATTAACCCTTAGGAATAATTAATTCTACTTATTCAATTAACCCATTAAAAAATTAATCGTATCACTAACGGATTAATTTTGGCACTACCACCCTACACCAGAATTACTTCTCGGGCAACTAAATTAATTTATTCTTAATCTCCCCACATCAAAAATTTAGTGCTCGTTAATTTATTAATTTACTGATAAATTAATTAATTAACTTCTTTAATTTCGAGGCTAGTACCACTCGACCTTTTTACTATACCAGACATAAGTCCACCAGTTGGGTTTAGTATAATAAACATAACGAGCTCATCTTTGGAGCACCATCACCTCGGACGCACCAGTACATGGTTTCCTTTCGACAAGCTCAAAGTTTTGTAGGATTTGGGTTCGCACTAGTTCGATTTACCACGCAACAAAAATTTCTAATAAGAGCGGAACTTTAGAAAGTTACCTTTGAAGCGTGACTCGGGTGATTCTCTTGTATGCCTCGAGACTATGACTTCACGTTATGTGGACAACGAACTAGAAGTCAATTGATCAGCTATCACCACAATTCCACCCGCCAGAAAAATCCTGCACGCACTGCCCGGAGAGAGAGAAAGCAACACACGGGGCTGCCAAGATCAGGCCAAAATTTCGGCCACCTCAGACCAAAAACCAGCCGCCCCAATGCTCAATAAAATTTGACCAGGAGAGAGAAATTTTCTCTCTCTAGAATTTTATCTCTCTAGTTTTCTTGACTTGAATTGTGTGTCTTGAATAACTGATCCCTTGTCTATTTATAGAGTTACAAGAGAGACCCCAAGTTGGTTTAGGATTGGACTTCCTAATGGGTTTAGGTAACTAGTTTCCAAATTCAATTAGGTAACCAATCTGATAGGATAAACCTTATCCTACTAGATTCCTAATCTTTAGGATTTCCTAATTCTAATTGAAACTTAAGACTTAATTAATTAATTAAATAATTCTACTTTGTTAATTACTTAATTAACCCTTAGGAATTAATTAAATAATTTCACTTTGTTAATTACTGAATTAACCCTTAGGAATAATTAACCAATTAATTAATTAATTAAATCTACCTATTTAATTACCCCATTACAAAATTAATCGTACCACTAACTGATTAATTTTGGCACTTCTATCCTACACCAGAATTGCTTCCAGAACAACTTAATAAAATTATATTCATAATCTCCCCACATCAAAGATATAGTGCTCGTTAATTTATTAATTTACTAATAAATTAATTAATCAACTTCTTAATACCGAGACTAGTACCACTCGACTTTTTTACTATACTGGACATACGTCCACCGGCCGGGTTTAGTATAATAAACATTTCGAGCTCATCTCGGGAGCACCATCACCCTGGATGCACCGGTACATGGTTTCCTTTCGACAAGCAGTAGCGCACCAAGTAACTAAACACGCGCACCCAACCCACCGAGAATATTGGTCACAATTGACCTCACCCATTGGCAGATCAAAGTACACTATTTCTAATCCTCATGCCTGCTCGAGTCTAGGGATTTAGAGATAGAATACAAGCAACGATTTGTCTATTAAATCAGTACAAGACAAATCAATCCTAAAGGTCATGTTCAAAATTCCCCGGGCATATATATATGATTCAATCAGTTTAGACTAACCGATTATCCGAATCACATAATAACCTAAACCGACAGTTTGTCCAAAACTGTCTCGGTTACGAACCTCATTTATATACTATGACTTTCGACTAATGATGAGATCTACCGTGTCACACAAGACACCTCATCATCTACTTACATAGTATAAACGGACATAATATGCACAACAAATTATAACCAAAACAGAAATCGATATATTAATCTGGGAAACTGTACAACACAACCATAGCTTATGTATTCAAATCCAACAATCTCCCACTAATACTTAAGATATGCTTTAAGTATACAACTACATACAATCCTATACAATCTGCTGCATATCTAGAAAGACTATCATGGCTGATGTGAATCCAAGGTACGAATTCACGTGAATTGTAGAATCGTCCTCGATTGATCTTTTGAGCAAAACAACTAGCTCAAGTGGATTCAACAACACTAGGATAACCTAACAGGAGCATTAGTCAAATCATGCTTCAATTGATCAAATGCCTTTTGTTGAGAATCTCCCCACTCAAACTTAACATTTTTCTTTACCAACTCATTTAGTGGAGCTGCTTTTGTTGAGAAATCTTTGACAAATCTCCTATAAAAACTTGTAAGTCCATGGAAGGATCTCACCTCAGTCACATTTGTGGGAATTGGCCAATCAAGAATTGCTGCCACCTTTGCTTCATCAACTCTCAAACCATTAGAACTCACAACATAGCCAAGAAAAACAACTTCTTCAACACAAAAAGTACATTTTTTCAAATTTGCAAACAATTTTTCTTTACGCAAAGTAGTAAGAACAAGCTTAAGATGTTCAACATGTTCTCTTATGTTCTTACTATAGATCAAGATATCATCAAAATAGACAACTACAAACTTTCCAATGAAACGTCTCAAAACATGATTCATTAGCCTCATAAATGTACTAGGGGCATTAGTTAAACCAAAAGGCATAACAAGCCACTCATAAAGACCAAATTTTGTCTTGAAAGCCGTTTTCCATTCATCACCCTCTTTGATTCTTATTTGATGATAACCAGATTTCAAATCAATTTTTGTGAAAAATTTTGCACCAAATAATTCATCGAGCATATCATCTAATCTTGGAATGGGGTGACGATACTTAATGGTGATTTTGTTCACAGCCCTACAATCAATGCACATACGCCATGTACCATCTTTTTTTGGAACTAAAATGACAGGAATAGCACAAGGGCTAAGAGACTCACGAATATATCCCATGCTTAGTAATTCTTCAACTTGCCTTTGAAGTTCTTTTGTTTCTTCTGGATTTGCACGATAGGCTGGCCTATTTGGAATGGAAGCTCCGGGTAGAAAGTCGATTTGATGCTCAATTCCTCGAATTGGAGGTAACCCCTTAGGCACTTCCTCGGGTAGCACATCTGCAAATTCATTCAAAACAGCCACAATTTCTAAAGGTAAATTGTTAGGAAGCTCGTCAAGAACAAGACATTCTTCATGGAATAAGAGCATAACAATTGGTTGGTGAGAATTGAGGGCTCTATCTACATCTCTCATGCTCGCAAAGAAGGCACCTTTTGTCTCACTTGCCTTTGGTTTTTCCCTCTCACTCACTTTGCTTTTTGCCTTTCCATCTCTTGCTTTTTCTTCACTCACTTTGTTTTTAGCACTCACATCTCTTGCTTTTTCACACTCTTTTGGCTTTTTCAACTCACTCTCCTCTTTTAGCCTTTTCTCTCTCATTCTCATTTGTTCTTTGTGCACCTGTTGAGGAGAAAGTGGAACAAGAGTAAAAGCTTTACGATTATGAACAATATGATACTTGTTAGATTTTCCCTCATGATTAGCATCATGATCAAACTCCCATGGTCGGCCAAGAAGAATATGGCCAGCTTGCATTGGTACTACATCACACAAAACTTCATCCTCATATTTCCCAATTGAAAATTTTACCTTTGCTTGCCGATTCACCCTTAGCTCTCCACTATCATTGAGCCATTGCAAACGGTAAGGATTGGGATGAGCAATCATGGATAGACCCAATTTGTCTACAAGATAAGAGCTAACACAATTAGTACAACTCCCACTATCAATGATGAGCATGCATACCTTATCTTGTACTTTGCATCTTGTGTGAAAGATAGTACTCCTTTGCTCTTCATCATAAGATCCAACTTGAGTATTCAATACTCTCAAAGTGACCAAAACCTCATCACCACTTGTTTCAAATTGTTCACCTTCATCTTCAACATTCGGATCCTCCTCATTTTCTTCTCCTTCACTTTGGCTTAAACAAGAACCATCTTCTCGCATTACCATAGTCCTAGAGTTAGGACATTGGGAAGCTATATGTTCCTTTCCCAAACACTTAAAACAAGTGAGTTTAGAAGTAGAAGAAGAACTTTTATTTGATTCACCCTTTTCAAACCTTTTAAAATCATGCTTCTTTGGTTCATCTTTCTTTTTACCAAAATCCCTTTTGTTTCCATTATTGTTTTTCCAAGAGGATTGGTTAGAAAGAAACTTACTTGAACCACTCTTTCTTTTCAATTGCCTTTCCACCTTTTCTGCCACATGCATCATTTCTTCCAAATCTAAGTAATGTTGTAATTCAACAACATCGGCAATCTCTCTTCTTAAACCACCCAAAAACCGAGCCATAGTAGCTTCGGGATCTTCCTCAATGCTTGGTCTTGTCATTGCTAAATCCATCTCTTGGTAGTATTCTGCCACGGTCTTTGCTCCTTGAGTGATACTATGCAATTTGTTGTAAAGATCTCTATAGTAATGAGGGGGAATGAATCGTTTCCTCAAAACAGCCTTCATGTCTTCCCAAGTTGCAATTGGCCTCTCTCTATTCCTTCTTCTAGAAACAATCAATCGATCCCACCATGTTAATGCATAACCGTGAAATTCAAGGGAAGCAATTTTTACCTTCTTTTCTTCCGAATAATTGTGGATCGAAAATATCTTTTCCACCTTCATTTCCCAATCAAAATATGCCTCGGGATCTCCTTTTCCATCAAATTCAGGAATCTTCATTTTGAGACCATTAAGGTTGCTATCAACTCCAAATCCATTCCTTCTCCTCCCATTCCCTCGGGATACTTCAGACATTTCTTCCTCGGACCTCCTATCATCTTCCTCGTCATCTTGTTGACTTCCTTGCCTTTCTTCTCTTTGCTGAAAAGCAAGTTCTAGTTGGTCCATTCTGGTGGTGACCCTATGAATGATTTGTTCCAATCGCCTTGTGGTGTGTTCCCTCCATGCTTTTTGTTCAGGTGTTTCACCGGTTGAATCTGCCATTAGAACAACAAAAGATAAAAGTACCTCGCACCCCTTGTCCCCTTTCCCTAATATGTCTCAACCCAAATGAAAAGAAATTTTCACTCGTGTTTAAGGCCGATCTAGTAGGGGTAAGTTGCACTCAGATTTTACCACTCTTTTCCTCCTGCAAGTTCTTGTGAGAATCGTTAAACCCTTACAAGAAACTACTCAAAGATCTTACTTGGCAACAAAGAAAATATAGAGGTCAAAGAAAGGATAGTAGGCAATGATTAGGTAAAAGAAACAAGAATAAGATTTAGAAAGAAATTATAAGAGTAGAAAGAAAACAATGATGATACCTTTTCCTCAAAACTTTTCCCACACTTGGAATCACAAATCCCTGCAATATTAATTTAAGAAGCTAGAAAGATAGTTTCTTCTCTTTTTTTTTTTGACTATCTTTTTTTTTTTTTTTTTTCTTCTTCTTCTTGCAAACTTGAACCTTCAAATAGAAACAAGGAAACTATGATAAAAATAAGATGCAAGATAAAAAAAAAAAAAAATGATATGATCAAATCAAGGAAACTGAGCTCTGATACCAAACTGATGTGAATCCAATGTACGAATTCACGTGAATTGTAGAATCGTCCTCGATTGATCTTTTGAGCAAAACAACTAGCTCAAGTGGATTCAACAATATTGAGTATTAATGAACTCAACACCTTTGAATCACACTATATTGAAAGATGTCTTGAAATCTTCCAAGCAAAAACAACCCAAACCAAAATAGACCCAAGAACAATAGGATGAAACCTATCACCTTTGAATCATAAAATGGTAGTTTTGAAATTACTATTCCCAACCCCTCTAATTTTCAAACCCAACAACACTAGGATAACCTAACACCTTTGGATTATGAAATGAATTAGAAAAGAAGAGTAGAAGGCGCCACAACTAAAAGGAAGAGTTTTAGTTGATAAGCCAAATAAGTTTTGCAAGCATACTTGCAAGACTAAAACTAGCTCACTAAGAAACTAGCAAAGAAAGGAAAATTCCTTAAAGTTTATAACATCAAATCTTGAATTCTAATAGTTAACCAAGGCCCCTATTTATAGAGTTTCAAGAGGGACCAAGTTTGGAAATTACAAAAGGATTAAAGGAGCAATTCTAAATCTTCTAGTCAAGACTAGCATTAACACTTCTCTTTGACCAAGAAAAGCTCTTTGACCTAGAAAAGCTCTTTGACCTAGAAGACTCTTGCACTTAATTCTAATATTCTAAATACTAAAAAAAAATGCAGAAAACAACTTGAAAATATCACCCAAATGCTGTTGAATTTCGTCCATAAATTCAGCTTATAAATGCGACGTTCAACCTTCTTCAGGCGACATGGGCATGTCAGAAGAAAAGTTCTATTCTGCCCAACCTTTCTCAGGCGACATGGGCATGTCAGAAGAAAAGTTCTATTCTGCCCAACCTTTCTCAGGCGACGTGGGCATGTCGGAGGAAATGTTCACTTCTGGAAGTTGCATAAAAAAGTACTTCCCACACCATTTGGATCAAGATCCAAGACTTGCAAAATGTTGTAATATTTAGCATGAATTGAGGTAGCCGTTGGATCCTCTTTTGAACAGACTTCAAGAATCAAAATGCTCAAGGCTTCTTGCATCCTTTTCTTTTTCAAACGAGTCATTGGGCCCGTCATCCCTTCAAGTGGATTTGGTGGAATGATATGTGCAGAATTATTTGGAGTTGAGGGTGGTTCGGTCATGCCTTCGCCATCATCATCTTTGACATCTTTAGCATTACTTCCTTGGAACTCATCATCCCCTCTCCCTTGAAAAGGATTCGTCCTCGAATCCATTGGATCTACATCAAAATCAAAAGAAGATAAGTCAGAAATATTAAAAGTAGCACTTACACCATAGTCTCCGGGAAGATCAAGCTTGTAAGCATTATCATTGACTCGTGCCAAAACTTGAAATGGTCCATCACCATGGGGGTGTAACTTAGTTCTCCTTGAGGCTGGAAACCTCTCTTTCCTCATGTGTACCCAAACCCAATCACCGGGTTCGAACACAATTTTCTTACGGCCTTTATTTGCATTATTTGCATATTGCTCATTTTTCTTCTCAATGTTTGCACGAGCTTGCTCATGCAATTTCTTCACGGTTTCAGCTTTCTTCTTGCCATCCAAACTCACTTGATCCTGTAAAGGTAAAGGAGATAAGTCTAGAGGAGTTAGAGGATTGAAGCCATAAACCAACTCAAAAGGAGAAAAATTAGTAGAAGTGTGTAGTGTGCGATTGTATGCAAATTCAGCAATTGGCAAACACTCCTCCCAACTTTTCAAATTCTTTTTAATTATGGCCCTTAACAAAACACCCAAAGTTCTATTTGTTACTTCCGTTTGGCCATCTGTTTGTGGGTGACTTGTGGTTGAAAACAAAAGTTTTGTTCCCAATTTTCCCCAAAGAGTTTTCCAGAAATAACTCAAAAACTTTACATCCCTATCGGACACAATAGTCCTAGGAACACCATGTAGACGAACAATTTCTTTGAAGAAGAGATCAGCCACGTGTTTTGCATTGTCGGCTTTCCTACAAGCAATAAAGTGAGCCATTTTGGAGAATCTGTCAACAACAACAAAAATAGAGTCCATGCCTCTTTGAGATCTAGGCAAACCAAGAACAAAGTCCATAGAAATGTCAGTCCAAGGAGATTGAGGGACAGGGAGTGGAGTATACAATCCATGGGGAAGAGACTTAGATTTAGCTTTCTTGCAGTCAAGACATGTAGCACAAATTTTCTCAACATCCTTTTTCATGTTTGGCCAATAAAAGTGTTCATTCAAAATATCTAAAGTTTTTAGAACACCAAAATGTCCCATTAAACCTCCACAATGAGATTCACGAACCAAAAGCTCTCTAAGTGAACAAGAAGGAATACATAATTTGTTTTCTTTGAACAAAAACCGTTCACATTGATAAAACTTATTGAAAGCACCCTTTTCACATGCATTAAATATGTCAAAAAAATCATGATCCTTAGCATACAACTCCTTAATATACTCAAATCCCATGATTGTAGCATTAGCAGTAGTAATCAAGGCATACCTTCGAGAGAGTGCATCAGCCACAATGTTCTCTTTACCTTTTTTGTACTTTACCACATATGGGAAAGTTTCAATGAATGAGATCCATTTTGCATGCCTCTTGTGCAAATTCTTTTGTCCTTTGAGATACTTGATGGATTCATGATCGGTGTGAATCACAAACTCTCTTGGCATAAGGTAGTGCTGCCAAGTTTCCAATGCTCTCACTACTGCATAGAGCTCTTTGTCATATGTTGGGTAGTTCAATGTTGCTCCATTCAACTTCTCACTAAAGTAGGCAATGGGGCGGCCTCCTTGAAGCAACACAGCACCTATTCCAATTCCTGAAGCATCACATTCAACTTCAAAAGTGTTAGAAAAATTAGGCAAAGCTAAAACAGGAGCATTAGTCAAATCATGCTTCAATTGATCAAATGCCTTTTGTTGAGAATCTCCCCACTCAAACTTAACATTTTTCTTTACCAACTCATTTAGTGGAGCTGCTTTTGTTGAGAAATCTTTGACAAATCTCCTATAAAAACTTGTAAGTCCATGGAAGGATCTCACCTCAGTCACATTTGTGGGAATTGGCCAATCAAGAATTGCTGCCACCTTTGCTTCATCAACTCTCAAACCATTAGAACTCACAACATAGCCAAGAAAAACAACTTCTTCAACACAAAAAGTACATTTTTTCAAATTTGCAAACAATTTTTCTTTACGCAAAGTAGTAAGAACAAGCTTAAGATGTTCAACATGTTCTCTTATGTTCTTACTATAGATCAAGATATCATCAAAATAGACAACTACAAACTTTCCAATGAAACGTCTCAAAACATGATTCATTAGCCTCATAAATGTACTAGGGGCATTAGTTAAACCAAAAGGCATAACAAGCCACTCATAAAGACCAAATTTTGTCTTGAAAGCCGTTTTCCATTCATCACCCTCTTTGATTCTTATTTGATGATAACCAGATTTCAAATCAATTTTTGTGAAAAATTTTGCACCAAATAATTCATCGAGCATATCATCTAATCTTGGAATGGGGTGACGATACTTAATGGTGATTTTGTTCACAGCCCTACAATCAATGCACATACGCCATGTACCATCTTTTTTTGGAACTAAAATGACAGGAATAGCACAAGGGCTAAGAGACTCACGAATATATCCCATGCTTAGTAATTCTTCAACTTGCCTTTGAAGTTCTTTTGTTTCTTCTGGATTTGCACGATAGGCTGGCCTATTTGGAATGGAAGCTCCGGGTAGAAAGTCGATTTGATGCTCAATTCCTCGAATTGGAGGTAACCCCTTAGGCACTTCCTCGGGTAGCACATCTGCAAATTCATTCAAAACAGCCACAATTTCTAAAGGTAAATTGTTAGGAAGCTCGTCAAGAACAAGACATTCTTCATGGAATAAGAGCATAACAATTGGTTGGTGAGAATTGAGGGCTCTATCTACATCTCTCATGCTCGCAAAGAAGGCACCTTTTGTCTCACTTGCCTTTGGTTTTTCCCTCTCACTCACTTTGCTTTTTGCCTTTCCATCTCTTGCTTTTTCTTCACTCACTTTGTTTTTAGCACTCACATCTCTTGCTTTTTCACACTCTTTTGGCTTTTTCAACTCACTCTCCTCTTTTAGCCTTTTCTCTCTCATTCTCATTTGTTCTTTGTGCACCTGTTGAGGAGAAAGTGGAACAAGAGTAAAAGCTTTACGATTATGAACAATATGATACTTGTTAGATTTTCCCTCATGATTAGCATCATGATCAAACTCCCATGGTCGGCCAAGAAGAATATGGCCAGCTTGCATTGGTACTACATCACACAAAACTTCATCCTCATATTTCCCAATTGAAAATTTTACCTTTGCTTGCCGATTCACCCTTAGCTCTCCACTATCATTGAGCCATTGCAAACGGTAAGGATTGGGATGAGCAATCATGGATAGACCCAATTTGTCTACAAGATAAGAGCTAACACAATTAGTACAACTCCCACTATCAATGATGAGCATGCATACCTTATCTTGTACTTTGCATCTTGTGTGAAAGATAGTACTCCTTTGCTCTTCATCATAAGATCCAACTTGAGTATTCAATACTCTCAAAGTGACCAAAACCTCATCACCACTTGTTTCAAATTGTTCACCTTCATCTTCAACATTCGGATCCTCCTCATTTTCTTCTCCTTCACTTTGGCTTAAACAAGAACCATCTTCTCGCATTACCATAGTCCTAGAGTTAGGACATTGGGAAGCTATATGTTCCTTTCCCAAACACTTAAAACAAGTGAGTTTAGAAGTAGAAGAAGAACTTTTATTTGATTCACCCTTTTCAAACCTTTTAAAATCATGCTTCTTTGGTTCATCTTTCTTTTTACCAAAATCCCTTTTGTTTCCATTATTGTTTTTCCAAGAGGATTGGTTAGAAAGAAACTTACTTGAACCACTCTTTCTTTTCAATTGCCTTTCCACCTTTTCTGCCACATGCATCATTTCTTCCAAATCTAAGTAATGTTGTAATTCAACAACATCGGCAATCTCTCTTCTTAAACCACCCAAAAACCGAGCCATAGTAGCTTCGGGATCTTCCTCAATGCTTGGTCTTGTCATTGCTAAATCCATCTCTTGGTAGTATTCTGCCACGGTCTTTGCTCCTTGAGTGATACTATGCAATTTGTTGTAAAGATCTCTATAGTAATGAGGGGGAATGAATCGTTTCCTCAAAACAGCCTTCATGTCTTCCCAAGTTGCAATTGGCCTCTCTCTATTCCTTCTTCTAGAAACAATCAATCGATCCCACCATGTTAATGCATAACCGTGAAATTCAAGGGAAGCAATTTTTACCTTCTTTTCTTCCGAATAATTGTGGATCGAAAATAT
Source organism: Knoxia roxburghii (assembly GCA_030378225.1). NCBI lineage: Eukaryota > Viridiplantae > Streptophyta > Magnoliopsida > Gentianales > Rubiaceae > Knoxia > Knoxia roxburghii. The sequence continues at coordinate 25,753,891 of CM059420.1, read as the reverse complement.
CTTTTCCACCTTCATTTCCCAATCAAAATATGCCTCGGGATCTCCTTTTCCATCAAATTCAGGAATCTTCATTTTGAGACCATTAAGGTTGCTATCAACTCCAAATCCATTCCTTCTCCTCCCATTCCCTCGGGATACTTCAGACATTTCTTCCTCGGACCTCCTATCATCTTCCTCGTCATCTTGTTGACTTCCTTGCCTTTCTTCTCTTTGCTGAAAAGCAAGTTCTAGTTGGTCCATTCTGGTGGTGACCCTATGAATGATTTGTTCCAATCGCCTTGTGGTGTGTTCCCTCCATGCTTTTTGTTCAGGTGTTTCACCGGTTGAATCTGCCATTAGAACAACAAAAGATAAAAGTACCTCGCACCCCTTGTCCCCTTTCCCTAATATGTCTCAACCCAAATGAAAAGAAATTTTCACTCGTGTTTAAGGCCGATCTAGTAGGGGTAAGTTGCACTCAGATTTTACCACTCTTTTCCTCCTGCAAGTTCTTGTGAGAATCGTTAAACCCTTACAAGAAACTACTCAAAGATCTTACTTGGCAACAAAGAAAATATAGAGGTCAAAGAAAGGATAGTAGGCAATGATTAGGTAAAAGAAACAAGAATAAGATTTAGAAAGAAATTATAAGAGTAGAAAGAAAACAATGATGATACCTTTTCCTCAAAACTTTTCCCACACTTGGAATCACAAATCCCTGCAATATTAATTTAAGAAGCTAGAAAGATAGTTTCTTCTCTTTTTTTTTTTGACTATCTTTTTTTTTTTTTTTTTTTCTTCTTCTTCTTGCAAACTTGAACCTTCAAATAGAAACAAGGAAACTATGATAAAAATAAGATGCAAGATAAAAAAAAAAAAAAATGATATGATCAAATCAAGGAAACTGAGCTCTGATACCAAACTGATGTGAATCCAATGTACGAATTCACGTGAATTGTAGAATCGTCCTCGATTGATCTTTTGAGCAAAACAACTAGCTCAAGTGGATTCAACAATATTGAGTATTAATGAACTCAACACCTTTGAATCACACTATATTGAAAGATGTCTTGAAATCTTCCAAGCAAAAACAACCCAAACCAAAATAGACCCAAGAACAATAGGATGAAACCTATCACCTTTGAATCATAAAATGGTAGTTTTGAAATTACTATTCCCAACCCCTCTAATTTTCAAACCCAACAACACTAGGATAACCTAACACCTTTGGATTATGAAATGAATTAGAAAAGAAGAGTAGAAGGCGCCACAACTAAAAGGAAGAGTTTTAGTTGATAAGCCAAATAAGTTTTGCAAGCATACTTGCAAGACTAAAACTAGCTCACTAAGAAACTAGCAAAGAAAGGAAAATTCCTTAAAGTTTATAACATCAAATCTTGAATTCTAATAGTTAACCAAGGCCCCTATTTATAGAGTTTCAAGAGGGACCAAGTTTGGAAATTACAAAAGGATTAAAGGAGCAATTCTAAATCTTCTAGTCAAGACTAGCATTAACACTTCTCTTTGACCAAGAAAAGCTCTTTGACCTAGAAAAGCTCTTTGACCTAGAAGACTCTTGCACTTAATTCTAATATTCTAAATACTAAAAAAAAATGCAGAAAACAACTTGAAAATATCACCCAAATGCTGTTGAATTTCGTCCATAAATTCAGCTTATAAATGCGACGTTCAACCTTCTTCAGGCGACATGGGCATGTCAGAAGAAAAGTTCTATTCTGCCCAACCTTTCTCAGGCGACATGGGCATGTCAGAAGAAAAGTTCTATTCTGCCCAACCTTTCTCAGGCGACGTGGGCATGTCGGAGGAAATGTTCACTTCTGGAAGTTGCATAAAAAAGTACTTCCCACACCATTTGGATCAAGATCCAAGACTTGCAAAATGTTGTAATATTTAGCATGAATTGAGGTAGCCGTTGGATCCTCTTTTGAACAGACTTCAAGAATCAAAATGCTCAAGGCTTCTTGCATCCTTTTCTTTTTCAAACGAGTCATTGGGCCCGTCATCCCTTCAAGTGGATTTGGTGGAATGATATGTGCAGAATTATTTGGAGTTGAGGGTGGTTCGGTCATGCCTTCGCCATCATCATCTTTGACATCTTTAGCATTACTTCCTTGGAACTCATCATCCCCTCTCCCTTGAAAAGGATTCGTCCTCGAATCCATTGGATCTACATCAAAATCAAAAGAAGATAAGTCAGAAATATTAAAAGTAGCACTTACACCATAGTCTCCGGGAAGATCAAGCTTGTAAGCATTATCATTGACTCGTGCCAAAACTTGAAATGGTCCATCACCATGGGGGTGTAACTTAGTTCTCCTTGAGGCTGGAAACCTCTCTTTCCTCATGTGTACCCAAACCCAATCACCGGGTTCGAACACAATTTTCTTACGGCCTTTATTTGCATTATTTGCATATTGCTCATTTTTCTTCTCAATGTTTGCACGAGCTTGCTCATGCAATTTCTTCACGGTTTCAGCTTTCTTCTTGCCATCCAAACTCACTTGATCCTGTAAAGGTAAAGGAGATAAGTCTAGAGGAGTTAGAGGATTGAAGCCATAAACCAACTCAAAAGGAGAAAAATTAGTAGAAGTGTGTAGTGTGCGATTGTATGCAAATTCAGCAATTGGCAAACACTCCTCCCAACTTTTCAAATTCTTTTTAATTATGGCCCTTAACAAAACACCCAAAGTTCTATTTGTTACTTCCGTTTGGCCATCTGTTTGTGGGTGACTTGTGGTTGAAAACAAAAGTTTTGTTCCCAATTTTCCCCAAAGAGTTTTCCAGAAATAACTCAAAAACTTTACATCCCTATCGGACACAATAGTCCTAGGAACACCATGTAGACGAACAATTTCTTTGAAGAAGAGATCAGCCACGTGTTTTGCATTGTCGGCTTTCCTACAAGCAATAAAGTGAGCCATTTTGGAGAATCTGTCAACAACAACAAAAATAGAGTCCATGCCTCTTTGAGATCTAGGCAAACCAAGAACAAAGTCCATAGAAATGTCAGTCCAAGGAGATTGAGGGACAGGGAGTGGAGTATACAATCCATGGGGAAGAGACTTAGATTTAGCTTTCTTGCAGTCAAGACATGTAGCACAAATTTTCTCAACATCCTTTTTCATGTTTGGCCAATAAAAGTGTTCATTCAAAATATCTAAAGTTTTTAGAACACCAAAATGTCCCATTAAACCTCCACAATGAGATTCACGAACCAAAAGCTCTCTAAGTGAACAAGAAGGAATACATAATTTGTTTTCTTTGAACAAAAACCGTTCACATTGATAAAACTTATTGAAAGCACCCTTTTCACATGCATTAAATATGTCAAAAAAATCATGATCCTTAGCATACAACTCCTTAATATACTCAAATCCCATGATTGTAGCATTAGCAGTAGTAATCAAGGCATACCTTCGAGAGAGTGCATCAGCCACAATGTTCTCTTTACCTTTTTTGTACTTTACCACATATGGGAAAGTTTCAATGAATGAGATCCATTTTGCATGCCTCTTGTGCAAATTCTTTTGTCCTTTGAGATACTTGATGGATTCATGATCGGTGTGAATCACAAACTCTCTTGGCATAAGGTAGTGCTGCCAAGTTTCCAATGCTCTCACTACTGCATAGAGCTCTTTGTCATATGTTGGGTAGTTCAATGTTGCTCCATTCAACTTCTCACTAAAGTAGGCAATGGGGCGGCCTCCTTGAAGCAACACAGCACCTATTCCAATTCCTGAAGCATCACATTCAACTTCAAAAGTGTTAGAAAAATTAGGCAAAGCTAAAACAGGAGCATTAGTCAAATCATGCTTCAATTGATCAAATGCCTTTTGTTGAGAATCTCCCCACTCAAACTTAACATTTTTCTTTACCAACTCATTTAGTGGAGCTGCTTTTGTTGAGAAATCTTTGACAAATCTCCTATAAAAACTTGTAAGTCCATGGAAGGATCTCACCTCAGTCACATTTGTGGGAATTGGCCAATCAAGAATTGCTGCCACCTTTGCTTCATCAACTCTCAAACCATTAGAACTCACAACATAGCCAAGAAAAACAACTTCTTCAACACAAAAAGTACATTTTTTCAAATTTGCAAACAATTTTTCTTTACGCAAAGTAGTAAGAACAAGCTTAAGATGTTCAACATGTTCTCTTATGTTCTTACTATAGATCAAGATATCATCAAAATAGACAACTACAAACTTTCCAATGAAACGTCTCAAAACATGATTCATTAGCCTCATAAATGTACTAGGGGCATTAGTTAAACCAAAAGGCATAACAAGCCACTCATAAAGACCAAATTTTGTCTTGAAAGCCGTTTTCCATTCATCACCCTCTTTGATTCTTATTTGATGATAACCAGATTTCAAATCAATTTTTGTGAAAAATTTTGCACCAAATAATTCATCGAGCATATCATCTAATCTTGGAATGGGGTGACGATACTTAATGGTGATTTTGTTCACAGCCCTACAATCAATGCACATACGCCATGTACCATCTTTTTTTGGAACTAAAATGACAGGAATAGCACAAGGGCTAAGAGACTCACGAATATATCCCATGCTTAGTAATTCTTCAACTTGCCTTTGAAGTTCTTTTGTTTCTTCTGGATTTGCACGATAGGCTGGCCTATTTGGAATGGAAGCTCCGGGTAGAAAGTCGATTTGATGCTCAATTCCTCGAATTGGAGGTAACCCCTTAGGCACTTCCTCGGGTAGCACATCTGCAAATTCATTCAAAACAGCCACAATTTCTAAAGGTAAATTGTTAGGAAGCTCGTCAAGAACAAGACATTCTTCATGGAATAAGAGCATAACAATTGGTTGGTGAGAATTGAGGGCTCTATCTACATCTCTCATGCTCGCAAAGAAGGCACCTTTTGTCTCACTTGCCTTTGGTTTTTCCCTCTCACTCACTTTGCTTTTTGCCTTTCCATCTCTTGCTTTTTCTTCACTCACTTTGTTTTTAGCACTCACATCTCTTGCTTTTTCACACTCTTTTGGCTTTTTCAACTCACTCTCCTCTTTTAGCCTTTTCTCTCTCATTCTCATTTGTTCTTTGTGCACCTGTTGAGGAGAAAGTGGAACAAGAGTAAAAGCTTTACGATTATGAACAATATGATACTTGTTAGATTTTCCCTCATGATTAGCATCATGATCAAACTCCCATGGTCGGCCAAGAAGAATATGGCCAGTTTGCATTGGTACTACATCACACAAAACTTCATCCTCATATTTCCCAATTGAAAATTTTACCTTTGCTTGCCGATTCACCCTTAGCTCTCCACTATCATTGAGCCATTGCAAACGGTAAGGATTGGGATGAGCAATCATGGATAGACCCAATTTGTCTACAAGATAAGAGCTAACACAATTAGTACAACTCCCACTATCAATGATGAGCATGCATACCTTATCTTGTACTTTGCATCTTGTGTGAAAGATAGTACTCCTTTGCTCTTCATCATAAGATCCAACTTGAGTATTCAATACTCTCAAAGTGACCAAAACCTCATCACCACTTGTTTCAAATTGTTCACCTTCATCTTCAACATTCGGATCCTCCTCATTTTCTTCTCCTTCACTTTGGCTTAAACAAGAACCATCTTCTCGCATTACCATAGTCCTAGAGTTAGGACATTGGGAAGCTATATGTCCCTTTCCCAAACACTTAAAACAAGTGAGTTTAGAAGTAGAAGAAGAACTTTTATTTGATTCACCCTTTTCAAACCTTTTAAAATCATGCTTCTTTGGTTCATCTTTCTTTTTACCAAAATCCCTTTTGTTTCCATTATTGTTTTTCCAAGAGGATTGGTTAGAAAGAAACTTACTTGAACCACTCTTTCTTTTCAATTGCCTTTCCACCTTTTCTGCCACATGCATCATTTCTTCCAAATCTAAGTAATGTTGTAATTCAACAACATCGGCAATCTCTCTTCTTAAACCACCCAAAAACCGTGCCATAGTAGCTTCGGGATCTTCCTCAATGCTTGCTCTTGTCATTGCTAAATCCATCTCTTGGTAGTATTCTGCCACGGTCTTTGCTCCTTGAGTGATACTATGCAATTTGTTGTAATGATCTCTATAGTAATGAGGGGGAATGAATCGTTTCCTCAAAACAGCCTTCATGTCTTCCCAAGTTGCAATTGGCCTCTCTCTATTCCTTCTTCTAGAAACAATCAATCGATCCCACCATGTTAATGCATAACCGTGAAATTCAAGGGAAGCAATTTTTACCTTCTTTTCTTCCGAATAATTGTGGATCGAAAATATCTTTTCCACCTTCATTTCCCAATCAAAATATGCCTCGGGATCTCCTTTTCTATCAAATTCAGGAATCTTCATTTTGAGACCATTAAGGTTGCTATCAACTCCAAATCCATTCCTTCTCCTCCCATTCCCTCGGGATACTTCAGACATTTCTTCCTCGGACCTCCTATCATCTTCCTCGTCATCTTGTTGACTTCCTTGCCTTTCTTCTCTTTGCTGAAAAGCAAGTTCTAGTTGGTCCATTCTGGTGGTGACCCTATGAATGATTTGTTCCAATCGCCTTGTGGTGTGTTCCCTCCATGCTTTTTGTTCAGGTGTTTCACCGGTTGAATCTGCCATTAGAACAACAAAAGATAAAAGTACCTCGCACCCCTTGTCCCCTTTCCCTAATATGTCTCAACCCAAATGAAAAGAAATTTTCACTCGTGTTTAAGGCCGATCTAGTAGGGGTAAGTTGCACTCAGATTTTACCACTCTTTTCCTCCTGCAAGTTCTTGTGAGAATCGTTAAACCCTTACAAGAAGCTACTCAAAGATCTTACTTGGCAACAAAGAAAATATAGAGGTCAAAGTAAGGATAGTAGGCAATGATTAGGTAAAAGAAACAAGAATAAGATTTAGAAAGAAATTATAAGAGTAGAAAGAAAACAATGATGATACCTTTTCCTCAAAACTTTTCCCACACTTGGAATCACAAATCCCTGCAATATTAATTTAAGAAGCTAGAAAGATAGTTTCTTCTCTTTTTTTTTTTTTTTTTTTTGACTATCTTTTTTTTTTTTTTTTTCTTCTTCTTGCAAACTCGAACCTTCAAATAGAAACAAGGTAACTATGATAAAAATAAGATGCAAGATAAAAAAAATAAAAATGATATGATCAAATCAAGGAAACTGAGCTCTGATACCAAACTGATGTGAATCCAATGTACGAATTCACGTGAATTGTAGAATCGTCCTCGATTGATCTTTTGAGCAAAACAACTAGCTCAAGTGGATTCAACAATATTGAGTATTAATGAACTCAACACCTTTGAATCACACTATATTGAAAGATGTCTTGAAATCTTCCAAGCAAAAACAACCCAAACCAAAATAGACCCAAGAACAATAGGATGAAACCTATCACCTTTGAATCATAAAATGGTAGTTTTGAAATTACTATTCCCAACCCCTCTAATTTTCAAACCCAACAACACTAGGATAACCTAACACCTTTGGATTATGAAATGAATTAGAAAAGAAGAGTAGAAGGCGCCACAACTAAAAGGAAGAGTTTTAGTTGATAAGCCAAAAAAGTTTTGCAAGCATACTTGCAAGACTAAAACTAGCTCACTAAGAAACTAGCAAAGAAAGGAAAATTCCTTAAAGTTTATAACATCAAATCTTGAATTCTAATAGTTAACCAAGGCCCCTATTTATAGAGTTTCAAGAGGGACCAAGGTTGGAAATTACAAAAGGATTAAAGGAGCAATTCTAAATCTTCTAGTCAAGACTAGCATTAACACTTCTCTTTGACCAAGAAAAGATCTTTGACCTAGAAAAGCTCTTTGACCTAGAAGACTCTTGCACTTAATTCTAATATTCTAAATACTAAAAAAAATGCAGAAAACAACTTGAAAATATCACCCAAATGCTGTTGAATTTCGTCCATAAATTCAGCTTATAAATGCGACGTTCAACCTTCTTCAGGCAACATGGGCATGTCAGAGGAAAAGTTATATTCTGCCCAACCTTTCTCAGGCGACATGGGCATGTCAGAAGAAAAGTTCTATTCTGCCCAACCTTTCTCAGGCGACATGGGCATGTCGGAGGAAATGTTCACTTCTGGAAGCTGCATAAAAAAGTACTTCCCACACCATTTGGATCAAGATCCAAGACTTGCAAAATGTTGTAATATTTAGCATGAATTGAGGTAGCCGTTGGATCCTCTTTTGAACAGACTTCAAGAATCAAAATGCTCAAGGCTTCTTGCATCCTTTTCCTTTTCAAACGAGTCATTGGGCCCGTCATCCCTTCAAGTGGATTTGGTGGAATGATATGTGCAGAATTATTTGGAGTTGAGGGTGGTTCGGTCATGCCTTCGCCATCATCATCTTTGACATCTTTAGCATTACTTCCTTGGAACTCATCAATGGCTCTCCAAGATATCTGATCCCCATGCCCTCCACGTGAGCCTCAAAGACTTTAGAGGTCAATGTCTTCGTGAATGGATTTGCAAGGTTATCCTCTGATGCTATCTTAGCCACGACCACGTCTTCCCTCTTTACGATGTCTCGTATCAGGTGGTACTTGCGCTGTATATGTTTACTCGCCTTGTGGGCTCGTGGTTCTTTCGAGTTTGCTACTGCACCATTGTTATCACAATATACCGTGATAGACTTCTGCAAACCAGGAATCGCATCTAAGTCCACTAAGAAGTTCTTGAGCCATACTGCTTCTTTCGCTGCCTCTGATGCGGCAACGTACTCAGCCTCCATGGTAGAGTCCGCCACGCATTTATGCTTGACACTCCACCAAACTATGGCTCTACCTCCTAGAGTAAACACATACTTTGAGGTAGACTTGCTCTTATCTCTGTCGTCTTGGAAATCTGAATCTGTGTAACCTCGGGGTACCATTTCAGGCGCCTGATAGACCAGAACTTGGTCCCTCGTTCTGCGCAAATACTTGAAAATGCATTTTACTGCCTCCCAATGAGCTTTCCCGGGGTTACTCTGATATCTGCTCACCATGCCAACGGCATAACAGATATCAGGCTACATACACAACATGGCATACATGAGACTTCCTACTGCCGAAGTATACAGAACTATCTTCATGGCCTCTATCTTCTCAACAGTCTTAGGAGACTGTTCCTTAGATAGATGCACTCCATGTCTGAAAGGTAGAAAATCTTTTTTGGAGTTCTGCATGTTAAAACGGCCAGAATCGTGTCTATGTATGAAGCTTGGGAGAGTGTTAGCGAACATTTCCTACGATCACGAATAATCTTGATCCCAAGGATATGTCCCGCTTCCCCTAAGTCCTTCATATCAAACTGCTTGGACAGCCATCCCTTTACGTCTGATAACACTTTTTTGTTGTTGCCAATCAATAGAATGTCATCTACGTAAAGCACAAGAAACACCACTGAGTTTCCATCACGTCTGCGGTATACACATTGCTCATCCGGACACTGAATAAATTCGAAGGACTGGATTACCTCATCAAACCGGATGTTCCAAGATCTGGATGCCTGCTTAAGTTCGTAAATGGACCTCTTAAGCCTGCAAAACTTATGCTCTTGGCCTTTTTCAATGAATCCCTCTAGTTGCCGCATAAAGATGGTTTCCTAAAGACTTCCGTTTAGGAAAGCTGTCTTGACATCCATCTGCCAAATCTCATAATCCAAATGAGCAGCTATGGCCAAGAGAATTTGGATCGACTTAAGCATGGCTACCGGGGAGAAGGTTTCCTCATAATCGATTCCCTCTTTCTGAGTATACCTCTTCGCCACCAGCCTAGCTTTAAAGGTTCCCACCTTCCCATCAGGTCTTCTCTTACGTTTGTAGAGCCACTTGCATCTAATGGGCTTAAACCCATCAGGCAGGTCCACAAGCTCCTAGACTTGATTGTGGTCCATTGACCCCATCTCGGATACCATTGCCTTACGCCAAGATTCTGCATCTTTATCTCGGAGCACCTTATTGTAGTTAACTGGATCCGATTCAGGCGCACCTGGGACTAGGTCTGAGGCCTCTCCCACGCCAATGAACCTGTCGGGCTGTCTTACAACCCTCCCACTACGACGAGGCACCACCTGTGTAGGCGCATCATCTGTGATCTCATGTGCAGTGTGTGGCGTATCTACTTGTACCAGTGCATCAGGATTAGTTTGTCGGCTAAGCTCTTCTAGTACTATCTTACTATTGGGTGTGTGGTCTAAGACATAGTCCTCTTCTAAAAATCTAGTGTTGGTACTGACCACCACCTTCTGATCTTTAGGACTATAGAATAGACCACTTTTCGTTCCCCTAGGATATCCTAGAAACAGCATTAATTCTGTTCTCGCATCTAACTTGGCTGTATCTGCCTTAAGCACATGTGCTGGGCACCCCCAAATTCTGAGATGTCTTAGACTGGGCTTGCGCCCATTCCACAACTCTACTGGGGTTGAATGCACGGTCTTAGATGGTACAAGATTGAGAATATACATTGCCGTTTCCAAGGCATATCCCCAGAACGAACTAGCACAAAACCCAAAACCAGGCTCTGATACCAATTGAAAGTTTTGTAGGATCTGGGTTCGCACTAGTTCGATTTACCACGCAACCAAAATTTCTAATAAGAGCTGAACTTTAGAAAGTTACCTTTGAAGCGTGACTTGGGTGATTCTCTTGTATGCCTCAAGACTATGACTTCACGTTGTGTGAGCAACGAACTAGAAGTCAATTGATCAGCTATCACCACAATTCCACCCGCCAAAAAAATCCAGCACCTCCGCACCTAGCACGTACTGCAAACGCACTGCCCGGAGAGAGAGAGAGAAAGCAACACACGGGGCTGCCAAGATCAGGCCAAAATTTCGGCCACCTCAGACCAAAAACAAGTCGCCCCAATGCTCAATAAAATTCGACCAGGAGAGAGAAATTTTCTCTCTACAATTTTATCTCTCTAGTTTTCTTGACTTGAAAACTTATGAATTGTGTGTCTTGAATAACTGATCTCTTGTTTATTTATAGAGTTACAAGAGAGACCCCAAGTTGGTTTAGGATTGGACTTCCTAATGGGTTTAGGTAATTAGTTTCCAAATCCAATTAGGTAACCAATCTGATAGGATAAACCTTATCCTACTAGATTCATAATGTCTAGGATTTCCTAATTCTAATTGAAACTTAAGACTTAATTAATTAATTAAATAATTCCACTTTGTTAATTACTTAATTAATCCTTAGAAATTAATTAAATAATTCCACTTTGTTAATTACTGAATTAACCCTTATGAATAATTAACCAATTAATTAATTAAATCTACCTATTCAATTAACCCATAACAAAATTAATCGCACCACTAACGAATTAATTTTGGCACTTCCATCCTACACCAGAATTGCTTCCGGAACAACTTAATTAAATTATATTCATAATCTCCCCACATCAAAGATATAGTGCTCGTTAATTTATTAATTTACTGATAAATTAATTAATCAACTTCTTAATACTGAGACTAGTACCACTCGACCTTTTTACTATACCGGACATACGTCCACCGGCTGGGTTTAGTATAATAAATATTCGAGCTCATCTCGGGAGCACCATCACCCCAGGCGTATGGTACATGGTTTCCTTTCGACAAGCAGCAGCACACCAAGTAACTAAACACACGCACCCAACCCACCGAGAATATTGGTCACAATTTACCTCACCCATTGGCAGATCAAAGTACACTATGTCTAATCCTCATGCCCGCTCGAGTCTAGGGATTTAGAGATAGAATACAAGGAATGATTTGTCTATTAAATCAGTACGAGACAAATCAATCCTAAAGGTCATGTTCAATACGCCCCGGGCATATCTATATGATTCAATCAGTTTAGACAAACCGATTATCCGAATCACATAATAACCTAAACCGACAGTTTATCCAAAACTGTCTCGGTTACGAACCTCATTTCTATACTATGTCTTTCGACCAATGATGAGATCTACTGTGTCACACAAGACACCTCATCATCTACTTACATATTATAAACGGACATAATATGCACACCAAAACATAAATCGATATATTAATCTGGGAAACTGTACAACACAAGCTTAACTTATGTATTCAAATCCAACACAAGCAGCAGCACACCAAGTAACTAAACAGCGCACCCAATTCACCTGAGACTATTGGCCACAAATGACCTCACCCATTGGCAGATCAAAGTACACCATGTCTAATCCTCATGCCTGCTCAAGTCTAGGGATTAAGAGATAGAATACTAAGAACGATTTGTCTCTTAAATCAGTACAAGACAAATCATTCTTAATGGTCAAGTTCAATATGCCCTGTGCATATCTACATGATTCAATTAGTTTAGACAAACCAATTATCCGAATCACATAACAACCTAAACCGACAGGGTGTCCAAAACTGTCTCGGTTACGAACTTCATTTATATTTTATGTCTTTTTACCAAGGCTGAATTGGTATTTTGGTCCCTTATATATGGGGGTGTTGATGTTTTGGTCCCAAATAAAACTATGATTGTTGTTTTGATCCCTTATCAATTTTTTTATTAGCGGTTTTAGTCCCTTTTTACGAAAAAATTTAGAAAATTACGGATTAACTCATTTGATCGCTAGTCAAACCTAATTTTTTCTTCAAAATGATTTATATCATGATGTTTTCAATCCATTTTATGACTCTGTTCTTCATGAATGTTCAACCCATTTAGATCGACTCACAATCCGAAATAACGACCGAAACCCTAAATGGGTTGAACATTCATGAGGAACCGAGTCATAAAATGGATTGAAAACATCATGGTATAAATCATTTTGAAGAATAATTAGGTTTGACTAGCGATCAAACGAGTTAATCCGTAATCTTTTAAAATTTTTCGTAAAAAGGGACTAAAAACGCTAATAAAAAATTGATAAGGGACCAAAACAAAAATTGTAGTTTTATTTGGGACCAAAACAGCAACACCCCCATTTATAAGGGACCAAAATACCAATTCGGTCTTTTACCAATGATGAGATCTACTGTGTCACACCAGACACCTCATCATCTAACTACATAATATAAATAGACTAAACATGTACAACATATAAACCAAAACATTAAATCAATATATTAACTGGGAAAAAGTATAATACAAGCATAGCTTATGTATTCAAACCTAACAGCAGATCCATTCACGAAATTATTAACAGCAAAAGTCTTCGAGAACTACATGAAGGGCATGGGAGTTAGATACTTGGCTGAACCTTGATAGTTCTCTAGTTTTGGTGTAACATAGGAATAAATGTATTAAACCATTTTTTACACTTTAGAGCATAACTTTGAGTATTAGTGGGAGATTGTTAGTTTTGAATACAGAAAAGCTATTGCTTGTATGAAAAAATAATATCCACAGTTAATATATCGTCTATGTTTCAGTATGACAGTGTTCCATTATATCATAGAACTAGATAATGAGGTGTGGAAAGACACAGTAGATCTCGTTATTGGTTAAAGTATTAATATATAAATGATGCTCGTAACTGAGATAGTTTGAACATACTATCGGTTTAGGTTATCGTGTGGTTTGGAAATTAGTTTGTCTAGACCAATTAAATCATACGGATGTGCTCGTGGCATATTGAGCACGACCAGTTCGGGATTCAATTAACTTGTACTGATCGGCGTAGTTAATTCTATCCTAGTATTCTAACGGGCATAAGAGTTAGATATCATATGCTTTGATTTGCCAAAGGGTGCGGTCAATTGAGGCCTAAATCTCGGTAAGTTGGGTATGTTGCGTTTAGCTTCTTGTGTGCCGTTGCTAGTCGAAGGAATCCATGTACTGGTTTGCCGAGTTGATGGTGCTCCTGATATGAGCTCTTATAAGGTTTATTATACCAAATTTGGCCAGTGGACTTTATGTCCGGTATAATAAGAAAGTCGAGTGGTACTAATCTCGGATACCAAGAAGTCGGTGAATTAATTTGTCAGCAAATTGATGAACCAACGAGCACTAGATCTTTGATATGGGGAGATAAAAGAATAATAAAGTGAGAGCGATGTAAGTCATTTTTGAACGGTAGTTCCATAATTGGTCCGTTAGTGGTACGAGTAATTATGCATTTGACTAATCGACAAAGTGAATTAATTAATCCTAAATGTTTAATTAATATTTAATTGACTAAGTAGATTAAGAAATTAATTCATAATGAATTAATTAATCCTAAGTGTTCGATTAAATTTAATTAACGAAGTGGGTTAAGAAATTAATTCGAAAGACTCGATTGAAATGGATTAGTCTAGGAAAGACTTAGGGGTCAACGAAAGTCAAACATTAAGGCCTTACTCAAAATCCCACTAGGCCTTCCTTGAGACTCCTATAAATAGCTAAAGATAGGCACACAAGACATAAGAAACCTTTGTAGGCAAATTAGCCTTAGAGTGAGAAAGTCAAGCCTAGAGAGAGAACTTCATCTCCTTCTTTGAGATTTCTCTTTCAAAGTCGGTTTGTGATCTTTCTTGTCCGAGGAACTCAGCCCATGATTCTAGAAAACCCAAAGATCATCGTCGTGTCCCTCGATTTCTTCGCACATCGGAATTCTGGGTTTTGGCCGCCGCGATTTTTCCAGCCAAGAGAAATTCTAGCGAAAGTTGCTTCATTTCTTGTGGGCTTTGTGTTTTTGTTGCATTGATCCTTTGACTCGTTTCTTTTGGTTCGCCAAAGTCTATATCTACGAGCAAAAAGCTTACCCACAAGTTTTATTCAGGCAATTTTGGGTTTTTAGATTAAAATCAGTTTCCCGGGCTAAATTTGTTTTTCAAATTTGTGAGTTTCTTGAAGTGAGTTTCTTTGGATTTCTTCATATTGTGCTTTAGCCATCCCATGGACATTTTCCCACTCAAATTCGGGATCGTTTGGAGTCATTCGAGTGATTCAATAGTGGATTTTGTAGTAAGGCGGTAAATTAGCACAACAATCTTCGGGCAACGATCTGCTGAGGATCTGACGAGTTTTTCGATGTGGGTCTCATATGGATCTCTTATTTAGTGTCTTAGCTACCTTGTGGATAGTCGCCCACACGATTTTGAGGTAAAGACGGAGTTATTCTCGGGATTCTCTGGTGATTAGTCCCGGGCGATAAACAACAAGATTTTCAGCTTTGGTTTTCTTATTGCTAGGGACATGCTTCAAAGGTATAATCTTTAAGACTTCTACTTTAAATTAAAGATTTAATTTTTAGCATGACGTTTTAATGAATTGAACTAGTATAAACCTAGATCCGTTCAGGGAAAATGATTTTAAAGTCTGGGCCAGATCGAAAGTCTTCAATTCTGGAATGCATAGCATGAAAGTGAGATTTTCGGTTTAGCCCGAACCAGATCTGTTTCCATCACATAGAACTGTGCATAGTCGAGCCTATTGACCAGTCCACTAATGAACAAAGACAAGCTTATCAAATGTGAAGAACGTCTGATGAGATGGCATGGTGTTACATTCTGGCTTCTACGTCGAATGTTCTGCTACATCAGCATCAAGCGATGCTCACTGCCTAGGACATGATGTTGAATCTAAGAGAGATTTTTGGACATCAAGGTCAGGATTCTAAGCAAGTGGCTATGAGGAAACTCATGACTGCTAAGATGAAAGAAGGCACTCATGTGAGAGATCACGTGCTTGAAATGATTAGCAACATCAATAAATAGAAGTTTTGGGATGAGAGATTGATCATTAATCTCAAGCTGACATGATCCTCTAGAGCTTGCCTCGGAGCTTTAAGCAGTTTTGGCTAAACTACAATATGAACCAAAGGGATTATACTTTGACCGAGCTTTTAGTAGCATTGATGTCGGCTGAAGGTCTTTTTAAGAGAAAAAACAAGTTTTAGTCACCGTCAAGGCTTCGGGATCTACTTCTAAGCCGAAGGCTGAAAAAAAGAAGAAGAAAGCCAAGAAGACAGTCAATCATGCACCTAAGCCTGATATCGTAAAGAAGAAGAAGTGGAAAGGCAAGTGTTTCAAATGCGGGAAGACGGGGACATTGGAAGTCGGACTGTCCAAAGATCAAACATACGAATAATCTTGCCTTAATTACTGAGACATGTTTAGCGGTGATTCCCACAGATACTTGGTGTGTGGATTCAGGCACCTCTGACCATGTTTGTAATTTTTTGTATAGGGTTCAAAGTAACCTGGAAGTTTAGAGAAGGCGAGCTAGATGTCTACTTGGGAGACACTACGTATGTGTTAGTTGTTGCAGTGAGACAAGTGAAGCTGAATTTCGAAAATTCTAATAGTTTAGTTTTAGAAAATTGTCTTTATGTTCCTAGTTTTAGAAAGAACCTTGTTTCAGTTTCTAAACTTTTAAAGAATGGTTTTGACTTTGTTTTTTCTGATGAGTCTCTGTTTATTAGAAGAAATAAGAAACTCATTTGTTCTGGTTCATTGGTAGATAATTTATTTATTCTAACTTCTCCTACTAGATATGCAACTGCAAATCAAAACATCATTAAGCCATAATAAGAGGAAAGAGCCTTCAGAAATGAACCACACTTATCTTTGGCATATGAGACTAGGCCATATATGAAGGAAACAGATCTAGGCCAGGTTAAACCGAAAATCTCACTTTCGAGTTATGCATTCCAGAATCGGAGACTTTCGATTCGGCTCAGGCTTAAAATCATTTCCCCTAAATGGATCTAGACTTACACTAGTTCAATTTATTAAAACGACACGCAAATATCAAATCTTTAAATTAAAGCGAAAACCTTTAAAGATTATACCTTTGAAGCGTGTCCCTCGCAAATAAAGAAAACTGGGTCTTGAGTTGCAAATCCACTAAAGAGTACCGAGAATAACTCCAAACATACGAATAATCTTGCCTTAATTACTGAGACATGTTTAGCGGTGATTCCCACAGATACTTGGTGTGTGGATTCAGGCACCTCTGACCATGTTTGTAATTTTTTGTATAGGGTTCAAAGTAACCTGGAAGTTTAGAGAAGGCGAGCTAGATGTCTACTTGGGAGACACTACGTATGTGTTAGTTGTTGCAGTGAGACAAGTGAAGCTGAATTTCGAAAATTCTAATAGTTTAGTTTTAGAAAATTGTCTTTATGTTCCTAGTTTTAGAAAGAACCTTGTTTCAGTTTCTAAACTTTTAAAGAATGGTTTTGACTTTGTTTTTTCTGATGAGTCTCTGTTTATTAGAAGAAATAAGAAACTCATTTGTTCTGGTTCATTGGTAGATAATTTATTTATTCTAACTTCTCCTACTAGATATGCAACTGCAAATCAAAACATCATTAAGCCATAATAAGAGGAAAGAGCCTTCAGAAATGAACCACACTTATCTTTGGCATATGAGACTAGGCCATATATGAAGGAAACAGATCTAGGCCAGGTTAAACCAAAAATCTCACTTTCGAGTTATGCATTCCAGAATCGGAGACTTTCGATTCGGCTCAGGCTTAAAATCATTTCCCCTAAATGGATCTAGACTTACACTAGTTCAATTTATTAAAACGACACGCAAATATCAAATCTTTAAATTAAAGCGAAAACCTTTAAAGATTATACCTTTGAAGCGTGTCCCTCGCAAATAAAGAAAACTGGGTCTTGAGTTGCAAATCCACTAAAGAGTACCGAGAATAACTCCAAACATACGAATAATCTTGCCTTAATTACTGAGACATGTTTAGCGGTGATTCCCACAGATACTTGGTGTGTGGATTCAGGCACCTCTGACCATGTTTGTAATTTTTTGTATAGGGTTCAAAGTAACCTGGAAGTTTAGAGAAGGCGAGCTAGATGTCTACTTGGGAGACACTACGTATGTGTTAGTTGTTGCAGTGAGACAAGTGAAGCTGAATTTCGAAAATTCTAATAGTTTAGTTTTAGAAAATTGTCTTTATGTTCCTAGTTTTAGAAAGAACCTTGTTTCAGTTTCTAAACTTTTAAAGAATGGTTTTGACTTTGTTTTTTCTGATGAGTCTCTGTTTATTAGAAGAAATAAGAAACTCATTTGTTCTGGTTCATTGGTAGATAATTTATTTATTCTAACTTCTCCTACTAGATATGCAACTGCAAATCAAAACATCATTAAGCCATAATAAGAGGAAAGAGCCTTCAGAAATGAACCACACTTATCTTTGGCATATGAGACTAGGCCATATATGAAGGAAACAGATCTAGGCCAGGTTAAACCGAAAATCTCACTTTCGAGTTATGCATTCCAGAATCGGAGACTTTCGATTCGGCTCAGGCTTAAAATCATTTCCCCTAAATGGATCTAGACTTACACTAGTTCAATTTATTAAAACGACACGCAAATATCAAATCTTTAAATTAAAGCGAAAACCTTTAAAGATTATACCTTTGAAGCGTGTCCCTCGCAAATAAAGAAAACTGGGTCTTGAGTTGCAAATCCACTAAAGAGTACCGAGAATAACTCCAAACAATCCCGAATTTGAGTGGTCAAATATCCACGGGATAGCTAAGGCACAAAACAAAGAAATCCAAAGAAACCCATTTCAAGAAAACTCAAACTGCCCAAATCTGAAACAGCCTGGAGGCCTGCACCTAATTTGAAAACCCAATAAACACCTCCAAGAACTTGCCGGGAAAACTCTTTGTCCGGAGATCTAGACTTTAGCGAACCCGAAGGAACAAGCCAAAGGATCAGTGTGACAAAAGATCAAAAACCCATGGCAATATAAGCCAAATTGCGGCCGATCGCCCGGCGCCGGAATGTCACGGTGACGGCGACTCCAACTACAAAACGGGGTGTGTGAAAGACACAGTAGATCTCGTTATTGGTTAAAGTATTGATATATAAAAAGTATGCTCGTAACTGAGATAGTCTGAACATACATCGGTATAGGTTATAGTGTGATTTCGAAATTAGTTTATCTAGACTAATTAAATCACACGGATATGCCCGGGGCATATTGAGCACGACCAGTTTGGATAGAATTGTCTTGTACTGATTGGCGAAGTCAATTCGGTCTTAGTATTCAGTCTCTCAATCCCGAGTTGGGACGGGCGTGAGAATTAGATATTGTATGCTTTGATGTGCCAAAGAGTGCAGTCAATTGAGGCCTATACCTCGGTAGGTTGGGTATGCAATGTTTAGCTTCTTACTTGCCGTTGCTAGTCGGCGGAATCCACATATCGGTTCGCCGGGTTGATGGTGCTCTCGAGATGAGCTCGTAAGGTTTATTGTACTAAAACTGGCCAGTGGACTTTACATCCGGTATAATAAGAAAGTCGAGTGGTACTAATCTTGGATACCAAGAAGTCGGTTAATTAGTTTGTCAGTAAATTGATAAACCGACGAGCACTAGATCTTTGATGTGGGGAGATAGAATAAAATATAGTGGCGCGATATAAAGTCATTTTTGAGTGGTAGTTCCACAGTTAGTCCGATGGTGGTACGACTAATTATGTATTTGACTAATCGACAAAGTGAATTAATTAATCATAAAGGTTTAATTAATATTTAATTGACTAAGTGGATTAAGAAATTAATTCTATATGAATTAATTAATCCTAAGGGTTCGATTAAATTAAATTAACGAAGTGGGTTAAGAAATTAATTCGAATGGGTCGATTGGAGTTGATTAGAATAGGAAAGACTAAGCGGTCAACGAAAGTCAAATTAAAAGGCCCAACTCAAAAGCCCACTAGGTCTCCTTAAGAGCTCCCTATAAATAGAAAGGTTAAGGCCAAAGAAAAAGTAAGAAAATCTTGCAAGACAAGTCTCGCCTCTTAGAGTAAAAGAAAGTTCTAAAGAGAGAACTTCTTCTTCTTCAAGAAGTAATCTTTTGAAGTCGAACTTGATATCTTACTTTCTTGAAATAGATTTAGTTCAGAAAGATTAAATTTTTCCACCCAAAGTTTATTTTGAAGTCGCCGCCGAGCAGCTTTTATTCCGGTCGACCTTCGCGTTTTTTCGGTGACTTCGGTTATTGGATTTTGGCGCACTTGATTCGGATCATTCATGTCTCAGTTTGGTGATCCATTGATTGATCTGTCTAGATCGTGGCCAGAATTTTGATCGGAGTTGTCGGCATTTTGGGTGTTCTTTGCGGCGGCCGGTGAGTTTTAGTGGCGGTCGGCAGTGGGTTTTAGCAACTGGGAAGTTTGATCAGTTTTTGGGCAGATTAAATCTATTTCGAGGGATTTTCTTGAGGGTTATTTCGTGGGTCTTGATAACACACTTTGATAGATTATTGCCCACGCAATATTCGAAGTTTTTTGGAGTTATCTTTCGAATTTCGGTGGTATTCGATTGCCCGAGACTTTGGTTTTCTATTTACTGAGGACTTCGCTTCAAAGGTATAACCTTTGAACTTTCCACATTTAAAATTAAAGGTCCAATCTTGTGTGTTGTACGTTGATTTAATAAATTAAATAAGTATAAGCCTAGATCCGTTCAGGGGAAAATGAATTTGAGCCTGAGCTTTGTCGAAAGTTTTCGATTCTGGAATGCATTGCACGAAAGTGAGATTTTCGATTTAGCCCGGGCTTGTTATGTTTTCCTTCAAATTGGTATCAGAGCGAGTGTTTCGGCTTTATACTTGTTTAATTTATTACATGGCTTTATTTTGGCATTATTATTTTTGTTGAAATGTTTAAACACGTGGTTATTAGTTTCCCAGCTAGTATGGTAGAATTTATTTTTCATTCATAAACCCCGGGACAAGTCCGGGCTCGTATTGTTTTTTGAATGGAAATGTCTGTAATTGTAATAACCACAAATTGGAAGCCATGTAGGATTAGATAAATCTTGTATTAGGATTTAATCTAATGTTGTCGTCTTTAAATTCCTAGAAAAATGCCTTATATATAGAAATTTTATGTATTATGACAAAGACGTTATTTTGGGTAACTTATATTCGCGGGTTTTGGTTTCTCGTAATTTTGGGTGATTCCTAATTACGTATAAAACCGAGAAAACTCGGGCAAATCGAGAGGAATCCAAATAACGAGTGGGAGCGACATGACGGGACGTGTCATCGAGGCGTCAAGGAACCAACGATATAGAAGGCAATAATAGTTGAGAAATTTTATTTCTTTAATTTCCCGTATTTATGTCTTTTTGTTGATTGTGTGTTTTTGATTTATTTTGCATGAACGAAAACCAAACCGTTTTAAAACTAAAGTGCAATTAACTAAGGTAGATTATTCGCATATTAAAACAACGGTTTTATGGGTGCGAATATCCTTAGTTAAGATATTGCATGTTAAAACGTAAAAATCCTCAAACTTAAAAAACTAAGTGGGAGCGGGTTGGTAAATATCCCCATGGCCTTCAATACGGGTTCTTATGTGATGCGGTTAGACTTGCGAGTTGGTATTTCTCCATGCGGACGAGTCTTTAATCACATATAGCACTAGATTGAATTTCTTAAGGGATGACTATAGTGAGTTTAATTGGAGAAAGTTGCGACACCCTCTCTGCTGAAGGCGCATTAGTATCCTAAGTAACAAACTTAGAAGTCACATAATGGCATACACTTAGTGTACTATTTATAGTATTCCTCCCGCGAGGTTACGCTATTTATGTGTACAGCTAAAAGCATTGACTATTAATTTCATTGATCATAAGATCATTGGTCAGATAGTGAAATTAATGAGCTTCGGTTCTTCTCGAATGAATGCGGCTTAGCGTAGACGTTCACCCGCGTGACCTGCGTGAATCCCAGTGTGAGAGATGTTAATGGGTGATTATATTGTTTTGAGGATATCAATATTTGCAAAAAAGTAATACTGAAATTTGATTGTTTATTTTTCAGTCGTTGATATATCGTTCAACCAGCTAGCTGTCATACTGAATCAGAACAAACTTATGGGTCCAAATTATATTGACTGGAAACGTAGCCTGGACATTGTCCTTACCGCTGAGGGTTACAAGTACGTGCTCACTGAGGAGTGCCTCCCTAAGCCCAGCGATGATGCCACCCTGAGCAACGAGAGCCATATACGAGGTACTTGTAACCCGGTGCTACATCTTGGCTTCTATGTCGAGTGTACTACAGCACCAGCATCAGTTGTTTACCTCATCCTACGATATGATGCTCAACCTCAGGGAGATGTTTGAACATCAGGGCAGGGCAGCCAAGCAGTCAGCTATAAGAAAACTCATGAATGCTAGGATGGCCAGAGGGATTTTCAGTGAGGGAATGATGAGTTGCATCAATGAGATCGAGGTATTGAGAGGTGATATTGATGGGGGAGACCCAGGTCGATATCATCCTCCAGAGGTTGCCCCCCAGTTTTGAGCAGTTTCGGTTGAACTACAATATGGGCAAGCTCTCTTATTCACTTCCCGAGCTCATAACTGCATTGGTGTCTGCTGAAGGCCTCTTCGCAGAGAAGAAGCAAGCCTGGCTACTGTTGGTCCCTCAGGTTCGTCTTTTGGGCCCAAAGCTAGGATGCACAAGAGGAATAGAGGCCAGAAAGCAGGAGCTGCTGATCATGGACCCAAGGCGGGCATTGCCAAGAAGCACAAGCCGAAAGGCAAGTGTTTCAAATGTGGCAAAGCAGGACATTGGAAGAAGGATTGCCCAAAGCCTTGAGGTATGTGTAAATTTTCCCTAGTTACTGAGACATGTTTAGCGGCGATTCCCACAGATACTTGGTGTGTGGATTCAGGAGCCACTAATCATGTTTGTAATTCTTTGCAGGGGTTCCAAGTGACCCGACTGCTTATAGAGGGAGAGCTGTAGGTCTACCTTGGGGATACTACCAGAGTTTCTGTTGTTGTAGTGGGAGTTTTATGTCTTTACTTTTCAGGCTCAGGTTTACATTTGAGAGATTGTTTATATGTACCAGGTTTTCGAAAGAATTTACTTTCAGTTTCGAGACTTATTTTGGATGGTTATAATTGTGTTTTTTCTAATAATTCTATTTTTATTAGAAAGAACTAGAAGCTTATATGTTCCGGTACATTAGTTGACAATTTGTTTTTAATCAAGACATACTTCCCAGTAATGCAAAACACAGAAACTAATAACTCATCACCGAATCATAGTAAAAGAAATGAGTCTTCCCCTTTGAATCAAACTTATCTTTGGCACCTGAGACTCGGTCACATCAACCTTAGTAGGATTCAAAGGTTGGTCAATAATGGGTCTTTGCACTCATTGGATATTGACAGCTATCGACCTGTGAGTCCTGCTTGGAGGGTAAGATGACCAAATGGCCTTTCAAGGCAAAAGGGTAGAGGGCCAAGGAGGTTTTAGAGTTGATTCATTCTGATTTGTGTGGGCCTATGTCAGTTCAGGCTAGAGGTGGTTATGAGTATTTTGTGACATTCACTGATGATTACTCTAGATATGGATGTTAGTTTTGAATACAGAAAAGCTATGGCTTGTATCAAAAACTAATATCCACAGATGACATATCATTTTGTTTCGGTATTAAATTGTTCCATTATATCATAAAACTAGATAACGGGGTGTGGAAAGGCACAGTAGATACCGTTATTGGTTAAAGTATTGATATATAAAAAGTATGCTCGTAACCGAGATAGTTTGAACATAATATCGGTATAGGTTATCGTGTGGTTTGGAAATTAGTTTATCTAGACTTGTTTAAATCACACGGATATGCCCGGGGCATATTGAGCACAACCAGTTTGGATAGAATTGACTTATACTGATCGGCGTAGTTAATTCGGTCCGAGTATTCAGTCTCTCAATCCCGAGATTGGGACGGGCGTGAGAGTTGGATATCGCATGCTTTGATTTGCCAAAGAGTGCGGTCAATTGAGGCCTATACCTCGGTAGGTTGGGTATGGGGTGTTTAGCTTCTTACGTGCCGTTGCTAGTCAGAGGAATCCACGTACCGGTTCGCCGGGTTGATGTGCTCCCAAGATGAGCTCGTAATGTCTATTATACTAAACCCAGCCAGTGGACTTTATTTCCGGTATAATAAAAGGTCGAGTGGTACTAATCTCGGATACAAAGAAGTCGATGAATTAGTTTGTCAGTAAATTGATAAGCCAACGAGCGCTAGATCTTTAATGCGGGGAGATAGAAGAAAATATAATGGCACGATGTAAAGTCGTTTTCGAGCGGTAGTTCCATAATTAGTCCGATAGTGATACGACAAATTATGCATTTGACTAATCAACAAGGTGAATTAATTAATCCTAAAGGTTTAATTAATATTTAATCGACAAGGTGAATTAAGAAATTAATTCTATTTGAATTAATTAATTCTAAGGGTTTGATTAAATTAAATTAACGAAGTGGGTTAAGAAATTAATTCGAATGGGTCGATTGGAGTTGATTAGTCGGGAAAGACTATGCGGTCAACGAAAGTCAAATTAAAAGACCCAACTCGAGAGCCCATTAGGTCTCCATTAGAGCTCCTATAAATAGAAAAGTTGAGGCCAAAGAAAGCTAAGGAAATCTTGCAAGACAAGTCTTACTCTTAGAGTGAGAATGCTCTAGAGAGAGAACTTCTTCTTCTTGAAACGAACTTGCAATCTCACTTCTCGGATTGAACTCAGTCTAAAGATCACACCTTCCTCATTATTTGTTGGTTTTTTCGCCGCTGCTGCAGGTTATTCCGCCGGACTGGTGGTTTATTTACCCGGCACCGGTTCACTTGGTTTCCTGCCCGCGCGTTGATTCGACCTTCATCATGTTGATCTCTGTTGGTAATCCATGGTGAAAGTTGTCTAGATCATGGCTGGGTTGTGGCTGAGTTCAGGCAGGCTGCTGTTTGTTTAAATTCCGGCGGTGGTTTTCTTTCCCGGCATCAAATTGGCGAGAGCAGGACAGCGAAAGGGGTGGTCAGATTTTAGGCAAATTTTGAGTTCGATTTGAGAGATTTCTTTCAGGGTTTTCGTGGGCTAAGCAAGTAGACTTCGATAGATTATTGCCCACGCAATATTCGAAGTTTTCTCGGAGTAATCTTTTGGATTTCTTGTGGAATTCGCATAAAGATTGGATTTTTCTTATTGCGTTGGACTTCACTTCAAAGGTATAACCTTCAATCCTTCCACTTTTAATTAAAGATGAAATCTTTGTGCGTTAGATGTCGTTTTAATGAATAAAATAAGTTATAAGCCAAGATCCGTTCGTGGGTAAATGAATTTGAGCCTGAGCTTGGTCAAAAGCTTCCGATTCTGAAATGCATTGCACGAAAGTGAGGTTTTCGATTTAGCCCGGGCTTGTTATGTTTTCCTTCAATGGATACATATACATGATGCGCCACAAGTCTGAATGCTTTGGCAAGTTCAAAGAGTTAAAGGCTGAGGTGGAGAACCATCTGGGTAAGAGTATCAAGGCCTAGCGATCTGATCGCGATGGCGAATACCTCTCTAGTGAATTTAGGTCCTATTTGTCAGATGAGGGTATTCAGTCCCAGTTATCTGCACCTGGCACACCCAGCAGAATGGTGTAGCAGAGAGGAGGAACATGACTCTTATGGATATGGTTAGATCGATGATGAGTTATAGAGAATTACCTATTTTGTTTTGGGGTTTAGCCTTGGAGTCAGCGTGTTATCTCCTTAATCTCGTACCATCTAAGTCTGTGCCTTCGACCCCAGTAGAGCTGTGGACTGGGCGAAAGCCTAGTCTGAAACATCTCAGGATTTGGGATTGTCTAGCATATGTGCTTAAGGCAGATGCAGCCAAGCTAGATGCGAGATCTGAGATTATGCTTTTTGTAGGCTACCCTAAAGGAACGAAAGGTGGTCTGTTTTATAGTCCTCAGGATCAGAAGGTGGTGGTGAGCACCAATGCCAAGTTTCTTAAGGAGGACTATGTTTTAGATCACAAGACAAAGAGCAAGGTAGTATTGGAAGAACTTAGTGGTCAATTCACTATTCCAGATACACGAGTACAGGAAGACACACCACAAGAGACTGCACACACTATCACAGATGATGCTCTTACACAAGTTGCGCCTCGTCATAGTGAGAGGGTTGTCAGACAACCCGAGAGGTACATGGGTTTGGGTGAGTCTTCGGACTTTATCCCTGACGCTCATGAACCAAACCCAGTTAGCTACAATGTGGCTCTCCAGGATAAAGATGCAGATTCTTGGCAGAGAACGATGATTGCTGAGATGGGTTCTATGGACTCAAATCAGGTCTGGGAGTTGGTAGACCTTCCTGATGGGTTTCAGCCTATTGGGTACAAATGGCTCTACAAGCGAAAGAGAGGATCTGACGGGAGGGTTGAGACCTTCAAGGCTAGGCTTGTGGCGAAAGGGTATACTCATAAATAGGGTATCGATTATGTGGAGACCTTTTCCCCAGTAGCTATGCTTAAGTCGATCCAGATTCTCTTGGCCATAGCTGCTCATATGGACTATGAGATTTGGCAGATGGACGTCAAGACAGCTTTCCTTAATGGAAGTCTTGAGGAGACCATCTTTATGCAGCAACCAGAAGGGGGTTTCATTGTTCAGGGCCAAGAGAGGTATGCAGGGTTAGGAGGTCCATTTATGGACTTAAGCAAACATCCAGATCTTGGAACATCCATTTTGATGAGGTTATCCAGTCCTATGGATTCACTCAGTGTCCGGATGAGCAGTCTGTATATCGCAGGCCTGATGGTGATACAGTGGTGTTCCTCGTACTTAATGTAGATGACATCCTTCTGATTGGCAACAGTAAGAAGGTGTTGTCAGACGTAAAGGCATGGTTGTCCAGGCAATTCGATATGAAAGATTTGGGAGAGGCTAGACATATCCTTGGGATCAAGATTATTTGAGATCGTAGGAGACGTTCTCTAACACTCTCCTAGCCATTCTACATAGACACAATTCTGGCCCGTTTTAACATGCAGAACAACAAGAGGGGTTCACTACCTTTCAGGCATGGAGTGCATCTATCAAATGAGCAGTGTCCCAAGACTGCTGAGGAGATAGATGCCATGCAGGCGGTACCTTATGCTTCTGTAGTAGGTAGCCTCATGTATGCTATGTTATGTACGAGGCCTGATATTTTGCTTTGTCGTTGGCATGGTTAGCAGATATCAGAGTAACCCTGGGAAGGCTCACTGGGAGGCAGTAAAATGCATTCTCAAGTACTTAGACGAGAGATCGTGTCCTAGTTTATAGAGCGCAAGAGCTTGTACCATTGGGTTACACAGATTCAGACTTTCAAAGTGATTTGGACAAGAGTAAGTCTACCTCTGGGTTTATGTTTACTCTAGGAGGTGGAGCCATAGTATGGCGGAGTGTCAAGTAGAAATGCGTGGCGGACTTCACCATCAAGGCTGAGTACGTTGCCGCATCAGAGGTAGCGAAAGAAGCTGTATAGCTCCG
Organism: Knoxia roxburghii; assembly: GCA_030378225.1. Classification (NCBI taxonomy): domain Eukaryota; kingdom Viridiplantae; phylum Streptophyta; class Magnoliopsida; order Gentianales; family Rubiaceae; genus Knoxia; species Knoxia roxburghii. The sequence goes on along the minus strand of CM059420.1, from coordinate 25,726,630 downwards.
GAGCTTCCTTATGGACTTGGATGTGGTTCCTGAGTTGCCTAGGTCTATCACAGTTTATTGTGATAACAATAGAGCAGTTGCTAACTCAAGGAAACCACGAGCCCATAAAGCGAGTAAACACATAGAGCGCAACCTGATACAAGAGATTGTAAAGAGGGGAGAAGTGATCGTGGCCAATATAGCATCAGATGACAGCCTTGCAGATCCTTTCACAAAGCCATTGACCTCAAAGGTCTTTGAGAGACATGTGGAGGGCATGGGAGTCAGATTCTTGAGGGAGCCATGTCAGTGAGCTTCAAGGTGTTCTGTAGATTTCATTATGACAGCAGTGTAATAGCGGGTTTGACAGTTTTTGTACTTCTTAGCTTAGCTTTGAGTATTAGTGGGAGATTGTTAGTTTTGAATACAGAAAAGCTATGGCTTGCATCAAAAACTAATATTCACAGATGACATATCCTTTTGTTTTAGTATTAAATTGTTTAATTATATCATAGAACTAGATAACGGGGTGTGTGAAAGACACAGTAGATCTCATTATTGGTTAAAGTATTGATATATAAAAAGTATGCTCGTAACTGAGATAGTCTGAACATACTATCGGTATAGGTTATCGTGTGAATTGGAAATTAGTTTATCTAGACTAATTAAATCACACGGATATGCCCAGGGCATATTGAGCACGACCAATTTGGATAGAATTGACTTGTACTGATCAACATAGTCAATTCGATCCTAGTATTCAGTCTATCAATCCTGAGATTGGGACGGGCGTGAGAATTAGATATCGTATGCTTTGATGTGCCAAAGAGTGCGATCAATTGAGGCCTATACCTCGGTAGGTTGGGTATGCGGTGTTTAGCTTCTTACGTGCCGTTGCTAGTCGGAGGAATCCACGTACCGGTTCACCAGGTTGATGGTGCTCCCGAGATGAGCTCGTAAGGTTTATTTTACTAAAACTGGCCAGTGGACTTTACGTCTGGTATAATAAGAAAGTCGAGTGGTACTAATCTCGTATTCCAAGAAGTCGGTGAATTAGTTTGTCAGTAAATTGATAAACCGACGAGCACTAGATCTTTAATGTGGGGAGATAGAAGAAAATATAGTGGCTCGATATGAAAGTTCTTGTAGGATCTGGGTATGCACTAGTTGGATTTACCACGCAACAAAAATTTCTAATAAGAGCGGAACTTTAGAAAATTACCTTTGAAGCGTGACTCGGGTGATTCTCTTATATGCCTCAAGACTATGACTTCACGTTGTGTGGGCAACGAACTAGAAGTTAATTGATCAGCTATCACCACAACTCCACCTGCCAGAAAAATCCAGCACCTCCGCACCTAGCACGTACTGCAAACGCACTGCCCGGAGAGAGAGAAAGCAACACACGGGGCTAGCAAAATAAGGCAGAATTTTCGGCCACCTTAAATCCAAAAACCAGCTGCCCCTTTGCTTGAAAAATTCGACTATGAGAGAGAAGAATTTCTCTCTCTAGAATTTTATCTCTCTAGAAAACTTGTGAATGAATTGTGTCTTGAATAACTGATCCCTTGTCTATTTATAGAGTTACAAGAGAGACCCCAAGTTGGTTTAGGATTGGACTTCCTAATGGGTTTAGGTAATTAGTTTCCAAATCCAATTAGGTAACCAATCTAGATAGGATAAGATAAGATAAACCAAATCCTACTAGATTTCTAATCTCTAGGATTTCCTAATTCTAATTAAAACTTAAGACTTAATTAATTAATTAAATAATTTCACTTTGTTAGTTACTTAATTAACCCTTAGGAATTAATTAAATAATTCCACTTTGTTAATTACTGAATTAACCCTCAGGAATAATTAACTAATTAATTAATTCAATCTACCTATTCAATTAACCCGTTACAAAATTAATCGTACCACTAACGGATTAATTTTGGCACTTCCATCCTACACCAGAATTGCTTCCCGAACAACTTAATTAAATTATATTCATCATCTCCCCACATCAAAGATATAATGCTCGTCAATTCAAATTAATTTACTGATAAATTAATTAATCAACTTCTTGATTCCGAGATTAGTACCACTCGACCTTTTTACTATACTGGACATACGTCCACCGGCCGGGTTTAGTATAATAAACATTTCGACCTCATCTCGGGAGCACCATCACCCCGGACACACCGGTACATGGTTTCCTTTCGACAAGCAACAGCACACCAAGTAACTAAACACGCGCACCCAACCTACCGAGAATATTGGTCACAATTGACCTCACCCATTGGCAGATCAAAGTACACTATGTCTAATCCTCATGCCCGCATGAGTCTAGGGATTTAGAGATAGAATACAAGGATCGATTTGTCTATTAGATCAGTACAAAACAAATCAATCCTAATGGTCATGTTCAATACGCCCTGGGCATATCTATATGATTCAATCAGTTTAGACAAACCGATTATCCGAATCACATAATAACCTAAACTGATAGTTTGTCCAAAACTGTCTCGGTTACGAACCTCATTTATATACTATGTCTTTCGACCAATGATGAGATCTACTGTGTCACACAAGACACCTCATCATCTACTTACATAGTATAAATGGACTTAATATGCATAGCCAATATAACTGAAACACAAATCGATATATTAACTGGGAAAATGTACAACACAAGCATAGCTTATGTATTCAAATCCAACACGATATAAAGTCGTTTTTGAGCAATAGTTCCATAGTTAGTCCGATAGTGGTACGACTAATTATGTAGTTGACTAATCAAAAAAATGAATTAATTAATCCTAAATGTTTAATTAATATTTAATTAACTAAGTGGATTAAGAAAATAATTCTATGTGAATTAATTAATCCTAAAGGTTTGATTAAATTATATTAACGAAGTGGGTTAAGAAATTAATTCGAATGGGTCGATTGGAGTTGATTAGTATAGGAAAGACTAAGTGGTCAACGAAAGTCAAATTAAAAGGCCCATCTCAAGAGCCCACTAGGTCTCCTTAAGAGCTCCCTATAAATAGAAAGGTTAAGACCAAAGAAAAAGTAAGAAAATCTTACAAGACAAGTCTTGCCTCTTAGAGTAAGAAAGTTCTAGAGAGAGAACTTCTTCTTCTTGAAGAAGTAATCTTTCGAAATCGAACTTGATATCTTACTTTCTTGAAATAGATTTAGTTCAAAAAGATTAAATTTTTCCAGCCCCAAGTTTATTTTGAAGCCGCAGCCGAGCAATTTTATTCCGGCCGACCTATGCATTTTTCGGATGACTTCGGTCATTGGATTTTGGCGCATTTGATTCGGATCATTCATGTCGATCTCAGTTCGGTGATCCATGGATTGATCTTTCTAAATTGCGGCCAGAATTCTTATCGGAGTTGTCGGCGTTTTGGGTGTTCTTCGCGGCGGCCGACGAGTTTTATTGGCGGTCGGCGGTGGGTTGTAGTGGCTGGGAAGTTTGGTAAGTTTTTGGGCAGATTAAATCTATTTCAAGGGATTTTCTTGAGGGTTATTTGATAGCACACTTCGATAGATTATTGCCCATGCAATATTCGAAGTTTCTTGGAGTTATCTTTCGGATTTCGATGGTATTCGATTGCCATAGACTTTACTGAGGACTTCGTTTCAAAGGTATAACCTTTAAGCTTTCCACTTTAAATTATGTGCGTTGTACGTCAATTTAATAAATTAAATATGTATAAGCCTAGATCCGTCCAGGGAAAAATGAATTTGAGCCTGAGCTTTGTCAAAAGTTTCCGATTCTGGAATGCATTGCACGAAAGTGAGATTTTCGATTTAGCCTGGCTTGTTATGTTTTCCTTCAAAAAGTAAAGACATAAAACTCCCACTACAACAACAGAAACTCTGCTAGTATCCCCAAGGTAGACCTGCAACTCTCCCTCTCTAAGCAGCCGGGTAACTTTGAACCCTGCAAAGAATTACAAACATGATCAGTGGCTTCTGAATCCACATACTAAGTATCTGTAAGAATCGCGGCTAAACATGTCTCAGTAACTAGGGAAAATTTACACATACCTCGAGGCTTTGGGCAACCCTTCTTCCAATGTCCTACTTTGCCACATCTGAAACACTTTCCTTTCGGCTTGTGCTTCTTGGCAATGCTCGCCTTGGGTCCATGATCAGCAACTCCTACTTTCTGGCCTCTCTTCCTCTTATGCTTTTTGGCTTTGGGCCCAACAGAGGAACCTGAGGGACCAATAGTAGCCAAGGCTTGCTTCTTCCCTGCGAAGAGACCCTTAGTAGGCACCAATGGAGTCATGAGCTCGGGAAGTGAATATAAGAGCTTGCTCATATTGTAGTTCAACCGAAACTGCTCAAAAATGGAGGGCAAGCTTTGGAGGATGATATCGACCTTGTTCTCCCCATCAATGTCACCTCCCAATACCTCGATCTCATTAATGCAGTGAAAGAAAAATTTGCCACATACGATTTGGGTTTGCACTTGCTCGATTTACCACGCAACAAAAATTTTTAATTAAAGCGGAACCTTAGAAAAATACCTTTAAAGCGTGCACCTGGTGATTCTCTTGTATGCCTCAAGACTATGACTTCACGTTGTGTGGGCAACGAACTAGAAGTCAATTGATCAGCTACTCACCACAATCCACCTGCTAGAAAAATCCAGCACAGCAGCACCTGGCACGTACTATAAACGCACCGCCCGCAGAGAGAGAAAGCTACGCGCAGCTGGTATAAACCAAGGCCAAAATTTCAGCCACTAGAAACCCAAAAACCAACCGCACACTTTCTTGAAAATTCGACTTGGAGAGAGAAACGTTTTCTCTCTAAAAATCTTGTGGATTAATTGTGTTTCTTGAATGGTTAATCCCTTGTCTATTTATAGAGTTACAAGAGAGACCCCAAGTTGGTTTAGGATTGGTCTTCCTAATGGGTTTAGGTAATGAATTAGTTTCAAAATCCAATTAGGTAACCAATCTGATAGGATAAACCAAATCCTACTAGATTCCTAATCTCTAGGATTTCCTAATTCCAATTGAAACTTAAAACTTAATTAATTAATTAAATAATTCCACTTTGTTAATTACTTAATTAACCCTTAGGAATTAATTAAATAATTCCACTTTGTTAATTACTGAATTAACCCTTAGGAATAGTTAACCAATTAATTAATTAAATCTACCTATTCAATTAACCCATTACAAAATTAATCGTACCACTAACGGATTAATTTTGGCACTACCATCCTACACCAGAATTGCTTCCGGAACAACTTAATTAAATTATATTCATTAATCTCCCCACATCAAAGATATAGTTCTCGTTAATTAAAATTAATTTACTGATAAATTAATTAATTAACATCTTTAATTTCGAGACTAGTACCACTCGACCTTTTTACTATACCGACATAAGTCCACCGATCGGGTTTAGTATAATAAACATTTCAAGCTTATCTCGGGAGCACCATCATCCCGGACGCACCGGTACATGGTTTCCTTTTGACAAGCAGCAGCACACCAAGTAACTAAACACGTGCACCCAACCTACCGAGACTATTGGCCACAATTGACCTCACCCATTGGCAAATCAAAGTACACTATGTCTAATCCTCATGCCCGCTCGAGTCTAGGGATTAAGAGATAGAATACAATGATCGATTTGTCTATTAAATCAGTACAAGACAAATCAATCCTAAAGGTCAAGTTCAATATGCCCCGGGCATATCTATATGATTCAATTAGTTTAGACAAACCAATTATCCAAATCACATAATAACCTAAACTGACAGTTTGTCCAAAACTGTCTCGGTTACGAACCTCATTTATATATTATGTCTTTCAGCCAATGATGAGATCTACTATGTCACACCAGATACCTCATCATCTACTTACATAATATAAATGGACAATTATGCACAACAAGATATAACTGAAACATAAATCGATATATTAAACTGGGAAAATGTACAACACAAGCATATCTTATGTATTGAAATCCAACAATCTCCCACTAATACTTAAGTTGTGCTTTAAGTATACAACTACATACAATCCCTATACAAATTGCTGCTATCTATCTAGAAAAACTGTCAAGGCTCTCTCAAGCATCTGATCCCCATGCCCTTCACGTGAGCCTCAAAGACTTTTGAAGCCAATGTTTTCGTGAATGGATCTGCAAGGTTATCCTCTGATGCTATCTTAGCCACGACCACGTCTACCCTTGATGTGAATCCAAGGTACGAATTCACGCGAATTGTAGAATCGTCCTCGATTGATCTTTTGAGCAAAACAACTAGCTCAAGTGGATTCAACAATATTGAGTATTAATGAACTCAACACCTTTGAATCACACTATATTGAAAGATGTCTTGAAATCTTCCAAGCAAAAACAACCCAAACCAAAATAGACCCAACAACAATAGGATGAAACCTTTGAATCATAAAATGGTAGTTTTGAAATTACTATTCCCAACCCCTCTAATTTTCAAACCCAACAACACTAGGATAAACCTAACACCTTTGGATTATGAAATGAATTAGAAAAGAAGAGTAGAAGGCGCCACAACTAAAAGGAAGAGTTTTAGTTGATAAGCCAAATAAGTTTTGCAAGCATACTTGCAAGACTAAAACTAGCTCACTAAGAAACTAGCAAAGAAAGGAAAATTCCTTAAAGTTTATATCATCGAATCTTGAATTCTAATAGTTAACCAAGGCCCCTATTTATAGAGTTTCAAGAGGGACAAAGGTTGGAAATTACAAAAGGATTAAAGGAGCAATTCTAAATCTTCTAGTCAAGACTAGCATTAACACTTCTCTTTGACCAAGAAAAGCTCTTTGACCTAGAAGACTCTTGCACTTAATTCTAATATTCCAAATACTAAAAAAAATGCAGAAAACAACTTGAAAATATCACCCAAATGCGGTTAAAATTTGTCCACAAATTCAGCTCATAAATGCGACTTTCAACCTTCTTCAGGCGACATGGGCATGTCGGAGGAAAAGTTCTATCCCAACCTTCCTCAGGCGACATGGGCATGTCGGAGGAAAAGTTCTATTCTGCCCAACCTTCCTCAGGTGACATGGGCATGTCAGAGGAAAAGTTCTATTCTGCCCAACCTTCCTCAGGCAACATGGGCATGTCGGAGGAAATGTTCACTTCTGGAATCTTCATAAAAAAAGTACTTCCCACACCATTTGGATCAAGATCCAAGACTTGCAAAATGTTGTAATGTTTGGCCTGAATTGAGGTAGCCTTTGGATCCTCATTTGAATGGACTTCAAGAATCAAAATGTTCAAGGCTTTTTTGATGTTTCAGCTAGATTCGCATCAACCCTATTTACGATGTCTCGTATCAGGTGGTACTTCAGCTGTATGTGTTTACTCGCCTTGTGGGCTCGTGGTTCCTTCGAGTTTGCTACTGCACCGTTGTTATCACAATATACCGTGATAGACTTCTGCAAACCAGGAATCACATCTAAGTCCACTAGGAAGTTCTTGAGCCATACTGCTTCTTTAGCTGCCTCTGATGCGGCAACGTACTCAGCCTCCATGGTAGAGTCCGCCAGGCATTTCTGCTTGACACTCCTCCAAACTATGGCTCCACCTCCTAGAGTAAACACATACCTGAGGTAGACTTGCTCTTGTCCCTGTCATCTTGGAAATCTGAATCTGTGTAACCACGGGGTACCAGCTCAGACGCCTGATAGACCAGAACTTGGTCCCTCGTTCTACACAAATACTTGAGAATGCATTTTACTGCCTCCCAATGAGCTTTCCCGGGGTTACTCTGATATCTGCTCACCATGCCAACGGCATAACAGATATCAGGCCTCGTACACAACATGGCATACATGAGACTTCCTACTGCCGAAGCATATGGAACTGTATTCATGGTCTCTATCTCCTCAACAATCTTAGGAGACTGCTCCTTAGACAGAAACACTCCATGCCTTAAAGGTAGAAAACCTTTCTTGGAGTTCTGCATGTTAAAACGGGCCAGAATCGTGTCTATGTACGAAGCTTGGGAGAGCGTTAGCGAACGTTTCCTACGATCTCGAATAATCTTGATCCCAAGGATATGTCCCGCTTCTCCTAAGTCCTTCATATCAAATTGCTTGGACAGCCATGCATTTACGTCTGATAACACTTTCTTGTTGTTGCCAATCAATAGAATGTCATCTACGTAAAGCACAAGAAACACCACTGAGTTTCCATCACGTCTGTGATATACACATTGCTCATCCGGACACTGAGTGATGAGTTCCAAGGAAGTAATGATGGCGAAGGCATGACCGAACCACCCTCAACTCCAAATAATTCTGCACATATCATTCCACCAAATCCACTTGAAGGGATGACGGGCCCAATGACTCGTTTGAAAAAGAAAAGGATGCAAGAAGCCTTGAGCATTTTGATTCTTGAAGTCTGTTCAAAAGAGGATCCAACGGCTACCTCAATTCATGCCAAATATTACAACATTTTGCAAGTCTTGGATCTTGATCCAAATGGTGTGGGAAGTACTTTTTTATGCAGCTTCCAGAAGTGAACATTTCCTCCGACATGCCCATGTCGCCTGAGAAAGGTTGGGTAGAATATAACTTTTCCTCTGACATGCCCAGGTCGCCTGAAGAAGGTTGAACGTCGCATTTATAAGCTGAATTTATGGACGAAATTCAACAGCATTTGGGTGATATTTTCAAGTTGTTTTCTGCATTTTTTTTAGTATTCAGAATATTAGAATTAAGTGCAAGAGTCTTCTAGGTCAAAGAGCTTTTCTTGGTCAAAGAGAAGTGTTAATGCTAGTCTTGACTAGAAGATTTAGAATTGCTCCTTTAATCCTTTTATAATTTCCAACCTTGGTCCCTCTTGAAACTCTATAAACAGGGGCCTTGGTTAACTATTAGAGTTAAAGATTTGATGTTATAAACTTTAAGGAATTTTCCTTTCTTTGCTAGTTTCTTAGTGAGCTTGTTTTAGTCTTGCAAGTATGCTTGCAAAACTTATTTGGCTTATCAACTAAAACTCTTCCTTTTAGTTGTGGCGCCTTCTACTCTTCTTTTCTAATTCATTTCATAATCCAAAGGTGTTAGGTTTATCCTAGTGTTGTTGGGTTTGAAAATTAGAGGGGTTGGGAATAGTAATTTCAAAACTATCATTTTATGATTCAAAGGTGATAGGTTTCATCCTATTGTTGTTGGGTCTATTTTGGTTTGGGTTGTTTTTGCTTGGAAGATTTCAAGACATCTTTCAATATAGTGTGATTCAAAGGTGTTGAGTTCATTAATACTCAATATTGTTGAATCCACTTGAGCTAGTTGTTTTGCTCAAAAGATCAATCGAGGACGATTCTACAATTCACGTGAATTCGTACCTTGGATTCACATCAGTTTGGTATCAAAGCTCAGTTTCCTTGATTTGATCATATCATTTTTTTTTTTATCTTGCATCTTATTTTTATCATAGTTACCTTGTTTCTATTTGAAGGTTCAAGTTGAAAGATTTTTGGTAGGATCTGGGTTTGCACTTGCTCGATTTACCACGCAACAAAAATTTCTATTAAAGCGGAATCTTAGAAAAGTACCTTTGGAGCGTGCACTTGGTGATTCTCTTGTATGCCTCAAGACTATGACTTCACGTTGTGTGGGCAACGAACTAGAAGTCAATTGATCAGCTACTCACCACAATCCACCTGCTAGAAAACTCTAGCCCCGCAGCACCTGGCACGTACTATAAACGCACCGCCCGCAGAGAGAGAAAGCTACGCGCAGCTGGTATAGATCAAGGCCAAAATTTCAGCCACTAGAAACCCAAAAACCAGCTGCACACTTTCTTGAAAATTCGACTTGGAGAGAGAAACGTTTTCTCTCTCTAGAAATCCCGTGGATTAATTGTGTTATATTTTTAATCTGAATGACTGATCCCTTGTCTATTTATAGAGTTACAAGAGAGACTCCAAGTTGGTTTAGGATTGGTCTTCCTACTGGGTTTCTGTTTTCCTTCAATCCTTTTTCTGGACTGATACAGATTCTGTTTCCTTCAATCCTGTTCCTGGACTGATACACTCCCAACTGTCACAGGGATTCACTTATCCCAATCCAGTTCCTGGGATGAATCACTCCCAACTGACACAGGGATTCACTTATCCCAATCCAGTTCTTGGGATGATTCACAACCAACTGACACAAGGATTAATTAATTTCTAAATTAATTAAATCTACCTTTGTCAACAACCCAGTACATAATTAATCGTACCACTAACGGATTAATTATGACACTACCAACCTACACCAAAATTGCTTCCGGAACAACTTAATTAAATTATATTCATAATCTCCCCACATCAAAGATATAGTGCTCGTTAATTCAATAATTTACTGATAAATTAATTCATCAACTTCTTTAATTCCGAGACTAGTACCACTCGACCTTCTTACTATACCGGACATAAGTCCACCGGCCGGGTTTAGTATAATAAACATTTCGAGCTCATCTCGGGAGCACCATCACCCCGGACGCACCGGTACATGGTTTCCTTTCGACAAGCAGCAGCACACCAAGTAACTAAACACGCGCACCCAACCTACCGAGATTATTGGCCACATTTGACCTCACCCATTGGCAGATCAAAGTATACTATGTCTAATCGTCATGCCCACTCGAGTCTAGGGATTTAGAGATAGAATACAAGGATCGATTTGTCTATTAAATCAGTACAAGACAAATCATTCCTAAGAGTCAAGTTCAATATGCCCCGGGCATATCTATATGATTCAATTAGTTTAGACAAACTAATTATCTAAATCACATAATAACCTAAACCGACAGTTTGTCCAAAGCTGTCTCGGTTACGAACCTCATTTATATATTATGTCTTTCAACCAATGATGAGATCTATTGTGTCGCACCAGACACCTCATCATCTACTTACATAATATAAATGGACGATTAATGCACAACCAGATATGACTGAAACACAAATCGATATATTAAACTGGGAAACTGTACAATACAAGCATAGCTTATGTATTCTACTCTAACAATCTCCCACTAATACTTAAGCTGTGCTTTAAGTATATAACTACATACAATCCTACCCAATCTGCTGCTATCTATCTAGAAAAACTGTCAAGGCTCTCCTAAGCATCTGATCCCCATGCCCTTCACGTGAGCCTCAAAGACTTTAGAACTCAGTGTTTTTGTGAACGGATCTGCAAGGTTATTCTCTGATGCTATCTTAGCCATGACCACGTCTACCCTCTTTACGATGTCTCGTATCAGGTGGTACTTGCGCTGTATATGTTTACTCGCCTTGTGGGCTCGTGGTTCCTTCGAGTTTGCTACTGCACCGTTGTTATCACAATAAACCGTGATAGACTTGGCAAACCAGGAATCACATCTAAGTCCACTAGGAAGTTCTTGAGCCATACTGCTTCTTTCGCTGCCTCTGATGCGGCAACATACTCAGCCTCCATGGTAGAGTTCGCCACGCATTTCTGCTTGACACTCCGCCAAACTATGGCTCCACCTCCTAGAGTAAACACATACCCTGAGGTAGACTTGCTCTTGTCCCTGTCACCTTGGAAATCTGAATCTGTGTAACCTCGGGGTACCAGCTCAGACGCCTGATAGACCAAAACTTAGTCCCTCGTTCTGCGCAAATACTTGAGAATGCATTTTACTGCCTCCCAATGAGCTTTCCCGGGGTTACTCTGATATCTGCTCACCATGCCAACGACATAACAGATATCAGGCCTTGTACACAACATGGCATACATGAGACTTCCTACTGCCGAAGCATATGGAACTGTCTTCATGGTCTCTATCTCCTCAACAGTCTTAGGAGACTGTTCCTTAGATAGAAACATTCCATGCCTGAAAGGTAGAAAACCTTTCTTGGAGTTCTGCATGTTAAAACGGGCCAGAATCATGTCTTTGTACGAAGCTTGGGAGAGCGTTAGCGAACATTTCCTACGATCTCGAATAATCTTGATCCCAAGGATATGTCCCGCTTCCCCTAAGTCCTTCATATCAAATTGCTTGGACAGCCATGCCTTTACGTCTGATAACACTTTCTTGTTGTTGCCAATCAATAGAATGTCATCTACGTAAAGCACAAGAAACACCACTGAGTTTCCATCACGTTTGCGATACACACATTGCTCATCCGGACACTGAGTAAATCCAAAAGAACTGGATTACTTCATCAAACCGGATGTTCCAAGATCTGGATGCCTGCTTAAGTCCATAAATAGACCTCTTAAGCCTGCAAACCTTATGCTCTTGGCCTTTTTCAATGAATCCCTCTGGTTGCTGCATAAAGATGGTTTCCTCAAGACTTCCGTTTAGGAAAGCTGTCTTGACATCCATCTGCCAAATCTCATAATCCATATGAGCAGCTATGGCCAAGAGAATCTGGATCGACTTAAGCATGGCTTCCGGGGAGAAGGTTCCCTCATAATCGATTCCCTCTTTCTGAGTATACCCCTTCGCCACCAGCCTAGCTTTAAAGGTTTCCACCTTCCCGTCAGGTCCTCTCTTACGTTTGTAGACCCACTTACATCTAATGGGCTTAAACTCATCAGGCAGGTCCACAAGCTCCCAGACTTGATTGTGGTCCATTGACCCCATCTCGGATATCATTGCCTTACGCTAAGATTCTGCATCTTTATCTCGAAGCGCCTCATTATAGTTAACTGGGTCAGGTTCAGGCACACCTGGGACCAGGTCTGAAGCCTCTCCCATGCCAATGAACCTGTCTGGCTGTCTCACAACCCTCCCACTACGACGAGGCACCGCCTGTGTAGGCGCATCATCTGTGATCTCATGTGCAGTGTGTGGTGTATCTACTTGCGCTGGTGCATCAGGATTAGTAGTTTGTCGTCTAAGCTCTTCTGGTACTATCTTACTCTTGGGCTTGTGGTCTAAGACATAGTCCTCTTCTAAAAATATTGGGTTGGTACTTACCACCACCTTCTGATCTTTAGGACTATATAATAGACCACCTTTCGTCCCTCTAGGATATCCTACAAACAGCATTAATTCTATTCTTGCATCTAACTTAGCCGTATCTGCCTTAAGCACATGTGTTGGGCAGCCCCAAATTCTGAGATGTCTTAGACTGGGCTTCCGCCCGTTCCACAACTCTACTGGGGTTGAAGACACGGTTTTAGATGGTACAAGATTAAGAATATACATTGCCGTTTCCAAGGCATATCCCCAGAACAAACTTGGCAAATCACTATAGCTCATCATGGACCTAACCATTTCCATAAGAGTTCGGTTCCTCCTTTCTGCTACACCATTCTGCTGTGGCGAGCCAGGTGCAGACAACTGAGACTGAATTCCTACCTCAGTGAGGTAATCTTGAAATTCATGGGACAGGTACTCCCCACCACGATCTGAACGCAGTGTCTTGATACTCTTACCATGATGCTTCTCCACATCTGCCCGAAACTCTTTGAACTTGCCAAAACATTCGAACTTGTGGCGCATTAGGTAAATGTATCCGTACCTAGAGTAGTCATCCATGAACGTCACGAAATACTCATATCCCCCTCGTGCCTGGACCGTCATAGGTCCACACAAGTCAGAATGAATCAACTCTAATACTTCTTTAGCTCTATAGCCTTTTGTTTTAAAAGGTCTCTTGGTCATCTTACCTTCCAAACAAGATTCGTAGGTTGCATAACTGTCAATATCTAATGAACCCAAAGGTCCATCATTGACCAACCTCTGAATCCTACTAAGGTTTATATGACCTAGCCTTAGATGCCAAAGATAGGTTTGATTCATTTCAGAAGGTCTCTTCCTCTTATTAATGTTAAATACTGAGCTATCTATTTCTATGTTTTGCGCAACAGGGGAGTTAGAGTTAACCACAAACAAATTGTCTGCCAATGAACCAGAACAAATAAGTTTTCCATTTCTTCTAATAACGACACAGTCATCAGAAAAAATAAACTTATACCCGTTCTTCAAGAGTTTAGAAACCGAAATCAAGTTCTTTCTAAAACTCGGTACATAAAGACAATTAACTAACTCCAAGCTAGAATTTTCAAAATTCAACTTAACTACTCCCACTGCTTCTACTGACACTCTTGTAGTGTCGCCCAAGTAGATATCCAATTCGCCTTCTCTAAGCTTCTGGGTTACTTGGAACCCTTGCAAAGAATTACACACATGGTCAGTGGCACCTGAATCCACACACCAAGTATCTGTGGGAATCGCCGCTAAACATGTCTCAGTAATTAAGGCATAATTTATCGTACTTATAAGCTTTGGACAATCTGCTTTCCAATGTCCCGTCTTATTGCACTTGAAGCACTTGTCTTTCGACTTCTTCTTTGCAATATCTGGCTTAGGCGCAATTTGTGCCTTTTTAGCTACTCCTCGAGCTTTCTCTTCTTCTTTCCAGCCTCAGGCTCAGAAGAAGATTCTAAAGCTTCGACTGCGACTAAAGCTCGCTTCTTCTCTTGAAGAAGACTTTTAGCCGCCATCAACTCTGCCAAGAGCTCGGATGAACTCCACAACATCTTACTTATGTTGTAGTTCAACCGAATCCGCTCATAGCTTTGAGGCAAGCTCTGGAGGACAATATCGGCTTTGGTTTCACCAACGATTTCGCCTCCCACTACCTCAACCTTGTTGATGTTACTAATCATGTTAATGACACGATCTCTCACAGGAGCGCTCTCAGCCCTAAGGACAATGTCCAAGTTACGACTTCCATCGACATTATTAGTTCCAGTTAAATTGTTGTTTTTCAAAATAGCAGCTAAAGGATTGAATGCCATATCGATTTAAACTGGAAAGTAAACAAACAGTGTTTCAGTTATATATGCTAGAATTTTCGAAAAACATGAAAATTCAATTAATTATTGATTTCCCTCAAAACAATAATATTAATCCACCAACATCTCATTCACCAGGATTCTCGCAAGCCACGCAGTGTGGACGTTTACGCTAACCCACATTCGTTTGAGAAGAACCAAGTTCATTAACTACAATATCTGACCAACGATCTTTTGATCAATGTAGCTAATAGTCGGTGCTTTCAGCCGCACAAGTAAGCAGCGTAACCTCGCGAGAGGAATACTGCAGATCATACACTAAGTGTGTGCCATTACGTGACTTCTGAGTTTGTTACCTCAGGATAGTGCGCCTCAGATGGAGAGGGTGTCGCATTTCTCCTAGTTAAACTCGCTCTAGTCATCTTACTCAGAAGCTCATAGTCTAGCGATCTCGGGGTTGGACTCATCCGAATGGAGGAAGGCCCTAATGCCAACGCGCAAGCCCACCCACATCGCATATGAACCCGTAATGGTGGCCATGGGGATATAACACAACCCGCTCCCACTTAGATTTTCAAATTGAGGGTTTTTCCGGTTTTAACATGCAATTAACTAACCTAAGTTATGTGCAACCATAAAACCAGACATGCTTTAATTCATGCATCCAAAATACAGCATAAAAATAAAGCATAAAAATTAAAACAATAAATACGGGAAATAAATTCAAAAAAATAAATTCCCCGACTATTATGGTTTTAATTGTTTCCATCTTCTGCCTTGATCTCGTGTCCCGTCACGTCACTCGATGGAGAGAGTCTTGAATTTCAAAAAAACGAAAACTGGAGGAAAAACGGGCAAAAAACAGCCCGAACAGCCCGAACGGGCCGCCCGGGCCGCAGCACGGCCCGAGGGCCACGCTGCCTGCGCGCACAGCCCGCAAGGGCCGTGCGCGCGGGCACTGGCCCGCACAGGTGCTGCGCTCGCGGCGCTGCGCCCGTGCGCCCGCGCGCCCGCACGGGCCGTGCGCACGGGCCTGGACCCCTGCGCGCCCGCGCCCGCGCGCGCGGCCCTGCGCGCCCAGCAGCAGCGCGCAGCAGCTGCTGCGTGCAGCGACTGCTGCGCGCTGCTGCTGCCTGCTGCTGCCTTTTTGGCCTGCCGGCTGGCAATTTTGCTGCCGGTAAAGGTTGCCGGCGTCGCCTCCTGCCGCCAACTCCTCCTTCGCTTTTTCCCACGCTATTTGGTCTTCTTGAAATTCGTTCTGGGTTTTCCTGGGTTTCTTCAAATTCATGATAACCCAAAACCCACGAATCCAAGTCGTCCACCATAACGCCTTCGATTACATAAAAAACAATTTTCCTACTACAAGGCATTCTAGGAAAATTAAATAATCGAAATTACATAGAATAAATCCTACTACAGATTTAATCTAATCCTACACGGCTTCCAGCACGTGGTTATACTATTACAAACATTCATAATAAAATTAAATCCGGACATGTCCCGGAGTTTAATTAAAAACCATACAAACGTAACCATAATAATAGGGATTCTAAACCACCTGCAAATAAAACCATGTAATAAATCGAACAAGCACAGAACCCCCTAAACCAGGCTCTGATACCAATAGAAAGATTTTTGGTAGGATCTGGGTTTGCACTTGCTCGATTTACCACGCAACAAAAATTTCTATTAAAGCGGAATCTTAGAAAAGTACCTTTGAAGCGTGCACTTGGTGATTCTCTTGTATGCCTCAAGACTATGACTTCACGTTGTGTGGGCAACGAACTAGAAGTCAATTGATCAGCTACTCACCACAATCCACCTGCTAGAAAACTCTAGCCCCGCAGCACCTGGCACGTACTATAAACGCACCGCCCGCAGAGAGAGAAAGCTACGCGCAGCTGGTATAGATCAAGGCCAAAATTTCAGCCACTAGAAACCCAAAAACCAGCTGCACACTTTCTTGGAAATTCGACTTGGAGAGAGAAACGTTTTCTCTCTCTAGAATTTTCTCTCTCTAGAAATCCTGTGGATTAATTGTGTTATATTTTTAATCTGAATGACTGATCCCTTGTCTATTTATAGAGTTACAAGAGAGACTCCAAGTTGGTTTAGGATTGGTCTTCCTACTGGGTTTCTGTTTTCCTTCAATCCTGTTTCTGGACTGATACAGATTCTGTTTCCTTCAATCCTGTTCCTGAACTGATACACTCCCAACTGTCACAGGGATTCACTTATCCCAATCCAGTTCCTGGGATGAATCACTCCCAACTGACACAGGGATTCACTTATCCCAATCCAGTTCTTGGGATGATTCACAACCAACTGACACAAGGATTAATTAATTTCTAAATTAATTAAATCTACCTTTGTCAACAACCCAGTACATAATTAATCGTACCACTAACGGATTAATTATGGCACTACCAACCTACACCAGAATTGCTTCCGGAACAACTTAATTAAATTATATTCATAATCTCCCCACATCAAAGATATAGTGCTCGTTAATTCAATAATTTACTGATAAATTAATTCATCAACTTCTTTTATTCCGAGACTAGTACCACTCGACCTTCTTACTATACCGGACATAAGTCCACCGGCCGGGTTTAGTATAATAAACATTTCGAGCTCATCTCGGGAGCACCATCACCCCGGACGCACCGGTACATGGTTTCCTTTCGACAAGCAGCAGCACACCAAGTAACTAAACACGCGCACCCAACCTACCGAGATTATTGGCCACATTTGACCTCACCCATTGGCAGATCAAAGTACACTATGTCTAATCGTCATGCCCACTCGAGTCTAGGGATTTAGAGATAGAATACAAGGATCGATTTGTCTATTAAATCAGTACAAGACAAATCATTCCTAAGAGTCAAGTTCAATATGCCCCGGGCATATCTATATGATTCAATTAGTTTAGACAAACTAATTATCTAAATCACATAATAACCTAAATCGACAGTTTGTCCAAAGCTGTCTCGGTTACGAACCTCATTTATATATTATGTCTTTCAACCAATGATGAGATCTATTGTGTCGCACCAGACACCTCATCATCTACTTACATAATATAAATGGACGATTAATGCACAACCAGATATGACTGAAACACAAATCGATATATTAAACTGGGAAACTGTACAATACAAGCATAGCTTATGTATTCTACTCTAACAATCTCCCACTAATTCCTCGTCATTGTTTTCTTTCTACTCTTATAATTTCTTTCTAAATCTTATTCTTGTTTCTTTTACCTAATCATTGCCTACTATCCTTTCTTTGACCTCTATATTTTCTTTGTTGCCAAGTAAGATCTTTGAGTAGCATCTTGTAAGGGTTTAACGATTCTCACAAGAACTTGCAGGAGGAAAAGAGTGGTAAAATCTGAGTGCAACTTACCCCTACTAGATCGGCCTTAAACACGAGTGAAAATTTCTTTTCATTTGGGTTGAGACATATTAGGGAAAGGGGACAAGGGGTGCGAGGTACTTTTATCTTTTGTTGTTCTAATGGCAGATCCAACCGGTGAAACACCTGAACAAAAAGCATGGAGGGAACACACCACAAGGCGATTGGAACAAATCATTGATAGGGTCACCACCCGAATGGACCAACTAGAACTTGCTTTTCAGCAAAGAGAAGAAAGGCAAGGAAGTCAACAAGATGACGAGGAAGATGATAGGAGGTCCGAGGAAGAAATGTCTGAAGTATCCCGAGGGAATGGGAGGAGAAGGAATGGATTTGGAGTTGATAGCAACCTTAATGGTCTCAAAATGAAGATTCCTGAATTTGATGGAAAAGGAGATCCCGAGGCATATTTTGATTGGGAAATGAAGGTGGAAAAGATATTTTCGATCCACAATTATTCGGAAGAAAAGAAGGTAAAATTGCTTCCCTTGAATTTCACGGTTATGCATTAACATGGTGGGATCGATTGATTGTTTCTAGAAGAAGGAATAGAGAGAGGCCAATTGCAACTTGGGAAGACATGACGGCTGTTTTGAGGAAACGATTCATTCCCCCTCATTACTATAGAGATCTTTACAACAAATTGCATAGTATCACTCAAGGAGCAAAGACCGTGGCAGAATACTACCAAGAGATGGATTTAGCAATGACAAGAGCAAGCATTGAGGAAGATCCCGAAGCTACTATGGCACGGTTTTTGGGTGGTTTAAGAAGAGAGATTGCCGATGTTGTTGAATTACAACATTACTTGGATTTGGAAGAAATGATGCATGTGGCAGAAAAGGTGGAAAGGCAATTGAAAAGAAAGAGTGGTTCAAGTAAGTTTCTTTCTAACCAATCCTCTTGGAAAAACAATAATGGAAACAAAAGGGAATTTTGGTAAAAAGAAAGATGAACCAACGAAGCATGATTTTAAAAGGTTTGAAAAGGGTGAATCAAATAAAAGTTCTTCTTCTACTTCTAAACTCACTTGTTTTAAGTGTTTGGGAAAGGGACATATAGCTTCCCAATGTCCTAACTCTAGGACTATGGTAATGCGAGAAGATGGTTCTTGTTTAAGCCAAAGTGAAAGAGAAGAAAATGAGGAGGATCCGAATGTTGAAGATGAAGGTGAACAATTTGAAACAAGTGGTGATGAGGTTTTGGTAACTTTGAGAGTATTGAATACTCAAGTTGGATCTTATGATGAAGAGCAAAGGAGTACTATCTTTCACACAAGATGCAAAGTACAAGATAAGGTATGCATGCTCATCATTGATAGTGGGAGTTGTACTAATTGTGTTAGCTCTTATCTTGTAGACAAATTGGGTCTATCCATGACTGCTCATCCCAATCCTTACCGTTTGCAATGGCTCAATGATAATGGAGAGCTAAGGGTGAATCGGCAAGCAAAGGTAAAATTTTCAATTGGGAAATATGAGGATGAAGTTTTGTGTGATGTAGTACCAATGCAAGCTGGCCATATTCTTCTTGGCCGACCATGGGAGTTTGATCATGATGCTAATCATGAGGGAAAATCTAACGAGTATCATATTGTTCATAATCGTAAAGCTTTTACTCTTGTTCCACTTTCTCCTCAACAGGTGCACAAAGAACAAATGAGAATGAGAGAGAAAAGGCTAAAAGAGGAGAGTGAGTTGAAAAAGCCAAAAGAGTGTGAAAAAGCAAGAGATGTGAGTGCTAAAAGCAAAGTGAGTGAAGAAAAAGCAAGAGATGGAAAGGCAAAAAGCAAAGTGAGTGAGAGGGAAAAACCAAAGGCAAGTGAGACAAAAGGTGCCTTCTTTGCGAGCATGAGAGATGTAGATAGAGCCCTCAATTCTCACCAACCAATTGTTATGCTCTTATTCCATGAAGAATGTCTTGTTCTTGATGAGCTTCCTAAATACCTTTAGAAATTGTGGCAGTTTTGAATGAATTTGCAGATGTGCTACCCGAGGAAGTGCCTAAGGGGTTACCTCCAATTCGAGGAATTGAGCATCAAATCGACTTTCTACCCGGAGCTTCCATTCCAAATAGGCCAGCCTATCGTGTAAATCCAGAAAAAACAAAAGAACTTCAAAGGCAAGTTGAAGAATTGCTAAGCATGGGATATATTCGTGAGTCTCTTAGCCCTTGTGCTATTCCTGTCATTTTAGTTCCAAAAAAAGATGGTACATGGCGTATGTGCATTGATTGTAGGGCTGTGAACAAAATCACCATTAAGTATCGTCACCCCATTCCAAGATTAGACGATATGCTCGATGAATTATTTGGTGCAAAATTTTTCACAAAAATTGATTTGAAATCTGGTTATCATCAAATAAGAATCAAAGAGGGTGATGAATGGAAAACGGCTTTCAAGACAAAATTTGGTCTTTATGAGTGGCTTGTTATGCCTTTTGGTTTAACTAATGCCCCTAGTACATTTATGAGGCTAATGAATCATGTTTTGAGACGTTTCATTGGAAAGTTTGTAGTTGTCTATTTTGATGATATCTTGATCTATAGTAAGAACATAAGAGAACATGTTGAACATCTTAAGCTTGTTCTTACTACTTTGCGTAAAGAAAAATTGTTTGCAAATTTGAAAAAATGTACTTTTTGTGTTGAAGAAGTTGTTTTTCTTGGCTATGTTGTGAGTTCTAATGGTTTGAGAGTTGATGAAGCAAAGGTGGCAGCAATTCTTGATTGGCCAGTTCCCACAAATGTGACTGAGGTGAGATCCTTCCATGGACTTGCAAGTTTTTATAGGAGATTTGTCAAAGATTTCTCAACAAAAGCAGCTCCACTAAATGAGTTGGTAAAGAAAAATGTTAAGTTTGAGTGGGGAGATTCTCAACAAAAGGCATTTGATCAATTGAAGCATGATTTGACTAATGCTACTGTTTTAGCTTTGCCTAATTTTCTAACACTTTTGAAGTTGAATGTGATGCTTCAGGAATTGGAATAGGTGCTGTGTTGCTTCAAGGAGGCCGCCCCATTGCCTACTTTAGTGAGAAGTTGAATGGAGCAACATTGAACTACCCAACATATGACAAAGAGCTCTATGCAGTAGTGAGAGCATTGGAAACTTGGCAGCACTACCTTATGCCGAGAGAGTTTGTGATTCACACCGATCATGAATCCATCAAGTATCTCAAAGGACAAAAGAATTTGCACAAGAGACATGCAAAATGGATCTCATTCATTGAAACTTTCCCATATGTGGTAAAGTACAAAAAAGGTAAAGAGAACATTGTGGCTGATGCACTCTCTCAAAGGTATGCCTTGATTACTACTGTTAATGCTACAATCATGGGATTTGAGTATATTAAGGAGTTGTATGCTAAGGATCATGATTTTTCTGACATATTTAATGCATGTGAAAAGGATGCTTTCAATAAGTTTTATCAATGTGAACGGTTTTTGTTCAAAGAAAACAAATTATGTATTCCTTCTTGTTCACTTAGAGAGCTTTTGGTTCGTGAATCTCATTGTGGAGGTTTAATGGGGCATTTTGGTGTTCTAAAAACTTTAGATATTTTGAATGAACACTTTTATTGGCCAAACATGAAAAAGGTGTTGAGTTCATTAATACTCAATATTGTTGAATCCACTTGAGCTAGTTGTTTTGCTGAAAAGATCAATCGAGGACGATTCTACAATTCACGTGAATTCGTACCTTGGATTCACATCAGTTTGAGAAAATTTGTGCTACATGTCTTGACTGCAAGAAAGCTAAATCTAAGTATCTTCCCCATGGATTGTATACTCCACTCCCTGTCCCTCAATCTCCTTGGACTGACATTTCTATGGACTTTGTTCTTGGTTTGCCTAGATCTCAAAGAGGCATGGACTCTATTTTTGTTGTTGTTGACAGATTCTCCAAAATGGCTCACTTTATTGCTTGTAGGAAAGTCGACAATGCAAAACACGTGGCTGATCTCTTCTTCAAAGAAATTGTTCGTCTACATGGTGTTCCTAGGACTATTGTGTCCGATAGGGATGTAAAGTTTTTGAGTTATTTCTGGAAAACTCTTTGGGGAAAATTGAGAACAAAACTTTTGTTTTCAACCACAAGTCACCCACAAACAGATGGCCAAACGGAAGTAACAAATAGAACTTTGGGTGTTTTGTTAAGGGCCATAATTAAAAAGAATTTGAAAAGTTGGGAGGAGTGTTTGCCAATTGCTGAATTTGCATACAATCGCACACTACACACTTTTACTAATTTTTCTCCTTTTGAGTTGGTTTATGGCTTCAATCCTCTAACTCCTCTAGACTTATCTCCTTTACCTTTACAGGATCAAGTGAGTTTGGATGGCAAGAAGAAAGCTGAAACCGTGAAGAAATTGCATGAGCAAGCTCGTGCAAACATTGAGAAGAAAAATGAGCAATATGCAAAGAATGCAAATAAAGGCCCTAAGAAAATTGTGTTCGAACCCGGTGATTGGGTTTGGGTACACATGCGGAAAGAGAGGTTTCCAGCCTCAAGGAGAACTAAGTTACACCCCCGTGGTGATGGACCATTTCAAGTTTTGGCACGAGTCAATGATAATGCTTACAAGCTTGATCTTCCCGGAGACTATGGTGTAAGTGCTACTTTTAATATTTCTGACTTATCTTCTTTTGATTTTGATGTAGATCCAATGGATTCGAGGACGAATCCTTTTCAAGGGAGAGGGGATGATGAGTTCCAAGGAAGTAATGCTAAAGATGTCAAAGATGATGATGGCGAAGGCATGACCGAACCACCCTCAACTCCAAATAATTCTGCACATATCATTCCACCAAATCCACTTGAAGGGATGACGGGCCAATGACTCGTTTGAAAAAGAAAAGGATGCAAGAAGCCTTGAGCATTTTGATTCTTGAAGTCTGTTCAAAAGAGGATCCAACGGCTACCTCAATTCATGCCAAATATTACAACATTTTGCAAGTCTTGGATCTTGATCCAAATGGTGTGGGAAGTACTTTTTTATGCAGCTTCCAGAAGTGAACATTTCCTCCGACATGCCCATGTCGCCTGAGAAAGGTTGGGCAGAATATAACTTTTCCTCTGACATGCCCATATCGCCTGAAGAAGGTTGAACGTCGCCTTTATAAGCTGGATTTATGGACGAAATTCAACAGCATTTGGGTGATATTTTCAAGTTGTTTTCTGCATTTTTTTTAGTATTCAGAATATTAGAATTAAGTGCAAGAGTCTTCTAGGTCAAAGAGCTTTTCTTAGTCAAAGAGAAGTGTTAATGCTAGTCTTGACTAGAAGATTTAGAATTGCTCCTTTAATCCTTTTGTAATTTCCAACCTTGGTCCCTCTTGAAACTCTATAAACAGGGGCCTTGGTTAACTATTAGAATTAAAGATTTGATGTTATAAACTTTAAGGAATTTTCCTTTCTTTGCTAGTTTCTTAGTGAGCTAGTTTTAGTCTTGCAAGTATGCTTGCAAAACTTATTTGGCTTATCAACTAAAACTCTTCCTTTTAGTTGTGGCGCCTTCTACTCTTCTTTTCTAATTCATTTCATAATCCAAAGGTGTTAGGTTTATCCTAGTGTTGTTGGGTTTGAAAATTAGAGGGGTTGGGAATAGTAATTTCAAAACTATCATTTTATGATTCAAAGGTGATAGGTTTCATCCTATTGTTGTTGGGTCTATTTTGGTTTGGGTTGTTTTTGCTTGGAAGATTTCAAGACATCTTTCAATATAGTGTGATTCAAAGGTGTTGAGTTCATTAATACTCAATATTGTTGAATCCACTTGAGCTAGTTGTTTTGCTCAAAAGATCAATCGAGGACGATTCTACAATTCACGTGAATTCGTACCTTGGATTCACATCACTGAGTAAATCCAAAAGACTGAATTACCTCATCAAACCGGATGTTCCAAGATCTGGATGCCTGCTTAAGTCCATAAATAGACCTCTTAAGCCTGCAAACCTTATGCTCTTGGCCTTTTTCAATGAATCCCTCTGGTTGCTGCATAAAGATTGTTTCCTCAAGACTTCCGTTTAGGAAAGCTGTCTTGACATCCATCTGCCAAATCTCATAATCCATATGAGAAGCTATGGCTAAGAGAATCTGGATCGACTTAAGCATGGCTACCGGGGAGAAGGTTTCCTCATAATCGATTCCCTATTTCTGAGTATACCCCTTCGCCACCAGCCTAGCTTTAAAGGTTTCCACCTTCCCGTCAGGTCCTCTCTTACGTTTGTAGACCCACTTGCATCTAATGGGCTTAAACCCATCTGGCAGGTCCACAAGCTCCCAAACTTAATTGTGGTCCATTGACCCCATCTCGGATATCATTGCCTTACGCCAAGATTCTGCATCTTTATCTCGAAGTGCCTCATTGTAGTTAACTGGGTCAGGTTTAGGCGCACCTGGGACTAGGTCTGAGGCCTCTCCCACGCCAACAAACCTGTCGGGCAATGATATCCCTCCCACTACGACGAGGCACCACCTGTGTAGGTGCATCATCTGTGATCTCATGTGCTGTGTGTGGTGTATCTACTTGTGCTTCAAGATTAGTAGTTTGTCGTCTAAGCTCTTCTAGTACTATCTTACTCTTGGGCTTGTGGTCTAACCTCTTCTAAAAATCTAGCATTGGTACTTACCACCACCTTCTGATCTTTAGGACTATAGAATAGACCACCTTCCATTCCCCTAAGATATCCTACAAACAGCATTAATTCTGTTCTAACATCTAACTTAGCCGTATCTGCCTTAAGCACATGGGCTGGGCACCCCCAAATTCTGAGATGTCTTAGACTGGGCTTCTGCTCGTTCCACAACTTTACTGGGGTTGAAGGCACGGTTTTAGATGGTACAAGATTAAGAATATACATTGCCATTTCTAAGGCATATCCCCAGAACGAACTTGGCAAATCACTATAGCTCATCATGGACCTAACCATTTCCATAAGAGTTCGATTCTTCCTTTCTGCTACACTATTCTACTGTGGCGTGCCAGGTGTAGACAAATGAGACTAAATTCCTACCTCACTGAGGCAATCTCGAAATTCATGGGACAGGTACTCCCCACCACGATCTGAATGCAGTGTCTTGATACTCTTACCATGATGCTTCTCCACATCCGCCCGAAACTCTTTGAACTTGCCAAAACATTCGGACTTGTGGCGCATTAGGTAAATGTATCCGTACCTAGAGTAGTCATCCGTGAACGTCACAAAATACTCAAATCCCCCTCGTGCCTGGACCGTCATAGGTCCACACAAGTCAGAATGAATCAACTCTAATACTTCTGTAGCTCTATAACCTTTTTCCTTAAAAGGTCTCTTGGTCATCTTACCTTCTAAGCAAGATTCGCAGGTTGCATAAATGTCAATATCTAATGAACCCAAAGGTCCATCATTGACCAACCTCTGAATCCTACTAAGGTTTATATGACCTAACCTGAGATGCCAAAGATAGGTTTGATTCATTTCAGAAGGTTTGTTCCTCTTATTAATGTTGGATCCTGAGCTATCTATTTATATGTTTTGCGCAACAAGGGAGTTAGAGTTAACCACAAACAAATTGTCCGCCAATGAACCAGAACAAATAAGTTTTCCATGTCTTCTAATAACAACACAGTCATCAGAATAAATAAACTTATACCCGTTCTTCAAGAGTTTAGAAACCGAAATCAAGTTCTTTCTAAAACTCGGTACATAAAGACAATTAACTAACTCTAAGCTAGAATTTTCAAAATTTAACTTAACTACTCCCACTGCTTCTACTGACACTCTTGTAGTGTCGCCCAAGTAGATATCCAATTCGCCTTCTCTAAGCTTCTGGGTTACTTGGAACCCTTACAAAGAATTACAAATATGGTCAGTGGAACCTGAATCCACACACCAAGTATCTGTGGGAATCACCGCTAAACATGTCTCAGTAATTAAGGCAGAATTTATCGTACTTATAAGCTTTGGACAATCCGCTTTCCAATGTCCCGTCTTATTGCACTTGAAGCACTTTTCTTTCGACTTCTTCTTTGCAATACATGGCTTAGGCACAATTTGCCCCACTTGAGTTATTCCCCTAAGCTTCCTCTTTTTCTTTCTAGCCTCAGGCTCAGAAGAAGATTATTGATGTGAATCCGATTATAGATTCAACAAATTTAGATCGTTTTCTTGTTGAACTTTCTCACAAACCCTAAGACCTCTTGTTTAGAGAATATTGGCAATGAGAAGAACACCTCCAATAAATCGTCAAACAAGCAATCCTCGAAGAATGAAAGAATTCTTCCGAGAACAATACCTTTCTAATGTTAAATTCAACAATCAATGGTATAGAAACCAAAAACCTTTGAATCACAACAAAATATTAAGTGATGATCCCAACCCCCAATCTAATCTAGTGAACCCAACAATGATAGATGTATCAAATCTAACACCTTTGAATTACAATTGAATAGAAAGAAGAGTTAAAAGCGCCACATTCAAATGGAAGAAGATTTGAATGATAAGCTGTTAGTTATGTAAGGAAAACTTACAAAACCCAATCTGGTTCAAGACTAGTACTTAAGGAAACTCCATAACAAGTTTATAACTCTCCAAAATCTTCTTATTGAATAATACTTAGCTCCTTTTATAACAAAAAGGAGAACCTTACATGATAATAGTAATTTACAAACTAAAGTCTTAGACTTATAATGTTTTGCAAAACTAGTCCCTAACTTGACTTATTGACTTATGACTCTTAAAATACTAATAATAATCTGATTCCTATTCAAAAGCCACGAAATTATTAAGCTAAAATGAAAATAAAAGACTTAGAATTATTTTTGATGAAAACTAGTGACCATTTGGTTTCCCGGGTGGCTTTCCAACTTCAATTCTTGATATGTGAAGCATTGCACCTTTTCACATATGGAATTCTGAAAAGTTGCTTTCTTGAGTCTTGGAACCGAAATGAAGAGCTTTGAAGGCTTTAAGTGAAGATTCATGCACCTAGAGAACTTGGAAAGTCTTCATTAACTAGTCTTCATGAATTTGACCACCAAGGCTGATCCAATGCTTCTAATTGACCCCAAAAACGTGTGGAAACATCCTAGAATGTTCCTTGAGTATTCTGAACTGATATGGGCCGAAAAACATCTAATGGAATTGGACTTGCACCCAAAACTTGCTCTCGGGTTGGGTAGAACATAAGAATCAGCACTTGTGTTTTGTTGCACTCCATTTGGGCTGTGAAAGAGTGTGGAGCGCAGCCCTTAAATCATTAGCTAGAAGCTTGGTCCAAGACTCCCACAAGATTATAGAGCTTGGGCTTGAATGAGGTGTAGTTGGACTGAGCTTCTTCTAATGATTTTGTAGCTAACTTGGACAAAGCCTCTTCTATCTTTTGCTTCCTTAGCCTTGTGAGAGGCCCAACTATATCTTGAATTGGACTTGGTGGAATGGATTTGTCTTGATTCCCATCATTCCCTCCCCCTTGAAAAGGATTCGTCCTCGAATCCAATGAACCTGTATCAAATTCAAAAGGAGATAAGTCAGAAACATTGAATGAAGAACTAATACCATACTCCTCGGGAAGATCAAGCTTGTAGGCATTGTCATTGATTCTAGACACCACTTGAAATGGCCCATCTCCCCGTGGATGTAGCTTTGAACGCCTAGCAGTTGGAAATCGTTCCTTGCGCATGTGAATCCAAACCCAATCCCCGGGTTCAAAAATGACTTGTTTACGCCCCTTATTAGCTTGCTTGGCATATTGCTTGGTCTTTTTCTCAATATTGGCACGAGCTTGCTCATGAAGCTTTTTCACTTTCTCAGCCCTTTGAGCTCCATCTAAGTTAACCTGTTCTTTAATTGGTAATGGAGACAAATCCAAGGGAGTTAAAGGGTTAAATCCATAAACCAACTCAAATGGTGAGAAACCAGTAGTAGAATGCAAAGTACGATTATAAGCAAACTCAGCTATTGGAAGACAATCCTCCCAACTCTTCAAATTCTTTTTGATTAATGCTCTCAACAACATTCCCAAGGTCCTATTAGTGACCTCAGTTTGACCATCAGTTTGAGGATGACTTGAAGTTGAAAACAAAAGCTTAGTCCCCAATTTACCCCACAAGGTTTTCCAAAAGTAACTTAGAAATTTTACATCTCTATCTGAAACAATGGTTCTTGGAATACCATGAAGACGAACAATCTCTTTGAAAAACATATCAGCCACATGACTAGCATTATCTGTCTTTTTACATGCAATGAAATGAGACATCTTAGAAAACCTATCAACTACCACAAAGATAGAATCCATCCCCCTCTGATACCTTGGTAAACCAAGCACAAAATCCATTGATACATCAATCAAAGGTGCATTGGGAATAGGAAGTGGTGTATACAATCCATGGGGAAGTGAAGTGGATTTAGCCTTTTTACATTCAAGACACCTTTCACATACCTTTTGCACATCCTTTTTCATACTAGGCCAGAAAAAGTGTTCATTCAAAATGTCACAAGTTTTGAGAACCCCAAAATGCCCCATTAATCCTCCACAATGAGCTTCTCTAACAAGCAATTCCCTAAGTGAGCAAATAGGAATACACAACTGATTTCCTTTAAACAAGTACCCCTCATATCGGTAAAACTTTTCAAATGCTCCTTTTTCACAAGTAACAAAAATGGTTGAAAAATCAACATCAGATTCATACAAATCTTTAATGAATTCAAATCCCATGATAGTAGCATGCATTGTAGTGATAAGAGTGTACCTCCGAGATAGTGCATCAGCCACTACATTTTCCTTACCCTTTTTGTACTTGACCACGTAGGGGAAAGTCTCAATAAAAGAGATCCATTTGGCATGTCGCTTGTGCAAATTTTTCTGTCCTTTGAGATACTTTATGGATTCATGGTCCGTATGTACCATAAATTCACATGGCATGAGGTAGTGTTGCCATGTCTTCAATGCTCTCACAATGGCATAGAGCTCCTTGTCATAAGTAGGGTAATTCATGGCTGCCCCATTGAGTTTCTCACTAAAGTAGGCAATTGGGCGACCACCTTGAAGAAGAACAGCCCCTATTCCAACCCCTGAAGCATCACACTCAACCTCAAAAGCCTTAGAAAAATCAGGTAAAGCTAAAACAGGAGAGTTAGTCAACTCATGCTTAAGAAGATCAAAAGCTTTTTGTTGGTTTTCACCCCATTCAAACTTCACAGTTTTCTTTACTAGTTCATTCAAGGGGGCTGCTTTAGTAGAGAAATCACGCACAAACCTCCTATAAAAACTAGCAAGGCCATGAAAAGATCTCACCTCGGTTGCATTGGTTGGAGTAGGCCATTCCCTGATAGCCTTGATCTTTTCATCATCAACACTTAACCCATCAGAACTTACCACAAACCCAAGAAAAGTTATTTGTTCCACACAAAAGACACACTTTTTAAGATTAGCATACAATTTTTCTTCACGAAGTGTAGCCATGACAAGTCTTAAATGTTCAACATGATCATCAAAACTTTTGCTATAGATCAGAATGTCGTCAAAGTAAACAACCACAAATTTTCCAATGAAATATCTAAGCACATGATTCATGAGTCTCATAAAAGTACTAGGGGCGTTTGTTAAGCCAAAAGGCATAACAAGCCACTCATAGAGTCCATATTTAGTCTTGAAAGCTGTTTTCCATTCATCACCTTCCTTAACTCTAATTTGGTGATAACCAGATTTTAAGTCAATTTTAGTGAAGAACTTTGCACCAAACAATTCATCAAGCATGTCATCTAATCTAGGAATAGGGTGACGATACTTAATGGTAATTTTGTTAACAGCCCTACAATCTACACACATGCGCCAAGTTCCATCCTTTTTGGGAACCAAAATGACTGGAACGGCACAAGGACTCAAAGACTCACGAATACTACCTTTTTCCAAGAGTTCATCAATTTGTTTTTGTAATTCCTTGGTCTCCTCCGGATTCATCCTGTATGCTGGCCGATTTGGCACTTGTGATCCAGGCACAAAATCAATTTGGTGCTCTATCCCCCTAATTGGTTGTAATCCCTTTGGTAGCTCTTCGGGTATGACATCTGAAAATTCATTCAAAACACCAACAATTTCTAGTGGCAAATCACTAGGTAAGTCATTAGAAACAAGTGTAGATTCATTGAATAAGAGAATAAAGCAATGGTCTTTTGCTTTGAGGGCTTTTTCTACATCTCTCATGCTAGCAAAGAAGGCTTTTTTTTTTTTCTCACTTGCCTTTGAATCTTTCTTACTATCACTCCCTTTGCTTTTGTCCTCACAATCCCTTGCTTTTTCTTTTTCACTCCCTTTGCTTTTCTCCTCACAATCTCTTGCTTTTTCACACTCTTTTGGCTTTTTTTTCTCACTTTTCTCTTGATGCCTTTTTTCTCTCATTTTCACTTGCTCTTTATGAACCTGTTGAGGTGTCAAAGGTACAAGAGTGTAAGACTTCTTTTTGTGAACAATTTGGTACTGATTTGTCTTTCCAAAATGATTGGCATCATGATCGTACTCCCAAGGTCTTCCCAACAAGATGTGTCCAGCGTCCATTGGAACCACATCACAAAGAATTTCATCTTCATATTTGCCAATTGAAAAAGGGACTTTCACTTGGCGATTGACCCTTACTTCTCCATGATCATTCAGCCATTGCAACCTATAAGGACTAGGATGCTTGATAACAGGTAGTTCCAGCTTTTCTACAAGAAGAGAACTTGCAACATTAGTACAACTACCGCTATCAATGATTAACAAACAAACCTTATCTTGAACTCTACAACGAGTGTGGAAGATATTGTTGCGTTGATCATCCAGTTCACCAATTTGTGTATTCAAAGTCCTGATTGTGACCAGCACCTCCTCACTACTATCTTCAGCCATTTGTTCTCCAACTTCTTCAATGTCCTTTTCATCATCTGTGCCCTCACTTTGGCTGAGAATTGTGCCATCTTCAAGTAACATCATGGTTTTCTGATTTGGACATTGAGAAGCAATATGTCCTTTTCCCAAACAACGAAAACATGTTAGTTTGGAAGTAGAAGAAGTAGAAGGTTTACTAGTGTCACCTTTGGAGAAAGATTTCTTTGGCTCAAACTTCTTTGAATCTTTTTTTTCATCATCCTTCTTGTTCCATGAATGGTTCTTAGAAGGAAACTTGTTCGAACCATATCTTCTCTTTTGCTGCCTTTCTACCTTTTCGGCTACATGAACCATTTCCTCCAAATCCATGTAATTTTGCAACTCAACCACATCAGCAATTTCTCTCTTAAGACCACCTAAAAACCGAGCCATGGTAGCCTCTTCATCTTCTTCGATGTTGGCTCTTGTCATTGCAACTTCCATCTCTTGATAATATTCAGCCACAGTTTTTGAGCCTTGAGAGATTCCTTGCAATTTGTTATACAAATCCCTATAGAAATGTGGAGGAAGAAAGCGTTTCCTCATGATTGACTTCATATCATCCCAAGTCTCAATTGGCCTCTCCCGATTTCTTCTCCTAGAAGATAACAACTTGTCCCACCATGTTAGAGCATAAGATTGAAACTCAAGAGAAGCAATTTTTACCTTCTTTTCTTCAGAGTAATCATGAATAGAAAAGATCTTCTCCACTTTTGTTTCCCACTCCAAGTATGCCTCGGGATCACTTTTGCCATGAAATTCAGGGATTTTGATTTTAAGTCCCATGAGATTGTTGTCTTGTCTCCTTCTATGGTTTCCCCTTCGTACCCTCACTGGTGAAACATTTGATTCCTCATCATTTCTATCTCTTCGTATTAAGGTCTCCTCAGATCTCCTATCATCCTCCTCATCATCATGTTGACTTCCTAGCTGCCTCTCTTCTCTTTGTTGAAAAACAAGTTCTAGTTGGTCCATCCGGGTGATGACCCTTTCAAGGATTTGATCAAGTCGTCTTGTGGTGTGTTCCCTCCATGCCTTTTGTTCAGGTGTTTCACCGGTTGAATCTGCCATTAAAAGATAAACAACAAATAATAGTTATAAATACCTCACACCCCTTTTCCCCTTTTCCCTATTATGTCTCAACCCAAATGAAAAGAAAATTTTCACTCGTGTT
Organism: Knoxia roxburghii; assembly: GCA_030378225.1. Lineage (NCBI taxonomy): Eukaryota > Viridiplantae > Streptophyta > Magnoliopsida > Gentianales > Rubiaceae > Knoxia > Knoxia roxburghii. The sequence continues at coordinate 25,694,388 of CM059420.1, read as the reverse complement.
TAAGGCTGATTTAGTAGGGACAAGTTGCACTCGTGTTTTTCCACTCTTTCCTTAGTGCAAGAATCAAACCCCAATTGAACTTTGGAAGTTCCTCAACACAAATTTACAACCACAAAGAAATAGAAGAAAAAAAAAAGGCACTTTTAAAGTAAGAAAAGAAACAAAGCTTAGAAAAGAACAAAATAAAATAGAAGAAGACTTGATTGTGAAACAAAGAACCAAACCTTTCTTTTTTTTTTTTTTTTTTTTTTTTTTGGGACTTTCGGCCTTTGGCCCTTTTTTTTTAAACTTTTTTTTTTTTTTTTAAGATATGAACAACAAGAAACCTGTGCTTTGATACCACCTGATGTGAATCCGATTATAGATTCAACAAATTTAGATCGTTTTCTCGTTGAACTTTCTCACAAACCCTAAGACCTCTTGTTTAGAGAATATTGGCAATGAGAAGAACACCTCCAATAAATCGTCAAACAAGCAATCCTCAAAGAATGAAAGAATTCTTCCGAGAACAATACCTTTCTAATGTTAAATTCAACAATCAATGGTATAGAAACCAAAAACCTTTGAATCACAACAAAATATTAAGTGATGATCCCAACCCCCAATCTAATCTAGTGAACCCAACAATGATAGATGTATCAAATCTAACACCTTTGAATTACAATTGAATAGAAAGAAGAGTTAAAAGTGCCACATTCAAATGGAAGAAGATTTGAATGATAAGCTGTTAGTTATGTAAGGAAAACTTACAAAACCCAATCTAGTTCAAGACTAGTACTTAAGGAAACTCCTTAACAAGTTTATAACTCTCCAAAATCTTCTTATTGAATAATACTTAGCTCCTTTTATAACAAAAAGGAGAACCTTACATGATAATAGTAATTTACAAACTAAAGTCTTAGACTTATAATGTTTTGCAAAACTAGTCCCTAACTTGACTTATTGACTTATGACTCTTAAAATACTAATAATAATCTGATTCCTATTCAAAAGCCACGAAATTATTAAGCTAAAATGAAAATAAAAGACTTAGAATTATTTTTTATGAAAACTAGTGACCATTTGGTTTCCCGGGTGGCTTTCCAACTTCAATTCTTGATATGTGAAGCATTGCACCTTTTCACATAAAAGAGAACATGTTCCAATGATGTTGGAATTCTGAAAAGTTGCTTTCTTGAGTCTTGGAACCGAAATGAAGAGCTTTGAAGGCTTTAAGTGAAGATTCATGCACCTAGAGAACTTGGAAAGTCTTCATTAACTAGTCTTCATGAATTTGACCACCAAGGCTGATCCAATGCTTCTAATTAACCCCAAAAACGTGTGGAAACATCCTAGAATGTTCCTTGAGTATTCTGAACTGATATGGGCCGGAAAACATCTAATGGAATTGGACTTGCACCCAAAACTTGCTCTCAGGTTGGGTAGAACATAAGAATCAGCACTTGTGTTTTGTTGCACTCCATTTGGGCTGTGAAAGAGTGTGGAGCGCAGCCCTTAAATCATTAGCTAGAAGCTTGGTCCAAGACTCCCACAAGATTATAGAGCTTGGGCTTGAATGAGGTGTAGTTGGACTGAGCTTCTTCTAATGATTTTGTAGCTAACTTGGACAAAGCCTCTTCTATCTTTTGCTTCCTTAGCCTTGTGAGAGGCCCAACTATATCTTGAATTGGACTTGGTGGAATGGATTTGTCTTGATTCCCATCAATTATGAAGCTTCGACTGCGACTAAAGCTCGCTTCTTCTCTTGAAGAAGACTTTTAGCCGCCACCAACTCTGCCAAAAGCTCGGATGAACTCCATAACATCTTACTTATGTTGTAGTTCAACCGAATCCGCTCATTGCTCTGAGGCAAGTTCTGGAGGACAATATCGGCTTTGGTTTCACCAACGATTTCGCCTCCCACTACCTCAACCTTGTTGATGTTGCTAATCATGTCAATGACATGATCTCTCACAGGAACGCTCTCAGCCCTAAGGACAATGTCCAAGTTATGACTTTCATCGACATTATTAGTTCCAGTTAAATTGTTGTTTTTCAAATAACAGCTAAGGGATTGAATGCCATATCGATTTAAACTGGAAAATAAACAAACAATGTTTCAGTTATATATGCTAGAATTTCAAAAAATTCTAATTAATTATTGACTTCCCTCAAAACAATAATCTTAATCCACCAACATCTCATCCACCAGGATTCTCGCAAGCCACGCAGTGTGGACGTTTACGCTAACCCACATTTGTTTGAGAAGAACCAAGTTCATTAACTACACTATCTAACCAACGATCTTTTAATCAATGTAGCTAATAGTCGGTGCTTTTAGCTGTACAAGTAAGCAGCGTAACCTCACGGGAGGAATACTGCAGATCGTACACTAAGTGTGTGCCATTACGTGACTTCTGAGTTTGTTACCTCAGGATAGTGCGCCTCAGATGGAAAGTGTGTCGCATTTCTCCTAGTTAAACTCGCTCTAGTCATCTTACTCAGAAGCTCATAGTCTAGCGATCTCGGGGCTGGACTCATCCGAATGGAGGAAGGCCCTAATGCCAATGCTCAAGCCCACCCACATCGCATATGAACCCGTAATGTTAGCCATGGGGATATAAAACAACCTGCTACCACTTAGATTTCCAAATTGAGGGTTTTTCCAGTTTTAACATGCAATTAACTAACCTAAGTTATATGCAACCATAAAACCAGACATGCTTTAATTCATGCATCTAAAATACAGCATAAAAATTAAAACAATAAATACGGGAAATAAATACGTAAAATAAATTTCCCCACTATTATGGTTTTAATTGCTTCCATCCTTTGCCTTGATCTCGTGTCCTGTCAAGTCACTCGATGGAGAGAGTCTTGAACTTCAAAAAATGAAAAACGGAGGAAAAACGGGCCAAAAAAGCTCGAACGGCCCGAACGAGCCGCCCGTGCCGCAGCACGGCCCGAAGGCCGCACTGCCCGCGCGCACAGCCAGCACAGGCCGTGCGCGCAGCCCAGCGAACGCACGCGGCCCTGCGCGCGCCCTGTAGCAGCGCTCAGCAACTGTTGCGCGCTGCTGCTGCCTGCTGCCCACGTTTTGCCGGTGCGACTTGCTGCCGGCGGTTGTTACCGGCGTAGCCTCCTGCCGCTAATTCCTCCTTCATTTTTTTCCCTGGCTATTTGGTATTCTTGCAATTCGTTCTGGGTTTTCCTGGGTTTCTATGAATTAACGATAACCCAAAACTCACGAATTCAAGTTGCCCACCATAACGCCTTCGATTACAAAAATCAATTTTCCTACTACAAGACTTTCTAGGAAAATTAAATAATCGAAATTACATAGAAAAAATCCTACTACAGATTTAATCTAATCCTACACGGCTTCCAGCATGTGGTTATACTATTACAAACATTCATAATAAAATTAAATCCGGACAAGTCTCGGAGTTTAATTAAAACCCATACAAACGTAACCATAATAGTCGGGATTTTTAACTACCTGCAAATAAAACCAAGTAATAAATCGAACAAGTACCAAAACCCCCTAAACCAGGCTCTGATACCAATTGAAAGAAAAATTTGCCACATAGGATCTGGGTTTGCACTTGCTCGATTTACCACGCAACAAAAATTTCTTATAAAAGCGGAACCTTAGAAAAATACCTTTGAAGCGTGCACCTGGTGATTCTCTTGTATGCCTCAAGACTATGACTTCACGTTGTGTGGGCAACGAACTAGAAGTCAATTGATCAGCTACTCACCACAATCCACCTGCTAGAAAAATCCAGCACAGCAGCACCTGGCACGTACTATAAACGCACCGCCCGCAGAGAGAGAAAGCTACGCGCAGCTGGTATAAACCAAGGCCAAAATTTCAGCCACTAGAAACCCAAAAACCAACCGCACACTTTCTTGAAAATTCAACTTGGAGAGAGAAAGGTTTTCTCTCTCTAGAATTTTCTCTCTCTAGAAATCTTATGGATTAATTGTGTTTCTTGAATGGCTAATCCGTTGTCTATTTATAGAGTTACAAGAGAGACCCCAAGTTGGTTTAGGATTGGTCTTCCTAATGGGTTTAGGTAATGAATTAGTTTCCAAATCCAATTAGGTAACCAATCTGATAGGATAAACCAAATCCTACTAGATTCCTAATCTCTTGGATTTCCTAATTTCAATTGAAACTTAAGACTTAATTAATTAATTAAATAATTCCACTTTGTTAATTACTTAATTAACCCTTAGGAATTAATTAAATAATTCCACTTTGTTAATTACTGAATTAACCCATAGGAATAATTAACCAATTAATTAATTAAATCTACCTATTCAATTAACCCATTACAAAATTAATCGTACCACTAACGGATTAATTTTGGCACTACCATCCTACACCAGAATTGCTTCCGGAACAACTTAATTAAATTATATTCATTAATCTCCCAACATCAAAGATATAGTGCTCGTTAATTAAAATTAATTTACTGATAAATTAATTAATTAACTTATTTAATTCCGAGACTAGTACCACTCGACCTTTTTACTATACCGGACATAAGTCCACCGGCCGGGTTTAGTATAATAAACATTTCGAGCTCATCTCGGGAGCACCACCACCCCGGACGCACCGGTACATGGTTTCCTTTCGACAAGCAACAACACACCAAGTAACTAAACACGCGCACCCAACCTACCGAGACTATTGGCCACAATTGACCTCACCCATTGGCAGATCAAAGCACACTATGTCTAATCCTCATGCCCGCTCGAGTCTAGGGATTAAGAGATAGAATACAATGATCGATTTGTCTATTAAATCAGTACAAGATCCTAAAGGTCAAGTTCAATATGCCCCGGGCATATCTATATGATTCAATTAGTTTAGACAAACCAATTATCCGAATCACATAATAACCTAAACTGAAAGTTTGTCCAAAATTGTCTCGGTTACGAACCTCATTTATATATTATGTCTTTCAACCAATGATGAGATCTACTGTGTCACACCAGACACCTCATCATCTACTTACATAATATAAATGGACAATTATGCACAACAAGATATAACTGAAACATAAATCGATATATTAAACTGGGAAAATGTACAACACAAGCATAGCTTATGTATTCAAATCCAACATGCAGCTCATCATGTCCAGCACATGATCCCTCGCTAAAAAGCCCTCAGGAGTTTCCTCATAGCTGACTGTTTGGCTGCCCTGCCCTGATGTCCGAACATCTCCTTGAGGTTGAGCATCATATCGTAGGTTGAGGTAAACAACTGATGCTGGTGCTACATTACACTCGACATAGAAGCCAAGATGTAGCACCGGGTCATCTCATCAGCCTTTTGCCATCTCGTATATGGCTCTCGCTGCTCAGGGGTGGCATCATCGCTAGGCTTAGTTGGGCACTCCTCAGTGAGCACGTACTTGTAACCCTCAGCTGTAAGGACAATATCCAGGTTACGTTTCCAGTCCATATAATTTCGACCCGTAAGTTTGTTCTAATTTAGTATGACAGCTAGCGAGTTGAACGACATATCAACGACTGAAAAATAAACAATCAAGTTTCAGTATTACTTTTTCGAAAATATTAATATCCTCAAAACAATATAATCACCCATTGACATCTCTCACATCGGGATTAACGCAGGTCACGCGGGTGAACGTCTACGCTAAGTCACAATTGTTCGAGAAGAACCAAAGCTCATTAATTTCATTATCTGACCAACGATCTTATGATCAATGAAATTAATAGTCAATGCTTTTAGCTGTACACATAAATAGCGTAACCTCACGGGAGGAATACTATAAATAGTACACTAAGTGTATGTCATTATGTGACTTCTAAGTTTATTACTTAGGATACTAATGCGCCCTCAGCAAAGAGGGTGTCGCAACTTTCTCCAATTAAACTCACTATAGTCATCCCTTCAAAAATTCAATCTAGTGATATCTGTGATTGAAGACTCATCCGCATGGAGGAAGGCCATAATACCAACTCGCAAGTCTAACCACATCACATATGAACCCGTCATAGGAATATTTACCAACCTGCTCCCACTTAGATTTTTAAGTTTGAGGATTTTTACATTTTAACATGCAATATCTTAACTATGAATATTCACACCCATAAAACTGTTGGAGTTTTAATATGTGAATAATCTACCTTAGTTAATTGCACTTTACTTTTTAAAACGGTTTGGTTTTTGTTCATGCAAATAAATCGAAAACACACAATCCACGAATTGACAAAAATACGGGAAATTAAAGAAATGAAATTTCTCGACTATTATGGCATTCTCTATCGTTGATTCCTTGATGCCTCGGTGACACGTCCCGTCATGTCGCTCCCACTCGTTATTTGGATTATCTCGATTCACCGAGTTTTCTACGTAATTAGGAATCACCCAAAATTACGAGAAACCAAAACCCGCGAATATAAGTTACCCAAAATAATGTCTTCGTCATAATACATAAATTCCTATATACAAGGCATTTTTCTAGGAATTTAAAGACGACAACATTAGATTAAATCCTACTACAACATTTATCTAATCCTACACGGCTTCTAGCTCGTGGTTATTACTATTATAGACATTTCCATTCAAAAAAAAATACGAGCCCAGGCATGTCCCGGGGTTTATGAATGAAAAATAAATTATACCATAATAGCCGAAAAACTAATAACCACATGTTTAAACATTTCGACAAAAATAATAATGCCAAAATAAAGCCATGTAATAAATTAAACAAGTAAAAAGCCGAAACACTCGCTCAGATACCAATTTGAAGGAAAACATGTCTCAGTAATTAAGGCAGAATCTTGTTGGAGTTGAATACATAAGCTATGCTTGTGTTGTACTTTTTCCCACTTCATATATCAATTTATGTTTTGGTTATATTTTTTTGTGCATTATTTGTCCATTTATATTATGTAGTTATGTGATGAGGTGTTTTGTGTGACACAGTAGATCTCATCATTGGTTAAAAGACATAATATATAAACAAGGTTCGTAACCAAGACAGCTTTGGACAAACTGTCGGTTTAGGTTATTATGTGATTCAGATAATTGGTTTTTCTAAACTGATTGAATTATATAGATATGCCCGGGACATATTGAACTTGACCATTAGGAATGATTTGTCTTGTACTGATTTAATAGACAAATCGTTCTTGGTATTCTATCTCTTAATCCCTATACTCGAGCGGGCATGAGGATTAGACATAGTGTACTTTGATATGCCAATGGGTGAGGTCAATTGTGGCCAATAGTCTCAGTAGGTTGGGTGCGCGTGTTTAGTTGTTTGGTGTGCTGCTGCTTGTCGAAAGGAAACCATGTACCGGTGCGTCCGAGGTGATAGTGCGCCCGAGATGAGCTCGTAATGTTTATTATACTAAACCCAGCCTGTGGATTTATGTCTGGTATAGTAAAAAGGTCGAGTGATACTAGTCTCATAATTAAAGAAGTTAATTAATTAATTTATCAGTAAATTAATAAATTAACGAGCACTATATCTTTGATGTGGGGAGATTATGAATATAAATTAATTAAGTTGTTCCGGAAGTAATTCTGGTGTAGGATGGTAGTGCCATAATTAATCCGTTAGTGGTACGATTAATTATGTATTGGGTTATTGACAAAGGTAGATTTAATTAATTAATCCTTGTGTCAGTTGGTTGTGAATCATACCAGGAACTGGATTGAGGATAAGTGAATCCCTGTATCAGTTGGTTGTGAATCATACCAAGAACTAGATTGGGATAAGTGAATCCCTGTATCAGTTGGAAGTGTATCAGTCCAGGAACAGGATTGAAGGAAACAGAAACCCAGTAGGAAGACCAATCATAAACTAACTTAGGGTCTCTCTTGTAACTCTATATATAGACAAGGGATTTGCTATTCCACAATATACAATTCATAAGTTTACAAGATAAGAAAACTAGAGAGAGAAAATCCTAGAGATAGAAAAATTCTCTCACTAAATTCGGATTTCTTAAGCTTAAGGCAGCCAAAATTTTCTTCAAAATTTTGGCAGCAACGTGTAGCTTTCTCTCTCTTCGAGCGGTGCGTGGAATGTACGCGCCAGGTGCAGCGGTGCTGGAATTTTTCTAGCAGGTGGATTGTGGTGATTAGCTGATCAAATTGCTCGTTAGATTACTGCCCACACAGCATACAAGCAAAGCTTGAGGCATACAAGAGAATCACCTGGGTATACACTTTAATAGATAATTCTTATGTTTCCACTTTAATTAAGAATTTTTGTTGCGTGGTAAATTGAATAAGTACATACCAAGATCCTGCGCAATATTATTTCAAGCAAGGATTGGAATAGTGATTGTGCTAACGTCTAGGCCTGGCCAGAGATTCCAATTCTGGAATGCATAGCATGAAAGTGAGCTTATGGCTAGGCCCGGGCAGATAATCTTTCAAAACTATCGTACCTTTAAGCTTTGGACAATCGGATTTCCAATGTCCTGTTTTCCTGCACTTGAAGCATTTGCCTTTAGGCTTATTTTTCTTTGCGATGGCTGGCTTGGCAGCATGTTTCTTGGCATTCTTCTTCTTCTTGTTCTTGCCTTTAGGCGCAAAAGAGGAGCTTGAAGCCTTTACTGTGACCAAAGCTTGCTTCTTCTCGTGGAAGATACTTTCGGCCGACACCAATGATGTTAGGAGTTCGGGTAGAGCATACACTCTTTGGTTCATATTATAGTTGAGCCAAAACTACTCGAAACTAAAGGGTAAGCTCTGGAGGATGATATCGATCTGACTCTCTGGATCAATCTCACCTCCCAACACCTCTATTTCATTGATGTTACTGATCATGTGAAGCACATGATCTCTCACCAACGAGCCCTTTGCCATTTTGGTATTCATGATCTTTCTCATGGCTGCTTGTCAAGCTGTCCTACCTAGATGACCGAACATCTCTCTCAGGTGAGACATCATGTTAAAGGCAGAGACCATGGGATGAAGGTAATGTTGCAGAACATTCGACACAAAGGCCAGAATGTAACACTGCGCCTTCTCATCCGCTTTTCTCCACTTCGCATAGGCATCCTATCCCTTTGAGGAGAATCATCATCAGGCACATCTGGACAGACTTCGGTGAGCACAAACTTATACTACTTAGCGGTCAGGACGATGTCAAAATTCTGACTCCAGTCGACATAATTCGGACCGGTAAGTTTGTTGTCTTTCAATATTGTAGCTAAATGATTGAAGGTCATATCGAAAACTGTAAATTAAATAAACATATAATAATTTAGTATTTAACCTAGAATTTCGAAAATAACCAAAATTCTAACAATTATTGACTTCCCTCAAAACAATAATTTAAACCAGCGATATCTCATTCATGGGGATTCTCGCAAGCCACGATAGTGTGGACGTTTACGTTAACCCACATTAGTTTGAGAAGAACCAAGTTCATTTAACTACACTATCTGACCAAATGATCTATTGATCAATGTAGCTAATAGTTAGTGCTTTCAGCCGTACAAATAAGCAGCGTAACCTCGATGGGAGAAATACTACAAATCGTACACTAAGTGTGTGCCATTACGCGACTTCTGAGCTTGTTTCCTTAGGATAGTGTGCCTCAGATTGAGAGGGTATCACATTTCTCCTAGTTAAACTTACTCTAGTCATCTTACTTAGAAATTCATAATCTAGCGATCTTGTGGTTGGACTCATCCGATATTGAGGAATGCCCTAATGCCAACACGCAAGTCCACCCACATCACATATAAACTTGTAATGGTGGCTACGGGGATATTAAATCAACCCACTCCCACTTAGATTTCTAAATTGAGGATTTTCCAGTTTTAACATGCAATTAACGAATCCAAAGTTATTTTCAAACATAAAACCAGCATGCTTTAAAATATGCATCTAATATACAGCACAAACATTAAAGCATAAAAATTAAAACTATAAACATGGGAAATAAATACATAAAATAAATTTCCCGACTATTATGGTTTTAATTGCTTCCATCTGCTGCCTTGATCTCATGTACCGTCACGTGACTCGATGGATTGAGTCTTGAAAAGTTGGATCTTTGAAAAACTCAGAAAAATGGAAAAACGGCCCGCAGGCGACCTGAACGGGCCGGACCGCACACAGCATGCCTAGTAAGTGTCGCGCGCACCCAGCCCACGCTGGGCCAGCGCACGCTGCGCGCTGCATGCGTGCAGCGGTGCTCCCGCCGGCGAGTCGTTCGCCAGCCCGCCTACCCCATTTCGCTTTCGGGTCCTCTATCCTGCTCCCACTACATTATTTGATCTTCTTGCAATTCGTTCTGGGTTTTCTTGGTTTTCTATGAATTAACGATAAACTAAAACCTACGAATTCAAGTCACTCACCATAACGTCTTCGATTACATAATAAATTTTCCTACTACAAGGCATATTGGAAAATAAAATAGAAATTACATAGAAAAAATCCTACTACAGATTAATCTTATCCTACACGATTTTTAGCACGTGGTTTTACTATTACAAGCATTCATAAAAACCAAAACTCGGACATGTCCCGGGGTTTAATTAAAAAACCATACAAACACAACCATAATAGTCGGGATTTCTAAACCACCTGCAAATAAAACCATGTAATAAATCGTGTTGGGATCGATTAGGCCTAGTTTTCAAAAATTCACAGCGGAAAAGCCTAATTGATTGTTTTAGTGTTAATTAAAAACTACGTTTAAAGCTTCTAAAGCTTACCCTCGTAGCGTAATCAGTTGCCGCGCCTGGATCCTGATTGATGTTCGTCCGAGATTGATCACCATCAAAGCATTTCCCCAGGAGATGCTCTGTACTCTCAAGCACCAGAGCTCTAACAGAATTGGTGCTAGCCTGTCTGTTGAGAGAGAAAAATTTTGGGAATTTTCTTCAAGTTTTTGGTAAACTATTTTTTTCTAAAAGATGACCAGAGTATTTGACTCAATATCCCCGGGATATATATAAGAGTTAGATACTCTCAGTCAGTTAAAACAAAAATAATATTAATATTAATTTAATTAAAAATAATATTATTTTTACTGACATGGGTTTTTACCAAAACCATAGATTAACCCATTGACCCATGGATCAGGCTGATGGGTCAAGAACCTCAATTGTAATTAGGTCCCTTGATTTGTCAGCCTATCCCAATTGTTCGTAGGTACTTAATTAACTCTTAATTAATACCACAGAACATCTCAATAATATTTAATTAAACTATTTAATTAAATACTATTTTTCTAAGTATAACAATTATACTTAGTGCAGGCAATTTTGTATCACCGAACTCTCTTATGTGCGATACTGTAGGCTCATTCCAAATTGGCAATGGATAATTAAATCTAATTAATTAATCCATAAGTCATTAGTGGTCTCTAGCAAGACATAATGACTACCCAATTTAGAATGGATGGTCGAATGGTGATTCAACGCAACCATTCGAGCATACTACGTACAATCCTCTACATTGATATCCCATTTAGCATAAGGCATGGAACCATCATCCTTATTTAGCTAAACGTTACTTGATCTCTTAGTGACACTGATTTTCATTCGAGCAAATGATAACACTTATCATTTCTCGGGCATGGCCATGCACTTCTCAGTTCACTATCAAGTAGCCAAGATATCATCTTTCACTTAAGAGAGATTTGTAGTCCCATCACTTCACCTACATACCTTAGCGTGACTCATAGTATACCCAATCATACCCATACTTGGAAACCTGTTACAGCCCCGTTAGGCGTATGTCAAGGACACAATAATTCACCTAAGACTATGCAGTGATTTCTGGTCTAAGGATTCTTGTACGAGTACTACTCAAAAGAATCACTCATGATCTAAAAGTCCATGGAGTGTTTCTTTTGGCGGATCGATTTCATGAAATTAAATATGCACAAGAATATAATTATCAAGAAATTAACTCATTTGATAAATTATCATACAGACGACAAATGTCTAAATTACATAAATAGCCCTCAAAAGGGCATACACCAACAATCTCCCACTTGCCTTTTGAAGGGCTATGTCCTAAACATTTTAAGACCAAGCTCTATTACATGTCTCTCAAACTTTGACTGTGGTAGAGCTTTTGTGAGAGGATCTGCTACATTGTCGTCTGATCCTATTTTGCACACTTTCACATCTCATCGAATGAGGTGAAACCTTCTGAGTATGTGTTTCGTCTTTTGGTGTGACCAGGGGCACTTTAGCTTGTGCGATGGCCTCGTTGTTGTCACAGAAGAGGTCTATCGAAACCTGGATACTCGGTATCACTCTGATGTTAGACACAAACTTCCCTCAACCAGACACTCCCAATGCAACATCTCATGCAGCAAAGTACTCAGATTATGTTGTAGAACCGGTCATTCTATCCTGCTTTGAGTTTTTTAACTCACTGCACCACTATTCAGGTTAAACACGTAGCCTGATTGTAATTTCATGTCATCTTAATCTGTCTGAAAAGCAGCATCAGTGTAGCCTTGTACAATGATTTGTTCTTGTCCTCCACACACTAGCATCAATCCTTTAGTTCTTCGTAAGTACTTAAGGATGTCCTTGACTGCACTCCAATGAACCATTCCTGGATCTTGTTGGTATCTGCTAGTCATGCTAAGTACATGTGCGATATCCGGGCGGGTGCACAACATGGCATACGTGATAGATCCAATAGCCGAAGCATATGGGACTCTACTATTATTTCCCTCTCCTCTCTTGTTGAAGAACCTTGGTTCTTCTTCAAGAGAATGCCATGTCTGAACGGTACCTTACCATTCTTAGAGTTAGACATATTGATGTGAATCCAAGGTACTAATTCACGTGAATTGTAGAATCGTCCTCGATTGATCTTTTGAGCAAAACAACTAGCTCAAGTGGATTCAACAATATTGAGTATTAATGAACTCAACACCTTTGAATCACACTATATTGAAAGATGTCTTGAAATCTTCCAAGCAAAAACAACCCAAACCAAAATAGACCCAACAACAATAGGATGAAACCTATCACATTTGAATCATAAAATGGTAGTTTGAAATTACTATTCCCCACCCCTCTAATTTTCAAACCCAACAACACTAGGATAAACCTAACACCTTTGGATTATGAAATGAATTAGAAAAGAAGAGTAGAAGGCGCCACAACTAAAAGGAAGAGTTTTAGTTGATAAGCCAAATAAGTTTTGCAAGCATACTTGCAAGACTAAAACTAGCTCACTAAGAAACTAGCAAAGAAAGGAAAATTCCTTAAAGTTTATAACATCAAATATTGAATTCTAATAGTTAACCAAGGCCCCTATTTATAGAGTTTCAAGAGGGACCAAGGTTGGAAATTACAAAAGGATTAAAGGAGCAATTCTAAATCTTCTAGTCAAGACTAGCATTAACACTTCTCTTTGACCAAGAAAAGCTCTTTGACCTAGAAAAGCTCTTTGACCTAGAAGACTCTTGCACTTAATTCTAATATTCTAAATACTAAAAAAAATGCAGAAAACAACTTGAAAATATCACCCAAATGCTGTTGAATTTCGTCCATAAATTCAGCTTATAAATGCGACGTTCAACCTTCTTCAGGCGACATGGGCATGTCAGAGGAAAAGTTCTGTTCTGCCCAACCTTTCTCAGGCGACATGGGCATGTCAGAAGAAAAGTTCTGTTCTGCCCAACCTTTCTCAGGCGACATGGGCATGTCAGAAGAAAAGTTCTGTTCTGCCCAACCTTTCTCAGGCGACATGGGCATGTCGGAGGAAATGTTCACTTCTGGAAGCTGCATAAAAAAGTACTTCCCACACCATTTGGATCAAGATCCAAGACTTGCAAAATGTTGTAATATTTGGCATGAATTGAGGTAGCCGTTGGATCCTCTTTTGAACAGACTTCAAGAATCAAAATGCTCAAGGCTTCTTGCATCCTTTTCTTTTTCAAACGAGTCATTGGGCCCGTCATCCCTTCAAGTGGATTTGGTGGAATGATATGTGCAGAATTATTTGGAGTTGAGGGTGGTTCGGTCATGCTTTCGCCATCATCATCTTTGACATCTTTAGCATTACTTCCTTGGAACTCATCATCCCCTCTCCCTTGAAAAGGATTCGTCCTCGAATCCATTGGATCTACATCAAAATCAAAAGAAGATAAGTCAGAAATATTAAAAGTAGCACTTACACCATAGTCTCCGGGAAGATCAAGCTTGTAAGCATTATCATTGACTCGGGCCAAAACTTGAAATGGTCCATCACCACGGGGGTGTAACTTAGTTCTCCTTGAGGCTGGAAACCTCTCTTTCCTCATGTGTACCCAAACCCAATCACCGGGTTCGAACACAATTTTCTTACGGCCTTTATTTGCATTCTTTGCATATTGCTCATTTTTCTTCTCAATGTTTGCACGAGCTAGCTCATGCAATTTCTTCACGGTTTCAGCTTTCTTCTTGCCATCCAAACTCACTTGATCCTGTAAAGGTAAAGGAGATAAGTCTAGAGGAGTTAGAGGATTGAAGCCATAAACCAACTCAAAAGGAGAAAAATTAGTAGAAGTGTGTAGTGTGCGATTGTATGCAAATTCAGCAATTGGCAAACACTCCTCCCAACTTTTCAAATTCTTTTTAATTATGGCCCTTAACAAAACACCCAAAGTTCTATTTGTTACTTCCGTTTGGCCATCTGTTTGTGGGTGACTTGTGGTTGAAAACAAAAGTTTTGTTCCCAATTTTCCCCAAAGAGTTTTCCAGAAATAATTCAAAAACTTTACATCCCTATCGGACACAATAGTCCTAGGAACACCATGTAGACGAACAATTTCTTTGAAGAAGAGATCAGCCACGTGTTTTGCATTGTCGGCTTTCCTACAAGCAATAAAGTGAGCCATTTTGGAGAATCTGTCAACAACAACAAAAATAGAGTCCAAGCCTCTTTGAGATCTAGGCAAACCAAGAACAAAGTCCATAGAAATGTCAGTCCAAGGAGATTGAGGGACAGGGAGTGGAGTATACAATCCATGGGGAAGAGACTTAGATTTAGCTTTCTTGCAGTCAAGACATGTAGCACAAATTTTCTCAACATCCTTTTTCATGTTTGGCCAATAAAAGTGTTCATTCAAAATATCTAAAGTTTTTAGAACACCAAAATGTCCCATTAAACCTCCACAATGAGATTCACGAACCAAAAGCTCTCTAAGTGAACAAGAAGGAATACATAATTTGTTTTCTTTGAACAAAAACCGTTCACATTGATAAAACTTATTGAAAGCACCCTTTTCACATGCATTAAATATGTCAGAAAAATCATGATCCTTAGCATACAACTCCTTAATATACTCAAATCCCATGATTGTAGCATTAACAGTAGTAATCAAGGCATACCTTCGAGAGAGTGCATCAGCCACAATGTTCTCTTTACCTTTTTTGTACTTTACCACATATGGGAAAGTTTTAATGAATGAGATCCATTTTGCATGCCTCTTGTGCAAATTCTTTTGTCCTTTGAGATACTTGATGGATTCATGATCGGTGTGAATCACAAACTCTCTCGGCATAAGGTAGTGCTGCCAAGTTTCCAATGCTCTCACTACTGCATAGAGCTCTTTGTCATATGTTGGGTAGTTCAATGTTGCTCCATTCAACTTCTCACTAAAGTAGGCAATGGGGCGGCCTCCTTGAAGCAACACAGCACCTATTCCAATTCCTGAAGCATCACATTCAACTTCAAAAGTGTTAGAAAATTAGGCAAAGCTAAAACAGTAGCATTAGTCAAATCATGCTTCAATTGATCAAATGCCTTTTGTTGAGAATCTCCCCACTCAAACTTAACATTTTTCTTTACCAACTCATTTAGTGGAGCTGCTTTTGTTGAGAAATCTTTGACAAATCTCCTATAAAAACTTGCAAGTCCATGGAAGGATCTCACCTCAGTCACATTTGTGGGAACTGGCCAATCAAGAATTGCTGCCACCTTTGCTTCATCAACTCTCAAACCATTAGAACTCACAACATAGCCAAGAAAAACAACTTCTTCAACACAAAAAGTACATTTTTTCAAATTTGCAAACAATTTTTCTTTACGCAAAGTAGTAAGAACAAGCTTAAGATGTTCAACATGTTCTCTTATGTTCTTACTATAGATCAAGATATCATCAAAATAGACAACTACAAACTTTCCAATGAAACGTCTCAAAACATGATTCATTAGCCTCATAAATGTACTAGGGGCATTAGTTAAACCAAAAGGCATAACAAGCCACTCATAAAGACCAAATTTTGTCTTGAAAGCCGTTTTCCATTCATCACCCTCTTTGATTCTTATTTGATGATAACCAGATTTCAAATCAATTTTTGTGAAAAATTTTGCACCAAATAATTCATCGAGCATATCGTCTAATCTTGGAATGGGGTGACGATACTTAATGGTGATTTTGTTCACAGCCCTACAATCAATGCACATACGCCATGTACCATCTTTTTTTGGAACTAAAATGACAGGAATAGCACAAGGGCTAAGAGACTCACGAATATATCCCATGCTTAGCAATTCTTCAACTTGCCTTTGAAGTTCTTTTGTTTCTTCTGGATTTGCACGATAGGCTGGCCTATTTGGAATGGAAGCTCCGGGTAGAAAGTCGATTTGATGCTCAATTCCTCGAATTGGAGGTAACCCCTTAGGCACTTCCTCGGGTAGCACATCTGCAAATTCATTCAAAACAGCCACAATTTCTAAAGGTAAATTGTTAGGAAGCTCATCAAGAACAAGACATTCTTCATGGAATAAGAGCATAACAATTGGTTGGTGAGAATTGAGGGCTCTATCTACATCTCTCATGCTCGCAAAGAAGGCACCTTTTGTCTCACTTGCCTTTGGTTTTTCCCTCTCACTCACTTTGCTTTTTGCCTTTCCATCTCTTGCTTTTTCTTCACTCACTTTGCTTTTAGCACTCACATCTCTTGCTTTTTCACACTCTTTTGGCTTTTTCAACTCACTCTCCTCTTTTAGCCTTTTCTCTCTCATTCTCATTTGTTCTTTGTGCACCTGTTGAGGAGAAAGTGGAACAAGAGTAAAAGCTTTACGATTATGAACAATATGATACTTGTTAGATTTTCCCTCATGATTAGCATCATGATCAAACTCCCATGGTCGGCCAAGAAGAATTAGCATCACACAAAACTTCATCCTCATATTTCCCAATTGAAAATTTTACCTTTGCTTTCCGATTCACCCTTAGCTCTCCACTATCATTGAGCCATTGCAAACGGTAAGGACTGGGATGAGCAGTCATGGATAGACCCAATTTGTCTACAAGATAAGAGCTAACACAATTAGTACAACTCCCACTATCAATGATGAGCATGCATACCTTATCTTGTACTTTGCATCTTGTGTGAAAGATAGTACTCCTTTGCTCTTCATCATAAGATCCAACTTGAGTATTCAATACTCTCAAAGTGACCAAAACCTCATCACCACTTGTTTCAAATTGTTCACCTTCATCTTCAACATCCGGATCCTCCTCATTTTCTTCTCCTTCACTTTGGCTTAAACAAGAACCATCTTCTCGCATTACCATAGTCCTAGAGTTAGGACATTGGGAAGCTATATGTCCCTTTCCCAAACACTTAAAACAAGTGAGTTTAGAAGTAGAAGAAGAACTTTTATTTGATTCACCCTTTTCAAACCTTTTAAAATCATGCTTCTTTGGTTCATCTTTCTTTTTACCAAAATCCCTTTTGTTTCCATTATTGTTTTTCCAAGAGGATTGGTTAGAAAGAAACTTACTTGAACCACTCTTTCTTTTCAATTGCCTTTCCACCTTTTCTGCCACATGCATCATTTCTTCCAAATCCAAGTAATGTTGAAATTCAACAACATCGGCAATCTCTCTTCTTAAACCACCCAAAAACCGTGCTATAGTAGCTTCGGGATCTTCCTCAATGCTTGCTCTTGTCATTGCTAAATCCATCTCTTGGTAGTATTCTGCCACGGTCTTTGCTCCTTGAGTGATACTATGCAATTTGTTGTAAAGATCTCTATAGTAATGAGGGGGAATGAATCGTTTCCTCAAAACAGCCTTCATGTCTTCCCAAGTTGCAATTGGCCTCTCTCTATTCCTTCTTCTAGAAACAATCAATCGATCCCACCATGTTAATGCATAACCGTGAAATTCAAGGGAAGCAATTTTTACCTTCTTTTCTTCCGAATAATTGTGGATCGAAAATATCTTTTCCACCTTCATTTCCCAATCAAAATATGCCTCGGGATCTCCTTTTCCATCAAATTCAGGAATCTTCATTTTGAGACCATTAAGGTTGCTATCAACTCCAAATCCATTCCTTCTCCTCCCATTCCCTCGTGATTCTTCAGACATTTCTTCCTCGGACCTCCTATCATCTTCCTCGTCATCTTGTTGACTTCCTTGCCTTTCTTCTCTTTGCTGAAAAGCAAGTTCTAGTTGGTCCATTCGGGTGGTGACCCTATCAATGATTTGTTTCAATCGCCTTGTGGTGTGTTCCCTCCATGCTTTTTGTTCAGGTGTTTCACCGGTTGGATCTGCCATTAGAACAACAAAAGATAAAAAGTACCTCGCACCCCTTGTCCCCTTTCCCTAATATGTCTCAACCCAAATGAAAAGAAATTTTCACTCGTGTTTAAGGCCGATCTAGTAGGGGTAAGTTGCACTCAGATTTTACCACTCTTTTCCTCCTGAAAGTTCTTGTGAGAATCGTTAAACCCTTACAAGATGCTACTCAAAGATCTTACTTGGCAACAAAGAAAATATAGAGGTCAAAGAAAGGATAGTAGGCAATGATTAGGTAAAAGAAACAAGAATAAGACTTAGAAAGAAATTATAAGAGTAGAAAGAAAACAATGATGATACCTTTTCCTCAAAACTTTTCCCACACTTGGAATCACAAATCCCTGCAATATTAATTTAAGAAGCTAGAAAGATAGTTTCTTCTCTTCTTTTTTTTTTTTTTTTTTACCGTACTCTTTATTTATTATTTTTTTTTTTTGACAATCCTTTTTTTTTTTTTTTTTCTTCTTGCAAACTTGAACCTTCAAATAGAAACAAGGTAACTATGATAAAAATAAGATGCAAGATAAAAAAAAATGATATGATCAAATCAAGGAAACTGAGCTCTGATACCAAACTGATGTGAATCCAAGGTACTAATTCACGTGAATTGTAGAATCGTCCTCGATTGATCTTTTGAGCAAAACAACTAGCTCAAGTGGATTCAACAATATTGAGTATTAATGAACTCAACACCTTTGAATCACACTATATTGAAAGATGTCTTGAAATCTTCCAAGCAAAAACAACCCAAACCAAAATAGACCCAACAACAATAGGATGAAACCTATCACCTTTGAATCATAAAATGGTAGTTTGAAATTACTATTCCCCACCCCTCTAATTTTCAAACCCAACAACACTAGGATAAACCTAACACCTTTGGATTATGAAATGAATTAGAAAAGAAGAGTAGAAGGCGCCACAACTAAAAGGAAGAGTTTTAGTTGATAAGCCAAATAAGTTTTGCAAGCATACTTGCAAGACTAAAACTAGCTCACTAAGAAACTAGCAAAGAAAGGAAAATTCCTTAAAGTTTATAACATCAAATATTGAATTCTAATAGTTAACCAAGGCCCCTATTTATAGAGTTTCAAGAGGGACCAAGGTTGGAAATTACAAAAGGATTAAAGGAGCAATTCTAAATCTTCTAGTCAAGACTAGCATTAACACTTCTCTTTGACCAAGAAAAGCTCTTTGACCTAGAAAAGCTCTTTGACCTAGAAGACTCTTGCACTTGATTCTAATATTCTAAATACTAAAAAAAATGCAGAAAACAACTTGAAAATATCACCCAAATGCTGTTGAATTTCGTCCATAAATTCAGCTTATAAATGCGACGTTCAACCTTCTTCAGGCGACATGGGCATGTCAGAGGAAAAGTTATATTCTGCCCAACCTTTCTCAGGCGACATGGGCATGTCAGAAGAAAAGTTCTGTTCTGCCCAACCTTTCTCAGGCGACATGTGCATGTCAGAAGAAAAGTTCTATTCTGCCCAACCTTTCTCAGGCGACATGGGCATGTCGGAGGAAATGTTCACTTCTGGAAGCTGCATAAAAAAGTACTTCCCACACCATTTGGATCAAGATCCAAGACTTGCAAAATGTTGTAATATTTAGCATGAATTGAGGTAGCCGTTGGATCCTCTTTTGAACAGACTTCAAGAATCAAAATGCTCAAGGCTTCTTGCATCCTTTTCTTTTTCAAACGAGTCATTGGGCCCGTCATCCCTTCAAGTGGATTTGGTGGAATGATATGTGCAGAATTATTTGGAGTTGAGGGTGGTTCGGTCATGCTTTCGCCATCATCATCTTTGACATCTTTAGCATTACTTCCTTGGAACTCATCACATATTGAACATCTTCAATATCTTATCTATGTACCCTTCTAGACTTAGTCCTAGAAGCCTCTTGGACCTATCTCTATAGATCTTGATACCTAGTATCGTCTCGGCTTCGCTTAAGTCTTTCATAGAAAATACACTCCCCAACCATTGTTTTATATATTTCAACATGGGAATGTCATTTCCTATGAGTAGGATGTCGTCCACATATAGGACAAGAAAAACATTCCTGCTCCCACTAACCTTCTTGTAAACACAAGGCTCATCTTCGTTCTTTATGAAATCGTAACCATTACTGCCTCATCGAAACGAAGATTCCAACTTCGAGATGCCTGCTTTAGTCCATAGATGGATCTCTGAAGCTTCCATACTCAATTAGGATGCTCCTGATCGATGTATCCCTCTGGTTATTTCATGTAAACATCCTCGAGTAGGTTTCCATTCAGGAAAACCATCTTAACATCCATCTGCAATATCTCATAGTCATAATATGTTGCTATGGCAAGCATTGTCCTAATGGACTTGAGCATCACGATAGGGGAGAAGGTTTCATCATAGTCAACACCATGAGTTTGTCTGAAACCTTTAGCCACTAGTCGTGCCTTGAAGATCCCTCTAGGTTTTAACTTGAAAATCCACTTGCAATCGACAACCTTTGCCTGAACAGGAGGGTCAATCAAAGTCCACACTTTATTGTCCCTCATGGATTGCATTTCAGACTCCATGGCTTGTAGCCATTTATCTGAATCTGGACTTTCTAAAACCAATCTGCAGGTAGTGGGCCTTATCATGGTCCACCAAGATCAAATCTTGATCGTCAATTACGAGAAATCCATATCTCTCGGGTTATTGATGAGATCTACTAGACCTTTCAGGTTCTTGTGTTGTTGGCTCAGGTTGCTCATCTCATGAGTTTCCACACCAATTTCTATCCGAGTTTCTGTAGACATTTCTACACTCTCTTGTGGGTCTCGAACCACTTCGAGTTCTATTCTACTCCCACTTTCTTTCTTGTACAAAAAGTCTTTCTCTAAGAAAGTAGCTCCTCGAGCAACAAACACTTTGTTCTCAGTTGGGAGGTAGAATTGATATCCTTTGGTTTCCTTAGGATAGCCCACAAATAAGCATTTGTCAGTTTTAGGTTCAAGCTTATTACTTTGTAAACGCTTTACATGAGCTTGACAACCCCAAACCCATAGATATGACATATAGGACTTTTGGCCAATCCATATCTCATATAGAGTCTTATCTACTGCCATCGATGGAATACAGTTTAGTAAGTAGGCAGCAGAAAGGAGAGCATAACCCCAAAAGGACATAGGGAGAGTCGCTTGGCCCATCATTGATCGAGCCATATCTAATAGGGTCCGATTCCCCCTTTTAGATACACCATTCCATTGAGGTGTTCCTAGTAGAGTTAGCTGTGACATAATTCCACATTGTTTTATATAGCCATCGAACTCATCACTTAGGTATTCACCTCCTCGATAGGAGCAAATAGCCTTAATCCTTCTACCCAACTGATTTTTTACTTCGTTCTTGAACTCTTTGAACTTTTCAAAGGTTTTACTTTTATACCTCATTAAGTAGACATAACCATATCTACTATAGTCATTGGTAAAAGTCACGAAGTATTCAAATCCCCCTCTGGCTTGTGTGCTCATTGGTCCACATACATCCGTATGTATTAGAGCCAATAGCTCACTAGTCCTTTCCCCTTTCTTGTTGAAAGGACTCTTTGTCATTTTGCCTTGCAAACAAGGTTCACATGTGTCATATGATTCGAAATCGAATGACTCAATGACTTCATCTCATGAAGTATTTGAACATGTTTCTCGCTAATGACAGTGCCATATGAAGGATCCTCTTGACACACTTTACATTTCCTCTTCCAATGACATTCATTGTAATAGAAACATGTAGTGTCATTTCTGGGTTTTGTCTTAGAATCTGGCTTGGCCTTGGCAGCAATATTACTGTGTGCCTCCTTGTTCCCAACAATTTTTCCTTGCCTATGAACTTTCTCTTGTTCACTTTGCCTTTTTCAACCACTAACACTTGAGTACCCTTGTCAAGGGTCTGCTCAGTTGTCTTTCAGCATCTCATGCATGTTGAATTTTACCACGAAGTCATTGTACTCATCTAGCAATGAAGCCAATATGACGTCAATGTCTAATTTCCTGAACCGAGGTACACCTAGTCTCTCTAGATACCCTTTTATCTTGACTAGGCAAGTACTCACAAACGAACCCTTCGTCATCTTGTAGGAAATTAATGCTTTCAGTGTAACGAACCTTTCGTTACGGACCGCTCTTAAAACACTTTTCCTTAGTGACACATAATTATAGAACGCTTCCATATTAATGATTCTGAAGTAGTCCTCAAAACATGTCACATAATTGGATTTGTTCCTTTTGCCTTCTAAAGGCCTTTCGAGCAACCATTATAGCATTTTTTGGGTATTTCAGGCAAAATAGCTTCTAAGACAATAACGTTTCCTTTCATGTTTTAAAATGTTTCTTATGGATTTGAAATTTAAGTGCAAGATAATGCCATCCACAAAAGAATAATGCAAAATATTAGAATAAGTTTTAATAAAATCATTTCCACAATAGCCAAAATCAAAATCGCATTTTGTGTTGGTGCTAGATTGTGGACCGAAAATCCACAAAGAACCAAACCCCAGTCTTGCTTTGGCAAGTATCGTAGGGATCGGGCCCTTTTGGTAGACAACGTTCAAATCACATCTCATGCAATTTAACGCTTTCCAATTGCATCACCATGCAACTTTTCGATGATAGGATGAACATTCCAAATGTTTGACATCATCCTATCATTGCAGAAACCAGTCCTAGTCAATTTATCGGGTTAAAGTAGACCAATTTCCATAAGTCAAACCATCCCTCGAAGTATCACATCAATAAATACCCAAACAGTTTTTTCATATAGTGGTAGTGAGTTAAGTTGGGCACCTATTATGTAACAACTCGCCACACGAAGAAAACCTGCGGCCCTTGTGCTCTCCTAGTCCACAGACGTTCGACGCTCTGGCGAGCCCCCAAGTATGGAAGCAATTTACGACTTAGGTTTTTAAGGGGTTTTGTTTGAGCGGCTTAACATGCATTTCGTTTTTTATCTTTCACAATAACATATATCAAATATATTTAAAGCGAATAAATGCCATGAATTGGGCTCTAGTCTATTACAAGGCTTTTAAAATTATTTTCTTCATTTGGGCCACCTCAACTGGGTTTCAGTTCCTTGGCTCCGTCTTGGGCTCCTTAGAAGTTTGGGCCTATCTAATTCTATTCTATTACATAGAATTTAATAGGCTCGCAGACCCAATTTAATTGGCTCGCAGACCCCAAATTAAAATAATTAAAAGCCTAATTCATGCATGAGAAACACATAATAATGCAAGTGCTTCATACAAGCCCATTTTAATTAAGCCAAATAATTTTAAAGGATTGTGTAACTATTACACCATTAAAATTGATCGTGTCATGATCAACTTTAATCAATCCCTTGTTCATTCATTTTGGTCAAAATGATGCTTGAACATATTTAACATGATTATGTATGCATTTCACAATTTAAACAATTTAAATTTGAAATCATAAATAAATCATGAAAAAATGAATAAATAAACAAACAAATTAATTAATTAACTAATCTCATTAATTAATTAATTTTATTTATTATTATTTAATTATCCTAATCTAATTAAGATAATCTTTTAAATTCAAATTTTCAAATATTTTTCTAATCATCCTAATCTAATTAAGATAATTATTTAAATCTTTTTCAAAATTTAAAATATTTCTAATTATCCTAATCTAATTAAGATAATTATCTAAAATTTAAAATTTCAAATATTAAAACAGGATAAGAATTTTAAACCAAATTTAATCTTATCTTCAAATTTAATTATGATTAATCTAATTAATATAATTAATTAAAATTAATATTTTAAATATTTTAAAATCCTATCTTAAAGATTTTAAAATAAAATCTGATAAGATTTAATTTTATCCAATAAAATCTAAATGAAAATCTTATCAAATTTAAAAAATCAGAAAAGACTATTTTTCTGAAAATTTTAAGGCTATTTGGTAATTTAATTAAAGTTCTGGGTTAGGGTTGGAGGAAGACATAAAGTCCAAGGGCCATTATGCAATTTTAAAACCATTTTAAAACTCAGATTTCCCATTTTGGTAATTAGAGACTACAGCGGGGCAAATTGGTAAATTCACTCGTTTAGGGTTTCTGCCCCCAGCCGCCACCAGCCTCAAAAGTTTTCTTGTTGGCAGCCTCGACTCCCCGACATCAAACACCGATCGTCTCTTTCGGCGCTGATTTGCTTATTCCGGTCATCTTCTCCGATCAAATCGTATCCCCATCGCTCTCCTCCAACAACCGATGGGTACTGCCCATCGAGGAGAAAATGATTTTGGCATCCAACACCGAAATCCGATCGTGAAGTAGATGAAGCAGCAGCGCTCACTGCTGCACTCTCCATCTTTAACCGAAAATGAAAGATAGGTTCGAGAGCCTCCGCGATGAAAAACCGACGTAACCCGAAACCATTCCGGTGTCGACGTTTTTCCGGCGAGACGCGTACAACCCAGAACACAGAAGATTTCAAAACCAAAAGCAATTTTCAAAAAATTAAATCGAGGTTCGTCAGAATCTATCCGCGAATCCATTTTCCAGTTACAACATTTAAAAAAACTTTTTTTAATCCGACCAAAACCCAGATTCCTGTTAGCCTCGTTTTCAAAAACCCAGAAAACAAAATAACCCAGTTATTAGAATGGTTCTTCCCGCAAAAACAAACCCAGTTTCTGGAAAGGAAATAAAGCCAATTCGGCAAAACAATAAGCAGCCCAGAAAATAGTTTCCAATTTGAAACCAAAAACTCCAAATCCGTTTTCGATGATGTTTATAAAACCCAAAAACTGGCAAAATCATTTGAAAATGAAAAGGAATTCTCAGAACCTTTCCGATGAAATTCAAAACAAAACCCAGTTCCGTGGGAAATCCAAAACAACAGAAACCTTTAGCTAAGCCAAGGTTTTGGTGAGAGTTTTGAAAACCCAGAAACGAATACCAAAACTGGGAAAATTTTTTCCTTCAAAACGTAAAGCCATTTTTCGGAACCCAGAAAATTCAATTTCCTTTTCTAAATCAATTTCCGAATCGGCATGACAAAAATTAGTTTTTCAAAACAACAAATTCTTTTAATCAATTAATTTTAATTTTAACACTAAATCAAGCCTAGCTCTGATACCACTGTTGGGATCGATTAGGCCTAGTTTTCAAAAATTCGCAGCGGAAAAGCCTAATTGATTGTTTTAGTGTTAATTAAAAACTACGTTTAAAGCTTCTAAAGCTTACCCTCGTAGCGTAATCGGTTGCCGCGTCTGGATCCTGATTGATGTTCGTCCGAGATTGATCACCATCAAAGCATTTCCCCAGGAGATGTTCTCTATTCTCAAACACCGGAGCTCTAACATAATTGGTGCTAGCCTGTCTGCCGAGAGAGAAAAATTTTGGGAATTTTCTTCAAGTTTTTGGTAAACTGTTTTTTTTTTTTTTCTAAAAGATGACTAGAGTATTTGACTCAATATCCTCGGGATATATATAAGAGCCAGATACTCAGTCAGTTAAAACAAAAATAATATTAATATTAACTTAATTAAAAATAATATTATTTTTACTGACATGGGTTTTTACCAAAACCATGGATCAGGCTGATGGGTCAAGAACCTCAATTGCAATTTGGTCCCTTGATTTGTCAGCTTATCCCAATTGTTCCTAGGTACTTAATTAACTCTTAATTAATACCACAAAACTTCTCAATAATATTTAATTAAACTATTTAATTAAATACTATTTGTCTAAGTATAACAATTATACTTAGTGCAGGCAATTCTGTATCATCGAACTCTCTTATGTGCGATCCTGTAGGCCCATTCCAAATTGGCAATTGATAATTAAATCTAATTAATTAATCCATAAGTCATTAGTGGTCTCTAGCAAGACATAATGACTACCCAATTCAGAACGGAGGGTCGAATGGTGATTCAACACAACCTTCCGAGCATACTACGTACAATCCTCTACATTAATATATCCCGTTTAACATAAGGCATGGAACCATCATCCTTACTTAGCTAAACGTTTACTTGATCTCTTAGTGACACTGATTCTATTCGAGCAAATGATGACACTTATCATTTCTCAGGCATGACCATGCACTTCTCAGTTCACTATCAAGTGGCCAAGATATTATCTCTCACTTAAGAGAGATTTGTAGTCCCGTCACTTCACCTACATACCTTAGCATGACTCATAGTGTACCCAATCATACCCGTACTTGGCAACCTGTTATAGCCCCGTTAGGTGTATGTCAAAGCACACTACAATTCACCTAAGACTATGCAGTGATTTCTGGTCTAAGGATCCTCGTACGAGTACTACTCAAAAGAATCACTCATGATCTAAAAGTCCATGGAGTGTTTCTTTTGGAGGATCGATTTCATGAAATTAAATATGCAAGAGAATACAATTATCATGAAAGTAACTCATTTGATAAATTATCATACAAACGACAAATGTCTAAATTACATAAATAGCCCTCAAAAGGGCACACACCAAGAAATCGAACAAGCAAAAAACCCAAAATCAAGCTCTAATACCAAATGAAAGATTATCTGCCCGGGCCCGGTCAAAAATTTACTTTCGTGTTATGCATTCCAGAATCGGAATTCTTGACCAGGCCTAGATTCTAGCACAATCGCTATTCTAATTCTTGCTTGAAATAACATTGCACAAGATCTTAGTTTTTACTTATTCGGTTTATTACGCAACAAAATTTCTAATAAAAGGGAAAGTTTTAGAAATACCTTTTGAAGCGTAAACTCAGGTGATCGCTTGTATGAATCAAGACTAGGCTCGAATGTTTTGTGGGCAATGATCCAACGAACCAACGATTAGCAACTCAATACAAAAGGACTCGCCGGAATAAACAAGCTGCCGCCTCACGCGCCGCCTAAAAGCCATGCGCTGCCGCCAAAGAAGTCCAAACGCTGCCGCTGGAAAATAATCCAAAAATTGCTGCCGCCTAGGAGTACGAGCCGCCGGCCAAAGAGAGAGAAAGTCTGACTTCGAGAGCTTGAATTTTAATTCTCTCTCTACGATTTTATCTCTCTAGTTTTCTTGTCTTGAAAACTTGTAAATTGTGTGTTATAGAATTGCTAATCCCTTGTCTATAAATAGAGCTACAAGAAAGACCCCAAATTGGTTTAGAATTGGCCTTCCTAATGGGTTTAGGTAATTAATTAGTTTCCAAATCCAATTAGTTTTCCTAATCTCTAGGATTTCCTAATTTTAATTGAAACTTAAGACTTAATTAATTAATTAAATAATTCCACATTATTAATTACGTAATTAACCCTTAAGAATTATTAATTAAATAATTAATTTTACTTATTCAATCAACCCACTACAAAATTAATCATACCACTAACGGATTAATTGGCACTACCATCCTATACTAGAATTGCTTTCGGAACAACTAAAATTAATTTATTCTTTAATCTCCCCACATCAAAGATTTAGTGCTCGTTAATTTATTAATTTACTGATAAATTAATTAATTAACTTATTTAATTCTAGGATTAGTACCACTCGACCTTTTTACTATACCAAACATAAGTCCACCGGCCGAGTTTAGTATAATAAACATAACCAGCTCATCTCGGGAGCACCATCACCCCGGACGCACCGGTACATGGTTTCCTTTCGACAAGCAGCAACACACCAAGTAACTAAACATGCGCACCCAACCTACCGAGACTATTAGCCACAAATAACCTCACCCATTGGCAGATTAAAGTACACTATGTCTAATCCTCATGCCCACTCAAGTCTAGGGATTAAGAGATACAATACTAAGAACGAATTGTCTATTAAATCAGTACAAGACAATTCATCCTAAATGGTCAAGTTCAATACGCCCCGGGCATATCTATATGATTCAATTAGTTTAGACAAACCAATTTTCTGAATCACATAATAACCTAAACCGACATTGAAAGATTATCTGCCCAAGCCTAGCAATAAACTCACTTTTGTGCTACGCATTCCAGAATCGAAATCTCTGGCAAGGCCTAGGCACAATCGCTATTCCAACCCTTGCTTGAAATAACGTTGCTCAAGATCTTGGTTTGTACTTATTCAATTTATCACGCAACAAATAATTTCTTTTTTAAAAGCGGAAGAATAAGAATTACCTATTGAAACGTTTACTCAGGTGATTCTCTTTTATGCCCCAAGACTTTGTTCGTATGTTGTGTGGGCAACAATCTAATGAGCAATTGATCAGCTAATCACCACAATCCACTTGCCGAAAAAAATTTTGCAGCTCGTCGCCGCCTGAATTTCAACCGTCGTCGCTGCCGGATTTCTCCTGCCACCGTCGCCTGCTGGAATTAACCACCGACCGCCGCCTGAGACAATAACCGGCCGCCTGAGATTATGCTAGAGGGAGAAAAATGTTTTCTCTCTCTCTAAGTTTTCTTGTCTTAAAAACTTATGAACTGTATGTTGTGTAATAGCTAATCCCTTCTCTATATTTAGAGTTACAAGAGAGACCCCAAGTTGGTTTAGGATTGGCCTTCCTACTGGGTTTCTGTTTCCTTCAATCTTGTTCCTGGACTGATTCACATCCAACTGATACAGGGATTCACTTATCCCAATCCAGTTCCTGGTATAATTCACAACCAACTGATACAGGGATTCACTTATCCCCAATCCAGTTCCTGATATGATTCACAACCAACTGACACAAGGATAAATTAATTACTTAATTAATTAAATCTACCTTTGTCAATAACCCAATACATAATTAATCGTACCACTAACGGATTAATTATGGCACTACCATCCTACACCAGAATTGCTTTCAGAACAAGTTAATTAATTTATTCTTAATCTCCCCACATCAAAGATATAGTGCTCGCTAATTTATTAATTTACTGATAAATTAATTAATTAACTTCTTTAATTTTGAGACTAGTACCACTCGACCTTTTTACTATACCAGACATAAGTCCATCGGCCGGGTTTAGTATAATAAACATAACGAGCTCATCTCGGGAGCACCATCACCCCGGACGCACCGGTACATGTTTTCCTTTCGACAAGCTGTAGCACACTAAGTAACTAAACACGGGCACCAACCTACCGAGACTATTGGCCACAATTGACCTCACTCATTGGTAGATCAAAGTACACTATGTCTAATCCTCATTCCCGCTCGAGTCTTGGGATTAAGAGATAGAATACGAAGAACAATTTGTCTATTAAATCAGTACAAGACAAATCATTCCAAATGGTCAAGTTCAATATGCCCCGGGCATACCTATATGATTCAATTAGTTTAGACAAACCGATTATTCGAATCACATAATAACCTAAACCGACAGTTTGTCCAAAGCTGTCTTGGTTACAAACTTCATTTATATATTATGTCTTTTAACCAATGATGAGATCTACTGTGTCACACAAGACACCTTATCATCTAACTACATAATATAAATGGACAAATAATGCACAACAAAATATAACCAAAACATAAATCGATATATTAATTGGGAAAATGTACAATACAAGAATAGTTTATGTATTCAACTCCAATAGACATCTTGTCCAAAACTGTCTCGGTTACGAACCTCATTTATATATTATGTCTTTTAACCAATGATGAGATCTACTGTGTCACACCAAACACCTCATCATCTAATTACATAATATAAATGAACTAAACATGCACAACATATAAACCAAAACATTAAATCGATATATTAACTGGGAAAAAGTACAATACAAGCATAGCTTATGTATTCAAACCTAACAGCACCATCAACCTGGATGAATCGGTACATGGATTCCTTTCGACAAGCAATGGCACACTAAGAAGCCAAACACGTATACCCAACTAACCGATATCTAGGCCCCAATTGACCGCTCCCTTTGGCAAATCAAAGTACACGATGTCTAACTCTCATGTCTGCTCTAGTCTAGGGATTAAGAGATTAGAATATGAGGTTCGAATTAACTACGAAGATCAGTACAAGTTAATTCAATCCTTATTAGGTCCTGCTCAATATGCCCCGGGCACATCCGTATGATTTAATTAGTTTAGAAAAACTAATTTTCCAAATCATACAATAACCTAAACCGATAGTCAGTTCAAACTATCTTAGTTACGAGCATTAATGTATATATCATAAATTTAACCAATAATAAGATCTACTATTCTACACCCGGCATCTTATCATATATACATATGATATAAAGGAACAATTAATATTGAAACACAATCATATGTAAACTGGGTATTAGTTTTTCATACAAGCAAAGCTTTTCAGTATTCAAAACTAATAATCTCCCACTAATACTCAAAGCTATACTCTGAAGTATAAAAACTCTGTTCAATACACTTATCTGCTGTCTGTCATTCTAAAATCTACAAAACCTCATGGCTCACTTAAGAATCTAACTCCTATGCCCTCCACGTGGCTCTCAAAGACCATTGGAGTCATTGCCTTCGTGAATGGATCTGCAAAGTTGTGTCCTGATGCTATCTTGGTCACGACCACGTCTCCCCACTTTACGATCTCTCATATCAGGTGGTACTTGTGCTCTATGTGTTTACTTGCCTTGTGGGCTTGTGGTTCCCTTGAGTTAGCAACTGCACCATTGTTATCACAGTTTACTGTGATAGACCTTGGTAACTCAGGAATCACATATAAGTCCACTAGGAAGTTCTTAAACCATACAGCTTCTTTTCCTGCCTCTGATGCGGCAACGTATTCAGCCTCCATGGTGAAGTTCGCCATGCATTTTTGCTTGACACTTCGTTAAACAATGGCTCCACCTCCAAGAGTAAACACTTATATTTCCATTTTAATTGTTTTATATTATTACAACTCTTAGATAAGAGATGAAGAACAGTTCTAAGAGTTGTAAGGCTATTTTTTTTGTTTTATCTTATTACAACTCTTAGATAGGAGATAATGAAAATTTCTTAGAGTTGTAAGTCATTTTGTTTGTTTTATCTTATTAAAATTCTTAGATAAGAGATCATGAACATTTCTGAGAGTTGTATGGCCATTTTATTTGAGTTTCCTTATTAAAACTCCTAGATAAGAGATAATGAATATTTCTAAGTGTTGTATGGCTATTTTACTTGTTTTAACTTATTACAACTCTTAGGTAAGAGATCATAAACATTTCTAAGTGTTGTTTGGCGATTATAATTGTTTTATCTCATTACAACTCTTAGATAAGGGATAATGAACATTTCTAAGAATTGGGTGGCAGTTTTATTTGTTTTATTTTATCACAATTTTTAGGCAAGAGATAATGAACATTTATAAGAGTTGTAAAGCCATTTTATTTGAGTGATAATGAACATTTCAAAGAGTTGTATGGCCGTTTTATTAGTTTTATCTTCTCACAACTCTTAGGTAAAAGATAATGAACATTTCTAAGAGTTGTATGGATATTTTAATTGTTTTATCTTATTACAACTCTTAGAAAATAGATAATGAACATTTCTAAGAATGATATGGCCATAAATAAAAAAAATTTCAAGTTAAAATCTTTATCAGAATTGAAAATATTACTTGATGAAAAATTTAAAGGATTGAAAATTAATACATTAGAAGAAGAATTGGAAAAACAGTTTAAAGATATATCTCATAAGAATGATGAAATTAATAAAGTAGGAAAATTTGCTGACAGACCTACTCAACGATTATATTATTATAATAGGCCCTCTCCCATAGATATTTTACATGAGGAGCAGGAATATATAGTTTATAACAGCTATAATGGAAAATGTATATATTGATGGATATTCAGAAAAACAGATTTATAATGTAGCTCATAGAATGCTTATGTATTGCATATGCAAAACTAATGGTAATACTGACATGGAATAGCCAAAATGATAGTTTCTGGATTTACAGGTCAACTTAAAGGTTGGTGGGATAATTATTTAACCCCACAAAATAAAGAAGAAATATTTAAAACAGTTAAAATAGAAGAATCAACTTCACAGCCGATTGAAAATGCGGTTTACACATTGATAGTAACAATTCTAGAACATTTTACTGGTAGAATTTCAGATAATGCTGAAAATATACGCACCTTATTACAAAATTTGAGATGTAAAATATTATCAGATTTTAGGTGGTACAAAGATGCATTCCTTAATAGAGTTATGGAATTAAATGATAGTAATAGCAATCACTTGAAGTCTAAATTTATAGATGGACTACCACATTTATTTGCTGAAAGAATTAAAAAGGTATTAAGAAAGGATAGGATGAATATACCCTATGAAATTTATACTTATGGAAAATTAATAGGAATTTGTATACAGGAAGGTTTAGCCTTATGTAATGAAATTAAATTAAATCAACAAATTAAAAGTCAAAGATTAAATGAAAGACGTCAATTAGGACAGTTCTGTAGTCAATTTGGGATGAATATACCATCTAAAGAAAAAAATAATAAAACAGGAAAAGAATTATAAAATCTATCCTAAATATAAATATAATAGAAGGAAATATTCTCAAGATAAGAAACTTAAAAAAGAAGCTAGAAAACTAGAAAAAAATAATAAGAAAAATAATAAAAAAGACATGAATAATATTACATGTTATAAATGTAAACAGAAAGGACATTTTGCTAATAAATGTAAAATGAGAAAGAAAATTAATAGTTTAGAAATATATGAAAAAATTAAAGAAGAATTACTTAATATAGTAAATTCAGATTCTGAGTATGAGTCAGATAAATCTGAAAATGAAGAAAATAATAGTTCAGAAAGTGAACAGGAATGTAATTATAATAATATAGAACAAAAAGACACTGATAGTGCAGAAGGAGAAGAATATTATAAAATTCTGTCACAATTCCAAGATATAGACTTGGAAATTAATGTGTTAAATAATAATACTATTTTAGAATTTTTAAAGTCTATAAAAGATCAAGAATTAAGATCTAGAATAATAGAACAGATGGATGATATAACAGAATCAAGTCAAAATAATAATAGAATAGAACATATTGAAGAAAATCAGAATCCTTATACGATGACAAGAGTATATGAGATATTAAAAAATAAAAACAGTCATATAGAAAAATTTCCTACGACTATAGCTGATTTAGGGAAAGAGATTAATAATCTGGAAAATGATATTAAGCTTTTGAAAAAGATTAATGAAAATCTAGATGAAAGAGTTTCTTATTTAGAAAAGAAAGATAATATTCAAGAAAATTATGATATGCTCATAGAAGATACTGGAAATGAAAATTTCTTAGGATCCTTGAATCTTATATCTTCTTTCAAATTTCGTGTAATTATAAAACTACTGATAGATTATTCTTTTAAAATTCAGTTAGTTGCTCTTATTGATAGTGGAGCAGATGTTAGTGTTATACAAGAGGGAATAATCCCTACCAGATACTTTGAGAAAATAACTCATATAGTTAGACATGCAGGAGGTAAAGCCTTAGATATTAATTATAAATTATCTAAAGGTTATATTTGCAATAATAAAATATGCATTCCAGAAAGCTTTTTAATAGCTAAGAATATTACTAGTCAAATAATACTTGGTACTTCTTTTATAAAGAAGATATTTCGGATTACTCATATTGATACTGATATGCTTATAGGTACATATGATAAAAAAATGGTAAGTTTTCAGTTCATAACTGAACCTAATACCAGATTTATAAATGAATTGAAAGATTTGATTAATAGAAAGAATAATCAAATCAATTTTTTAAAATTTGAAATTAACTCTTTTTCTATAAAAGAAGATTTAAAAAATAATTTAAAATTACAAGAAAAAATAAAAAGTGTTTATAATACTTTCTCTAATGACATTTGTAATGAACATCCTAATGCTTTTTGGGATAGGAAAAAACATATTATTAGTCTTCCTTATGAGAAAGATTTTGATGAGAAAACCATGATAAAAACTGAGGCACGGCCTTGTCAAATGAATTCTGAATATTTAGAGTTATGCAAACAAGAAATTAGTATGCTTTTTTAGAAAAGGGATTAATAAAAAATTCTGAATCACCCTAGTCATGTACAGGATTTTATGTTAATAAACATAGTGAAATTGAAAGAGGGAGACCAATATTGGTTATAAATTATAAACCTCTTAATAAAGTCTTAAAATGGATAAGACACCCCATTCCTAATAAAAAGGATTTATTAGATAGATTATATGATGCATTGATATTTTCTAAATTTGATTTAAAATCAGGCTATTGGCAAATTTAAATAAAAGAATTTGATCAGTATAAGACAGCTTTTAATGTTTCAATAGGTCATTATGAATGGAAAGTAATGCCCTTTGGATTAAAAAATGCACCTTCTGAATTCCAGAAGATTATGAATGATGTTTTTATTCCTTATAGTGATTTTATAATTGTTTATATTGATGATATCTTAGTATTTTCTAAGGATATACAAACTCATTTTAATCATTTAAATATATTTAAGACAATTATAAAAAATAATGGATTTGTTATTTCTCAGTCCAAAATGGTTTTATTTCAAACCAATATTAGATTTTTAGGACATAATATTGAAAAGGGAAAAATCATTCCGATAGACAGAAGTATATAAACTTTGCTTCTAAATTTCCTGATGAAATAAAAGATAAAACCCAATTACAAAGGTTTTTAGGAAGTTTGAATTATATTTTGCCTTATATAAACATTTAGCATATGATACTGCTATCTTATATGATAGATTAAAAGAGAAACCTAAACCCTGGACTGATGAACATACTAAGACAGTCCAGAAAATTAAAGAAAAAGTTAAATCATTGCCATGTTTAATACTATCAAACCCTCAATGGTTTAAAATAGTTGAAACAGATACCTCTGATATAGGATATGGAGGTATATTAAAACAAATTTGCCCTGATGATAAATCAGAAAGATTAGTCAGATATCATTCAGGAAAATGGACTGATAGTCAGAAAAATTATGCTATTGTAGCAAAAGAACTGCTTTCTATAGTTAGATGTGTTCTAAAATTTCAGGATGATTTATATAATCAGAAATTTATAACCAGAACTGATTGCCAAGCGGCAAAATATATGTTTAATAAAGATTTTAAACATAATGTATCTAAGCAAATGTATGCTAGATGGCAGGCTAATTTAGCCCCTTTTGATTTTGATATTGTTTATAAGAAAGGGAAATATAATAGTCTTCCTGACTTTCTTTCTCGTGAATTTTTACAGGATGATACCCAGAGACTTTTATAGAGGCAGAGGTGGCAGAAGTTATACCTCTCATACTTCTGGTATGAATGGAAGAGGTAAAGGGAGAAATATCCTCTCTCAAAATTATAATAAAACCTTATATTCGGATAATGTTGCTGATCTTTCCAAGAATCCAGCTGATCTTTATAAAAATCCAAACTTATATAACAAATTTCAAAAATTCCTGGAACAAGAAAAAGAGGAATCTTCTTCTTCTACAGGAACCACATCAGATGATGAGTTCCAAGGAAGTAATGCTAAAGATGTCAAAGATGATGATGGCGAAGGCATGACCGAACCACCCTCAACTCCAAATAATTCTGCACATATCATTCCACCAAATCCACTTGAAGGGATGACGGGCCCAATGACTCGTTTGAAAAAGAAAAGGATGCAAGAAGCCTTGAGCATTTTGATTCTTGAAGTCTGTTCAAAAGAGGATCCAACGGCTACCTCAATTCATGCTAAATATTACAACATTTTGCAAGTCTTGGATCTTGATCCAAATGGTGTGGGAAGTACTTTTTTATGCAGCTTCCAGAAGTGAACATTTCCTCCGACATGCCCATGTCGCCTGAGAAAGGTTGGGCAGAATAGAACTTTTCTTCTGACATGCCCATGTCGCCTGAGAAAGGTTGGGCAGAACAGAACTTTTCTTCTGACATGCCCATGTCGCCTGAGAAAGGTTGGGCAGAATATAACTTTTCCTCTGACATGCCCATGTCGCCTGAAGAAGGTTGAACGTCGCATTTATAAGCTGAATTTATGGACGAAATTCAACAGCATTTGGGTGATATTTTCAAGTTGTTTTCTGCATTTTTTTTTAGTATTTAGAATATTAGAATTAAGTGCAAGAGTCTTCTAGGTCAAAGAGCTTTTCCAGGTCAAAGAGCTTTTCTTGGTCAAAGAGAAGTGTTAATGCTAGTCTTGACTAGAAGATTTAGAATTGCTCCTTTAATCCTTTTGTAATTTCCAACCTTGGTCCCTCTTGAAACTCTATAAATAGGGGCCTTGGTTAACTATTAGAATTCAAGATTTGATGTTATAAACTTTAAGGAATTTTCCTTTCTTTGCTAGTTTCTTAGTGAGCTAGTTTTAGTCTTGCAAGTATGCTTGCAAAACTTATTTGGCTTATCAACTAAAACTCTTCCTTTTAGTTGTGGCGCCTTTTACTCTTCTTTTCTAATTCATTTCATAATCCAAAGGTGTTAGGTTTATCCTAGTTTTGTTGGGTTTGAAAATTAGAGGGGTTGGGAATAGTAATTTCAAAACTACCATTTTATGATTCAAAGGTGATAGGTTTCATCCTATTGTTGTTGGGTCTATTTTGGTTTGGGTTGTTTTTGCTTGGAAGATTTCAAGACATCTTTCAATATAGTGTGATTCAAAGGTGTTGAGTTCATTAATACTCAATATTGTTGAATCCACTTGAGCTAGTTGTTTTGCTCAAAAGATCAATCGAGGACGATTCTATAATTCACGTGAATTCGTACCTTGGATTCACATCAGTTTGGTATCAGAGCTAAGTTTCCTTGATTTGATCATATCATTTTTTTTATCTTGCATCTTATTTTTATCATAGTTACCTTGTTTCTATTTGAAGGTTCAAGTTTGCAAGAAGAAAAAAAAATAGTCAAAAAAAAAAAAAAAGAAAAAAGAAAAAGAAGAAACTATCTTTCTAGCTTCTTAAATTAATATTGCAGGGATTTGTGATTCCAAGTGTGGGAAAAGTTTTGAGGAAAAGGTATCATCATTGTTTTCTTTCTATTCTTATAATTTCTTTCTAAATCTTATTCTTGTTTCTTTTACCTAATCATTGCCTACTATCCTTTCTTTGACCTCTATATTTTCTTTGTTGCCAAGTAAGATCTTTGAGTAGCATCTTGTAAGGGTTTAACGATTCTCACAAGAACTTGCAGGAGGAAAAGAGTGGTAAAATCTGAGTGCAACTTACCCCTACTAGATCGGCCTTAAACACGAGTGAAAATTTCTTTTCATTTGGGTTGAGACATATTAGGGAAAGGGGACAAGGGGTGTGAGGTACTTTTATCTTTTGTTGTTCTAATGGCAGATCCAACCGGTGAAACACCTGAACAAAAAGCATGGAGGGAACACACCACAAGGCGATTGGACAAATCATTGATAGGGTCACCACCCGAATGGACCAACTAGAACTTGCTTTTCAGCAAAGAGAAGAAAGGCAAGGAAGTCAACAAGATGACGAGGAAGATGATAGGAGGTCCGAGGAAGAAATGTCTGAAGTATCACGAGGGAATGGGATGAGAAGGAATGGATTTGGAGTTGATA
Source organism: Knoxia roxburghii (assembly GCA_030378225.1). Classification (NCBI taxonomy): domain Eukaryota; kingdom Viridiplantae; phylum Streptophyta; class Magnoliopsida; order Gentianales; family Rubiaceae; genus Knoxia; species Knoxia roxburghii. The sequence goes on along the minus strand of CM059420.1, from coordinate 25,656,327 downwards.
GCAACCTTAATGGTCTCAAAATGAAGATTCCTGAATTTGATGGAAAAGGAGATCCCGAGGCATATTTTGATTGGGAAATGAAGGTGGAAAAGATATTTTCGATCCACAATTATTCGGAAGAAAAGAAGGTAAAAATTGCTTCCCTTGAATTTCACGGTTATGTATTAACATGGTGGGATCGATTGATTGTTTCTAGAAGAAGGAATAGAGAGAGGCCAATTGCAACTTGGGAAGACATGAAGGCTGTTTTGAGGAAACGATTCATTCCCCCTCATTACTATAGAGATCTTTACAACAAATTGCATAGTATCACTCAAGGAGCAAAGACCGTGGCAGAATACTACCAAGAGATGGATTTAGCAATGACAAGAGCAAGCATTGAGGAAGATCCCGAAGCTACTATGGCACGGTTTTTGGGTGGTTTAAGAAGAGAGATTGCCGATGTTGTTGAATTACAACATTACTTGGATTTGGAAGAAATGATGCATGTGGCAGAAAAGGTGGAAAGGCAATTGAAAAGAAAGAGTGGTTCAAGTAAGTTTCTTTCTAACCAATCCTCTTGGAAAAACAATAATGGAAACAAAAGGGATTTTGGTAAAAAGAAAGATGAACCAAAGAAGCATGATTTTAAAAGGTTTGAAAAGGGTGAATCAAATAAAAGTTCTTCTTCTACTTCTAAACTCACTTGTTTTAAGTGTTTGGGAAAGGGACATATAGCTTCCCAATGTCCTAACTCTAGGACTATGGTAATGCGAGAAGATGGTTCTTGTTTAAGCCAAAGTGAAGGAGAAGAAAATGAGGAGGATCCGGATGTTGAAGATGAAGGTGAACAATTTGAAACAAGTGGTGATGAGGTTTTGGTCACTTTGAGAGTATTGAATACTCAAGTTGGATCTTATGATGAAGAGCAAAGGAGTACTATCTTTCACACAAGATGCAAAGTACAAGATAAGGTATGCATGCTCATCATTGATAGTGGGAGTTGTACTAATTGTGTTAGCTCTTATCTTGTAGACAAATTGGGTCTATCCATGACTGCTCATCCCAGTCCTTACCGTTTGCAATGGCTCAATGATAGTGGAGAGCTAAGGGTGAATCGGAAAGCAAAGGTAAAATTTTCAATTGGGAAATATGAGGATGAAGTTTTGTGTGATGTAGTACCAATGCAAGCTGGCCATATTCTTCTTGGCCGACCATGGGAGTTTGATCATGATGCTAATCATGAGGGAAAATCTAACAAGTATCATATTGTTCATAATCGTAAAGCTTTTACTCTTGTTCCACTTTCTTCTCAACAGGTGCACAAAGAACAAATGAGAATGAGAGAGAAAAGGCTAAAAGAGGAGAGTGAGTTGAAAAAGCCAAAAGAGTGTGAAAAAGCAAGAGATGTGAGTGCTAAAAGCAAAGTGAGTGAAGAAAAAGCAAGAGATGGAAAGGCAAAAAGCAAAGTGAGTGAGAGGGAAAAAACCAAAGGCAAGTGAGACAAAAGGTGCCTTCTTTGCGAGCATGAGAGATGTAGATAGAGCCCTCAATTCTCACCAACCAATTGTTATGCTCTTATTCCATGAAGAATGTCTTGTTCTTGATGAGCTTCCTAACAATTTACCTTTAGAAATTGTGGCTGTTTTGAATGAATTTGCAGATGTGCTACCCGAGGAAGTGCCTAAGGGGTTACCTCCAATTCGAGGAATTGAGCATCAAATCGACTTTCTACCCGGAGCTTCCATTCCAAATAGGCCAGCCTATCGTGCAAATCCAGAAGAAACAAAAGAACTTCAAAGGCAAGTTGAAGAATTGCTAAGCATGGGATATATTCGTGAGTCTCTTAGCCCTTGTGCTATTCCTGTCATTTTAGTTCCAAAAAAAGATGGTACATGGCGTATGTGCATTGATTGTAGGGCTGTGAACAAAATCACCATTAAGTATCGTCACCCCATTCCAAGATTAGACGATATGCTCGATGAATAAGAATCAAAATTTTTCACAAAAATTGATTTGAAATCTGGGTATCATCAAATAAGAATCAAAGAGGGTGATGAATGGAAAACGGCTTTCAAGACAAAATTTGGTCTTTATGAGTGGCTTGTTATGCCTTTTGGTTTAACTAATGCCCCTAGTACATTTATGAGGCTAATGAATCATGTTTTGAGACGTTTCATTGGAAAGTTTGTAGTTGTCTATTTTGATGATATCTTGATCTATAGTAAGAACATAGGAGAACATGTTGAACATCTTAAACTTGTTCTTACTACTTTGCGTAAAGAAAAATTGTTTGCAAATTTGAAAAAATGTACTTTTTGTGTTGAAGAAGTTGTTTTTCTTGGCTATGTTGTGAGTTCTAATGGTTTGAGAGTTGATGAAGCAAAGGTGGCAGCAATTCTTGATTGGCCAATTCCCACAAATGTGACTGAGGTGAGATCCTTCCATGGACTTGCAAGTTTTTATAGGAGATTTGTCAAAGATTTCTCAACAAAAGCAGCTCCACTAAATGAGTTGGTAAAGAAAAATGTTAAGTTTGAGTGGGGAGATTCTCAACAAAAGGCATTTGATCAATTGAAGCATGATTTGACTAATGCTCCTGTTTTAGCTTTGCCTAATTTTTCTAACACTTTTGAAGTTGAATGTGATGCTTCAGGAATTGGAATAGGTGCTGTGTTGCTTCAAGGAGGCCGCCCCATTGCCTACTTTAGTGAGAAGTTGAATGGAGCAACATTGAACTACCCAACATATGACAAAGAGCTCTATGCAGTAGTGAGAGCATTGGAAACTTGGCAGCACTACCTTATGCCGAGAGAGTTTGTGATTCACACCGATCATGAATCCATCAAGTATCTCAAAGGACAAAAGAATTTGCACAAGAGGCATGCAAAATGGATCTCATTCATTGAAACTTTCCCATATGTGGTAAAGTACAAAAAAGGTAAAGAGAACATTGTGGCTGATGCACTCTCTCGGAGGTATGCCTTGATTTCTACTGTTAATGCTACAATCATGGGATTTGAGTATATTAAGGAGTTGTATGCTAAGGATCATGATTTTTCTGACATATTTAATGCATGTGAAAAGGGTGCTTTCAATAAGTTTTATCAATGTGAACGGTTTTTGTTCAAAGAAAACAAATTATGTATTCCTTCTTGTTCACTTAGAGAGCTTTTGGTTCGTGAATCTCATTGTGGAGGTTTAATGGGACATTTTGGTGTTCTAAAAACTTTAGATATTTTGAATGAACACTTTTATTGGCCAAACATGAAAAAGGATGTTGAGAAAATTTGTGCTACATGTCTTGACTGCAAGAAAGCTAAATCTAAGTCTCTTCCCCATGGATTGTATACTCCACTCCCTGTCCCTCAATCTCCTTGGACTGACATTTCTATGGACTTTGTTCTTGGTTTGCCTAGATCTCAAAGAGGCATGGACTCTATTTTTGTTGTTGTTGACAGATTCTCCAAAATGGCTCACTTTATTGCTTGTAGGAAAGCCGACAATGCAAAACACGTGGCTGATCTCTTCTTCAAAGAAATTGTTCGTCTACATGGTGTTCCTAGGACTATTGTGTCGGATAGGGATGTAAAGTTTTTGAGTTATTTCTGGAAAACTCTTTGGGGAAAATTGGGAACAAAACTTTTGTTTTCAACCACAAGTCACCCACAAACAGATGGCCAAACGGAAGTAACAAATAGAACTTTGGGTGTTTTGTTAAGGGCCATAATTAAAAAGAATTTGAAAAGTTGGGAGGAGTGTTTGCCAATTGCTGAATTTGCATACAATCGCACACTACACACTTCTACTAATTTTTCTCCTTTTGAGTTGGTTTATGGCTTCAATCCTCTAACTCCTCTAGACTTATCTCCTTTACCTTTACAGGATCAAGTGAGTTTGGATGGCAAGAAGAAAGCTGAAACCGTGAAGAAATTGCATGAGCAAGCTCGTGCAAACATTGAGAAGAAAAATGAGCAATATGCAAAGAATGCAAATAAAGGCCGTAAGAAAATTGTGTTTGAACCCGGTGATTGGGTTTGGGTACACATGAGGAAAGAGAGGTTTCCAGCCTCAAGGAGAACTAAGTTACACCCCCGTGGTGATGGACCATTTCAAGTTTTGGCACGAGTCAATGATAATGCTTACAAGCTTGATCTTCCCGGAGACTATGGTGTAAGTGCTACTTTTAATATTTCTGACTTATCTTCTTTTGATTTTGATGTAGATCCAATGGATTCGAGGACGAATCCTTTTCAAGGGAGAGGGGATGATGAGTTCCCAGGAAGTAATGCTAAAGATGTCAAAGATGATGATGGCGAAGGTATGACCGAACCACCCTCAACTCCAAATAATTCTGCACATATCATTCCACCAAATCCACTTGAAGGGATGACGGGCCCAATGACTCGTTTGAAAAAGAAAAGGATGCAAGAAGCCTTGAGCATTTTGATTCTTGAAGTCTGTTCAAAAGAGGATCCAACGGCTACCTCAATTCATGCTAAATATTACAACATTTTGCAAGTCTTGGATCTTGATCCAAATGGTGTGGGAAGTACTTTTTTATGCAGCTTCCAGAAGTGAACATTTCCTCCGACATGCCCATGTCGCCTGAGAAAGGTTGGGCAGAACAGAACTTTTCTTCTGACATGCCCATGTCGCCTGAGAAAGGTTGGGCAGAATATAACTTTTCCTCTGACATGCCCATGTCGCCTGAAGAAGGTTGAACGTCGCATTTATAAGCTGAATTTATGGACGAAATTCAACAGCATTTGGGTGATATTTTCAAGTTGTTTTCTGCATTTTTTTTTTAGTATTTAGAATATTAGAATTAAGTGCAAGAGTCTTCTAGGTCAAAGAGCTTTTCTAGGTCAAAGAGCTTTTCTTGGTCAAAGAGAAGTGTTAATGCTAGTCTTGACTAGAAGATTTAGAATTGCACCTTTAATCCTTTTGTAATTTCCAACCTTGGTCCCTCTTGAAACTCTATAAATAGGGGCCTTGGTTAACTATTAGAATTCAAGATTTGATGTTATAAACTTTAAGGAATTTTCCTTTCTTTGCTAGTTTCTTAGTGAGCTAGTTTTAGTCTTGCAAGTATGCTTGCAAAACTTATTTGGCTTATCAACTAAAACTCTTCCTTTTAGTTGTGGCGCCTTTTACTCTTCTTTTCTAATTCATTTCATAATCCAAAGGTGTTAGGTTTATCCTAGTGTTGTTGGGTTTGAAAATTAGAGGGGTTGGGAATAGTAATTTTTCAAAACTACCATTTTATGATTCAAAGGTGATAGGTTTCATCCTATTGTTGTTGGGTCTATTTTGGTTTGGGTTGTTTTTGCTTGGAAGATTTCAAGACATCTTTCAATATAGTGTGATTCAAAGGTGTTGAGTTCATTAATACTCAATATTGTTGAATCCACTTGAGCTAGTTGTTTTGCTCAAAAGATCAATCGAGGACGATTCTATAATTCACGTGAATTCGTACCTTGGATTCACATCATCATATGTGAAAACAGTTCTCATAGAAGATCATATTACTATTTATAAAGTTCATCCTCATAAAGAACTCTTATTTCTAATAGAAGAGAAAGATTTGCAGTGGGGAAAAGACCCATGGCTTATAATTAATAGATACCTGGATACAGGATCAAAAAATAGTGGTATTTATGTACATGCCCATGGAGCTTATAAACCACGAATGTACTATAAAACTATTCTAAAGGTTTCTGGTGCATGTGATATAAAACATTTTTACCCTCATCAGGGGAGTCACATTTATAATTTCAGTAAAATCATTATAAAAAAGATTATATCTGCTGAAGAATGGGGACTTTCTACTATGAAAGATAAGGAGTTTATAGTTCCTGAAACCCGAGTTACTTATAAGTATAATTATTAGGATTATATTGAAGTCCATAATCAAGTATTCTTATATGAAAATCCCAATAAGAAACATTCATGGTTCAGAAAAGTATGTGGAAACATTTATAATGATCCCATACCCAATTGGTTTATAAAATGGTGGTATCGATTTGGTCCATCAAAATCCATCATTCCTGATAAATTTCTTTCCTCATATGGAAATTGGATCAAAGTCTCACCAAAAATATCTGAATTGGTGGCATCTAATAGATGTAGTGAATAGATCGCTAATATGCAGTTTTTTATAGAATTTTCCATTCCTTGGATCTGGAGATGGATTCCTGAACTCAGTTATACTGAGGATAAATTGTCATGTATTATGCAAATTACTTATACACAGTTTTGGGACAAAATGAATAAAATTGATCCCACTACTAATGACTCATATGGTCAGGAAGTTTTAATGATTATTCAAGACAAAGTCACGCATTATATGCAGCATAAAGATACTCATATTCAAAAGGAGATTGATCATTTCCAGCACATTTCTATGAAAATGAAATTACAGAAGGAGCATGTTTCTCAACAAGATTTAATCAAGACCTATATTGAAGAGCTTAAAAAGCATTTACAGAAGAATAATTCCACTGATAACAAGTCAGACATTTCTATGGCTTCTTCGGGAAAATCTCAAGACCCAGATGATATGGCTAAGTTCGCTCAAGACCCAAATGATATGGATGAGTTCGATGAAGAATTCATGAATGATCAATTGAAAGAGCTGATAGATGTGCTCAACAAAGAAAAAGCTAAGGATAAAGGCAAAAGCAAGATAATATGATGAAGACATAAAGCAGCAGCGGATGTGGACTTAAAGATGATGCAGACTTAAAGTTTATTATGTAAGCAGTGACCTCATTAGGTCTAATAATGTAATGGACTTCAAAATAATATTTTCAAGTCCGCAATAGTTTGTTTTAGTGATCTATAAATAGCTTAGTTGGTAGTAGCCAGAGGGCATCGAAAATACATCCTTTTCTCTCTCTTGTACACAATCTCCATTGTAAAAGTTTTAAAGTTATAATATTACTCCAGCGGAGTTTTCTTTATAAGCAGCATTGGGATTTCTTTATATTTATTCTGGTGCCATCAAACCAGTAAGTTTCCTTTATATTTCTTGAATTATATTTCATTAGAATGAAAGGCTAAAAGCCTCATGGTTAGAATAAGGGTTAAGTAAGAATGTAAATTCATAGTTTAGATCCTTTATTGTGAAGTAGGTAGTATGATGATATTTAATTAAGAATAAGGTTAGAATTAGTAGTCTGTCTATAGATTTAAAGAAGAAGGGTGTTGCCGTTAAGCCGTGTTGTGAAAAGGCGTTAAGCGTTAAGCCCGGATTACTTCTATGAATCTATAGTGTCAGATTATGATCCTTATAGGATGATTCTGTAAAATTTTTAATTTCTAATTTCTTGGAGTGTCTTACTTTTTTATCATCATGCTGCCTGCCTCATTAATATGCTTTTAATTGTTTTATCTTATTACAACTCTTAGAAATCTTAGAAAATAGATAATGAATATTTCTAAGAATTATATGGCCATTTTAATTATTTTATCTGGTTACAACTATTAGATAAGAGATAATGAGCATTTGTAAGAGTTGTAAGGCCATTTTGTTTGTTTTATCTTATTACAACTCTTAGATAAGATATCATAAACATTTCTAAGAGTTGTATGGCCATTTTTTCTGAGTTCCCTTATTACAACTCTTAGATAAGACATAATGAATATTTCTAAGAGTTGTATGGCCATTTTATTTGATTTCCCTTGTTACAACTCTTAGATAAGAGATAATTAACATCTCTAAGAGTCGTATGACCGTTTTATTTGTTTTATCTTACAACTCTTAGGTAAGTGATAATAAACATTTCTAAGAGTTGTATGGTCATTTTAATTGTTTTATCTTATTACAACTCTTAGAAAAGAGATCATGAACATTTGTAAGAGTTATATTGCCATTTTAATTGTTTTATACTATTACAACTCTTAGACAAGAGATCATGAACATTTCTTAGAGTTGTAAGTTCATTTTATTTGTTTTATCTTATTACAACTCTTAGATAAGAGATAATGAACTTTCTTAGAGTTGTAAGTTCATTTTGTTTGTTTTTATCTTATTAAAACTCTTAGATAAGAGATCATGAACATTTCTAAGAATTGTATGGCCATATTATTTGAACTCCCTTATTACAACTCTTGAATAAGAGATAATGAACATTTCTAAGAGTTGTATGGCCATTTTTATTATTTTATCTTATTACAACTCTTTGAAAAGAGACCATAAAACATTTCTAAGAGCTATATGGCCATTTTAATTGCTTTATCTTATGACAATACTTAGATAAGAGATAATGAACATTTCTATGCATTGTAAGGCCATTTTGTTTGTTTTATCTTATTGCAACTCTTAGATAAGAGATCATGAACATTTCTGAGAGTTGTATGGTCATTTTATTTGAGTTCCATTATTACAACTCTTAGATAAGAGATAACGAATATTTCTCTGAGTTGTACGGCCGTTTTATTTGCTATAAGGCAATTTTAGTTGTTTTATATTATTACAACTCTTAGATAAGAGATGAAGAACAGTTCTAAGAGTTGTAAGAATATATATATATATATTTTTTTATCTTATTACAACTCTTAGATAGGAGATAATGAACATTTCTTAGAGTTGTAAGTCATTTTGTTTGTTTTATCTTATTAAAATTCTTAGATAAGAGATCATGAATATTTCTAAGAGTTGTATGACCATTTTATTTGAGTTTCCTTATTAAAACTCCTAGATAAGAGATAATGAACATTTCTAAATGTTGTATGGCTATTTTACTTGTTTTAACTTATTACAACTCTTAGGTAAGAGATCATAAACATTTCTAAGTGTTGTTTGGCGATTATAATTGTTTTATCTCATTACAACTCTTAGATAAGAAATAATGAACATTTCTAAGAATTGGGTGGCAGTTTATTTGTTTTAATTTATCACAATTCTTAGACAAGAGATAATGAACATTTATAAGAGTTGTAAGGCCATTTTATTTGAGTTCCCTTATTACAACTCTTAGATAAGAGATAATGAACATTTCTAAGAGTTGTATGGACATTTTAATCGTTTTATCTTATTACAACTCTTAGAAAAGAGATCATGAACATTTGTAAGAGTTATATTGCCATTTTAATTGTTTTATATAATTACAATTCTTAGATAAGAGATCATGAACATTTTTTTAGAGTTGTAAGTCAATTTTGTTCGTTTTATCTTGTTACAACTCTTAGATAAGAGATGAAGAACAGTTCTAAGAGTTGTAAGGCTGTTTTTTTTTTTTTAATCTTATTACAACTCTTATATAGGAGAAAATGAACATTTCTTAGAGTTGTAAGTCATTTTGTTTGTTTTATCTTATTAAAACTCTTAGGTAAGAGATCATGAATATTTCTAAGAGTTGTATGGCCATTTTATTTGAGTTTCCTTATTAAAACTCCTAGATAAGAGATAATGAATATTTCTAAGTGTTGTATGGCTATTTTACTTGTTTTAACTTATTACAACTCTTAGGTAAGAGATTATAAACATTTCTAAGTGTTGTTTGGTGATTATAATTGTTTTTTCTCATTACAACTTTAGATTAGAGATAATGAACATTTCTAAGAATTAGGTGGCAGTTTTATTTGTTTTATTTTATCACAATTCTTAGGCAAGAGATAATGAACATTTATAAGAGTTGAAGGCCATTTTATTTGAGTTCCCTTATTACAACTCTTAGATAAGAGATAATGAACATTTCAAAGAGTTGTATGGCCGTTTTATTAGTTTTATCTTCTCACAACTCTTAGGTAAGAGATAATGAACATTTCTAAGAGTTGTATGGACATTTTAATTGTTTTATCTTATTATGACTGTTAGAAAATAGATAATGAATATTTCTAAGAATTATATGGCCATTTTAATTGTTTTTATCTTGTTACAACTATTAGATAAGAGATAATGAGCATTTGTAAGAGTTGTACGGCCATTTTGTTTGTTTTATCTTATTACAACTCTTAGATAAGATATCATACGTTAGATTTGAATATAGAAAAGCTATGGCTTGTATCAAAAACTAATATCCACAGTTGACATATCATTTTATTTCGGTATAAATTTGTTCCTTTATATCATAGAACTAGATGACGGGGTGTGGAAAGACACAGTAGATACCGTTATTGGTTAAAGTATTGATATATTAAAAGTATGCTCGTAACTGAGATAGTCTTAACATACTATCGGTATAGGTTATCGTGTGGTTTGGAAATTAGTTTATCTAAACAAGTTTAAATCACACGGACATGCCCGGGGCATATTGAGCACGACCAGTTTGGATAGAATTTGACTTATACTGATCGGCGTAGTCAATTCGGTCCTAGTATTCCGTCTCTCAATCTCGAGATTGGGACGGGCGTGAGGGTTGGATATCGTATGCTTTGATTTGCCAAAGAGTGCGGTCAATTGAGGCCTATACCTCGGTAGTTTGGGTATGCGGTGTTTAGCTTCTTACGTGCCGTTACTAGTCGGAGGAATCCACGTACCGTTTCGTCGGGTTGATGGTGCTCCCAAGATGAGCTCGTAAGGTCTATTGTACTAAACCCGGCATGTGAACTTTATGTTTGGTATAATAAAAGGGCGAGTGGTACTAATCTCGGATATCAAGAAGTCGGTGAATTAATTTGTCAGTCAATTAATAAACCGACGAGCACTAGATCTTTAATGTGGGGAGATAGAATAAAATATAATGGCGCGATGTAAAGTCATTTTCGAGCGGTAGTTCCATAATTAGTCCGTTAGTGGTACGACTGATTATGCATTTGACTAATCGACAAGGTGAATTAATTAATCCTAAAGGTTTAGTTAATATTTAATCAACAAAGTGAATTAATAAATTAATTCTATTTGAATAAATTAATTCTAAGGGTTTGATTAAATTAAATTAACAAAGTGGGTTAAAGAAATTAATTTAAATGGGTCGATTGGAGTTGATTAGTCGGGAAAGACTTAGCGGTCAACGAAAGTCAAATTAAAAGGCCTAACTAGAGAGCCCATTAGGTCTCTTTAGAAGCTCCTTATAAATACAACTTGTTAGGCAAGTCAAGACATAAGAAACTTGAGAGCCAAGAAAAGGCTAGTGAGAGAAAGTTTAGCTTAGAGTGAGAACTTCGACTTCCTCGTCGAAGTTCCTTCTCGAAGTCAGCTAAGATAGCTTTCTCCTTCGAAAGACTCAACCTTTATTTGCCCGGAAAGATTTTCAAACCAGTCGCTGGACGATTTCTTCAAGCCCGCAGCACAATCGCTGATCGGGGGTTTTCGCGATTTCAGAAAACCCGGCGTTCGATCAGTCCGGTGCCCTGAGCCGACCGATCTTCACGTCAATCTTCTTGCTGAGTGATCCGTGAAGTCGGTTGTACAGATCGGGACTGGGTTGGTCAGCTCCGTTGTCAGTTTTTACAGAAATTCCGACGAGTTTGAGCAGCGGGCCGAAATACTTGCGCAGCAAGTTTTTAAAAAAAATTCTGGGCAGTTTCGATTTTCAGTTTTTGAGTTTTCTTCCGAAGCAAGTTTCTTGGGTTTTATTTATTTTTCCGTGGGTAACTTCGTAGATAATAGCCCACACTATTTCAGAGTTGGATCGGAGTAATTCTTCGGATTTCTATTGGAATCGCTATCAAAGATTGGATTTTTCTTTAGGCAAGGGACTTCGGTACAAAAGGTAGAATCTTTAACATTCTGCTTTAATTAAAGATTGAATTTTTTGTGTCCCGATTAATAAATTAAATAAGTATAAGCTAAGATCCGTTCATGGCTAAACTAATTTGAGCCTGAGCTTGGTCGAAAGCTTCCGATTCTGGAATGCATTGCACAAAAGTTAGGTTTTTGATTTAGCCCGGGCTTGTTCAGTTTTCCTTCAAATTGGTATCAGAGCGTTGGTTTCAGTCTTATACTTGTTTGATTTATTACACGGCTTTATTTTGGCATTATTATTTTTGTCGAAATGCTTAAACAGGTGGTTATTGGTTTCTCGGCTATTATGGTAGAAATTTATTTTTCATTCATAAACCCCGAGACATGTCTGGGCTTGTATTGTTTTTGAATAGAAATGTCTGTAAGAGTAATAACCACAAGCTGGAAGTCGTGTAGGATTAGAAAAATCTTGTAGTAGGATTTGATCTAATCATGTCGTCTTTAAATTCCTAGAAAAACGCCTTTGTATATAGGAATTTTTGTATTATGACGAAGAAGTTATTTTGGATAACTTATATATGCGGGTTTTGGTTTCTCATAAATTTGGGTGATTCCTAATTACGTAGTAAATCGAGAAAACCCGGGCGAATCGAGAGAAATCCAAATAACGAGTGGGAGCGACATGACGAGACGTGTCACCGAGGCGTCAAGAAATCAACGATAGAGAAGGCCATAATAGTCGGGAAATTTTTATTTCATTTAATTTCCCGTATTTATGTCTTTTCGTTGATTGTGTGATTTCTGTTTTATTTTGCATGAACGAAAACCAAACCAAAAATGTTTTTAAAAGGTAATGTGCAATTAACTAAGGTAGATTATTCGCATATTATGGGTGCGAATATCCATAGTTAAGATATTGCATGTTAAAACGTAAAAATCCTCAAACTTAAAAATCTAAGTGGGAGCAGGTTGGTAAATATCCCCATGGCCTCCATTACGGGTTCATTGGTGATGTGGTTAAACTTGCGTGCTGGCGCATTAGTATACTAAGTAACAAACTTAGAAGTCACGTAATGGCATACACTTAGTGTACCATTTTTAGTATCCCTCCCATCGAGGTTACGCTATTTTGGGTACGGCTAAAATTATCGACTATTAATTTCATTGATCATAAGATCGTTGGTCAGATAATGAAATTAATGAACTTCGGTTCTTCTCGAACGAATGTGGGTTAGCGTAGACGTTCACCCATCGTGACATGCGTTAATCCCGGTGTGAGAGATGTCGGTAGAAGATTATATTGGTTTTTGGAGGATTTTCAATATTTTCGAAAAAGTATACTGAAACTTGAATTGTTTATTTTTCAGTTGATATGTCGTTCAACCCGCTAGCTATCATTTTGAACCAAAACAAACTCACCGGTCCAAACTATATTGACTGGAAACGTAACCTGGACATTGTCCTTACCGCTGAGGGTTACAAGTACGTGCTTACTGAGGAGTGTCCCCCTAAGCCCAGAGATGATGCCACCCCTGAGCAGCGAGAGCCATATACGAGGTGACAGAAGGCTGATGAGATGACCAGGTGCTACATCTTGGCTTCTATGTAAAGTGTACTGCAGCACCAGCATCAGCAGATGACCTCAGCCTACGATATGATGCTCAACCTCAGGGAGATGTTTGGACATCAGGGCAGGGCAGCCAAGCAGTCAGCTATGAGGAAACTCATGAATGCTAGAATGGTCAGGGCACTTCAGTGAGAGACCACGTGCTGGAAATGATTAGCTGCATCAATGAGATTGAGGTATTGGGAGGTGACATTGATGGGGAAACCCAGGTCGATATCATCCTTCAGAGCTTGCCACCTAGTTTTGAGCAGTTTCGGTTGAAAATATGGGGAATCTCTCATATTCACTTTCCGAGCTCATGACTACATTGGTGCCTGTTGAGAGCCTATTCGCAGAGAAGAAGCAAGCCTTGGCTACTGTTGGTCCCTCAGGTTCCTCTGCTGGGCCCAAAGCCAGGAAGCAAAAGAGGAAGAGAGGCCGGAAAGCAGGAGCTGATCATGGACCCAAGGCGGGCATTGCCAAGAAGCAGAAGCCGAAAGGCAAATGCTTTAGATGTGGCAAAGCGGGACATTGGAAGAAGGACTGCCCAAAGCCTCGAGGTATGTGTAAATTTTCCCTAGTCACTGAGATGTGTTTAGCGGTGATTCCCTCAGATACTTGGTGTGTGGATTCAGGAGCCACTGATCACGTTTGTAATTCTTTGCAGGGTTCCAAGTGACCCGGCTGCTTAGGGAGGGAGAGTTGCAGGTCTACCTTGGGGATACTACCAGAGTTTCTGTTGCTGCAGTGGGAGCTGTTTGTCTTTATTTTTCAGACTCTACTTTATTGTTGAGAGATTGTCTTCATGTACCCAGTTTTCGCAAAAACTTACTTTCAGTTTCTAAACTTGTTTTGGATGGTTATAAGTGTGTTTTTTCTGATAGATCTATATTTATTAGAAAAGGCCAGAAACTTATATGTTCCGGTACATTGGTTGACAATTTGTTTTTAATTAAGACATACTCCCTAGTAATGCAAAACACAGAAACTAGTAGCTCATCACCGAATCATAATAAGAGAAAAGAGTCTTCCCCTTTGAATCAGACTTATCTTTGGCACCTGAGACTAGGTCACATCAACCTTAGTAGGATTCAAAGGTTGGTCAATAGTGGGTCTTTAGACTTACTAGATATTGACAGCTATTCGACCTGTGAGTCCTGCTTGGAGGGTAAAATGACCAAGAGGCCTTTCAAGGCAAAAGGGTATAGGGCCAAGGAGGTTTTAGAGTTGATTCATTTTGACATGTGTGGGCCTATGTCAGTTCAGGCTAGAGGTGGTTATGAGTATTTCGTGACTTTCACGGATGATTACTCTAGATATGGATACATATACCTAATGCGCCACAAGTCTGAATGCTTTGGCAAGTTCAGAGAATTCAAGGCAGAGGTGGAGAAACATCTGGGTAAGAGTATCAAGGCCTTGAGATCTGATCGCGGTGGCGAATACCTCTCTAGTGAATTTAGATCCTATTTGTCAGAGGAGGGTATTCAGACCCAGTTGTCTGCACCTGACACACCTCAGCAGAATGGTGTAGCAGAGAGGAGGAACAGGACTCTTATGGAGATGGTTAGATCGATGATGAGTTACAGTGAGTTGCCTATCTCGTTTTGGGGTTATGCCTTGGAGACAGCATGTTTTATCCTCAACCTTGTGCCATCTTAGTCTATGCCTTCGACCCCATCAGAGTTGTGGAATGGGCGAAAGCCTAGTCTGAGACATCTCAGAATATGGGGTTGTCCAGCACATGTGCTCGAGGCAGATGCAGGCAAGTTAGAGGCGAGATCCAAGGCTATGCTGTTTATAGGCTACCCCAAAAGAACGAGAGATGGTTTATTTTATAGTCCTCAGGATTAGAAGGTGGTGATCAGCACCAATGCCAGATTTCTTGAGGAGGACTATATTTTAGATCACAAGTCAAGCAGCAAGGTAGTATTGGAAGAGCTTAAAAGTCAGTCAATTATTCCAGATGCACAAGTACAGGAAGACACACCACAAGAGACTGCACACACTATCACAGATGATGCTCTTGTACAGGCTGCACCTCATCGTAGTGGGAGCGTTGTGAGACAACCCGAGAGGTACATGGGTTTGGGTGAGTCTTCGGACTTTATCCCTGGTGCTCATGAACCAGACCCAGTTAACTACAATGAGGATCTCCAGGATAAAGATGCAGATTATTGGCAGAGAGCGAGCGATGATTGCTGAGATGGGTTCTATGGACTCAAATCAAGTCTGGGAGCTGGTAGACCTTCCTGATGGGTTTAGGCCTATTGGGTCTAAATGGGTTTACAAGCGAAAGAGAGGATCTGACGGGAGGGTTGAGACCTTCAAGGCTAGGCTTGTGGCGAAGGGGTATACTTAGAAAGAGGGTATCGATTATGAGGAGACCTTTTCCCCGGTAGCTATGCTTAAGTCAATCCCGATTCTCTTGGCCATAGCTGCTCATATGGACTATGAGATTTGGCAGATGGACGTCAAGACAGCTTTCCTTAATGGAAGTCTTGAGGAGACCATCTTTATGCAGCAACCAGAGGGCTTCATTGTTAAGGGCCAAGAGCACAAGGTATGCATGCTTAGGAGGTCCATTTATGGACTTAAGCAAGTATCCAGATCTTGAAACATCCATTTTGACGAGATTATCCAGTCCTATGGATTCACTCAGTGTCCGGATGAGCAGTGTGTTTATCGCAGGCGTGATGGTGATACGGTGGTGTTCCTCGTACTTTACGTAGATGACATCCTTCTTATTGGCAACAATAAAAAGGTGTTGTCAGACGTAAAGGCATGACTGTCTAAGCAATTCGATATGAAGGATTTGGGAGAGGCTGGACATATCCTTGGGATTAAGATTATTCGAGATCGTAGGAGACATTTTCTGACTCTCTCTCAGGCATCCTACATAGACACGATTCTGGCCCGTTTTAACATGCAGAACTCCAAGAAGGGTTCACTACCTTTCAGGCATGGAGTGCATTTGTCTAAGGAGCAGTGTCCTAAGACTGTTGAGGAGATAGATGCCATGAAGGCGGTACCCTATGCTTCTGCAGTGGGTAGCCTCATGTATGCTATGTTATGTACGAGGCCTGATATTTGCTTTGCCGTTGGCATGGTTAGTAGATATCAGAGTAACCCTGGGAAGGCTCACTGGGAGGCAGTAAAATGCATTCTCAAGTACTTGCGCAGGACGAGAGATTATGTCCTAGTTTATAGAGCACAGGAGCTTGTACCGTTGGGTTACACAGATTCAGACTTTCAAGGTGATTTGGACAAGAGTAAGTCTACCTCTGGGTTTGTGTTTACTCTAGGAGATGGAGCCATAGTATGGAGAAGTGTCAAGCAGAAATGCTTGGCAGACTCCACCATGGAGGCTGAGTACGTTGCCGCTTCAGAGGCAGCGAAAGAGGCTGTATGGCTCCGGAGCTTCCTTGATGGACTTAGATGTGGTTCCTGAGTTGCCTAGGTCTATCACAGTTTATTGTGATAACAATGGTGCAGTTGCTAACTCGAGGGAACCACGAGCCCATAAGGCGAGTAAACACATAGAGCGCAAGTGCCACCAGATACAAGAGATCGTAAAGAGGAGAGACGTGATCGTGGCCAAAATAGCATCAGATGACAACCTTGCAGATCCTTTCACCAAGCCATTGACCCCAAAGGTCTTTGAGAGACATGTGGAGGGCATGGGAGTCAGATTCATAAGGGAGCCATGTGAGTGAGCTTAAAGGCGTTCTGGAGATTTCACTATGACAGCAGTGTAATAGCGGGTTGGACAGTCTTTGTACTTCTTAGCATAGCTTTGAGTATTAGTGGGAGATTGTTAGTTTTGAATACAGAAAAGCTATGGCTTGTATCAAAAACTAATATCCACAGTTGACATATCATTTTGTTTCGGTATAAATTTGTTCCTTTATATCATAGAACTAGATAACGGGGTGTGGAAAGACACAGTAGATACCATTATTGGTTAAAGTATTGATATATTAAAAGTATGCTCGTAACTGAGATAGTCTTAACAAACTATCGGTATAGGTTATCGTGTGGTTTGGAAATTAGTTTATCTAAACTAGTTTAAATCACACGGATATGCCCGGGGCATATTGACACGACCAGTTTGGATAGAATTGACTTATACTGCTCGGCGTAGTCAATTTGGTCCTAGTATTCCGTCTCTCAATCCCGAGATTGGGACGGGCATGAGGGTTGGATATCGTATGCTTTGATTTGCCAAAGAGTGCGGTCAATTGAGGCCTATACCTCGGTAGGTTGGGTATGCGGTGTTTAGCTTCTTACGTACCATTGCTAGTCGGAGGAATCCACGTACCGGTTCGCCGGGTTGATGGTGCTCCCGAGATGAGCTCGTAAGGTCTATTATACTAAACCCGGCCGGTGAACTTTATGTTCGGTATAATAAAAGGACGAGTGGTACTAATCTCGGATATCAAGAAGTCAGTGAATTAATTTGTCAGTAAATTGATAAACCGACGAGCACTAGATCTTTAATGTGGGGAGATAGAATAAAATATAATGGCGCGATGTAAAGTCGTTTTCGAGCGGTAGTTCCATAATTAGTCCATTAGTGGTACGACTGATTATGCATTGACTAATCGACAAGGTGAATTAATTAATCCTAAAGGTTTAATTAATATTTAATCGACAAAGTGAATTAAGAAATTAATTCTATTTGAATTAATTAATTCTAAGGGTTCGATTAAATTAAATTAACAAAGTGAGTTAAAGAAATTAATTTAAATGGGTCGATTGGAGTTGATTAATCGGGAAAGACTTAGCGGTCAACGAAAGTCAAATTAAAAGGCCTAACTCGAGAGCCCATTAGGTCTCCTTAGAAGCTCCTTATAAATACAACTTGTTAGGCAAGTCAAGACATAAGAAACTTGAGAGCCAAGAAAAGGCTAGTGAGAGAAAGTTTAGCTTAGAGTGAGAACTTCGTCTTCCTCGTCGAAGTTCCTTCTCGAAGTCAGCTAAGATAGCTTTCTCCTTTGGAAGACTCAACCTTTATTTGCCCAGATAGATTTTTGAACCAGTCGCCGAACGATTTCTTCAAGCCCGCAGCGGAATCGCTGATCGGGGGTTTTCACGATTTCAGAAAACCCGGCTTCGTCCGGTGCCCTGAGCCGACCGATCTTCACGTCGATCTTCTTACTGAGTGATCCGTGAAGTCGGTTGTACAGATTGGGACTGGGTTGGTCAGCTCCGGTGATCGGTTTTTACAAAAATTCTGGCGGGTTTGAGCAGCAGGCCGAAATACTTGCGCAGCAAGTTTTGTAGAAAAATTATGGGTAGTTCCGATTTTCAGTTTTTGAGTTTTCTTCCGAAGCAAGTTTCTTGGGATTTCTTTATTTTGCCGTGGGTAACTTCGTAGATAATAGCTCACACTATTTCGGAGTTGGATCGGAGTAATTCTTCGGATTTCTATTGGAATCGCTATCAAAGATTGGATTTTTCTTTAGGCAAGGGACTTCGCTACAAAAGGTAGAATCTTTAACATTCTGCTTTAATTAAAGATTTAATTTTTTGTGTCCCGATTAATAAATTAAATAAGTATAAGCTAAGATCCGTTCATGGGTAAACTAATTTGAGCCTGAGCTTGGTCGAAAGCTTCCGATTCTGGAATGAATTGCACGAAAGTGAGGTTTTCGATTTAGCCCGGGCTTGTTCAGTTTTCCTTTATCATAAACATTTCTAAGAGTTGTATGGCCATTTTATTTGAGTTCCCTTGTTACAACTCTTAGATAGGAGATAATGAATATTTCTAAGAGTTGTATGCCCGTTTTATTTGTTTTCTCTTATCAGAACTCTTAGGTAAGAGAAAATAAACATTTCCAAGGGTTGTATGGCCATTTTAATTGTTTTATCTTATTACAACTCTTAGAAAATAGATAATGAATATTTCTATGAATTATATGGCCATTTTAATTGTTTTATCTGGTTATAACTATTAGATAAGAGATAATGAGCATTTGTAAGAGTTGTAAGGCCATTTTGTTTGTTTTATCTTATTACAACTCTCAGATAAGATATCATAATCATTTCTAAGAGTTGTATGGTCATTTTATTTGAGTTCCCTTATTACAACTCTTAGATAAGAGATAATGAGCATTTCAAAGAGTTGTTTGGCCGTTTTATTTGTTTTATCTTATCACAACTCTTAGGTAAGTGATAATAAACATTTCTAAGAGTTGTATGGCCATTTTAAATGTTTTATCTTATTACAACTCTTAGAAAAGAGATCATGAACATTTGTAAGAGTTATATTATCATTTCAATTGTTTTATATTTTTACAACTCTTATATAAGAGATCATGAACATTTCTTAGAGTTGTATGGACATTTACTTTAGAGTTGTATGAACATTTCTTACAAGTTGTATGTTTCTTAGAGTTGTATGGACATTTACTAAAGAGTTGTATAAACATTTATTTAAGAGTTGTATGAACATTTCCTAGAGTTGTATGAACATTACTTAAGAGTTGTATGAATATTTTAATTGTTTGATCTTATTACGACTCTTAAAAAATAGATAATGAACATTTATAAGAATTATATGGCCATTTTAATTGTTTTATCTTGTTACAACTATTAGATAAGAGATAATAGGCATTTGCAAGAGTTGTAAGGCTATTTTGTTTGTTTTATCTTATTACAACTCTTAGATAAGATATCATAAACATTTTTAGGAGTTGTATGGCCATTTTATTTGAGTTCCCTTATTACAACTCTTAGATAAGAGATAATGAACATTTCTAAGTGTTGTATGCCCGTATTATTTGTTTTATCTTATAAGAACTCTTAGGTAAGAGATAATAAACATTTCCAAGGGTTGTATGACCATTTTAATTGTTTTATCTTATTACAACTCTTAGAAAATAGATAATGAACATTTTTAAGAATTATATTGCCATTTTAATTGTTTATCTTGTTACAACTATTAGATAAGAGATAATGAGCATTTCTAAGAGTTGTAAGGCCATTTTGTTTATTTTATCTTATTACCACTCTTAGATAAGATATCATAAACATTTCTAAGAGTTGTATGGCCATTTTATTTGAGTTCCCTTATTAGAACTCTTAGATAAGAGATAATTAACATCTCAAATTCATCTCAAAGAGTTGTAATCAGTGTAATTAAATCCCTCGGGAATATATCTTCCTGAGAATAAAATCTTATCATGAATCGAAGTAAATTCACGGGGACTCATGACTTTATTAATAATGAATTTGGATAGGCTATACGGGAGGAGTCTTTTTTATCAGGAAAATGAGTAATTTCAACCGAATGAGTATCCACAAGAATGAGTTCATAATACTTCTGATTTTTAAATTTATCATCAGTAAACCATTGATTATTCGGTAAGAAAAATCTAGAAACATAATTTTTCACATCATTATTTTCGGGAGGAGTTTGGAAATGAGTCAACATCATATATTCAAAATCTTTCTTTTGAATATAAGGAGCAGAAGTAGACTGAGAAGAAGGAGATGAGGGACGAACTGGACTATTAGATAATTTAGCAAAAGGAGTCTGGGCAGCATTAATATAGGACAAAGGAGGAAAATCATTAGTAGGGACTGTAGGATGAAGAGGACGAGGAGGATTAAAAATGAAATAGTCTTGGGGAGTGCGAGATATGGGTTGCTTACCCGGATCTTTAGACATGGGAATGACCTGTAAGAAATTCACGAGTAAGAAAGTCAGGAAGAGAATTAGATTCGCCTTTGATGAATTCAATATCAAAATCAAAGACAGAAAGGATAGCCTGCCAACGAGCAAAAATTTGTTTTGAAACCATTAGCAGCATATAACTTTTCTCGAGTACGAGATAAATAATGATCAGGAATGATACCTCGATTAATACAAGATTGGTCGGCTCCACTGTCAATCATGGCAACACAAGTAGTAGACCAGTCTTCTACTCCAATTGTTACCATTACATACAATTTTTCAATTTTTACTTTATTTATTAAATTTAAAAATTTTGAATTATCAGGAATATCATTAGATATTTGAATATCTTCATTTTCTTCATTGTCTTTTATTATACCGAAGCTAGATGCTATATTAGACCAGTTTGCCTGAGAATTTAATATTAGCTTAGTTTCTAATTCTAAATCTTTTAATCGTAAATTATTTAATTCTATCTTAATTTCTTTAATATCATTTTTTAATTTATTAATTTCTTCTTTAAGATTATTAGTTTTACGACATTCAAATTTATCTTCGTTTTTATATTTATCAATTAAATTATTAAGACTAAATGGTTCTTTAATATCAAATACATGATTATTTTCTTATAATACTAAATCTTTTAATTTTTCTAAGTATTCTTTTTTAATATTTGCATCTTGAATTTCTTTTATTATATCAAATAATATTTCTTTATCTTTATTCTTATTATTAACAATTTTTATTTCACTATTCATCATATTAATCATTTTCTTACACTCACAAAATTCATCTTTATCATGAAAACTTGAATCAGAAGAAGTATAAAAATAGTCATCTTCCATTTCATTTTCCGAATTTATTAATATAGACATTAGTTTATTTTTCAATTCTGTTTCTTCCGAAAAGATAGTATTAATTTTCTTTTCTAATTTACAATTAGGAGCTATGTGACCTAATTTTCCACATTTATAGCATTTAACTTGTGGTTTTTTATATTTATTATATTTCTTCTTTTTATTATTATAAAATTCATTATTAGTATACTTATTATATCTATTATACTTATTATACTTTTTATGTCTAGGTTTATATGTATTAACACGACGTTTACCTTTGTCTTGAGTAAAAGGTGGAGAAGTACCTGTGATGCCAAAGGCTTGACAGAAGGCCCCCAATTCTTCACGTTCTAAACCATATCTACGCTGTAATTTAAAATCTTGACAAATTGTTAAAGCTTCCTTTTTAAGGAAGGCAAACAATTGACCATAAGTAATATTAGTCAAATCTAAATTATCCGTTCCCATTTCTTTAAGTAAACTAGTAATTAGTTTCTAAGAAAATAATGGAGGTAAACCAGCAATAAATTTTTCTTTCCAAAAAAATTGATTACAGTCAGGACGTCGTAAAACATTAGTCAAAAAGGTATTTTTATACCAAAAGTAATCTTTAAACATAGGACAACGTAAATTAGTTAAAGAAATTTTTAGACTAATTAATTCTTCACGTGGATTACCGATGAAATGCATAGAAAGAACATAAATCAAATAACTAGCGCCATCAGATTCATATTCTACAGTTCGTACAAGTTCATTATTTTCAGTAGTGACATCTCTATGAACTATAGTCTGATGCGTTAATATTTCTAGTTGTTGAGTACGAGTAAACATATTATCCCACCAATTTTTTAAATGGCCAGTAAATCCAGAAACTAAACATGAAGCAACTTGTCGTTGAGTCATGCCATTATGCTGAGTTTGATAGGCTAAAGTAGCGGTACCCATTTCATGTAAAGTATTCATTATTTCATATTCAGATTTACCATCTATATTCCATTCATAAAGAGTATTACCATTAAATCATTTTGAAACAAATCGACTTTTCTCTTAAAATTGAATATCTGGAGGAGTGGGTCGACTATGATAATTCATTATGTTTCTATTAGACCATCTATTGTCTCTATATGATCTTCTATATGATCTACATTGGATTCTATTAAGCTCTAAAGGAGGAGTATCTGATAATTGTTGTTCTAAATCATCAATATTATCAGATTCTCTATCAGACACCGAATTATTTTCATTATGATCAGAATCAGATCTAGGAGCAACTTGATTAATAACATTAAGACGTAAACCACTAAATTGTCTTTCGATAGAATAAGTAGAACTAGAAGCTCTATTAGAAGGATCTAAAGCTAGATTAATTCTTTGAACTAAAGAAATCTCTTTAGCCATGTCATTAGGAAGAGAAGAAATAATTAGAGGTTTAGCTACCTCATTTGGAAAATTATTAGTATTATTAGTCGAATTATCTAACTTAACAGAAATTAATTCTACTTGTTGAGAGAGAGTATGTAAAATCTGATTAGAAAAATTATTTTGTTGATATACTTTTTGAATATCATTAGCCGTAACTGGACCTTGAGTATCTGTTCCTTTTTTAAAAGGAGAAGCAATTATTTCACCATCTTTAGTATTAATTTTAATAGTCTGTAGAGGAGGATGAACAGAATAGAGAATAGTATCATCATTTAATTTCCATTTTTTATATAAATTAGTCTGAACATTAATAGTAGATTTCTTTTTAGAGAGTCTAATATAGCCTCTTCATCTGCATCCATCTCATCATCATCATACTCATCCATTCTTAATTATCATGAACTAATCAAAGAAATTTTGCCTAATACGAGTCCTTCTGCAGTCTACTCACAAGGTCTACTCGAATTTAATAAGGCTTATTCTATTAAGATCCATAAGGAGATCCATCCCATGGAAGAAGATAAAAAGACGATTAATTTGTTAAATAATACTGCTATTAATTATTATCTTAATCAAGGTTACCGATTTATGCATTATGGTTTAATTCAAATTGCTTTACATCCTTTACTTAAACGTGGGGTTGATACTCCTATTTTTATGACTTTGCGTTATGATCGTTTACTTCAATATAATGATTATATACTTGCTTTAGTACAGACTAATTTATGTAATGGTACTACTCGTTTTAATTTTGCTCCTAATTTTAGTGTCAGTCTTATAGATAAAACTATAATGAAATCTCTAATGTTAGATATTCATGTTCTTAATAAGAAGTTAGATCTAGAATCTGATAAATTTGTTTTAGTTTATCGTATTTATTTCAAGTTAATGAAGTCTATGATTCCTACTGCTTTAAAATTAAAGCCTACTAATATTAATGATTCTGTGTTAGTAATAACTGATTCTGATAATACTCACACTCAAACTCCTAGATTACTTCCTCGTAATGAAATTACTATACCTACCGAAATAATGATAGATAGACCAATAGTGTATCAAAGAAATCCTGTTAGAACTCAGGCTAATATTGAAGAAATTTCAGATAATAAAATTTTAATTAAGTTTGATAATATGTCTCCTTTTAGGTCTTCTTCGTGCAGAATTCCTTCTGAGAATCCTCCTAGATACTCTGTAGATATACCGAGTACCTCTGCTGGGGTAAGTCATGAACCATCCAGGTATTCTTACTCTACTCCAGATCCTAAGCTTAAGTTTAAAGCTCCTTTACCAGAAGTCATTCCCGACTCCAGTTCTTCTTTAGGTTCTCCTACTCATTCTCAAATGCTTTTTTCTGAACTTAATGTTATAAACAAAGCTTTTCAAATAGATAAAGAATTTTTAAATCAAAATTACTTTTCAAAAGAAAATAATGAACAACGTCAGTGGTTTGAAAAATTTGATAAATCTGTCATTTCTCAACTTAAAACTGAATGGGTTAATGATATCACTAGTAAGCAGATTAATTTTCCTTTTTTCACTTGGCTTAATTATTATTTTACTAAAGAAAAAATTCCTTATAAAAACGAATCTACTATTAATGTTCAGACTAATTTATATAAAAAATGGAAATTAAATGATGATACTATTCTCTCTTCTGTTCATCCTCCTCTACAGACTATTAAAATTAATACTAAAGATGGTGAAATAATTGCTTCTCCTTAAACAAACAAAATGACCTTACAACTCTTAGAAATGTTCATTATCTCTTACGTAATAGTTGTAACCAGATAAAACAATTAAAATGGCCATATAATTCTTAGAAATATTCATTATCTATTTTCTAAGAGTTGTAATAAGATAAAACAATTAAAATGGCCATACAACCCTTGGAAATGTTTATTTTCTGTTACCTAAGAGTTCTGATAAGATAAAACAAATAAAACGGGCATACAACTCTTAGATAAGAGATAATGAACATTTGTGAGATTTGTGAGGCCATTTTGTTTGTTTTATCCCATTATAACTCTTAGATAAGAGATAATGGTATTTCTAAGAGTTTTGTGGCCATTTAATATGTTTTATCTTATTACAAATCTTAGATAAGAGATAATGAACATTTCTAATAATTATATGGCCATTTTAATTGTTTTATCTGGTTACAACTATTAGATAAGAGATAATGAGCATTTGTAAGAGTTGTAAGGCCATTTTGTTTATTTTATCTTATTACAACTCTTAGACAAGATATCATAATCATTTCTAAGAGTTGTATGGTCATTTTATTTGAGTTCCCTTATTACAACTCTTAGATAAGAGATAATGAGCATTTCAAAGAGTTGTTTGGCCGTTTTATTTGTTTTATCTTATCACAACTCTTAGGTAAGTGATAATAAACATTTCTAAGAGTTGTATGGCCATTTTAAATGTTTTATCTTATTACAACTCTTAGAAAAGAGATCATGAACATGTGTAAGAGTTATATTGTCATTTCAATTGTTTTATATTTTTACAACTCTTATATAAGAGATCATGAACATTTCTTAGAGTTGTATGGACATTTACTTAAGAGTTGTATGAACATTTCTTACGAGTTGTATGAACATTTCTTAGAGTTGTATGGACATTTACTAAAGAGTTGTATAAACATTTCTTTAAGAGTTGTATGAACATTTCCTAGAGTTGTATGAACATTACTCAAGAGTTGTATGGACATTTTAATTGTTTGATCTTATTACGACTCTTAAAAAAAATACATAATGAACATTTATAAGAATTATATGGCCATTTTAATTGTTTTATCTTGTTACAACTATTAGATAATAGATAATAGGCATTTGTAAGAGTTGTAAGGCTATTTTGTTTGTTTTATCTTATTACAACTCTTATATAAGATATCATAAACATTTTTAGGAGTTGTATGGCCATTTTATTTGAGTTCCCTTATTACAACTCTTAGATAAGAGATAATGAACATTTCTAAGGGTTGTATGCCCGTATTATATGTTTTATCTTATAAGAACTCTTAGGTAAGAGATAATAAACATTTTCAAGGGTTGTATGGCCATTTTAATTGTTTTATCTTATTACAACTCTTAGAAAATAGATAATGAACATTTCTAAGAATTATATGGCCATTTTAATTGTTTATCTTGTTACAACTATTAGATAAGAGATAATGAGCATTTCTAAGAGTTGTAAGGCCATTTTGTTTATTTTATCTTATTACAACTCTTAGATAAGATATCATAAATATTTCGAAGAGTTGTATGGCCATTTATTTGAGTTCCCTTATTAGAACTCTTAGATAAGACATAATGAACATTTCTAAGAGTTGTATGCCCATTTTATTTGAGTTCCCTTATTACAACTCTTAGATAAGACATAATGAACATTTTTAAGAGTTGTATGCCCATTTTATTTGAGTTCACTTATTGCAACTCTTAGATAAGAGATAATTAACATCTCAAAGAGTTGTATAGCCGTTTTATTTATTTTATCTTATCACAACTCTTAGGGAGATAATATACATTTCTAAGAGTTGTATGGCCATTTTAATTGTTTTATCTTATTACAAATCTTAGAAAAGAGATCATGAACATTTGTAAGACTTATATTGCCATTTTAATTGTTTTATATTATTACAACTCTTAGATAAGAGATCATGAACATTTCTAAGAGTTGTATGACCATTTCATTTGAGTTTCCTTATTAAAACTCCTAGATAAGAGATAATGAACATTTCTAAGAGTTGTATGCCCGTTTTATTTGTTTTATCTTATCTGAACTCTTGGGTAAGATAAAATAAACATTTCCAAGGGTTGTATGGCCATTTTAATTGTTTTATCTTATTACAACTCTCAATTAAAATGGCAATATAAGTCTTACAAATGTTCATGATCTCTTTTCTAAGAGTTGTAATAAGATAAAACAATTAAAATGGCCATACAACTCTTAGAAATGTTTATTATCTCTTACCTAAGAGTCAAATCAAACAGGATCGATTTTAAATAGAAAGTTTGAGACAGAAGATGAATATGAAAAGAAGTTGTAGAATTAAAAGAGTAGGCGGTAGACTAGAGTAAGAGCGGAAAGTTGAAAGATGCAGAACTTACTTTAAATGAATTAAAACTTGGAAAGAAGGATAGAAAACTAGAAAGAGTAAGACGAGTGTAGAAGGATGTTTTTTCAAAAACTTGTTTTTTGCTAAAAAAGGCTTCTGCCTATTACAAGAGTAGTCGTTCCCTTTTTATAGAAGGGAATTCTGCCTAAACGAATTACAAATCCGGAAATGAAGTCCGGAATTAAAGCTAAATGAAATTGGAATTAAAGTAAGTGCTATATGACCTAAGCACTTACGTCATTACTGCATTATTAAAAGTAAGTGCTGTATGACCTAAGCACTTACGTCATAAACCTAATAATTTTAATAGTGCACTTACATCATGAATCTAAATTATTCCATTAAAAGTCAAAAGGGTCTTGAACACATGGACCCCCGAATGGATCAAAATCATCTTCAGTAGTCGGTGAAGAGTCTTTTACTTTTTCGATGGGTGATGACCTGGAAGCGGAAGCTGGATTAACTGGAGGGAATCTGCTAGAACTTGAAGCCTTTGTCTCAAAATATGTCTTCAGGCATTGCTGAAGAAAGTCTTAAACATCGGGAGTTGAATCTTGAGCCGCTGGATTATTTTGAGCAGGAGGTGGAGTAACCGCAACGGGAGTAGTCAAAGGATTTGATGTACTGGTTATTATTTTCTTAGGTATAGGAACAGAGGTTTTTGCAGGAGTTACTGGATATATTTCAGTAATCGGAGTTTTTTGAGTAATCAGTGATTGAGGAGTTTGATTAACCTTAATTTTTTGTTTTTCCCCGGTTTCTAAATATTTTAAAATGACCTGGGAATTACTTTGGTCTTCATTAAACTGGATCCACCATTTGACATTGATTTGTCTAATTAAAGCACAAGGAGTCTCGGGTTGGAGTTGTTTGATCTGCCAACTCCATGCGAAAATATAAGGAACTCGGAACACAGCATGAAACAATAATGAGGCCTGATAATCTGCTAACCTACATTTTTTCTTGTAGGTTTGAAATCCTTTTTCTGAAATAGGAGGCAAAATATCTGGAATAGCACCAAGTAGTTTCCACCAATCATAAAACCACATAGGTACTTGAGTATTAAACTTAGTAGAAAAACTGATGAACCAAGAATGATTAAATGACCGAAAATAGAGACATCGATAAAATGCCAACATATAATCGGTATAATTAAATCCATCAGGAATATATCTTCCTGAGAATAAAGTCTTATCATGAATTGAAGTAAATTCACGGGGACTGATGACCTTATTTATAATGAATTTGGAGTAGGCTATACGGGAGGAGTCTTTTTTGTCAGAAAAATGAGTAATCTCAACCGAATTAGTATCCACAAGAATGAGTTCATAATACTTCTGATTTTTAAATTTATCATCAGTAAACCATTGACTAGTCGGTAGGAATAGTCGAGAAACATAATTTTTCACATCATTATTTTCGGGAGGAGTTTGGAAATGAGTCATCATCATATATTCAAAATCTTTCTTTTGAATATAAGGAGCAGAAGTAGACTGAGAAGAAGGAGATGAGGGACGAACTGGACTATTAGATAATTTAGCAAAAGGAGTTTGGGCAGCATTAATATAGGACAAAGGAGGAAAATCATTAGTAGGGACTGTAGGA
The DNA here is from genome assembly GCA_030378225.1 of Knoxia roxburghii. Taxonomy (NCBI): domain Eukaryota; kingdom Viridiplantae; phylum Streptophyta; class Magnoliopsida; order Gentianales; family Rubiaceae; genus Knoxia; species Knoxia roxburghii. The sequence goes on along the minus strand of CM059420.1, from coordinate 25,627,443 downwards.
TGAAGAGGACGAGGTGGATTAGAAATGAAATAGTCATAGGGAGTGCGAGATATGGGTTGCTTACCCGGATCTTTAGACATGGGAATGTCCTGTAAGAAATTCACGAGTAAGAAAGTCAGGAAGAGAATTAGATTCGCCTTTGATGAATTCAATATCAAAATCAAAGACAGAAATGATAGCCTGCCAACGAGCAAAAATTTGTTTTGAAACCAAATTCTTAACATCTTTTTGCAAAATTTCTTTAGCTGACTTACAGTCAACTCGTAATAAAAACTTTTTATTATACAAATCATCTTGAAATTTAGAAATGCATAAAACAATTGATAAAATTTCTTTTTTAACAGTAGAGTAATTTTTCTGAGGGCCGGACCAAACACCCGAATGGTACCGGACTAACTCTTCTACAGATGATGCATGAATTTTTTGTTTCAGAATGTCACCATTCATTGGAGGCATCTGTCTCAATAATCATGAATGCATGTGGATGCGGAATGCCTAGACAAGGTAAAGTTTTAACTTTACTTTTTATTTCTTTAATCAAATTAGTATGGTTTTCTGTCCAGGGTGGAGAAGTCTTCTGCAATCTCTCATACAAGGGTCCACATAAAGTTTGCAGATTGGGGAAAAAATCAGCGATATAATTATGACAGCCTAAAAACCGTTGTAATTGATTTTTATCCTTAATTTCATTAGGAAATTTTTCAGTAAACTCAATTGTCCTTTGAATAGGTGTAATTTTACCTTTAGAAATATTACGTCCAAGAAAATGAACCTGTGTTTGAAACAATTTCATTTTCTTGGCAGAAATAACTAAACCATTATACTGAATGACATTCAAAATGATATTTAAATGTTTAAAATGTTCATCAATATGATTAGAATATATTAAAATATCATCAATATAGACAAGCACAAAATTAGAATAATCATTAAAAATATCATTCATTATACACGCTGGAATTCTGAAGGAGCATTCTTTAAACCGAAAGGCATAACATTCCATTCAAAATGTCCAAAGGGTACAGTAAACGCAGTTTTATATCTGTCATTTTCATTAATCTGTATTTGCCAGTAACCGGATTTTAAATCAAACTTTGAAAAAAATCTTAGCACTATGTAACCTATTAAGTAAATCTTTTTTATTAGGTATGGGGTAAAGAATCCATTGTAAAACTTTATTTAACGGTTTATAATTAATCACTAATCTAGGGACCCCACGCTCTTTTTCTGCTTGATTATTAACATAAAAAGCAGCACAGCTCCAAGCAGAGTGAGATTTACGAATTAACTTCTTTTCAAGTAAACTCTGAATTTCAGATTTACATAATTTAAGTAATTCTTCATTCATTTGAATCGGTCTAGCTTTAATAGGAATATTTCTTTCATTAAAATCCTTTTCATAAGGTAATGAGACAATATGTTTCTTTCGTGACCAGAAAGCATTAGGAAGTTCAGAACAAACTAAAGTATTAAACTTATCTTCTAAATTTTTTATTTTTAGTAGAATAGCAGGAGTTTGTAATTGTTCATCTATACGTGAAAATTCTAACTCATTCTTTAATGACATTAAAGAGTTCTTTTTCTTATTCATTATACAAATTTGTTTATAAATAGAATTAGTTTGAAGTAAATCTAATTCAAGTCTCTGTATAGGGTTAATAAAAGGAAAATACAATTTATTTCCTAATATTTTCACAGAGATATGATTCGCTTCCTTTTTAAAAGGTGTAATTTGATACAAAAAAGGATTACCCAAAACAACATCAGTTGTGAATTTTTCAAGAATAAGAAAGGAATGTTTAAAACAATATCCATTATTACATATATATCCACTATTCAATTCAGCATATATAGGAATTTCTAAACCATTAGCAGCATATAATCTTTCTTTAGTACGAGATAAATAACAGTCAGGAATTATACCTCTATTAATGCAGGATTGGTCGGCGCCACTGTCAATCATGGCAACACAAGTAGTAGACCAGTCTTCTACCCCAATTGTTACCATAACATACCATTTTTCAATATTTACTTTATTTATTAGATTTAAAAATTTTGAATTATCAGGAATATCAGTGGAAATGTGAATATTATCATTATCTTCATGTTCGTGTATTAGACCGGAGCTAGATGCTACATTAGATAAATTTGCCTGAGAATTTAAAATTATCTTTGTTTCTAATTCTAAATCTTTTAATCGTAAATTACTTAATTCTTTATTAATTTCTTTTATCTCATCTTTTAATTTATTAATCTCTTCTTTAAGATTATTAGTTTTACGAAATGAAAATTTATCTTCATGTTTATATTTATCAATTAAATTATTAAGACTAAATGGTTCTTTAATATCAAAAACATGATTATTTTCGTGTAATACTAAATTTTTTAATTTTTCTAAGTATTCTTTTCTAACATTTTCATCTTGAATTTCTTTTATTATATCAAATAATATTTCTTTATCTTTAGTCTTATTATTAACAATTTTTATTTCACTATTCATCATATTAATCGTTTTCTTACATTCACAAAATTCATCTTTATCATGAAAACTTGAATCAGAAGAAGTATAAAAATAGTCATCTTCCATGTCATTTTCCGAATTTATTAATATAGACATTAGTTTATTTTTCAATTCTGTTTCTTCTGAAAATATAGTATTAATTTTCTTTTCTAGTCTACAATTAGGAGCTATGTGACCTATTTTTTCACATTTATAGCATTTAACTGATGGTTTCTTATATTTACTATATTTCTTCTTTTTATTATTATAAAATTCATTATTATTATACTTATTATTCCTATGATGTTTAGTATATTTTCTATATTTAGGTTGATATGTATTTATGCGACGTTTACCTTTGTCTTGAGTAGAAGGTGGAGAAGTACCTGTGATGCCAAAGGCTTGACAGAAGGCCCCCAATTCTTCACGTTCTAAACCATATCGAAGCTGTAATTTAAAATCTTGACAAATTGTTAAAGCTTCCTTTTTAAGGAAGGCAAACAATTGACCATAAGTAATATTAGTCAAATCTAAATTATCCGTTCCCATTTCTTTAAGTAAACTCGTAATTAATTTCTGAGAAAATAGGGGAGGTAAACCAGTAATAAATTTTTTTTTCCAAAAAGATTGATTACAGTCAGGACGTCTTAAGACATTAGTCAAAAAGGTATTTTTATACCAAAAGTAATCTTTAAACATAGGACAACGTAAATTAGTTAAAGAAATTTTTAGACTAGTTAATTCTTCACGTGGATTACCAATAAAATGCATAGAAAGAACATAAATCAAATAACTAGCGCCATCAGATTCATATTCAACAGTTCGTACAATTTCTTTATTTTCAGTAGTTACTTCCCTTTGTATTATTGTCTGATGAGTTATTATTTCCATTTGTTGAACACAAGTAAACATATTATCCCACCAATTTTTTAATTGTCCAGTAAATCCTGAAACTAAACAGGAAGCAACTTGACGTTCATTCATACCATTATGCTGAGTTTTATAAGCTAAAGTAGCAGTACCCATTTCATGTAAAGTATTCATTATTTCATATTCCGATTTACCATCTATATTCCATTCATAAAGAGCATTACCATTATATGATTTTGAAACAAATCGACTTTTCTCTTCAAATTGAATATCTGGAGGAGTAGGTCGACTATGATAATTTATTATATTTCTATTAGACCATCTATTATCTCTATATGATCTTCTATATGATCTACGTTGGATTCTATTAAGCTCTAAAGGTTGAGTATCTGATAACTGTTGTTCTAAATCTTCTAGATTATCAGATTCTCGATCATACACAGAATTATTATGATCAGAATCAGATTTAGGAGTAGCTTGATTAATAACATTAAGACGTAAACCACTAAATTGTCTTTCTATAGAGGAAGTAGAACTAGAAGCTCTATTGGAAGACTCTAAAGCGAGATTAATCCTTTGAACTAAAGAAATCTCTTTGGCCATGTCATTAGGAAGAGAAGAAATAATTAGAGGTTTAGCTACTTCATTAGGAAAATTATTATTAGTAGTATTAGAATTATCTATCTTAACAGCAATTAATTCAACTTGTTGAGAATTAGTTTGTAACATTTGATTAGAAAAATTATTTTGTTGATATACCTTTTGAATATCATTAGACGTAACTGGACCTTGAGTATCTGTTCCTTTTTTAAAAGGAGAAGCAATTATTTCACCGTCTTTAGTATTAATTTTAATAGTCTGTAAAGGAGGATGAACAGAAGAGAGAATGGTATCATCATTTAATTTCCATTTTTTATATAAATTAGTTTGAACATTAATAGTAGATTCATTTTTATAAAGAATTTTTTCTTTATTAAAATAGTAATTAAGCCAAGTGAAAAAAGGAAAATTAATCTGCTTACTAGTGATATCATTAACCCATTCAGTTTTGAGTTGAGAAATTACAGATTTATCAAATTTTTCAAATCATTGACGTTGTTCATTATTTTCTATGGAAAAGTAATTTTTATTTAAAAATTCTTTATCCATTTGAAAAGCTTTATTTATAACATTAAGTTCAGAAAAACGCATTTGAGAATGAGTAGGGGAACCTAAAGAAGAACTGGAGTCAGGAATGACTTCGGGTAAAGGAGCTTTGAATTTAAGCTTAGGATCTGGAGTAGAGTAAGAATACCTGGGTGGTTTATAACTTACCCCAGCTGAAGTACTCGGTATTTCTACAGAGTATCTAGGAGGAATCTCAGAAGGTAGTCTGCACGAAGAAGATCGAAAAGGAGACATATTATCAAATTTAATTAAAATTTTATTTTCTGAAAGTTCTTCAATATTAGCCTGAGTTCGAACAGGATTTTTTTACGATACTATTGGTCTATCTATCATTATTTCAGCAGGTATAGTAATTTCATTACGAGGAAGTAATCTAGGAGTTTGAGTTTGAGTATTATCAAAATCAGTTATTACTAACACAGAATCATTTATATTAGTAGGCTTTAATTTTAAAGCAGTAGGAATCATAGACTTCATTAACTTGAAATAAATACGATAAACTAAAACAAATTTATCAGATTCAGGGTCTAACTTTTTATTAAGAATATGAATATCTAACATTAAAGATTTCATTATAGTTTTATCTATAAGACTAACACTAAAATTAGGTGCACAATTAAAACGAGTAGTACCATTACATAAATTAGTCTGTACTAAAGCAAGTATAGAATCATTATAATGAAGTAAACGATCATCACGCAAAGCCATAAAAACAGGAGTATACCCCACGCTTCAGGAAAGGATGTAAAGCAATTTGAATTAAACCATAATGCATAAATCTATAACCTTGATTAAGATAATAATTAATAGCAGTATTATTCAACAAATTAATCATTTTTTTATCTTCTTCCATGGGATGAATCTCCTCATGGATCTTAATAGAATAAGCCTTATTAAATTCTAGTAGACCTTGTGAGTAGACTGCAGAAGGACTCGTATTAGGTAGAATTTCTTTTATTAGTTCATGAGAATTAAGAATGGATGAGTATAATGATGATGATGAGATGGATGCAGATGCAGAGGTTATATTAGACTCTCTAAAAAGAAATCTACGAATTCTTTCAGCCATTATGTCTTTTAAAATTGAAACATACGAAAACAAACACTAGAGTTGTATACAAAAACCTAAAGGGAACAAGGGAGTATGCGACCTGGAACACCTATCGGCTTACCAACGGACTTATGCACGCTACAACCTCTTACCAAACCTTAGATGAATGTATGCAAGACTCTAACGAAGCCTCAGACTGTTTAAAATCTTTGAAAACAAAATGATTGAAAATCTGATGCGAATCTAGCTGAAACATCAAAGAAACCTTGAACATTTTGATTCTTGAAGTCCATTCAAATGAGGATCCAAAGGCCACCTCAATTCATGCCCAAAATTACAACATTTTGCAAGTCTTGGATCTTCTTCCAAATGGTGTGGAAAGTACTATTTTTATGAAGCTTCCAGAAGTGAACATTTCCTCCGACATGCCCATGTCGCCTGAGGAAGGTTGGACAGAATAGAACTTTTCCTCTGACATGCCCATGTCACCTGAGGAAGGTTGGGCAGAATAGAACTTTTCCTCCGACATGCCCATGTCGCCTGCCCATGTCGCCTGAGGAAGGTTGGGATAGAACTTTTTCTCTGACATGCCCATGTCGCCTGAAGAAGGTTGAAAGTCGCATTTATGAGCTGAATTTGTGGACGCATTTCAACAGCATTTGGGTGATATTTTCAAGTTGTTTTCTGCATTTTTTTTAGTATTTAGAATATTAGAATTAAGTGCAATAGTCTTCTAGGTCAAAGAGCTTTTCTAGGTCAAAGAGCTTTTCTTGGTCAAAGAGAAGTGTTAATGCTAGTCTTGACTAGAAGATTTAGAATTGCTACTTTAATCCTTTTGTAATTTCCAACCTTGGTCCCTCTTGAAACTCTATAAATAGGGGCCTTGGTTAACTATTAGAAAGAAGATTTGATGTTATAAACTTTAAGGAATTTTCCTTTCTTTGCTAGTTTCTTAGTGAGCTAGTTTAAGTCTTGCAAGTATGCTTGCAAAACTTATTTGGCTTATCAACTAAAACTCTTCCTTTTAGTTGTGGCGCCTTCTACTCTTCTTTTCTAATTCATTTCATAATCCAAAGGTGTTAGGTTTATCCTAGTGTTGTTGGGTTTGAAAATTAGAGGGGTTGGGAATAGTAATTTCAAAACTATCATTTTATGATTCAAAGGTGATAGGTTTCATCCTATTGTTGTTGGGTCTATTTTGGTTTGGGTTGTTTTTGCTTGGAAGATTTCAAGACATCTTTCAATATAGTGTGATTCAAAGGTGTTGAGTTCATTAATACTCAATATTGTTGAATCCACTTGAGCTAGTTGTTTTGCTCAAAAGATCAATCGAGGACGATTCTATAATTCACGTGAATTCGTACCTTGGATTCACATCAGTTTGGTATTAGAGCTCAGTTTCCTTGATTTGATCATATCATTTTTTTTTTATCTTGCATCTTATTTTTATCATAGTTACCTTGTTTCTATTTGAAGGTTCAAGTTTGCAAGAAGAAAAAAAAAAAAAAAAAAGATAGTCAAAAAAAAAAAAAAAAAAAAAGAGAAGAAACTATCTTTCTAGCTTCTTAAATTAATATTGCAGGGGTTTGTGATTCCAAGTGTGGGAAAAGTTTTGAGGAAAAGGTATCATCATTGTTTTCTTTCTACTCTTCTTTTCTAATTCATTTCATAATCCAAAGGTGTTAGGTTTATCCTAGTGTTGTTGTTATGAGCCCAAGGTCACCGAGCCTAAATCCGCCACCAAGTCAAAGAGACCCTTTAGTAGAGATAGATGGGGTTTTGACAAGAGCAAGGAGGAGAAAGGCTACTCAAGCCCTCAATGCCTTAACCCAGGAATTCCTAACTCAAGAGCTTGTCCTTCTAGACAAGTACCCGATCAAGGAGGTTACGGTATTGAGTATTTGCCCCTAAGTCTTTCCTATTTTATTTTGTTTTTTTTTGGAATTAATTAATTTAATTTAATTATTTATAAACAAATAATCTATGTTATTTTCTAAGTGGCTGAATTTTCTTGTATTGTGGCCTTGAATTATTCAGGCCTTGTACTAATATTTATTTAGCCTTGTTAGCATTGGAGCAGCCCACATGTGTGCAGATTTGACTAAGCAAAGTGGGTGGGGAAGCCCACAAATTAAAGCACAAATTGGACAGCACCTTATTAATTATTCGGGCTGATTATTTATTGGAGCAGGCCATATTGGATTTCACCAAACTCATGGGCTAGCCCAACCTCTATTTTGGAGCTCTAAAATTCAGATAGCACAAAAGCAAACCTAGGACACGGCCTACTTAGTTGATTGGGTTCAGCAAATTAAACTCCATTTTCAGCCCCATATAAGACAGAAACATTTGGAGGAGTTTTGAGCAAAATAGGAGGCAGCCCAAATGAATTATGGATCAAATTAATTTCGGGAGACTTTGGAAGCAGTTCAGTTTTATCAAGATTGGTCCAACATAAGCCAATTAATAAGTCTAGAGATTGAAATTGGATGCGGGCCACCTTTTTGGAACATTGGATTTCACCAATTTTCAGCACAGAAAATACTTCAGTCATGGCAGCATAACTCGGTCAAAGTTAGCAGCAGCATAACTCGGTCAAGAATTAGATGAAGTCATACTCCAGATTTTTAAAGCGGGATTTGCTGGATTAGATAGCCAAAAATCTGGAAAGATAGGTTAAATAATATCTCAAAAAAAAATATATTTAATTTTGAGAGTTGAAAAAGTCTAGAATTTAAGTGTAACTAGACTAGGGTTTTTAGGGTATTTTTGTAATTGTAATGTCTTTCCTTCTCCTATAAATAGAGAAGGAATTCAGCCATTTTAATTCATGATTTGAATAGCCAAGAACAAGTTTTCTCTCAAAGCTTTGAATCATCATTTTGCATTTATCATTAGCTCGGGTAGAAAAGCTAGTGTGGTTGCTTCCTTAGGTTCTTCCTTTTGAAGACCTCGTCCCTCTACCACCACAAAATTCCACCTCCTTGAAAGCACTAGATTAGGGACTTAATGATCTTCCTCCACTCCTCAACAAGACTTCAGTCATAGCTTCCTATCATTATTCCAAAATCCCAGCCACTCAAAAGCCTCGTCACAGTCGAACCTCTGCCGGAAGTCTAATTGTGTGGAAGGATCATATCATTTTGGTATCAGAGCCAAAAGTGCTATCAAGGGTAAGTGTTGTTATAACACCTTGTGGAAGGAATGATCCTTCTCCTTCTCCAAGTTGTTATAATCAACAATTTAAAATCGGAAAAGGTTTAAGAAATCGGTTCTATAGCCGGATTTTCTTCCCTTTGATTCCGATAAATTCTTTTGTATTAATTTTGTTCATATTCTTCATTTTTAATTCTTGTTCTTAATTTTGCTCATTATTTTTTTCTTGTTCATAATTTTTTTTTTAAATTTTTTATTGTCCTTATTCTTGTGCATAAGTTTATTTTCTTTGTTGCTGAAATTCATTAAAAAAAAAAAATTGAAATTTGAATTTGTGATAAGATTGTTATCTTTATCTTGCTATCCATCTAGATAATTCTAAAACTTGAATCTTGCATGTGTCACTAGAAAAAAAAAAAAATTCAAATTCAAATTTTGAAATTTGAAACTTTGAAAAAAAAAAAAATTGCCTTGAAATTTGTAATTATTTAATTGCTTATTTATTTGTGCATTTTTTTTTTCTCTCATCCACACTTTAGAAAAAAAAAAAAAGATAATCTTTAAAAAGGGAAAATTCTTTGGTTTTAAGTCACCTAGTATAACTAAAGTTGAATTTGGTGATTTCTTTCCAAAAGTTAGTAACAATTTGAGATTATTTGTTATCGTACCTAGTCTGTGATCGTGTAACTACCATAAAACTCCCTAATTGTGGTACTGTCTTACTTGAATCAAACTTTTGAGTAATTTCTTTGTATTTCTATTAACTTTTTCTTTGGTTTTTGTATAACTTGTTTAAGCCACCTATGATAGGGTAGGGTTGCACTTGGAAAAAGTGTCTCCTCACAAAAGTGTAAAGCCCAAAGGCTAAGAGATAAAAAAAAAAAAAAAAACACAGAAGCACTCAAATAAATTTCGTGCAAAAAGTGTAACGGCCAAAGGCTAAGAAAAGAGCATATAAGCACTTAAACAAATTTGGTGCGGCTCAAATTTTAAAAAGGAGTTCTTGTGCAAAGTAAAAGAAAACCCTTAGGTGAAAGTGTAAGCTTGCTTATACTCTAACCAAAGGAGAAGTTTTCCGGAGTACCTAAGAGGTTGTTCAAAGGTTTTTCAACATTAGGCGCCATATTAGAAAAGAGATAATAATGGGAAATGACAAGGGTCATAGAGTCTTGGTATTATAACTCATTTTTCTCCTAACTTTGCAGATTGATAACCAAGCAACCAAGGAAGTACAAAGAGGCTTAAAGCCAACGGTTTTTCCTCAAAAATAGGTCATAAAAATCGGAACACTAAGCACTCACGGAAGCACAAGCATTCATAAGTGTTGATTTTCATTACCTTTATTCTTCACCTATTTCTTTTATCTCTACCTTACCTTAATCTAAAATTCTTTGTGTATATCTCTGAGTAATTGGAAATTTTGTGAATATATATATATTTTATACTTAAGATTTTCGTGAACTAACCCTCAAAGGGAGAATCATTCTTCTACCCCAGTTTCTCTGTCTTAGATGGCCAATTTTGATAATAAAGAAGATCCGGAATTGTACATCCCTCCCAAAACTGAGCATGAAAAGATGCTTAGGTATATCCTAACAGATAAGGTGAGGGATTACGAGAAGAGGTTTGCTGAGCTGCAAGCCGAGATTGAACTTCTGAGGATGGAAAGGGATCACGAACGGATGGCAAACAGAGACCGAGACCGAAGAACACGAGATTCAGATGAATCCACCTCCCAAGCAAGGCAATCCTACAAGCCCAAGGTAACCTTCCCGCAGTTCAACGGAAAATTAGACCCTGAGGTCTATATAAATTGGGAGAAACGGATGGATGCCCTGCTCATTGCAAGCAAATACCCGGAGGAAGACTGGGTTACTTTAGCTTCCGCCGAACTCACAGATTATGCACTAACTTGGTGGGACCATGAGGCCTACCTCCGGCGAAGGAATCATGAAGCGGCCGTGGAGACCTGGCAGGACATGAAGCGTCACATGAGAAAAAGGTATATTCCTCCGCACTATTATCGTACAATGCTTGGATCTCTTAACACTTTAGTGCAAGGTACCAAGAGTGTGGCAGACTTCTACCAAGAATTAGAGTACTTGGCCATTCGCAGCGGCATCGAGGAGGATCCCGAGATGATGATGTCCCGGTTCCTTAACGGTTTGAAGCCGAACATAGCCAAGGTAGTGGAGTTACAACACTACGTGGACATAGACGAGCTTGTACACAAAGCCATCCTTGTGGAAGCAAGGGAGTCCAGTGCAAATCGGTCCATGTCCTCAACATGGCGGAGTTCTACAAGGTATCAAGCTTCGACCCCCGCCAAAAGTACAGGCGCAACAAGTGGGTCCAAAGGTTCCACGAAGGTAATCTCTAACCCTATTTTCTCTCAATCTTCCACTAACACACCTAAACCTGTTGTTTCACAAGGTTCTAGTAATAGTGCTACTAACCGGCCTTTTCCAAGGCAAGTTACATGTTTTAAATGTTTAGGAAAAGGCCACATCCAGTCGCAATGCCCAAATCAACGAACCATGATAGCACTAGACGATGGAACCATCGTGGAGAAGGAAGAGGCAGAAGGGGCTAGACTCGAAGACGAGGACGATTTTAAAGACATGCCACCCCTGATGGAAGAGGAAGACTATGCGGCCTGTGATGGTGCAGACGGTGCCTGCTTCGTATCTTTGCAAGTTCCCGAGCTTTCTTCGCAAGATACAACCGGCTTGGGCACCGAGAAGACGCTGAAGGCACACGCCAAGCCCATAGACGAAACTGAGCAAAGGAGCAACATTTTTCATACAAAAGGACTAGTGGGTAAGGCTGTATGTTTAATAATTATAGATAGCGGTAGTTGGACTAACTTGGTTTCTGAGTATACAGTCAACAATCTTAGCCTAGCAACCCAACCACACCCCAAGCCTTACAAGCTTCAATGGCTTAGTAACGGAGGAGAGATCCGAGTTGACCGCCAATGCAAAGTGGGTTTTACGATCGGAAAGTACAAGGACTACGCAACCTGCGATGTCGTCCCGATGGATGCGGCCCACATGATCTTAGGTAGACCGTGGGAGTTTGACCGAAGAACAACCCACGACGGACTCTCAAATAGGTATTTCTTCACATTCAATAATTCCAAGATCATTTTGAATCCTTTGTCTCGTGCGCAGGTTGCTCAAGCAAACAAAGAAATGCATGAGGCTCGATTAAGGAGGCAAAAAGGCAAGGAAAAAGAGAATGTGACCCCCCGTGAAGAATCAGACGAGTTAAAGGAGTTTAAGAGAAAGATTGATTCTTCCAAGCTCAAGACCCCGCAAGCCAAACTTGAGATCAAGTCAAAAGGCCAAAGTCTCTTTGCATCCGCCCGAGATGTCGAACGAGCCATTAGTGGTAAGAAAAGTCTAATTCTTCTTCAATACGTTGAAAGAACTTTAGGGACTAACCCCACTACTAATGATTTGCCTATGAGTGTTCAAAGTCTCCTAGACGAGTTTGCAGATGTGTTCCCTGAGGAGCTGCCAAAGGGACTACCCCCTATTCGAGGAATTGAACACCAACTTGACTTCATCCCCGGTTCAGTCATCCCCAACCGACCCGCTTATCGAGCCAATCCTGAGGAGACGAAGGAACTACAAAAGCAGGTTGAGGAGCTGCTTGAAAGGGGGCATGTTCGAGAAAGTCTAAGCCCATGTGCTGTACCAGTCATCTTAGTACCTAAGAAGGACGGAACGTTAAGGATGTGTGTGGACTGCCGCGCCGTCAACAAGATAACCATAAGGTACCGTCATCCTATCCCTCGCTTAGATGACATGTTAGATGAATTGCATGGTGCCATGATTTTCTCAAAGATAGATTTAAAAAGTGGATATCATCAGATTAGGATAAAAGAAGGAGACGAATGGAAAACCGCTTTTAAAACTAAATTTGGTCTTTATGAGTGGTTAGTTATGCCTTTTGGATTGACAAATGCTCCTAGTACTTTCATGCGTTTAATGAACCATGTTTTAAGAAAGTATATAGGAAAATTTGTTGTCGTCTATTTTGATGATATACTTGTGTTTAGTAGCAGTTTAGAATTGCATATTTCCCATTTGAGACAAGTGCTACTAACCCTTCGCGAGGCTCAGCTATATGCTAACCTCAAGAAGTGCACCTTTTGTGTACCCGAGGTTGTATTTCTTGGTTTTGTTGTAGGTGCACAAGGTGTAAAGGTGGAAGAAGCAAAGGTGAAGGCTATACTCGAGTGGCCAGCACCTACCAATGCCTCTGAAGTGAGGTCCTTCCACGGCTTAGCAAGTTTCTATCGCCGTTTCATCCGAGATTTTTTCCACCAAAGCTGCCCCGTTGAATGAGTTGGTGAAGAAGGATATGAAGTTCGAGTGGGGCGCAAAACAGCAAGAGGCATTTGATCTACTTAAGAGGGAGTTGACTTCTTCCCCTACTTTAGCTTTACCCAACTTTGATGAAATGTTTGAACTTGAATGTGATGCTTCGGGTGTTGGGGTAGGGGCGGTGTTGACGCAAAACAAACGTCCTATTGCTTATTTCAGTGAGAAGTTGAATGGTGCATGCTTAAATTATTCTACCTATGACAAAGAATTATATGCTGTAGTTAGGGCTCTTGAAAATTGGCAACACTATCTTTTGCCTAAAGAGTTTGTTATACATACTGATCATGAGTCCTTAAAGTATTTAAAGTCACAAAATAGGTTGAACAAAAGGCATGCTAAGTGGGTTTCTTTTATTGAGACTTTTCCCTATGTGTTGAAATATAAAAAGGGAAAAGAAAATGTTATTGCTGATGCTTTGTCTCGTAGATACTCACTGTTGACTTCTCTTCATACTAGGTTGTTAGGATTTGAACATATTAAAGGTCTGTATGCTAATGATCCTGACTTCTCTAATCTTTTTGTGGCTTGTGACTTAGGAGCTTTTCAAAAATTTTACAAAGCTGACGGCTTCTTGTTCAAAGAAAATAGGTTGTGCATACCCCAGAGTTCCCTGCGAGAGCTGTTGATTCGTGAGGCCCATGGAGGAGGATTGATGGGTCATTTTGGAGTGGCCAAAACCCTTGATGTGCTGCAAGAACATTTCTATTGGCCAAACATGAAGAGAGACGTAGGGAGAATTTGTGGAAGGTGCATCGTTTGTAAAAAGGCCAAGTCCAAAGTTCAGCCCAACGGGTTACTCATGCCTTTGCCCGTCCCAACATCACCTTGGGTTGATTTATCTATGGATTTTATCCTAGGCCTCCCAAGGTCCCAGAGAGGTAATGACTCTATTTTTGTAGTGGTTGACAGATTTTCTAAGATGAGTCATTTTATTCCTTGCAGCAAAACAGATGATGCTAAGCAAGTGGCCAGATTGTTCTTCAATGAGGTGGTCAGACTACATGGCATCCCCCGAAGCATAGTGAGTGATCGGGATGTCAAATTCCTTAGTTATTTTTGGAAGACTCTGTGGGGGAAGCTGGGCACCAAGTTGATGTTCTCCACCACCAACCATCCACAGACTGATGGCCAAACTGAGGTAACTAATCGCACTCTTGGTTCTTTACTTAGAGTTTTGATTAGTAAAAATTTAACAAGGTGGGAGGAGACCCTTCCTTTTTGTGAGTTTGCTTATAACAGGTCGACACACTCAGCAACAAACTATTCTCCCTTTGAGATAGTCTATGGTTTTCAGCCTTTGACCCCGATGGACCTATCACCATTGCCAATCAAAGAGGTCACAAGTCTAGATGGTGAAAAGAGGGCAAAAATGGTGCAAGAGATCCATGAGCAGGCCAGACTCAACATCCTCAAACATCAAGACCACACTTCGAGGATGAGGAACAAAGGAAGGCGCAAGGTAGTTTTTGAGCCCGGAGACTGGGTGTGGTTGCATCTCAGAAAGGAGCGTTTCCCACAAGCTCGCAAGACCAAGCTGCACCCAAAGGGAGATGGGCCATTCCAAGTGGTCAAGAAGGTCAATGACAACGCCTATGAGTTAGACCTTCGAGGAGAACTAGGTGTCCACGGCACCTTCAATGTAGCAGACTTGGCACCTTTTGAGTTTGACGATGAGTTGGAATCGAGGCCGATTCCTTTTCAAGAAGGGGGGGATGTTATGAGCCCAAGGTCACCGAGCCTAAATCCGCCACCAAGTCAAAGAGACCCTTTAGTAGAGATAGATGGGGTTTTGACAAGAGCAAGGAGGAGAAAGGCTACTCAAGCCCTCAATGCCTTAACCCAGGAATTCCTAACTCAAGAGCTTGTCCTTCTAGACAAGTACCCGATCAAGGAGGTTACGGTATTGAGTATTTGCCCCTAAGTCTTTCCTATTTTATTTTGTTTTTTTTTGGAATTAATTAATTTAATTTAATTATTTATAAACAAATAATCTATGTTATTTTCTAAGTGGCTGAATTTTCTTGTATTGTGGCCTTGAATTATTCAGGCCTTGTACTAATATTTATTTAGCCTTGTTAGCATTGGAGCAGCCCACATGTGTGCAGATTTGACTAAGCAAAGTGGGTGGGGA
Source organism: Knoxia roxburghii (assembly GCA_030378225.1). Taxonomy (NCBI): domain Eukaryota; kingdom Viridiplantae; phylum Streptophyta; class Magnoliopsida; order Gentianales; family Rubiaceae; genus Knoxia; species Knoxia roxburghii. The sequence continues at coordinate 25,612,174 of CM059420.1, read as the reverse complement.
AGCCCACAAATTAAAGCACAAATTGGACAGCACCTTATTAATTATTCGGGCTGATTATTTATTGGAGCAGGCCATATTGGATTTCACCAAACTCATGGGCTAGCCCAACCTCTATTTTGGAGCTCTAAAATTCAGATAGCACAAAAGCAAACCTAGGACACGGCCTACTTAGTTGATTGGGTTCAGCAAATTAAACTCCATTTTCAGCCCCATATAAGACAGAAACATTTGGAGGAGTTTTGAGCAAAATAGGAGGCAGCCCAAATGAATTATGGATCAAATTAATTTCGGGAGACTTTGGAAGCAGTTCAGTTTTATCAAGATTGGTCCAACATAAGCCAATTAATAAGTCTAGAGATTGAAATTGGATGCGGGCCACCTTTTTGGAACATTGGATTTCACCAATTTTCAGCACAGAAAATACTTCAGTCATGGCAGCATAACTCGGTCAAAGTTAGCAGCAGCATAACTCGGTCAAGAATTAGATGAAGTCATACTCCAGATTTTTAAAGCGGGATTTGCTGGATTAGATAGCCAAAAATCTGGAAAGATAGGTTAAATAATATCTCAAAAAAAAATATATTTAATTTTGAGAGTTGAAAAAGTCTAGAATTTAAGTGTAACTAGACTAGGGTTTTTAGGGTATTTTTGTAATTGTAATGTCTTTCCTTCTCCTATAAATAGAGAAGGAATTCAGCCATTTTAATTCATGATTTGAATAGCCAAGAACAAGTTTTCTCTCAAAGCTTTGAATCATCATTTTGCATTTATCATTAGCTCGGGTAGAAAAGCTAGTGTGGTTGCTTCCTTAGGTTCTTCCTTTTGAAGACCTCGTCCCTCTACCACCACAAAATTCCACCTCCTTGAAAGCACTAGATTAGGGACTTAATGATCTTCCTCCACTCCTCAACAAGACTTCAGTCATAGCTTCCTATCATTATTCCAAAATCCCAGCCACTCAAAAGCCTCGTCACAGTCGAACCTCTGCCGGAAGTCTAATTGTGTGGAAGGATCATATCAGTTGTTGGGTTTGAAAATTAGAGGGGTTGGGAATAGTAATTTCAAAACTACCATTTTATGATTCAAAGGTGATAGGTTTCATCCTATTGTTGTTGGGTCTATTTTGGTTTGGGTTGTTTTTGCTTGGAAGATTTCAAGACATCTTTCAATATAGTGTGATTCAAAGGTGTTGAGTTCATTAATACTCAATATTGTTGAATCCACTTGAGCTAGTTGTTTTGCTCAAAAGATCAATCGAGGATGATTCTACAATTCACGTGAATTCGTACCATGGATTCACATCAAAATCGTTTGTAGAAATCGTTTGAGAAAGCTTAATAAAAACCAGGTTTGTTTTATTTTATCATAACTCTTAGATAAGAGATAATAAACATTTCTAAGAGTCGTATGGCCATTTTAATTGTTTTATCTTATTACAACTCTTAGAAAAGAGATCATGAACATTTGTACGACTTATATTGCCATTTTAATTGTTTTATATTATTACAACTCTTAGATAAGAGATCATGAACATTTCTAAGAGTTGTATGGCCATTTTATTTGAGTTTCCTTATTAAAACTCCTAGATAAGTGATAATGAACATTTCTAAGAGTTGTATGCCCGTTTTATTTGTTTTATCTTATCAGAACTCTTAGGTAAGAGAAAATAAACATTTCCAATGGTTGTATGGCCATTTTAATTGGTTTATCTTATTACAACTCTTACAAATGAACATATTCATGAGCATTTGTAAGAGTTGTACGGCCATTTTATTTGTTTTATCTTATTACAACTCGTAGATAAGATATCATAAACATTTATAAGAGTTGTATGGCCATTTTATTTGAGTTCCCTTATTACAACTCTTAGATAAGAGATAATGAACATTTCTAATAATTGTATGACCATATTATTTGAATTCCCTTATTACAACTCTTAGATAAGAGATAACGAACATTTCTAAGAGTTGTATGGCTATTTTTATTATTTTATCTTATTACAACTCTTTGAAAAGAGTTCATAAAACATTTCTAAGAGCTATATGGCCATTTATTTGCTTTATCTTATGACAACACTTAGATAAGAGATAATGAACATTTCTATGCATTGTAAGGCCATTTTTTTGTTTTATCTTATTACAACTCTTAGATAAGAGATCATGAACATTTCTGAGAGTTGTATGGTCATTTTATTTGAGTTTCATTATTACAACTCTTAGATTAGAGATAATGAATATTTCTATGAGTTGTATGGCCGTTTTATTTGCTATAAGGCAATTTTAATTGTTTTATATTATTACAACTCTTAGATAAGAGATGAAGAACAGTTCTAAGAGTTGTAAGGCTATTTTTTGGTTTTATCTTTTTACAACGCTTAGATAAGAGATAATTAACATCTCTAAGAGTAGTATGACCGTTTTATTTGTTTTATCTTATGACAACTCTTAGATAAGAGATAATAAACATTTCTAAGAGTCGTATGGCTATTTTAATTGTTTTATCTTATTACAACTCTTAGAAAAGAGATCATGAACATTTGTACGACTTATATTGCCATTTTAATTGTTTTATATTATTACAACTCTTATATAAGAGATCATGAACATTTCTAAAAGTTGTATGGCCATTTTATTTGAGTTTCCTTATTAAAACTCCTAGATAAGTGATAATGAACATTTCTAAGAGTTGTATGCCCGTTTTATTTGTTTTATCTTATCACAACTCTTAGATAAGAGATAATAAACATTTCTAAGAGTCGTATGGCCATTTTAATTGTTTTATCTTATTACAACTCTTAGAAAAGAGATCATGAACATTTGTACGACTTATATTGCAATTTTAATTGTTTTATATTATTACAACTCTTAGATAAGAGATCATGAACATTTCTAAGAGTTGTATGGCCATTTTATTTGAGTTTCCTTATTAAAACTCCTAGATAAGTGATAATGAACATTTCTAAGAGTTGTATGCCCGTTTTATTTGTTTTATCTTATCAGAACTTTTAGGTAAGAGAAAATAAACATTTCCAATGGTTGTATGGCCATTTTAATTGTTTTATCTTATTACAACTCTTAGAAAATAGATAATGAACATTTTCAAGAATTATATGGCCATTTTAATTGTTTTATCTTGTTACAACTATTACATAAGAGATAATGAGCATTTGTAAGAGTTGTACGGCCATTTTATTTGTTTTATCTTATTACAACTCGTAAATAAGATATCATAAACATTTCTAAGAGTTGTATGACCATTTTATTTGAGTTCCCTTATTACAACTCTTAGATAAGAGATAATGAACATTTCTAATAATTATATGACCATATTATTTGAATTCCCTTATTACAACTCTTAGATAAGAGATAAAGAACATTTCTAAGAGTTGTATGGCCATTTTTATTATTTTATCTTATTACAACTCTTTGAAAAGAGTTCATAAAACATTTCTAAGAGCTATATGGCCATTTTAATTGCTTTATCTTATGACAACACTTAGATAAGAGATAATGAACATTTCTATGCATTGTAAGGCCATTTTTTTGTTTTATCTTATTGCAACTCTTAGATAAGAGATCATGAACATTTCTGAGAGTTGTATGGTCATTTTATTTGAGTTCCATTATTACAACTCTTAGATAAGAGATAATGAATATTTTTATGAGTTGTATGGCCGTTTTATTTGCTATAAGGCAATTTTAATTGTTTTATATTATTACAACTCTTAGATAAGAGATGAAGAACAGTTCTAATAGTTGTAAGGCTATGTTTTTGGTTTTATCTTTTTACAACTCTTAGATAAGAGATAATTAACATCTCTAAGAGTTGTATGGCCGTTTTATTTGTTTTATCTTATGACAACTCTTAGGTAAGAGATAATAAACATTTCTAAGAGTTGTATGGCCATTTTAATTGTTTTATTTTATTACAACTCTTAGAAAAGAGATCATGAACATTTGTATGACTTATATTGCCATTTTAATTGTTTTATATTATTACAACTCTTAGATAAGAGATCATGAATATTTCTAAGAGTTGTATGGCCATTTTATTTGAGTTTCCTTATTAAAACTCCTAGATAGGAGATAATGAACATTTCTAAGTGTTGTATGGCTATTTTACTCGTTTTAACTTATTACAACTCTTAGGTTATCATAAACATTTCTAAGTGTTGTTTGGCGATTATAATTGTTTTATCTCATTACAACTCTTAGATAAGAAATAATAAACATTTCTAAGAATTGGGTGGCAGTTTTATTTGTTTTATTTTATCACAATTCTTAGGCAAGAGATAATGAACATTTATAAGAGTTGTAAGGCCATTTTATTCGAGTTCCTTTATTACAACTCTTAGATAAGAGATAATGAACATTTCTAAGAGTTGTATCGCCATTTTATTTGTTTTATCTTATCAGAACTCTTAGGTAAAAGAAAATAAACATTTTCAAGGGTTGTATGGCCATTTTACTTGTTTTATCTTATTACCACTCTTAGAAAATAAATAATGAACATTTCTAAGAATTATATGGCCATTTTAATTGTTTATCTTGTGACAACTATTAGATAAGAGATAATGAGCATTTCTAAGAGTTGTAAGTCCATTGTGTTTGTTTTATCTTATTACAATTCTTAGATAAGATATCATAAACATTTCTAAGAGTTGTATGGCCATTTTATCTTCTCACAACCCTTAGGTGATAATGAACATTTCTAAGAGTTGTATGGACATTTTAATTGTTTTATCTTATTACAACTCTTAGAAAAGAGATCATGAACATTTATAAGAGTTATATTGCCATTTTAATTGTTTTATATAATTACAATTCTTAGATAAGAGATCATGAATATTTCTTAGAGTTGTAAGTCCATTTGGTTTGTTTTATCTTGTTAAAACTCTTAGATAAGAGATGAAGAACAGTTCTAAGAGTTGTAAGGCTATTTTTTTGTTTTATCTTATTACAACTCTTAGATAGGAGATAATGAACATTTCTTAGAGTTGTAAGTCATTTTGTTTGTTTTATCTTTTTAAAACTCTTAGATAAGAGATCATGAACATTTCTAAGAGTTGTATGGCCATTTTATTTGAGTTTCCTTATTAAAACTCCTAGATAAGAGATAATGAATATTTCTAAGTGTTGTATGGCTATTTTACGTGTTTTAACATATTACAACTCTTAGGTAAGAGATCATAAACATTTCTAAGTGTTGTTTGGCGATTATAATTGTTTTATCTCATTACAACTCTTAGATAAGAGATAATGAACATTTCTAAGAATTGGGTGGCAGTTTTATTTGTTTTATTTTATCACAATTCTTAGGCAAAAGATAATGAACATTTATAAGAGTTGTAAGGCCATTTTATTTGAGTTCCCTTATTACAACCCTTAGATAAGAGATAATGAACATTTCAAAGAGTTGTATGACCGTTTTATTAGTTTTATCTTCTCACAACTCATAGGTAAGAGATAATGAACATTTCTAAGAGTTGTATGGACATTTTAATTGTTTTATCTTATTACAACTCTTAGAAAAGAGATCATGAACATTTGTAAGACTTATATTGCCATTTTAATTGTTTTATATTATTACAACTCTTAGATAAGAGATCATGAACATTTCTAAGAGTTGTATGGCCATTTTATTTGAGTTTCCTTATTAAAACTCCTAGATAAGAGATAATGAACATTTCTAAGAGTTGTATGCCCGTTTTATTTGTTTTATCTTATCAGAACTCTTAGGTAAGAGAAAATAAACATTTCCAAGGGTTGTATGGCCATTTTAATTGTTTTATCTTATTACAACTCTTAGAAAATAGATAATGAACATTTTTAAGAATTATATGGCCATTTTAATTGTTTTATCTTGTTACAACTATTACATAAGAGATAATGAGCATTTGTAAGAGTTGTACGGCCATTTTGTTTATTTTATCTTATTACAACTCTTAGATTATCATAAACATTTCTAAGAGTTGTATGGCCATTTTATTTGAGTTCCCTTATTACAACTCTTACATAATAGATAATGAACATTTCTAAGAGTTGTATGCCCGTTTTATTTGTTTTTTCTTATCAGAATTATTGGGTAAGAGAAAATAAATATTTCCCAGGGTTGTATGGTCATTTTAATTGTTTTATCTTATTACAACTCTTAGAAAATAGATAATGAACATTTCTAAGAATTATATGGCCATTTTAATTGTTTTATCTTGTTACAACTATTAGATAAGAGATAATGAGCATTTGTAAGAGTTGTACGGTGATTTTGTTTGTTTTATCTTATTACAACCCTTAGATAAGATATCATAAACATTTCTAAGAGTTGTATGGTCATTTCATTTTAGTTCCCTTATTACAACTCACTCGCTCAGATATCATCAATTTCAAGGAAAACAAAACAAGCCCGGGCTAAATAAAAAATCTCACTTTCGTGCAATGCATTCCAGAATCGAAAACTTACGACAAAGCTCAGGCTCAAATTCATTTTCCCCTGAACTGATCTAGGCTTATACTTATTTAATTTGTTAACCAGCGTTCAAAAATTAAATATTTAGTTAAAGCAGAAAGTCTAAAGATTGTACCTTTGAAGCGAGGTCCTCAGCAAAAAGAAATCCAAAACTTTGGGCAAGCGAAATCCACAAGAAATCCGAAGAATAACTCCAAATCGACTCTGAACTAGTGTGGGCTAGTATCTACAGAGTAGCCCAAAGAAAAACGAAGAAATCCCAAGGAAACCCACTTCGAAAAATGCGATCAGAATAAACAGATCGCTGCCCAGAACTGATCTGCGTTAGGATTGTCGGCCATCCTCACTCGGTCAACTCTTAATTCCGGTCACGATCTGGACGACAACCATAGCGGATCACCAACCTAAGAAGAAATCTACGCAGAGGATTGCTAGATCAAGCACCCCAGAATGTTAGAAGTCGCCGAAAAACTGAACGCCGAGAAGAACCACACGGCGGCGAAGAGAAATTCGGTGTCGCCGGAAATCTTGTTGGACGAGATTTTCGTTTGGTTCTTCGAAGATCGATGATGGTTCTTCGATCATCGGGAAATCTAGATCACCGGGAGAGATCGAACGAGATGAACGGTGTTCATCGATGACGCCGTGAAATTTTTTCTTTCTCGCCGGGAATCGCAAACTCATCGGGGAAGACGACCAGGAGCGGCGGCAGCGGCTGAAACCCTAGTGGGTGAAATTATAGAAATGCCCCCGCGTAAGCCCAAACCGGAATCTACCATATTTTAATGTTTTAAAATTTATAAATTGGCCCCAGCAGTTTTGTTTCCCTTAAACCTTAAGCCCAGAACTTTTGTTAATTACAAAATCGACCCAAACTTTTCAGGAAATTTTTTTCCTGATTTTTAATTTTTGTAAGATTTTAAATTTTAATTTTGGAATAAAATCAAATCTTATCAAATTTTAGTTTTAAAATATTAAAATTAGACTTTAAGATTTTAAAATATCTTAAATTAATTATCTTAATAAGATTAGGATAATTAGATCATAAATAGAATAATTAATTTGATTAAGTTTATTCTTTATTTATGCATTTAAATATGGTATGATTTATTTAAATGGTTTAAATATTTGCATACATATTTTGGTATGTTCATGCATCATTTATCATAAATGATTGAACAAGAAAAAGGAAAGATTGGTTAAAATTGATTATGACACAATCAATTTTAATTGTATAGAATATTTTGGAAATATTCAATTACACAATCTTTTAAATTAATTGGCTTAATTAAAACGGGCTTGTATGAGCATATGCATTTATGTGTTTTAAAGCATGAATTGGGATTATTAATGTTTTAAAAGTTGGGGCCTGCGAGCCATTTGAATTTGGGCCTGCGTGCCTATTAAAATGATTATGTAATAGTTAGGCCCAAGAGGAGTTTCCAAGAGGAGTCCATAGTGGAGCCCAGGAACGGGAGGCCAACAATGAAGGCCCGAACATGAAGTCTTGTTACTTTAAGAGGCCCTGTAATAGACTAGAGCCCAATTCTTTTCATTTTATTTATTTGATATGCAAATGAATGTTAAAAATGAAAATGCATGTTAAGCCGATCAAACTAAAATCCCAAAAACCCGAGTTGTTTTTGCTTCCATACTTGGGGGCCAGCCAGAGCGTGGAACGTCTGTGAACGTCTGTGGACTTGTCAGATAATAGGTGCCCAACTTTATCACTACATTTAATGAGTGGAAAAACTGTTTGGATATTAGATGCTCAACTTTATCACTACCACTTGTTATGGAAAAACTGTGTGGGTATCAATTGATGTGCTGCCTTGAGGGATGGTTTGACTTGGGAAAATTAATCCTAGCTTGACCCGATAAGTTGACTAGGGATTAATTTTGCAAAGGTAGGATGGTGTCAAACATTTGGAATGTTCATCCTATCATCGAAAAGTTGCATGGTATGCAATTGGAAAGCGTTAGATTACATGGAATGTAATTTGAACGTTGCCTATCAAAAGAGCCCGATCCCTACGATACTTGCCAAAGCAAGGCTGGGGTTAACTCTGTGTGGATTTTCGGCCCACAATCTAGCACTAACAAAAAATTGTTTGGGATTTCAATTTTCGCTATTGTGGAAAACATTTTTTCAAAACTCATTCTAATATTTTGCATTTATTCTTTGTAGAAATGGCATCATCTAGCACTAATGTTGTTTCAAACTTCACTCTAAGAAGTATCTTGGATAAAGACAAATTGGTTGGACCAAACTTCTTAGACTGGGAAAGAAACTTGAGAATAGTTCTCAAGCAAGAAAGGAAGCTACATGTCTTAGAGACCGCTTTACCTGAACCACCACAAAATACTTTGGCAACTGTTCAACGAGCCTGGGATAAGCTGAAAAGCGACTCCGATGATGTGACTTGCTTAATGCTCGCGTCTATGACGGGCGAGCTTCAAAAGTAATTCATAAATTCGGAAGCTTTCCATATTTTTGAGTCACTAACGGAGATGTTCCGCGAACAAGCCCGTAACGAAAGGTTCATTACGATAAAAGCTTTAATTTTGTGCAAGATGGTGAAGGGTTTGTCAGTTAGCACGCATTTGATCAAGATGAAAGGGTACATGTCTCTTCTGCAAACAGAAGGGTCATTGGAAGAGAGACTGCAAAAATTTTCTCGAAAGCAATCCTTTAGCTTCAGGTATCTTTGTTATAGAAATTATTCTTTCTATGTCCACCTCATGGGTATTAGATACTGGTTGTGGGGCTCACATTTGTACTAATGTGCAGGGACTCAGAAATAGAAGGATAACAAAGAAAGGTGAAGTAGATCTCCGAGTGGGCAACGGGGCAAGAGTTGCTGCTGTTGAAGTTGGAGATTATACTTTATCTTTACATTCTAGTTTAAATATCGAACTTGAAAATTGTTATTATGTACCTGCTTTGAGCAGAAATATTATTTTAGTTTCTGGTTCGGATAATAAAGGTTTTCGATTTATTATTGAGAATAATTCGTTCTCTTTATATCGAAATGATATTTTATACGGAGTTGCAAATATGTGTAACGGTCTGTATGTCTTGGATTTAACCCAAGAAAAACCAGTCTATAACATAGAAAAGAAAGCTAAATCAACTAAAAATGATTTAAGTCCAACATACCTTTGGCATTGTCGATTAGGCCATGCAAATGAAAAGCGAGTTCAAAAGCTTCACAAGGATGGAGTGCTTGGGTCATTTGATTTTGAATCATATGATACCTGTGAACCTTGCTTGCAAGGCAAAATGACAAATAGTCCTTTCAACAAGAAAGGGGATAGAACAAGTGAGCTATTGGATCTAACACATACGGATGTATGTGGACCAATGAGCACACAAGCCAGAGGTGGATTTGAATACTTCGTGACTTTTACTGATGACTATAGTAGATATGGGTATGTCTACTTAATGAGGTACAAAAGTGAAATTTTTGAAAAGTTCAAAGAGTTTAAAAACGAAGGAGAGAATCAGTTGGATAGAAGGATTAAGACTATTCGCTCTGATCAGGGAGGTGAATACCTTAGTGATGAGTTAGATGGCTATCTAAAACAGTGTGGAATTGTTTCACAGCTGACTCCACCGGGAACACCTCAATGGAATGGTGTATCGAAAGGAGAAATCGGACCTTATTAGGTATGATTCGATCAATGATGGGCCAAGGGACTCTCCCTACATCCTTTTTGGGTTATGCTCTCCTTTCTGCTACTTACTTATTGAATCGTATTCCATCTAAGGCAGTAGATAAGACTCCATATGAGATATAGATGTGTTGGAAGCCCTATATGTCCTATCTGCGAGTTTGGGGTTGTCAAGCTCATGTAAAGCATTTACAAAGTAATAAGCTTGAACCCAAAACTGACAAATGCCTATTTGTGGGATATCTTAAGGAAACCAAAGGATATCAATTCTACAATCCAACTGAGAACAAAGTGTTCGTTGCTCGAGGAGCTACTTTCTTAGAGAAACAATTTCTGTACAAGAAAGACAGTGGGAGTAGAATAGAACTCAGAGAAGTTCAAGAACCACAAGAGAATATAGAACGATCTACAGAAACTCAGATGGAAATTGGCATGGAAACTCATGAAGATGAGCAACCTGAGCCAACAACACAAGAACCTAGAAGATCAGGTAGATCTCGTCACCAACCCGAGAGATACGGATTTCTCATGACTGACGATCAAGATTTGATCTTGGTGAACTCTAATGAGCCCGCGAACTACAAACAGGTTTTAGAAAGTCCGGATTCAGATAAATGGCTACAAGCCATGAAATCTGAAATGCAATCCATGAGGGACAATAAAGTGTGGACTTTGATTGACCCTCCTGTTTCAGGCAAAGGTTGTCGATTGCAAGTGGATTTTCAAGTTAAAACCTGGCGAGATCTTTAAGGCACGACTAGTGGCTAAAGGTTTCAGACAGACTCATGGTATAGACTATGATGAAACCTTCTCCCCTGTCGTGATGCTCAAGTCCATTAGGACAATGCTTGCCATAACAGCATATTTTGACTATGAGGTATGACAGATGGATGTTAAGACGGCTTTCTTGAATGGAAACCTACTCGAGGATGTTTATATGAAACAACCCAAGGGATACATCAATCAAAAGCATCCTAATCGAGTATGTAAGCTTCAGAGGTCCATCTATGGACTAAAGCAAGCATCTCAAAGTTGGAATCTTCGTTTTGATGAGGAAGTAAAAGGTTACGGATTCATCAAGAACGAAGATGAGCCTTGTGTTTACAAGAAAGTTAGTGGGAGCAAGATTGTTTTCCTTGTCCTATATGTGGATGACATCCTGCTCATAGGAAATGACATTCTCTTGATGAAAGACATCAAACAATGGTTGGGGAGTGTATTTTCTATGAAAGACTTGGGAGAAGCCGAAATGATACTAGGTATCAAGATCTATACAGATAGGTCTAAAAGGCTTCTAGGACTAAGTCAAGAAGGGTATATAGACAAGATATTGAAGAGGTTCAATATGTCTAATTCTAAGAATGGTATGGTACCATTCAGACATGGCCTCCTCTTAAAGAAGAACCAATGTCATTCTAATAAAAAGGAGAGCGATGCGATGAGCAGAGTCCCATATGCTTCGGCAATAGGATCTATCATGTATGCTGTGTTATGTACCCACCCGTATGTCGCACATGCACTGAGCATGACTATTAAATACCAACAAGATCTAGGAATGGATCATTGGACTGAAGTCAAGGCAATTCTGAAGTACTTACGAAGGACAAAAGGATTAATGCTAGTGTATGGAGGACAAGAACAGCTCGTCGTACAAGGTTATACCGATGCTGCTTTCCAGATTGATCAAAACGACATGAAGTCACAATCAGGCTATGTTTTTAGCCTGAATGGTGGTGTGGTGAGTTGGAAAAGCTCGAAGCAAGATACCACAGCCGACTCTACAACAGAATCTGAGTATATTGCTGCATCAGATGCTGCAAAGGAAGCTGTTTGGTTGAGGAAGTTTGTGTCAGACATCGGAGTGATACCGAGTATCCAAGATCTGATAGACCTCTTCTGTGATAATAACGGGGCCATCGCACAAGCAAAGGAGCCCCGGTCACACCAGAAGACTAAACACATACTCAGACGTTATCACCTCATTCGAGAGATCGTCGATCGAGGAGATGTTAAAGTATGCAAAATAGGGTCAGACGATAATATAGCAGATCCTCTCACAAAAGCTTGGTCTTAAACAGTTCAGGACATAGCCCTTCAACGGGCAAGTGGGAGATTTTTGGTGTATGTGCCCTAATGAGGGCTATTTATGTAAATAAACTTTGAGGGTTATTTATGTAAATAAGATATATGTCGTTTGTTTGATAATTTATCAAATGAGTTAATTTCATGATAATTATATTCTTGTGCATATTTAATTTCATGAAATCGATCCACCAAAAGAAACAATCCATGGACTGATTATATCATGAGTGATTCTTTTGAGTAGTACTGGTACGAGGATCCTTAGACCAGAAATCACTACATGGTCTTAGGTGAATTGTAGTGTGCTTTGACATACGTCTAACGAGGCCGTAACAGATTGCCAAGTACGGGTATGATTGCGTACACTATGATTCACGCTAAGATATGTAGGTGAAGTGATAGGACTACAAATCTCTCTTAAGCGAGAGATGATATCTTGGCCACTTGATAGTGAACTGAAAAAGTGCATGGCCATGCCCAATGAATGATAAGCATTATCATCTGCTTGATGGATTCAGTGTCACTAAGAGATCAAGTAAATGTTTAGCTATATAAGGATGATGGTTCCATGCCTTATTGATGGGAATCAAGCTAGTTCGTGTGTGGACGAAAAGGTCATCAACTCAAGTGAAGCTCAGAAAGCTAAGGCCCAGCAAGACAAATCCATTCCACCAAGTCCAATTCAAGATATAGTTGGGCCTCTCACAAGGCTAAGGAAGCAAAAGATGGAAGAGGCTTTGTCCAAGTTAGCTACAAAATCATTAGAAGAAGCTCAGTCCAACTACACCTCATTCAAGCCCAAGCTCTATAATCTTGTGGGAGTCTTGGACCAAGCTTCTAGCTAATGATTTATGGGCTGCGCTCCACACTCTTTCACAGCCCAAATGGAGTGCAACAAAACACAAGTGCTGATTCTTATGTTCTACCCAACCCGAGAGCAAGTTTTGGGTGCAAGTCCAATTCCATTAGATGTTTTTTCGGCCCATATCAGTTCAGAATACTCAAGGAACATTCTAGGATGTTTCCACACGTTTTTGGGGTCAATTAGAAGCATTGGATCAGCCTTGGTGGTCAAATTCATGAAGACTAGTTAATGAAGACTTTCCAAGTTCTCTAGGTGCATGAATCTTCACTTAAAGCCTTCAAAGCTCTTCATTTCGGTTCCAAGACTCAAGAAAGCAACTTTTCAGAATTCCAACATCATTGGAACATGTTCTCTTTTATGTGAAAAGGTGCAATGCTTCACATATCAAGAATTGAAGTTGGAAAGCCACCCGGGAAACCAAATGGTCACTAGTTTTCATCAAAAATAATTCTAAGTCTTTTATTTTCAATTTAACTTAATAATTTCATGGCTTTTGAATAGGAATCAGATTATTATTAGTATTTTAAGAGTCATAAGTCAATAAGTCAAGTTAGGGACTAGTTTTGCAAAACATTATAAGTCTAAGACTTTAGTTTGTAAATTACTATTATCATGTAAGGTTCTCATTTTTGTTATAAAAGGAGCTAACTATTATTCAATAAGAAGATTTTGGAGAGTTATAAACTTGTTAAGGAGTTTCCTTAAGTACTAGTCTTGAACTAGATTGGGTTTTGTAAGTTTTCCTTACATAACTAACAGCTTATCATTCAAATCTTCTTCTATTTGAATGTGGCGCTTTTAACTCTTCTTTCTATTTCATTGTAATTCAAAGGTGTTAGATTTGATACATCTATCATTGTTGGGTTCACTAGATTAGATTGGGGGTTGGGATCATCACTTAATATTTTGTTGTGATTCAAAGGTTTTTGGTTTCTATACCATTGATTGTTGAATTTAACATTAGAAAGGTATTGTTCTCGGAAGAATTCTTTCATTCTTCGAGGATTGCTTGTTTGACGATTTATTGGAGGTGTTCTTCTCATTGCCAATATTCTCTAAACAAGAGGTCTTAGGGTTTGTAAGAAAGTTCAACAAGAAAACGATCTAAATTTGTTGAATCTATAATCGGATTCACATCAGGTGGTATCAGAGCACAGCTTTCTTGTTGTTCATATCTTTATAAACTAAAAAAAAAAAAAAAAAAAGGGTTTGGTTCTTTGTTTCACAATCAAGTCTTCTTCTATTTTATTTTGTTCTTTTCTAAGCTTTGTTTCTTTTCATACTTTAAAAGTGCCTTTTTTTCTTCTATTTCTTTGTGGTTGTAAATTTGTGTTGAGGAACTTCCAAAGTTCAATTGGGGTTTGATTCTTGCACTAAGGAAAGAGTGGAAAAAAAACACGAGTGCAACTTGTCCCTACTAAATCAGCCTTAAACACGAGTGAAAATTTTCTTTTCATTTGGGTTGAGACATAATAGGGAAAAGGGGAAAAGGGGTGTGAGGTATTTATAACTATTATTTGTTGTTTATCTTTTAATGGCAGATTCAACCGGTGAAACACCTGAACAAAAGGCATGGAGGGAACACACCACAAGACGACTTGATCAAATCCTTGAAAGGGTCATCACCCGGATGGACCAACTAGAACTTGCTTTTCAACAAAGAGAAGAGAGGCAGCTAGGAAGTCAACATGATGATGAGGAGGATGATAGGAGATCTGAGGAGACCTTAATACGAAGAGATAGAAATGATGAGGAATCAAATGTTTCACCAGTGAGGGCACGAAGGGGAAACCATAGAAGGGGACAAGACAACAATCTCATGGGACTTAAAATCAAAATCCCTGAATTTCATGGAAAAAGTGATCCCGAGGCATACTTGGAGTGGGAAACAAAAGTGGAGAAGATCTTTTCTATTCATGATTACTCTGAAGAAAAGAAGGTAAAAATTGCTTCTCTTGAGTTTCAATCTTATGCTCTAACATGGTGGGACAAGTTGTTATCTACTAGGAGAAGAAATCGGGAGAGGCCAATTGAGACTTGGGATGATATGAAGTCAATCATGAGGAAACGCTTTCTTCCTCCACATTTCTATAGGGATTTGTATAACAAATTGCAAGGAATCTCTCAAGGCTCAAAAACTGTGGCTGAATATTATCAAGAGATGGAAGTTGCAATGACAAGAGCCAACATCGAAGAAGATGAAGAGGCTACCATGGCTCGGTTTTTAGGTGGTCTTAAGAGAGAAATTGCTGATGTGGTTGAGTTGCAAAATTACATGGATTTGGAGGAAATGGTTCATGTAGCCGAAAAGGTAGAAAGGCAGCAAAAGAGAAGATATGGTTCGAACAAGTTTCCTTCTAAGAACCATTCATGGAACAAGAAAGATGATGACAAGAAAGATTCAAAGAAGTTTGAGCCAAAGAAATCTTTCTCCAAAGGTGACACTAGTAAACCTTCTACTTCTTCTACTTCCAAACTAACATGTTTTCGTTGTTTGGGAAAAGGACATATTGCTTCTCAATGTCCAAATCAGAAAACCATGATGTTACTTGAAGATGGCACAATTCTTAGCCAAAGTGAGGGCGAAGATGATGAAAAGGACATTGAAGAAGTTGGAGAACAAATGGCTGAAGATAGTAGTGAGGAGGTGCTAGTCACAATCAGGACTTTGAATACACAAATTGGTGAACTGGATGATCAACGCAACAATATCTTCCACACTCGTTGTAGAGTTCAAGATAAGGTTTGTTTGTTAATCATTGATAGCGGTAGTTGTACTAATGTTGCAAGTTCTCTTCTTGTAGAAAAGCTGGGACTACCTGTTATCAAGCATCCTAGTCCTTATAGGTTGCAATGGTTGAATGATCATGGAGAAGTAAGGGTCAATCGCCAAGTGAAAGTCCCTTTTTCAATTGGCAAATATGAAGATGAAATTCTTTGTGATGTGGTTCCAATGGACGCTGGACACATCTTGTTGGGAAGACCTTGGGAGTACGATCATGATGCCAAGCATTTTGGAAAGACAAATCAGTATCAAATTGTTCACAAAAAGAAGTCTTACACTCTTGTACCTTTGACACCTCAACAGGTTCATAGAGAGCAAGTGAAAATGAGAGAAAAAAGGCATCAAGAGAAAAGTGAGAAAAAAAAGCCAAAAGAGTGTGAATCTTCACTTAAAGCCTTCAAAGCTCTTCATTTCGGTTCCAAGACTCAAGAAAGCAACTTTTCAGAATTCCAACATCATTGGAACATGTTCTCTTTTATGTGAAAAGGTGCAATGCTTCACATATCAAGAATTGAAGTTGGAAAGCCACCCGGGAAACCAAATGGTCACTAGTTTTCATCAAAAATAATTCTAAGTCTTTTATTTTCATTTTAGCTTAATAAATTCGTGGCTTTTGAATAGGAATCAGATTATAATTAGTATTTTAAGAGTCATAAGTCAATAAGTCAAGTTAGGGACTAGTTTTGCAAAACATTATAATTCTAAGACTTTAGTTTGTAAATTACTATTATCATGTAAGGTTCTCCTTTTTGTTATAAAAGGAGCTAAGTATTATTCAATAAGAAGATTTTTGGAGAGTTATAAACTTGTTAAGGAGTTTCCTTAAGTACTAGTCTTGAACTAGATTGGGTTTTGTAAGTTTTCCTTACATAACTAACAGCTTATCATTCAAATCTTCTTCCATTTGAATGTGGCGCTTTTAACTCTTCTTTCTATTCCATTGTAATTCAAAGGTGTTAGATTTGATACATCTATCATTGTTGGGTTCACTAGATTAGATTGGGGGTTGGGATCATCACTTAATATTTTGTTGTGATTCAAAGGTTTTTGGTTTCTATACCATTGATTGTTGAATTTAACATTAGAAAGGTATTGTTCTCGGAAGAATTCTTTCATTCTTCGAGGATTGCTTGTTTGACGATTTATTGGAGGTGTTCTTCTCATTGCCAATATTCTCTAAACAAGAGGTCTTAGGGTTTGTGAGAAAGTTCAACAAGAAAACGATCTAAATTTGTTGAATCTATAATCGGATTCACATCAGAAAGGTTGTGTTGAATCACCATTCGACCCTCCCTTCTCAATTGGGTAGTCATTATGTCTTGCTAGAGACCACTAATGACTTATGGATTAATCGATGAGATTGAGTTATCCATTGCCAATTTGGAATGGGCCTACAGGATCGCACTAAGAAAGTTCGATGATGCAGAATAAGTATTCTTGCCTACAATAAGTATAATTGTTATACTTAAATAAAGAAGATTTAATTAAATGGTTTAATTAAATATTATTGAAAAGTTCTGTGGTATTAATTAATAGTTAATTAATTACCTAGGAATAATTGGGATGGACTGATAAATCAAGGGACATAATTGCAATTGAAGTTCTTGAACCATCAGCCTGATCCATGGGTCATGGGTTGATCCATGGGCTTGGTGTATAACCCAAATCATTAAGGTATTATTTAATACTGATTTGGAATCAGTAAATATTATTTAAATACTGATGTGGAATCAGTAAAATAATATTAGGTAATAATACTGATTTGGAATATGACTAAAATCAGTTAAGTAATAATTGGATGATTACAATACTGATTTTGGAAATTTGATCTCTACAAATATCCTAGGGATATTATTGTAGAAAGATGATGATTTTGAATTAGAAAAATCAGATCAGACAGAAAATACACAATATTCCAAAATTCTCTCTGTAGGCAAGATCGGCTAGCACCAGATCTGCGTAGGCTTTCGTGCTTGAGAGTAGAGAGTCCTTCAAAGAAGGATTTTGGTGGTGACAAACGTAACCAGAGCAGAGGGCTTGGACCAACATCAAACAAGGATCCAGGTGCGGCATCCGACTACGCTACGAGGGTAAGCTTTAGAAGCTTTAAACGTAGGATTAATTAAACACTAAATTGGAATAGGCATGAATCCGCTGCGTAAATTTTTGAAAATCATGCCTCCGATCCCAACACTTAGGAGTGTGTCCACAATTCCAGATGCATGAGTACAGGAAGACACACCACAAGAGAATGCATACACTATCACAGATGATGCTCTTGCACAGGCTGCGCCTCGTCATAGTGGGAAGGTTGTCAGACAGCCCAAGAGGTACATGGGTTTGGGTGAGTCTTCGGACTTTATCCCCGGTGCTCATGAACCAGACCCAGTTAGCTACAATAAGGCTCTCCAGGATAAAGATGCAAATTCTTGGCAGAGAGTGATGATTGCTGAGATGGGTTCTATGGACTCAAATCAGGTCTGGGAGCTGGTAGACCTTCCTGATGGGTTTCGGCCTATTGGGTGCAAACGGGTCTACAAGCAAAAGAGAGTATCAGACGGGAGGGTTGAGACCTTCAAGGCTAGGCTTGTGGTGAAGGGGTATACTCAGAAAGAGGGTATCGATTATGAGAAGACCTTTTCCCCAGTAGCTATGCTTAAGTCGATCCAGATTCTCTTGGCCATAGCTGCTCATATGGACTATGAGATTTGGAAGATGGACGTCAAGACAGCTTTCCTTAATGGAATGCAGCAACCAGAGGGTTTCATTGTTCAGGGCCAAGACCACAAGGTATGCCGGCTTAGGAGGTCCATTTATAGACTAAAGTAAGCATCCAGATCTTGGAACATCCGTTTTGATAAGGTTATCCAGTCCTATGGATTCACTCAGTGTCCGGATGAGCAGTGTGTTTATCGCAGGAGTGATGGTGATACGGTGGTGTTTCTCGTACTTTACAGGCATGGTTTTTGATGAGTTCCAAGGAAGTAATGCTAAAATGTCAAAGATGATGATGGCGAAGGCATGACCGAACCACCCTCAACTCCAAATAATTCTGCACATATCATTCCACCAAATCCACTTGAAGGGATGACGGGCCCAATGACTCGTTTGAAAAAGAAAAGGATGCAAGAAGCCTTGAGCATTTTGATTCTTGAAGTCTGTTCAAAAGAGGATCCAACGGCTACCTCAAATCATGCTAAATATTACAACATTTTGCAAGTCTTGGATCTTGATCCAAATGGTGTGGGAAGTACTTTTTTATGCAGCTTCCAGAAGTGAACATTTCCTCCGACATGCCCATGTCGCCTGAGAAAGGTTGGGCAGAATAGAACTTTTCTTCTGACATGCCCATGTCGCCTGAGAAAGGTTGGGCAGAATAGAACTTTTCTTCTGACATGCCCATGTCGCCTGAGAAAGGTTGGGCAGAATATAACTTTTCCTCTGACATGCCCATGTCGCCTGAAGAAGGTTGAACGTCGCATTTATAAGCTGAATTTATGGAAGAAATTCAACAGCATTTGGGTGATATTTTCAAGTTGTTTTCTGCATTTTTTTTAGTATTTCGAATATTAGAATTAAGTGCAAGAGTCTTCTAGGTCAAAGAGCTTTTCTAGGTCAAAGAGCTTTTCTTGGTCAAAGAGAAGTGTTAATGCTAGTCTTGACTAGAAGATTTAGAATTGCTCCTTTAATCCTTTTGTAATTTCCAACCTCGGTCCCTCTTGAAACTCTATAAATAGGGGCCTTGGTTAACTATTAGAATTCAAGATTTGATGTTATAAACTTTAAGGAATTTTCCTTTCTTTGCTAGTTTCTTAGTGAGCTAGTTTTAGTCTTGCAAGTATGCTTGCAAAACTTATTTGGCTTATCAACTAAAACTCTTCCTTTTAGTTGTGGCGCCTTCTACTCTTCTTTTCTAATTCATTTCATAATCCAAAGGTGTTAGGTTATCCTAGTGTTGTTGGGTTTGAAAATTAGAGGGGTTGGGAATAGTAATTTCAAAACTACCATTTTATGATTCAAAGGTGATAGGTTTCATCCTATTGTTGTTGGGTCTATTTTGGATTGGGTTGTTT
The DNA here is from genome assembly GCA_030378225.1 of Knoxia roxburghii. Lineage (NCBI taxonomy): Eukaryota > Viridiplantae > Streptophyta > Magnoliopsida > Gentianales > Rubiaceae > Knoxia > Knoxia roxburghii. Next base: position 25,592,229 of record CM059420.1, on the reverse strand, counting down.
TTGCTTGGAAGATTTCAAGACATCTTTCAATATAGTGTGATTCAAAGGTGTTGAGTTCATTAATACTCAATATTGTTGAATCCACTTGAGCTAGTTGTTTTGCTCAAAAGATCAATCGAGGACGATTCTACAATTCACGTGAATTCGTACCTTGGATTCACATCAGTTTTACAGGCAACAGTAAGAAGGTGTTGTCAGACGTAAAGGCATGGTTTTACAGGCAATTTGATATGAAGGATTTGGGAGAGGCTGGACATATCCTTGGGATCAAGATTATTCGAGATCGTAGGAGACGTTCTCTGACACTCTCCTAGGCATCCTACATAGACACGATTCTGGCCCATTGTAACATGCAGAACTCCAAGAAGGGTTCATTACCTTTCAGGCATGGGGTGCATTTGTCTAAGGAGCGGTGTCCCAAGACTGCTAAGGAGATAGATGCCATACAGGCGGGTACCCTATGCTTCTGCAGTTGGTAGCCTCATGTATGCTATGTTATGTACGAGGTCTTATATTTGCTTTGCCATTGACATGGTTAGCAGATATCAGAGTAATCCTGGGAAGGCTCACTGGGAGGCAGTAAAATTCATTCTCAAGTACTTGCGTGGGGCGAGAGATTATGTCCTAGTTTATATAGAGCACAGGAGCTTGTACCGTTGGGTTAAACAGATTCGGACTTTCAAGGTGATTTGGACAAGAGTAAGTCTACCTCTGGGTTTGTGTTTACTCTAGGAGGTGGAGCCATAGTATGGCGGAGTGTCAAGCAGAAATGTGTGGCGGACTCCACCATGGAGGCTGAGTACATTGCCGCATCAGAGGCAACGAAAGATGGTGTATGGCTTTGGAGCTTCCTGATGGTCTTAGATGTGGTTCCTGAGTTGCCTAGGTCTGTCACAGTTTACTGTGATAACAATGGTGCAGTTGCTAACTCGATGGAACCACGAGCACATAAAGTGAGTAAACACATAGAGCGCAAGTACCAACTGATACGAGAGATCGTAAAGAGGAGAGGCGTGATCGTGGCCAAGATAGCATCAGATGACAACCTTGCAGATCTTTTCACAAAGCCATTAACCTCAAAGGTCTTTGAGAGACATGTGGAGGGCATGGGAGTCAGATTCTTGAATGAGCCATATGAGTGAGCTTAAAGGTGTTATGTAGATTTCATTATGACAGCAGTATAATAGCGGGTTGGATAGTTTTTGTACTTTTTGGCATAGCTTTGAGTATTAGTGGGAGATTGTAAGTTTTGAATAATGAAAAGCTATGGCTTGTATAAAAAACTAATATCCACAGATGACATATCATTTTGTTTCAGTATTAAATTGTTCCATTATATCATAGAACTAGATAACGGGGTGTGGAAAGACACAGTAGATACCATTATTGGTTAAAGTATTGATATATAAAAAGTATGCTCATAACTGAAATGGTCTGAACATACTATCTGTATAGGTTATCGTGTGGTTTGGAAATTAGTTTATCTAAACTAATTAAATCACAAGGATATGCCCGGGGCATATTGAGCATGACCAGTTTGGATAAAATTGACTTCTACTGATCGGCGTCGTCAATTCGGTCCTGGTATTCAGTCTCTCAATCCCGAGATTGGGACGGGCATGAGAGTTGGATATCATATGCTTTGATTTGCCAAAGAGTGCGGTCAATTGAGGCCTATACCTCGGTAGGTTGGGTATGCGGTGTTTAGCTTCTTACTTGCCGTTGCTAATCGGAGGAATCCATGTACCGGTTCACCGGGTTGATGGTGCTCCTGAGATGAGCTCATAAGTTTTATTATACTAAACACGGTCGATGGAATTTATGTCTGGTGTAATAAAAAGGTCGAGTGGTACTAATCTCGGATACCAAGATGTCGATAAATTAGTTTGTCAGTAAATTGATAAACCGACGAGCACTAGATCTTTAATGTGGGGACATAGAAGAAAAATAGTGGCGCGATGTAAAGTCATTTTTTACCGGTAGTTCCATAGTTAGTCCGATAGTGGTACGACTAATTATATATTTGACTAATCGACAAAGAGCATTAATTAATCCTAAAGGTTTAATTAATATTTAATTGACAAAGTGGATTAAGAAATTAATTCAATATGAATTAATTAATCCTAAGGGTTTGATTAAATTAAATTAACAAAGTGGGTTAAGAAATTAATTAAAATGGGTCGATTGGAGTTGATTAGTCTAGGAAAGACTAAGCGGTCAGCGAAAGTCAAATTAAAAGGCCCAACTCAAAAGCCCACTAGGTCTCCTTAAGAGCTCCCTATAAATAGAAAGCTTAAGGCCAAAGAAACTTAAGAAAATCTTGCAAGACAACTTTGTTTTCCTTGATGAGAAAGTTCTAGAGAGAGACTCTTCTTCCTTCTTGGGTTTCTTTCAAAAACGAACTTGGAATATCACTTCTTGTTTTAGATTAAGTTCAAAGATCAAACTTTTAGATAGCCCATCGATTTTTGAGTTTTCCCACTGCTGGATTTCATTTCTTTTCGCCAGATTCTTCACATTTTTGGCCGAAATTCTGGCCCCTTTTTTTTTGGTGTTGGCCGGATTTTTAGTTCTTTACTTGGGAAGTTTGGCAGCTGCTTCTAATCACTCCGGGGTGCTTGATCCAGCTGGGTTTATTATGTTGATCTCTCCCTTGGGTAGGTGATCCACAATCCCAGTTCTCCAGATCGTGACCGGAGTTGAATTGGGTTCGATTTTATTAGCGAGAAAAGTAGTAGGCAGCAGTTTTTTGGGTTAAAGGTTTGATCTTTTGAGCAGATTTAATCTATTTGAGGGATTTTCATTGTGGGTTTTCATGGGCTTTGATAGCACATCCCGTTAGATTATTGCCCACGCAATATTCAGGATTTCTTGGAGTTATCTTTCGGATTTCGGTGGTAATCGCAAGCAAAGATTTGGTTTTTCTTATTGCGTTGGACTTCGCTTCAAAGGTATAACCTTTAATCCTTTCGCTTTTTATTAAAGGTTTAATCTTTGTGCGTTAGATGTCAATTTAACAAATTAAATAAGTATAAGCCTAGATCCGTTCATGGGAAAATGAATTTGAGCCTGACCTTTGTCGAAAGCTTCCGATTTTGGAATACATTGCACGAAAGTGAGGTTTTCGATTTAGCCTGGGCTTGTTCTATTTTCCTTCATCTGGCGCTCATGAACCAGACCCAGTTAGCTACAATGACGCTCTCCAAGATAAAGATGCAGATTCTTGGCAGAGAGCGATGATTGCTGAGATGGGTTCTATGGACTCAAATCAGGTCTGGGAGCTGGTAGACCTTCCTGATGGGTTTTGACCTATTGGGTGCAAATGAGTCTACAAGCGAAAGAGAGGATCTGATGGGAGGGTTGAGACCTTCAAGGCTAGACTTGTGGTAAAGGGGTATACTCAGAAAGAATGTATCGATTATGAGGAGGCCTTTTCCCCGGTAGCTATGCTTAAGTCGGTCCGGATTCTCTTGGCCATAGCTGCTCATATGGAATATGAGATTTGGCAGATGGATGTCAATACAGCTTTCCTTAATGGAAGTCTTGAGGAGACCATCTTTATGCAGTAACCAGAGGGTTTCATTGTTCACGGCCAAGAGCACAAGGTATGCAGGCTTAGGAGGTCCATTTATGGACTTAAGCAAGCATCCAGATCTTGGAACATCCGTTTTGATGAGGTTTCCAGTCCTATGGATTCACTCAGTGTCCGGATCAGCAGTGTGTTTATCGCAGGCGTGATGGTGATACGGTTGTGTTCCTCGTACTTTATGTAGATGACATCCTTCTGATTGGCAACAGTAAGAAGGTGTTGTCAGACATAAAAGCATGGTTGTCCAAGAAATTTGAAATGAAGGATTTGGGAGAGGCTGGACATATCCTTAGGATCAAGATTATTCAATATTGTAGGAGACGTTCTCTGACACTCTCCCAGGCATCCTACATAGACACAATTCTTGCCCGTTTTAACATGCAGAACTCCAAGAAGGGTTCACTACCTTTCAGGCATGGGGTGCATTTGTCTAAGGAGCGGTGTCCTAAGACTGCTGAGGAGATAGATGCCATGCAGGCAAATAACATTAATTAAAATTAATGGAACAGGGGGTTGGGTTTGAGTTTGAGGATCGATTGGGAGTGCGAGGGGGTTGATTATTCCTTGAACAGTTCTTTGAAAAGATATTCATCTACCTGATTGACAAGCTATAAGAAGACAATTCGCGGTTCATATAATAGTTATTAGTTACCCTATGCTTCTGCAGTGGGTAGCCTCATGTATGTTATGTTATGTACGAGTCCTGATATTTGCTTTGTCGTTGGCATGGTTAGCAGATATCAGAGTAACCCTGGGAAAGCTCACTGGGAGGCAGTAAAATTCATTCTCAAGTACTTGCGCAGGACGAGAGATTATGTCCTAGTTTATAGAGCACAGGAGCTTGTACCATTGGGTTACAAAGATTCAGACTTTCAAGGTGATATGGACAAGAGTAAGTCTACCTCTGGGTTTGTGTTTAATTTAGGTGGTGGAACCATAGTATGGCGGAGTGTCAAGCAGAAATGCGTGGCGGACTTCACCATGGAGGCTGAGTACATTGCCGCATCAGAGGCAGCAAAAGAGGCTGTTGAAGGAAAACAGAACAAGCCCGGGCTAAATCGAAAACCTCACTTTTGTGCAATACATTCCAGAATCGGAAGTTTTCGACAAAGCTCGGGCTCAAAATCATTTTCCCATGAACGGATCTAGGCTTATACTTATTTAATTTATTAAAATGACATCTAACGCACAAAGATTACACCTTTAATTAAAAGCGAAAGGATTAAAGGTTGTACATTTGAAGCGAAGTCCAACGCAATAAGAAAAATCCAATCTTTATAAGCGAATACCACCGAAATCCAATAGATGACTCCAAGAAACTTTGAATATTGCGTGGGAAATAATCTATCGAAGTGAACTCGCAAAGCCCACGAAAACCCACAAGAAAAATCACTCGAAAAAGATAACAAGTGGTCCAAAAAACTGCTTGAAGCTCAGCCGCTAAAACCCATCGCAAGCTGCCCTTTACCGGCAGCAAGAACTGGACATTCGATGATCTAAGTGCTTAACCAGGCTACGATCTGCACCACCACTACCGTGGATCACCAAGACAAGCAAGAGATCAACACGGCAACAGCAGGATCAGCACGTCGGATTGACACCCAGAACCACCGGAAATATAATGCAGCGGTCGAACACAAAGAAAGACTGTGCGGCAGTTTTTTAAAACAAAAATTCAGCAGCCAAACTTTACGAAGTTTATACCTTTGGACCTTATCTAATTCGAGAAGTGCGATATCAAGTTCAACTTCGAGAAGAAGAAGATCTCTCTCTAGAACTTTCTCACTCTAAAAAGCAAGACTTGTCGTGCAAGATTTTTCTTAATGTTTCTTTGGCCTCAAGTTTTCTATTCATAGAGAGCTCTAATGGAGACATAGTGGGCTTTTGAGTTGGGCTTTTTTATTTGACTTTCGTTGACCATTTAGTCTTTCCCGACTAATCAACTCCAATCGACCCATTCGAATTAATTTCTTAACCCACTTCGTTAATTTAATTTTTGATCAAACGAATTAATTTCTTAATCCAGTTTGTCAATTAAATATTAATTAAACCTTTAGGATTAATTAATTCACCTTGTCAATTAGTCAAATGCATAATTAGTCGTACCACATCGGACTAACTATGGAACTACAGCTCAAAAATGACTTTACATCGCGCCACTATATTTTCTTCTATCTCCCCACATTAAAGATTTAGCGCTCGTCGATTTATCAATTTACTGACAAACTAATTCACCGACTTCTTGATATCCGAGATTAGTACCACTCGTCCTTTTATTATACCGGACATGAAGTCCACCGGCCGGGTTTAGTATAATAGACCTTACGAGCTCATCCCGAGAGCACCATCAACCCGGCGAACCGGTACGTGGATTTCTCCGACTAGCAACGGCACGTAAGAAGCTAAACACTGCATACCCAACCTACCGAGGTATAGGCCTCAATTGACTGCACTCTTTGGCAAATCAAAGCGTACGATATCCAACTCTCACGCCCGTCCCAATCTCGGGATTGAGAGACTGAATACTAGGATCGAATTAACTACGCCGATTAGTATAAGTCAATTCTATCCAAACTGGTCGTGCTCAATATGCCCCGGGCATATTCGCATGATTTAAACTAGTTTAGATAAACTAATTTCCAAATCACACGATAACCTATACCGATAGTATGTTTAGACTATCTCAGTTACGAGCATACTTTTTATATATCAATACTTTAACCAATAACGGTAGACTGTGTCTTTCACACACCCGGTTATCTAGTTCTATGATATAATGGAACAATTTAATACTGAAACAAAATGATGTGTCATCTGTGGATATTATTTTTTTGATACAAGCCATAGCTTTTCTGTATTCAAAACTAACAGCTGTATGGCTCCGGAGCTTCCTATTGGACTTAGATGTGGTTCCTGAGTTGCCTAGGTCTATCACAGTTTACTATGATAGCAATGGTGCAGTTGCTAACTCGAGGGAACCACAAGCCCATAAAGCGAGTAAACACATAGAGCGCAAGTACCACCTGATACGAGAGATCGTAAAGAGGGGAGACGTGATCATGGCAAAGATAGCATCAGTTGACAACCTTGCAGATCCTTTCACAAAGCCATTGACCCCAAAGGTCTTTGAGAGACATGTGAAGGGCATGGGAGTCAGATTCTTGAGGGAGCCATGTGAGTAAGCTTAAAGGTGTTCTGTAGATTTCATTATGACAGACGTGTAATAGCGGGTTTGACAGTTTTTGTACTTCTTAGCATAGCTTTGAGTATTAGTGGGAAGATTGTTAGTTTTGAATATAGAAAAGCTGTGGCTTGTTTCAAAAACTAATATCCACAGATGACATATCATTTTGTTTCAGTATTAAATTGTTCCATTCTATCATAGAACTAGATAACAGGGTGTGAAAAGACATAGTAGATACCGTTATTGGTTAAAGTATTTATATATAAAAAGTATGCTCGTAACTGAGATAGTCTGAACATACTATCGGTATATGTTATCATGTGGTTTGGAAATTAGTTTATCTAAACTAATTAAATCACACGGATATGCCCGGCGCATATTGAGCACGACCAGTTTGGATAGAATTGACTTATACTGATCGACGTAGTCAATTTGGTCCTAGTATTCAGTCTCTCAATCCCGAGATTGGGATGGGCGTGAGAGTTGGATATCGTATGCTTTAATTTGCCAAAGAGTGCGGTCAATTGAGGCCTATACCTCGGTAGGTTGGGTGTGCGGTGTTTAACTTCTTACGTGTCGTTGCTAGTCGAAGGAATCCACGTACCGGTTCATCGGGTTGATGGTGCTCCCTAGAAGAGCTCGTAAGGTTTATTATACTAAACCTGGACGGTGGACTTTATGTCCGGTATAATATGAAGGTCGAGTGGTACTAATCTCGGATACCAAGAAGTCGGTAAACTAGTTTGTCAGTAAATTGATAAACCGATGAGCACTAGATCTTTAATGTGGGGAGATAGAAGAAAATATAGTGGCACGATGTAAAGTTATTTTTAAGCGGTAGTTCTATAGTTAGTCCGATAGTGGTACGACTAATTATGTATTTGACTAATCGACAAAGTGAATTAATTAATCCTAAAGGTTTAATTAATATTTAATTGACGAAGTGGATTAAAAAATTAATTCTAATGAAGAAACTGTTTCATTATAGATAGAGAATACACACTCAAAAACTTATACTCCTAAAAGATTAAAATGGAATGAAATAACAATACCAGAAGAATTTCAAGTTGAGAATCAGCAATCTAGTAGAAATATTGAACGAAGAGAAGTTTCACAAATAATAGAAGAAGGGGATGGTACAGTCTTAGTTCGATTTAATTCATTTCGATATAATAATTCTAGCACAGGAGACACTTCTTTTCAATCTCATCATAGATCCACATCTAGTATAGAGGATTTCACAAATGCTTTTACAAAGATTCAAGTTTATCATAAAAATCCAATTCCAGAAATAAATTTTTATCACTCTCCACGTTTGTCACCCCACAGCCTCTCAGATGCAAGGAGATATTAATGTTATTACTAAAGTCACTACCGTAAATTTTGATCAATTAATAGCGAATTTAGAGGATAATGAGTATTTAGAACAAAGAAATTGGTATCACAATTTAGACTCTCAATTTCAGGATCGATTACAAAGAGAATGGATAATGGATGTCAAAAAGCATAATACTCCGTTTAATTTTTATACATGATTAGAATATTATTTTACTAAAATGGATCTAAAAAATGTATATACTTTATCTCACATTATTGTACAGACTAATTTAGCTAAGAAATGGAAATTAGGGGATGGAACAATGGTAGCACAGACTTATCCTCCTTTAAATACATTAAAGATAGATACAGCTCATGGTGAATTAACTGCATCTCCATTTAAGACTGGCAAAGATAATGATGAATCTGTTAGGATGGAAGACATAAAAAAATTACATATGCAACATAATTATTCAAATGTCGTATTGCATCATATAACCAAACAATTAGATTCTTTATCAGTAGATGTTAAATCTTTACCTAGACATAGTAAAAAATTTCCTGATAGTTATTCTTTTCCTCATTTTCAACCTAATGTATTAATTAAAGAAAGAGATAAAATCAAATTACCTTCTACTGGGTTGCAGACACCTTTAATGGAGAAGATATCACAAACATTAGAAAAATTGAATTCCAATCTTGCTCCTGGTCCTTCAAAAATAAATGTGATCAATAAAGAATTAGATCAAGAATTAGATTATGAAGGCTATTATTGTAGTATGATTCTGATAATAAACTAATCCACCAGATAAATGATATAGAAGAAGAAATATTATAAGAACAGCTACATAATATAAATAGGATGCAGAGACAATCTAGATATACAAATAAAACTAATTGGAGAAAGGCTGAAACAATAACTTATTATCCTAGACCAACACCACCAGATATTCAGTATGAAGAAAGGGCAAAATTTAGATCTAACAGTTATGATGGAAATTCCTTGACTAACTGGAATATAGATGGTAAAAGTGAGTATGAAATTTTGAATAATTTACAAGAAATTGGAATGGCAAAAACAACATATAGATTGAAAAATATGTTAGAAAAGAATGCATGTCTTTTAATTATACAGGATTTACTGGACAGTTAAAATACTGGTGGGTAATTATTTAAGTTTTCAAGATAAAATATCTATAATGGATCATATGACTTCAGAAGAGGATGCAGAAGGAAATATCACTAATACAAATGATTCTTGTGATTTTTTTATTTATACAATAGCCATGCATTTTGTTGGAAATCCTAATGAAGCATTAACTTCTTCAAAGATTTTTTTCACTAATTTAAGATGTCCGAGTTTATCTGATTTCAGATGGTATAAGGATATGTTTTTAACTCGTGTATTAAAATAACCGGATAGTAATTCTCCCATATGGAAAGAAAACTTTGTTACAGGATTGCCTAATTTATTTTCTCAGCAGATTATGAAAAATTTACAAAAAGAAATGGGCACAAAATCAATAAATTTTAATGACATAACTTATGGGCAGTTGTTTGCCTTAGTCAAGAAAGAAGCTTTAACTGCATGCCAAGATTTAAAATTTCAAGCTAAATATGGTAGCGAAAAGAGAGAATTAGGTTCATTTTTGTGAAGCATTTGGTATAACTGGAATAAAAGCTCCCTCTAGAGCTTCTAAATAGAAGAAATTTGCCTATAGGAAAAAGAAACCACATAAATATGAATCGCAGAAATGTGAGAATACTAAGAAACATTTAGTAACTTTGCCATATGAAAAGGATTTTAATGAAAGAAGTATACCAACAAAAGCTAGACCCAACAAATGAATTCAAAATTATTAGAAATATGTAAAAAAGAAATTGAATAATTAATAAACAAAGGATTAATTACTTCATATAAATCTCCTTGGAGTTGTGCAGCATTTTATGTTCAAAAGCAAGCTGAAAAAGAAAGGGGAGTCCCCAGATTGGTAATAAATTACAAACCGCTTAATAAAGTTTTACAATGGATTAGATACCCCATTCCTAATAAAAGGGATTTATTAAAAAGGATTTATAATGCAAAAATATTCTCAAAATTTGATATGAAATCAGGATTTTGGCAGATACAAATTGATCCAAATGATAGATATAAAATGGCTTTTTCAATTCCATTTGGTCATTATGAGTGGAATGTTATGCCTTTTGGATTAAAAAACGCCCCTTCAGAATTCCAGAAAATAATGAATGACATATTAAACCCTTATAAATTTTTTTCTATAGTATACATTGATGACGTTTTAATTTTTTCTGAATCAATAGAACAACATTTTAAACATTTAAATATCTTTTTAAGCGTAATCAAGAAAAATGGATTAGTTGTTTCTGCTTAAGAAATTAAATTATTTCAGACAAATATTCGATTTCTGGGTCACAATATATACAAAGGGACACTTATTCCTATACAAAGATCTTTAGAATTTACGAGTAAATTTCTAAATGAATTAAAAGATAAGACTCAATTACAGAGATTCCTAAGATGTTTGAACTATATTTCGGACTTCTTCCAAAAATTAAGGGAATTGTGTGCTCCTTTATATAAAAGATTACAAAAGAATCCACCTGCATGGATAGAAGAACATACTACAATTGTAAAATTATTAAAACAAAGGATAAAACTCTACCACTCAGTACTATCCCACACCCTCAGGCATTTATGATTGTGGAAACAGATGCATCTAATATAGGTTTATGGTGGTATTTTAAAACAAAGGTTGCCATCTGAATCAAAAGATCAATTAGTAAGATATCATTCAGGTTTATGGCTTGGACCTCAAAAGAATTATTCTACAGTTAAAAAAGAAATTTTATCTATTGTTCTTTGCATTTCTAAATTTTAAGATGATTTAATAAACAAAAAGTTTCTTTTAAAAGTGGATTGTAAACATGCCAAGGATGTTTTACCAAAGGATGTAAAGAATTTAGTTTCGAAACAAATATTTACAAGATGGCAGGCAATTTTATCAGTATTTGACTTTTACATTGAACATATCAAAGGAAATTCCAATTCTTTACATGACTTCTTAACCAGAGAATTTTTGACAGGTTCCAAGGATAAGTACCCATCCTACCAAGAATAAGACCCTAACGGTCAAAGACTTCATGAAGAATCAAACAGTTCCATCTACTTATGCCTTCAATGTCTTCAGGTTTTTCCACTTCTGACTTATGTTTAAGCTGCTTCAAATCCCTCAGCAAAATTACAACGATCTCCTATACCAGATTATAGTATTCACTTTCCTTACCCTTCTCGTCATCCATTATCTACATCCAACCCGTAGAATCCAGCTCAGAATACTCAAGCTAAACAACCATTTAATCCAAATCCTCCATGTTTTGCAACCAAACCTAATGTTGAGCATTTAACCCTTACCAGAGATGACGACCCTTTAGAATATCAAGATCTTTTAGGATATGTATTCAATATGTTTCAAGATAAACAATATTGGATCCCTTCTAAACCAAACCAGGATTTACGGTTCTATCAGTACATTTTGGTACACTCAGGATCGATGGATATTCACCATACGATGGATACACCAACAAATTTAGTCATTATGTATTCCAAGGCTGTTATAATGAGAATCTTAAACCGACAAGATTGGATAGATTTAACAGGCTCTGCAGCAGGCAAAGTTCATTTTGGAGCCTCTTATGATCCTCCAGATATTCATATAAGGATTATAAAGAAGCATGGTTTAGAGGATTTCTTTTCAGACCCTTCAATCATTCATGGTTTTACACAATTCATAAAACACTGAGGACCGATTTAAACAGTATTCCTTTACGGTTTTATTAATGGTGGATGTATTATGGAGCCAATGAAGATATTTATCCTCCTGATGCCAAAAGGGCTTGGCAATTATTCAGCGGAAAGCTAGATTCTACTGTCCCAGAATTTGGCAAGATAGTTCAGTTCCACTTCAAGCTGAAGCTTCCATGCATCCTCTGTTGGTATTTTAAATTCACTCAATATTTTCCAAAGCCCATGCCGCTCTCTCTTGTCCACGAATTTAAGATCAAATGGTTTATTTCACTCAAGGTAAATCAGGATACTGTACAGATTTTATTTTGAAGAGCAAAAGTTGATTCAAAAGAATTCAATACTGTTTGGTAAACTTCCAGTACAATCATCAGCTTCTCTCAGTTTTCCAACTCCTGCAAAGAATGAAGTATTAAGCACAGGAACGGGTGAGGTCTGACAACCACAGTCGACTCTATCTTGAAAGCGAAAACTTCAACAGGAGAATGAACTTCTAGAATACCAAGAGTTCTTGGAATTTAAGAAGTTCAAAAAGAAATCTAATAGTTTTAAAGGAGCATCTACCACAGGATCATCTCCTGATCGTATGGATTCCAACTTAGTACTGGAACATTTTGAGTTTTAAAAAATAAAAATAAATAAAAAATAAAAAAGAATTAATTAATCTTTTCCTTTTTGCAGCTGCGGGAATATTGTCCAGATAAGATTGAGGAAAAACTTAAAGAACGAGGATTTCCTATGCCTGATAAAAAGAAGAATTGTACCTTTATTACATGAAGAAATTAAATAGAGAAATTGGTATGAAGCTAGTTGAAAAAGGATTGCAGAATCAACTATCGTATGATAGATTATGAAAGGATGAAGACGAACTTTTTAATAGAACAAGGATTAATTCATTACAGATTAAGGAGGATGGTCAGTTGTCTAAAGTTCAGCTCTGTTTTTACCCAATGTACCCAGATCATACTTTTACATTGGATGAATTTTCGTCAGGTAATAAAGATGAAGATTGCTTGGATGCATATTACTTGGATACGAAATATTGGTTTTCTGATTAAGTTTTAACTGGATACATTCCCCAATATGTTTCAGCTGGATGGCATCTTTGCAAAACATGTTTAAAGATCCATGTGACTAATGAAGACAAGGATACTTTATGTCAGGATCAATATTAAAGAAGGCATCTATTTTCAACTCTGCAATAGTGGAACACGCACTAAGGATACTTTATGTCAGGAATTATATTAAAGAAGACATCTATTTCCAACTCTGCAATAGTGGAACACGCACTAAGGATACTTTATGTCAAGTTCAGCAGCCAAGGATACTTTATGACAATATCCTTTATTATTTTCAACTTTGTAATAGTATTAGTTGGGTTCCATAAATTACAATGAAGATTAGAAGGATAGGCTGAACTTTTCAGAACTTTTTTCGAAGATTACTCTCTATTCTCTAAACACTCTTGTAACTCTAAAAATATTTTGGAATAATACCAGAATTCTAAGGATTATACCTTGGTGTTCATAAGTTATCTTTTACATCAACACGATATCATTCAGCTTTCGGATTTCTTTTATTAAGATGGATTCTGTCTACAAGATTTGTAAGTTTTCATGCTAGTCTATCTATTACTCTATCTACTAATTTCTTCTTTATTCTGTTATCTCCTTTTATTATTATCCTTCTTGTTATCCTGGGTTTATTTTGGTATCATAGCCATATATCCTATACTTCAATAGTTACATCATCATCGTAACTTTGGTGTTTGGTAAGGTGGTAGTAAGCTCATAAGTCCGTTGGTAAGCCTTGTAGTACGGAAAGTGCTCGGTGTTCCTGGTGTAGTTTCCCATTGTTCCCCCTATTATACGATGGTTATGTTAAAATTTTAGTACATCAATATGGCTAACATACTGAGAAAAATCCTGCATAATAATAATAACACTACTAAAAGGATTGTTCAAAGTAAAGAAGAAATTATTCATGGCAATTTCGATGATTGGTCTATTCCAGAAGAGAATATAGAAATGATTTATAAGATAGGATCTTTGGATTTTAAAACTGCTTTCAGTATTAAAACGCATGAAGAAACATTGAATATTCAAGAAAATTTTCATTCTTCATCATTATTATCTTATATCTCCATAAAGAATTATTTGGAAAAAGGATATAGATTTGTTCATTTTGGATTAATTCAAATAGCAATTAAACCTTTATCTCATATCGGTGTTGATACTCCCATTTATGTAGCATTAAGAGATAAGAGATTAAAAAAATATAAAACTTCTTTGTTGGCTTTAATTCAGACTAACATATGTAATGGTCCCATATTTTTTAATTGTGCTCCTAATTTCTCGGTATCATTGACAGATCCATTAGTAATGAATTCTCTTATTTTAGATATTCACATACAAGGAGACGAATTTGAAAAATTAACAGAACAGTTTGTGGTAATGTATAGAATCTATTATAAATTAATGAGTAGTTAGTTGAATCCTAAATTTCGAATGTATCCAACAATTAAAGAAGAAACCATTTTATTACAGATAAAGGATACACACTCAAAAACTTATACTCCTAAAAGATTAAAATGGAATGAAATAACAATACCAGAAGAATTTCAAGTTGAGAATCAGCAATCTAGTAGAAATATTGAACGAAGAGAAGTTTCACAAATAATAGAAGAAGAGGATGGTACAGTCTTAGTTTGATTTAATTCTTTTCGATATAATAATTCTAGCACAGGAGACACTTCTTTTCAATCTCATCAAAGATCCACATCTAGTATAGAGGATTTCACAAATGCTTTTACAAAGACTCAAGTTTATCACAAAAATCCAATTACAGAAATAAATTCTTATCACTCTCCACCTTTGTCACCCACAGCCTCTCAGATGTAAAGAGATATTAATGTTATTACTAAAGTCACCACCGTAAATTTTGATCAATTAATAGCGGATATAGAGGATAATGAGTATTTAGAACAAAGAAATTGGTATCATAATTTAGACTCTCAATTTCAGGATAGATTACAAAGAGAATGGATAATGGATGTCAAAAGGCATAATACTCCGTTTAATTTTTATACATGGTTAGAATATTATTTTACTAAAATGGATCTAAAAAATGTATATACTTTATCTCACATTAATGTACAGACTAATTTAGCTAAGAAATGAAAATTAGGGAATGAAATAATGGTAGCACAGACTTATCCTCCTTTAATAAATACATTAAAGATAGATACAACTCAAGGTGAATTAACTGCATCTCCATTTAAGACTTGCAAAGATAATGATGAATCTGTTAAGATGGAAGACATACAAAAATTATATATGCAGCATAATTATTCAAATGTCATATTGCATCATATAACCAAACAGTTAGATTCTTTATCAGTAGATGTTAAATCTTTAGCTAGACATAGTCAAAAATTTCCTGATAGTTAGTCTTTTCCTCATTTTCAACCTAATGTATTAATTACAGAAAGGGATAAAATCAATTTACCTTCTACTGGGTTGCAGACACCTTTAATGGAGAAGATATCACAAACATTAGAAAAATTGAATTCCAATCTTGCTCTTGGTCCTTCAAAACTAAATGTGATCAATAAAGAATTAGATGAAGAATTAGATTCTGAAGACTATTCTAGTAGTAATGATTCTGATAATGAACTAATCCACCAGATAAATGATACAGACGAAGAAATATTAGAAGAACAGCCATATAATATAAATAGGATGCGGAGACAATCTAGATATACAAATAAAACTAATTGGAGAAAGGCTGAAACAAGAACTTATTATCCTAGACCAACACCACCAGATATATTTAGTATGAAGAAAGGGCAAAATTTAGATCTAACAGTTATGATGGAAATTCCTTGACTAACTGGAATAAAGATGGTAAAAGTGAGTATGAAATTTTGAATACTTTACAAGAAATTGGAATGGCAAAAACAACATATAGATTGAAAAATATGTCAGAAAAGGATGCATGTCTTTTAATTATTATAGGATTTACTGGACAGTTAAAATACTGGTGGGATAATTCATTATGTTTTCAAGATAAAATATCTATAATGGATCATATGAGATCAGAAGGATGCAGAAGGAAATATCACTAATATAATGATTCTTGTGATTTTTTTATTTATACAATAGCTATGCATTTTGTTGGAAATCCTAATAAAGCATTAACTTCTTCAAAGATTTTTTTGACTAATTTAAGATGTCCGAGTTTATCTGATTTCAGATGGTATAAGGATATGTTTTTAACTCGTGTATTAAAACAACCGGATAGTAATTCTCCCATATGGAAAGAAAAGTTTGTTATAGGATTGCCTAATTTATTTTCTCAGCAGATTATGAAAAATTTACAAAAAGAAATGGGCACAGAATCAATAAATTTTAATGACATGACTTATGGGCAGTTGTTTGCCTTTGTCAAGAAAGAAGCTCTAACAGCATGCCAAGATTTAAAATTTCAAGCTAATAGTGAAAGGAGAGAATTAGGTTTATTTTGTGAAGCATTTGGTATAACTGGAATAAAAGCTCCCTCTAGAGCTTCTAAACAGAAGAAATTTTCCTATAGGAAAAAGAAACCACATAAATATGAATCGCAGAAATATGAGAATACTAAGAAATATTACAAAAACAAAATTAAAAAGAAGTATAATAAGGAGAATATTATCTGTTATAAATGTGGGAAAAAAAGACACAAGGCTACCTGCAACAGCAAGAAAAGGATTAATGAAATATTGGATAAATTCACCGAATTAGATATAAACTTAAAAGAAAAATTGGCAAATGAGATATCTTTGGAACAAGAAAATTCAGATGATTATAATTATGATTTTTATAGTGTTTCAGAATCAAGTTCAGAAGAACCAGAATGTAGTTCTAATTCTATTAATATGATTCGGATTAATCCTCAAAATAGCAATAAAGATCAAAAACACCTTTTATTCGACTTAATTCAGGAATTACCTTCAGAATTGCAAACAACTTAGTTGCTTAAGTTAAAGGATTTGATATTAACAGAAGAACATGATCTAGTTCAAATCGTAGAACCATTTAGTATTTCTAAATTATTGCATACTTATTCTATGATAGGTCATTCCGGAAGAATAGTACAACAGATTTACAAAATGAGATTAATCAGTTAACAAATCAAATGAGGCAACTCAAAGAAGATGTTTTAAGGATTGAAATAAAGAATTTAGAATTAGAAACTAAAATAGCTATTCTTAAATCCACTACATCAAAAGGAAAAAACATAATAGAAGATGTGACACCACCGGAATTTAGCCATTCGGAATTTCAGTTAGCAGAAATATCATTATCAGACAAACCACCAAAGGATTCTAAATTTATTTCTATCATCGAAAAGATGAATTTTCAAAAATGGATGGTATACATTACAATCTCCATAGGATCTTATCAAACAACTATAACAGCTATGATTGATAGTGGTGCAGACCAAATTTGTATTAGAGATGGATTAGTACCAACAAAATATTATGTACCAATAAAAGAATCTTTACTTACGGCAAATGGTATGCCGTTAAAAGTCAAAGGTAAGTTAGTTAAAACTTCCATATGTAATGAAAAGTTTTGTTTTAAACATCATTTTATTGTAGTAGAGGATTTGAATATTCAAGCTATCTTAGGAACTCCTTTGTTTACACAGATTTATCCTTTTTGGGTTGATGAACAAGGAGTAAGTACTAAGATAATGGGATCAACAGTTTTCTTTAGGTTTCTATCTCCAATAAAACGAAAAGAATTATTATCGTTACAAAGTAACTCTATTTACAAACAAATTTATACTATAAATATAATATCAAAAGAGATTAATTTTCTTAAGGAAGGAAAAAGTTATGTAAGGACTGAAGAACAATTACGAGATTTAGGATTACAAGAGAAAATAAAGAATTTAGAGGAATGAATAAAAAAAGAAGTATGTTCAGATATTCTTAATGCTTTTTGGGATAGAAAGAAGCATTTAGTAACTTTGCCATATGAAAAGGATTTTAATGAAAGAAGTATACCAACAAAAGCTAGACCCATACAAATGAATTCGGAATTATTAGAAATATGTAAAAAAAGAAATTGAAGGATTAATAAACAAAGCATTAATTACTTCATCTAAATCTCCTTGGAGTTGTGCAACATTTTATGTTCAAAAGCAAGCTGAAAAAGAAAGGGAGTCCCCAGATTGGTAATAAATTACAAACCACTTAATAAAGTTTTACAATGTATTAGATACCCCATTCCTAATAAAAGGGATTTTTTTTAAAGGATTTATAATTCAAAAATATTATCAAAATTTGATATGAAATCAGGATTTTGGCAGATACAAATTGACCCAAAGGATAGATATAAAACGGCTTTTACAGTTCCATTTGGTCATTACGAGTGGAATGTTATGCCTTTTGGATTAAAAAACGCCATTCAGAATTCCAAAAAATAATGAATGACATATTAAACCCTTATACAAATTTTTCTATAGTATACATTGATGACGTTTTAATTTTTTTTGAATCAATAGAACAACATTTTAAACATTTAAATATCTTTTAAGCGTAATCAAGAAAAATGGAATAGTAGTTTCTGCTTCAAAAATTAAATTATTTCAGACAAATATTCGGTTTCTGGGTCACAATACATATAAAGGGACACTTATTCCTATACAAAGATCTTTAGAATTTACGAGTAAATTTTCAAATGAATTAAAGGATAAGACTCAATTACAGAGATTATTAGGATGTTTGAAATATATTTCTGACTTCTTCCCAAAATTAAGGGAACTGTGTGCTCCTTTATATCAAAGATTACAAAAGAATCCACCTGCATGGACAGAAGAACATACTACAATTGTAAAATTATTAAAACAAAGGATAAAAACTCTACCACTCATTACTATTCCACACCCTCAGGCATTTATGATTGTGGAAACAGATGCATCTAATATAGGTTATGGTGGTATTTTAAAACAAAGATTGCTGTCGGAATCAAAAGATCAATTAGTAAGATATCATTCAGGTTTATGGCTCGAACCTCAGAAGAATTATTCTACAGTTAAAAAAGAAATTTTATCTATTGTTCTTTGCATTTCTAAATTTCAAGATGATTTAATAAACAAAAAGTTTCTTTTAAAAGTGGATTGCAAACCTGCCAAGGATGTTTTACAAAACGATGTAAATAATGTAGTTTCGAAACAAATATTTGCAAGATGGCGGGCAATTTTATCAGTATTTGACTTTGACATTGAACATATCAAAGGAAATTCCAATTATTTACCTGACTTCTTAACCAGAGAATTTTTTACAGGTTCCCAGGATGAGTACCCAGCCTACCAAGAATAAGACCCTTATCGTCAAAGACTTCATGAAGAATCAAACAGTTCCATCTACTTCTAACCGCTTTCAATCTCTTCAGGATTTTCCACCTCTAACTTATGTTCAAGCTGCTTCAAATCCCTCAACAAAATTACAATGATCTCCTATACAAGATTCTAGTATTCACTTTCCTTACCCTTGTCGTCAACCATTATCTACATTCAGCCCCCAGAATCCAGCTCAGAATACTTAAGCTAAACAACCATTTAATCAAAATCCTCCATGTTATGCAACCAAACCTAATGTTGAGCATTAACCCTTACCAGACATGATGACCCTTTAGAATATCAAGATATTTTAGGATATGTATTCAATATGCTTCAAGATAAACAATATTGGATCTCTTCTGAACCAAACAAGGATTTGCAGTTCTATCAGTACATTTTTGTACACTCAGGATTGGTGGATATTCACCATATGATGGATACACCAACAAATTCAGTCATTATGTATTCCAAGGCTTTTATAATGAAAATCTTAAACAAACGAGATTGGATTGATTTAACAGGCTCCGCAACAGACAAAGTTGGTTTTGGAGGCTCTTATGATCTTCCAGGATATTCATATGAGGATTATAAAGAAGCATGGTTTAGAGGATTTCTTTTCAGACCCTTCAATCATTCATGGTTTTACACAATT
This sequence comes from Knoxia roxburghii, assembly GCA_030378225.1. Taxonomy (NCBI): domain Eukaryota; kingdom Viridiplantae; phylum Streptophyta; class Magnoliopsida; order Gentianales; family Rubiaceae; genus Knoxia; species Knoxia roxburghii. Next base: position 25,572,275 of record CM059420.1, on the reverse strand, counting down.
CATAAAACACTGAGGACCGATTTCAACAGTATTCCTTTATGGTTTTATGAATGGTGGATGTATTATGGAGCCAATGAAGATATTTATCCTCCTGATGACAACAGTATTCCTTCAGTGGAAAGCTAGATTCTGCTGTCCTAGAATTTGGCAAGATAATTCTGTTCCACTTCAAGCTGAAGCTTCCATGGATCCTCTGCTGGAATTTTAAATTCACTCAATATTTTCCAAAGCCCATGCTGCTCTCTCTTGTCCGCGAATTTAAGATCAAATGGTGGATTTCACTCAAGGTAAATCAGGATACTGTACAGATATATTTTGAAGAGCAAAAGTTGATTCAAAAGAATTCAATACGTTTGGTAAACTCCCAATACAATTATCATTTTTTCTCAGTTTTCCAACTCCCGCAAAGAAGGAATTATTATGCACAAGAACGAGTCAGGTCTCACAACCACAGTCGACTCTATCTTTAAAGCAAAAACTTCAAAAGGAGAATGAACTTCTAGAATACCAAGAGTTCTTGGAATTTAAGAAGTTCAAAGAGAAATCTAATAGTTTTAAAAGAGCATCTACCAAAGGATTATCTTCTGATCCTATGGATTCCAACTTAGTACTGGAACATTTTGAGTTTTTTAAAAATTAATTAATTAATTAATCTTTTCCTTTTTGCAGCTGCAGGAATATTATCCAGATAAGATTGAGGAAAAATTTAAAGAACGAGAATTTCCTATGCCTGAAAAAAAGAAGAATTGTACTATCCAGGTTTTAAATGGAGAAATTAGTATGAAGCTAGTTGAAAAAGGATTGCAGAATCAACTAGCATATGATAGATTATGGAAGGATGAAGACAAACTTTTTAATAGAACAAGGATTAATTTATTACAGATTAATAAGGACGGCAAGCTGTCTAAAGTTTAGCTCTGTTTTTACCCAATGTACCCGGATCATTTTTACACTGGATGAATTTTCGTCAGGTAATGAAGATGAAGATTGCTTGGATGTAGATTACTTGGATGCGGAATATTGGTTTTCTGATTAAGTTTTAACTGGATACATTCCCCAATATGTTCTAGCTGGATGTCATCTTTGCAAACCATGTTCAAAGATCCATGTGACTAATGAAGACAATGATACTTTATGTCAGGATCAATATTAAAGAAGGCATCTATTTTCAACTCTGCAATAGTGGAACACGCACTAAGGAAACTTTATGTCAGGATCAATATGAAAGAAGGCATCTATTTTCAACTCTGCAATAGTGGAACACGCACTAAGGATACTTTATGTCAAGTTCAGTAGCCAAGAATACTTTATGACAAGATCCTTTATTATTTTCAACTTTGTAATAATAGTATTAGTTGGGTTCTATAAATTAGAATGAAGATTAGAAGGATAGGCAGAACTTTTCAGAACTCTTTTCGAAGATTACTCTCTATTCTCTAAATACTCTTGTAACTCAAAGAATATTTTGGAATAATACCAGAATTCTAAGGATTATACCTCGGTGTTCATAAGTTATCTTTTACATCAACACTATATCATTCAGCTTTCGGATTTCTTTTATTAAGGTGGATTCTGTCTACAATATTTGTAAGTTTTCATAGTAGTCTATCTAGTACTCTGTCTACTAATTTCTTTTTTATTCTGTTATCTCCTTTTAATATTATCATTCTTGTTATCCTGGGTTAATTTTGCTATCAGAGCCATATATCCTATACTTCAATAGTAACATCATCATCGTAACTTTGGTGTTTGGTAAGGTAGTAGTAAGCTCATAGGTCCGTTGGTAAGCCTTGTAGTACGAAAAGTGCTCGGTGTTCCTGGTGTAGTTTCCCACTGTTCCCACTATTATACGATGGTTATATTAAAATTTTAGTACATCAATATGGCTAACATACTGAGAAAAATCCTGCATAATAATAATAACACTACTAAAAGGATTGTTCAAAGTAAAGAAGAAATTATTCATGGCAAATTTGATGATTGGTCTATTCCAGGAGAGAATATAGAAACGATTTATAAGATAGGATCTTTGGATTTTAAAACTGCTTTCAGTATTAAATGCATGAAGCAACTTTGAATATTCAAGAAAAATTTCATTCTGCATCATTATTATCTAATATCTCCATAAAGAATTATTTGGAAAAAGGATATAGATTTGTTCATTTTGGATTAATTCAAATAGCAATTAAACCTTTAGTTCATATCGGTGTTGATACTCTCATTTATGTAGCATTAAGATATAAGAGATTAAAAAAATATAAAACTTCCTTGTTGGCTTTAATTCAGACTAATATATGTAATGGTCCCATATTTTTTAATTGTGCTCCTAATTTCTCGGTATCGTTGACAGATCCATTAGTAATGAATTCTCTTATTTTAGATCTTCACATACAAGGAGACGAATTTGAAAAATTAACAAAAATATTTGTGGTAATGTATAAAATCTTTTATAAATTAATGAGTAGTCAGTTGAATCCTAAATTTCGAATGTATCCGATAATTAAAGAAGAAACTGTTTTATTATAGATAGAGGATGCACACTCAAAAACTTATACTCCTAAAATGGAATGAAATAACAATAGAAGTTCACAATCTAGTTGAAATATTGAACGAAGAGAAGTTTCACAAATAATAGAAGAAGATGATGGTACAATCTTAGTTCGATTTAATTCTTTTCGATATAAGAAGACACTTCTTTACAATCTCATTGAAGATCCACATCTAGTATAGAGAAGACAAATGCTTTTACATAGACTCAAGTTTATCATAAAAATCCAATTCCAGAAATAAATTCTTTTCATTCTCCACCTTTGTCACCCACAGCCTCTCAGATGCAAGGAGATATTAATGTTATCACTAAAGTCACCACTGTAAATTTTGATTAATTAATAGTGGATTTAGAGGATAATGAGTATTTAGAAAAAAAGAAATTGGTATCACAATTTAGACTCTCAATTTTAGGATCGATTACAAAGAGAATGCATAATGGATGTCAAAAGGCATAATACTCCGTTTAATTTTTATACATGGTTAGAAAATTATTTTACTAAAATGGATCTAAAAAATGTATATACTTTATCTCACATTAATGTACAGACAAATTTAGCTAAGAAATGGAAATTAGGGGATGGAACAATGGTAGCACAAACTTATCCTCCTTTAAATACATTAAAGATAGATACAACTCATGGTGAATTAACTGCATCTCCATTTAAGACTGGCAAAGATAATGATGAATCTGTTAAGATAGAAGACATAAATAAATTACATATGCAGCATAATTATTCAAATGTCGTATTGCATCATATAACCAAACAATTAGATTCTTTATCAGTAGATGTTAAATCTTTACCTAGACATAGTAAAAAATTTCCTGATAGTTATTCTTTTCCTCATTTTCAACCTAATGTATTAATTATAGAAAGGGATAAAATCAAATCACCTTCTACTGGGTTCTAGACACCTTTAATGGAGAAAATATCACAAACATTAGAAAAATTGAATTCTAATATTGCTCCTGGTCCTTCAAAAATAAATGTGATCAATAAAGAATGAGATAAAGAATTAGATTCTGAAGACTATTCTAGTAGTAATGATTCTGATAATGAACTAATCCACCAGATAAATGATACAGAAGAAGAAATATTAGAAGAACAGCCATATAATATAAATAGGATGCGGTGACAATCTAGATATACAAATAAAACTAATAGGAGAAAGGCTGAAACAAAAACTTATTATCCTAGACCAACACCACCAGATATTCAGTATGAAGAAAGGGCAGAATTTAGATCTAACAATTACGATGGCAATTCCTTGACTAATTGGAATATAGATGGCTAAAGTGAGTATGAAATTTTGAATACTTTACAAGAAATTGGAAAGGCAAAAACAACATATAGATTGAAAAATATGTCAGAAAAGGATGCATGTTTTTTAATTATTACAGGATTTACTGGACTGTTAAAATACTAGTGGGATAATTCATTAAGTTTTCAAGATAAAATATCTATATGGATCATATGAGATCAGAAGATGATGCAGAAGGAAATATCACTAATACAAATGATTCTTGTGATTTTTTTGTTTATACAATAACTATCCATTTTGTTGGAAATCTTAATGAAGCATTAACTTCTTTAAAGATTTTTTTGACTAATTTAAGATGTCCGAGTTTATCTTATTTCAGATAGTATAAGGATATGTTTTTAACTCATGTATTAAAACGACCAGATAGTAATTCCCCATATGGAAAGAAATTTTTTACAGGATTGCCTAATTTATTTTCTCAGAAGATTATGAAAATTTTACAAAAAGAAATGGGCACAGAATCAATAAATTTTAATGACATGACTTATGGGCAATTGTTTGCCTTTGTCAAGAAAGAAAGTCTAACAGCATGCCAAGATTTAAAATTTCAAGCTAAATACGGTAGTGAAAGGAGAGAATTAGGTTCATTTTGTGAAGCATTTGGTATAACTGGAATAAAAGCTCCCTTTAGAGCTTCTAAACAAAACAAAATTTGCCTATAGGAAAAAGAAACCACATAAATATGAATCGCAAAAATATGATAATACTAAGAAATATTACAAAAACAAAAATAAAAAGAAGTATAATAAGGAGAATATTATCTGTTATAAATGTGGGAAAAAAGGACACAAGGCTAATACCTGCAACAGCAAGAAAATGATTAATGAAATATTGGATAAATTCTCTGAATTAGATATAAACTTAAAAGAAAAATTGGCAAATGAGATATCTTTGGTACAAGAAAATTCAGATGATTATATTGATGATTTTTATAGTGTTTCAGGATCAAGTTTAGAAGAACCAGAATGTAGTTGTAATTCTATTAATATGATTCAGATTAATCCTTAAAATAGCAATAAAGATCAAAAACACCTTTTATTCGACTTAATTCAGGAATTACCTTCAAAATTACAAACAACTTATTTGCTTAAGTTAAAGGATTTGAAATTAAGAGAAGAACAGGATCCAGTTAAAATCATAGAACCATTTAGTATTTCTAAATTGTTGCATACTTATTCTAATGATAGTTCATTCCGGAAGAATAGTACAACAGATTTACAAAATGAGATTAATCAGTTAAAAAATCAAATGAGGCAACTCAAAGAAGATGTTTTAAGGATTGAAACAAAGAATTTAGAATTAGAAACTAAAATAGCTATTCTTAAATCCACTACATCAAAAGGAAAAAAACATAATAGAAGATGTGACACCACCAGAATTTAACCATTTGAAATTTCAGTTAGCAGAAATATCATTATCAGACAAACCACCACAGCATTCTAAATTTATTTCTGTCATCGAAAAGATGAATTCTCAAAAATGGATGGTATACATTATAATCTCCATAGGATCTTATCAAACAACTATAACAGCTATGATTGATAGTGGTGCAGACCAAAGTTGTATTAGAGATGGATTAATACCAAAAAATATTATGTACCAACAAAAGAATCTTTACTTACGGCAAATGGTATGCCGTTAAAGGTCAAAGGTAAGTGATGTGAATCCGATTATAGATTCAACAAATTTAGATCGTTTTCTTGTTGAACTTTCTCACAAACCCTAAGACCTCTTGTTTAGAGAATATTGGCAATGAGAAGAACACCTCCAATAAATCGTCAAACAAGCAATCCTCGAAGAATGAAAGAATTCTTCCGAGAACAATACCTTTCTAATGTTAAATTCAACAATCAATGGTATAGAAACCAAAAACCTTTGAATCACAACAAAATATTAAGTGATGATCCCAACCCCCAATCTAATCTAGTGAACCCAACAATGATAGATGTATCAAATCTAACACCTTTGAATTACAGTTGAATAGAAAGAAGAGTTAAAAGCGCCACATTCAAATGGAAGAAGATTTGAATGATAAGCTGTTAGTTATGTAAGGAAAACTTACAAAACCCAATCTAGTTCAAGACTAGTACTTAAGGAAACTCTTTAACAAGTTTATAACTCTCCAAAAATCTTCTTATTGAATAATACTTAGCTCCTTTTATAACAAAAAGGAGAACCTTACATGATAATAGTAATTTATAAACTAAAGTCTTAGACTTATAATGTTTTGCAAAACTAGTCCCTAACTTGACTTATTGACTTATGACTCTTAAAATACTAATAATAATCTGATTCCTATTCAAAAGCCACGAAATTATTAAGCTAAAATGAAAATAAAAGACTTAGAATTATTTTTGATGAAAACTAGTGACCATTTGGTTTCCCGGGTGGCTTTCCAACTTCAATTCTTGATATGTGAAGCATTGCACCTTTTCACATAAAAGAGAACATGTTCCAATGATGTTGGAATTCTGAAAAATTGCTTTCTTGAGTCTTGGAACCGAAATGAAGAGCTTTGAAGGCTTTAAGTGAAGATTCATGCACCTAGAGAACTTGGAAAGTCTTCATTAACTAGACTTCATGAATTTGACCACCAAGGCTGATCCAATGCTTCTAATTGACCCCAAAAACGTGTGGAAACATCCTAGAATGTTCCTTGAGTATTCTGAACTGATATGGGCCGAAAAACATCTAATGGAATTGGACTTGCACCCAAAACTTGCTCTCGGGTTGGGTAGAACATAAGAATCAGCACTTGTGTTTTGTTGCACTCCATTTGGGCTGTGAAAGAGTGTGGAGCGCAGCCCTTAAATCATTAGCTAGAAGCTTGGTCCAAGACTCCCACAAGAATATAGAGCTTGGGCTTGAATGAGGTGTAGTTGGACTGAGCTTCTTCTAATGATTTTGTAGCTAACTTGGACAAAGCCTCTTCCATCTTTTGCTTCCTTAGCCTTGTGAGAGGCCCAACTATATCTTGAATTGGACTTGGTGGAATGGATTTGTCTTGATTCCCATCATTCCCTCCCCCTTGAAAAGGATTCGTCCTCGAATCCAATGAACCTGTATCAAATTCAAAAGGAGATAAGTCAGAAACATTGAATGAAGAACTAATACCATACTCCTCGGGAAGATCAAGCTTGTAGGCATTGTCATTGATTCTAGACACCACTTGAAATGGTCCATCTCCCCGTGGATGTAGCTTTGAACGCCTAGCAGTTGGAAATCGTTCCTTGCGCATGTGAATCCAAACCCAATCCCCGGGTTCAAAAATGACTTGTTTACGCCCCTTATTAGCTTGCTTGGCATATTGCTTGGTCTTTTTCTCAATATTGGCACGAGCTTGCTCATGAAGCTTTTTCACTTTCTCAGCCCTTTGAGCTCCATCTAAGTTAACCTGTTCTTTAATTGGTAATGGAGACAAATCCAAGGGAGTTAAAGGGTTAAATCCATAAACCAACTCAAATGGTGAGAAACCAGTAGTAGAATGCAAAGTACGATTATAAGCAAACTCAGCTATTGGAAGACAATCCTCCCAACTCTTCAAATTCTTTTTGATTAATGCTCTCAACAACATTCCCAAGGTCCTATTAGTGACCTCAGTTTGACCATCAGTTTGAGGATGACTTGAAGTTGAAAACAAAAGCTTAGTCCCCAATTTACCCCACAAGGTTTTCCAAAAGTAACTTAGAAATTTTACATCTCTATCTGAAACAATGGTTCTTGGAATACCATGAAGACGAACAATCTCTTTGAAAAACATATCAGCCACATGACTAGCATTATCTGTCTTTTTACATGCAATGAAATGAGACATCTTAGAAAACCTATCAACTACCACAAAGATAGAATCCATCCCCCTCTGAGACCTTGGTAAACCAAGCACAAAATCCATTGATACATCAATCCAAGGTGCATTGGGAATAGGAAGTGGTGTATACAATCCATGGGGAAGTGAAGTGGATTTAGCCTTTTTACATTCAAGACACCTTTCACATACCTTTTGCACATCCTTTTTCATACTAGGCCAGAAAAAGTGTTCATTCAAAATGTCACAAGTTTTGAGAACCCCAAAATGCCCCATTAATCCTCCACAATGAGCTTCTCTAACAAGCAATTCCCTAAGTGAGCAAATAGGAATACACAACTGATTTCCTTTAAACAAGTACCCCTCATATCGGTAAAACTTTTCAAATGCTCCTTTTTCACAAGTAACAAAAATGGTTGAAAAATCAACATCAGATTCATACAAATCTTTAATGAATTCAAATCCCATGATAGTAGCATGCATTGTAGTGATAAGAGTGTACCTCCGAGATAGTGCATCAGCCACTACATTTTCCTTACCCTTTTTGTACTTGACCACGTAAGGGAAAGTCTCAATAAAAGAGATCCATTTGGCATGTCGCTTGTGCAAATTTTTCTGTCCTTTGAGATACTTTATGGATTCATGGTCCGTATGTACCACAAATTCACATGGCATGAGGTAGTGTTGCCATGTCTCCAATGCTCTCACAATGGCATAGAGCTCCTTGTCATAAGTAGGGTATTTCATGGCTGCCCCATTGAGTTTCTCACTAAAGTAGGCAATTGGGCGACCACCTTGAAGAAGAACAGCCCCTATTCCAACCCCTGAAGCATCACACTCAACCTCAAAAGCCTTAGAAAAATCAGGTAAAGCTAAAACAGGAGAGTTAGTCAACTCATGCTTAAGAAGATCAAAAGCTTTTTGTTGGTTTTCACCCCATTCAAACTTCACAGTTTTCTTTACTAGTTCATTCAAGGGGGCTGCTTTAGTAGAGAAATCACGCACAAACCTCCTATAAAAACTAGCAAGGCCATGAAAAGATCTCACATCGGTTGCATTGGTTGGAGTAGGCCATTCCCTGATAGCCTTGATCTTTTCATCATCAACACTTAACCCATCAGAACTTACCACAAACCCAAGAAAAGTTATTTGTTCCACACAAAAGACACACTTTTTAAGATTAGCATACAATTTTTCTTCACGAAGTGTAGCCATGACAAGTCTTAAATGTTCAACATGATCATCAAAACTTTTGCTATAGATCAGAATGTCGTCAAAGTAAACAACCACAAATTTTCCAATGAAATATCTAAGCACATGATTCATGAGTCTCATAAAAGTACTAGGGGCGTTTGTTAAGCCAAAAGGCATAACAAGCCACTCATAGAGTCCATATTTAGTCTTGAAAGCTGTTTTCCATTCATCACCTTCCTTAACTCTAATTTGGTGATAACCAGATTTTAAGTCAATTTTAGTGAAGAACTTTGCACCAAACAATTCATCAAGCATGTCATCTAATCTAGGAATAGGGTGACGATACTTAATGGTAATTTTGTTAACAGCCCTACAATCTACACACATGCGCCAAGTTCCATCCTTTTTGGGAACCAAAATGACTGGAACGACACAAGGACTCAAAGACTCACGAATACTACCTTTTTCCAAGAGTTCATCAATTTGTTTTTGTAATTCCTTGGTCTCCTCCGGATTCATCCTGTATGATGGCCGATTTGGCACTTGTGATCCAGGCACAAAATCAATTTGGTGCTCTATCCCCCTAATTGGTGGTAATCCCTTTGGTAGCTCTTCGGGTATGACATCTGAAAATTCATTCAAAACACCAACAATTTCTAGTGGCAAATCACTAGGTAAGTCATTAGAAACAAGAGCAGATTCATTGAATAAGAGAATAAAGCAATGGTCTTTTGCTTTGAGGGCTCTATCTACATCTCTCATGCTAGCAAAGAAGGCTTTTTTTTTCTCACTTGCCTTTGAATCTTTCTTACTATCACTCCCTTTGCTTTTGTCCTCACAATCCCTTGCTTTTTCTTTTTCACTCCCTTTGCTTTTCTCCTCACAATCTCTTGCTTTTTCACACTCTTTTGGCTTTTTTTTCTCACTTTTCTCTTGATGCCTTTTTTCTCTCATTTTCACTTGCTCTTTATGAACCTGTTGAGGTGTCAAAGGTACAAGAGTGTAAGACTTCTTTTTGTGAACAATTTGGTACTGATTTGTCTTTCCAAAATGCTTGGCATCATGATCGTACTCCCAAGGTCTTCCCAACAAGATGTGTCCAGCGTCCATTGGAACCACATCACAAAGAATTTCATCTTCATATTTGCCAATTGAAAAAGGGACTTTCACTTGGCGATTGACCCTTACTTCTCCATGATCATTCAGCCATTGCAACCTATAAGGACTAGGATGCTTGATAACAGGTAGTTCCAGCTTTTCTACAAGAAGAGAACTTGCAACATTAGTACAACTACCGCTATCAATGATTAACAAACAAACCTTATCTTGAACTCTACAACGAGTGTGGAAGATATTGTTGCGTTGATCATCCAGTTCACCAATTTGTGTATTCAAAGTCCTGATTGTGACCAGCACCTCCTCACTACTATTTTCAGCCATTTGTTCTCCAACTTCTTCAATGTCCTTTTCATCATCTTCGCCCTCACTTTGGCTGAGAATTGTGCCATCTTCAAGTAACATCATGGTTTTCTGATTTGGACATTGAGAAGCAATATGTCCTTTTCCCAAACAACGAAAACATGTTAGTTTGGAAGTAGAAGAAGTAGAAGGTTTACTAGTGTCACCTTTGGAGAAAGATTTCTTTGGCTCAAACTTCTTTGAATCTTTCTTGTCATCATCCTTCTTGTTCCATGAATGGTTCTTAGAAGGAAACTTGTTCGAACCATATCTTCTCTTTTGCTGCCTTTCTACCTTTTCGGCTACATGAACCATTTCCTCCAAATCCATGTAATTTTGCAACTCAACCACATCAGCAATTTCTCTCTTAAGACCACCTAAAAACCGAGCCATGGTAGCCTCTTCATCTTCTTCGATGTTGGCTCTTGTCATTGCAACTTCCATCTCTTGATAATATTCAGCCACAGTTTTTGAGCCTTGAGAGATTCCTTGCAATTTGTTATACAAATCCCTATAGAAATGTGGAGGAAGAAAGCGTTTCCTCATGATTGACTTCATATCATCCCAAGTCTCAATTGGCCTCTCCCGATTTCTTCTCCTAGAAGATAATAACTTGTCCCACCATGTTAGAGCATAAGATTGAAACTCAAGAGAAGCAATTTTTACCTTCTTTTCTTCAGAGTAATCATGAATAGAAAAGATCTTCTCCACTTTTGTTTCCCACTCCAAGTATGCCTCGGGATCACTTTTGCCATGAAATTCAGGGATTTTGATTTTAAGTCCCATGAGATTGTTGTCTTGTCCCCTTCTATGGTTTCCCCTTCGTGCCCTCACTGGTGAAACATTTGATTCCTCATCATTTCTATCTCTTCGTATTAAGGTCTCCTCAGATCTCCTATCATCCTCCTCATCATCATGTTGACTTCCTAGCTGCCTCTCTTCTCTTTGTTGAAAAACAAGTTCTAGTTGGTCCATCCGGGTGATGACCCTTTCAAGGATTTGATCAAGTCGTCTTGTGGTGTGTTCCCTCCATGCCTTTTGTTCAGGTGTTTCACCGGTTGAATCTGCAATTAAAAGATAAACAACAAATAATAGTTATAAATACCTCACACCCCTTTTCCCCTTTTCCCTATTATGTCTCAACCCAAATGAAAAGAAAATTTTCACTCGTGTTTAAGGCTGATTTAGTAGGGACAAGTTGCACTCGTGTTTTTCCACTCTTTCCTTAGTGCAAGAATCAAACCCCAATTGAACTTTGGAAGTTCCTCAACACAAATTTACAACCACAAAGAAATAAAAGAAAAAAAGGCACTTTTAAAGTAAGAAAAGAAACAAAGCTTAGAAAAGAACAAAATAAAATAGAAGAAGACTTGATTGTGAAACAAAGAACCAAACCCTTTTTTTTTTTTTTTTTTTTTTTTGGGACTTTCGGCCTTTAGCCTTTTTTTTTTTTTTTTAGTTTATAAAGATATGAACAACAAGAAAGCTGTGCTCTGATACCACCTGATGTGAATCCGATTATAGATTCAACAAATTTAGATCGTTTTCTTGTTGAACTTTCTCACAAACCCTAAGACCTCTTGTTTAGAGAATATTGGCAATGAGAAGAACACCTCCAATAAATCGTCAAACAAGCAATCCTCGAAGAATGAAAGAATTCTTCCGAGAACAATACCTTTCTAATGTTAAATTCAACAATCAATGGTATAGAAACCAAAAACCTTTGAATCACAACAAAATATTAAGTGATGATCCCAACCCCCAATCTAATCTAGTGAACCCAACAATGAAAAATGTATCAAATCTAACACCTTTGAATTACAGTTGAATAGAAAGAAGAGTTAAAAGCGCCACATTCAAATGGAAGAAGATTTGAATGATAAGCTGTTAGTTATGTAAGGAAAACTTACAAAACCCAATCTAGTTCAAGACTAGTACTTAAGGAAACTCCTTAACAAGTTTATAACTCTCCAAAAATCTTCTTATTGAATAATACTTAGCTCCTTTTATAACAAAAAGGAGAACCTTACATGATAATAGTAATTTACAAACTAAAGTCTTAGACTTATAATGTTTTGCAAAACTAGTCCCTAACTTGACTTATTAACTTATGACTCTTAAAATACTAATAATAATCTGATTCCTATTCAAAAGCCACGAAATTATTAAGCTAAAATGAAAATAAAAGACTTAGAATTATTTTTGATGAAAACTAGTGACCATTTGGTTTCCCGGGTGGCTTTCCAACTTCAATTCTTGATATGTGAAGCATTGCACCTTTTCACATAAAAGAGAACATGTTCCCATGATGTTGGAATTCTGAAAAGTTGCTTTCTTGAGTCTTGGAACCGAAATGAAGAGCTTTGAAGGTTTTAAGTGAAGATTCATGCACCTAGAGAACTTGGAAAGTCTTCATTAACTAGACTTCATGAATTTGACCACCAAGGCTGATCCAATGCTTCTAATTGACCCCAAAAACGTGTGGAAACATCCTAGAATGTTCCTTGAGTATTCTGAACTGATATGGGCCGAAAAACATCTAATGGAATTGGACTTGCACCCAAAACTTGCTCTCGGGTTGGGTAGAACATAAGAATCAGCACTTGTGTTTTGTTGCACTCCATTTGGGCTGTGAAAGAGTGTGGAGCGCAGCCCTTAAATCATTAGCTAGAAGCTTGGTCCAAGACTCCCACAAGAATATAGAGCTTGGGCTTGAATGAGGTGTAGTTGGACTGAGCTTCTTCTAATGATTTTGTAGCTAACTTGGACAAAGCCTCTTCCATCTTTTGCTTCCTTAGCCTTGTGAGAGGCCCAACTATATCTTGAATTGGACTTGGTGGAATGGATTTGTCTTGATTCCCATCAGTAAGTTAGTTAAAACTTCCATATGTAATGAAAAGTTTTGTTTTAAACATCATTTTATTGTAGTTGAGGATTTGAATATTTAAGCTATCTTAGGAACTCCTTTTTTTTACACAGATTTATCCTTTTTAGGTTGATGAACAAGGAGTAGGTACTAAGATAATTGGATCAACAGTTTTCTTTAGGTTTCTATCTCCAGTAAAATGAAAAGAATTATTATTGTTACAAATTAACTCTATTTACAAACAAATTTATACTATAAATATAATGAAAGATTTTGGTAGGATCTGGGTTTGCACTTGCTCGATTTACCACGCAACAAAAATTTCTATTAAAGCGGAATCTCAGAAAAGTACCTTTGAAGCGTGCACCTGGTGATTCTTTTGTATGCCTCAAGACTATGACTTCACGTTGTGTGGGCAACGAACTAGAAGTCAATTGATCAGCTATCACCACAATCCACCTGCTAGAAAACTCTAGCCCCGCAGCACCTGGCACGTACTATAAACGCACCGCCCGCAGAGAGAGAAAGCTACGCGCAGCTGGTATAGACCAAGGCCAAAATTTCAGCCACTAGAAACCCAAAAACCAGCTGCACACTTTCTTGAAAATTCGACTTGGAGAGAGAAACGTTTTCTCTCTCTAGAATTTTCTCTCTCTAGAAATCATGTGGATTAGTTGTGTAATTGTGTAATTGTATTTTCTGAATGACTGATCCCTTGTCTATTTATAGAGTTACAAGAGAGACTCCAAGTTGGTTTAAGATTGGTCTTCCTACTGGGTTTCTGTTTTCCTTCAATCCTGTTTCTGGACTGATACAGATTCTGTTTCCTTCAATCCTGTTCCTGGACTGATACACTCCCAACTGTCACAGGGATTCACTTATCTCAATCCAGTTCTTGGGATGAATCACTCCCAACTGACACAGGGATTCACTTATCCCAAACCAGTTCCTGGGATGATTCACAACCAACTGACACAAGGATTAATTAATTTCTCAATTAATTAAATCTTCCTTTGTCAACAACCCAGTACATAATTAATCGTACCACTAACGGATTAATTATGGCACTACCAACCTACACCAGAATTGCTTCCGGAACAACTTAATTAAATTATATTCATAATCTCCCCACATCAAAGATATAGTGCTCGTTAATTCATTAATTTACTGATAAATTAATTCATCAACTTCTTAATATTTCGAGACTAGTACCACTCGACCTTTTTACTATACCGAACATAAGTCCACTGGCCAGGTTTAGTATAATAAACATTTCGAGCTCATCTCGGGAGCACCATCACCCCGGACGCACCGGTACATGGTTTCCTTTCGACCAGCAGTAGCACACCAAGTAACTAAACACGCGCACCCAACCCACCGAGACTATTGGCCACATTTGACCTCACCCATTGGCAGATCAAAGTACACTATGTCTAATCCTCATGCCCACTCGAGTCTAGGGATTTAGAGATAGAATACAAGGATCGATTTGTCTATTAAATCAGTACAAGACAAATCATTCCTAAGAGTCAAGTTCAATATGCCCCGGGCATATCTATATGATTCAATTAGTTTAGACAAACTAATTATCTGAATCACATAATAACCTAAACCGACAGTTTGTCCAAAGCTGTCTCGGTTACGAACCTCATTTATATATTATGTCTTTCAACCAATGATGAGATCTACTGTGTCGCACCAGACACCTCATCATCTACTTACATAATATAAATGGACGATTAATGCAAAACAAGATATGACTGAAACACAAATCGATATATTAAACTGGGAAACTGTACAATATAAGCATAGCTTATGTATTCTACTCCAACAATCTCCCACTAATACTTAAGCTGTGCTTTAAGTATACAACTACATACAATCCTACCCAATCTGCTGCTATCTATCTAGAAAAACTGTCAAGGCTCTCATAAGCATCTGATCCCCATGCCCTTCACGTGAGCCTCAAAGACTTTAGAAGTCAATGTTTTCGTGAAACGAATCTGCAAGGTTATCCTCTGATGCTATCTTAGCCATGACCACGTCTACCCTCTTTACGATGTCTCGTATCAGGTGGTACTTGCGCTGTATATGTTTACTCGCCTTGTGGGCTCGTGGTTCCTTCGAGTTTGCTACTGCACCGTTGTTATCACAATAAACCGTGATAGACTTTGGCAAACCAGGAATCACATCTAAGTCCACTAGGAAGTTCTTGAGCCATACTGCTTCTTTCGCTGCCTCTGATGCGGCAACATACTCAGCCTCCATGGTAGAGTCTGCCACGCATTTCTGCTTGACACTCCGCCAAACTATGGCTCCACCTCCTAGAGTAAACACATACCCTGAGGTAGACTTGCTCTTGTCCCTATCACCTTGGAAATCTGAATCTATGTAACCTCGGGGTACTAGCTCAGACGCCTGATAGACCAGAACTTGGTCCCTCGTTCTGCGCAAATACTTGAGAATGCATTTTACTGCCTCCCAATGAGGCTTTCCCGGGGTTACTCTGATATCTGCTCACCATGCCAACGGCATAACAGATATCAGGCCTCGTACACAACATGGCATACATGAGACTTCCTACTGCCGAAGCATATGGAACAGTCTTCATGGTCTCTATCTCCTCAACAGTCTTAGGAGGCTGTTCCTTAGATAGAAACACTCCATGCCTGAAAGGTAGAAAACCTTTCTTGGAGTTCTGCATGTTAAATTGGGCCAGAATCGTGTCTATGTATGAAGATTGGGAGAGCGTTAGTGAACGTTTCCTACGATCTCGAATAATCTTGATCCCAAGGATATGTCCCGCTTCCCCTAAGTCCTTCATATCAAATTGCTTGGACAGCCATGCCTTTATGTCTGATAACACTTTCTTGTTGTTGCCAATCAATAGAATGTCATCTACGTAAATCACAAGAAACCCCATTGAGTTTCCATCACGTCTGCGATATACACATTGCTCATCCGGACACTGAGTAAATTCAAAGGACTGGATTACTTCATCAAACCGGATGTTCCAAGATCTGGATGTCGGATTGTGTTTAGGCATTTAATTCAAAATTAAACGGCAGAATTCCTAAACACTAAGGATTCGGGTCTTACCCTCGACGCGTAATCGGTTGTGCAGTCGCCTGGATCCTTTGGGAAGATTGTGTTCACCACCAAAGAACAATTCACGCGAATTGCCTCTACGTTCTTGCACTGGAATTCTCTCAGAACTGGTGCTAGCCCCAAAATTTACCTGTTTTAAGAGAAAACGTTTTACTCTGGGAAGAATAGTTTTGGAAGAGCGTCTGTACGTTGAGTCTCAGAGAGTCAGTTATATTTTTTAAAAACTTTTCAAAAAATATATATAAAACTGAGTTTGTTAAAACCTTTTTAACAGACTCCAGATACTTCTCTGATTTGAGAAGTATCTGTTTTAATTAATAATAAATAATAATTAATTAATTATTTACTGAGTTGGGTTTAACCAACACCATGGATCAACCCATTGATCCATGGATCAGGCTGATGGGTCAAGAACCTTAATTCACAATTAGGTCCCTTGATTTATCAGCTCAACTCAATTCTTCCCAGGTAATTAATTAACTTTTAATTAATACCATAAAACTCTTCAATAATATTTAATTAAAACATTTAATAAAATATTATCAATTTAAGTATAACTCTTATACTTAAAACATGCAATTTAATTAATTCTGAATCATCGAACTCACTTATGTGCGATCCTGTAGGCCCATTCCAAATTGACAATGAATAAATTAATCTCATTAATTAATCCATAAATCATTAGTGGTCTCTAGCAAGACATAATGACTACACAATTCAGAACGGATGGTCGAATGGTGATTCAACACAACCTTCCGAGTATACTCAAGGAAACAAATTCATATAGGGTATTACCTAAAAGTCAGAGCCCTATTGATTTCCTAGACGGAAATCGGGCTCTGTTTCCCTTGCCTACTATAATATAAACTCAAATGGGACATTTTAACAATTAAATAGAAACTCAAATGGTAGTTTTTTACAATTTGTTTTATTGTATATGATCGCAGAAACTGTTCCAAAGCCTATAGATAGATTTACGATCAGGTTAGGAGGTCTTGCCTTAGGGATTCTATGAACACTATAGGCGATGCAGTTAGGAACAGACAAGAAGGCTGCGGTTGGGACTGCTACTGGATATGAACTAAAGGACCTCGTCCAGTACCCCGCCTCCACATACTAAGAAGCATGCCATGGTGTGAAGAAGGTGGCTCCATACTGGGTATATTGTCCTTCTTCACCTTATAAAAGCACAAACTACTACAACAACCAATCTATACGGGTAGCTAGACGACTAGAGTTAGAGGATAAGACGGGCCCACTCGGGCTACCTTCCTAGGCATCCCTCGCTCCAACCGCTCTGGAATGGTTTGTTCCAGGTTGTTTATTTAGGGCGAACAAGACCTCAGTCGAAGACGCAGGCGCAGACTAAGAGAGGAGCTACTTTCGGTTACCAATCGAAGGCGAAGACGAGGAGTTCATTCCTTCCGAGCGGAGAGAGTCGGCAACCATGATTCCCCGCTCCCCGTGCTTGTAGGCAACTATGGAGAGGCTAGCTCTCCGACTCGTTCCTCATCGGGAGCGTCGCACCTATAACTCTAGCTCTAACTCCTAACTCAGAGCTCAGAACTCAAGCTTCAGGCTCATACTGGCTGCCCTTCCTCTAATTGTAGTTTGATTTGTTGCTTTTTCAGGTGAGGAAGGACACCCAGGAGGTGGACCGAAGCAGAGCTCCGGCCCTCGTTCCGACGAACCCTCATATCAAGTGGTACGGGTCTTATGATAAGACAAACAAGAAGAAACAAAATACCGTTTATCCTAAGGCAAGGCTTCCTAACCTGGTCGTGAATCTTCTATAGTCTTTAGAGAAGTTTCTACAATCATATAAGATAAAAGAAACAGCAAAAAGTACCTTTTGAGATTCTTATAAAATAACAAAAAGTCCGATTTGAGTTTCTCTTTATTTAGTGAAGGCAACCAGAGCCCGATTTCCGTATAGGAAATCAATAGGGCTCTGACTTCTAGGTAAACCCTATTGTTATTTTGTTTCTTGAGTTTTGATGTTGTAAAAGGGCTGTTATAAAGGGTATTTCTTTTGTTTCTCTTAGCCTTATGAGTAGCTCCCTTACCACTTGATAGAGGGGATGTCGGAACTGTCGAAGACGCAGGCGCAGACTAAGAGAGGAGCTACTTTCGGTTACCAATCGAAGGCGAAGACGAGGAGTTCATTCTTTCCGAGCGGAGAGAGTCGGCAACCATGATTCCCCGCTCCCCGTGCCTGTAGGCAACTATGGAGAGGCTAGCTCTCCGACTCGTTCCTCATCGGGAGCGTCGCACCTATAACTCTAGCTCTAACTCCTAACTCAGAGCTCAGAACTCAAGCTTCAGGCTCATACTGGCTGCCCTTCCTCTAATTGTAGTTTGATTTGTTGCTTTTTCAGGTGAGGAAGGACACCCAGGAGGTGGACCGAAGCAGAGCTCCGGCCCTCGTTCCGACGAACCCTCATATCAAGTGGTACGGGTCTTATGATAAGACAAACAAGAAGAAACAAAATAGGGTATTACCTAAAAGTCAGAGCCCTATTGATTTCCTAGACGGAAATCGGGCTCTGTTTCCCTTGCCTACTATAATATAAACTCAAATGGGACATTTTAACAATTAAATAGAAACTCAAATGGTAGTTTTTTACAATTTGTTTTATTGTATATGATCGCAGAAACTGTTCCAAAGCCTATAGATAGATTTACGATCAGGTTAGGAGGTCTTGCCTTAGGGATTCTATGAACACTATAGGCGATGCAGCTAGGAACAGACAAGAAGGCTGCGGTTGGGACTGCTACTGGATATGAACTAAAGGACCTCGTCCAGTACCCCGCCTCCACATACTAAGAGGCATGCCATGGTGTGAAGAAGGTGGCTCCATACTGGGTATATTGTCCTTCTTCACCTTATAAAAGCACAAACTACTACAACAACCAATCCATACGGGTAGCTAGACGACTAGAGTTAGAGGATAAGACGGGCCCACTCGGGCTACCTTCCTAGGCATCCCTCGCTCCAACCGCTCTGGAATGGTTTGTTCCAGGTTGTTTATTTAGGGCGAACAAGACCTCAGTCGAAGACGCAGGCGCAGACTAAGAGAGGAGCTACTTTCGGTTACCAATCGAAGGCGAAGACGAGGAGTTCATTCCTTCCGAGCGGAGAGAGTCGGTAACCATGATTCCCCGCTCCCCGTGCCTGTAGGCAACTATGGAGAGGCTAGCTCTCCGACTCGTTCCTCATCGGGAGCGTCGCACCTATAACTCTAGCTCTAACTCCTAACTCAGAGCTCAGAACTCAAGCTTCAGGCTCATACTGGCTGCCCTTCCTCTAATTGTAGTTTGATTTGTTGCTTTTTCAGGTGAGGAAGGACACCCAGGACGAAAGAGAAAGACTCAATCCCCTACCATGACTGATAGGATGATGGGGACTAGCTTTCGACAAAGACTAAGACGGAGTTGGTGCTTGGCTAAGAAGAGTATGAGACAAAGTTCGAAGATCGAAACTCAAACTGGGAAGGAATTGTTCTCGAATCTTGAAAAATATGACCTCAAACTCGTGATCTCGCGCCTATTTTCTTTTAAGGGACCTCCAACATTGAAATGGATTTCGTAGTCAACCTTAGAGAAGAGATTTTGTATTGACTTACAACATTCACATTTCCTTTCTCTACTGAGCCTGCTAGCTACTTGGAGGGTGAGTACTTACTTCCTTCGGGTGCGCTACTAGCTACTAAAAAAAATGCTTAACACTTAAAGTACTACAGTCCAGATCGATTCACTCAACAACAACAACGGGGAAATGAATTAACCAACTCAGGAATAACCATTCCCTTAACTCTGCTCGTTACCGACGCGAGCGCTGGTCCCTCGCTCCAACTACTGATATGACTTTGAGAATACTGTGCAAGGGCATCCGTGGCTTCCGAGCCCGCCATTCTCTCTCGCCAATTCCTCCAGTCAGGGCTAACAGGCACTACACTTACACCCGCCTTCTCAACGAGACTCCCTAGATACCTAACCCGGGAATCCAGTTAAAACCAGATAGACAATAAAAAAACAGGAAAAACTGACAATAACAAGGGAAGATCCAGACACGAGACCCTAGAAGGAGACAACCACAGGAAAAAGAACTACTTAGTCCTTTTACAAAGGACAAGCACCTTACACAGGCACAAGCAAAGATAACCTAAGCCAGGAGCACTTACTCAAGACAGTTAATAAGACTTTCTGATAGCTTCATTCCCTATCTTCAATCCAGCAATTCACTAAACATTACAGATAGAGATATAGAAAGTGTCAAGTCAAGCATCAAACTAACAGGGGGAAATTTCCTTAGGACAATCCAACAAAGCCAGTTACATTGACATTCTCTTTCCTTAAATTGCATTTTACACCTTCTAACAGACACGAAACAGATGAAAATTCATTTTTATTAGAAGTTGGACCAATAATACATATTTAGGGCAGAGCAGAACCTCAGGCCCTACTACCAAAGGACAATATCCGCCGAGCCTTGATACAATCAAACGAGGATTCATACAGCATTCCTACGAAAGAAAAGAGACTATGAAATCCGAGATTCCGAGTAAAGGACGAGCGAAGGAAGACATATATACCCCTTAACGAAATGCAAGCCATAGCCTCTCCAGACAATCACTTACCTTACCGAAGCTACAAACGAACAAGAGGAGGCCAAATACGAAGGCTACAACGGGGAAGAAGATGTTCGAAGGAACAAAGAGGAAGAAGGTTTTTCGGAAGTCAATGAGCTAAATCAGATCCCGGAATTCGATTCTTTAGCTTATTCCAGCCCGGAGTACGAACCAGACAAGGCTGAATAGCGCTCTTTCTTGCTTATACCACAAGCAATAAGATCATATTCTTTGGTCGGCTTCCAACCAAGGCAACTCTTTTTATATGGGTATGGAGACATCGTCGCAGTATAGGGTGCTTTCCTCAAATGCGTTAACACTGCTGAAAGGTGACATAATAGAAGAGTACTTAATATGAACTTAAAATGGCTGGAGAGGAACTCACATGGGATGGAAGGAATTATTTGTAACAAGTAGTTTTGTTGGTTGGTCACATTTTATTCATGAAATGGCTTGGTTAGTCTGGATACAGCAAAATCATTCCATTCGGGTCTATCAAAACGTCGAATTTCCCTAATGTTAAATTCCATTTTTTTAGGAGATATACTACGTCTAATCCTTCGCCTGTGAGACATCTACTTAGTTGTACATCGGTACTCGGACACCCAATCCCATCCCCGAAAGACAGAAGGAAAGACAAAAATGACCATTAGGCGAAAGCAGGTCTACAAGGTGAAGACTCTCTATCGTCAGATCGTTGGCAGTCTAGTTCTGCTTTCTTTGGAATCGAAGTTTAAGGTCCGAAGGAGTGAAAGCCACTCGACTGTAAGGAGAGGAGCGAGCGGTTTGATTTCATAACTAAGTTGGTACGTTCAACTAATCAGGGTTCAAACCCTCCTATTTTGATTCTGTCAAGCGAATTCTCATTACTTAATGGAAGCTTTTAAGCTTTAAAGAAGCCCGTGACTCTCTCCCAGCAAGCAATAGTAGCTGCGCCTTTATGGTCTGTTTCCCATCCCTATTTTGAAATAGCGTAGATCAAGAGAATGAGCTCACTCGATTCGCGTATGATCCTCCATTCTTTCTCATAGACTGATGCAGAAAAGAAGTAACTTAAGGAAAGATCCGGTGAATTCGCGACACTCCAGACCAATGGACGTACCGAAGCCAATCCTTCATCCAGTTCCTGAGCAAAGACCACTCAAGCAAGGAAGCCCCAGAGGTTGGTAAAAAAGTGTGGGATAGACCCTCGTTTGAGTATGCGCCATCCCCCGCCAGAAAGTCCAGAAAGCCGTTGAGCGGCTGTGTCGCCTGAGACTTTGGTAGAACATCCAGCAGCAGAAGGCATCTGGTTTGAAGACTTGTTCCGAAACCTGTAATCATCAGAATATGCAATTACCCGATCAGAATATACAAAACTGGATACGGAAGGAATGTCATTAAGTGAAGGAGTCCTCGTAAGCGCACGCATAGGCAAAGTTCAATCCGATAGTTTGAGTCGGATGTTCATTTTTAAAAGTATATAACTGTTCCCTACTAAGGGATTGAGACTTTTATCAACAAAAGGAGTGGGAAAAAACCGAAACGCAACTACACTTCGACACAAGAGAAGAGGACCGGGCGCTTGTATCTTCGGGATAGGAGTTGGCGGTCTTCTTTAATTAAGATAACTTTATTCTAAGACTCATATTATGGTCGTTGCTGATTTCCTTTCTAGGATGGGTTTGCCTCTGCCTGTAGCTATTCTTGTAGCCGTTAGGGGAATGGATCCAGCAAATCAATATTGTGAATATGGAAAGAAAAAGGTAGAAATAGAGTTTGCTCCAAAAGGTCTTTCTTTAGGGGAATCTCTTGGTGGGTTAGAGTAGAGAGACTGCCCTAAGGGCGAGAAGTAAGAGAGCCCGCATGAAAGAATCGATGACTCAGTGACAGAGTAAGGCCATGGTAAGGCGTAAGTCTTCGGTTCATATCCGGTGTGAGATATCACATTGTTCGAGGAACCCTAGATGCTGCCTTTACCGCTGGACGTCCCTCCTGTCTGTCCTTCTTATAAAGTGGGTAAGCCCCTCTCCTCCTTTTCAGACCTTGGTTGGCATTTCCATGATAGCCTTAATCTTAGCTGGGTTCACTTTTATAACCCTCTGACTAACCATAAGCCC
Organism: Knoxia roxburghii; assembly: GCA_030378225.1. Classification (NCBI taxonomy): domain Eukaryota; kingdom Viridiplantae; phylum Streptophyta; class Magnoliopsida; order Gentianales; family Rubiaceae; genus Knoxia; species Knoxia roxburghii. The sequence continues at coordinate 25,549,244 of CM059420.1, read as the reverse complement.
AAGCGGCTTACCGGCTCTCACTCCGGCATTTCTGTGGATTCAGCCTCATCTTATATTCCCGGATTCTCTCAAAGAACTTCCTAAGTGCAGGCACATGATCCTCTCGCTCACGGGACTTTATAATAATCTAATCCACATATACCTTGACCTCTTTGTGTATTATGTCATGCAAAAGAATAGTGGCTGCCCTTTGGCAGTACGAACGGAGTGCACCAAGTCAAATGAATTGTTTTTCGAGACCAAAAGTGAGTCGTAGATAGAAAGACCTCTCCGCTGCTCATAGACGGGACTCTGGGAAAAGGGTTATTGGGATTAGATACCTTCTGAAAGTTCAGTAGAGAAATGAAGTCCTTATGAACTGGAATCATGAATTGGATTGGAACAAATATCTCTTAACGTTAACCTATAGTTGTCCTTTTTTTCTCTCCTATGGAAAAATGGATCTATTAGTGCGTTATACCTACGCATATCGCTTAGCGCTTGACCTATATGGATAGCTGGCCACTCCCACTCAAACAAGTTTTATAACTAGATCGCTGAAAAAAACGGCAGGAAGAGAACTGTAAGATGCTTTACGTTATTATTATTAAAAGGGAGGGGGAATTGTCCATTTTTGTGCGCTAGGGTTCTTCCCTAGAGCTTTCCCTCAGGTTCTTATGCTCTTTCTCTTCCTGGGATGCAGTAAGGAGTTTCCAACCGGGATTGAGTATCCGACTAAGAAAAAGTACTTTACCCTAAACTAAAGGAATTAGAGCTTCCTTTGGAGGCTCCTAGGGGACAAGACAATAAGGTAGAAAGAGGGGAGATACGGGCTAGAGACCCTATCCTAAAATCAGTGTGTGAAATGGAACGAACGAAGTGAAGCAATAAGAATAGCTGCCAGGCTCGGAGGGAAGGTTGTTGAGTCAACTGGGATTGCAGCTGATGCAAAAGAAGAGAGGTTCGACGTTGCAACAGGTGCGAAGCGAATCCGTCTTTCTTTCACCGGATGAAACCAAAGAAAGATATGAGACAGAAAGGATAATAGTAACTTGGGTACGAGAGTTTCTCGACCAAGAGGTATGAGTTTCCCTAATAAATTAGCAGAAGCAAGAACAGGATCCGGTTTAGTGGGAATGGGATATCCGGTATCAATGTGACAAGGAACAGTATCTCAATATAGTGGAGGTTAATCTAAAAGGGGAGAATCCTCTAGGCCAGTCAGATATTCCAACAGTTGTTGATGTTGAGTATCCAGAGTCAGAGCCAAGACTAATAAAGGATGGAACCAAAAGAAAGCATCAATCTACTCGAATATCTTAATAACAGATCGAGTACGTTAGGACGAGCAGCCAATGAGTGGAAAACAGAAATATACTATAAACCCTTTCTTCTAGACCAAGCCCTACCGAAGTACCAAATTCGAGAAAAGAGCAGCTGCTACTACAACTAATAGAATAGGGTCACCAGATCCCAAGTATACAATAGTTGCATCTCGAATGTAAATAAGAAGCCTTCGATCACTTACACCAACTACGAAATAGGCTAGCTGACCTAGCAGTGAAAGACGAGTTCTCTGCTCACAGTCAACGCAACGGTCCAGGTCCTAAAACTACCGCCTTTGCAGCAGAATCTATGTCAGCTGGATGTAAAGCAACCTTACTAAAGAAAAGATAGAAAAGTAATTAATGGGTCATTAGGATTATAATCAATATCCTTGTGAGGTGGGGAGGTGAGGCGCGTAGAAGGTCTCATTATCTTAACAAGACGGTACAACGGTACACAAGATAGGATTTCAAATAGATGGAAAAACAGGCACTTCGTTCGTTCCTCGAATAGCTCTCTTTCCTCTTCACTAGCTGCCCTATTCGCTTAGCTACTTGCCTCAGGTATTCCCACAACAGCGGATGGTAGCATCGGTTGCCACTCTATCTATTCTCTTAGTTCCATAGCCGCGCTTCCTACTAGTCGGATAGGAATGACAATAACTACTAGCTACCCAGCTTGCTAATGCACTCGGGCATAGATCCTTTTTTGTACTAATACAAATGCGCACTTTCAGGAGCATCTTCCTGCGAGTCTGCCTAGCTATTAGGAAGTAGGGTCCTAGAAAGCCGGATATACCCATCTTACGGGGTAAGTACCCATGAAAAGATGAACTCTTTCCCGAGGGCTTCTTTCTTCTTAAGTAGCTTTCCTGTAGGGTTGGCCTAGGGATCCGGTTTTTGGATGGGAAGCCTCCCAACTAGCTTAAGGCGGCAAGACCTATACCCACTCGATTGGACTAAACAAGAACTGTAAAAGAAAGAAGAGAAAGAACTGGGAGTTGGCGCCTACATAACGGATTGCTTGCTTACCAAGCCATCCTGCCTTTTCGCTCCTCTCCTTACAGTCGAGTGGCTTTCACTCCTCCAGTTCGATTATTATTCTTGACTTTACTTATTATTATAAAAACTACTCACTATCCAAATGAAAGACGGTCGATTATCTACCCAAGAAGATAGAGAGTCCCACATACGAGAAAAGGTCACAAATAGAGTTGAACCAAGTAACATTGCAAAGGCATAATGATAGTAGGGTCGGGATATCCCCGCCCTCCGAACCGGACGTGAAGGTCTCCCCTCATCCGGCTCTCTGCAGGGGAATCTCCACTCACTGCTTCCCCTAATATCCTCCCTTTACCACATCATGGGGGTTTACAGGAGATCCCAGAGGCTCGCTCGGAAAGGCTGCTATACCATACCTTTTTACTATAGTCTAGTCTAGTAGTCACTAGACTCACTATAGTAGTCCGTCTGGCTGCTCTTGCTGAAATCATTACTCTTCATTCTCCCGTGCTCTAGCAATTGCGCTCCCTAGACCACTACCATGTAGTTAGGTAGGGACAATCAATCCGTAGTGACGGGAATCTAGGAATGAATGGGGATCCCTATCAATATAAAAAGAATATATAATTAGTTACACTGCCTTTCTCTCACTCAATAGATCTATCTGGTCTGATACGGTACAGTACAATACGAGACGATGGAATGCAATGGGATAGATGGTAGAGGGCTGCCTGCGCCAAAAAGCGATGATTTACTAGTCCCCCTGTCCATAGGGACCCCGTGGCATACAACCGAAATGACTCCCGCTAGATAGCCGCCCCTTTCTCTCTTTTTATAGCCTCGTGTACTCGAAAGCTTTCTCCCAATAGCAACTATGAAAGCCACACTCTAAAAGGTTCGAATAGACATCCGATAGATAAGAGGGGTCGAAGACCTCCTCTTCCCCAAGCACCAGCTGGGTAAATGGAGACTTACTTACTTCATTGCTTTTATGATTCCCTATAGGAAAAGAAAATGAAGTTTAAGATGTAGATAAGGTATTTAATTCTGTCACTTACTAGTACCAAAATTGGCCATATTTACTATAAAGAAGAAGTTCACAGTTCCACTCATCTATTCTAATTCTATGTTTTACTGCTTATGACTGTGCAGCATTGCCAACCTCCAACTCTGCTTTCTGCTAACCAAGTGATGAACTCTGCAAACCGGTAGTCCTATCCAATGAGCTAAGTGCCAAACCTTCCTTCCAAGACAGGACTCCTATCCTATCGTCGAGCTTGTACCTCCAAACTTCTGTCACTTCGCTAACAAAGACGCCTAACATGAGGGTAAGACTTTGTCTAGTCCCTACTTTCCTGGCCCTGCCCGGGACAAGCTTTCCAGCATTCATAGCTTTCCTTGTTTAGGGAATATCCGTCTTAGTCAACAACTAAACGAATCCCCAGATCTTTGGAAAGCTCTTTTTCACTTCGAACCTAACTACGGCTTAGTTTGCCGAGTGTTCCAAACCTTAGTGACATTGAACTTAATCAAGCAAATGATAACCCTTATCATTTCTTGGGCACGGCCATGCACTTCTCAGTTCACTATCAAGCGGCCAAGATATCATCTCTCATTTAAGAGAGACTTGTAGTCCCATCACTTCACCTACATACCTTAGCGTGACTCATAGTGTACCCAATCATACCCGTACTTGGCAACCTGTTAAAGTCCCGTTAGGCATATGCCAAAGCACACTCTAATTCACCTAAGACTATGCAGTGATTTCTGGTCTAAGGATCCTCGTACGAGTACTACTCAAAAGAATCACTCATGATCTAAAAGTCCATGGAGTGTTTCTTTTTGGCGGATCGATTTCATGAAATTCTATATGCACAAGAATATAATTTCATGAAATTAACTCATCAGATAAACAATCAATCAAACGACAAATGTCTTATTTACATAAATAACCCTCAAAGTTTATTTACATAAATAGCCTCATTAGGGCACATACACCAACAATCTCCCACTTGCCCGTTGAAGGGCTATGTCCTAAACTGTTTAAGGCCAAGCTCTATTACATGTCTATCAAACTTTGACTGCGGTAGAGCTTTTGTGAGAGGATCTGCTACATTGTCGTCTGACCCCATTTTGCACACTTTCACATCTCCTCGATCAATGATCTCTCGGATGAGGTGAAACCTTCTAAGTATATGTTTGGTTTTCTGGTGTGACCGAGGCTCCTTAGCTTGTGCGATGGCCCCATTATTGTCACAGAAAAGTTCTATCGGATCTTGGATACTCGGTATCACTCCGATGTCTAACACGAACTTTCTCAACCAAACAGCTTCCTTTGCAGCATCTGATGCAGCAATATACTCAGACTCTGTTGTAGAATCGACTATTGTATCTTGCTTTGAGCTTTTCCAACTTATTGCACCGCCATTCAGACTAAACACGTAGCCTGATTGTGACTTCATGTTATCTTGATCTGTTTGGAAAGCAGCATCAGCGTAACCTTGTACGATGAGCTGTTCTTGTCCTCCATACACTAGCATCAATCCTTTAGTCCTTCGCAAGTACTTCAGGATTGCTTTGACTGCAGTCCAATGATCCATTCCAGGATCTTGTTGGTATCTGCTAGCCATGCTCAGTGCATGTGCGACATCCGGGCGGGTACACAACATGGCATACATGATAGATCCTATTGCCGAAGCATATGGAACTCTACTCATTGTATCCCTCTCCTCTCTTGTTGAAGGACCTTGGTTCTTCTTCAAGAGAAGGCCATGTCTGAATGGTACCATACCATTCTTAGAGTTAGACATATTGAACCTCTTCAATATTTTGTCTATGTACCCTTCTTGACTTAGTCCTAGAAGCCTCTTTGATCTATCTCTATAGATTTTGATACCCAGTATCATTTCAGCTTCTCCTAAGTCTTTCATAGAAAATACACTCCCCAACCATTGTTTGATATCTTTCAACATGGGAATGTCATTTCCTATGAGTAGGATGTCGTCCACATATAGGACAAGGAAAACTATCTTGCTCCCACTAACCTTCTTGTAAACACAAGGCTCATCTTCGTTCTTTATGAAGCCGTAACCTTTTACTGCCTCGTCAAAACGAAGATTCCAACTCCGAGATGCTTGCTTTAGTCCGTAGATGGACCTCTGAAGCTTGCATACACGATTTGGATGCTCTTGATCGATGTATCCCTCGGGTTGTTTCATATAAACATCCTCGAGTAAGTTTCCATTCAGGAAAGCCGTCTTAACATCCATCTGCCATATCTCATAGTCATAATATGCAGCTATGGCGAGCATAGTCCGAATGGACTTGAGCATCACGACAGGGGAGAAGGTTTCATCATAGTCTATACCATGAGTCTGTCTGAAACCTTTAGCCACTAATCGTGCCTTGAAGATCCCGCCAGGTTTTAACTTGAAAATCCACTTGCAATCGACAACCTTTGCCTGAACAGGAGGATCAATCAAAGTCCAAACTTTATTGTCCCTCATGGATTGCATTTCAGATTCCATTGCTTGTAGCCATTTATCTGAATCTGGACTTTCTAAAACCTGTTTGTAGTTCACGGGCTCATTAGAGTCCACCAAGATCAAATCTTGATCGTCAGTCATGAGAAATCCGTATCTCTCGGGTTCATGACGAGATCTACTAGACCTTCTAGGTTCTTGTGTTGTTGACTCAGGCTGCTCATCTTCATGAGTTCCCATGTCAACTTCCATCTCAGTTTCTGTAGATCGTTCTACATTCTCTTGCGGTTCTGGAACTTCTCCGAGTTCTATTCTACTCCCACTATCTTTCTTGTAGAGAAAATCTTTCTCTAAGAAAGTGGCTCCTCGAGCAACAAACACTTTGTTCTCAGTTGGATTGTAGAATTGACATCCTTTAGTTTCCTTAGGATATCCCACAAACAGGCATTTGTCAGTTTTAGGTTCAAGCTTACTACTTTGTAAACGCTTTACATGAGCTTGACAACCCCAAACTCGTAGATATGACATATAGGGTTTTTGACCCGTCCACATCTCATATGGAGTCTTATCTACTGCCTTAGATGGAATACGATTTAGTAAGTAGGCAGCTGAAAGGAGGAGGGCATAACCCCAAAAGGACATAGGGAGAGTTGCTTGGCCCATCATAGATCGAACCATATCTAATAAGGTCCGATTCCTCCTCTCGGATACACCATTCCATTGAGGTGTTCCTGGTGGAGTCAGTTGTGAAACAATTCCACACTGTTTTAGATAGCCATCGAACTCATCATTAAGGTATTCACCTCCCCGATCGGAGCGAATAGCCTTAATCCTTCTATTTAACTGATTTTCTACTTCGTTTTTAAACTCTTTGAACTTTTCAAAAGTTTCACTTTTATACCTCATTAAGTAGACATAACCATATCTACTATAGTCATCGGTAAAAGTCACAAAGTATTCAAATCCACCTCTGGCTTGTGTGCTCATCGGTCCACATACATCTGTATGTATTAGAGCCAATAGCTAACTAGTCCTCTCGCCTTTCTTGCTGAAAGGACTCTTCGTCATTTTGCCTTGCAAACAGGGTTCACATGTGTCATATGATTCGAAATCAAATGACCCAAGCACTCCATCCTTATGAAGTCTCTGAACTCGCTTCTCATTTGCATGGCCTAAACGACAATGCCACAGATATGTTGGACTTAAATCAGATTGAACTAATTTTGCTTTCTTTTCAATGTTATAAACCGGTTTCTCCTCGGTCGAATCCAAGATATATAGGCCATTGCACAAATTTGCAACTCCGTATAAAACATCTTTTTGATATAAAGACAACGATTTATTACCAATAATAAAACGAAATCCTTTAATATCCAAACAAGAAATTGAAATAATATTCCTACTCATAGTAGGTACATAATAACAATTCTCTAAAACAATGTTTAAACCGGAAGGCAAAGACAAAATGTAATGTTATGAGCCCAAGGTCACCGAGCCTAAATCCGCCACCAAGTCAAAGAGACCCTTTAGTAGAGATAGATGGGGTTTTGACAAGAGCAAGGAGGAGAAAGGCTACTCAAGCCCTCAATGCCTTAACCCAGGAATTCCTAACTCAAGAGCTTGTCCTTCTAGACAAGTACCCGATCAAGGAGGTTACGGTATTGAGTATTTGCCCCTAAGTCTTTCCTATTTTATTTTGTTTTTTTTTGGAATTAATTAATTTAATTTAATTATTTATAAACAAATAATCTATGTTATTTTCTAAGTGGCTGAATTTTCTTGTATTGTGGCCTTGAATTATTCAGGCCTTGTACTAATATTTATTTAGCCTTGTTAGCATTGGAGCAGCCCACATGTGTGCAGATTTGACTAAGCAAAGTGGGTGGGGAAGCCCACAAATTAAAGCACAAATTGGACAGCACCTTATTAATTATTCGGGCTGATTATTTATTGGAGCAGGCCATATTGGATTTCACCAAACTCATGGGCTAGCCCAACCTCTATTTTGGAGCTCTAAAATTCAGATAGCACAAAAGCAAACCTAGGACACGGCCTACTTAGTTGATTGGGTTCAGCAAATTAAACTCCATTTTCAGCCCCATATAAGACAGAAACATTTGGAGGAGTTTTGAGCAAAATAGGAGGCAGCCCAAATGAATTATGGATCAAATTAATTTCGGGAGACTTTGGAAGCAGTTCAGTTTTATCAAGATTGGTCCAACATAAGCCAATTAATAAGTCTAGAGATTGAAATTGGATGCGGGCCACCTTTTTGGAACATTGGATTTCACCAATTTTCAGCACAGAAAATACTTCAGTCATGGCAGCATAACTCGGTCAAAGTTAGCAGCAGCATAACTCGGTCAAGAATTAGATGAAGTCATACTCCAGATTTTTAAAGCGGGATTTGCTGGATTAGATAGCCAAAAATCTGGAAAGATAGGTTAAATAATATCTCAAAAAAAATATATTTAATTTTGAGAGTTGAAAAAGTCTAGAATTTAAGTGTAACTAGACTAGGGTTTTTAGGGTATTTTTGTAATTGTAATGTCTTTCCTTCTCCTATAAATAGAGAAGGAATTCAGCCATTTTAATTCATGATTTGAATAGCCAAGAACAAGTTTTCTCTCAAAGCTTTGAATCATCATTTTGCATTTATCATTAGCTCGGGTAGAAAAGCTAGTGTGGTTGCTTCCTTAGGTTCTTCCTTTTGAAGACCTCGTCCCTCTACCACCACAAAATTCCACCTCCTTGAAAGCACTAGATTAGGGACTTAATGATCTTCCTCCACTCCTCAACAAGACTTCAGTCATAGCTTCCTATCATTATTCCAAAATCCCAGCCACTCAAAAGCCTCGTCACAGTCGAACCTCTGCCGGAAGTCTAATTGTGTGGAAGGATCATATCATTTTGGTATCAGAGCCAAAAGTGCTATCAAGGGTAAGTGTTGTTATAACACCTTGTGGAAGGAATGATCCTTCTCCTTCTCCAAGTTGTTATAATCAACAATTTAAAATCGGAAAAGGTTTAAGAAATCGGTTCTATAGCCGGATTTTCTTCCCTTTGATTCCGATAAATTCTTTTGTATTAATTTTGTTCATATTCTTCATTTTTAATTCTTGTTCTTAATTTTGCTCATTATTTTTTTCTTGTTCATAATTTTTTTTTTTAAATTTTTTATTGTCCTTATTCTTGTGCATAAGTTTATTTTCTTTGTTGCTGAAATTCATTAAAAAAAAAAAATTGAAATTTGAATTTGTGATAAGATTGTTATCTTTATCTTGCTATCCATCTAGATAATTCTAAAACTTGAATCTTGCATGTGTCACTAGAAAAAAAAAAAAATTCAAATTCAAATTTTGAAATTTGAAACTTTGAAAAAAAAAAAAAAATTGCCTTGAAATTTGTAATTATTTAATTGCTTATTTATTTGTGCATTTTTTTTTTCTCTCATCCACACTTTAGAAAAAAAAAAAAAAAGATAATCTTTAAAAAGGGAAAATTCTTTGGTTTTAAGTCACCTAGTATAACTAAAGTTGAATTTGGTGATTTCTTTCCAAAAGTTAGTAACAATTTGAGATTATTTGTTATCGTACCTAGTCTGTGATCGTGTAACTACCATAAAACTCCCTAATTGTGGTACTGTCTTACTTGAATCAAACTTTTGAGTAATTTCTTTGTATTTCTATTAACTTTTTCTTTGGTTTTTGTATAACTTGTTTAAGCCACCTATGATAGGGTAGGGTTGCACTTGGAAAAAGTGTCTCCTCACAAAAGTGTAAAGCCCAAAGGCTAAGAGATAAAAAAAAAAAAAAAAAACACAGAAGCACTCAAATAAATTTTGTGCAAAAAGTGTAACGGCCAAAGGCTAAGAAAAGAGCATATAAGCACTTAAACAAATTTGGTGCGGCTCAAATTTTAAAAAGGAGTTCTTGTGCAAAGTAAAAGAAAACCCTTAGGTGAAAGTGTAAGCTTGCTTATACTCTAACCAAAGGAGAAGTTTTCCGGAGTACCTAAGAGGTTGTTCAAAGGTTTTTCAACATTAGGCGCCATATTAGAAAAGAGATAATAATGGGAAATGACAAGGGTCATAGAGTCTTGGTATTATAACTCATTTTTCTCCTAACTTTGCAGATTGATAACCAAGCAACCAAGGAAGTACAAAGAGGCTTAAAGCCAACGGTTTTTCCTCAAAAATAGGTCATAAAAATCGGAACACTAAGCACTCACGGAAGCACAAGCATTCATAAGTGTTGATTTTCATTACCTTTATTCTTCACCTATTTCTTTTATCTCTACCTTACCTTAATCTAAAATTCTTTGTGTATATCTCTGAGTAATTGGAAATTTTGTGAATATATATATATTTTATACTTAAGATTTTCGTGAACTAACCCTCAAAGGGAGAATCATTCTTCTACCCCAGTTTCTCTGTCTTAGATGGCCAATTTTGATAATAAAGAAGATCCGGAATTGTACATCCCTCCCAAAACTGAGCATGAAAAGATGCTTAGGTATATCCTAACAGATAAGGTGAGGGATTACGAGAAGAGGTTTGCTGAGCTGCAAGCCGAGATTGAACTTCTGAGGATGGAAAGGGATCACGAACGGATGGCAAACAGAGACCGAGACCGAAGAACACGAGATTCAGATGAATCCACCTCCCAAGCAAGGCAATCCTACAAGCCCAAGGTAACCTTCCCGCAGTTCAACGGAAAATTAGACCCTGAGGTCTATATAAATTGGGAGAAACGGATGGATGCCCTGCTCATTGCAAGCAAATACCCGGAGGAAGACTGGGTTACTTTAGCTTCCGCCGAACTCACAGATTATGCACTAACTTGGTGGGACCATGAGGCCTACCTCCGGCGAAGGAATCATGAAGCGGCCGTGGAGACCTGGCAGGACATGAAGCGTCACATGAGAAAAAGGTATATTCCTCCGCACTATTATCGTACAATGCTTGGATCTCTTAACACTTTAGTGCAAGGTACCAAGAGTGTGGCAGACTTCTACCAAGAATTAGAGTACTTGGCCATTCGCAGCGGCATCGAGGAGGATCCCGAGATGATGATGTCCCGGTTCCTTAACGGTTTGAAGCCGAACATAGCCAAGGTAGTGGAGTTACAACACTACGTGGACATAGACGAGCTTGTACACAAAGCCATCCTTGTGGAAGCAAGGGAGTCCAGTGCAAATCGGTCCATGTCCTCAACATGGCGGAGTTCTACAAGGTATCAAGCTTCGACCCCCGCCAAAAGTACAGGCGCAACAAGTGGGTCCAAAGGTTCCACGAAGGTAATCTCTAACCCTATTTTCTCTCAATCTTCCACTAACACACCTAAACCTGTTGTTTCACAAGGTTCTAGTAATAGTGCTACTAACCGGCCTTTTCCAAGGCAAGTTACATGTTTTAAATGTTTAGGCAAAGGCCACATCCAGTCGCAATGCCCAAATCAACGAACCATGATAGCACTAGACGATGGAACCATCGTGGAGAAGGAAGAGGCAGAAGGGGCTAGACTCGAAGACGAGGACGATTTTAAAGACATGCCACCCCTGATGGAAGAGGAAGACTATGCGGCCTGTGATGGTGCAGACGGTGCCTGCTTCGTATCTTTGCAAGTTCCCGAGCTTTCTTCGCAAGATACAACCGGCTTGGGCACCGAGAAGACGCTGAAGGCACACGCCAAGCCCATAGACGAAACTGAGCAAAGGAGCAACATTTTTCATACAAAAGGACTAGTGGGTAAGGCTGTATGTTTAATAATTATAGATAGCGGTAGTTGGACTAACTTGGTTTCTGAGTATACAGTCAACAATCTTAGCCTAGCAACCCAACCACACCCCAAGCCTTACAAGCTTCAATGGCTTAGTAACGGAGGAGAGATCCGAGTTGACCGCCAATGCAAAGTGGGTTTTACGATCGGAAAGTACAAGGACTACGCAACCTGCGATGTCGTCCCGATGGATGCGGCCCACATGATCTTAGGTAGACCGTGGGAGTTTGACCGAAGAACAACCCACGACGGACTCTCAAATAGGTATTTCTTCACATTCAATAATTCCAAGATCATTTTGAATCCTTTGTCTCGTGCGCAGGTTGCTCAAGCAAACAAAGAAATGCATGAGGCTCGATTAAGGAGGCAAAAAGGCAAGGAAAAAGAGAATGTGACCCCCCGTGAAGAATCAGACGAGTTAAAGGAGTTTAAGAGAAAGATTGATTCTTCCAAGCTCAAGACCCCGCAAGCCAAACTTGAGATCAAGTCAAAAGGCCAAAGTCTCTTTGCATCCGCCCGAGATGTCGAACGAGCCATTAGTGGTAAGAAAAGTCTAATTCTTCTTCAATACGTTGAAAGAACTTTAGGGACTAACCCCACTACTAATGATTTGCCTATGAGTGTTCAAAGTCTCCTAGATGAGTTTGCAGATGTGTTCCCTGAGGAGCTGCCAAAGGGACTACCCCCTATTCGAGGAATTGAACACCAACTTGACTTCATCCCCGGTTCAGTCATCCCCAACCGACCCGCTTATCGAGCCAATCCTGAGGAGACGAAGGAACTACAAAAGCAGGTTGAGGAGCTGCTTGAAAGGGGGCATGTTCGAGAAAGTCTAAGCCCATGTGCTGTACCAGTCATCTTAGTACCTAAGAAGGACGGAACGTTAAGGATGTGTGTGGACTGCCGCGCCGTCAACAAGATAACCATAAGGTACCGTCATCCTATCCCTCGCTTAGATGACATGTTAGATGAATTGCATGGTGCCATGATTTTCTCAAAGATAGATTTAAAAAGTGGATATCATCAGATTAGGATAAAAGAAGGAGACAAATGGAAAACCGCTTTTAAAACTAAATTTGGTCTTTATGAGTGGTTAGTTATGCCTTTTGGATTGACAAATGCTCCTAGTACTTTCATGCGTTTAATGAACCATGTTTTAAGAAAGTATATAGGAAAATTTGTTGTCGTCTATTTTGATGATATACTTGTGTTTAGTAGCAGTTTAGAATTGCATATTTCCCATTTGAGACAAGTGCTACTAACCCTTCGCGAGGCTCAGCTATATGCTAACCTCAAGAAGTGCACCTTTTGTGTACCCGAGGTTGTATTTCTTGGTTTTGTTGTAGGTGCACAAGGTGTAAAGGTGGAAGAAGCAAAGGTGAAGGCTATACTCGAGTGGCCAGCACCTACCAATGCCTCTGAAGTGAGGTCCTTCCACGGCTTAGCAGGTTTCTATCGCCGTTTCATCCGAGATTTTTCCACCAAAGCTGCCCCGTTGAATGAGTTGGTGAAGAAGGATATGAAGTTCGAGTGGGGCGCAAAACAGCAAGAGGCATTTGATCTACTTAAGAGGGAGTTGACTTCTTCCCCTACTTTAGCTTTACCCAACTTTGATGAAATGTTTGAACTTGAATGTGATGCTTCGGGTGTTGGGGTAGGGGCGGTGTTGACGCAAAACAAACGTCCTATTGCTTATTTCAGTGAGAAGTTGAATGGTGCATGCTTAAATTATTCTACCTATGACAAAGAATTATATGCTGTAGTTAGGGCTCTTGAAAATTGGCAACACTATCTTTTGCCTAAAGAGTTTGTTATACATACTGATCATGAGTCCTTAAAGTATTTAAAGTCACAAAATAGGTTGAACAAAAGGCATGCTAAGTGGGTTTCTTTTATTGAGACTTTTCCCTATGTGTTGAAATATAAAAAGGGAAAAGAAAATGTTATTGCTGATGCTTTGTCTCGTAGATACTCACTGTTGACTTCTCTTCATACTAGGTTGTTAGGATTTGAACATATTAAAGGTCTGTATGCTAATGATCCTGACTTCTCTAATCTTTTTGTGGCTTGTGACTTAGGAGCTTTTCAAAAATTTTACAAAGCTGACGGCTTCTTGTTCAAAGAAAATAGGTTGTGCATACCCCAGAGTTCCCTGCGAGAGCTGTTGATTCGTGAGGCCCATGGAGGAGGATTGATGGGTCATTTTGGAGTGGCCAAAACCCTTGATGTGCTGCAAGAACATTTCTATTGGCCAAACATGAAGAGAGACGTAGGGAGAATTTGTGGAAGGTGCATCGTTTGTAAAAAGGCCAAGTCCAAAGTTCAGCCCAACGGGTTACTCATGCCTTTGCCCGTCCCAACATCACCTTGGGTTGATTTATCTATGGATTTTATCCTAGGCCTCCCAAGGTCCCAGAGAGGTAATGACTCTATTTTTGTAGTGGTTGACAGATTTTCTAAGATGAGTCATTTTATTCCTTGCAGCAAAACAGATGATGCTAAGCAAGTGGCCAGATTGTTCTTCAATGAGGTGGTCAGACTACATGGCATCCCCCGAAGCATAGTGAGTGATCGGGATGTCAAATTCCTTAGTTATTTTTGGAAGACTCTGTGGGGGAAGCTGGGCACCAAGTTGATGTTCTCCACCACCAACCATCCACAGACTGATGGCCAAACTGAGGTAACTAATCGCACTCTTGGTTCTTTACTTAGAGTTTTGATTAGTAAAAATTTAACAAGGTGGGAGGAGACCCTTCCTTTTTGTGAGTTTGCTTATAACAGGTCGACACACTCAGCAACAAACTATTCTCCCTTTGAGATAGTCTATGGTTTTCAGCCTTTGACCCCGATGGACCTATCACCATTGCCAATCAAAGAGGTCACAAGTCTAGATGGTGAAAAGAGGGCAAAAATGGTGCAAGAGATCCATGAGCAGGCCAGACTCAACATCCTCAAACATCAAGACCACACTTCGAGGATGAGGAACAAAGGAAGGCGCAAGGTAGTTTTCGAGCCCGGAGACTGGGTGTGGTTGCATCTCAGAAAGGAGCGTTTCCCACAAGCTCGCAAGACCAAGCTGCACCCAAAGGGAGATGGGCCATTCCAAGTGGTCAAGAAGGTCAATGACAACGCCTATGAGTTAGACCTTCGAGGAGAACTAGGTGTCCACGGCACCTTCAATGTAGCAGACTTGGCACCTTTTGAGTTTGACGATGAGTTGGAATCGAGGCCGATTCCTTTTCAAGAAGGGGGGGATGTTATGAGCCCAAGGTCACCGAGCCTAAATCCGCCACCAAGTCAAAGAGACCCTTTAGTAGAGATAGATGGGGTTTTGACAAGAGCAAGGAGGAGAAAGGCTACTCAAGCCCTCAATGCCTTAACCCAGGAATTCCTAACTCAAGAGCTTGTCCTTCTAGACAAGTACCCGATCAAGGAGGTTACGGTATTGAGTATTTGCCCCTAAGTCTTTCCTATTTTATTTTGTTTTTTTTTGGAATTAATTAATTTAATTTAATTATTTATAAACAAATAATCTATGTTATTTTCTAAGTGGCTGAATTTTCTTGTATTGTGGCCTTGAATTATTCAGGCCTTGTACTAATATTTATTTAGCCTTGTTAGCATTGGAGCAGCCCACATGTGTGCAGATTTGACTAAGCAAAGTGGGTGGGGAAGCCCACAAATTAAAGCACAAATTGGACAGCACCTTATTAATTATTCGGGCTGATTATTTATTGGAGCAGGCCATATTGGATTTCACCAAACTCATGGGCTAGCCCAACCTCTATTTTGGAGCTCTAAAATTCAGATAGCACAAAAGCAAACCTAGGACACGGCCTACTTAGTTGATTGGGTTCAGCAAATTAAACTCCATTTTCAGCCCCATATAAGACAGAAACATTTGGAGGAGTTTTGAGCAAAATAGGAGGCAGCCCAAATGAATTATGGATCAAATTAATTTCGGGAGACTTTGGAAGCAGTTCAGTTTTATCAAGATTGGTCCAACATAAGCCAATTAATAAGTCTAGAGATTGAAATTGGATGCGGGCCACCTTTTTGGAACATTGGATTTCACCAATTTTCAGCACAGAAAATACTTCAGTCATGGCAGCATAACTCGGTCAAAGTTAGCAGCAGCATAACTCGGTCAAGAATTAGATGAAGTCATACTCCAGATTTTTAAAGCGGGATTTGCTGGATTAGATAGCCAAAAATCTGGAAAGATAGGTTAAATAATATCTCAAAAAAAATATATTTAATTTTGAGAGTTGAAAAAGTCTAGAATTTAAGTGTAACTAGACTAGGGTTTTTAGGGTATTTTTGTAATTGTAATGTCTTTCCTTCTCCTATAAATAGAGAAGGAATTCAGCCATTTTAATTCATGATTTGAATAGCCAAGAACAAGTTTTCTCTCAAAGCTTTGAATCATCATTTTGCATTTATCATTAGCTCGGGTAGAAAAGCTAGTGTGGTTGCTTCCTTAGGTTCTTCCTTTTGAAGACCTCGTCCCTCTACCACCACAAAATTCCACCTCCTTGAAAGCACTAGATTAGGGACTTAATGATCTTCCTCCACTCCTCAACAAGACTTCAGTCATAGCTTCCTATCATTATTCCAAAATCCCAGCCACTCAAAAGCCTCGTCACAGTCGAACCTCTGCCGGAAGTCTAATTGTGTGGAAGGATCATATCATGTAATCTCCAACTTCAACGGCTGCAACTCTTGCCCCGTTGCCCACTCGGAGATCTACTTCGCCTTTCTTTGTCATCCTTCTATTTCTCAGTCCCTGCACATTAGTACAAATGTGAGCCCCACATCCGGTATCTAATACCCATGAGGTGGACATAGAAAGATTAATTTCAATAACAAAGATACCTGAAGCCGAAGGATTCTGTTTCTTCTCTTCAAGAAACAACTTGCAGTTTCTTCTCCAATGCCCCTTTTGATTGCAATGGAAACATACCGCGTCCTTCTGAGCATTTTTCTTAGCAGGAGGAGTTTGAGGCTGAGCCTTAGAAGCAGTCTTACTGCGAGGCTTCTTGTTTTCAGCAACTTTGCCTTGCCTTTAAACTTTCTCTTGGTGCCCTTACCTTTTTCTACAACAAGTACTGGCGTTGCCTTCCGAAGGGTTTGCTCAGTATTTTTAAGCATTCCATGGAGCTCAGGAATCGTCCTCTCCATGTTATGCATGTTGTAGTTTACCACAAAATCATTGTAATCATCAGGCATTGAAGCCAAGATGATGTCAATGGCTAACTCTCTAGAAAGAGGTGCATTTAATCTCTCTAGGGTATCAATATACCCCTTCATCTTGATCAAATGTGTGCTTACTGACGAACCCTTCGCCATCTTGCACGAGATCAATGCTTTTATCGTAACGAACCTTTCATTACGGGCTTGTTCACGGAACATTTCCGTTAGTGACACATAAATTTGGAACGCTTCCGAATTCATGAATTGTTTCTGAAGCTCGCCTGACATAGTCGCGAGCATCAGACAGGTCACATCATCGGAATCGCTTTTCAGCTTTTCCCATGCTCGTTGAACAGCGACCGTGGCATTTATAGGTGGTTCAGGTAAAGCAGCGTCTAAGATATTTAGCTTCCTTTCTTGTTTGAGAACAATTCTCAAGTTTCTTTCCCAATCTAAGAAGTTTGGACCAACCAGTTTTTCTTTGTCCAAAATGCTTCTTAGAGTGAGATTAGATGTATTAGTGTTAGTAGATGCCATTTCTACAAAAGAAAGATGCAAAACATTAGAATGAGTTTTAAAATATTTTCCACAATAGCCAAAATTGAAATCCCAAACAATTTTGTGTTGGTACTAGATTGTGGGCCGAAAATCCACAAAGAGTCAACCCCAGTCTTGCTTTGGCAAGTATCGTAGGGATTGGGCTCTTTTGGTAGGTAACGTTCAAATCACATTCCTATGTAATTTAAAGATTTCCAATTGCATCACTATGCAACTTTTCGGTGATAGGATGAACATTCCAAATGTTTGACACCATCCTATCTTTGCAAAATTAATCCCTAGTCAACTTATCGGGTCAAGCTAGGATTAATTTTCCCAAGTTAAACCATCCCTCAAGGCATCACATCAATAGACACCCACACAGTTTTTCCATAACAAGTGGTAGTGATAAAGTTGAGCATCTAATACCCAAACAGTTTTTTCACTCATTAATGGTAGTGATAAAGTTGGGCACTATTATGCAACAACCCGCCGCACGAAGAAAACCTGAGGCCCTTGGGCTCCCCAAGTCCACCAGACGTTCAACGCTCAAGCGGGCCCTCAAGTATGGAAGCAAAATCTTGGGTTTTTGGGATTTAAGTTTGATCGGCTTAACATGCATTGTCGTTTTCATTCATTCACAAAACATAAAATTGCAGAAATGCGATGAATTGGGCTCTAATCTGTTACAGGGCCTTTAAAAAAAAAAAAAAAAACTTCTTTTAGGCCTCTATTTTGGGCTTCCGTTCCTGGGCTCCACCATGGACTCCTTCGGAATCTCCTTTTGGGCCTAACTATTACATAATTATTTAATAGGCATGCAGGCCCAATTTTAAAATGGCTCGCATGCCCAAAATTTAAATAATAAATTTTAAGCCCAATTCAACGCATAGAAAAACACATAAATGCATATGCTTCATACAAGCCAATTTTATTAAGTCGAATCATTTAATTAGGGATTGTGTAACTCTTACACTATTAAAATTGATCGTGTCATAATCAATTTTAATCAATCCCACATTCATTCATTTTAATCGAATGATGCATGGTCATACCAATAATGCGTGCAATTATTTAAACACTTCAAATAAATAACACATTATTTGAAAATGAATAACAAAAAACATAATAATTAATTAACTAATCTTATTAATTAATTAATTAATTATTTATTCATTTAATTATCTAATTTTATTAAGATAATTTTTCTAATTTTAAAATTTAAATATTTCTAATTATCCTAATCTCATTAAGATAATTATTCAAAATTCTAAAATTTAAAATTCTATAGGATAAGAATTAAATCTTAATCTAATCTTATCTTATCGTAATTTAAAATCTGATAATATCTTTTAATTTATCCTAAATTATAAATTAAAATATTATCAAATTTTAAAATTCAGAAAATTAAGGTTTTTCTGAAAATTTTGAGGCCAATCTGTAATTTCACAAAATCCTCGGGCTAGGGTTTTAAAGTTTAAAACTTCTGGGGTTGTTTTGCAATTTTAAAACAATTTTTAAAACTGGCATTTCCGGGATTATGAAGTGCGGCGGGGGCAACTTGGTCATTTCACCCAATTAGGGCACCAGCCTCCCGCCGCCTCCTTTCTTCTCCGGCAAACATGCCCTCGGGTTCCAGCCGGCATCCTCGAATCCCGGCGACACTCGCCGCTCATCTCATTCGGCTCATCCGACCGATCGTGACCTCCCCAACAAAATGAAGATCTCCGTCCGAAGAAACCACGAAGAAGCGATATTCGTCTTGGCGTCCAATGCCAGTTCGAAATCCGCAACTCCGATGCCCCTTTCCTGACGTTCGAAAAAGAGAACTCAGCGGCGACCTTCGCCGCTGTTGTTTTCTCCATCAGTCGTTTTTCGATAACCACAAAATATATAACCCCGCATCGTCGAAATCAAAACCCATTTGTTTTCAGCGAACACAGAAACAGTCAAAAAAAATGTTTTTCTGGCAAATCAACATATAAACCCAGATTTCCGGCCAAAAAACGAAAACTATTCAGCCCAGCAAAGATTTTAAACCAAAAACCGACCAAATCGAATCAATTCAGGCTAGTTTCGAAACCCTTATCCCAGAAACTATTTCAATCAGAAAAGAGGGGAAGAATCCCGTCCGTTTTCGAAAACTCCAAATGCCAAAAATTCAATTTAGTCCAGAATTATGAAATCAACAATCCAGCCAAACAATTTGGTAACCCAGAAAAACGGAATTCAAACAACACCAAAAAATCAATTTCCGGTCAAAATTCTTTTAAACCCCGATATCCAATTTCCGGGTACATCCCGTTTTTCCGGCGAAATAAACCCAAAACCAAAACAATCCAAAGCATAAGCTTGGACGGACAGCCCGGTTTCCCGGCGACTCGGCCACCAAAACAAAACAGAATAAAATTGGTTTTCTGGCCAAAGATGTAACAAAAAGGAAAAGACCAATTTTGAAGAACCCAGAAACCCAAATTTGATATAATCCCGTTTTTCCAGTTTCTGGCCATAAAGGGAAAAATTTTGATAGCCCCGATTCTAAACCCTTTTGTTTCAACTAAAACAATTTTAATTAAAACAAAATTAACCTATGCTCTGATACCACTGTCGGATTGTGTTTAGGCATTTAATTCAAAATTAAACGGCAGAATTCCTAAACACTAAGGATTCGGGTCTTACCCTCGACGCGTAATCGGTTGTGCAGTCGCCTGGATCCTTTGGGAAGATTGCGTTCACCACCAAATAACAATTCACGCGAATTGCCTCTACGTTCTTGCACTGGAATTCTCTCAGAACTGGTGCTAGCCCCAAAATTTGCCTGTTTTAAGAGAAAACGTTTTTCTCTGGGAAGAATAGTTTTGGAAGAGCGTCTGTACGTTGAGTCTCAGAGAGTCAGTTATATTTTTTTAAAACTTTTCAAAACGTATATTTAAAACTGAGTTTGTTTAAACCTTTTTAACAGACTCCAGATACTTCTCTGATTTGAGAAGTATCTGTTTTAATTAATAATAAATAATAATTAATAATAATTAATTAATTATTTACTGAGTTGGGTTTAACCAACACCATTGATCAACCCATTGATCCATGGATCAGGCTGATGGGTCAAGAACCTTAATTCACAATTAGGTCCCTTGATTTATCAGCTCAACTCAATTCTTCCCAGGTAATTAATTAACTTTTAATTAATACCATAAAACTCTTCAATAATATTTAATTAAACCATTTAATTAAATATTATCAATTTAAGTATAACTCTTATACTTAAAACAGGCAATTTAATTAATTCTGAATCATCGAACTCACTTATGTGCGATCCTGTAGGCCCATTCCAAATTGACAATGAATAAATTAATCTCATTAATTAATCCATAAATCATTAGTGGTCTCTAGCAAGACATAATGACTACACAATTCAGAACGGAGGGTTGAATGGTGATTCAACACAACCTTCCGAGTATACTACGTAATGTCCTCTACACTAATATCCAGTTTAGCATAAGGCATGGAACCAATCATCCTTATATAGCTAAACGTTTTACTTGATCTCTTAGTGACACTGAACTTAATCAAGGAAATGATAACCCTTATCATTTCTTGGGCACGGCCATGCACTTCTCAGTTCACTATCAAGCGGCCAAGATATCATCTCTCATTTAAGAGAGACTTGTAGTCCCATCACTTCACCTACATACCTTAGCGTGACTCATAGTGTACCCAATCATACCCGTACTTGGCAACCTGTTAAAGTCCCGTTAGGCATATGTCAAAGCACACTCTAATTCACCTAAGACTATGCAGTGATTTCTGGTCTAAGGATCCTCGTACGAGTACTACTCAAAAGAATCACTCATGATCTAAAAGTCCATGGAGTGTTTCTTTTTGGCGGATCGATTTCATGAAATTCAATATGCACAAGAATATAATTTCATGAAATTAACTCATCAGATAAACAATCAATCAAACGACAAATGTCTTATTTACATAAATAACCCTCAAAGTTTATTTACATAAATAGCCCTCATTAGGGCACATACACCAACACTGGATGCCTGCTTAAGTCCATAAATAGACCTCTTAAGCCTGCAAACCTTATGCTCTTGGCATTTTTCAATGAATCCCTCTGGTTGCTGCATAAAGATGGTTTCTTCAAGACTTCCGTTTAGGAAAGCTGTCTTGACATCCATCTGCCAAATCTCATAATCCATATGAGCAGCTATGGCCAAGAGAATCCGGATCGACTTAAGCATGGCTACCGGGGAGAAGGTTTCCTCATAGTCGATTCCCTCTTTCTGAGTATACCCCTTCGCCACCAGCCTAGCTTTAAAGGTTTCCACCTTCCCGTCAGATCCTCTCTTACGTTTGTAGACTCACTTGCATCCAATGGGCTTAAACCCATCAGGCAGGTCCACAAGCTCCCAGACTTGATTGTGGTCCATTGACCCCATCTTGGATATCATTGCCTTACGCCAAGATTCTGCATCTTTATCTCGAAGCGCCTCATTGTAGTTAACTGGGTCAGGTTCAGGCATACCTAGGACTAGGTCTGAAGCCTCTCCCATGCCAACGAACCTGTATGGCTGTCTCACAACCCTCCCACTACGACGAGGCACCGCCTGTGTAGGTGCATTATCTGTGATCTCATGTGCAGTGTGTGGTGTATCTACTTGTGCTGGTGTATCAGGATTAGTAGTTTATCGTCTAAGCTCTTATAGTACTATCTTACTCTTGGGCTTGTGGTCTAAGACATAGTCCTCTTCTAAAAATCTAGTGTTGGTACTTACCACCACCTTCTGATCTTTAGGACTATAGAATAGACCACCTTTCGTTCCCCTAGGATATCCTACAAACAGCATTAATTCTGTTCTTGCATCTAACTTAGACGTATCTGCCTTAAGCACATGTGCTGGGCAGCCCCAAATTCTGAGATGTCTTAGACTGGGCTTCCGCCCGTTCCACAACTCTACTGGGGTTGAAGGCACGGTTTTAGATGCTACAAGATTAAGAATATACATTGCCGTTTCCAAGGCATATCCCCAGAACGAACTTGGCAAATCACTATAGCTCATCACAGACCTAACCATTTCCATAAGAGTTCGATTCCTCCTTTCTGCTACACCATTCTGCTGTGGCGTGCCAGGTGCAGACAACTGAGACTGAATTCCTACCTCAGTGAGGTAATCTCGAAATTCATGGGACAGGTACTCCCCACCACGATTGGAACGCAGTGTCTTGATACTCTTACCATGATGCTTCTCCACATCTGCCCGAAACTCTTTGAACTTGCCAAAACATTCGGACTTGTGGCGCATTAGGTAAATGTATCCGTACCTAGAGTAGTCATCCGTGAACGTCACGAAATACTCATATCCCCCTGGTGCCTGGACCGTCATAGGTCCGCACAAGTCAGAATGAATCAACTCTAATACTTCTTTAGCTCTATGACCTTTTGCCTTAAAAGGTCTCTTGGTCATCTTACCCTCCAAGCAAAATTCCCAGGTTGCATAACTGTCAATATCTAATGAACCTAAAGGTCTATCATTGACCAACCTCTGAATCCTACTAAGGTTTATATGACCTAGCCTTAGATGCCAAAGATAGGTTTGATTCATTTCAGAAGGTTTCTTCCTCTTATTAATGTTAGATTCTGAGCTATCTATCTATGTTTTGCGCAACAGGGGAGTTAGAGTTAACCATAAACAAATTGTCCGCCAATGAACCAGAACAAATAAGTTTCCCATTTCTTCTAATAACAACACAGTCATCAGAAAAAATAAACTTATACCCGTTCTTCAAGAGTTTAGAAACCGAAATCAAGTTCTTTCTAAAACTCGGTACATAAAGACAATTAACTAACTCCAAGCTAGAATTTTCGAAATTCAACTTAACTACTCCCACTGCTTCTCCTGACACTCTTGTAGTGTCGCCCAAGTAGATATCCAATTCGCCTTCTCTAAGCTTCTGGGTTATTTGGAACCCTTGCAAAGAATTACAAACATGGTCAGTGGCACCTGAATCCACACACCAAGTATCTGTGGGAATCGCCGCTAAACATGTCTCAGTAATTAAGGCATAATTTATCGTACTTATAAGCTTTGGACAATCCGCTTTCCAATGTCCCGTCTTATTGCACTTGAAGCACTTGTCTTTCGACTTCTTCTTTGCAATATCTGGCTTAGGCACAATATGTGCCTTTTTAGCTACTCCCTCGAGCTTTCTCTTCTTCTTTCCAGCCTCAGGCTCAGAAGAAGATTCTAAAGCTTCGACTGTGACTAAAGCTCGCTTCTTCTCTTGAAGAAAACTTTTAGCCACCATCAACTCTGCCAAGAGCTCGGATGAACTCCACAACATCTTACTTATGTTGTAGTTCAACCGAATCCGCTCATAGCTTTGAGCTGTCATCAACTCTGCCAAGAGCTCGGATGTACTCCACAACATCTTACTTATGTTGTAGTTCAACCGAATCCGCTCATAGCTTTGAGGCAAGCTCTGGAGGACAATATCGGCTTTGGTTTCACCAACAATTTCGCCTCCTCCTACCTCAACCTTGTTGATGTTACTAATCATGTCAATGACACAATCTCTCACAGGAGCGCTCTCAGCCCTAAGGACAATGTCCAAGTTACGACTTCCATCGACATTATTAGTTCCAGTTAAATTGTTGTTTTTCAAAATAGCAGCTAAAGGATTGAATGCCATATCAATTTAAACTGGAAAGTAAACAAACAGTGTTTCAGTTATATATGCTAGAATTTTTGAAAAAAGATGAAAATTCAATTTAATTATTGATTTCCCTCAAAACAATAATATTAATCCACCAACATCTCATCCACCGGGATTCTCACAAGCCACGCAGTGTGGACGTTTACGCTAACCCACATTCGTTTGAGAAGAACCAAGTTCATTAACTACACTATCTGACCAACGATCTTTTGATCAATGTAGCTAATAGTTGGTGCTTTCAGCCGTACAAGTAAGCAGCGTAACCTCGCGGGAGGAATACTGCAGATCGTACACTAAGTGTGTGCCATTACGTGACTTCTGAGTTTGTTACCTCAGGATAGTGCGCCTCAGATAGAGAGGGTGTCGCATTTCTCCTAGTTAAACTCGCTCTAGTCATCTTACTCAGAAGCTCATAGTCTAGCGATCTCGGGGCTGGACTCATCCGAATGGAGGAAGGCCCTAATGCCAATGCGCAAGCCTACCCACATCGCATATGAACCCGTAATGGTGGCCATGGGGATATAACACAACCCGCTCCAACTTAGATTTCCAAAATGAGGATTTTTCCGGTTTTAACATGCAATTAACTAACCTAAGTTATATGCAACCATAAAACCAGACATGCTTTAATTCATGCATCTAAAATACAGCATAAAAATAAAGCATAAAAATTAAAACAATAAATACTGGAAATAAATACGTAAAATAAATTTCCCGACTATTCTGGTTTTAATTGCTTCCATCCTTTGCCTTGATCTCGTGTCCCGTCACGTCACTCGATGGAGAGAGTCTTGAACTTCAAAAAATGAAAACTGGAGGAAAAACGGGCCAAAAACAGCCCGAACGGGCCGCCCGGGCCGCGCTGCCCGCGCGCACCGCTCGCACGGGCCGTGCGCGCGGCCCAGCGCTCGCGCGCGTGCAGCAGCAGCGCGCAGCAGCTTGCTGCGCACTGTTGCTGCCTGCTGCTGCCCTCCTTTGGCTGCCGGTGGCATTTTTGCTGCCGGCGATCGTTGCCGGCGTCGCCTCCTGCCGCCAACTCTTCCTTCGCTTTTTCCCACGCTATTTGGTCTTCTTGCAATTCGTTCTGGGTTTTCCTGTGTTTCTTCAAATTCATGATAACCCAAAACCCACGAATCCAAGTCGCCCACCATAGATTACATAAAAAATAATTTTCCTACTACAAGGCATTCTAGGAAAATTAAATAATCGAAATTACATAGAATAAATCCTACTACAGATTTAATCTAATCCTACACGGCTTCCAGCACGTGGTTATACTATTACAAACATTCATAATAAAATTAAATCCGGACATGTTCCGGAGTTTAATTAAAAACCATACAAACGTAACCATAATAGTCGGGATTCTAAACCACCTGCAAATAAAACCATGTAATAAATCGAACAAGTACCAAAACCCCCTAAACCTCGCTCTGATACCAATTGAAAGATTTTGGTAGGATCTGGGTTTGCACTTGCTCGATTTACCACGCAACAAAAATTTCTATTAAAGCGGAATCTCAGAAAAGTACCTTTGAAGCGTGCACCTGGTGATTCTCTTGTATGCCTCAAGACTATGACTTCACGTTGTGTGGGCAACGAACTAGAAGTCAATTGATTAGCTATCACCACAATCCACCTGCTAGAAAACTCTAGCCCCGCAGCACCTGGCACGTACTATAAACACACCGCCCGCAAAAAGAAAGCTACGCGCAGCTGGTATAGACCAAGGCCAAAATTTCAGCCACTAGAAACCCAAAAACCAGCTGCACACTTTCTTGAAAATTCGACTTGGAGAGAGAAACATTTTCTCTCTCTAGAAATCATGTGGATTAATTGTGTAATTGTGTAATTGTATTTTCTGAATGACTAATCTCTTGTCTATTTATAGAGTTACAAGAGAGACTCCAAGTTGGTTTAGGATTGGTCTTCCTACTGGGTTTCTGTTTTCCTTCAATCCTGTTTCTGGACTGATACAGATTCTGTTTCCTTCAATCCTGTTCCTGGACTGATACACTCCCAACTGTCACAGGGATTCACTTATCCCAATCCAGTTCCTGGGATGAATCACTCCCAACTGACACAGGGATTCACTTATCCCAAACCAGTTCCTGGGATGATTCACAACCAACTGACACAAGGATTAATTAATTTCTCAATTAATTAAATCTACCTTTGTCAACAACCCAGTACATAATTAATCGTACCACTAACGGATTAATTATGGCACTACCAACCTACACCAGAATTGCTTCCGGAACAACTTAATTAAATTATATTCATAATCTCCCCACATCAAAGATATAGTGCTCGTTAATTCATTAATTTACTGATAAATTAATTCATCAACTTCTTAATATTCCGAGACTAGTACCACTCGACCTTTTTACTATACCGGACATAAGTCCACTGGCCAGGTTTAGTATAATAAACATTTTGAGCTCATCTCGGGAGCACCATCACCCCGGACGCACCGGTACATGGTTTCCTTTCGACCAGCAGTAGCACACCAAGTAACTAAACACGCGCACCCAACCCACCGAGACTATTGGCCACATTTGACCTCACCCATTGGCAGATCAAAGTACACTATGTCTAATCCTCATGCCCACTCGAGTCTAGGGATTTAGAGATAGAATACAAGGATCGATTTGTCTATTAAATCAGTACAAGACAAATCATTCCTAAGAGTCAAGTTCAATATGCCCCGGACATATCTATATGATTCAATTAGTTTAGACAAACTAATAATCTGAATCACATAATAACCTAAACCGACAGTTTGTCCAAAGCTGTCTCGGTTACGAACCTCATTTATATATTATGTCTTTCAACCAATGATGAGATCTACTGTGTCGCACCAGACACCTCATCATCTACTTACATAATATAAATGGACGATTAATGCAAAACAAGATATGACTGAAACACAAATCGATATATTAAACTGGGAAACTGTACAATATAAGCATAGCTTATGTATTCTACTCCAACATATAATATAAAAAAGATTAATTTTCTTAAGGAAGAAAAAAGTTATGTAAGGATTGAAGAACAATTACGAGATTTAGGATTACAAGAGAAAATAAAGAATTTAGAGGAACGAATAAGAAAAGAAGTATGTTCAGATATTCCTAATGCTTTTTGGGATAGAAAGAAACATTTAGTAACTTTGCCATATGAGAAGGATTTTAATGAAAGAAGTATACCAACAAAAGCTAGACCCATACAAATGAATTTGGAATTATTAGAAATATGTAAAAAAGAAATTGAATGAGTAATAAACAAATGATTAATTACTTCATCTAAATCTCCTTGGAGTTGTGCAGGATTTTATGTTCAAAAGCAAGTTGAAAAAGAAAGGGGAGTCCCTAGATTGGTAATAAATTACAAACCGCTTAATAAAATTTCACAATGGATTAGATACCCATTCCTAATAAAAGGGATTTATTAAAAAGGATTTATAATGCAAAAATATTCTCAAAATTTGATATGAAATCAGGATTTTTGCAGATACAAATTGACCCAAATGATAGATATAAAACGGCTTTTACAGTTCCATTTGGTCATTACGAGTAGAATGTTATGCCTTTTAGATTAAAAACACCCCTTCATAATTCCATAAAATAATGAATGACATATTAAACCCTTATAAAAATTTTTCTATAGTATATATTGATGACATTTTAATTTTTTCTGAATTAATAGAACAACATTTTAAACATTTAAATATCTTTATAAGTGTAATAAAAAAAATGAATTAGTAGTTTCTGCTTCAAAAATTAAATTATTTCAGACAAATATTCAGTTTCTGGGTCACAATATATACAAAGGGACACTTATTCCTATACAAAGATTTTTAAATTTCCAAATGAATTAAAGGATAATACTCAATTACAGAGATTCCTAGGATGTTTGAACTATATTTCTGACTTCTTCCCAAAATTAAGGGAATTGTGTGCTCCTATATATAAAAGATTACAAAAGAATCCACCTGCATGGACATAAGAACATACTACAATTGTAAAATTATTAAAACAAAGGATAAAAACTCTACCACTCATTACTATCCCACACCCTCAGGTATTTATGATTGTGGAAACAGATGCATCTAATATAGGTTATGGTGGTATTTTAAAACAAAGATTGCCGTCTGAATCCAAATATCAATTAGTAAGATATCATTCAGGTTTATGGCTTGGACCTGAGAAGAATTATTTTACAGTTAACAAAGAAATTTTATCTATTGTTCTTTGCATTTCTAAATTTCAAGATGATCTAATAAACAAAAAGTTTCTTTCAAAAGTTGATTGCAAACCTACCAAGGATGTTTTACAAAAGGATGTAAAAAAATTAGTTTCGAAACAAATATTTGCAAGATGGCAGGCAATTTTATCAGTATTTGGCTTTGACATTGAATATATCAAAGGAAATTCCAATTCTTTACCTGACTTCTTAACCAGAGAATTTTTGACAGGTTCCAAGGATGAGTACCCATCCTACCAAGAATAAGACCCTTACGGTCACAGACTTCATGAATAATCAAACAATTCCATCTACTTCTAACCGTTTTCAATCTCTTAAGGATTTTCCACCTCTAACTTATGTTCCAGCTACTTCAAATCCCTCAGCAAAATTACAACGATCTCCTATACCAGATTATAGTATTCACTTTCCTTACCCTTGTTGTCAACCATTATCTACATCCAGCCCCCAGAATCCAGCTCAGAATACTCAAGCTAAACAACCATTGAATTCAAATCCTCCATGTTATGCAACCAAACCTAATGTTGAGCATTTAACCCTTACTAGACATCACAACCCTTTAGAATATCAAATTCTTTTAGGATATGTATTCAATATGTTTAAAGATAAACAATATTGAATCTCTTCTGAACCAAACATGGATTTGCGATTCTATCAGTACATTTTGGTACACTCAGGATCAGTGGATATTCACCATACGATGGATATACCAACAAATTCAGTCATTATGTATTCCAAGGTTGTTATAAGGAAAATCTTAAACAGACGAGATTGGATAGATTTAACAGGCTCTGCAATAGGCAAAATTCATTTTGGAGGCTCTTATGATCCTCCAGGATATTCATATGAGAATTATAAAGAAGCATGGTTTAGAGGATTTCTTTTCAGAACCTTCAATCATTCATGGTTTTACACAATTCATAAAACACTGATGACCGATTTCAACAGTATTCCTTTATGGTTTTATGAATGGTGGATGTATTGTGGAGTCAATGAAGATATTTATCCTCCTGATGCCAAGAAGCCTTGTCAATTATTCAGCGGAAAGCTCGATTCTGCTATCCCAGAATTTGGCAAGATAATTCAGTTCCACTTCAAGCTGAAGCTTCCATGGATCCTCTGTTGGAATTTTAAATTCACTCAATATTTTCCAAAGCCCATGCCGCTCTCTCTTGTCCGTGAATTTAAGATCAAATGGTGGATTTCACTCAAGGTAAATCAGGATACTGTATAGATTTATTTTGAAGAGCAAAAGTTGATTCAAAAGAATTCAATACCGTTTGGTAAACTCCCAGTACAATCATCAGCTCCTCTCAGTTTTACAACTCCTGTAAAAAAGGAAGTATTAAGCACAGGAACGAGTCAGGTCTCACAACCACAGTCGACTCTATCTTTAAAGCAAAACTTCAACAGGAGAATGAACGTCTAGAATACCAAGAGTTCTTGGAATTTAAGAAGTTCAAAGAGAAATCTAATAGTATTAAAGGAGCATCTACCACAGGATCATCTTCTGATCCTATGGATTTCAACTTAGTACTGGAACATTTTGAGTTTTTTTTTTAAAAAAAAGAATTAATTAATCTTTTCCTTTTTGCAGCTGCAGGAATATTGTCCAGATAAGATTGACGAAAAACTTAAAGAACGAGGATTTCCTATGCCTGATAAAAAGAAGAATTGTACCATCGAGGTTTTAAATAGAGAAATTAGTATGAAGCTAGTTGAAATAGGATTGCATAATAAACTATCACAAGATAGATTATGGAAGGATGATGACGAACTTTTCAATAGAACAAAGATTAATTCATTACACATTAATGAGGATGGCCAGTTGTCTAAAGTTCAGCTCTGTTTTTACCCAATGTACCCGGATCATATTTTTACATTGGATGAATTTTCGTCAGGTAATGAAGATGAAGATTGCTTGGATGCAGATTACTTGGATACAGAATATTGGTTTTCTGATTAAGTTTTAACTGGATACATTCCGCAATATGTTCCAGCTGGATGACATCTTTGCAAAACAGGTTTAAAGATCCATGTGACTAATGAAGACAAGGATACTTTATGTCAGGATCAATATTAAAGAAGGCATCTATTTTCAACTCTGCCATAGTGGAACACACACTAAGGATACTTTATGTCAGGATCAATAGTAAAGAAGGCATCTATTTTCAACTCTGCAATAGTGGAACATGCACTAAGGATACTTTATGTCAAGTTCAGCAGCCAAGGATACTTTATGACAAGATCCTTTATTATTTTGAACTTTGTAATATTATTAGTTGGGTTCTATAAATTACAATGAAGATTAGAATGATAGGCAGAACTTTTCAGAACTCTTTTTGAAGATTACTCTCTATTCTCTAAACACTCTTGTAACTCAAAGAATATTTTGGAATAATTCCAGAATTTTTAGGATTATACCTCGGTGTTCATAAGTTATCTTTTACATCAACACTATATCATTCGGCTTTCAGATTTCTTTTATTAAGGTGGATTCTATCTACAAGATTTGTAAGTTTTCATACTAGTCTATCTAGTACTCTGTCTACTAATTTCTTCTTTATTCTGTTATCTCCTTTTAATATTATCCTTCTTGTTATCCTGGGTTTATTTTTGTTCAGACTATCTTAGTTACGAGCATACTTTTTATATATCAATACTTTAACCAATAACGGTATGTACTGTGTCTTTTCACACCCCGTTATCTAGTTCTATGATATAATAGAACAATTTAATACTGAAACAAAATGATATGTCATCTGTGGATATTAGTTTTTGATACAATCCGTAGCTTTTCTGTATTCAAAACTAACAATCTCCCACTAATACTCAAAGCTATGCTAAGAAGTACGGAAACTGTTCAATTCGCTATTACTCTGCTGTCAAAATGAAATCTACAGAACACCTTTAAGCTCACTCACATAGCTCCCTCAAGAATCTGACTCTCATGCCCTCCACATGTCTCTCAAAGACATTTGCGGTCAATGGCTTTGTGAAAGGATCTGCATGGTTGTCATCTGATGCTATCTTGGCCACGATCACGTCTCCCCTCTTTACGATTTCTCGTATCGGGTGGTACTTGCGCTCTATGTATTTACTCACTTTATGTGCTCGTGGTTCCCTTGAGTTAGCTACTGCACCATTGTTATCAAAATAAACTGTGATAGACCTAGGTAACTCAGGAACCACATCTAAGTCCATCAGGAAGCTCCGGAGCCATACAGCTTATTTCGCTGCCTCTGATGCGGCAACGTACTCAGCCTCCATGGTGGAGTCTGCCACGCATTTCTGCTTGACATTCCGCCACACTTTGGCTCCACCTCCTAGAGTAAACACAAACCTGAAGGAAAACAGAACAAGCCCGGGCTAAATTGAAAACCTCACTTTCGTGCAATGCATTACAGAATCGGAAGCTTTCGACAAAGCTCAGGCTCAAATTCATTTACCCACGAATGGATCTTGACTTATACTTATTTAATTTATTAAAACGACATCTAACGCACAAAGATCACATCTTTAATTAAAAGCGGAAAGATTAAAGATTATACCTTTGTAGCGAAGTCTAACGCAATAAGAAAAATCCAATCTTTTCTAGCGATAACCACAAGAAATTCGAAGAATAACTCTGATTTAACTCTGAAATAGTGTGGGCTATTATCTATGGAGTAGCCCAAGGAAAAATTAAGAAATCCCAAGAAACTTGCTTCGAAAAACTCGAGAACTGTCAAAACAGTTCTTGCCCGGAGCAATCAAGAAAGCAGCTGCAGGGTTTTCTACTTCACTAGCGGACTGCCGACGAGAAAAACCACCAAGCCCGGCCACGATTTGTACAGTGGGCTTCACAGATCACCAACTAAGGAAGAGATCAACGTGAAGGAACCACCAGATCAGCACCCCGGAGATTTAGCAGCAGTTCGCCGGACTGAGATGCGCGGCTGAGCAATGAGAATAACCAGCAGAATTCCGGCGACTACTTCCAAATTCTATGACCGAATTGCTCTCTTAAATCATGGGCTGAGTTCCTTTCCGAAGAAGAAAGCTTTCCTAGTCGACTTTGAGCGAAAAATTGACGAGGAAGACAAAGTTCTCACTCTAGACTAGAGAGGTATTCGCCACCGCGATCAGATCGCAAGGCCTTGATACTCTTACCCAGATAGTTCTCCACCTCAGCCTTGAACTCTCTGAACTTGCCAAAGCATTCAGACTTTGGTGCATCAGGTATATGTATCTATATCTAGAGTAATCATCCGTGAAAGTCACGAAATACTCATAACCACCTCTAGCTTGAACTGACATAGGCCCACACACGTCAGAATGAATCAACTCTAAAACACCCCTTTGCCTTGAAAGGCCTCTTGGTCATCTTACCCTCCAAGCAGGACTCACAAGTCGAATAGCTGTCAATATCTAGTACGTCCAAAAACCCACTATTGACCAACCTTTGAATCCTACTAAGGTTGATGTGATCGAGTCTCAGGTGCCAAAGATAAGTCTGATTCAAAGGGGAAGACTCTTTTCTCTTATTATGATTCGGTGATGAGCTACTAGTTTCTGTGTTTTGCATTACTGAGGAGTATGTCTTAATTAAAAACAAATTGTCAACCAATGTACCGAAACATATAAGTTTCTAGCCTTTTCTAATAAAAATAGAACCATCAGAAAAAGCACACTTATAACCATCCAAAACAAGTTTAGAAACTGAAAGTAAGTTCTTGCGAAAACTGGGTACATAAAGACAATCTCTCAAATGTAAAGTAGAGTCTGAAAAATAAAGACAAACAACTCCCACTGCAGCAACAGAAACTCTGGTAGTATCCCCAAGGTGGACCTGCAACTCTCCCTCTCTAAGCAGCCGGGTCACTTGGAACCCCTGCAAAGAATTACAAAAGTGATCAGTGGCTCCTGAATCCACACACCAAGTATCTGTGGGAATCGCCGCTAAACACATCACAATGACTAGGGAAAATTTACACATACCTCGAGACTTTGGGCAGTCTTTCTTCCAATGTCCCGCTTTGCCACATCTGAAGCATTTACCTTTCGGCTTGTGCTTCTTGGCAATGCCCACCTTGGGTCCATGATCAGCTCCTGCCTTCTGGCCTCTCTTCCTCTTCTGCTTCCTGGCTTTGGGCCAAGCAGAGGAACCTGAGGGACCAACAGTAGCCAAGGATTGCTTCTTCTCTGCGAATAGGCCCTCAGCAGACACCAATGCAGTCATGAGCTCGGGGAGTGAATATGAGAGCTTGCCCATATTATAGTTCAACCAAAACTGCTCAAAACTTGGGGGCAAGCTCTGGAGAACTCCCCATCAATATCACCTCCCAGTACCTCGATCTCATTGATGCAGCTGATCATATCCAGCACGTGATCCCTCACTGAAGTGCCCTCAGCCAACCTAGCATTCGTGAGTTTCCTCATAGCTGACTGCTTAGCCGCCCTGCCCTGAGGTTGAGCAACATATCGTAGGCTGAGGTAAACAAATGATGCTGGTGCTGCAGTACACTCGACATAGAAGCCAAGATGTAGCACCTGGTCATCTCATCAGCCTTCTGCCACCTCGTATATGGCTCTCGCGGCTCAGGGGTGGCATCATCACTGGGTTTAGGGGGGGACTCCTCAGTGAGCACGTACTTGTAACCCTCAGCGGTAAGGACAATATCCAGGTTACGTTTCCAGTCAATATAGTTTGGACCAGTGAGTTTGTTCTGGTTCAAAATGACAGCTAACGGGTTGAATGACATATCAACTACAACTGAAAAATAAACAGTCAAGTTTCAGTATACTTTTTCGAAAATATTAAAAATCCTCAAAAAACCAATATAATCTTCTACCGACATCTCTCACACCTGGATTAACGCAGGTCACGATGGGTGAACGTCTACGCCAACCCACATTCGTTCGAGAAGAACCGAAGTTTATTAATTTCATTATCTGACCAACGATCTTATGATCAATGAAATTAATAGTCGATAATTTTAGCCGTACACGAAGATTGCATAACCTCGATGGAAGGGATACTAAAAACGGTACACTAAATATATGCCATTACGTGACTTCTAAGTTTGTTACTTAGGATACTAATGCGCCTCGAATGGTGAGGGTGTCGCAACTTTCTCCAATTAAACTCACTATAGTCATCCCTTTAGAAATTCATTACGGTGACATCTGTGGTTGAAAACTCATTCGATAGGGAGGAAGGTCTAAGCCAGCATGCAAGTTTAACCACATCACCAATGAACCCGTAATGGAGGCCATGGGGATATTAACCAACCCGCTCCCACTTAGTTTTTTAAGCTTGAGGATTTTTACGTTTTAACATGCAATATCTTAACTATGGATATTCGCACCCATAAAACCGCTGGAGTTTTAATACACACAATCAACGAAAAGACATAAATACGAGAAATTAAAGAAATAAAATTTCCTAACTATTATGGCCTTCTCTATCGTTGATCCCTTGACGCCTCGGTGACACGTCTTGTCGTGTCGTTCCCACTCGTTATTTGGATTCCTCTCGATTCGCCCGGGTTTTCTCAGTTTTCTACGTAATTAGGAATCACCCAAAATTATGATAAACCAAAATCCGCGAATATAAGTTACCCAAAATAATGTCTTCGTCATAATACATAAATTCCTATATACAAAGGCGTTTTTCTAGGAATTTAAAGACGACATGATTAGATCAAATCCTACTACAAGATTTTCTAATCCTACACGGCTTCCAGCTCGTGGTTATTACTATTACAGACATTTCCATTCAAAAACAATACGAGCCCGGACACATCCCGGGGTTTATGAATGAAAAATAAATTTCTACCATAATAGCTGGGAAACCAATAACCACCTGTTTAAGCATTTCGACAAAAATAATAATGCCAAAATAAAGCGTAATAAATCAAACAAGTATAAGACCGAAACCTACGCTTTGATACCATTTTGAAGGAAAACAGAACAAGCCTGGGTTAAATCAAAAACCACACTTTCGTGCAATGCATTCAAGAATCAGAAGCTTTCGACCAAGCTCAGGCTCAAATTCATTTACCCACGAACGGATATTGGCTTATACTTATTTAATTTATTAAAATGACATCTAACGCACAAAGATCGCATCTTTAATTAAAAGCGGAAAGATTAAAGATTATACCTTTGTAGTGAAATCCAACGCAATAAGAAAAATCCAATCTTTTCTAGCGATAACCACAAGAAATCCAAAGAATAACTCCGATCTAACTCCGAAATAGTGTGGGCTATTATCTAAGGAGTAGGCCAAGGCAAAATTAAGAAATCCCAAGAAACTCGCTTTGAAAAACTTCAAAAAACTTGAGCAATCAAGAAAGCAGCCGCCGGGTTTTCTACTTCACTAGCGGACTGCCGGCGAGAAAAACCACCAAGCCCGGCCACGATCTGTACAGTGGGCTTCACGGATCACCAACCAAGGAAGAGATCAACGTTAAGGAACCACCGGATCAGCACCCCGGAGATTTAGCAGCAGTTCGGCGGACTGAGATGCGCGGCTGCGCAATGAGAATAACCAGCAGAATTCCGGCGACTACTTCCAAATTATATTACCGAATTGCTCGCTCAAATCATGGGCTGAGTTCCCTTTCGAAGAAGAAAGCTTTCCTAGTCGACTTTGAGCGAAAACTTGACGAGGAAGACAAAGTTCTCACTCTAGACTTTCTCTCACTAGCCTTTTCTTGGCTCTCAAGTTTCTTAATGTCTTTCCTTGCCCAACAAGGATATTTATATGGAGCTTCTAAGGAAACCTAATGGGCCTTTGAGTTGGGCCTTTTAATTTGACTTTCGTTGACCGCTAAGTCTTTCCCGACTAATCAACTCCAATCGACCCATTCAAATTAATTTCTTTAACCCACTTCCTTAATTTAATTTAATTGAACCCTTAGAATTAATTAATTCAAATAGAATTAATTTCTTAATCCACTTTGTCAATTAAATATTAATTAAACCTTTAGAATTAATTAATTCACCTTGTCGATTAGTCAAATACATAATTAGTCGTACCACTAAAAGACCAATTATGGAACTACCGCTCAAAAACGACTTTACATGGCGCCATTATATTTTCTTCTATCTCCACACATTAAATATCTAGTGCTCGTCAGTTTATCAATTTACTGACTAACTAATTCACCGACTTCTTGTATCCGAGATTAGTACCACTCGTCCTTTTATTATACCGGACATAAAGTCCACCGGCCGGGTTTAGTATAATAGACCTTACGAGCTCATCTCGGGAGCACCATCAACCTGGCGAACCGGTACATTGATTCCTCCGACTAGCCACGACACGTAAGAAGCTAAACACCGCATACCCAACCTACCGAGGTATAGGCCTCAATTGACCACACTCTTTCGCAAATCAAAGCATACGATATCCAACTCTCACGCTTGTCTCAATCTCGGGATTGAGAGACTGAATACTAGGACCGAATTGACTACGCCGATCAGTATAAGTCAATTCCATCCAAACTGGTCGTGCTCAATATGCCCCGGGCACATTCGTGTGATTTAAACTAGTCTAGATAAACTAATTACCAAACCACACGATAACCTATACCGATAGTATGTTCAGACTATCTCGGTTACGAGCATACTTTTTATGTATCAATACTTTTAACCAAGAACGGTATCTACTGTGTCTTTCCACACCCCGTTATCTAGTTGTATGATATAAAGTAACAAATTTATACCGAAACAAAATGATATGTCATCTATGGATATTAGTTTTTGATACAAGCCGTATCTTTTCTGTATTCAAAACTAACAAAACCCAGAGGTAGACTTACTCTTTTCCATATCACCTTGAAAGTTCGAATCTGTGTAACCCAATGGTACAAGCTCCTGCGCTCTATAAACTAGGACATAATCTCTCGTCCTGCGCAAGTACTTGAGAATGCATTTTCCTACCACCCAGTGATCCTTCCCAGGGTTACTCTGATATCTGCTAACCATGCCAATGGCAAAGCAAATATCAGGCCTCGTACATAACATAGCATACATGAGGCAACCCACTGTAGAAGCATAGGGTACCGCCTGCATGGCATCTATCTCCCCAGCAGTCTTGGGACACTACTCCTTAGACAAATGCACCCCATGCCTGAAAGGTAATGAACCCTTATTGGAGTTCTGCATGTTAAAATGGGTCAGAATCGTGTCTATGTAGGATGCCTGGGAGAGTGTCAGAGAATGTCTCCTACGATCTCGAATAATCTTGATCCCAAGGATATGTCCAGTCTCTCCCAAATCCTTCATATCAAATTGCCTGGATAACCATGCTTTTATGTCTGATAACACCTTCTTACTGTTGCCAATCAGAAGAATGTCATCTACGTAAAGTACGAGAAACACCACCGTATCACCATCACGCCTGCGATATACACACTGCTCATTCAGACACTGACTGAATCCATAGGACTGAATAACCTCATCAAAACGGATGTTCCAAGATCTGGATGCTTGCTTAAGTCCATAAATGGACCTCTTAAGCCTGCATACCTTGTACTCTTGGCCCTGAACAATGAAACCCTCTGGTTACTGCATAAAGATGGTGTCCTCAAGACTTCGATTAGGGAAAGTTGTCTTGACGTCCATCTGCCAAATCTCATAGTCCATATGAGCAGCTATGGCCAGGAGAATACGGATTGACTTAAGCATAGCTACCAGGGAAAAGGTCTCCTCATAATCGATACCCTCTTTCTGAGTATAACCATTCGCCACAAGCCTAGCCTTGAAGGTCTCAACACTCCCATCAGATCCTCTCTTTTGCTTGTAGACCCATTTGTACCCAATAGGTCAACACACATCAGGAAGGTCTACCAGCTCCCAGACATGATTTCAGTCCATAGAACCCATCTCAGCAATCATCGCTCTCTGCCAAGAATCTGCATCTTTATATTGGAGAGCCTCATTGTAGCTAACTGGGTCTGGTTCATGAGCGACGGGGATAAAGTCCCAAGACTCACACAAACCCATGTACCTCTCGGGCTGTCTAGCAACCCTCCCACTATGACGAGGCGCAGCCTGTGTAAGAGATTTGTGATAGTGTGTGTAGTCTCTTGTGGTGTGTATTCCTGTACTTGTGCATCTGGAATAATGGACTGACTTCTAAGCTCCTCCAATACTACCTTGTTGCTTGACTTGTGATCTAAAATATAGTCCTCCTCAAGAAATCTGGCATTGGTGCTCACCACCACCTTCTGATCCCGAGGACTATAAAATAGACCACCTCTCATTCCTTTGAGGTTGCCTACAAACAACATAGCCTTTGATCTCAAATCTAACTTACCTGCTGTTAGTTTTGAATACAGAAAAGCTATGGCTTGTATCAAAAACTAATATCCACAGTTGACATATCATTTTGTCTCAGTATATATATTTGTTCCTTTATATCATAGAACTAGATAACGGGGTGTGGATAGACACAGTAGATACCGTTATTGGTTAAAGTATTGATATATAAAAAGTATGCTCGTAACCGAGATAGTCTGAACATACTATCGGTATAGGTTATTGTGTGGTTTGGAAATTAGTTTATCTAAACTAGTTTAAATCACACGGATATGCCCGGGGCATATTGAGCACGACCAGTTTGGATAGAATTGACTTATACTGATCGGCGTAGTCAATTCGGTCCCAGTATTCCGTCTCTCAATCCCGAGATTGGGACGGGAGTGAGGGTTGGATATCGTATGCTTTAATTTGCCAAAGAGTGCGGTCAATTGAGGACAATACCTCGGTAGGTTGGGTATGCGGTGTTTAACTTCTTACGTGCCGTTGCTAGTCAGAGGAATCCACGTACCGGTTCACCGGGTTGATGGTGCTCCCGAGATGAGCTCGTAAGGTTATTATATTAAACCCGGCCGGTGAACTTTATGTTCGGTATAATAAAAGGACGAGTGGTACTAATCTCGGAAACCAAGAAGTTGGTGAATTAATTTATCAGTAAATTGATAAACCGACGAGCACTAGATCTTTAATGTGGGGAGATAGAATAAAATATAATGGCGCGATGTAAAGTCGTTTTCGAGCGGTAGTTCCATAATTGGTCCGTTAGTGGTACGACCGATTATGCATTTGACTAATCGACAAGGTAAATTAATTAATCCAAAAGTTTTAATTAATATTTAATCGACAAAGTGAATTTTGAAATTAATTCTATGTGAATTAATTAATTCTAAGGGTTTGATTAAATTAAATTAACAAAGTGGGTTAAATAATTAATTTAAATGGGTAGATTGGAGTTGATTAGTCGGGAAGACTTAGCGGTCAACGAAAGTCAAATTAAAAGGCCTAACTCGAGAGCCCATTAGGTCTCCAATTGAGCTCCTATAAATAGAAGACTTGATGCCCAAGAAAACCTAAGGAAGTCTTGCAAGACATTTCATTCTTGCTTTCTTGAGTGAGAAGGTTTAAGAGAGAGAATTTTTCTTCAAGAATTTTCTCTCAAAAACAAACCAGATTTTTCACTTCCTTTAGATTGGATTCAATCCAAAGATCACTTCTTTATTGATTGGGTTATAATCTGCCCAGTTTTTGTTGCTAGAGCAGTTTACTGCTGCCGCGATTTTGGTCTTCTCGCTCAAAGGGCTGTTGCGGGTTCTTCATGAAATCCTGCTGCTGTAGTTCGCTGCTGCCTGCTGCGTTTGATTCGGCCTAGGTCTCGTCGATCTCTTTTTGGTGATCCGAGGCTGGGCTGTCTAGATAACGAGTGGGCAGTACGAATTCCAGTTGCTGGAGTGGTGATTTTATTAAAAGGCAGCACCTTTTATGCGGCAGCAGCAGGAAAAACTTGTGGGTCAAGTTAGTGATCAGATTTTGGTTTTCTTTGAGTCCGATTTGAGAGATTTCCTTGTGGGCCAAGCAAGTAGATTTCGATATATTATTGCCCACACAATATTCGAAGTTCTACGGAGATATCAATTGGATTTCTATTGGAATCGCAACAAAGAATTGGTTTTTCTTTAGGCAAGGGACTTCACTACAAAAGGTATAATCTTTAAATTCCCCTTTTATTAAAGATTGAATCTTTTATGTCCCGATCAATAAATTAAATAAGTATAAGCCTAGATCCGTTCATGGGTAAACTAATTTGAGCCTGAGCTTGGTCGAAAGCTTTCGATTCTGGAATGCATTTGCACGAAAGTGAGGTTTTTGATTTATCCCGGGCTTGTTCAGCTTTCCTTCAAATTGGTATCAGAGCGTTGGTTTCGGTCTTATACTTGTTTGATTTATTACACGGCTTTATTTTGGCATTATTATTTTTGTCGAAATGCTTAAACAGGTGGTTATTGGTTTCCCGGCTATTATGGTAGAAATTTAATTTTCATTCATAAACCCCGGGACATGTCCGGGCTTGTTTTATTTTTGAATGGAAATTTCTGTAATAGTAATAACCACGAGCTGGAAGCCGTGCAGGATTAGAAAAATCTTGTAGTAGGATTTAATCTAATCATGTCGTCTTTAAATTCCTAGAAAAACGCCTTTGTATATAGGAATTTATGTACTATGACGAAGACGTTATTTTGGGTAACTTATATTCACGGGTTTTGGTTTCTCGTAATTTTGGGTGATTCCTAATTACGTAGTAAGCCGAGAAAACCTGGGCGAATCGAGAGAAATCCAAATAACGAGTGGGAGCGACATGACGGGACGTGTCACCGAGGCGTCAAGGAATCAACGATAGAGAAGGCCATAATAGTCGGGAAATTTTATTTATTTTAATTTTCCGTATTTATGTCTTTTCATTGATTGTGTGTTTTTCATTTTATTTTGCATGAACGAAAACCAAACCAAAGTTTTAAAAAGTAATATGCAATTAACTAAGGTAGATTATTCGCATATTAAAACTCCAACGGTTTATTGCATGTTAAAACGTTAAAAAAAAAAAATCCTCAAGCTTAAAAATCTAAGTGGGAGCAGGTTGGTTAATATCCCCATGGTCTCCATTACGGGTTCATTGGTGATGTGGTTAAACTTGCGTGTTGGCTTAGACCCTCCTCCCTATCGGATGAGTTTTCAACCACGGATATCACCGGAATGAATTTCTAAAAGGATGACTATAGTGAGTTTAATTGGAGAAAGTTGCGACACCCTCGCCATCCGAGGCGCATTAGTATCCTAAGTAACAAACTTATAAGTCACGTAATGGCATACACTTAGTGTACCATTTTTAGTATCCCTCCTATCGAGGTTACGCTATTTTCGGGTACAGCTAAAATTATCGACTATTAATTTCATTGATCATAAGATCGTTGGTCAGATAATGAAATTAATGAACTTTGGTTCTTCTCGATCGAATGTGGGTTAGCGTAGACGTTCACCTATCGTGACATGCGTTAATCCTGGTGTGAGGATGTCGGTAGAAGATTATATTTGTTTTTGAGGATTTTTCAATATTTTCAAAAAAGTATACTGAAACTTGAATTGTTTATTTTCAGTTGATATGTCATTCAACCCGCTAGCTGTCATTCTGAACCAAAACAAACTCACCGGTCCAAACTATATTGACTGGAAACGTAACCTGGACATTGTCCTTACCGCTGAGGGTTACAAGTA
Organism: Knoxia roxburghii; assembly: GCA_030378225.1. Lineage (NCBI taxonomy): Eukaryota > Viridiplantae > Streptophyta > Magnoliopsida > Gentianales > Rubiaceae > Knoxia > Knoxia roxburghii. The sequence continues at coordinate 25,507,379 of CM059420.1, read as the reverse complement.
CGTGCTTACTGAGGAGTGTCCCCCTAAGCCCAGCGACGATGCCACCCCTGAGCAGCTAGAGCCATATACGAGGTGGCAGAAGGCTGATGAGATGACCAGGTGCTACATCTTGGCTTCCATGTCAAGTGTATTGCAGCACCAGCATCAGCAGATGACCTCAGCCTACGATATGATGCTCAACCTCAGGGAGATGTTTGGATATCAGGGCAGGGCAGCCAAGCAGTCAGCTATGAGGAAACTCATGAATGCTAAGATGGCTGAGGGCACTTCAGTGAGAGATCACGTGCTGGACATGATTGGTTGCATCAATGAGATTGAGGTATTGTGATGTGAGATTGATGGGGAAACCCAGGTCGATATCATCCTTCAGAGCTTGCCTCCCAGTTTTGAGCAGTTTCGATTGAACTATAATATGAGGAATCTCTCATATTCACTTTCTGATCTCATGACTGCATTGGTGTCTGCTGAGAGCCTATTCGCAGAGAAGAAGCAAGCCTTAGCTACTGTTGGTCCCTCAGGTTCCTCAGCTGGGCCCAATGCCAAGAAGCAAAAGAGGAAGAGAGGCCAGAAAGCAGGAGCCAGTCATGGACCCAAGGCGGGCATTACCAAGAAACAGAAGCCGAAAGGCAAATGTTTCAGGTGTGGCAAAGCAGGACATTGGAAGGACTGCCCAAAGCCTCGATGTTCGTGTAAATTTTTCCTAGTCACTGAGACGTGTTTAGCGGCGATTCCCACAGATACTTGGTGTGTGGATTCAGGAGCCACTGATCATGTTTGTAATTCTTTACAGGGGTTCCAAGTGACCCGACTGCTTAGAGAGGGAGAGTTGCAGGTCTACCTTGGGGATACTACCAGAGTTTCTGTTCCTGCAGTGGGAGTTTTATGTCTTTATTTTTCAGACTCTACTTTATTGTTGAGAGATTGTCTTTATGTATCCAGTTTTCGCAAGAACTTACTTTCAGTTTCTAAACTTGTTTTGGATGGTTATAAGTGTGTTTTTTCTGATAGATCTATATTTATGAGAAAAGACCAGAAACTTATATGTTCCGGTACATTAGTTGACAATTTGTTTTTAATTAAGACATACTCCCCAGTAATGCAAAACACAGAAACTAGTAGCTCATCATCGAATCATAATAAGAGAAAAGAGTTTTCCCCTTTGAATCAGACTTATCTTTGGCACCTGAGACTCGGTCATATCAACCTTAGTAGGATTCAAAGGTTGGTCAAGAGTGGGTATTTGGACTTACTAGATATTGACAATTATTTGACCTGTGAGTCCTGCTTGGAGGGTAAAATGACCAAGAGGCCTTTTAAGGCAAAGGGGTATAGGGCCAAGGAGGTTTTAGAGCTGATCCATTCTGACGTGTGTGGGCCTATGTCAGTTCAGGCTAGAGGTGGTTATGAGTATTTCGTGACTTTCACTGATGATTACTCTAGATATGGATACATATACCTAATGCGCCACAAGTTTGAATGCTTTGGTAAGTTCAGAGAATTCCAGGCTGAGGTAGAGAACCATCTGGGTAAGAGTATCAAGTCACTGCGGTCTGATCGCGGTGGCGAATACCTCTCTAGTGAATTTAGATCCTAATTTGTCAGAGGAGGGTATTCAGACCCAGTTGTCTGCACCTGGCACACCCCAACAGAATGGTGTAGCAGAGAGTTGCCTACCTCGTTTTGGGGTTATGCCTTGGAGACATCATGTTTTATCCTCAACCTTGTGCCATCTAAGTCTGTGCCTTCGACCCCATCAGAGTTGTGGAATGGGCGAAAGCCTAGTCTGAGACATCTCAGAATATGGGGTTGTCCAGCACATGTGCTCGAGGCAGATGCAGGCAAGTTAGAGGCGAGATCCAAGGCTATGCTGTTTATAGGCTACCCCAAAGGAACGAGAGGTGGTTTATTTTATAGTCCTCAGGATCAGAAGGTGGTGATCAGCACCAATGCCAGATTTCTTGAGGACTATATTTTAGATCACAAGTCAAGCAGCAAGGTAGTATTGGAAGAGCTTAGAAGTCAGTCCACTATTCCAGATGCACACGTACAGGAAGACACACCACAAGAGACTACACACACTATCACAGATGATGCTCTTGCACAGGCTGCACCTCGTCGTATTGGGAGGGTTTGGGTGAGTCTTCGGACTTTATCCCTGGCGTTCATGAACCAGACCCAGTTAAGTACAATGAGGCTCTCCAGGATAAAGATGCAGATTCTTGGCAGAGAGCGATGATTGTGAGATGGGTTCTATGGACTCAAATCAGAGTCTAGGAGCTGGTAGACCTTCCTGATGGGTTTAGGACTATTGGGTGCAAATGGGTTTACAAGCGAAAGAGAGGATCTGACGGGAGGGTTGAGACCTTCAAGGCTAGGCTTGTGGCGAAGGGGTATACTCAGAAAGAAGGGATCGATTATGAGGAGACTTTTTCCCCAGTAGCTATGCTTAAGTCAATCCGAATTCTTTTGGCCATAGCTGCTCATATGGATTATGAGATTTGGCAGATGGACGTCAAGACAGCTTTCCTTAATGGAAGTCTTGAGGAGACCATCTTTATGCAGCAACCAGAGGGCTTCATTGTTAAAGGCCAAGAGCACAAGGTATGCAGGCTTAGGAGGTCGGACTTAAGCAAGAATCCAGATCTTGGAACATTCGTTTTGATGAGGTTATCCAGTCCTATGGATTCACTCAGTCTCCGGATGAGCAGTGTGTTTATCGCAGGCGTGATGGTGATATGGTGGTGTTCCTCGTACTTTACGTAGATGACATCCTTCTTATTGGCAACAGTAAGAAGGTGTTGTCAGACGTAAAGGCATGGCTGTCCAGGCAATTCGATATGAAGGATTTGGGAGAGGCTGGACATATCCTTGGGATTAAGATTATTCGAGATCGTAGGAGACGTTCTCTGACTCTCTCTCAGGCATCCTACATAGACACGATTCTGGCCCGTTTTAACATGCAGAACTCTAAGAAGGGTTCACTACCTTTCAGGCATGGAGTGCATTTGTCTAAGGAGCAGTGTCCTAAGACTGCTGAGGAGATAGATGCCATGAAGGCGGTACCCTATGCTTCTGCAGTGGGTAGCCTCATGTATGCTATGTTGTGTACGAGGCCTGATATTTGCTTTGTCGTTGGCATGGTTAGCAGATATCAGAGTAATCCTGGGAAGGCTCACTGGGAGGCAGTAAAATGCATTCTCAAGTACTTGCGCATGACGAGAGATTATGTCCTAGTTTATAGAGTGCAGGAGCTTGTACCATTGGGTTACACAGATTCGGACTTTCAAGGTGATTTGGACAAGAGTAAGTCTACCTCTGGTTTTGTGTTTACTCTAGGAGGTGGAGCCATAGTATGGAAGAGTGTCAAGCAGAAATGCGTGGCGGACTCTACCATGGACGCCGAGTACGTTGCCGCTTCAGAGGCAGCCAAAGAGGCAGTATGGCTCAGGAGCTTCCTGATGGACTTAGATGTGGTTCCTGAGTGGCCTAGATCTATCACAGTTTATTGTGATAACAATGGTGCAGTTGCTAACTCAAGGGAACCACGAGCCCATAAGGCGAGTAAACACATAGAGCGCAAGTACCACCTGATACGAGAGATCGTAAAGAGGGGAGACGTGATCGTGGCAAAGATAGCTTCAGATGACAACCTTGCAGATCCTTTCAGCAAACCATTGACCCCAAAGGTCTTTGAGAGACATGTGGAGGGCATGGGAGTCAGATTCTTGAGAGAGCCATGTGAGTGAGCTTAAAGGTGTTCTGGAGATTTCATTATGACAACAGTGTAATAGCGGGTTGGACAGTTTTTATACTTCTTAGCATAGCTTTAAGTATTAGTGGGAGATTGTTAGTTTTGAATACAGAAAAGCTATGGCTTGTATCAAAAACTAATAGCCACAGTTGACATATCATTTTGTTTCAGTATATATATTTGTTCCTTTATATCATAGAACTAGATAACGGGGTGTGGACAGACACAGTAGATACCGTTATTGGTTAAAGTATTGATATATAAAAAGTATGCTCGTTACCGAGATAGTCTGAACATACTATCGGTATAGGTTATTGTATGGTTTGGAAATTAGTTTATCTAAACTAGTTTAAATCACAAGGATATGCCCGGGGCATATTGAGTACGACCAGTTTGGATAGAATTGACTTATACTAATCGGCGTAGTCATTTCGGTCCCAGTATTCCGTCTCTCAATCCCGAGATTGGGACGGGCATGAGGGTTGGATATCGTATGCTTTAATTTGCCAAAGAGTGCGGTCAATTGAGGCCAATACCTCGGTAGGTTGGGTATGCGGTGTTTAACTTCTTACGTGCCGTTGCTAGTCGGAGGAATCCACGTACCGGTTCACCAGAATGATGGTGCTCCCGAGATGAGCTCGTAAGGTTATTATATTAAACCCAGCCGGTGAACTTTATGTTCGGTATAATAAAAGGACGAGTGGTACTAATCTCGGAAACCAAGAAGTTGGTGAATTAATTTATCAGTAAATTGATAAACCGATGAGCACTAGATCTTTAATGTGGGGAGATAAAATAAAATATAATGGCGCGATGTAAAGTCGTTTTCGAGCGGTAGTTCCATAATTGGTCCGTTAGTGGTACGACCGATTATGCATTTGACTAATCGACAAGGTAAATTAATTAATCCAAAAGGTTTAATTAATATTTAATCGACAAAGTGAATTTAGAAATTAATTCTATTTGAATTAATTAATTCTAAGGGTTCGATTAAATTAAATTAACAAAGTGGGTTAAATAAATTAATTTAAATGGGTCGATTGGAGTTGATTTGTCGGGAAGACTTAGCGGTCAACGAAAGTCAAATTAAAAGGCCTAACTCGAGAGCCCATTAGGTCTCCAATTGATAGAAGACTTGATGCCCAAGAAAACCCAAGGAAGTCTTGCAAGACATTTCATTCTTGCTTTCTTGAGTGAGAAGGTTTAATAGAGAGAATTTTTCTTCAAGAATTTTCTCTCAAAAACAAACCAAAATTTTCACTTCCTCTAGATTGGATTCAAACCAAAGATCACTTCTTTATTGATTGGGTTATAATCTGGCCAGTTTTTGTTGCTAGAGAAGTTTATTGTTGCCGCGATTTTGGTCTTCTCGCTCAAAGGGCTGCTGCGGGTTCTTCATGAAATCCTGCTGCTGATGTTCGCTGCTGCCTGCTGCGTTTAATTCGGCCTAGGTCTCGTCGATCTCTTCTTGGTGATCCAAGGCTGGGCTGTCTAGATCACTAGTGGGCAGTACGAATTCCAGTTGCTGGAGTGGCGATTTTATTAAAAGGCAGCACCTTTTACGCGACAGCAGCAGGAAAAACTTGTGGGTCATGTTAGTGATCAGATTTTGGTTTCTTTGAGTCCGATTTGAGAGATTTCCTTGTGGGCTAAGCAAGTAGACTTCGATAGATTATTGCCCACGCAATATTCGAAGTTTCTACGGAGATATCAATTGGATTTCTATTGGAATCGCAACAAAGAATTGGTTTTTCTTTAGGCAAAGGACTTCGCTACAAAAGGTATAATCTTTAAATTCCGCTTTTATTAAAGATTGAATCTTTTATGTCCCGATCAATAAATTAAATAAGTATAAGCCTAGATCCGTTCATGGGTAAACTAATTTGAGCCTGAGCTTGGTCGAAAGCTTCCGATTCTGGAATGCATTGCACGAAAGTGAGGTTTTCGATTTATCCCGGGCTTGTTCAGTTTTCCTTCACCTGCATCTGCCTCGAGCACATGTGTTGGACAACCCTAAATCCTGAGATGTCTCAGACTAGGCTTTCGCCCAGTCCACAACTCTAGGGGTGTCGTAGGCACAGATTTAGATGGTACGAGATTAAGGAGATAACACACTGTCTCCAAGGCATAACCCCAAAACGAGGTAGGCAACTCACTATAACTCATCATCGATCTAACCATGTCCATAAGAGTCCTGTTCCTCCTCTCTGTTACACAATTCTGCTGTGGTATGCCAAGTGCAGACAACTGGGACTGAATACCGACTTCTGAAAAATAAGATCTAAATTCACTACAAAGGTATTCACCACTGCGATCACATCGCAAAGCCTTGATACTCTTACCGAGATGGTTCTCCACCTCAGCCATAAACTCTTTGAACTTGCCAAAGCATTCAGACTTGTGGCGCATCAGGTATATGTATCCATATCTAGAGTAATCATCCGTGAATGCCACGAAATACTCATAACCACCTCTAGCCTGAACTGACATAGGCCCACACAAGTCAGAATGAATCAGCTCTAAAACCTCATTGGCCCTATACCCCTTTGCCTTGAAAGGCCTCTTGGTCATTTTACCCTCCAAGCAGGACTCGCAAGTCGGATAACTGTCAATCTCCATTGAGCCCAAATGCCCATTATTGAACAACCTTTGAATCCTACTAAGGTTGATGTGACCTAGTCTCAGGTGCCAAAGATAAGTTTGATTCAAAGGGGAAGACTTTTTTCTTTTGTTATGATTCGGTGATGAATTTCCAGTTTCAGTGTTTTGCATTACTGGGGAGTATGTCATGATTAAAAACAGATTGTCAACTGATGTACCAGAACATATAAGCTTCTGGTTCTTTCTAATAAAAATAGAATTATCGAAAAAAACACACTTATAACCATCTAATAAAAGTCTCGAAACCGAAAGTAAATTCTTCTGAAAACTGGGTACATATAAACAATCTCTCAAATTAAAAACAGAGTCTGAAAAGTAATGACATAAAACTCCCACTGCAACAACCGAAACTCTGGTAGTATCCCCAAGGTAGACCTGCAACTCTCCCTCTCTAAGCAGACAGGTCACTTGGAACCCCTGCAAAGAAATACAAACATAATCAGTGGCTCCTGAATCCACACACCAAGTATCTGTGGGAATCGCCGTTAAACACGTCTCAGTAACTAGGGAAAATTTACACATACCTCGAGGCTTTGGGCAGTCATTCTTCCAATGTCCTGCTTTGCCACATCTGAAGCACTTGCCTTTTGGCTTATGCTTCTTAGCAATGCTCGCCTTGGGTCCATGATCAGCAGCTCCTGCTTTCTGGCCTCTCTTCCTCTTTTGCTTCCTGGCTTTGGGCCCAGCAGAGGAACCTGAGGGACCAACAGTAGCCAAGGCTTGCTTCTTCTTTGCAAAGAGGCCCTCAGCAGACACCAATGCAGTCATGAGCTCGGGAAGTGAATATGAGAGCTTACCCATATTGACCTGGGTCTCTCCATCAATGTCACCTCCCAATACCTCGATCTTATTGATGCAGCTCATTATGTCTAGCGCTTGATCCCTCACTGAAGTGCCCTCAGCCATCATAGCATTCATGAGTTTCCTCATAGCTGACTGTTTGGCTGCCCTGCCTTGATGTCCAAACATCTCCCTGATGTTGAGCATCATATCGTAGGCTGAGGTAAACAACTGATGCTGGTGCTGCAGTACACTCGACATAGAAGCCAAGATGTAGCACCGGGTCATCTCATCAGCCTTCTGCCACCTCGTATATGGCTCTCGCTGCTCAGGGCTGGCCTCATTGCTGGGTATTCGCCACGATCTAAATTCACTAGAGAGGTATTCGCCACCGCGATCAGATCGCAAGGCTTTGATACTCTTACCCAGATGGTTCTCCACCTCTGCCTTGAATTCTCTGAACTTGCCAAAGCATTCAGACTTGTGACGCATCAGGTATATGTATCCATATCTAGAGTAATCATCCATGAAAGTCACAAAATACTCATAACCACCTCTAGCCTGAACTGACATAGTCCCACACACGTCAGAATGAATCAACTCTAAAACCTCCTTGGCCCTATACCCCTTTGCTTTGAAAGGCTTCTTGGTCATTTTACCCTCCAAGCAGGACTCACAGGTCGAATAGCTGTCAATATCTAGTAAGTCCAAAGACCCACTATTGACCAACCTTTGAATCCTACTAAGGTTGATGTGACCTAGTCTCAGGTGCCAAAGATAAGTCTGATTCAAAGGGGAAGACTCTTTTCTCTTATTATGATTCGGTGATAAGCTACTAGTTTTTGTGTTTTGCATTATTGGGGAGTATGTCTTAATTAAAAACAAATTGTCAACCAATGTACCGAAACATATAAGTTTCTGGCCTTTTCTAATAAATATAGATCTATCAGAAAAAACACACTTATAACCATCCAAAACAAGTTTAGAAACTGAAAGTAAGTTTTTGCGAAAACTGGGTACATAAAGAGAATCTCTCAACAATAAAGTAGAGTCTAAAAAATAAAGACAAACAGCTCCCACTGCAGCAACAGAAACTCTGGTAGTATCCCCAAGGTAGACCTGCAACTCTCCCTCTCTAAGCAGCCGGGTCACTCGGAACCCCTACAAAGAATTACAAACGTGATCAGTGGCTCCTGAATCCACACACAAAGTATCTGTGGGAATCGCCGCTAAACACGTCTCAGTGACTAGGGAAAATTTACACATACCTCGAGGCTTTGGGCAGTCCTTCTTCCAATGCCCCGCTTTGCCACATCTAAAGCATTTGTCTTTCGGCTTCTGCTTCTTGGCAATGCCCGCCTTGGGTCCATGATCAGCTCCTGCTTTCCGGCCTCTCTTTCTCTTTTGCTTCCTGGCTTTGGGACCAGCAGAGGAACCTGAGGGACCAACAGTAGCCAAGGCTTGCTTCTTCTCTGTGAATAGGCTTTCAGCAGACACCAATGCAGTCATGAGCTCGGATAGTGAATATGAGAGATTCCCCATATCATAATTCAACCGAAACTGCTCAAAACTGGGAGGCAAGCTCTGAAGGATGATATCGACATGGGTTTCCCCATCGATGTCACCTCCCAATACCTCGATCTCATTGATGCAGCTAATCATTTGTAGCACGTGGTCTCTCACTGAAGTGCCCTCAGCCATCTTAGCATTCATGAGTTTCCTCATAGCTGATTGCTTGGCTGCCCTGCCCTGATGTCCAAACATCTCCCTGAGGCTGAGCATCATATCGTAGGCTGAGGTCATCTGCTGATGCTGGTGCTGCAGTACACTTGACATAGAAGCCAAGATGTAGCACCTGGTCATCTCATCAGCCTTCTGCCACATCGTATATGGCTCTCGCTGCTTAGGGGTGGCATCATCTATGGGCTTAGGGGGCTAATTTGAGCCTGAGCTTAGTCGAAAGCTTCCGATTCTGGAATGCATTGCACGAAAGTGAGGTTTTCGTTTTAGCCCAGGCTTGTTCAGTTTTCCTTCAAAATGGTATCAGAGCGTTGGTTTCGGTCTTATACTTGTTTGATTTATTTCACGGCTTTATTTTGGCATTATTATTTTTGTCGAAATGCTTAAACAGGTGGTTATTGGTTTCCCGGCTATTATGGTAGAAATTTAATTTTCATTCATAAACCCCGGGACATGTCCGGGCTTGTTTTATTTTTGAATGGAAATTTCTGTAATAGTAAAAACCACGAGCTGAAGCCTTGTAGGATTAGAAAAATCTTGTAGTATGATTTGATCTAATCATGTCGTCTTTAAATTCCTAGAAAAACGCCTTTGTATATAGGTTTCTAGGAATTTATGTACTATGACGAAGACGTTATTTTGGGTAACTTATATTCGCGGGTTTTTGGTTTATCGTAATTTTGGGTGATTCCTAATTACGTAGTAAATCGAGAAAACCCGGGCGAATCGAGAGAAATCCAAATAATGAGTTGGAGCGACATGACGGGATGTGTCACCGAGGCGTCAAGGAATCAACGATAGAGAAGGCCATAATAGTCGGGAAATTTTATTTGTTTAATTTCCCGTATTTATTTCTTTACATTGATTGTGTGATTTTCGTTTTATTCTGCATGAACGAAAGCCAAACCAAAATGTTTTAAAAGGTAATGTGCAATTAACTAAGGTAGATTATTCGCATATTAAAACTCCAACGGTTTTATGGGTGCGAATATCTATAGTTAAGATATTGCATGTTAAAACGTAAAAATCCTCAAACTTAAAAATCTAAGTGGGAGCGGGTTGGTTAATATCCCCATAGCCTCCATTAGGGGTTCATTGGTGATGTGGTTAAACTTGCGTGCTGGCTTAGACCTTCCTCCCTATCGGATGAGTTTTCAACCACGGATATCACCGAAATGAATTTCTAAAGGGATGACTATAGTGAGTTTAATTGGGAAAAGTTGCGACACCCTCACCATCCGAGGCGCATTAGTATCCTAAGTAACAAACTTAGAAGTCACGTAATGGCATACACTTAGTGTACCATTTTTAGTATCCCTCCCATCGAGGTTATGCTATTTTCGGGTACAGCTAAAATTATCGACTATTAATTTCATTGATCATAAGATCGTTGGTCAGATAATGAAATTAATGAACTTCGGTTCTTCTCAAACGAATATGGGTTAGCGGCCCATCGTGACATGCGTTAATCCTAGTGTGAGAGATGTCGGTAGAAGATTATATTTGTTTTTGAGGATTTTTCAATATTTTTGAAAAAGTATACTGAAACTTAAATTGTTTATTTTCAGTTGATATGTCGTTCAACCCGCTAGCTGTCATTCTGATGTGAATCCAAGGTACAAATTCACGTGAATTGTAGAATCGTCCTCGATTGATCTTTTGAGCAAAACAACTAGCTCAAGTGGATTCAACAATATTGAGTATTAATGAACTAAACACCTTTAAATCACACTATATTGAAAGATGTCTTGAAATCTTCCAAGCAAAAACAATCCAAACCAAAATAGACCCAACAACAATAGGATGAAACCTATCACCTTTGAATCATAAAATGGTAGTTTGAAATTACTATTCCCAACCCCTCTAATTTTCAAACCCAACAACACTAGGATAAACCTAACACCTTTGGATTATGAAATGAATTAGAAAAGAAGAGTAGAAGGCGCCACAACTAAAAGGAAGAGTTTTAGTTGATAAGCCAAATAAGTTTTGCAAGCATACTTGCAAGACTAAAACTAGCTCACTAAGAAACTAGCAAAGAAAGGAAAATTCGTTAAAGTTTATAACATCAAATCTTGAATTCTAATAGTTAACCAAGGCCCCTATTTATAGAGTTTCAAGAGGGACCAAGGTTGGAAATTACAAAAGGATTAAAGGAGCAATTCTAAATCTTCTAGTCAAGACTAGCATTAACAGTTCTCTTTGACCAAGAAAAGCTCTTTGACCTAGAAAAGCTCTTTGACCTAGAAGACTCTTGCACTTAATTCTAATATTCTAAATACTAAAAAAAAATGCAGAAAACAACTTGAAAATATCACCCAAATGCTGTTGAATTTCGTCCATAAATTCAGCTTATAAATGCGACTTTCAACCTTCTTCAGGTGACATGGGCATGTCAGAGGAAAAGTTATATTCTGCCCAACCTTCCTCAGGCGACATGGGCATGTCGGAAGAAAAGTTCTATTCTGCCCAACCTTCCTCAGGCGACATGGGCATGTCGGAGGAAATGTTCACTTCTGGAAGCTTCATAAAAAAGTACTTCCCACACCATTTGGATCAAGATCCAAGACTTGCAATATGTTGTAATATTTGGCATGAATTGAGGTAGCCTTTGGATCCGCTTTTGAATAGACCTCAAGAATCAAAATGTTCAAGGCTTCTTGCATCCTTTTCTTTCTCAAACGAGTCATTGGGCATCCCTTCAAGTGGATTTGGTGGAATGATATGTACAGAATTATTTGGAGTTGAGGGTGGTTCGGTTATGCCTTCGCCATCATCATCTTTGACATCTTTAGCATTACTTCCTTGGAACTCATCACATTCTGAACCAAAACAAACTCATCGGTCCAAACTATATTGACTGGAAACGTAACCTGGACATTGTCCTTACCGCTGAGGGTTACAAGTACGTGCTTACTGAGGAGTGTCCCCCTAAGCCAAGCGATGATGCCACCCCTGAGCAGCGAGAGCCATATACGAGGTGGCAGAAGGCTGATGAGATGACCAGGTGCTACATCTTGGCTTCTATGTCGAGTGTATTGCAGCACCAGCATCAGCAGATGACCTCAGCCTACGATATGATGCTCAACCTCAGGGAGATGTTTGGACATCAGGGCAGGGCAGCCAAGCAGTCAGCTATGAGGAAACTCATGAATGCTAAGATGGCTGAGGGCACTTCAGTGAGAGATCACGTGCTGGACATGATTTGTTGCATCAATGAGATTGAGGTATTGGGAGGTGAGATTGATGGGGAAACCCAGGTCGATATCATCCTTCAGAGCTTGCCTCCCAGTTTTGAGCAGTTTCGATTGAACTATAATATGGGGAATCTCTCATATTCACTTTCTGAGCTCATGACTGCATTGGTGTCTGTTGAGAGCCTATTCGCTGAGAAGAAGCAAACCTTGGCTACTGTTGGTCCCTCAGGTTCCTCTGCTGGGCCCAAAGCCAGGAAGCAAAAGAGGAAGAGAGGCCAGAAAGGAGGAGCTAATCATGGACCCAAGGCGGGCATTGCCAAGAAACAGAAGCCGAAAGGCAAATGTTTCGCAAAGCAGGACATTGGAAGAAGGACTGCCCAAAGCCTCGAGGTATGTGTAAATTTTCCCTAGTCACTGAGACGTGTTTAGAGGCGATTCCCACAGATACTTGGTGTGTGGATTCGGGAGTCACTGATCACGTTTGTAATTCTTTTCAGGGGTTCCAAGTGACCCGGCTGCTTTGAGAGGGAGAGTTGCAGGTCTACCTTGGGGATACTATCACAGTTTCTGTTGCTGCAGTGGGAGTTTTTTGTCTTTATTTTTTAGACTCTACTTTATTGTTGAGAGATTGTCTTTATTTACCTAGTTTTCATAAAAACTTGCTTTCAGTTTCTAAACTTGTTTTGGATGGTTATAAGTGTGTTTTTTCTGATAGATCTATATTTATTAGAAAAGGCCAGAAACTTATATGTTTCGGTACATTGGTTGACAATTTGTTTTTAATTAATACATACTCCCCGGTAATGCAAAACACAGAAACTAGTAGCTCATCACTGAATCATAATAAGAAAAAAGAGTCTTCCCCTTTGAATCAGACTTATCTTTGGCACCTGAGACTTGGTCACATCAACCTTAGTAGGATTCAAAGGTTGGTCAAGAGTGGGTCTTTGGACTTACTAGATATTGACAGCTATTCGACCTGTGAATCCTACTTGGAGGGTAAAATGACCAAGAGGCATTTCAAGGCAAAGGGGTATAGGGCCAAAGAGGCTTTAGAGCTGATTCATTCTGACGTGTGTGGGCCTATGTCAGTTCAGGCTAGAGGTGGTTATGAGTATTTCGTGACTTTCACGAATGATTACTCTAGATATGGATACATATACCTGATGCGCCACAAGTCTGAATACTTTGGCAAGTTCAGAGAATTCAAGGCTGAGGTGGAGAACCATCTGGGTAAGAGTATCAAGGCCTTGCGATCTGATCGCGGTGGCGAATATCTCTCTAGTGAATTTAGATCCTTTTTGTCAGAGGAGGGTATTCAGACCCAGTTGTCTGCACCTGGTACACCCCAGCAGAATTGTGTAGCAGAGAGGAGGAACATGACTTTTATGGAGATGGTTAGATCGATGATGAGTTACAGTGAGTTGCCTATCTCGTTTTGGGGTTATGCCTTGGAGACAGCATGTTTTACCCTTAACCTTGTGCCATCTAAGTCTGTGCCTTTGACCCCATCAGAGTTGTGGAATGGGCGAAAGCCTAGCCTGAGACATCTCAGAATATGGTGTTGTCCAGCACATGTGCTCGAGGCAGATGTAGGCAAGTTAGAGGCGAGATCCAAGGTTATGCTGTTTATAGGCTACCCCAAAGGAACAAGAGGTGGTTTATTTTATAGTCCTCAGGATCAGAAGGTGGTGCTCAGCACCAATGCCAGATTTCTTGAGTAGGACTATATTTTAGATCACAAGTCAAGCAGCAAGGTAGTATTGGAAGAGCTTAGAAGTCAGTCCATTATTCCAGATGCACACGTACAGGAAGACACACCACAAGAGACTGCACACACTATCACAGATGATGCACTTGCACAGGCTGCGCCTCGTCGAAGTGGGAGGGTTGTGAGACAACCCGAGAGGTACATGGGTTTGGGTGAGTCTTCGGACTTTATCCCTGGTGCTCATGAACCGGACCCAGTTAACTACAATGAGGCTCTCCAGGATAAAGATGCAAATTCTTGGCAAAGAGCGATGATTGCTGAGATGGGTTCTATGGACTCAAATCAAGTCTGGGAGCTGGTAGACCTTCCTAATGGGTTTAGGCCTATTGGGTGCAAATGGGTTTACAAGCGAAAGAGAGGATCTGACGGGAGGGTTGAGACCATCAAGGCTAGGCTTGTGGCGAAGGGGTATACTCAGAAAGAAGGGATCGATTATGAGAAAACCTTTTCCCCGGTAGCTATGCTTAAGTCAATCCGGATTCTCTTGGCCATAGCTGCTCATATGGATTATGAGATTTGGCAGATGGACGTCAAGACAACTTTCCTTAATGGAAGTCTTGAGGAGACCATCTTTATGCAGCAACCAGAGGGCTTCATTGTTAAGGGCCAAGAGCACAAGGTATGCAGGCTTAGGAGGTCCGTTTATGGACTTAAGCAAGCATCCAGATCTTGGAACATTCGTTTTGATGAGGTTATCCAGTCCTATGGATTCACTCAGTCTCCGGATGAGCAGTGTGTTTATCGCAGGCGTGATGGTGATATGGTGGTGTTCCTCGTACTTTATGTAGATGACATTCTTCTTATTGGCAACAGTAAGAAGGTGTTGTCAGACGTAAAGGCATGGTGGTCCAGGCAATTCGATATGAAGTATTTGGGAGAGGCTGGACATATCCTTGGGATTAAGATTATTCGAGATAGTAGGAGAAGTTCTCTGACTCTCTCTCAGGTATCCTACATAGACACGATTCTGGCCCGTTTTAACATGCAGAACTCCAAGAAAGGTTCACTACCTTTCAGGCATGGAGTGCATTTGTCTAAGGAGCAGTGTCCTAAGACTGCTGTGGAGATAGATGCCATGAGGCGGTACCCTATGCTTCTGCGGTGGGTAGCCTCATGTATGCTATGTTGTGCACGAGGCCTGATATTTGCTTTACCGTTGGCATGGTTAGCAGATATCAGAGTAACCCTGGGAAGGCTTACTAGGAGGCGGTAAAATGCATCCTCAAGTACTTGCGCAGGACGAGAGATTATGTCCTAGTTTATAGAGCGCGGGAGCTTGTACCATTGGGTTACACAGGTTTGGACTTTCAAGATGATTTGGACAAGAGTAAGTCTACCTCTGGGTTTGTGTTTACTCTAGGAGGTGGAGCCATAGTATGGAGGAGTGTCAAGCAGAAATGCGTGGCGGACTCCACCCTGGAGGCTGAGTACGTTGCCGCTTCAGAGGCAGCGAAAGAGGCTGTATGGCACCGGAGCTTCCTGATGGACTTAGATGTGGTTCCTGAGTTGCCTAGGTTTATCACAGTTTATTGTGATAACAATGGTGCAGTTGCTAACTCGAGGGAGCCACGAGCCCATAAGGCGAGTAAACACATAGAGCGCAAGTACCACCTGATACGAGAGATCATAAAGAGGAGAGACGTGATCATGGCCAAGATAGCATCAGATGACAACCTTGCAGATCCTTTCACTAAGCCATTGACCCCAAAGGTCTTTGAGAGACATGTGGAGGGCATGGGAGTCAGATTCTTGAGGAAGCCATATGAGTGTGCTTAAAGGTGTTCTGGAGATTTCATTATGACAGCAGTGTAATAGCGGGTTGGACAGTTTTTGTACTTCTTAGCATAGCTTTGAGTATTAGTGGGAGATTGTTAGTTTTGAATACAGAAAAGCTATAGCTTGTATCAAAAACTAATATCCACAGTTGACATATCATTTTGTTTCGGTATAAATTTGTTCCTTTATATCATAGAATTAGATAACGGGGTGTGGACAGACACAGTGGATACCGTTATTGGTTAAAGTATTGATATATAAAAGTATGCTCGTAACCGAGATAGTCTGAATATACTATCGGTATAGGTTATTGTGTGGTTTGGAAATTAGTTTATCTAAACTAGTTTAAATCACACGGATATGCCCAGGGCATATTGAGCACAACCAGTTTGGATAGAATTGACTTATACTGATCGACGTAGTCAATTCGGTCCTAGTATTTGGTCTCTCAATCCCGAGATTGGGACGGGCGTGAAGGTTGGATATCGTATGCTTTGATTTGCCAAAGAGTGCAGTCAATTGAGGCCTATACCTCGGTAGGTTGGGTATGCGGTGTTTAGCTTCTTACGTGCTGTTGCTAGTTGGAGGAATCCACGTACCGGTTCGCCGGGTTGATAGTGCTCCCGAGATGAGCTCGTAAAGTCTATTGTACTAAACCCGGCCGGTGAACTTTATGTTCGGTATAATAAAAGGACGAGTGGTACTAATCTCAGAAATTAAGAAGTTAGTGATTTAATTTGTCAGTAAATTGATAAACCGACGAGCGCTAGATCTTTAATGTGGGGAGATAGAATAAAATATAATGGCGCGATGTAAAGTCGTTTTTGAGCGGTAGTTCCATAATTGGTCCGTTAGTGGTACGACCGATTATGCATTTGACTAATCGACAAGGTGAATTAATTAATCCTAAAGGTTTAATTAATATTTAATCGACAAAGTGAATTAAGAAATTAATACTATATGAATTAATTAATTCTAAGGGTTCGATTAAATTAAATTAACAAATTTAATAAATTAATTCAAATGGGTCGATTGGAGTTGATTATCGGGAAGACTTAGCGGTCAACGAAAGTCAAATTAAAAGGCCTAACTCGAGAGCCCATTAGGTCTCCACTAGAGCTCCTATAAATAGAATAACTTGAGACCAAAGAAAGCTAAGAAATCTTGCAAGACAAGTCTTGCCCATTTTAGAGTAAGAAAGTTCTAGAGAGAGAACTTCTTCTTCTTGAAGTTTTCACTCAAAAACGAACTAGATTTCTTACTCTTCGAATTGGATTCAACCCAAAGATCGAATCTTCAAGTTATTTTTACGAAAATTCTACCAGATTTCTGTCGGGTTTTTCTTCGAACAGCCGCTGCTGTGTTTTTATTTTTTCGCCCGGCGCTAGTTTGCTTCAGTCGCAAGTTTCGTGCGGTTGATTCGAGAAGGCTGCGTTGATCTCTTTCATTTCAATGGGTGATCCGCAGCTCCTTCTTGTCTAGATCCCGGCGAGATATTGGGCTGAGCACTGGCAGAATCCGGGCGCTGCAGCAGCCGCTAGTCGAGCAGGAGATAGAATTTTTTGGGGTTTTGTTCGGTCAGGATTTTGGGGTTTTTAGAATCCAATTTGAAAGATTTCTTTGTGGGTTTTCGTGGGCTAAGCAAGTAAGCTTCGATAGATTGTTGCCCACGCAATATTCGAAGTGTTCTTGGAGATATCTAGTGGATTTCTCGTGGTAATTGCGAAAAAGATTGGATTTTTCTTTTAGACAAGGGACTTCACTACAAAAGGTAGAATCTTTAAATTCTGCTTTTATTAAAGATTTAATTTTTTGTGTCCCGATTAATAAATTAAATAAGTATAAGCCTAGATCCGTTCATGGGTAAACTAATTTGAGCCTGAGCTTGGTCGAAAGCTTCCGATTCTGGAATGCATTGCACGAAAGTGAGGTTTTCGATTTAGCCCGGGCTTGTTCAGTTTTCCTTCAATGACCAACTAGAAGGTTTGATTTTTGGGATGAATCCAACTGAAGAAGTGAGAAATCTAGTTCGTTTTTGAAAGAAAACTTTAAAGGGGAAGAAGTTCTCTCTCTAGAACTTTCTCACTCTAAGAGGCAAGACTTGTCTTGCAAGATTCCCTTAATGTTTCTTTGGCCTTAAGTTTTCTATTTATATGGAGCTCTAATGGTGACCTAGTGAGCTTTTGAGTTGGGCCTTTTAATTTGACTTTCATTGACCGCTTAGTCTTTCCTAGACTAATAAACTCCAATCGATCCATTCAAATTAATTTCTTAACCCACTTCGTTAATTTAATTTAATCGAACCCTCTGGATTAATTAATTCATATAGAATTAATTTCTTAATCCACTTTGTCAATTAAATATTAATTAAACCTTTAGGATTAATTAATTCACTTTGCCGATTAGTCAAATGCATAATTAGTCGTACCGCTCAAAAATGACTTTACATCGCGCCACTATTTTTCTTCTATCTCCCCGCATTAAAGATCTAGTGCTCATCGGTTTATCACTTTACTGACAAACTAATTTATCGACTTCTTGGTATCCGAGATTAGTACCACTCGACCTTATTATTATACCTGACATAAAGTCCACTGGCCGAGTTTAGTATAATAAACCTTACGAGCTCATCTCGGGAGCACCATCAACCTGGCGAACCGGTACGTGGATTCCTCCGATTAGCAACGGCCCGTAAGAAGCTAAACACCGCATACCCAACCTACTGAGGTATAGGTCTCAATTGACCGCACTCTTTGGCAAATCAAAGCATACGATATCCAACTCTCACGCCCGTCCCAATCTCGGAATTGAGAGACTGAATACTAGGACCGAATTGACTATGCCGATAAGTATAGGTCAATTCTACCCAAACTGGTCGTGCTCAATATGCCCCGAGCATATTCGTGTGATTTAATTAGTTTAGATAAACTAATTTCCCAACCACACAATAACCTATACGGATAGTATGTTCAGACTATCTCAGTTACGAGCATACTTTTTATATATCAATACTTTAACAAATAACGGTATCTACTGTGACTTTCCACACCCCGTTACTAGTTCTATGATCTAATAGAACAATTTAATACTGAAACAAAATGATATGTCATCTGTGGATATTAGTTTTTTATACAAGCCATAGCTTTTCTGTATTCAAAACTAGCAGTCGGAGTCATTCGAGGGATTCGTTAGTGGTATTCACATTTCAGGAACTTGTTTTCTTTATTGCGAGGGACAAGCTTCAAAGGTTTAATCTTTTGTCTTCTGCTTTAAATTAAAGATTTAATTTTTAGCGTGTCGTTTTAAATCCGTTCAGGGGAAATGATTTTAGAGTCTGGGCCAGATCAAAAGTCTCCGATTCTATAATGTATAGCACAAAAGTGAGATTTTCAGGTGTAGCCCGGACCACATCTATTTCCTTGAAACTTAAACCGAAAGTATTTCCAAAATTGTCTCAGTTACGAACCTCGTTTATTTATTATGTCTTTTAATTAATAATGAGATCTACTGTGTCACTCCAGACACCTCTGTTAGTTTTGAATACAGAAAAGCTATGGCTTGAATAAAAAACTAATATCCACAGATGACATATCATTTTGTTTCAGTATTAAATTGTTCCATTATATCATAGAACTAGATAACGGGGTGTGGAAAGACATAGTAGATACCGTTATTGTTTAAAGTATTGATATATAAAAAGTATGCTCGTAACTGAGATAGTCTGAACATACTATCGGTATAGGTTATCGTGTGGTTTGGAAATTAGTTTATCTAAACTAATTAAATCACACGAATATGCCCGGGGCATATTGAGCACGACCAGTTTGGGTAGAATTGACTTATACTGATCGGCGTAGTCAATTCGGTCATAGTATTCAGTCTCTCGATCCCGAGATTGGGACGGGCGTGAGAGTTGGATATCGTATGCTTTGATTTGTCAAAGAGTTCGGTCAATTGAGGCCTATACCTCAGTAGGTTGGGTATACGGTGTTTAGCTTCTTACGTGTCGTTGCTAGTCGGAGGAATTCACGTACCGGTTCGTCGGGTTGATGGTGCTCCCGAGATGAGCTCGTAAGGTTTATTATACTAAACCCAACCGGTGGACTTTATGTCCGGTATAATAAGAAGGTCGAGTGGTACTAATCTCGGATACCAAGAAGTCGGTAAAATAGTTTGTCAGTAAATTGATAAACCGATGAGCACTAGATCTTTAATGTGGGGAGATAGAAGAAAAATAGTGGCGCGATGTAAAGTCATTTTTGAGCGGTAGTTCCATAGTTAGTCCGATAGTGGTACGACTAATTATGTATTTGACTAATCGACGAAGTGAATTAATTAATCCTAAATTTTTAATTAATAATTAATTGACAAAGTGGATTAAGAAATTAATTCTATTTGAATTAATTAATCCTAAGGGTTCGATTAAATTAAATTGACGAAGTGGATTAAGAAATTAATTCGAATGGGTCGATTGGAGTTAATTAGTCTAGGAAAGACAAGGCGGTCAACAAAAGTCAAATTAAAAGGCCCATCTCAAAAGCCCACTAGGTCTCCTTAAGAGCTTCCTATAAATAGAAAGCTTAACGCCAAAGAAACTTAAGAAAATACCTCAGAGTTTCTCTCTCTAAAATACTGAAGTCTTGTTATTGCTAATCCTTTGTCTATTTATGGAGTTACAATCTTAAGTGGGCTTAAGTTAAGCATTCTTGTTGGGCTTTGACTTATTAGTTTCCAAATCCAATTAGATTCCAAATCTCAATTAGTTTCCAAAACTCAATTGGATTTCCTAATTCTAATTGAACTATAAGATTTAATTAATTAATTAATTAATTCCACCTTATCAATTTACTAATTGACCCATAGGATTAATTAATTATACTTTATGAATGGACCCAACACATAATTAATCGTACCACTAACGGATTAATTATGGATTTACCACTCAAACCAAAATTACTTCCGGAACCACTAAATTAATTATTCTTTATTCTCCTCACATCAAAGATACAGTGCTTGTCAATTTCATTAATTTATTGATAAACTAATTTATCGACTTCATATAATCGGATATTAGTACCACTCGACCTTCTTGTTATATCGGACATATGTCCACCTGCTGGGTTTAGTACAACAAATATTACAAGCTCATCTTGAGAGCACCATCAACTCGGACGCACCGGTAGGTGGTTTCTTTTCGATAAGCAACGACACACTAAGCAATCAAACACGCGCACCAACCTACCGAGAATATTGGCCTCAAGTGACCTCACTCTTTGGTAGATCAAAGTACACTATGCTTAATCCTCAAGCCCATTCAAGTCTAGGGATTAAGAGATAGAATACTAGGATCGAATAGTCTATTAAATTAGCACAAGATAATTTATCTTAAACGGGTCATGCTCAATATGTCCCAGACATATATATATGATTCAATTTGTTTAGACAAGCCAATCTGAGAATCACATTATGACTTAAACCAATAGTATGTTCAAACTGTCTCAGTCACGAGCCTTTAACCAATGATAAGATTTTATTATACCATATCAAACACCTCATATTCTAGTCACATGTTATAAGTGAACAACATATGTAAAACATAAGACTTATAACTAAAACATTTAAGTCTATATATAAAACTGGGAAATAGTTTTTAGCTTTCAGTATTTAAAACTAACAGTTCAAAGGTTCAAAATAAAGTTAGCACCACATGAACACAAAATGCAGAAATTAGTCATACAACTAAATATATAAAACTGGGAAATAGTTTTTAGCTTTCAGTATTTAAAACTAATAGTTCAAAGGTTCAAAATAAAGTTAGCACCACATGAACACAAAATGCAGAAATTAGTCATACAACTAAAGCCCATAAATAGAAAAAGAATAAAAGTGTGTCTTCACACAATATTAAGCCCGATGGGCATCACAATACACAAATCCAAGAAATAAACTAACACATAATAAAGGAGAAAGAGAGAAGCTTGCCAAATCCTAAGAATGCAGCCATATGATCAAGGAGAACTCTGAGCTTGCGATTCCGGCGAGATTTAGGACTAAATCCCCTTCAATCTAACTATAAATACTAAACCCTATTCTCTAGAGAGAGTATTTGTGTTGAAGAAGCTTTCTATTGTCCCAAAGATAATGAATGAATGGCTAAGAACTGGGTTTCAATGGTTGAGGGACTTTGGGGCTTATGTTGCAATTTGGGGAGACTTTGGGGCCACTTTAAAAGGCAATTAAAAATTCTGTCCACAGCGGAAAATGTCAGACCGCGATGTCACGGTCTCGTCGCGGTCTCTATTTTTCTCGAATTTCAGAATTGCTACTGCTGCTTCCAACTTGTTTATTCCTCAACTCTTCTTCCTGCCGTTTTCTTCTCCTTTTATCTTCATCCCAAAAGCTCTAGAAGTGAATCAAAATCATCTTTTCCCTACATAAATATACATGACACACGTGAGATTACATTTATAAGAATTTGAGCACAATTATTCACTTTTTATCATCCAACATGTATGCAACTCATATGAAGATCATACTAAAAGGACTACACAATAGTGATGATTTTGGTTCACTCTAGAGAAATGCGGGGTATTATCCTTTGTTTATTATGAATACCTTATTTTCCTTTCTATTCTTTGTGTTGTTGTTTTTGTTGGTGCATGACAGGCCACTAAGAAAGAAGAGACCATGGAAACAAGTCCCCCGAGCTTACACATGTCTTTGTGTATTGCTCAAAACCTCACCAAATGCTTGCCTAGTGAAAGGATTGCAATGGTTAGATGATTTTGGTGAGCCAAAGGATGACAAAGTCTTTATTAGAGGTACTGGTTGAGGTACTAATAAAGATAAAGAAGAAGGAAATTGGCATGCCCTTCTAGCCTCACCTCAGCAGGAAATTGGAATGCCCTTCTAGCCTCACCTCAGCAATGCCCCCCTTCCTAAGGTGCAGATGCCAGTTTGGCTGTAGTATACCTTAGACTAAGGTTTACTGCTATGCGATGTTGTACCAGTGGATGCTTATCATGTTCTCCAAGGAAGGCCATGGGAATTTGACAGAAGAGTCACCCTTGTGACTACCAGGTATTCTTTCGAGTTTAATGGTAAGAAAGCTAACTTGTTACTTTGTCTCCTGCACAGGTTTCTAGAAAGAACGTTGTGAGAAGAGAAGAACAATGCAAAGCAATCAAGCCATGAACATTGAAAGCTGTACAACCAATTGATAGCTTAAGGCAGTTTTCGCACATCTCCCTGAGAAGACTTGCGAAAACCCAATTTGGGAGCTAATAGTTGTCTTCTTAAGTCATTTTTAATTACCTTTCCACCTTTTGCTTATAGTCTTATGAATGTTTGAAGGTTCACAAAGGAGAATTAAGCTACAAACCTAGACAACTTGAAACGACTTTCACTCCTCGCTGTGTGATGCACCCTACGAAAAGTCATATTTCTCATAAGGAGAGTACATACTGACTTTCGCTCCTCGCTGTGTGATGCGCCCTGCGAATAGTCTTATCTTCCGAATTAGAGAGTATAGTTCTATACTTAAATTTTTTAATGTACCCTATTATCCTAACTTGTATGTGTGACACAAGAAAACAGGTTCGACAAGAAGTTTAAGAAAATTCAAAGAATCGAGAAAATGTGTTTCACTAGTCCTAGGCAAAGAAGACTCGGTAAGTCTGTTTCTGTTCATTGCAATATTTCTAATGTTACTTTGTGTACCATGAGAATTTCGAGGATGAATAATTTTCAGCAGGGAGAGGATGATGAGAGCATCATGAGCTCTTTATTCACTCTCTTCAAAACTGCGTAGCATCTCCCTAAACTGACAAGGAATTTTCGTAGTTTTGGTTTAGGGAGCCCAAAGAAGACCCAGAATGAGCCCAAATTGAAGATTTTATCATGTTAAAAGACACCTAAGTCAATACATGGGTCAAGCCCTTCAAACGGGCCTGAAGAGATGTACTGAAGGAAAACAGAACAAGCCCGGGCTAAATCGAAAACCTCACTTTCGTGCAATGCATTCCAGAATCGGAAGCTTTCGACCAAGCTCAGGCTCAAATTCATTTACCCATGAACAGATCTTGGCTTATACTTATTTAATTTATTAAAACGATATTTAATGCACAAAGATCACACCTTTAATTAAAAACGGAAGGATTAAAGGTTATACCTTTGTAGCGAAGTCCAACGCAATAAGAAAAATCCAATCTTTATGCGAATTCCACAAGAAATCCAAAAAATAACTCCGAAAAAACTTCAAATATTGCGTGGGCAATAATCTATCAAAGTCTGCTACCAAAGCCCACGAGAAACCCGCCAAGAAAATCCCTCAATTAGATCAAATCTGCCCAAAAGATCAAACCTTTAACCTAAAAAACTGCTGCCCACTACTTTTCTCGCCAATAAAACCAAAACGCACTTCAACTCCGGTCACGATCTGGACAACCGGGATTGTGGATCACCAACCCAAGGAAGAGATCAACACAAACCCAGCTGGATCAAGCACCCCGGAGTGAACAGTGAATTCTGTGAACAGTGTCCGGTGAACAGTATCCGATGAACAGTGTCCGGTGAACAGCCTGGTGAACAGTGTCCGATGAACAGTATGCAGCAGTGGGCAACTCAAATAAATCAATGGGCTATCTAAAAATTTGATCTTTTGACTTAATCTAAAATCGAGAAGTGAGATTCCAATTTCGTTTTTGAAAGAAACCCAAGAAGGAAGGAGAGTCTCTCTCTAGAACTTTCTCACTCAAGGAAGACAAAGTTGTCTTGCAAGATTTTCTTAAGTTTCTTAAGCCTTAAGCTATAAGAAGCTCTAATGGAAACTTAATGGGCTCTCGAGTTGGGCCTTTTAATTTGACTTTCGTTGACCGCTTAGTCTTTCCGACTAATCAACTCCAATCGACCCATTCGAATTAATTTCTTAACCCACTTTGTTAATTTAATTTAATCGAACCCTTAGAATTAATTAATTCAAATAGAATTAATTTCTTAAGTCACCTTGTCGATTAAATATTAATTAAACCTTTAGGATTAATTAATTCACCTTGTCGATTAGTCAAATACATAATTAGTCGTACCACTATCGGACTAATTATGGAACTACCGCTCGAAAACGACTCTACATCGCGCCATTATATTTTCTTCTATCTCCCTACATTAAAGATCTAGTGCTGTCGGTTTATCAATTTACTGACATACTATTTTACCGACATCTTGGTATCCGAGATTAGTACCACTCGTCCTTTTATTATACCAGACGTAAAGTCCACCGGTCGGGTTTAGTATAATAGACCTTATGAGCTCATCTCGGGAGCACCATCAACCCGGTGAACCGGTACGTGGATTCCTCCGACTAGCAACGACACGTAATAAGCTAAACACCACATACCCAACCTACCGAGGTATAGGCCTCAATTGACCGCACTCTTTGGCAAATCAAAGCATACGATATCCAACTCTCACGCCCATCCCAATCTCGGGATTGAGATACTGAATACTAGGACTGAATTGACTATGCCGATCAGTACAAGTCAATTCTATCAAAACTGGTGGTGCTCAATATGCCCCGGGCATATCCGTGTGATTTAATTAGTCTAGATAAACTAATTTCCAAACCACACGATAACCTATACCAATAGTATGTTCAGACTATCTCAGTTACGAGCATACTTTTTATATATCAATACTTTAACCAATAACGGTATCTACTATGTCTCTTTCCACGCCCCGTTATCTAGTTCTATGATATAATGGAACAATTTAATACTGAAACAAAATGATATGTCATCTGTGGATATTAGTTTTTGATACAAGCCATTGCTTTTCTGTATTCAAAACTAACAATCTCCCACTAATACTCAAAGCTATGCTAAGAAGTACAAAAACTGTCCAACCCGCTATTACACTGCTGTCATAATGAAATCTCCAGAACACCTTTAAGCTCACTCATATGGCTCCCTCAAGAATCTGACTCCCATGCCCTCCACATGTCTGTCAAAGACCTTTGGGGTCAATGGCTTGGTAAAAGGATCTGCAAGGTTGTCATCTGATGCTATCTTGGCCATGATCACGTCTCCCCTCTTTACGATCTCTCGTATCAGGTGGTACTTGCGCTCTATGTGTTTACTCGCCTTATGGGGTCGTGGTTCCCTCGAGTTAGCAACTGCACCATTGTTATCACAATAAACTGTGATAGACCTAGGCAACTCAGGAACCACATCTAAGTCCATTAGGAAGATCCGGAGCCATACTGCCTCTTTCGTTGCATCTGAAGCGGCAACGTACTCAGCCTCCATGGTGGAGTCCGCCACGCATTTCTGCTTGACACTCCGCCATACTATGGCTCCACCTCCTAGAGTAAACACAAACCCAGAGGTAGACTTACTATTGTCCAAATCATCTTGAAAGTCCGAATCTGTGTAACCCAATGGTACAAGCTCATGCACTCTAAAAACTAGCACATAATCTCTCGTCCTGCACAAGTACTTGATAATGCATTTTACTGCCTCCCAGTGAGCCTTCCCAGGGTTACTCTGATATCTGCTAACCATACCAACGGCAAAGCAAATATCAGGCCTCGTACACAACATAGCATACATGAGGCTACCCACCGCTGAAGCATAGGGTACCGCCTTCACGGCATCTGTCTCCTTAGCAGTCTTAGGACACTGCTCCTTAGACAAATGCACCCCATGCCTGAAAGGTAGTGAACCCTTCTTGGAGTTCTGCATGTTAAAACGGGCCATAATCGTGTCTATGTAGGATCATCTGTAATAGTGTGTGCAGTCTCTTGTGGTGTGTCTTTTTGTACTTGTGCATCTGGAATAATAGACTGACTTCTAAGCTCTTCCAATACTACCTTGCTGCTTGACTTGTGATCTAAAATATAGTCCTCCTCAAGAAATCTAGCATTGGTGTTGATCACCACCTTCTGATCCTGAGGACTATAAAATAGACCACCTCTCGTTCCTTTGGGATAACCTATAAACAGCATAGCCTTGGTTCTTGCCTCTAACTTGCCTACATCTACCTCGAGCACATGGGCTGGACAACCCCAAATTCTGAGATGTCTCAGACTAGGCTTTCGCCCATTCCACAACTCTACTGGGGTTGTAGGCACAGACTTAGATGGCACAAGGTTGAGGATAAAACATGTTGTTTCTAAGGCATAACCCCAAAATGAGATAGGCAACTCGCTGTAACTCATCATCGATCTAACCATATCCATAAGAGTCATGTTCCTCATCTCTGCTACACCATTCTGCTGGGGTGTGCCAGGTGTGGACAACTGGGTCTGAATACCCTCTGACAAATAGGACCTAAATTCACTGGAGAGGTATTCGCCACCGCGATCAGATCGCAAGGCCTTGATACTCTTACCCAAATGGTTCTCCACCTCAGCCTTGAACTCTTTGAACTTGCCAAAACATTCAGACTTGTGGCGCATCAGGTATATGTATCCATATCTAGAGTAATCATCCGTGAAAGTCACGAAATACTCATAACCGCCTCTAGCCTGAACTAACATAGTGATGAGTTCCAAGGAAGTAATGCTAAAGATGTCAAAGATGATGATGGCGAAGGCATGACCGAACCACCCTCAACTCCAAATAATTCTGCACATATCATTCCACCAAATCCACTTGAAGGGATGACGGGCCCAATGACTCGTTTGAAAAAGAAAAGGATGCAAGAAGCCTTGAGCATTTTGATTCTTGAAGTCTCTTCAAAAGAGGATCCAACGGCTACCTCAATTCATGCTAAATATTACAACATTTTGCAAGTCTTGGATCTTGATCCAAATGGTGTGGGAAGTACTTTTTTATGCAGCTTCCAGAAGTGAACATTTCCTCCGACATGCCCATGTCGCCTGAGAAAGGTTGGGCAGAATAGAACTTTTCTTCTGACATGCCCATGTCGCCTGAGAAAGGTTGGGCAGAACAGAACTTTTCTTCTGACATGCCCATGTCGCCTGAGAAAGGTTGGGCAGAATATAACTTTTCCTCTGACATGCCCATGTCGCCTGAAGAAGGTTGAACGTCGCATTTATAAGCTGAATTTATGGACGAAATTCAACAGCATTTGGGTGATATTTTCAAGTTGTTTTCTGCATTTTTTTTAGTATTTAGAATATTAGAATTAAGTGCAAAAGTCTTCTAGGTCAAAGAGCTTTTCTAGGTCAAAGAGCTTTTCTTGGTCAAAGAGAAGTGTTAATGCTAGTCTTGACTAGAAGATTTAGAATTGCTCCTTTAATCCTTTTGTAATTTCCA
Organism: Knoxia roxburghii; assembly: GCA_030378225.1. Taxonomy (NCBI): domain Eukaryota; kingdom Viridiplantae; phylum Streptophyta; class Magnoliopsida; order Gentianales; family Rubiaceae; genus Knoxia; species Knoxia roxburghii. The sequence goes on along the minus strand of CM059420.1, from coordinate 25,479,428 downwards.
ACCTTGGTCCCTCTTGAAACTCTATAAATAGGGGCCTTGGTTAACTATTAGAATTAAAAAAAGATTTGATGTTATAAACTTTAAGGAATTTTCCTTTCTTTGCTAGTTTCTTAGTGAGCTAGTTTTAGTCTTGCAAGTATGCTTGCAAAACTTATTTGGCTTATCAACTAAAACTCTTCCTTTTAGTTGTGGCGCCTTCTACTCTTCATTTCTAATTCATTTCATAATCCAAAGGTGTTAGGTTTATCCTAGTGTTGTTGGGTTTGAAAATTAGAGGGGTTGGGAATAGTAATTTCAAAACTATCATTTTATGATTCAAAGGTGATAGGTTTCATCCTATTGTTGTTGGGTCTATTTTGGTTTGGGTTGTTTTTGCTTGGAAGATTTCAAGACATCTTTCAATATAGTGTGATTCAAAGGTGTTGAGTTCATTAATACTCAATATTGTTGAATCCACTTGAGCTAGTTGTTTTGCTCAAAAGATCAATCGAGGACGATTCTATAATTCACGTGAATTCGTACCTTGGATTCACATCAGTTTGGTATCAGAGCTCAGTTTCCTTGATTTGATCATATCATTTTTTTTTTATCTTGCCTCTTATTTTTTTATCATAGTTACCTTGTTTCTATTTGAAGGTTCAAGTTTGCAAGAAGAAAATTAAAAAAAAAAAAAAAAAAGATAGTCAAAAAAAAAAAAAAAAAAAAAAAGAGAAGAAACTATCTTTCTAGCTTCTTAAATTAATATTGCAGGGATTTGTGATTCCAAGTGTGGGAAAAGTTTTGAGGAAAAGGTATCATCATTGTTTTCTTTCTACGCTTATAATTTCTTTCTAAATTTCTTGTTTCTTTTACCTAATCATTGCCTACTATCCTTTCTTTGACCTCTATATTTTCTTTGTTGCCAAGTAAGATCTTTGAGTAGCATCTTGTAAGGGTTTAACGATTCTCACAAGAACTTGCAGGAGGAAAAGAGTGGTAAAATCTGAGTGCAACTTACCCCTACTAGATCGGCCTTAAACACGAGTGAAAATTTCTTTTCATTTGGGTTGAGACATATTAGGGAAAGGGGACAAGGGGTGCGAGGTACTTTTATCTTTTGTTGTTCTAATGGCAGATCCAACCGGTGAAACACCTGAACAAAAAGCATGGAGGGAACACACTACAAGGCGATTGGAACAAATCATTGATAGGGTCACCACCCGAATGGACCAACTAGAACTTGCTTTTCAGCAAAGAGAAGAAAGGCAAGGAAGTCAACAAGATGACGAGGAAGATGATAGGAGGTCCGAGGAAGAAATGTCTGAAGTATCCCGAGGAAATGGGAGGAGAAGGAATGGATTTGGAGTTGATAGCAACCTTAATGGTCTCAAAATGAAGATTCCTGAATTTGATGGAAAAGGAGATCCCGAGGCATATTTTGATTGGGAAATGAAGGTGGAAAAGATATTTTCGATCCACAATTATTCGGAAGAAAAGAAGGTAAAAATTGCTTCCCTTGAATTTCACGGTTATGCATTAACATGGTGGGATCGATTGATTGTTTCTAGAAGAAGGAATAGAGAGAGGCCAATTGCAACTTGGGAAGACATGAAGGCTGTTTTGAGGAAACGATTCATTCCCCCTCATTACTATAAAGATCTTTACAACAAATTGCATAGTATCACTCAAGGAGCAAAGACCGTGGCAGAATACTACCAAGAGATGGATTTAGCAATGACAAGAGCAAGCATTGAGGAAGATCCCGAAGCTACTATGGCACGGTTTTTGGGTGGTTTAAGAAGAGAGATTGCCGATGTTGTTGAATTACAACATTACTTGGATTTGGAAGAAATGATGCATGTGGCAGAAAAGGTGGAAAGGCAATTGAAAAGAAATAGTGGTTCAAGTAAGTTTCTTTCTAACCAATCCTCTTGGAAAAACAATAATGGAAACAAAAGGGATTTTGGGAAAAAGAAAGATGAACCAAAGAAGCATGATTTTAAAAGGTTTGAAAAGGGTGAATCAAATAAAATTTCTTCTTCTACTTCTAAACTCACTTGTTTTAAGTGTTTGGGAAAGGGACATATAGCTTCCCAATGTCCTAACTCTAGGACTATGGTAATGCGAGAAGATGGTTCTTGTTTAAGCCAAAGTGAAGGAGAAGAAAATGAGGAGGATCCGGATGTTGAAGATGAAGGTGAACAATTTGAAACAAGTGGTGATGAGGTTTTGGTCACTTTGAGAGTATTGAATACTCAAGTTGGATCTTATGATAAAGAGCAAAGGAGTACTATCTTTCACACAAGATGCAAAGTACAAGATAAGGTATGCATGCTCATCATTGATAGTGGGAGTTGTACTAATTGTGTTAGCTCTTATCTTGTAGACAAATTGGGTCTATCCATGACTGCTCATCCCAGTCCTTACCGTTTGCAATGGCTCAATGATAGTGGAGAGCTAAGGGTGAATCGGCAAGCAAAGGTAAAATTTTCAATTGGGAAATATGAGGATGAAGTTTTGTGTGATGTAGTACCAATGCAAGCTGGCCATATTCTTCTTGGCCGACCATGGGAGTTTGATCATGATGCTAATCATGAGGGAAAATCTAACAAGTATCATATTGTTCATAATCGTAAAGCTTTTACTCTTGTTCCACTTTCTCCTCAACAGGTGCACAAAGAACAAATGAGAATGAGAGAGAAAAGGCTAAAAGAGGAGAGTGAGTTGAAAAAGCCAAAAGAGTGTGAAAAAGCAAGAGATGTGAGTGCTAAAAACAAAGTGAGTGAAGAAAAAGCAAGAGATGGAAAGGCAAAAAGCAAAGTGAGTGAGAGGGAAAAACCAAAGGCAAGTGAGACAAAAGGTGCCTTCTTTGCGAGCATGAGAGATGTAGATAGAGCCCTCAATTCTCACCAACCAATTGTTATGCTCTTATTCCATGAAGAATGTCTTGTTCTTGACGAGCTTCCTAACAATTTACCTTTAGAAATTGTGGCTGTTTTGAATGAATTTGCAGATGTGCTACCCGAGGAAGTGCCTAAGGGGTTACCTCCAATTCGAGGAATTGAGCATCAAATCGACTTTCTACCCGGAGCTTCCATTCCAAATAGGCCAGCCTATCGTGCAAATCCAGAAGAAACAAAAGAACTTCAAAGGCAAGTTGAAGAATTGCTAAGCATGGGATATATTCGTGAGTCTCTTAGCCCTTGTGCTATTCCTGTCATTTTAGTTCCAAAAAAAGATGGTACATGGCGTATGTGCATTGATTGTAGGGCTGTGAACAAAATCACCATTAAGTATCGTCACCCCATTCCAAGATTAGACGATATGCTCGATGAATTATTTGGTGCAAAATTTTTCACAAAAATTGATTTGAAATCTGGTTATCATCAAATAAGAATCAAAGAGGGTGATGAATGGAAAACGGCTTTCAAGACAAAATTTGGTCTTTATGAGTGGCTTGTTATGCCTTTTGGTTTAACTAATGCCCCTAGTACATTTATGAGGCTAATGAATCATGTTTTGAGACGTTTCATTGGAAAGTTTGTAGTTGTCTATTTTGATGATATCTTGATCTATAGTAAGAACATAAGAGAACATGTTGAACATCTTAAGCTTGTTCTTACTACTTTGCGTAAAGAAAAATTGTTTGCAAATTTGAAAAAATGTACTTTTTGTGTTGAAAAAGTTGTTTTTCTTGGCTATGTTGTGAGTTCTAATGGTTTGAGAGTTGATGAAGCAAAGGTGGCAGCAATTCTTGATTGGCCAATTCCCACAAATGTGACTGAGGTGAGATCCTTCCATGGACTTGCAAGTTTTTATAGGAGATTTGTCAAAGATTTCTCAACAAAAGCTGCTCCACTAAATGAGTTGGTAAAGAAAAATGTTAAGTTTGAGTGGGGAGATTCTCAACAAAAGGCATTTGATCAATTGAAGAATGATTTGACTAATGCTCCTGTTTTAGCTTTGCCTAGTTTTTCTAACACTTTTGAAGTTGAATGTGATGCTTCAGGAATTGGAATAGGTGCTGTGTTGCTTCAAGGAGGCCGCCCCATTGCCTACTTTAGTGAGAAGTTGAATGGAGCAACATTGAACTACCCAACATATGACAAAGAGCTCTATGCAGTAGTGAGAGCATTGGAAACTTGGCAGCACTACCTTATGCCGAGAGAGTTTGTGATTCACACCGATCATGAATCCATCAAGTATCTCAAAGGACAAAAGAATTTGCACAAGAGGCATGCAAAATGGATCTCATTCATTGAAACTTTCCCATATGTGGTAAAGTACAAAAAAGGTAAAGAGAACATTGTGGCTGATGCACTCTCTCGAAGGTATGCCTTGATTTCTACTGTTAATGCTACAATCATGGGATTTGAGTATATTAAGGATTTGTATGCTAAGGATCATGATTTTTCTGACATATTTAATGCATGTGAAAAGGGTGCTTTCAATAAGTTTTATCAATGTGAACGGTTTTTGTTCAAAGAAAACAAATTATGTATTCCTTCTTGTTCACTTAGAGAGCTTTTGGTTCGTGAATCTCATTGTGGAGGTTTAATGGGACATTTTGGTGTTCTAAAAACTTTAGATATTTTGAATGAACACTTTTATTGGCCAAACATGAAAAAGGATGTTGAGAAAATTTGTGCTACATGTCTTGACTGCAAGAAAGCTAAATCTAAGTCTCTTCCCCATGGATTGTATACTCCACTCCCTGTCCCTCAATCTCCTTGGACTGACATTTCTATGGACTTTGTTCTTGGTTTGCCTAGATCTCAAAGAGGCATGGACTCTATTTTTGTTGTTGTTGACAGATTCTCCAAAATGGCTCACTTTATTGCTTGTAGGAAAGCCGACAATGCAAAACACGTGGCTGATCTCTTCTTCAAAGAAATTGTTCGTCTACATGGTGTTCCTAGGACTATTGTGTCCGATAGGGATGTAAAGTTTTTGAGTTATTTCTGGAAAACTCTTTGGGGAAAATTGGGAACAAAACTTTTGTTTTCAACCACAAGTCACCCACAAACAGATGGCCAAACGGAAGTAACAAATAGAACTTTGGGTGTTTTGTTAAGGGCCATAATTAAAAAGAATTTGAAAAGTTGGGAGGAGTGTTTGCCAATTGCTGAATTTGCATACAATCGCACACTACACACTTCTACTAATTTTTCTCCTTTTGAGTTGGTTTATGGCTTCAATCCTCTAACTCCTCTAGACTTATCTCCTTTACCTTTACCGGATCAAGTGAGTTTGGATGGCAAGAAGAAAGCTGAAACCGTGAAGAAATTGCATGAGCAAGCTCGTGCAAACATTGAGAAGAAAAATGAGCAATATGCAAAGAATGCAAATAAAGGCCGTAAGAAAATTGTGTTTGAACCCGGTGATTGGGTTTGGGTACACATGAGGAAAGAGAGGTTTCCAGCCTCAAGGAGAACTAAGTTACACCCCCGTGGTGATGGACCATTTCAAGTTTTGGCACGAGTCAATGATAATGCTTACAAGCTTGATCTTCCCGGAGACTATGGTGTAAGTGCTACTTTTAATATTTCTGACTTATCTTCTTTTGATTTTGATATAGATCCAATGGATTCGAGGATGAATCCTTTTCAAGGGAGAGGGGATGATGAGTTCCAAGGAAGTAATGCTAAAGATGTCAAAGATGATGATGGCGAAGGCATGACCGAACCACCCTCAACTCCAAATAATTCTGCACATATCATTCCACCAAATCCACTTGAAGGGATGACGGGCCCAATGACTCGTTTGAAAAAGAAAAGGATGCAAGAAGCCTTGAGCATTTTGATTCTTGAAGTCTCTTCAAAAGAGGATCCAACGGCTACCTCAATTCATGCTAAATATTACAACATTTTGCAAGTCTTGGATCTTGATCCAAATGGTGTGGGAAGTACTTTTTTATGCAGCTTCCAGAAGTGAACATTTCCTCCGACATGCCCATGTCGCCTGAGAAAGGTTGGGCAGAATAGAACTTTTCTTCTGACATGCCCATGTCGCCTGAGAAAGGTTGGGCAGAACAGAACTTTTCTTCTGACATGCCCATGTCGCCTGAGAAAGGTTGGGCAGAATATAACTTTTCCTCTGACATGCCCATGTCGCCTGAAGAAGGTTGAACGTCGCATTTATAAGCTGAATTTATGGACGAAATTCAACAGCATTTGGGTGATATTTTCAAGTTGTTTTCTGCATTTTTTTTAGTATTTAGAATATTAGAATTAAGTGCAAAAGTCTTCTAGGTCAAAGAGCTTTTCTAGGTCAAAGAGCTTTTCTTGGTCAAAGAGAAGTGTTAATGCTAGTCTTGACTAGAAGATTTAGAATTGCTCCTTTAATCCTTTTGTAATTTCCAACCTTGGTCCCTCTTGAAACTCTATAAATAGGGGCCTTGGTTAACTATTAGAATTAAAAAAAGATTTGATGTTATAAACTTTAAGGAATTTTCCTTTCTTTGCTAGTTTCTTAGTGAGCTAGTTTTAGTCTTGCAAGTATGCTTGCAAAACTTATTTGGCTTATCAACTAAAACTCTTCCTTTTAGTTGTGGCGCCTTCTACTCTTCATTTCTAATTCATTTCATAATCCAAAGGTGTTAGGTTTATCCTAGTGTTGTTGGGTTTGAAAATTAGAGGGGTTGGGAATAGTAATTTCAAAACTATCATTTTATGATTCAAAGGTGATAGGTTTCATCCTATTGTTGTTGGGTCTATTTTGGTTTGGGTTGTTTTTGCTTGGAAGATTTCAAGACATCTTTCAATATAGTGTGATTCAAAGGTGTTGAGTTCATTAATACTCAATATTGTTGAATCCACTTGAGCTAGTTGTTTTGCTCAAAAGATCAATCGAGGACGATTCTATAATTCACGTGAATTCGTACCTTGGATTCACATCAGTTTGGTATCAGAGCTCAGTTTCCTTGATTTGATCATATCATTTTTTTTTTATCTTGCCTCTTATTTTTTTATCATAGTTACCTTGTTTCTATTTGAAGGTTCAAGTTTGCAAGAAGAAAATTAAAAAAAAAAAAAAAAAAGATAGTCAAAAAAAAAAAAAAAAAAAAAAAGAGAAGAAACTATCTTTCTAGCTTCTTAAATTAATATTGCAGGGATTTGTGATTCCAAGTGTGGGAAAAGTTTTGAGGAAAAGGTATCATCATTGTTTTCTTTCTACGCTTATAATTTCTTTCTAAATTTCTTGTTTCTTTTACCTAATCATTGCCTACTATCCTTTCTTTGACCTCTATATTTTCTTTGTTGCCAAGTAAGATCTTTGAGTAGCATCTTGTAAGGGTTTAACGATTCTCACAAGAACTTGCAGGAGGAAAAGAGTGGTAAAATCTGAGTGCAACTTACCCCTACTAGATCGGCCTTAAACACGAGTGAAAATTTCTTTTCATTTGGGTTGAGACATATTAGGGAAAGGGGACAAGGGGTGCGAGGTACTTTTATCTTTTGTTGTTCTAATGGCAGATCCAACCGGTGAAACACCTGAACAAAAAGCATGGAGGGAACACACTACAAGGCGATTGGAACAAATCATTGATAGGGTCACCACCCGAATGGACCAACTAGAACTTGCTTTTCAGCAAAGAGAAGAAAGGCAAGGAAGTCAACAAGATGACGAGGAAGATGATAGGAGGTCCGAGGAAGAAATGTCTGAAGTATCCCGAGGAAATGGGAGGAGAAGGAATGGATTTGGAGTTGATAGCAACCTTAATGGTCTCAAAATGAAGATTCCTGAATTTGATGGAAAAGGAGATCCCGAGGCATATTTTGATTGGGAAATGAAGGTGGAAAAGATATTTTCGATCCACAATTATTCGGAAGAAAAGAAGGTAAAAATTGCTTCCCTTGAATTTCACGGTTATGCATTAACATGGTGGGATCGATTGATTGTTTCTAGAAGAAGGAATAGAGAGAGGCCAATTGCAACTTGGGAAGACATGAAGGCTGTTTTGAGGAAACGATTCATTCCCCCTCATTACTATAAAGATCTTTACAACAAATTGCATAGTATCACTCAAGGAGCAAAGACCGTGGCAGAATACTACCAAGAGATGGATTTAGCAATGACAAGAGCAAGCATTGAGGAAGATCCCGAAGCTACTATGGCACGGTTTTTGGGTGGTTTAAGAAGAGAGATTGCCGATGTTGTTGAATTACAACATTACTTGGATTTGGAAGAAATGATGCATGTGGCAGAAAAGGTGGAAAGGCAATTGAAAAGAAATAGTGGTTCAAGTAAGTTTCTTTCTAACCAATCCTCTTGGAAAAACAATAATGGAAACAAAAGGGATTTTGGGAAAAAGAAAGATGAACCAAAGAAGCATGATTTTAAAAGGTTTGAAAAGGGTGAATCAAATAAAATTTCTTCTTCTACTTCTAAACTCACTTGTTTTAAGTGTTTGGGAAAGGGACATATAGCTTCCCAATGTCCTAACTCTAGGACTATGGTAATGCGAGAAGATGGTTCTTGTTTAAGCCAAAGTGAAGGAGAAGAAAATGAGGAGGATCCGGATGTTGAAGATGAAGGTGAACAATTTGAAACAAGTGGTGATGAGGTTTTGGTCACTTTGAGAGTATTGAATACTCAAGTTGGATCTTATGATAAAGAGCAAAGGAGTACTATCTTTCACACAAGATGCAAAGTACAAGATAAGGTATGCATGCTCATCATTGATAGTGGGAGTTGTACTAATTGTGTTAGCTCTTATCTTGTAGACAAATTGGGTCTATCCATGACTGCTCATCCCAGTCCTTACCGTTTGCAATGGCTCAATGATAGTGGAGAGCTAAGGGTGAATCGGCAAGCAAAGGTAAAATTTTCAATTGGGAAATATGAGGATGAAGTTTTGTGTGATGTAGTACCAATGCAAGCTGGCCATATTCTTCTTGGCCGACCATGGGAGTTTGATCATGATGCTAATCATGAGGGAAAATCTAACAAGTATCATATTGTTCATAATCGTAAAGCTTTTACTCTTGTTCCACTTTCTCCTCAACAGGTGCACAAAGAACAAATGAGAATGAGAGAGAAAAGGCTAAAAGAGGAGAGTGAGTTGAAAAAGCCAAAAGAGTGTGAAAAAGCAAGAGATGTGAGTGCTAAAAACAAAGTGAGTGAAGAAAAAGCAAGAGATGGAAAGGCAAAAAGCAAAGTGAGTGAGAGGGAAAAACCAAAGGCAAGTGAGACAAAAGGTGCCTTCTTTGCGAGCATGAGAGATGTAGATAGAGCCCTCAATTCTCACCAACCAATTGTTATGCTCTTATTCCATGAAGAATGTCTTGTTCTTGACGAGCTTCCTAACAATTTACCTTTAGAAATTGTGGCTGTTTTGAATGAATTTGCAGATGTGCTACCCGAGGAAGTGCCTAAGGGGTTACCTCCAATTCGAGGAATTGAGCATCAAATCGACTTTCTACCCGGAGCTTCCATTCCAAATAGGCCAGCCTATCGTGCAAATCCAGAAGAAACAAAAGAACTTCAAAGGCAAGTTGAAGAATTGCTAAGCATGGGATATATTCGTGAGTCTCTTAGCCCTTGTGCTATTCCTGTCATTTTAGTTCCAAAAAAAGATGGTACATGGCGTATGTGCATTGATTGTAGGGCTGTGAACAAAATCACCATTAAGTATCGTCACCCCATTCCAAGATTAGACGATATGCTCGATGAATTATTTGGTGCAAAATTTTTCACAAAAATTGATTTGAAATCTGGTTATCATCAAATAAGAATCAAAGAGGGTGATGAATGGAAAACGGCTTTCAAGACAAAATTTGGTCTTTATGAGTGGCTTGTTATGCCTTTTGGTTTAACTAATGCCCCTAGTACATTTATGAGGCTAATGAATCATGTTTTGAGACGTTTCATTGGAAAGTTTGTAGTTGTCTATTTTGATGATATCTTGATCTATAGTAAGAACATAAGAGAACATGTTGAACATCTTAAGCTTGTTCTTACTACTTTGCGTAAAGAAAAATTGTTTGCAAATTTGAAAAAATGTACTTTTTGTGTTGAAAAAGTTGTTTTTCTTGGCTATGTTGTGAGTTCTAATGGTTTGAGAGTTGATGAAGCAAAGGTGGCAGCAATTCTTGATTGGCCAATTCCCACAAATGTGACTGAGGTGAGATCCTTCCATGGACTTGCAAGTTTTTATAGGAGATTTGTCAAAGATTTCTCAACAAAAGCTGCTCCACTAAATGAGTTGGTAAAGAAAAATGTTAAGTTTGAGTGGGGAGATTCTCAACAAAAGGCATTTGATCAATTGAAGAATGATTTGACTAATGCTCCTGTTTTAGCTTTGCCTAGTTTTTCTAACACTTTTGAAGTTGAATGTGATGCTTCAGGAATTGGAATAGGTGCTGTGTTGCTTCAAGGAGGCCGCCCCATTGCCTACTTTAGTGAGAAGTTGAATGGAGCAACATTGAACTACCCAACATATGACAAAGAGCTCTATGCAGTAGTGAGAGCATTGGAAACTTGGCAGCACTACCTTATGCCGAGAGAGTTTGTGATTCACACCGATCATGAATCCATCAAGTATCTCAAAGGACAAAAGAATTTGCACAAGAGGCATGCAAAATGGATCTCATTCATTGAAACTTTCCCATATGTGGTAAAGTACAAAAAAGGTAAAGAGAACATTGTGGCTGATGCACTCTCTCGAAGGTATGCCTTGATTTCTACTGTTAATGCTACAATCATGGGATTTGAGTATATTAAGGATTTGTATGCTAAGGATCATGATTTTTCTGACATATTTAATGCATGTGAAAAGGGTGCTTTCAATAAGTTTTATCAATGTGAACGGTTTTTGTTCAAAGAAAACAAATTATGTATTCCTTCTTGTTCACTTAGAGAGCTTTTGGTTCGTGAATCTCATTGTGGAGGTTTAATGGGACATTTTGGTGTTCTAAAAACTTTAGATATTTTGAATGAACACTTTTATTGGCCAAACATGAAAAAGGATGTTGAGAAAATTTGTGCTACATGTCTTGACTGCAAGAAAGCTAAATCTAAGTCTCTTCCCCATGGATTGTATACTCCACTCCCTGTCCCTCAATCTCCTTGGACTGACATTTCTATGGACTTTGTTCTTGGTTTGCCTAGATCTCAAAGAGGCATGGACTCTATTTTTGTTGTTGTTGACAGATTCTCCAAAATGGCTCACTTTATTGCTTGTAGGAAAGCCGACAATGCAAAACACGTGGCTGATCTCTTCTTCAAAGAAATTGTTCGTCTACATGGTGTTCCTAGGACTATTGTGTCCGATAGGGATGTAAAGTTTTTGAGTTATTTCTGGAAAACTCTTTGGGGAAAATTGGGAACAAAACTTTTGTTTTCAACCACAAGTCACCCACAAACAGATGGCCAAACGGAAGTAACAAATAGAACTTTGGGTGTTTTGTTAAGGGCCATAATTAAAAAGAATTTGAAAAGTTGGGAGGAGTGTTTGCCAATTGCTGAATTTGCATACAATCGCACACTACACACTTCTACTAATTTTTCTCCTTTTGAGTTGGTTTATGGCTTCAATCCTCTAACTCCTCTAGACTTATCTCCTTTACCTTTACCGGATCAAGTGAGTTTGGATGGCAAGAAGAAAGCTGAAACCGTGAAGAAATTGCATGAGCAAGCTCGTGCAAACATTGAGAAGAAAAATGAGCAATATGCAAAGAATGCAAATAAAGGCCGTAAGAAAATTGTGTTTGAACCCGGTGATTGGGTTTGGGTACACATGAGGAAAGAGAGGTTTCCAGCCTCAAGGAGAACTAAGTTACACCCCCGTGGTGATGGACCATTTCAAGTTTTGGCACGAGTCAATGATAATGCTTACAAGCTTGATCTTCCCGGAGACTATGGTGTAAGTGCTACTTTTAATATTTCTGACTTATCTTCTTTTGATTTTGATATAGATCCAATGGATTCGAGGATGAATCCTTTTCAAGGGAGAGGGGATGATGAGTTCCAAGGAAGTAATGCTAAAGATGTCAAAGATGATGATGGCGAAGGCATGACCGAACCACCCTCAACTCCAAATAATTCTGCACATATCATTCCACCAAATCCACTTGAAGGGATGACGGGCCCAATGACTCGTTTGAAAAAGAAAAGGATGCAAGAAGCCTTGAGCATTTTGATTCTTGAAGTCTCTTCAAAAGAGGATCCAACGGCTACCTCAATTCATGCTAAATATTACAACATTTTGCAAGTCTTGGATCTTGATCCAAATGGTGTGGGAAGTACTTTTTTATGCAGCTTCCAGAAGTGAACATTTCCTCCGACATGCCCATGTCGCCTGAGAAAGGTTGGGCAGAATAGAACTTTTCTTCTGACATGCCCATGTCGCCTGAAAAAGGTTGGGCAGAACAGAACTTTTCTTCTGACATGCCCATGTCGCCTGAGAAAGGTTGGGCAGAATATAATTTTTCCTCTGACATGCCCATGTCGCCAGAAGAAGGTTGAACGTCGCATTTATAAGCTGATTTTATGGACGAAATTCAACAGCATTTGGGTGATATTTTCAAGTTGTTTTCTGCATTTTTTTTAGTATTTAGAATATTAGAATTAAGTGCAAGAGTCTTCTAGGTCAAAGAGCTTTTCTAGGTCAAAGAGCTTTTCTTGGTCAAAGAGAAGTGTTAATGCTAGTCTTGACTAGAAGATTTAGAATTGCTCCTTTAATCCTTTTGTAATTTCCAACCTTGGTCCCTCTTGAAACTCTATAAATAGGGGCCTTGGTTAACTATTAGAATTAAAAAAAGATTTGATGTTATAAACTTTAAGGAATTTTCCTTTCTTTGCTAGTTTCTTAGTGAGCTAGTTTAGTCTTGCAAGTATGCTTGCAAAACTTATTTGGCTTATCAACTAAAACTCTTCCTTTTAGTTGTGGCGCCTTCTACTCTTCATTTCTAATTCATTTCATAATCCAAAGGTGTTAGGTTTATCCTAGTGTTGTTGGGTTTGAAAATTAGAGGGGTTGGGAATAGTAATTTCAAAACTATCATTTTATGATTCAAAGGTGATAGGTTTCATCCTATTGTTGTTGGGTCTATTTTGGTTTGGGTTGTTTTTGCTTGGAAGATTTCAAGACATCTTTCAATATAGTGTGATTCAAAGGTGTTGAGTTCATTAATACTCAATATTGTTGAATCCACTTGAGCTAGTTGTTTTGCTCAAAAGATCAATCGAGGACGATTCTATAATTCACGTGAATTCGTACCTTGGATTCACATCACATAGGCCCACACACGTCAGAATGAATAAACTCTAAAACCTCCTTGGCCCTATACCCCTTTGCCTTGAAAGGCCTTTTGGTCATTTTACCCTCCAAGCACCACAGGTCGAATAGCTGTCAATATCTAGTAAGTCAAAAGACCCACTATTGACCAACCTTTGATTGCTACTAAGGTTGATGCGACTGAGTCTCAGGTGCCAAAGATAAGTCTGATTCAAAGGGAAAGACTCTTTTCTCTTATTATGATTCGGTGATGAGCTACTAGTTTCTGTGTTTTGCATTACTGGGGAGTATGTCTTAATTAAAAACAAATTGTCAACCAATGTAAATGAACATATAAGTTTCTGGCCTTTTCTAATAAAAACAGATCCATCAGAAAAAGCACACTTATAACCATCCAAAACAAGTTTAGAAACAGAAAATAAGTTCTTGCAAAAGCTGGGTACATAAAGACAATCTCTCAAATGTAAAATAGAGTATGAAAATTAAAGACAACTACTCCCACTGCAGCAACAGAAACTTTGGTAGTATCCCCAAGGTAGACCTGCAAATCTCCCTCTCTAAGCAGCCGGGTCACTTGGAACCCCTGCAAAGAATTACAAATGTGATCAGTGGCTCCTGAATCCACACACCATCTGTGGAATCGTCGCTAAACACGTCTCAGTGACTAGGGAAAATTTACACATACCTCGAGGCATTGGGCAGTCCTTCTTCCATTGTCCCGCTTTGCCACATCTAAAGCATTTGCTTTTCGGCTTGTGCTTTGTGGCAATGTCCGCCTTGGGTCCATGATCAACTCCTGCCTTCTGGCCTCTCTTCCTCTTCTGCTTCCTGGCCTTTGGGCCCAGCAGAGGAACCTGAGGTAACAACAATACCCAAGGCTTGTTTCTTCTCTGCGAATAGGCCCTCAGCAAACACCAATGCAGTCATGAGCTCGGGGAGTGAATATGAGAGCTTGCCCATATTATAGTTCAACCAAAACTGCTTAAAACTGGGGGGCAAGCTCTGGAGAATGATATCTACATAGGTCTCCCCAACAATGTCACCTCCCAGTACCTCGATCTCATTGATGCAGCTGATCATGTCTAGCACGTGATCCCTCACTGAAGTGCCCTCAGCCATCCTAGCATTCATGAATTTCCTCATAGCTGACTGCTTGGCTGCCCTACCCTGATGTCCAAACATCTCCCTGAGGTTGAGCATCATATCGTAGGCTGAGGTAAACATCTGATGCTGGTGCTGCAGTACACTCGACATAGAAGCTAAGATGTAGCACCTGGTCATCTCATAAGCCTTCTGCCACCTCGTATATGGCTCTCGCTGCTCAGGGGTGGCATCATCGCTGGGCTTAGGGGGGTACTCCTCAGTGAGCACGTACTTGTAACCCTCAGCGGTAAGGACAATGTCCAGGTTACGTTTCCAGTCAATATAGTTTGGACCGGTGAGTTTGTTCTAGTTCAAAATGACAGCTAGCGGGTTGAACGACATGTCAACTACAACTGAAAAATAAACAGTCAAGTTTTAGTATAATTTTTTGAAAATATTGAAAATTCTCAAAAAACCAATATAATCTTCTACCGACATCTCTCACACCGGGATTAACGCAGGTCACGATGAGTGAACGACTACGCCAACCCACATTCGTTCGAGAAGAACCGAAGTTCATTAATTTCATTATCTAACCAACGATCTTATGATCAATAAAATTAATAGTCGATAATTTTAGCCATACACGAAGATAGTGTAACCTCGATGGGAGGGATACTAAAAACGGTACACTAAGTGTATGCCATTACGTGACTTCTAAGTTTGTTACTTAGGATACTAATGCGCCTCGGATGGCGAGGGTGTCACAACTTTCTCCAATTAAACTCACTGTAGTCATCCCTTTAAAAATTCATTCCGGTGATATCTGTGGTTGAAAACTCATCCGATAGGGAGGAAGGTCTAAGCCAGCACGCAAGTTTAACCACATCACCAATGAACCCGTAATGGAGGCCATGGGGATATTTACCAACCCGCTCCCACTTAGATTTTTAAACTTGAGGATTTTTACGTTTTAACATGCAATATCTTAACTATGGATATTCGCACCCATAAAACCGTTGGAGCTTTAATATGCGAATAATCTACCTTAGTTAATTGCACGTTACCTTTTAAAAACGTTTTAGTTTGGTTTTCGTTCATGCAAAGAAAAATGAAAAACACACAATCAACGAAAAGACATAAATATGAGAAATTAAAGAAATAAAATTTCCCGACTATTTTGGCCTTCTCTATCGTTGATTCAATGCCTCGGTGACACGTCCCGTCATGTTGCTCCCACTCGTTATTTGGATTCCTCTCGATTCACCCGGGTTTTCTCAGTTTTCTACGTAATTAGGAATCACCCAAAACCCGCGAATATAAGTTACCCATAATAACGTCTTCGTCATAGTACATAAATTTCTATATACAAGGCATTTTTCTAGGAATTTAAAGACGACATGATTAGATCAAATCCTACTACAAGATTTTTCTAAACCTAAACGGCTTCCAGCTCGTGGTTATTACTATTACAGACATTTCCATTCAAAAACAATACAAGCCATGACATGTCCCGAGGTTTATGAATGAAAAATAAATTTCTACCATAATAGCCAGGAAACCAATAACCATTTGTTTAAGCATTTCGACAAAAATAATAAAGCCAAAATAAAGCTGTGTAATAAATCAAACAAGTATAAGACCGAAACCTACGTTCTGATACCATTTTGAAGGAAAACAGAACAAGCCCGGGCTAAATCGAAAACCTCACTTTCGTGCAATACATTCCAGAATCGGAAGCTTTCGACCAAGCTCAGGCTCAAATTCATTTATCCACGAACGGATCTTGGCTTATACTTATTTAATTTATTAAAACGACATCTAACGCACAAAGATCGCATCTTTAATTAAAAGCGGAAGGATTAAAGATTATACCATTGTAGCGAAGTCCAATGCAATAAGAAAAATCCAATCTTTCCTAGCGATAACCACAAGAAATCCGAAGAATAACTCCGAACTAGTGTGGGCTAGTATCTACGGAGTAGCCCAAGGAAAAATGAATAAATCCTAAGGAAACCCACTTCAAATCCCGACCACGATTTGCACGACCGCCCTCATGGATCACCAACCGGAGAAGAGATCGACATGAGGAACAACCGGATCAAGCACCCTGGGATGAAGAACAGCCACCGAAATTCCGTCAAAACTGCTGCGCAAGATCAAGCTGCTGCGCACGATAAAAAATGGCGGCGGTCCGCTGTTCTAAGAAGGAAATAACGTACAGCTGCTCCAATAATACGATGGGCTGAGTTTCTTTTCAAAGAAGAAAGCTATCCTAGTCGACTTCGAGTGAAAACTTGACGAGGAAGACAAAGTTCTCACTCTAGACTAGACTTTGTCTCACTAGCCCTTTCTTGGCTATCAAGTTTCCTAATGTCTTTACTTGCCCAACAAGGATATTTATAAGCAGCTTCTAAGGAGACCTAATGGGCTCTTGAGTTGGGCCTTTTAATTTGACTTTCGTTGACCGCTTAGTCTTTCCTGACTAATCAACTCCAATCGACCCATTCGAATTAATTCTTTAATCCACTTTGTTAATTTAATTTAATCGAACCCTTAGAATTAATTAATTCAAATAGAATTAATCCCTTAATTCACTTTATCGATTAAATATTAATTAAACCTTTAGGATTAATTAATTCACCTTGTCGATTAGTCAAATACATAATTAGTCGTACCACTAACGGACCAATTGTGGAACTACCGCTCAAAAATGACTTTATATCGCGCCATTACAATTTCTTCTATCTCCCCACATTAAAGATCTAGCGCTTGTCGGTTTATCAATTTACTGACAAACTAAATCACTGACTTCTTGGTATCCAAGATTAGTACCACTCGTCCTTTTATTATACCGGACATAAAGACCACCGACCGGGTTTAGTATAATAGACCTTACAAGCTCATCTCGGGAGCACCATCAACCCGGCGAACCGGTACGTGGATTCCTCCGACTAGCAACGGCACATAAGAAGCTAAACACCGCATACCCAACCTACCGAAGTATAGGCCTCAATGGACAGCACTCTTTGGTAAATCAAAGCATACGATATCCAACCCTCGCGCCCGTCCCAATCTCGAGATTGAGAGACTAAATACTAGGACTGAATTGACTACGCTGATCAGTATAAGTCAATTCTATCCAAACTGGTCGTGCTCAATATACCCCGGGCACATCCGTGTGATTTAAACTAGTCTAGATAAACTAATTACCAAACCACACGATAACCTATACCGATAGTATGTTCAGACTATCTCGGTTATGAGCATACTTTTTATATATCAATACTTTAACCAATAACGATATCTACTGTATCTTTCCACACCCCGTTATTTAGTTCTATGATATAAAGGAACAAATTTATACTGAAACAAAATGATATGTCATCTGTGGATATTAGTTTTTGATACAAGCCATAGCTTTTCTGTATTCAAAACTAACACCTAAAGCCTCGAGGTATGTGTAAATTTTCCCTAGTTACTGAGACGTGTTTAGCGGCGATTGCCACAGATACTTGGTGTGTGGATTCAAGAGCCACTGATCACGTTTGTAATTCTTTGCAAGGGTTCCAAGTGACCCTGCTGCTTAGAGAGGGAGAGTTGCAGGTCTACCTTGGGGATACTACCAGAGTTTCTGTTGCTGCAGTGGGAGTTGTTTGTCTTTATTTGTCAGACTCTATTTTACATTTTAGAGATTGTCTTTATGTACCTAGTTTTCGCAAGAATTTACTTTCAATTTCTAAACTTGTTTTCGATGGTTATAAGTGTGCTTTTTCTAATGGATCTATTTTTATTAGAAAAGGCCAGAAACTTATATGTTCCGGTACATTGGTTGACAATCTGTTTTTAAATAAGACATACTCCCCAGTAATGCAAAACACAGAAACTAGTAGCTCATCACTGAATCATAATAAGAGAAAAGTGTCTTCCCCTTCGAATCAGACTTATCTTTGGCACCTGAGACTCGGTCACATCAACCTTAGTAGGATTCAAAGGTTGGTCAATAGTGGGTCTTTGGACTCACTGGATATTGACAGCTATCCGACCTGTGAGTCCTGCTTGGAGGGTAAGATGACCAAGAGGCCTTTCAAGGCAAAGGGGTATAGGGCCAAGGAGGTTTTAGAGTTGATTCATTCTGACGTGTGTGGGTCTATGTCAATTCAGGCTAGAGGTGGTTATGAGTATTTCGTGACTTTCACGGATGATTACTCTAGATATGGATACATATACCTGATGCGCCACAAGTCTGAATGCTTTGGCAAGTTCAGAGAGTTCAAGGCTGAGGTGGAAAACCATCTGGGTAAGAGTATCAAGGCCTTGCGATCTAATCACGGTGGTGAATACCTCCTAGTGAACTTAGGTCCTATTTGTCGGAGGAGGGTATTCAGACCCAGTTGTCTGCACCTGGCACACCCTAGCAGAATGGTGTAGCATACCTTATGGATATGGTTAGATCGATGATGAGTTACAGTGAGTTGCCTACCTCATTTTGGGGTTATACCTTGGAGTGTTGGGAATTGTTTAGGTGTTTAATCCAATTAAACAGCGGAATCCTAAACACTAAGGATCGGGTCTTACCCTTGAAGCGTAATTGGTTGCGCACGTCGCCTGGCTCCTCTGAGAAGATGGCGTTTTGTTGTCTCCAAAATCCTTCCTCGAAGGATCCTCTACTCTCAAGCACGAAAGCCTTCGTAGGTTGGTGCTAGCCAATCTTGCCTACCCGGAGAATTTGGGAAAATCTGTGTATTTTTTGTCTGATGAGAATAATTCAAAATCCTCTTCCTACAATTATATCCCTAGGATATTTGTAGAGAATTAATTTCCAAAATTAGTATTGTAATTATCCAATTATAACTTAACTGATTTTAGTAATATTCCAAATCAGTATTATTATCAAATATTATATAACTGATTCCAAATCAGTATTTAAATAATATTTACTAATTTCAAATCAGCCTTAAATAATACCTTAATGATTTGGGTTATACACCAAGCCCATGGATCAACCCATGACCCATGGATCAGGCTGATGGGTCAAGAACTTCAATTGCAATTAAGTCCCTTGATTTATCAGCCCATCCCAATTGTTCCCAGGTAATTAATTAACTATTAATTAATACCACAGAACTTTTCAATAGTATTTAATTAAACCATTTAATTAAATCTTATTTATTTAAGTATAACAATTATACTTATTGTAGGCAAGAATCCTTATTCTGCATCATCGAACTTTCTTATGTGCGATCCTGTAGGCCCATTCTAAATTGGCAACAGATAACTCAATCTCATTGATTAATCCATAAGTCATTAGTGGTCTCTAGCAAGACATAATGACTACCCAATTCAGAATGGAGGGTCGA
The DNA here is from genome assembly GCA_030378225.1 of Knoxia roxburghii. NCBI lineage: Eukaryota > Viridiplantae > Streptophyta > Magnoliopsida > Gentianales > Rubiaceae > Knoxia > Knoxia roxburghii. Next base: position 25,459,766 of record CM059420.1, on the reverse strand, counting down.
ATGGAGATTCAACACAACCTTTCCGAGCAAACTGCGTACGATCCTCTACATCGATATCCAGTTTAGCATAAGGCATGGAACCATCATCCTTATGTAGCTAAACGTTTACTTGATCTCTTAGTGACACTGAATCCATCAAGCAAATGATATCCTTATCATTCCTTGGGCATGGCCATGCACTTTTCAGTTCACTATCAAGTGGCCAAGATATCATCTCTCACTTAAGAGAGATTTGTAGTCCCATCACTTCACCTACATAGCTTAGCGTGTCTCATAGTGTACCCAATCATACCCGTACTTGGCAACCTGTTACGGCCCCGTTAGGCGTATGTCAAAGCACACTACTATTCACCTAAGACCATGTAGTGATTTCTGGTCTAAGGATCCTAGTACCAGTACTACTCAAAAGAATCACTCATGATCTAATTAGTCCATGGAGTGTTTCTTTTGGCGGATCGATTTCATGAATTTAAATATGCACAAGGATATTACTATCATGAAATTAACTCATTTGATATACAATCAATCAAGCGACAAATATCTTATTTACATAAATACCCTCAAAGTATATTTACATAAATAGCCCTCATTAGGGCACATTCACCAACAATCTCTCACTTGCCCGATGAAGGGCTATGTCCTAAACTGTTTAAGACCAAGCTCTATTACATGTCTATCAAACTTTGACTGTGGTAGAGCTTTTGTGAGAGGATCTGCTATATTGTCGTCTGACCCTATTTTGCACACTTTCACATCTCCTCGATCAATGATCTCTCGGATGAGGTGAAACCTTCTGAGTATGTGTTTGGTTTTCTGGTGTGACCGAGGCACCTTAGCTTGTGAGATGGCCCCGTTATTGTCACAGAAAAGTTCTATCGGATCTTGGATACTCGGTATCACTCCGATGTCTGACACGAACTTTCTCAGCCAAACAGCTTCCTTTGCAGCATCTGATGCAGCAATGTACTCAGACTCTGTTGTAGAATCGGCTGTTGTATCTTGCTTTGAGCTTTTCCAACTTATTGCACCGCCATTCAGACTAAACACGTAGCCTGATTGTGACTTCATGTCATCTTGATCTGTTTGGAAAGCAGCATCAGCGTAACCTTGTACAATGAGCTGTTCTTGTCCTCCATACACTAGCATTAATCCTTTAGTTCTTCGTAAGTACTTCAGGATTGCTTTGACTGCAGTCCAATGATCCATCCCTGGATCTTGTTGGTATCTGCTAGTCATGCTAAGTGCATGTGCAACATCCGGACGGGTACACAACATGGCATACATGATAGATCCTATTGTCGAAGCATATGGGACTCTACTAATTGTATCCCTCTCCTCTCTTGTTGAAGGACCTTGGTTCTTCTTCAAGAGAAGGCCATGACTAAATGGTACGTTACCATTTTTGGAGTTAGACATATTGAATCTTTTCAATATCTTGTCTATGTACCCCGTTATCTAGTTCTATGATATAAAGGAACAAATTTATACCGAAACAAAATGATATGTCATCTGTGGATATTAGTTTTTGATACAAGCAATAGCTTTTCTGTATTCAAAACTAACACCTAAAGCCTCGAGGTATGTGTAAATTTTCCCTAGTTACTGAGACGTGTTTAGCGGCGATTGCCACAGATACTTGGTGTGTGGATTCAAGAGCCACTGATCACGTTTGTAATTCTTTGCAAGGGTTCCAAGTGACCCTGCTGCTTAGAGAGGGAGAGTTGCAGGTCTACCTTGGGGATACTACCAGAGTTTCTGTTGCTGCAGTGGGAGTTGCTTGTCTTTATTTGTCAGACTCTATTTTACATTTTAGAGATTGTCTTTATGTACCTAGTTTTCGCAAGAATTTACTTTCAATTTCTAAACTTGTTTTCGATGGTTATAAGTGTGCTTTTTCTAATGGATCTATTTTTATTAGAAAAAGGCCAGAAACTTATATGTTCCGGTACATTGGTTGACAATCTGTTTTTAAATAAGACATACTCCCCAGTAATGCAAAACACAGAAACTAGTAGCTCATCACTGAATCATAATAAGAGAAAAGTGTCTTCCCCTTCGAATCAGACTTATCTTTGGCACCTGAGACTCGGTCACATCAACCTTAGTAGGATTCAAAGGTTGGTCAATAGTGGGTCTTTGGACTCACTGGATATTGACAGCTATCCGACCTGTGAGTCCTGCTTGGAGGGTAAGATGACCAAGAGGCCTTTCAAGGCAAAGGGGTATAGGGCCAAGGAGGTTTTAGAGTTGATTCATTCTGACGTGTGTGGGTCTATGTCAATTCAGGCTAGAGGTGGTTATGAGTATTTCGTGACTTTCACGGATGATTACTCTAGATATGGATACATATACCTGATGCGCCACAAGTCTGAATGCTTTGGCAAGTTCAGAGAGTTCAAGGCTGAGGTGGAAAACCATCTGGGTAAGAGTATCAAGGCCTTGCGATCTAATCACGGTGGCGAATACCTCCTAGTGAACTTAGGTCCTATTTGTCGGAGGAGGGTATTCAGACCCAGTTGTCTGCACCTGGCACACCCTAGCAGAATGGTGTAGCATAGAGGAGGAACAAGACCCTTATGGAATGGTTAGATCGATGATGAGTTACAGTGAGTTGCCTACCTCATTTTGGGGTTATACCTTGGAGTGTTGGGAATTGTTTAGGTGTTTAATCCAATTAAACAGCGGAATCCTAAACACTAAGGATCGGGTCTTACCCTTGAAGCGTAATCGGTTGCGCATGTCGCCTGGCTCCTCTGAGAAGATGGCGTTTTGTTGTCTCCAAAATCCTTCCTCGAAGGATCCTCTACTCTCAAGCACGAAAGCCTTCGCAGGTTGGTGCTAGCCAATCTTGCCTACCCGGAGAATTTGGGAAAATCTGTGTATTTTTTGTCTGATGAGAATAATTCAAAATCCTCTTCCTATAATTATATCCCTAGGATATTTGTAGAGAATTAATTTCCAAAATCAGTATTGTAATTATCCAATTATAACTTAACTGATTTTAGTAATATTCCAAATCAGTATTATTATCAAATATTATTTAACTGATTCCAAATCAGTATTTAAATAATATTTACTAATTCCAAATCAGCCTTAAATAATACCTTAATGATTTGGGTTATACACCAAGCCCATGGATCAACCCATGACCCATGGATCAGGCTGATGGGTCAAGAACTTCAATTGCAATTAAGTCCCTTGATTTATCAGCCCATCCCAATTGTTCCCAGGTAATTAATTAACTATTAATTAATACCACAGAACTTTCCAATAGTATTTAATTAAATCTTATTTATTTAAGTATAACAATTATACTTATTGTAGGCAAGAATCCTTATTCTGCATCATCGAACTTTCTTATGTGCGATCCTGTAGGCCCATTCTAAATTGGCAACAGATAACTCAATCTCATTGATTAATCCATAAGTCATTAGTGGTCTCTAGCAAGACATAATGACTACCCAATTCAGAATGGAGGGTCGAATGGAGATTCAACACAACCTTTCCGAGCAAACTGCGTACGATCCTCTACATCGATATCCAGTTTAGCATAAGGCATGGAACCATCATCCTTATGTAGCTAAACGTTTACTTGATCTCTTAGTGACACTGAATCCATCAAGCAAATGATATCCTTATCATTCCTTGGGCATGGCCATGCACTTTTCAGTTCACTATCAAGTGGCCAAGATATCATCTCTCACTTAAGAGAGATTTGTAGTCCCATCACTTCACCTACATAGCTTAGCGTGTCTCATAGTGTACCCAATCATACCCGTACTTGGCAACCTGTTACGACCCCGTTAGGCGTATGTCAAAGCACACTACTATTCACCTAAGACCATGTAGTGATTTCTGGTCTAAGGATCCTAGTACCAGTACTACTCAAAAGAATCACTCATGATCTAATTAGTCCATGGAGTGTTTCTTTTGGCGGATCGATTTCATGAATTTAAATATGCACAAGGATATTACTATCATGAAATTAACTCATTTGATATACAATCAATCAAGCGACAAATATCTTATTTACATAAATACCCTCAAAGTATATTTACATAAATAGCCCTCATTAGGGCACATTCACCAACAATCTCTCACTTGCCCGATGAAGGGCTATGTCCTAAACTGTTTAAAACCAAGCTCTATTACATGTCTATCAAACTTTGACTGTGGTAGAGCTTTTGTGAGAGGATCTGCTATATTGTCGTCTGACCCTATTTTGCACACTTTCACATCTCCTCGATCAATGATCTCTCGGATGAGGTGAAACCTTCTGAGTATGTGTTTGGTTTTCTGGTGTGACCGAGGCACCTTAGCTTGTGAGATGGCCCCGTTATTGTCACAGAAAAGTTCTATCGGATCTTGGATACTCGGTATCACTCCGATGTCTGACACGAACTTTCTCAGCCAAACAGCTTCCTTTGCAGCATCTGATGCAGCAATGTACTCAGACTCTGTTGTAGAATCGGCTGTTGTATCTTGCTTTGAGCTTTTCCAACTTATTGCACCGCCATTCAGACTAAACACGTAGCCTGATTGTGACTTCATGTCATCTTGATCTGTTTGGAAAGCAGCATCAGCGTAACCTTGTACAATGAGCTGTTCTTGTCCTCCATACACTAGCATTAATCCTTTAGTTCTTCGTAAGTACTTCAGGATTGCTTTGACTGCAGTCCAATGATCCATCCCTGGATCTTGTTGGTATCTGCTAGTCATGCTAAGTGCATGTGCAACATCCGGACGGGTACACAACATGGCATACATGATAGATCCTATTGCCGAAGCATATGGGACTCTACTAATTGTATCCCTCTCCTCTCTTGTTGAAGGACCTTGGTTCTTCTTCAAGAGAAGGCCATGACTAAATGGTACGTTACCATTTTTGGAGTTAGACATATTGGATCTTTTCAATATCTTGTCTATGTACCCCGTTATCTAGTTCTATGATATAAAGGAACAAATTTATACCGAAACAAAATGATATGTCATCTGTGGATATTAGTTTTTGATACAAGCAATAGCTTTTCTGTATTCAAAACTAACACCTAAAGCCTCGAGGTATGTGTAAATTTTCCCTAGTTACTGAGACGTGTTTAGCGGCGATTGCCACAGATACTTGGTGTGTGGATTCAAGAGCCACTGATCACGTTTGTAATTCTTTGCAAGGGTTCCAAGTGACCCTGCTGCTTAGAGAGGGAGAGTTGCAGGTCTACCTTGGGGATACTACCAGAGTTTCTGTTGCTGCAGTGGGAGTTGCTTGTCTTTATTTGTCAGACTCTATTTTACATTTTAGAGATTGTCTTTATGTACCTAGTTTTCGCAAGAATTTACTTTCAATTTCTAAACTTGTTTTCGATGGTTATAAGTGTGCTTTTTCTAATGGATCTATTTTTATTAGAAAAAGGCCAGAAACTTATATGTTCCGGTACATTGGTTGACAATCTGTTTTTAAATAAGACATACTCCCCAGTAATGCAAAACACAGAAACTAGTAGCTCATCACTGAATCATAATAAGAGAAAAGTGTCTTCCCCTTCGAATCAGACTTATCTTTGGCACCTGAGACTCGGTCACATCAACCTTAGTAGGATTCAAAGGTTGGTCAATAGTGGGTCTTTGGACTCACTGGATATTGACAGCTATCCGACCTGTGAGTCCTGCTTGGAGGGTAAGATGACCAAGAGGCCTTTCAAGGCAAAGGGGTATAGGGCCAAGGAGGTTTTAGAGTTGATTCATTCTGACGTGTGTGGGTCTATGTCAATTCAGGCTAGAGGTGGTTATGAGTATTTCGTGACTTTCACGGATGATTACTCTAGATATGGATACATATACCTGATGCGCCACAAGTCTGAATGCTTTGGCAAGTTCAGAGAGTTCAAGGCTGAGGTGGAAAACCATCTGGGTAAGAGTATCAAGGCCTTGCGATCTAATCACGGTGGCGAATACCTCCTAGTGAACTTAGGTCCTATTTGTCGGAGGAGGGTATTCAGACCCAGTTGTCTGCACCTGGCACACCCTAGCAGAATGGTGTAGCATAGAGGAGGAACAAGACCCTTATGGAATGGTTAGATCGATGATGAGTTACAGTGAGTTGCCTACCTCATTTTGGGGTTATACCTTGGAGTGTTGGGAATTGTTTAGGTGTTTAATCCAATTAAACAGCGGAATCCTAAACACTAAGGATCGGGTCTTACCCTTGAAGCGTAATCGGTTGCGCATGTCGCCTGGCTCCTCTGAGAAGATGGCGTTTTGTTGTCTCCAAAATCCTTCCTCGAAGGATCCTCTACTCTCAAGCACGAAAGCCTTCGCAGGTTGGTGCTAGCCAATCTTGCCTACCCGGAGAATTTGGGAAAATCTGTGTATTTTTTGTCTGATGAGAATAATTCAAAATCCTCTTCCTATAATTATATCCCTAGGATATTTGTAGAGAATTAATTTCCAAAATCAGTATTGTAATTATCCAATTATAACTTAACTGATTTTAGTAATATTCCAAATCAGTATTATTATCAAATATTATTTAACTGATTCCAAATCAGTATTTAAATAATATTTACTAATTCCAAATCAGCCTTAAATAATACCTTAATGATTTGGGTTATACACCAAGCCCATGGATCAACCCATGACCCATGGATCAGGCTGATGGGTCAAGAACTTCAATTGCAATTAAGTCCCTTGATTTATCAGCCCATCCCAATTGTTCCCAGGTAATTAATTAACTATTAATTAATACCACAGAACTTTCCAATAGTATTTAATTAAATCTTATTTATTTAAGTATAACAATTATACTTATTGTAGGCAAGAATCCTTATTCTGCATCATCGAACTTTCTTATGTGCGATCCTGTAGGCCCATTCTAAATTGGCAACAGATAACTCAATCTCATTGATTAATCCATAAGTCATTAGTGGTCTCTAGCAAGACATAATGACTACCCAATTCAGAATGGAGGGTCGAATGGAGATTCAACACAACCTTTCCGAGCAAACTGCGTACGATCCTCTACATCGATATCCAGTTTAGCATAAGGCATGGAACCATCATCCTTATGTAGCTAAACGTTTACTTGATCTCTTAGTGACACTGAATCCATCAAGCAAATGATATCCTTATCATTCCTTGGGCATGGCCATGCACTTTTCAGTTCACTATCAAGTGGCCAAGATATCATCTCTCACTTAAGAGAGATTTGTAGTCCCATCACTTCACCTACATAGCTTAGCGTGTCTCATAGTGTACCCAATCATACCCGTACTTGGCAACCTGTTACGACCCCGTTAGGCGTATGTCAAAGCACACTACTATTCACCTAAGACCATGTAGTGATTTCTGGTCTAAGGATCCTAGTACCAGTACTACTCAAAAGAATCACTCATGATCTAATTAGTCCATGGAGTGTTTCTTTTGGCGGATCGATTTCATGAATTTAAATATGCACAAGGATATTACTATCATGAAATTAACTCATTTGATATACAATCAATCAAGCGACAAATATCTTATTTACATAAATACCCTCAAAGTATATTTACATAAATAGCCCTCATTAGGGCACATTCACCAACAATCTCTCACTTGCCCGATGAAGGGCTATGTCCTAAACTGTTTAAAACCAAGCTCTATTACATGTCTATCAAACTTTGACTGTGGTAGAGCTTTTGTGAGAGGATCTGCTATATTGTCGTCTGACCCTATTTTGCACACTTTCACATCTCCTCGATCAATGATCTCTCGGATGAGGTGAAACCTTCTGAGTATGTGTTTGGTTTTCTGGTGTGACCGAGGCACCTTAGCTTGTGAGATGGCCCCGTTATTGTCACAGAAAAGTTCTATCGGATCTTGGATACTCGGTATCACTCCGATGTCTGACACGAACTTTCTCAGCCAAACAGCTTCCTTTGCAGCATCTGATGCAGCAATGTACTCAGACTCTGTTGTAGAATCGGCTGTTGTATCTTGCTTTGAGCTTTTCCAACTTATTGCACCGCCATTCAGACTAAACACGTAGCCTGATTGTGACTTCATGTCATCTTGATCTGTTTGGAAAGCAGCATCAGCGTAACCTTGTACAATGAGCTGTTCTTGTCCTCCATACACTAGCATTAATCCTTTAGTTCTTCGTAAGTACTTCAGGATTGCTTTGACTGCAGTCCAATGATCCATCCCTGGATCTTGTTGGTATCTGCTAGTCATGCTAAGTGCATGTGCAACATCCGGACGGGTACACAACATGGCATACATGATAGATCCTATTGCCGAAGCATATGGGACTCTACTAATTGTATCCCTCTCCTCTCTTGTTGAAGGACCTTGGTTCTTCTTCAAGAGAAGGCCATGACTAAATGGTACGTTACCATTTTTGGAGTTAGACATATTGGATCTTTTCAATATCTTGTCTATGTACCCCGTTATCTAGTTCTATGATATAAAGGAACAAATTTATACCGAAACAAAATGATATGTCATCTGTGGATATTAGTTTTTGATACAAGCCATAGCTTTTCTGTATTCAAAACTAACACCTAAAGCCTCGAGGTATGTGTAAATTTTCCCTAGTTACTGAGACGTGTTTAGCGGCGATTGCCACAGATACTTGGTGTGTGGATTCAAGAGCCACTGATCACGTTTGTAATTCTTTGCAAGGGTTCCAAGTGACCCTGCTGCTTAGAGAGGGAGAGTTGCAGGTCTACCTTGGGGATACTACCAGAGTTTCTGTTGCTGCAGTGGGAGTTGTTTGTCTTTATTTGTCAGACTCTATTTTACATTTTAGAGATTGTCTTTATATACCTAGTTTTCGCAAGAATTTACTTTCAATTTCTAAACTTGTTTTCGATGGTTATAAGTGTGCTTTTTCTAATGGATCTATTTTTATTAGAAAAGGCCAGAAACTTATATGTTCCGGTATATTGGTTGACAATCTGTTTTTAAATAAGACATACTCCCCAGTAATGCAAAACACAGAAACTAGTAGCTCATCACTGAATCATAATAAGAGAAAAGTGTCTTCCCCTTCGAATCAGACTTATCTTTGGCACCTGAGACTCGGTCACATCAACCTTAGTAGGATTCAAAGGTTTGTCAATAGTGGGTCTTTGGACTCACTGGATATTGACAGCTATCCGACCTGTGAGTCCTGCTTGGAGGGTAAGATGACCAAGAGGCCTTTCAAGGCAAAGGGGTATAGGGCCAAGGAGGTTTTAGAGTTGATTCATTCTGACGTGTGTGGGTCTATGTCAATTCAGGCTAGAGGTGGTTATGAGTATTTCGTGACTTTCACGGATGATTACTCTAGATATGGATACATATACCTGATGCGCCACAAGTCTGAATGCTTTGGCAAGTTCAGAGAGTTCAAGGCTGAGGTGGAAAACCATCTGGGTAAGAGTATCAAGGCCTTGCGATCTAATCACGGTGGTGAATACCTCCTAGTGAACTTAGGTCCTATTTGTCGGAGGAGGGTATTCAGACCCAGTTGTCTGCACCTGGCACACCCTAGCAGAATGGTGTAGCATAGAGGAGGAACAAGACCCTTATGGATATGGTTAGATCGATGATGAGTTACAGTGAGTTGCCTACCTGATGTGAATCCGATTATAGATTCAACAAATTTAGATCGTTTTCTTGTTGAACTTTCTCACAAACCCTAAGACCTCTTGTTTAGAGAATATTGGCAATGAGAAGAACACCTCCAATAAATCATCAAACAAGCAATCCTCGAAGAATGAAAGAATTCTTCCGAGAACAATACCTTTCTAATGGAGGAAGAAAGCGTTTCCTCATGATTGACTTCATATCATCCAAAGTCTCAATTGGCCTCTCTCGATTTCTTCTCCTAGAAGATAATAACTTGTCCCACCATGTTAGAGCATAAGATTGAAACTCAAGAGAAGCAATTTTTACCTTCTTTTCTTCAGAGTAATCATGAATAGAAAAGATCTTCTCCACTTTTGTTTCCCACTCCAAGTATGCCTCGGGATCACTTTTGCCATGAAATTCAGGGATTTTGATTTTAAGTCCCATGAGATTGTTGTCTTGTCCCCTTCTATGGTTTCCCCTTCGTGCCCTCACTGGTGAAACATTTGATTCCTCATCATTTCTATCTCTTCGTATTAAGGTCTCCTCAGATCTCCTATCATCCTCCTCATCATCATGTTGACTTCCTAGCTGCCTCTCTTCTCTTTGTTGAAAAACAAGTTCTAGTTGGTCCATCCGGGTGATGACCCTTTCAAGGATTTGATCAAGTCGTCTTGTGGTGTGTTCCCTCCATGCCTTTTGTTCAGGTGTTTCACCGGTTGAATCTGCCATTAAAAGATAAACAACAAATAATAGTTATAAATACCTCACACCCCTTTTCCCCATTTCCCTATTATGTCTCAACCCAAATGAAAAGAAAATTTTCACTCGTGTTTAAGGCTGATTTAGTAGGGACAAGTTGCACTCGTGTTTTTCCACTCTTTCCTTAGTGCAAGAATCAAACCCCAATTGAACTTTGGAAGTTCCTCAACACAAATTTACAACCACAAAGAAATAGAAAAAAAAAAAAAAGCACTTTTAAAGTAAGAAAAGAAACAAAGCTTAGAAAAGAACAAAATAAAATAGAAGAAGACTTGATTGTGAAACAAAAAACCAAACCCTTTTTTTTTTTTTTTTTTTTTTAACTTTCGGCCTTTGGCCTTTTTTTTTTTTTTTTTAGTTTATAAAGATACGAACAACAAGAAAGCTGTGCTCTGATACCACCTGATGTGAATCCGATTATAGATTCAACAAATTTAGATCGTTTTCTTGTTGAACTTTCTCACAAACCCTAAGACCTCTTGTTTAGAGAATATTGGCAATGAGAAGAACACCTCCAATAAATCATCAAACAAGCAATCCTCGAAGAATGAAAGAATTCTTCCGAGAACAATACCTTTCTAATGTTAAATTCAACAATCAATGGTATAGAAACCAAAAACCTTTGAATCACAACAAAATATTAAGTGATGATCCCAACCCCCAATCTAATCTAGTGAACCCAACAATGATAGATGTATCAAATCTAACACCTTTGAATTACAATGGAATAGAAAGAAGAGTTAAAAGCGCCACATTCAAATGGAAGAAGATTTGAATGATAAGCTGTTAGTTATGTAAGGAAAACTTACAAAACCCAATCTAGTTCAAGACTAGTACTTAAGGAAACTCCTTAACAAGTTTATAACTCTCAATAATCTTCTTATTGAATAATACTTAGCTCCTTTTATAACAAAAAGGAGAACCTTACATGATAATAGTAATTTACAAACTAAAGTCTTAGACTTATAATGTTTTGCAAAACTAGTCCCTAACTTGACTTATTGACTTATGACTCTTAAAATACTAATAATAATCTGATTCCTATTCAAAAGCCACGAATTTATTAAGCTAAAATGAAAATAAAAGACTTAGAATTATTTTTGATGAAAACTAGTGACCATTTGGTTTCCCGAGTGGCTTTCCAACTTCAATTCTTGATATGTGAAGCATTGCACCTTTTCACATAAAAGAGAACATGTTCCAATGATGTTGGAATTCTGAAAAGTTGCTTTCGTGAGTCTTGGAAACGAAATGAAGAGCTTTGAAGGCTTTAAGTGAAGATTCATGCACCTAGAGAACTTGGAAAGTCTTCATTAACTAGTCTTCATGAATTTGACCACCAAGGCTGATCCAATGCTTCTAATTGACCCCAAAAACGTGTGGAAACATCCTAGAATGTTCCTTGAGTATTCTGAACTGATATGGGCCGAAAAACATCTAATGGAATTGGACTTGCACCCAAAACTTGCTCTCGGGTTGGGTAGAACATAAGAATCAGCACTTGTGTTTTGTTGCACTCCATTTTGGCTGTGAAAGAGTGTGGAGCGCAGCCCTTAAATCATTAGCTAGAAGCTTGGTCCAAGACTCCCACAAGAATATAGAGCTTGGGCTTGAATGAGGTGTAGTTGGACTGAGCTTCTTCTAATGATTTTGTAGCTAACTTGGACAAAGCCTCTTCCATCTTTTGCTTCCTTAGCCTTGTGAGAGGCCCAACTATATCTTGAATTGGACTTGGTGGAATGGATTTGTCTTGATTCCCATCATTCCCTCCCCCTTGAAAAGGATTCGTCCTCGAATCCAATGAACCTGTATCAAATTCAAAAGGAGATAAGTCAGAAACATTGAATGAAGAACTAATACCATACTCCTCGGGAAGATCAAGCTTGTAGGCATTGTCATTGATTCTAGACACCACTTGAAATGGTCCATCTCCCCGTGGATGTAGCTTTGAACGCCTAGCAGTTGGAAATCGTTCCTTGCGCATGTGAATCCAAACCCAATCCCCGGGTTCAAAAATGACTTGTTTACGCCCCTTATTAGCTTGCTTGGCATATTGCTTGGTCTTTTTCTCAATATTGGCACGAGCTTGCTCATGAAGCTTTTTCACTTTCTCAGCCCTTTGAGCTCCATCTAAGTTAACCTGTTCTTTAATTGGTAATGGAGACAAATCCAAGGGAGTTAAAGGGTTAAATCCATAAACCAACTCAAATGGTGAGAAACCAGTAGTAGAATGCAAAGTACGATTATAAGCAAACTCAGCTATTGGAAGACAATACTCCCAACTCTTCAAATTCTTTTTGATTAATGCTCTCAACAACATTCCCAAGGTCCTATTAGTGACCTCAGTTTGACCATCAGTTTGAGGATGACTTGAAGTTGAAAACAAAAGCTTAGTCCCCAATTTACCCCACAAGGTTTTCCAAAAGTAACTTAGAAATTTTACATCTCTATCTGAAACAATGGTTCTTGGAATACCATAAAGACGAACAATCTCTTTGAAAAACATATCAGCCACATGACTAGCATTATCTGTCTTTTTAGATGCAATGAAATGAGACATCTTAGAAAACCTATCAACTACCACAAAGATAGAATCCATCCCCCTCTGAGACCTTGGTAAACCAAGCACAAAATCCATTGATACATCAATCCAAGGTGCATTGGGAATAGGAAGTGGTGTATACAATCCATGGGGAAGTGAAGTGGATTTAGCCTTTTTACATTCAAGACACCTTTCACATACCTTTTGCACATCCTTTTTCATACTAGGCCAGAAAAAGTGTTCACTCAAAATGTCACAAGTTTTGAGAACCCCAAAATGCCCCATTAGTCCTCCACAATGAGCTTCTCTAACAAGTAATTCCCTAAGTGAGCAAATAGGAATACACAACTGATTTCCTTTAAACAAGTACCCCTCATATCGGTAAAACTTTTCAAATGCTCCTTTTTCACATGTAACAAAAATGGTTGAAAAATCAACATCAGATTCATACAAATCTTTAATGAATTCAAATCCCATGATAGTAGCATGCATTGTAGTGATAAGAGTGTACCTCCGAGATAGTGCATCAGCCACTACATTTTCCTTACCCATTTTGTACTTGACCACGTAAGGGAAAGTCTCAATAAAAGAGATCCATTTGGCATGTCGCTTGTGCAAATTTTTCTGTCCTTTGAGATACTTTATGGATTCATGGTCCGTATGTACCACAAATTCACATGGCATGAGGTAGTGTTGCCATGTCTCCAATGCTCTCACAATGGCATAGAGCTCCTTGTCATAAGTAGGGTAATTCATGGCTGCCCCATTGAGTTTCTCACTAAAGTAGGCAATTGGGCGACCACCTTGAAGAAGAACAGCCCCTATTCCAACCCCTGAAGCATCACACTCAACCTCAAAAGCCTTAGAAAAATCAGGTAAAGCTAAAACAGGAGAGTTAGTCAACTCATGCTTAAGAAGATCAAAAGCTTTTTGTTGGTTTTCACCCCATTCAAACTTCACAGTTTTCTTTACTAGTTCATTCAAGGGGGCTGCTTTAGTAGAGAAATCACGCACAAACCTCCTATAAAAACTAGCAAGGCCATGAAAAGATCTCACCTCGGTTGCATTGGTTGGAGTAGGCCATTCCCTGATAGCCTTGATCTTTTCATCATCAACACTTAACCCATCAGAACTTACCACAACCCCAAGAAAAGTTATTTGTTCCACACAAAAGACACACTTTTTAAGATTAGCATACAAATTTTCTTCACGAAGTGTAGCCATGACAAGTCTTAAATGTTCAACATGATCATCAAAACTTTTGCTATAGATCAGAATGTCGTCAAAGTAAACAACCACAAATTTTCCAATGAAATATCTAAGCACATGATTCATGAGTCTCATAAAAGTACTAGGGGCGTTTGTTAAGCCAAAAGGCATAACAAGCCACTCATAGAGTCCATATTTAGTCTTGAAAGCTGTTTTCTATTCATCACCTTCCTTAACTCTAATTTGGTGATAACCAGATTTTAAGTCAATTTTAGTGAAGAACTTTGCACCAAACAATTCATCAAGCATGTCATCTAATCTAGGAATAGGGTGACGATACTTAATGGTAATTTTGTTAACAGCCCTACAATCTACACACATGCGCCAAGTTCCATCCTTTTTGGGAACCAAAATGACTGGAACGGCACAAGGACTCAAAGACTCACGAATACTACCTTTTTCCAAGAGTTCATCAATTTGTTTTTGTAATTCCGTGGTCTCCTCCGGATTCATCCTGTATGCTGGCGGATTTGGCACTTGTGATCCAGGCACAAAATCACTTTGGTGCTCTATCCCCCTAATTGGTGGTAATCCCTTTGGTAGCTCTTCGGGTATGACATCTGAAAATTCATTCAAAACACCAACAATTTCTAGTGGCAAATCACTAGGTAAGTCATTAGAAACAAGAGCAGATTCATTGAATAAGAGAATAAAGCCATGGCCTTTTGCTTTGAGGGCTCTATCTACATCTCTCATGCTAGCAAAGAAGGCTTTTTTTTTCTCACTTGCCTTTGAATCTTTCTTACTATCACTCCCTTTGCTTTTGTCCTCACAATCCCTTGCTTTTTCTTTTTCACTCCCTTTGCTTTTCTCCTCACAATCTCTTGCTTTTTCACACTCTTTTGGCTTTTTTTTCTCACTTTTCTCTTGATGCCTTTTTTCTCTCATTTTCACTTGCTCTTTATGAACCTGTTGAGGTGTCAAAGGTACAAGAGTGTAAGACTTCTTTTTGTGAACAATTTGGTACTGATTTGTCTTTCCAAAATGCTTGGCATCATGATCGTACTCCCAAGGTCTTCCCAACAAGATGTGTCCAGCGTCCATTGGAACCACATCACAAAGAATTTCATCTTCATATTTGCCAATTGAAAAAGGGACTTTCACTTGGCGATTGACCCTTACTTCTCCATGATCATTCAGCCATTGCAACCTATAAGGACTAGGATGCTTAATAACAGGTAGTTCCAGCTTTTCTACAAGAAGAGAACTTGCAACATTAGTACAACTACCGCTATCAATGATTAACAAACAAACCTTATCTTGAACTCTACAACGAGTGTGGAAGATATTGTTGCGTTGATCATCCAGTTCACCAATTTGTGTATTCAAAGTCCTGATTGTGACCAGCACCTCCTCACTACTACCTTCAGCCATTTGTTCTCCAACTTCTTCAATGTCCTTTTCATCATCTTCGCCCTCACTTTGGCTAAGAATTGTGCCATCTTCAAGTAACATCATGGTTTTCTGATTTGGACATTGAGAAGCAATATGTCCTTTTCCCAAACAACGAAAACATGTTAGTTTGGAAGTAGAAGAAGTAGAAGGTTTACTAGTGTCACCTTTGAAGAAAGATTTCTTTGGCTCAAACTTCTTTGAATCTTTTTTGTCATCATCCTTCTTGTTCCATGAATGGTTTTTAGAAGGAAACTTGTTCGAACCATATCTTCTCTTTTGCTGCCTTTCTACCTTTTCGGCTACATGAACCATTTCCTCCAAATCCATGTAATTTTGCAACTCAACCACATCAGCAATTTCTCTCTTAAGACCACCTAAAAACCGAGCCATGGTAGCCTCTTCATCTTCTTCGATGTTGGCTCTTGTCATTGCAACTTCCATCTCTTGATAATATTCAGCCACAGTTTTTGAGCCTTGAGAGATTCCTTGCAATTTGTTATACAAATCCCTATAGAAATGTGGAGGAAGAAAGCGTTTCCTCATGATTGACTTCATATCATCCCAAGTCTCAATTGGCCTCTCCCGATTTCTTCTCCTAGAAGATAATAACTTGTCCCACCATGTTAGAGCATAAGATTGAAACTCAAGAGAAGCAATTTTTACCTTCTTTTCTTCAGAGTAATCATGAATAGAAAAGATCTTCTCCACTTTTGTTTCCCACTCCAAGTATGCCTCGGGATCACTTTTGCCATGAAATTCAGGGATTTTGATTTTAAGTCCCATGAGATTGTTGTCTTGTCCCCTTCTATGGTTTCCCCTTCGTGCCCTCACTGGTGAAACATTTGATTCCTCATCATTTCTATCTCTTCGTATTAAGGTCTCCTCAGATCTCCTATCATCCTCCTCATCATCATGTTGACTTCCTAGCTGCCTCTCTTCTCTTTGTTGAAAAACAAGTTCTAGTTGGTCCATCCGGGTGATGACCCTTTCAAGGATTTGATCAAGTCGTCTTGTGGTGTGTTCCCTCCATGCCTTTTGTTCAGGTGTTTCACCGGTTGAATCTGCCATTAAAAGATAAACAACAAATAATAGTTATAAATACCTCACACCCCTTTTCCCCTTTTCCCTATTATGTCTCAACCCAAATGAAAAGAAAATTTTCACTCGTGTTTAAGGCTGATTTAGTAGGGACAAGTTGCACTCGTGTTTTTCCACTCTTTCCTTAGTGCAATAATCAAACCCCAATTGAACTTTGGAAGTTCCTCAACACAAATTTACAACCACAAAGAAATTAAAAAAAAAAGGCACTTTTAAAGTAAGAAAAGAAACAAAGCTTAGAAAAGAACAAAATAAAATAGAAGAAGACTTGATTGTGAAACAAAAAACCAAACCCTTTTTTTTTTTTTTTTTTTTTTTAACTTTCGGCCTTTGGCCTTTTTTTTTTTTTTTTTAGTTTATAAAGATACGAACAACAAGAAAGCTGTGCTCTGATACCACCTGATGTGAATCCGATTATAGATTCAACAAATTTAGATCGTTTTCTTGTTGAACTTTCTCACAAACCCTAAGACCTCTTGTTTAGAGAATATTGGCAATGAGAAGAACACCTCCAATAAATCATCAAACAAGCAATCCTCGAAGAATGAAAGAATTCTTCCGAGAACAATACCTTTCTAATGTTAAATTCAACAATCAATGGTATAGAAACCAAAAACCTTTGAATCACAACAAAATATTAAGTGATGATCCCAACCCCCAATCTAATCTAGTGAACCCAACAATGATAGATGTATCAAATCTAACACCTTTGAATTACAATGGAATAGAAAGAAGAGTTAAAAGCGCCACATTCAAATGGAAGAAGATTTGAATGATAAGCTGTTAGTTATGTAAGGAAAACTTACAAAACCCAATCTAGTTCAAGACTAGTACTTAAGGAAACTCCTTAACAAGTTTATAACTCTCAATAATCTTCTTATTGAATAATACTTAGCTCCTTTTATAACAAAAAGGAGAACCTTACATGATAATAGTAATTTACAAACTAAAGTCTTAGACTTATAATGTTTTGCAAAACTAGTCCCTAACTTGACTTATTGACTTATGACTCTTAAAATACTAATAATAATCTGATTCCTATTCAAAAGCCACGAATTTATTAAGCTAAAATGAAAATAAAAGACTTAGAATTATTTTTGATGAAAACTAGTGACCATTTGGTTTCCCGAGTGGCTTTCCAACTTCAATTCTTGATATGTGAAGCATTGCACCTTTTCACATAAAAGAGAACATGTTCCAATGATGTTGGAATTCTGAAAAGTTGCTTTCTTGAGTCTTGGAAACGAAATGAAGAGCTTTGAAGGCTTTAAGTGAAGATTCATGCACCTAGAGAACTTGGAAAGTCTTCATTAACTAGTCTTCATGAATTTGACCACCAAGGCTGATCCAATGCTTCTAATTGACCCCAAAAACGTGTGGAAACATCCTAGAATGTTCCTTGAGTATTCTGAACTGATATGAGCCGAAAAACATCTAATGGAATTGGACTTGCACCCAAAACTTGCTCTCGGGTTGGGTAGAACATAAGAATCAGCACTTGTGTTTTGTTGCACTCCATTTGGGCTGTGAAAGAGTGTGGAGCGCAGCCCTTAAATCATTAGCTAGAAGCTTGGTCCAAGACTCCCACAAGAATATAGAGCTTGGGCTTGAATGAGGTTTAGTTGGACTGAGCTTCTTCTAATGATTTTGTAGCTAACTTGGACAAAGCCTCTTCCATCTTTTGCTTCCTTAGCCTTGTGAGAGGCCCAACTATATCTTGAATTGGACTTGGTGGAATGGATTTGTCTTGATTCCCATCACTACCTCATTTTGGGGTTATACCTTGGAGTGTTGGGAATTGTTTAGGTGTTTAATCCAATTAAACAGCGGAATCCTAAACACTAAGGATCGGGTCTTACCCTTGAAGCGTAATTGGTTGCGCACGTCGCCTGGCTCCTCTGAGAAGATGGCGTTTTGTTGTCTCCAAAATCCTTCCTCGAAGGATCCTCTACTCTCAAGCACGAAAGCCTTCGTAGGTTGGTGCTAGCCAATCTTGCCTACCCGGAGAATTTGGGAAAATCTGTGTATTTTTTGTCTGATGAGAATAATTCAAAATCCTCTTTCTACAATTATATCCCTAGGATATTTGTAGAGAATTAATTTCCAAAATCAGTATTGTAATTATCCAATTATAACTTAACTGATTTTAGTAATATTCCAAATCAGTATTATTATCAAATATTATTTAACTGATTCCAAATCAGTATTTAAATAATATTTACTAATTCCAAATCAGCCTTAAATAATACCTTAATGATTTGGGTTATACACCAAGCCCATGGATCAACCCATGACCCATGGATCAGGCTGATGGGTCAAGAACTTCAATTGCAATTAAGTCCCTTGATTTATCAGCTCATCCCAATTGTTCCCAGGTAATTAATTAACTATTAATTAATACCACAGAACTTTCCAATAGTATTTAATTAAATCTTATTTATTTAAGTATAACAATTATACTTATTGTAGGCAAGAATCCTTATTCTGCATCATCGAACTTTCTTATGTGCGATCCTGTAGGCCCATTCTAAATTGGCAACAGATAACTCAATCTCATTGATTAATCCATAAGTCATTAGTGGTCTCTAGCAAGACATAATGACTACCCAATTCAGAATGGAGGGTCGAATGGAGATTCAACACAACCTTTCCGAGCAAACTGCGTACGATCCTCTACATCGATATCCAGTTTAGCATAAGGCATGGAACCATCATCCTTATGTAGCTAAACGTTTACTTGATCTCTTAGTGACACTGAATCCATCAAGCAAATGATATCCTTATCATTCCTTGGGCATGGCCATGCACTTTCAGTTCACTATCAAGTGGCCAAGATATCATCTCTCACTTAAGAGAGATTTGTAGTCCCATCACTTCACCTACATACCTTAGCGTGTCTCATGGAGACAGCGTGTTGTCTCCTTAATCTCGTGCCATCTAAATCTGTGCCTATGACCCCCTTAGAGTTGTGGACTGGGCGAAAGCCTAGTCTGAGACATCTCAGGATTTGGGGTTGTCCAGCATATGTGCTCGAGGCAGATGCAGGTAAGTTAGATTAGAGATCAAAGGCTATACTGTTTGTAGGCTACCCCAAAGGAACGAGAGGTTGTCTATTTTATAGTCCTCAGGATCAGAAGGTGGTGGTGAGCACCAATGCCAGATTTCTTGAGGAGGACTATATTTTAGATCACAAGTCAAGTAACAAGGTAGTATTGGAAGAGCTTAGAAGTCCAGATGCACAAGTACAGGAAGACACACCACAAGAGACTGCACACACTATCACAGATGCTGCTCTTGCACAGGCTGTGCCTCGTCGTAGTGGGAGGGTTATCAGACAGCCCGATAGGTACATGGATTTGGGTGAGTCTTCGGACATTATCCCAGATGCTCATGAACCAGACCCAGTTAGCTACAATGACGCTCTCCCAGGATAAAGATGCAAATTCTTGGCAGAGAGTGATGATTGCTGAGATGTGTTCTATAGACTCAAAACAAGTCTGGTAGCTGGTAGACCTTCCTGATGGGTTTAGGCCTATTGGGTGCAAATGGGTCTACAAGAGAAAGAGAGGATCTGACGGGAGGGTTGAGACCTTCAAGGCTAGGCTTGTGGCGAAGGGGTATACTCAGAAAAGAATATCGATTATGAGGAGACCTTTTCCCCGGTAGCTATGCTTAAGTCGATCTGAATTCTCTTGGCCATAGCTGCTCATATGGACTATAAGATTTGGCAGATGGACGTCAAGACAGCTTTCCTTAATGGAAGAGGAGACCATCTTTATGTAGTAACCAGAGGGCTTCATTGTTAAGGACCAAGAGCACAAGGTATGCAGGCTTAGGAGGTCCATTTATGGACTTAAGCAAGCATCCAGATCTTGGAACATCCGTTTTGACGAGGTTATCCAGTCCTATGGATTCACTCAATGTTCGAATGAGCATGTGTTTACTGCAGGCGTGATGGTGATATGGTGGTGTTCCTCGTACTTTACGTTGATGACATCCTTTTGATTGGCAACAGTAAGAAGGTGTTGTCAGACGTAAGGCATGGTTGTCCAGGCAATTCGGTATGAAGGATTTGGGAGAGGATGGACATATACTTGGGATCAAGATTGTTCGAGATCGTAGGAGACGTTCTCTGATGCTCTCCCAGGCATCCTACATAGACACAATTCTGGCCCGTTTTAACATGCAGAACTCCAAGAATGGTTCATTATCTTTAGGCATGGGGTGCATTTGTCTAAGGAGCAGTGTCCTAAGGCCACTAAGGAGATAGATGCCATGAAGGCGGTACTCTATGCTTCTGCAGTGGGTAGCCTCATGTATGCTATGTTGTGTACAAGACCTGATATTTGCTTTGTCGTTGGCATGATTAGCAGATATCAGAGTAACCCTGGGAAGGCTCACTGGGAGGCAGTAAAATGCATTCTCAAGTATTGCGCAGGACGAGAGATTATGTCCTAGTTTATAGAGCGCAGGAGCTTGTACCATTGGGTTACACAGATTCGGACTTTCAAGGTGATTTGGACAAGAGTAAGTCCACCTCTGGGTTTGTGTTTACTCTAGGAGGTGGAGTCATAGTATGGCGGAGTGTCAAGCAGAAATGCGTGGAGGACTCCACCATGGAGGCTGAGTACATTGCTGCATCAGAGGCAGCGAAAGAAGCTGTATAGCTCTGGAGCTTCCTGATGGACTTAGATGTGGTTCTTGAGTTGCCTAGGTCTATCACATGATAACCTTGCAGTTGCTAACTCGAGGGAACCACAAGCCCATAAGGCGAGTAAACACATAGAGCGCAAGTACCACTTGATACGAGAGATCGTAAAGGGGGAGACGTGATCGTGGCCAAGATAGCATCAGATGATAACCTTGCAAAACCTTTCACCAAGCTATTGACCCCAAAGGTCTTTGAGAGACATGTGGAGGGCATGTGAGTCAGATTCTTGAGAGAGCCATGTGAGTGAGCTTAAAGGCGTTCTGGAGATTTCACTATGACATCAGTGCAATAGCGGGTTGGAAAGTTTTTGTACTTCTTAGCATAGCTTTGAGTATTAGTGGGTGATTGTTAGTTTGAATACAGAAAAGCTATGACTTGTATAAAAAAACTAATATCCACAGATGACATATCATTTTGTTTCAGTATTAAATTGTTCCATTATATCATAGAACTAGATAACGGGGTGTGAAAAAACACAGTAGATACCGTTATTGGTTAAAGTATTGATATATAAAAAGTATGCTCATAACCGTGATAGTATGAACATACTATCGGTATAGGTTATCTTGTGGTTTGGAAATTAGTTTATCTAGACTAGTTTAAATCACACAGATATGCCTGGGGCATATTGAGCACGACCAGTTTGGATAGAATTGACTTATATTGATTGGCGTAGTCAATTCGGTCCTAGTATTCAGTCTCTCAATCCCGAGAATGGGACGGGCGTGAGAATTGGATATCGTATGCTTTGATTTGCCAAAGAGCGCGGTCAATTGAGGAATATACCGCTGATGTGAATCCGATTATAGATTCAACAAATTTAGATCGTTTTCTTGTTGAACTTTCTCACAAACCCTAAGACCTCTTGTTTAGAGAATATTGGCAATGAGAAGAACACCTCCAATAAATCGTCAAACAAGTAATCCTCAAAGAATGAAAGAATTCTTCCGAGAAAAATACCTTTCTAATGTTAAATTCAACAATCAATGGTATAGAAACCAAAAACCTTTGAATCACAACAAAATATTAAGTGATGATCCCAACCCCCAATCTAATCTAGTGAACCCAACAATGATAGATGTATCAAATCTAACACCTTTGAATTACAATGGAATAGAAAGAAAAGTTAAAAGCGCCACATTCAAATGGAAGAAGATTTGAATGATAAGCTGTTAGTTATGTAAGGAAAACTTACAAAACCCAATCTAGTTCAAGACTAGTACTTAAGGAAACTCCTTAACAAGTTTATAACTCTCAATAATCTTCTTTATTGAATAATACTTAGCTCCTTTTATTGACTTATAATGTTTTGCAAAACTAGTCCCTAACTTGACTTATTGACTTATGACTCTTAAAATACTAATAATAATCTGATTACTATTCAAAAGCCACGAAATTATTAAGCTAAAATGAAAATAAAAGACTTAGAATTATTTTTGATGAAAACTAGTGACCATTTGGTTTCCCGGGTGGCTTTCCAACTTCAATTCTTGATATGTGAAGCATTGCACCTTTTCACATAAAAGAGAACATGTTCCAATGATGTTGGAATTCTGAAAAGTTGCTTTCTTGAGTCTTGGAACCGAAATGAAGAGCTTTGAAGGCTTTAAGTGAAGATTCATACACCTAGAGAACTTGGAAAGTCTTCATTAATTAGTCTTCATGAATTTGACCACCAAGGCTGATCCAATGCTTCTAATTGACCCCAAAAACGTGTGGAAACATCCTAGAATGTTCCTTGAGTATTCTGAACTGATATGGGCCGAAAAACATCTAATGGAAGTGGACTTGCACCCAAAACTTGCTCTCGGGTTGGGTAGAACATAAAAATCAGCACTTGTTGTTTGTTGCACTCCATTTGGGCTGTGAAAGAGTGTGGAGCGCAGCCCATAAATCATTAGCTAGAAGCTTGGTCCAAGACTCCCACAAGATTATAGAGCTTGGGCTTGAATGAGGTGTAGTTGGACTGAGCTTCTTCTAATGATTTTGTAGCTAACTTGGACAAAGCCTCTTCCATCTTTTGCTTCCTTAGCCTTGTGAGAGGCCCAACTATATCTTGAATTGGACTTGGTGGAATGGATTTGTCTTGCTGGGCTTCACTTGAGTTGATGACCTTTTCGTCCACACACGAACTAGCTTGATTCCCATCATTCCCTCCCCCTTGAAAAGGAGATAAGTCAGAAACATTGAATGAAGAACTAATACCATACTCCTCAGGAAGGTCAAGCTTGTAGGCATTGTCATTGGTTCTAGACACCACTTGAAATGGTCCATCTCCCCGTGGATGTAGCTTTGAACGCCTAGCAGTTGGAAATCGTTCCTTGCGCATGTGAATCCAAACCCGATCCCCGGGTTCAAAAATGACTTGTTTACGCCCCAACTCTACTTTGGTGATTAAGTTCTGCTTTAGTCTATTTTATACAACATATATATTTTGATCTGGTTTACCTACCTCCCGGAAAGTCAGTAGTTGGGGTTAAATGGGTATACAAGATCTTTACTCGGTTTGATGGCTCAGTTAAGCGCTACAAAGCTTGTTTGGTAGCCAAGGGTTTTACTCAAGGAATATGGTATTGATTATAAGGGTCTTATTCGCTTGCTTGGCATATTGCTTGGTCTTTTTCTCAATATTGGCACGAGCTTGCTCATGAAGCTTTTTCACTTTCTCAGCCTTTTGAGCTCCATCTAAGTTAACCTGTTCTTTAATTGGTAATGGAGACAAATCCAAGGGAGTTAAAGGGTTAAATCCATAAACCAACTGAAATGGTGAGAAACCAGTAGTAGAATGCAAAGTACGATTATAAGCAAACTCAGCTATTGGAAGACAATCCTCCCAACTCTTCAAATTCTTTTTGATTAATGCTCTCAACAACATTCCCAAGGTCCTATTAGTGACCTCAGTTTGACCATCAGTTTGAGGATGACTTGAAGTTGAAAACAAAAGCTTAGTCCCCAATTTACCCCACAAGGTTTTCCAAAAGTAACTTAGAAATTTTACATCTCTATCTGAAACAATGGTTCTTGGAATACCATGAAGACGAACAATCTCTTTGAAAAACATATCAGCCACATGATTAGCATTATCTGTCTTTTTACATGCAATGAAATGAGACATCTTAGAAAACCTATCAACTACCACAAAGATAGAATCCATCCCCCTCTGAGACCTTGGTAATCCAAGCACAAAATCCATCGATACATCAATCCAAGGCGCATTGGGAATAGGAAGTGGTGTATACAATCCATGGGGAAGTGAAGTGGATTTAGCCTTTTTACATTCAAGACACCTTTCACATACCTTTTGCAAATCCTTTTTCATACTAGGCCAGAAAAAGTGTTCACTCAAAATGTCACAAGTTTTGAGAACCCCAAAATGCCCCATTAATCCTCCACAATGAGCTTCTCTAACAAGCAATTCCCTAAGTGAGCAAATAGGAATACACAACTGATTTCCTTTAAACAAGTACCCCTCATATCGGTAAAACTTTTCAAATGCTCCTTTTTCACATGTAACAAAAATGGTTGAAAAATCAACATCAGATTCATACAAATCTTTAATGAATTCAAATCTCATGATAGTAGCATGCATTGTAGTGATAAGAGTGTACCTCCGAGATAGTGCATCAGCCACTACATTTTCCTTACCCTTTTTGTACTTGACCACGTAAGGGAAAGTCTCAATAAAAGAGATCCATTTGGCATGTCGCTTGTGCAAATTTTTCTGTCCTTTGAGATACTTTATGGATTCATGGTCCGTATGTACCACAAATTCACATGGCATGAGGTAGTGTTGCCATGTCTCCAATGCTCTCACAATGGCATAGAGCTCCTTGTCATAAGTAGGGTAATTCATGGCTGCCCCATTGAGTTTCTCACTAAAGTAGGCAATTGGGCGACCACCTTGAAGAAGAACAGCCCCTATTCCAACCCCTGAAGCATCACACTCAACCTCAAAAGCCTTAGAAAAATCAGGTAAAGCTAAAACAGGAGAGTTAGTCAACTCATGCTTAAGATGATCAAAAGCTTTTTGTTGGTTTTCACCCCATTCAAACTTCACAGTTTTCTTTACTAGTTCATTCAAGGGGGCTGCTTTAGTAGAGAAATCACGCACAAACCTCCTATAAAAACTAGCAAGGCCATGAAAAGATCTCACCTCGGATGCATTGGTTGGAGTAGGCCATTCCCTGATAGCCTTGATCTTTTCATCATCAACACTTAACCCATCGGAACTTACCACAAACCCAAGAAAAGTTATTTGTTCCACACAAAAGACACTTTTTAAGATTAGCATACAATTTTTCTTCACGAAGTGTAGCCATGACAAGTCTTAAATGTTCAACATGATCATCAAAACTTTTGCTATAGATCAGAATGTCGTCAAAGTAAACAACCACAAGTTTTCCAATGAAATATCTAAGCACATGATTCATGAGTCTCATAAAAGTACTAGGGGCGTTTGTTAAGCCAAAAGGCATAACAAGCCACTCATAGAGTCCATATTTAGTCTTAAAAGCTGTTTTCCATTCATCACCTTCCTTAACTCTAATTTGGTGATAACCAGATTTTAAGTCAATTTTAGTGAAGAACTTTGCACCAAACAATTCATCAAGCATGTCATCTAATCTAGGAATAGGGTGACGATACTTAATGGTAATTTTGTTAACAGCCCTACAATCTACACACATGCGCCAAGTTCCATCCTTTTTGGGAACCAAAATGACTGGAACGGCACAAGGACTCAAAGACTCACGAATACTACCTTTTTCCAAGAGTTCATCAATTTGTTTTTGTAATTCCTTGGTCTCCTCCGGATTCATCCTGTATGCTGGCCGATTTGGCACTTGTGATCCAGGCACAAAATCAATTTGGTGCTCTATCCCCCTAATTGGTGGTAATCCCTTTGGTAGCTCTTCGGGTATGACATCTGAAAATTCATTCAAAACACCAACAATTTCTAGTGGCAAATCACTAGGTAAGTCATTAGAAACAAGAGCAGATTCATTGAATAAGAGAATAAAGCAATGGTCTTTTGCTTTGAGGGCTCTTTCTACATCTCTCATGCTAGCAAAGAAGGCTTTTTTTTTTCTCTCTTGCCTTTGAATCTTTCTTACTATCACTCCCTTTGATTTTGTCCTCACAATCCCTTGCTTTTTCTTTTTCACTCCCTTTGCTTTTCTCCTCACAATCTCTTGCTTTTTCACACTCTTTTGGTTTTTTTTCTCACTTTTCTCTTGATGCCTTTTTTCTCTCATTTTCACTTGCTCTTTATGAACCTGTTGAGGTGTCAAAGGTACAAGAGTGTAAGACTTCTTTTTGTGAACAATTTGGTACTGATTTGTCTTTCCAAAATGCTTGGCATCATGATCGTACTCCCAAGGTCTTCCCAACAAGATGTGTCCAGCGTCCATTGGAACCACATCACAAAGAATTTCATCTTCATATTTGCCAATTGAAAAAGGGACTTTCACTTGGCGATTGACCCTTACTTCTCCATGATCATTCAGCCATTGCAACCTATAAGGACTAGGATGGCTTGATAACAGGTAGTCCCAGCTTTTCTACAAGAAGAGAACTTGCAACATTAGTACAACTACCGCTATCAATGATTAACAAACAAACCTTATCTTGAACTCTACAACGAGTGTGGAAGATATTGTTGCGTTGATCATCCAGTTCACCAATTTGTGTATTCAAAGTCCTGATTGTGACCAGCACCTCCTCACTACTATCTTCAGCCATTTGTTCTCCAACTTCTTCAATGTCCTTTTCATCATCTTCGCCCTCACTTTGGCTAAGAATTGTGCCATCTTCAAGTAACATCATGGTTTTCTGATTTGGACATTGAGAAGCAATATGTCCTTTTCCCAAACAACGAAAACATGTTAGTTTGGAAGTAGAAGAAGTAGAAGGTTTACTAGTGTCACCTTTGGAGAAAGATTTCTTTGGCTCAAACTTCTTTGAATCTTTTTTTTCATCATCCTTCTTGTTCCATGAATGGTTCTTAGAAGGAAACTTGTTCGAACCATATCTTCTCTTTTGCTGCCTTTCTACCTTTTCAGCTACATGAACCATTTCCTCCAAATCCATGTAATTTTGCAACTCAACCACATCAGCAATTTCTCTCTTAAGACCACCTAAAAACCGAGCAATGGTAGCCTCTTCATCTTCTTCAATGTTGGCTCTTGTCATTGCAACTTCCATCTCTTGATAATATTCAGCCACAGTTTTTGAGCCTTGAGAGATTCCTTGCAATTTGTTATACAAATCCCTATAGAAATGTGGAGGAAGAAAGCGTTTCCTCATGATTGACTTCATATCATCCCAAGTCTCAATTGGCCTCTCCCGATTTCTTCTCCTAGTAGATAACAACTTGTCCCACCATGTTAGAGCATAAGATTGAAACTCAAGAGAAGCAAATTTTACCTTCTTTTCTTCAAAGTAATCATGAATAGAAAAGATCTTCTCCACTTTTGTTTCCCACTCCAAGTATGCCTCGGGATCACTTTTGCCATGAAATTCAGGGATTTTGATTTTAAGTCCCATGAGATTGTTGTCTTGTCCCCTTCTATGGTTTCCCCTTCGTGCCCTCACTGGTGAAACATTTGATTCCTCATCATTTCTATCTCTTCGTATTAAGGTCTCCTCAGATCTCCTATCATCCTCCTCATCATCATGTTGACTTCCTAGCTGCCTCTCTTCTCTTTGTTGAAAAACAAGTTCTAGTTGGTCCATCCGGGTGATGACCCTTTCAAGGATTTGATCAAGTCGTCTTGTGGTGTGTTCCCTCCATGCCTTTTGTTCAGGTGTTTCACCGGTTGAATCTGCCATTAAAAGATAAACAACAAATAATAGTTATAAATACCTCACACCCCTTTTCCCTTTTCCCTATTATGTCTCAACCCAAATGAAAAGAAAATTTTCACTCGTGTTTAAGGCTGATTTAGTAGGGACAAGTTGCACTCGTGTTTTTCCACTCTTTCCTTAGTGCAAGAATCAAACCCCAATTGAACTTTGGAAGTTCCTCAACACAAATTTACAACCACAAAGAAATAGAAGAAAAAAAGGCACTTTTAAAGTAAGAAAAGAAACAAAGCTTAGAAAAGAACAAAATAAAATAGAAGAAGACTTGATTGTGAAACAAAGAACCAAACCTTTTTTTTTTTTAGTTTATAAAGATATGAACAACAAGAAAGCTGTGCTCTGATACCACCTGATGTGAATCCGATTATAGATTCAACAAATTTAGATCGTTTTCTTGTTGAACTTTCTCACAAACCCTAAGACCTCTTGTTTAGAGAATATTGGCAATGAGAAGAACACCTCCAATAAATCGTCAAACAAGCAATCCTCGAAGAATGAAAGAATTCTTCCGAGAACAATACCTTTCTAATGTTAAATTCAACAATCAATGGTATAGAAACCAAAAACCTTTGAATCACAACAAAATATTAAGTGATGATCCCAACCCCCAATCTAATCTAGTGAACCCAACAATGATAGATGTATCAAATCTAACACCTTTGAATTACAATGGAATAGAAAGAAGAGTTAAAAGAGCCACATTCAAATGGAAGAAGATTTGAATGATAAGCTGTTAGTTATGTAAGGAAAACTTACAAAACCCAATCTAGTTCAAGACTAGTACTTAAGGAAACTCCTTAACAAGTTTATAACTCTAAAAATCTTCTTATTGAATAATACTTAGCTACTTTTATAACAAAAAGGAGAACCTTACATGATAATAGTAATTTACAAACTAATGTTTTAGACTTATAATGTTTTGCAAAACTAGTCCCTAACTTGACTTATTGACGACTTATGACTCTTAAAATACTAATAATAATCTGATTCCTATTCAAAACCCACGAAATTATTAAGCTAAAATGAAAATAAAAGACTTAGAATTATTTTTGATGAAAACTAGTGACCATTTGGTTTCTCGGGTGGCTTTCCAACTTCAATTCTTGATATGTGAAGCATTGCACCTTTTCACATAAAAGAGAACATGTTCCAATGATGTTGGAATTCTGAAAAGTTGCTTTCTTGAGTCTTGGAACCGAAATGAAGAGCTTTGAAGGCTTTAAGTGAAGATTCATACACCTAGAGAACTTGGAAAGTCTTCATTAATTAGTCTTCATGAATTTGACCACCAAGGCTGATCCAATGCTTCTAATTGACCCCAAAAACGTGTGGAAACATCCTAGAATGTTCCTTGAGTATTCTGAACTGATATGGGCCGAAAAACATCTAATGGAAGTGGACTTGCACCCAAAACTTGCTCTCGGGTTGGGTAGAACATAAAAATCAGCACTTGTGGTTTGTTGCACTCCATTTGGGCTGTGAAAGAGTGTGGAGCGCATCCCATAAATCATTAGCTAGAAGCTTGGTCCAAGACTCCCACAAGATTATAGAGCTTGGGCTTGAATGAGGTGTAGTTGGACTGAGCTTCTTCTAATGATTTTGTAGCTAACTTGGACAAAGCCTCTTCCATCTTTTGCTTCCTTAGCCTTGTGAGAGGCCCAACTATATCTTGAATTGGACTTGGTGGAATGGATTTGTCTTGCAGGGCTTCACTTGAGTTGATGACCTTTTCGTCCACACACGAACTAGCTTGATTCCCATCAACCGCGGTAGGTTGGGTATGCGGTGTTTAGCGTCTTACGTGCTGTTGCTACTCGGAGGAATCCACGTACCGCTTCGCCGGGTTGATGGTGCTCCCGAGATGAGCTCGTAAGGTCTATTATACTAAACCCGGCCAGTGGAATTTATGTCAGGTATAATAAAAGGACGAGTGGTACTAATCTCGGATACCAAGAAGTCGGTGAATTAGTTTGTCAGTAAATTGATAAACCGACGAGCGCTAGATCTTTAATGTGAGGAGATAGAAGAAAAATAGTGGCGCGATGTAAAGTCGTTTTCGAGCGGTAGTTCCATAGTTAGTCTGATAGTGGTATGACTAATTATGCGTTTGACTAATCGACAAGGTGAATTAATTAATCCTAATGGTTTAATTAATATTTAATCGACAAAGTGAATTAAGAAATTAATTCTATTTGAATTAATTAATTCTAAGGGTTCAATTAAATTAAATTAACGAAGTGGGTTAAGAAATTAATTCGAATGGGTCGATTGGAGTTGATTAGTCGGGAAAGACTAAGCGGTCAATAAAAGTCAAATTAAAAGGCCCAACTCGAGAGCCAATTAGGTCTCCATTAGAGCTCCCTATAAATAGAAAACTAGAGGCCAAAGAAAGCTAAGGGAATTCTTGCAAGACAAGTCTTGCTTTTTAGAGTGAGAAAGTTCTAGAGAGAGAACTTCTTCTTTTTGAAGTTTTCTTTCAAAAACGAACTTGCTATCTCACTCCTCGGATTGAACTCAGCCCAAAGATCACAGCTTCTTGATTGATTGGAGATTTTCCGCCGGCCTGCTGCTCGAATTTTTTCCACCAGACTGCTGTTTGAGTTTCCGCTGGACCGCACGATTTTCATCTTCCCGGCGCCGAACTCCTGGTGTTCTGTCGCGCGTTGATTTGATCTTCACCACGTTGAACTCTATTGGTGATCCGTGATGGAGATTGTCACGGCTGGGTGGTTGCTGGGCTAAGGTGACCGGACAGTTCTATTTCGGTCCGATGGTAGGAAACTTGCGGCACAAGTATAAATGTTGGGCAGCGAAGGTTGTGGCCAGATTTTGGGTTGTTGTGTGTTCGATTAGAGGAATTTCCTTGTGGGTTTTCGTGGGTTGAGCAAGTAGACTTCGATCGATTATTGCCCACGCAATATTCGAAGTTTTCTCTGAGTAATCTTTTGGATTTCTTGTGGAATTAGCATAAAGATTGGATTTTACTTATTGTGTTGGACTTCGCTTCAAAGTTATAACCTTTAATCTTTCAGCTTTTAATTAAAGGTGAAATCTTTGTGCGTTAGATGTCGTTTTAATAAATTAAATAAGTATAAGCCAAGATCCGTTCGTGGGTAAATGCATTTGAGCCTGAGCTTGGTCGAAAGCTTCAGATTCTGGAATGCATTGCACAAAAATGAGGTTTTCGATTTAGCCCGAGCTTGTTCTGTTTTCCTTCAACTTTCATACCAGAATCTTGAGTTTGAGTGGTCGTGTGAATCCTTACGTGGGAAACACATAAAATGCACCCCTTGCTTTAGTAGTTTAGGTTGAACTTGTTGTATTTGAATACATAAGCCATGCTTGTATTGTACATTTTCCCAGTTAATATATCGATTAGTTTTTGTTATATTTTGTTGTGCATTATTTGTCCATTTATATTATGTAGTTAGATGATTAGGTGTCTTGTGTGACACAATAGATCTCATCATTGGTTAAAAGACATAATATATAAATGAGGTTCGTAATCGAGACAGCTTTGGACAAACTATCAGTTTAGGTTATTATGTGATTAAGATAATTAGTTTGTCTAAACTAATTGAATCATATAGATATGTCTAGGGTATATTGAACTTGACCATATAGAATGTTTTGTCTCGTACTGATTTAAAGACAAATCGTTCTTAATATTTTATCTCTTAATCCCTAGACTTGAGCGGGCATGAGGATTAGACATAGTGTACTTTGATATGCCAATGGGTGAGGTCAATTGTGGCCAATAGTCTCGGTGGATTGCGTGCGTGTGTTTGGTTACTTGGTGTGTTGCTGCTTGTCGAAAGGAAACCATGTAACCGTGTGTCCGGGGTGATGGTGCTCCCGAGATGAGCTCGTTATGTTTATTATACTAAACCCAGCTGGAGGACTTATGTCCGGTATAGTAAAAAGGTCGAGTGGTACTAGTCTCAGAATTAAAGAAGTTAATTAATTAATTTATCAGTAAATTAATAAATTAACGAGCACTATATCTTTGATGTGGGGAGATTGTGAATAAATTAATTAAGTTGTTCCAGAAGCAATTCTGGTGTAGGATAGTAGTGCCAAAATTAATCCGTTAGTGGTACAATTAATTTTGTAACGAGTTAATTGAATAGGTATAATTAATTAATTGATTAATTATTCCTAAGGGTTAATTAAGTAATTAACAAAGTAGAATTATTTAATTAGTTAATTAAGTCTTAAGTTTCAATTACAATTAGGAAACCCTAGAGATTAGGAAATCTAATTGGATTTGGACTATCCTATTTGATTAGTTACCTAATTGGATTTGGAAACTAATTAATTACCTAAACCCATTAGGAAGACTAATCCTAAACCAACTTGGGGTCTCTCTTGTAACTCTATATATAAACAAGGGATTAGCTATTACACAATATACAATTCATAAGTTTTCAGGACAAGAAAACTAGAGAGAGAAAATCCTAGAGAGAGAAAATAATTTTTCCTCTCTCCAAGTCAGATTTTTGAGCTTTTGTGCGGCCCTCTCTCTCTCTAAAACCGGCGGTTGGGTTTTTTCTCTCTTTCCGGCGGCACGTGTGGCGTTCTCTCTTTCCGAGCGGCGCGTGGATTGTACGTGCCAGGTGTGGTGGTGCTAGAATTTTTTCGGCGGGTGGATTGTGGTGATTAGCTGATCAATTGTTCCTTGGATTGTTGGCCCACACAACATACGAACAAGTCTTGAGGCATACAAGAGAATCACCAGAGTAAACGTTTCAATAGGTAATTCTTATGTTTCCGCTTTTAATTAAGAATTTATTTGTTGCATGATAAATCGAATAAGTACATACCAAGATCCTACGCAATTTTTTTTCAAGCAAGGGTTGTAATAGCGATTGTG
This sequence comes from Knoxia roxburghii, assembly GCA_030378225.1. NCBI lineage: Eukaryota > Viridiplantae > Streptophyta > Magnoliopsida > Gentianales > Rubiaceae > Knoxia > Knoxia roxburghii. The sequence goes on along the minus strand of CM059420.1, from coordinate 25,426,673 downwards.
CTAGCATCTAGGCCTGGCCAGAGATTCCGATTATGGAATGCTTAGCACGAAACTGAGTTTCTGGCTAGGCCCGGGCAGATAATCTTTTAATTGGTATCAGAGCCTAGTTTTGGGTTTTGTGTTTGTTCAATTTATTACATGGTTTTATTTGGAGGTGGTTAAGAAATCCTGACTATTATGGTTACATTTGTATGGGTTTTAATTAAACTCCGGGACATGTCCGGATTTGATTTTATTATGAATGTTTGTAAGAGTATAACCACGTGCTGGAAGCCGTGTAGGATTAGATCAAATCTGTAGTAGGATTTTTTCTATGTAATTTCGATTCTTTAATTTTCCTAGATAGCCTTGTAGTAAGAGAATTAAATTTTTTTGTAATCAAAGGCGTTATGGTGGGCAACTTGAATTCGTGGGTTTTGGATTATCGTTAATTCGTAGAAACCCAGGAAAACACAGAACGACTTGTAAGAAAACCAAATAACGTCGATGGCGGCTCAGCCAAAAAAAAGCAGCACTACTGCCGCACGGTGCAGCAGATTTGTTCGGCCATGCGCGAGGCCCATAGGGCCTGCGCGCGTGCTGCCCGTTTGGGTAACGTTTTGGCCCGTTTTTCCACCAATTTTCATTTTTCTAAGTTCAAGACTCAATCCATCGAGTTGCGTGGCGGGACACGAGATCAAGGCAAAAGATGGAAGCAATTAAAAACCATGATAGTCGGGAAATTTATTTTTCGTATTTATTTCCCGTATTTATATTTTTTAATTTTCTGCTTTAATTTTTATGTTGTATTTTAGATATTTGATTTTAAAACATGACTTGTTTTATGTTTGCATATAACTTAGAGTTAGTTAATTGCATGTGAAAACCGGAAAAAACCCTCAATTTAGAAATCTAAGTGTGAGCGGGTTTGTTTAATATCCCCATGGCCACCATTACGAGTTCATATGCAATGTGGGTAGACTTGCACGTTGGCATTAGGGCCTTCCTCCATTCGGATGGGTCCAACCAAAAGATCGCTAGATTATGAATTTCTGAGTAAGATGACTAGAGTAAGTTTAACTAGGACCTCTCCATCTGAGGCGCACTATCCTGAGTTAACAAACTCAGAAGTAATGTAATGGCACACACTTAGTGTATGATTTGTAGTATCCCTCCCATCGAGGTTACGCTGCTTATTGTATGGCTAAAAACACCGACTATTAGCCACATTGATCAATAGATCGTTTGGTCAGATAATGTAGTTTATAAACTTGGTTCTTCTAAAACGAATGTGGGTTAGCGTAAATGTCCACACTATCGTGGCTTGCGAAAATCCCGGTGAATGAGATGTTGTGGATTAAAATTATTGTTTTGAGGGAAGTCAATAATTGTTAGAATTTTTTTGTTTCAAAATTCTAGATTAAACACTGAAACATTGTCTGTTTATTTACAGTTTTTTGATATGGCATTCAACCCCTTTGCTACTATATGGAAAGACATTAAGTTAACTGGACCCAATTATGTCGACTTGAGTTGTAACTTGGACATTGTCCTGACAGCAGAGCAGTATAAGTTTGTGCTCACCGAAGTATGTCCAGATGTGTCTAACGAGGACTCTCCATAAGAGGATAGGGATGCCTATGCTAGGTGGAGAAAAGTGGATGAGATGACGCGGTGCTATATTTTGGCCTCTGTGTCGAATGTGCTGCAATATCAGTTTCATCCCATAGTCTCTGCCTTCAACATGATGGCTCACCTGAGGGAGATGTTCGCTCATCAAGGCAGGGCTGCTAGGCAAGCAGCCATGAGAAAGTTGATAAACAATAAAATGGCTGAGGACGGATCAGTGAGAGATCATGTGCTTCACATGATCAGTAACATCAACGAGATAGAGGTGCTAGGGGGTGAAATAGACCCAGAAAGTCAGAATGATATCATCCTCCAGAGTTTACCCTTTAGTTTTGAGCAGTTTCGGGTTAAGTATAATATGAACGAAAGAGTTTACACTCTACCCTAGCTCTTAACAAATTTAGTGTCGGCCGAAGGTATCTTCCACGAAAAGAAGCAAGCTTTGGTCACAGTGAAGGCTTCAATTTCTTATTCTACGCCTAAAGGCAAGAAGAATAAGAAGAAGAAGAATGCCAAGAAACTTGCTGCTAAGCCTGAAATCACAAAGAAAAGCAAGCCTAAAGACAAATGCTTCAGATGCGGGAAAACGGGACATTGGAAAGTGGATTTCCCAAAGCCTAAAAGTACAATAGTTTCTGCCCTAATTACTGAGACATGTTTAGCGGTGATTCCCACGAATACTTGGTGTGTGGATTCAGGCACCACTGATCATGTTTGAAATTCTTTACAGGGGTTCCAAGTAACCCAGAAGCTTAGAGAGGGCGAGCTGGACATCTACATGGGCGACACTACAAGAGTGTCAGTGAAAGCAGTAGGAGTAGTTACTCTGAATTTCGAGAATTCTAGTTTAGAGATAGTGAATTGTCTTTATATACCGAGTTTTAGAAAAAATCTTATTTCAGTTTCTAAACTGTTAAAGAACGATTATAAGTTTATTTTTTTGATAATTCTATTATTATTAGAAGAAATGGGAAACTTATTTGTATTGGTTCATTGATAGATAATTTGTTTTTGGTTAATTCTAACTCCCCTGTTGTGCAAAACATAAAAACAAATAGATCTTTATCTAACATTAATAAGAGAAAGAAACCTTCTAAAATGAATCAAACCTATCTTTGGCATCTCAGGCTAGGTCATATGAACCTTAGTAGGATTCAAGGTTGGTCAGTGATGGACATTTAGGTTCATTAGAGATTAACAGTTATTCAACCTGCGAATCTTGCTTGGAAGGTAAAATGACCAAGAGACCTTTTAAAGCAAAAGGTTATAAAGCCAAAGAAGTATTAGAATTGATTCATTCTGACTTGTGTGGACGAATGACGGTCCAAGCACGAGGTGGGTTCGAGTATTTCATGACGTTAACGGATGATTACTCAAGGTACGGGTACATTTACCTAATGCGCCACAAATCCGAATGCTTTAGTAAATTCAAAGAATATCGGGCAGATGTGGAGAAGCATCATGGTAAGAGTATCAAGACACTGTGATCAGATCGTGGTAGGGAGTACCTGTCCCACGAATTTCGAGAATACCTCAGTGAGGTCAGAATTCAGTCTCAGTTGTCTGCACCAGGCACACCATAGCAGAACGGTGTAGCAGAAAGAAGAAATCATACTCTCATGGAAATGGTTAGGTCAATGATGAGCTATAGTGATTTGCCAAGTTCGTTCTAGGGATATGACTTAGAAACAGTTATGTATATTCTTAATCTTGTACCATCTAAAATCATGCCTTCAACCCCAGTAGAGTTGTGGAATGGGCGCAAGCCCAGTCTAAGACATCTCAGAGTTTGGGGTTGCCCAGCACATGTGCTTAAGGCAGATACGGCTAAGTCAGGTGCAAGAACAGAATTAATGTTGTTTGTAGGATATCCTAGGGGAACGAAAGGTGGTCTGTTTTATAGTCCTAAAGATCAGAAGGTGGTGGTTAGTACCAACGCTAGATTTTTAGAGGAAGACTATATCCTAGATCACAAGCCCAAGAGTAATATAGTACTAGAGGAGCTTATGAGACAAACTAATAATCCTGATGCACCAGTGCAAGTAGATACGCCACACATTGCACAAGATATCACATATGATGCAACTACACAGGTGGTGCCTCGTCGTAGTGATAGGGTTGTGAGACAGCCCGACAGGTTCATTGGCATGGGAGAGGCCTCAGACCTAGTCCCAGGTGCGCCTGAGCGTGACCCGATAAACTACAATGAGGCTCTCGGAGATAAAGATGCAGAATCTTGGCGTAAGGCAATGATATCCAAGATGGGGTCGATGAACCACAATCAAGTCTTGGAGCTTGTGGACCTGCCAGATGGTTTTAAACCCATTGGATTTAAGTGGGTCTACAAACGCAAGAGAGGACCTGACGAAAAGGTTGAAACCTTTAAAGCTAGGCTGGTGGAGAAGGGGTATACTCAGAAAGAGGGAATCGATTATGAGGAAACCTTCTACCCGGTAGCCATGCTTAAGTCGATCCGGTTTCTCTTGACCATAGCTGCTCATGTAGATTATGAGATATGGTAGATGGATGTCAAGACAGCTTTCCTAAACGGAAGTCTTTAAGAAACCATCTTCATGCAGTAACCAGAGGGATTCATTGAAAAAGGCGAAGAGCATAAGGTTTGTAGGCTTAAGAGGTCCATTTACGGACTTAAGCAGGCATCCAGATCTTGGAACATCCGATTTGATGAGGTAATCCAGTCATACGAATTTACTCAGTGTCTGGATAAGCAATGTGTGTACCGGAGACGTGATGGAAACTCAGTGGTGTTTCTTGTGCTTTACGTAGATGACATTCTTTTGATTGGCAACAACAAGAAAGTGTTATTCGACGTAAAGGCGTGGCTGTCCAAGCAGTTTGATATGAAGGACTTAGGAAAAGCGGGACATATCCTTGGGATCAAGAGATCGTAGGAAACGTTCGTTAACGCTCTCCCAAGCTTCATACATAGATACGATTCTAGCCCGTTTTAACATGCAGAACTCCAAGAAAGGTTTTCTACCTTTCAGACACGGAGTGCATCTATCTAAAGAACAGTCTCCCAAGACTGTTGAGGAGATAGAGGCCATGAAGAGTGTTCTTTATGCTTCGGTAGTATGAAGTCTCATGTATGCCATGTTGTGTACGAGGCCTGATATCTGTTATGCCGTTGGCATTGTAAGCAGATATCACAGTAACCCCGGGAAAGCTTATTGGGAAGCAGTAAAATGCATTCTCAAGTATTTACGCAGAACGAGAGACAAAGTGTTGGTCTATCAGGCGCTTGAGCTGGTACCCTGAGGTTACACAGATTCAGATTTTCAAGGCAACAGCGACAAGAGCAAGTCTACCTCAGGGTATGTGTTTACTCTGGGAGGTGGAGCCACAGTTTGGAGGAGTGTCAAGCAGAAATTCGTGGCGGACTCTACCATGGAGGCTGAATACGTTGTCGTATCAGAGGCAGCGAAAGAAGCAGTATGGCTCAAGAACTTCCTAGTGGACTTAGATGTGATTCCTGGTTTGCAGAAGTCTATCACAGTGTATTGTGCTAACAACGGTGCAGTAGCAAACTCGAAGGAACCACGAGTCCACAAGGCGAGTAAAGATATACAGCGCAATAACCACCTATTACAAGACATCGTAAAGAGGGAAGACGTGGTCGTGGCAAATATAGCATCAGAGGATAACCTTGCAGATCTAAAGACATTGATTTCAAAAGTCTTTGTGGCTCACGTGGAGGGCATGGGAATCAGATACTTAGGAGAGCCATGATAGTTTTTTCTAGATATATAGTAGCAGAGTGTATAGGAGTTGAATGTAAATGTATGCTTAAAACACAGCTTAAGTATTAGTGGGAGATTGTTGGAGTTGAATACATAAGCTATGCTTGTATTGTACATTTTCCCAGTTAATATATCGATTAATGTTTTGGTTATATTTTGTTGTGCATTATTTGTCCATTTATATTATGTAGTCAGATGATGAGGTGCCTTGTGTGACTTATCATTGGTTAAAATGCATAATATAAATGAGGTTCGTAAACGAGACAGCTTTGGACAAACTGTCGGTTTAGGTTATTATGTGATTCAGATATTTAGTTTGTCTAAACTAATTGAATCATATATGTAACATCCCGTCCCACATCGTTAGTTTACAACTTGAGTGACTTGTATATAACTTCCAGTCACATAGGCTACTTATAACTTGGGTTAACAATTTTGGGCTAGTGAGGACGAAGCTTGAAAGTTTTTGGGACAGTCTATAGGACTGGGATGTTACAATGGTATCAGAGCAATGCTCTAAGGACCGATCTAGAAACTTGAACCAAGTTAATAGGATATGGTTAGTTATGAATTAGAAAATTCAAAATGTTTTATGAAAAATTTGATGATTGACGGTTGGATGCTAAAATTCAAAGTGATTTATGTAATTTAGTTAGTGATATAAAAATAAAAAATTAAAATTGTAGATTACGTTAATCTGAGTGGTTGACTAGTTATAATTTATGATTAACTTATTGATTTCAATGTTATTTTGGAACAAGGGAATAGTTATATTTTGGGATTGAGTGACTAATCATAATGACGAGTTTTAGGGAGTTTTGAGTAGGATTTCAAGGATAATAACAAAAATGGAAGTCTTCATCGGAATCCTTGGAAATTCAAAGAATGATAATAGAGACAAAAGTTTTGAAGCTAATTTGAAACCTCTCTGACTTAGGATAATATATATTGAAAATTAATTTAATTATTCTCCAGATATTATCTTTCTAATAAATACATATAAATTTATTGGTTACCATTTCGTTCTATAATGTATATCGTTTTCGTATGATTCTGATTTATTTATTTAGTTTCAAATATACATATATAATATTTGATCTTACATGTTTTTGTTTTGCCAAACTGTTTTTGAAGTAATTCATAAATTTTCTTTTTTCATTGTCATTAATGTGATTATCACAATTGGATTATTAATGTTTTTTTATTTTATGTATGTCATTAACTATATTCCCTCTTAGTTTTTTTTAAAATACTATATTTAAAAGTTGATCACGATACTTCATTCTAAAAGTTTAATTGTCAAAATAAGGGATATAGTTTTCATAAATTTTTAAAATCGTTTCACCCATTGACATCCTTAATAAGGAAAATGGTACTACTTGGCCCCTAAAAGTTCTGATCCACATTGAGTGTTAATTGGTCTTTAATTTATTTTCCTTAATTATAGTTAGTCATATCTTAGAAAATTTTAGAAAATGATTTTAGATTTTTTATCTCTGAGATGATACGAAGGAAACAAGAGTGAGAGTTGCTTATACATTAAATTATTTATCTAGCAAGAGTTTTATTGTGATGTGTAAGTATTGAATCCCTTTAGAACTAACAAGCAAATGATGAATGGAAATTCATTTTTAACTCTTGTGGACAACATGTAGGTATGCTACTTATATCTATAATCTTGACTTATTGATAGTAAATAATAGTTGGCCGAATTGGTATTTTGGTCCATTATAAATGGGGGTATTACTGTTTTGGTCCCAAATAAAACTACGACTATTGTTTTGGTCCCTTATCAATTTTTTATTAGCGTTTTTAGTCCCTTTTTAAGGAAAAATTTATAAGATAATGAATTAGCTCATTTGATCGCTAGTCAAATCTAATTTTTTTCTTCAAAATGATTTGTACCATGATGTTTTCAATCAATTTTATGATTCGGATCCTCATGAATATTCAACCCATTTAGGGTTTTGGCCGTTATTTTGGATTGTGAGTCGATCTAAATTGGTTTAACATTCATGAGGAACCGATTCATAAAATGGATTGAAAACATCATGGTACAAACCATTTTGAAGAAAAAAAATTAGATTTGACTAGCGATCAAATGAGCTAATTCATTATCTTCTAAATTTTTCCTTAAAAAGGGACTAAAACGCTAATAAAAAATTGATAATGGACCAAAACAACAGTCGTAGTATTATTTGGGACCAAAACAGCTATACCTCCATTTATAAGAGACCAAAATACCAATTCGGCCATAATAGTTCTAAGCCAGTATAGTTTCAATTGAAAATAAATTAAGGAAAGGATTTAATGAAAATAATAAAGGAAACAATAAATTTAAGAAAAATATTTAATGAAAATAAAAGATGGGACGGTTAGAGTTTAAATTGTGCCGTTTGCTTATATTTGGATTAGGAATGGTGAGGAAGGAGATCGGTATTTTGAAGTTAAACTTGAATCTCGAAGTAACATGAATTGACAACTCTCCGGATTATTTTCATGTTTCTAATTTTCTAATATAAATTTATAATTCACAATTTTTTTAAAAAACCGAATATTACTTTACTATTAAATTTTATAAACTATGTATAGAACTTTCTATATTTATTTATTATTATATTTTTTTCCTCTTTGAAAACGACCAAGGATGGTAATTTTTCTAATGGCTTGTTTTATTGATTTTTTTAAGCAGCTTGTTTTATTGATTTGAATATATATGATTAAAAAAAAAATTTGTTTCAACCTTATCATCAGTAATACATTTATATATATACACGTATATATATAAAGAAAAAAAACAATAGATCTATACTTCTAACTTATTTTACCTTCTATGGATCTCATGAATTTAAAAAAAAAATAAAATTATGTCCTTGTTATGTTTTTAGTTATTTTTTTAAAATTTATTTAAAAACACACATCAAATCTCTATATTATTATTATTATTATTATAACTTTCTCACTTACTTTAAGACTCTCACCACATGAACTAATTGAATTTTTTTTTTAATCTAGTAGTTAGTTATGAGAATGATATTTATAACTTTCCTAAAAATATTCTTACATTATTTTAACTATTGACATCATTAATCTTATTCTATTAACAATTGAGTTAACTTGGAAAGGAATAAGTTACATGACGCCTATAATTGAGTTATTGTCCTATTAAAGTTTTTATAATGTAGTAGTTGGCATAAGAAAAGATTCTTCTTAACCTTATAGGTAAGTTAATGGATTGCCAAAACCTTAGAATTTGTAGATTTTGCACAGTTGTATCAAAACACCCGTTACTCATCTAGTTCGGATGATTTATAAATACTAGTACTAAATTACACTAATTTCACGATCAAGAGGCTAATGAAAACTTTTAATGATAATAATTTTGACTAACATTCAGTGATGTTGTTAATTGTAGATTGGGAATAAGTGAACAAGGGATTATGGAATTTAGCTAACTATAGCAAAACATTTAGTATTTAAGTATGGATGTTAATCATCCTGAAGGAAATACGAATTGACTAATATTACTTATGAATCGATTATGAGAACAAGTCCAACATAAAGATGAAACTGACAACAGGAGAAATAAGAGCCCTAACTTTAGAGAGACACTTTTAACTTAAAAGGCTGAAATTTCTATCATAATAAAGGAATATATAAATTGAGACTAGAGATTTAATATTTAAAGGAGCAATCAGAGGATTAGAATAAAATATTTGAGGTTAGGTCATAACTTGAGATTTAATTGGTGAATATAATACTTGCTTGAAAATTTTCAAGTGGAAGGACATGGAAGTATGATACACAAATTGAATTACTGAAGGGACTTCGTGACGGAACATTTGAATTTTGATCATGATGTCACAAAATAAAAATTAGCATATATAGGAAATGATATTAAGGTGAACACGAGTACACCCATACAAACTTATATAAATGAATATTTTAAAGGTTCATGCTTGTCAAATCCACGACTTTCTTAGAGTATATTTGGAGTTGAGTACACGTTAAAGTAAAAAATTTTTATCATTACTAAATAAATAAATAATGAAACAGATAATCATTTTATTAGGATTTTCAACAAGGACGACTCAGATTTTGGGAATTAGGAATTAAGTTTGAGTTGTGTTCATCAAAACTATGCTATCAATTTCCTTGAGCATTTTCATTCGCTTACATTTTGCCCTCAATGATGTTGTCCTCAATATATCTCTTATAAACCCACTAGTTGTTTAAAAGAAAGTGAAGGATTTCTCTGTCACAAAATTTACCTCATTTTTAAAATATCCGTATCGAGTGATGTTTTTGGGTAAGTCTCGTTCTCATATAAATAAGAGTTAGACATGCTTATAGATTTGATGATTTGGCTATCCATTTTAGTTTTTGTTGTTTTAGGAATGAAATTCTTTTAGACCATATAAGTTATTTGCTTAATTGAATCCTTTTACACGTACGTACTCATGAATGATATATAAATATGTCAACTTATCAAAACTTTACCAGGTCTTAATGGACATAAATTTTACTTACACGCTACCCAGCATTAATAATTCTTAATACTAGCACTTAGTTATTCCATTGTTTATGAAGGATAAATTAAGGAAAATATTTACCAGTGGTATCAGAGCCGACCCTGGTTTGGGAGCTAAGTGCTACTTTACCTCTGAGCCCAAAGGGACAAGTGCTATGTAACCGCTGAGCCCAATGGGATAAGTGACGGGAGCCACCTCTAGAGTCCCACTCTGGGGGAAGACTGACCCATAAGTGCTTGCTTCTTGGGCTTTAAAGAGGACGCAAAGATCCAAAGGGGGGAGATTATAACATCCCGTCCCACATCATTAGTTTACAACTTGAGTGACTTGTATATAACTCCAGTCTTATAGGCTACTAATAACTTGGGTTAACCATTTTGGGCTAGCGAGGATGATGCTTGAAAGTTTTTGGGACAGTCTATGGGACTGGGATGTTACAATATAGATATGCCCGGGGCATATTGAACTTGACCATTTAGAATGTTTTGTCTTGTACCGATTTAATAGAAAAATCGATCTTAGTATTCTATCTCTTAATCCCTAGACTTGAGCAGGCATGAGGATTAGACATAGTGTACTTTGATCTGCCAATGGGTGAGGTCAATTGTGGCCAATAGTCTCGGTGGGTTGGGTGCGTGTGTTTGGTTACTTGGTGTGCCTGCTGCTTATCGAAAGGAAACCATGTACCTGTGCGTCCGGGGTGATGGTTTTCCCGAGATGAGCTCGTTATGTTTATTATGTTAAACCCAGCTGGTTGACTTATGTCCGGTATAGTGAAAAGATCGAGTGGTACTAGTCTCAGAATTAAAGAAGTTAAGTAATTAATTTATTAGGAAATTAATAAATTAACGGGCACTATATCTTGGATGTGGGGAGATTATGAATAAATTAATTAAGTTATTCTGGAAGCAATTGATTCCGGAAGCAATTGATGTGAATCCAAGGTACGAATTCACGTGAATTGTAGAATCGTCCTCGATTGATCTTTTGAGCAAAACAACTAGCTCAAGTGGATTCAACAATATTGAGTATTAATGAACTCAATACCTTTGAATCACACTATATTGAAAGATGTCTTGAAATCTTCCAAGCAAAAACAATCCAAACCAAAATAGACCCAACAACCTATCACCTTTGAATCATAAAATGGTAGTTTGAAATTACTATTCCCAACCCCTCTAATTTTCAAACCCAACAACACTAGGATAAACCTAACACCTTTGGATTATGAAATGAATTAGAAAAGAAGAGTAGAAGGCGCCACAACTAAAAGGAAGAGTTTTAGTTGATAAGCCAAATAAGTTTTGCAAGCATACTTGCAAGACTAAAACTAGCTCACTAAGAAACTAGCAAAGAAAGGAAAATTCCTTAAAGTTTATAACATCAAATCTTGAATTCTAATAGTTAACCAAGGCCCCTATTTATAGAGTTTCAAGAGGGACCAAGGTTGAAAATTACAAAAGGATTAAAGTAGCAATTCTAAATCTTCTAGTCAAGACTAGCATTAACACTTCTCTTTGACCTAGAAGACTCTTGCACTTAATTCTAATATTCTAAATACTAAAAAAATTGCAGAAAACAACTTGAAAATATCACCCAAATGCTGTTGAAATTCGTCCACAAATTCAGCTCATAAATGCGACTTTCAACCTTCTTCAGGCGACATGGGCATGTCAGAGGAAAAGTTCTATCCCAACCTTCCTCAGGCGACATGGGCATGTCGGAGGAAAAGTTCTATTCTGCCCAACCTTTCTCAGGTGACATGGGCATGTCAGAGGAAAAGTTCTATTCTGCCCAACCTTCCTCAGGCGACATGGGCATGTCGGAGGAAATGTTCACTTCTGGAATCTTCATAAAAAAGTGCTTCCCACACCATTTGGATCAAGATCCAAGACTTGCAAAATGTTGTAATATTTGGCATGAATTGAGGTAGCCGTTGGATCCTCTTTTGAATAGACTTCAAGAATCAAAATGTTCAAGGCTTCTTGCATCCTTTTCTTTCTCAAACGAGTCATTGGGCCCGTCATCCCTTCAAGTGGATTTGGTGGAATGATATGTGCAGAATTATTTGGAGTTGAGGGTGGTTCGGTCATGCCTTCGCCATCATCATCTTTGACATCTTTAGCATTACTTCCTTGGAACTCATCAGCAATTCTGGTGTAGGATGGTAGTGCCAAAATTAATCCGTTAGTGGTACGATTAATTTTGTAATGGGTTAATTGAATAGGTAGAATTAATTAATTGATTAATTATTCCTAAGAGTTAATTAAATAATTAACAAAGTGGAATTAATTAATTAATTAATTAAGTCTTAAGTTTCAATTAGAATTAGGAAATCCTAGAGGTTAGGAAATCTCTAATTGGACTTGGATGAACCTATTAGATTACTTACCTAATTGGATTTGGAAACTAATTAATTACCGAAACCCATTAGGAAGACCAATCTTAAACCAACTTGGGGACTCTCTTGTAACTCTATATATAAGCAAGGGATTAGCTATTACACAGTATACAATTCATAAGTTTTCAAGATAAGAAAACTAGAGAGATAAAAGACTAGAGAGAGAAACTAATTTTTCCTCTCTCCAAGTCGAATTTTTTAGCTTTTGTGCGGCCCTCTCTCTCAAAAACCGACGGCAAGGTTCTCTCTCTCCTCCACGCGGCGTGTGGCTTTCGAGGCGACGGCGTATGTGGCATTCTCTCTTTCCGGGCGGCGCGTGAATTGTACGGGCCAGGTGCGGTGGTGCTGGAATGTTTTCGGCGGGTGGATTGTGGTGATTAGCTGATCAATTTTTCGTTGGATTGTTGCCCACACAACATACGAACAAAGTCTTGAGGAATACAAAAGAATCACCCAAGTAAACGCTTCAATAGGTAATTCTTATGTTTCTGCTTTTAATTAAGAATTTATTTGTTGCGTGATAAATCGAATAAGTACATACCAAAATCCTGCGCAATGTTATTTCAAGCTAGGGTTGAATTAGCGATTGTACTAGCGTCTAGGTCAGGCCAGAGATTCCGATTCTGGAATGCTTAGCATGAAAGTGAGTTTCTGGCTAGGCCCGGGCAGATAATCTTTCAGAATTATTATTCCATGCCAAATTGACAGAATCCATCATAAACCATCATTTATCCTCTTTGTAAATTTCGCTTAGAGAGGTTAAACAAGTGTGTGTTTTTGTGAGTTGATTGTTTCCGCCAGTCAATTCTTTGGTTTATATGATACTGAAGGGATAGTTCGAAGTAACCAGACATAATATTGGTGACTTAGTTGATTCTTTGGAAGGGTTGGCTGGGTTTTCTCTGTCAGAAAAGGTAAAAAAGTGTGTGAAATTTCCTCCCTAAGCAAACTCAAGAAAAACTAACTAAAGGTGTAAAAAGTGTCTGTTTTAAATCAGGTCTTAGCTATTAAGAAAGCTACACAGGTTTAAAAATGGTAAATTACAAGTTCAAACACGGGTAATTTTGGACTTTCAGCAGTCTTCAGAGGCGCTGGCTGGGTTCTGGCGCCTGTCGGTCACTGGTGGTCGGCGACCTACAGGTGAAAGATTTGTTGGAGTTAAATACATAAGCTATACTTGTATTGTATTTTTTTCCAGTTAATATATCGATTTATGTTTTGGTTAAATTTAGTTGTGCATTATTTGTCCAGTTATATTATGTAGTTAGATAATGGGGTGTCTTGTGTGACACAGTAGATCTCATCATTGGTTAAAAGATATATAAATGAGGTTCGTAACCGAGATAGCTTCGGACAAACTGTCGGTTTAGGTTATTATGTGATTCGGATAATTGGCCTATCTAAACTGATTGAATCATATAGATATGCCCGGGGCGTATTGAACTTGACCTTTAAGAATGATTTGTCTTGTACTGATTTAATAGACAAATCGTTCTTGGTATTCTATCTCTTATTCTCTAGACTCGAGCGGGCGTGAGGATTAGACATAATGTACTTTGATCTACCAATGGGTGAGGTCAATTGTGGCCAATAGTCTCGGTAGGTTGGGTTCGCGTTTTTAGTTGTTTGGTGTGCTGCTGCTTGTCGAAAAGAAACCATGTATCGGTGCATCCGGGGTGATGGTGCTCCCGAGATGAGCTCGTAATGTTTATTAACTAAACCTGGCCGGTGGACTTATGTCCGGTATAGTAAAAAGGTCGAGTGGTACTAGTCTCGGAATTAAAGAAGTTAATTAATTAATTTATCCGTAAATTAATAAATTAACGAGCACTATATCTTTGATGTGGGGAGATTATGAATATAATTTAATTAAGTTGTTCCGGAAGCAATTCTGGTGTAAGATGGTAGTGTCATAATTAATCCGTTAGTGGTACGATTAATTATGTATTGGGTTATTGACAAAGGTAGATTTAATTAATTAAGTAATTAATTAATCCTTGTGTCAATTGGTTGTAAATCATACCAGGAACTGGATTGAGATAAGTGAATCCCTGTATCAGTTGGTTGTGAATCATACAAGGAACTAGATTGAGATAAGTGAATCCCTGTATCAGTTGGATGTGTATCAGTCCAGGAACTGGATTGAAGGAAACAGAAACCCAGTAGGAAGACCAATCCTGAACCAACTTGGGGTCTCTCTTGTAACTCTATATATAGACAAGGGATTTGCTATTCAACAGACAAAACTTAGAGAGAGAAAATTCCTCTCTCTAAAATTAGATTTTTAAGCTCAATAGTTGCCTCCATTTTGGACGGTTTTTGTGCTCAAAAATTGGGGCGCATGAGTTTGTCGAAGTCCCAGGTGGCTCGTGATGTTCACGCACTAGGGGCAGGTGGTTGCAGATTTTTTCAGGAAACCCAGTTGTGGTGATTAGTTGATCAATTGGTTGCTAGATCGTTGCTCACATTACGTGCAACAAAGTCTTGAGGCATACAAGAGAATCACCTGGGGTCTCTCTTGTAACTCTATATATAGACAAGGGATTTTCTATTCAACAGACAAAACTTAGAGAGAGAAAATCCTAGAGAGAGAAAATTCCTCTCTCTAAAATTAGATTTTTAAGCTCAATAGTTGCCTCCATTTTGGACGGTTTTTGTGCTCAAAAATTGGGGCGCATGAGTTTGTCGAAGTCCCAGGTGGCTCGTGATGTTCACGCACTAGGGGCAGGTGGTTGCAGATTTTTTCAGGAAACCCAGTTGTGGTGATTAGTTGATCAAATTGGTTGCTAGATCGTTGCTCACATTACGTGCAACAAAGTCTTGAGGCATACAAGAGAATCACCTGGGTAATTCTTATTCTTCCACTTTTATTAAGAATTTTTGTTGCGTAGTAAATTGAATAAGTGCAAACCCAGATCCTAAACAATGTTATTTCAAAAGGGTTGGAATAGCAATTATGCTAGTGTCTAGGCCTGGCCAGAGATTCCGATTCTGGAATGCATAGCACGAAACTGAGTTTTTGGCTAGGCCGGGGAAATATTCTTTCCATTGGTATCAGAGTGAGGTTTTGGGTTTTGTGCTTGTTCGATTTATTACAAGGTTTTATTTACAGGTGGTTAAGAAATCCCGACTATTATGGTTACGTTTGTATGAGTTTTAATTAACCCCGGGACATGTCCGGATTTGATTTTATTATGAATGTTTGTAATAGTATAACCACGTGCTGGAAGCCGTGTAGGATTAGATCAAATCTGTAGTAGGATTTTTTCTATGTAATTTTGATTATTTAATTTTCCAAGAAAGCCTTGTAGTAGGAGAATTAATTTTGTAATTGAAGACGTTATGGTGGGCAACTTGAATTCGTGGGTTTTGGGTTATCATTAATTCATAGAAACCCAGGAAAACCCAGAACAAATTGCAATAAGACCGAATAGCGTGGGAAGAAGTGAAGGAGAGATAGGAAGCAAAGGGCGGCACCGGCGAAAATCGCCGGCTGGCAGCGGTGCAGCTGCCACCGCGCAGTGCAGTAACTGCTGCGCAGGCGCGTGGTAGCAGTAGCAATCGCAGTTGCTGCGCGCTGTTGAAACACTCGGGCGCAGCGTGCCTTGTGCGCGTCGCGCGTGCGTGGCCCGTTCGGGTCACGTTTTGGCCCGTTTTTTCCTCCTGTTTTTGTTTTTTGAAGTTCAAGACTCTTTTCATCAAGTTACGTGGCGGGACACGAGATCAAGGCAGAAGATGGAAACAATTAAAATCATAATAGTCGGGAAATTTAATTTTCACATTTATTTCCCGTATTTATTGTTTTTATTTTTTGTGCTTTAATTTTTATGTTGTATTTTAGATGCTTGATTTTAAAGCATGTTGGTTTTATGGTTGCATATAACTTAGGATTAGTTAATTACATGTTAAAACCAGAAAAACCCTCAATTTGGAAATCTAAGTGGGAGCGGGTTCATTTAATATCCCCACGGCCACCATTACGAATTCATATGCGATGTGGGTGGACTTGGGCGTTCGTATTAGGGCCTTCCTCCATTCGGATGAGTCCAACCACAAGATCGCTGGATTATGAATTTCTGAGTAAGATGACTACAGTAAGTTTAACTAGGAGAAATGCGACATCCTCTCCATCTGAGTCGCACTATCCTAAGGTAATAAACTCAGTAGTCACGTAATGGCACACATTTAGTGTATAATTTGTAGTATTCCTCCCATCGAGGTTACGCTGCTTATTTGTACGGCTGAAAGCACCGACTATTAGCTACATTGATTAATAGATCATTTTGTCAGATAATGTAGTTAATGAACTTGTTTCTTCTCAAACGAATGTGGGTTAGCGTAAACGTCCACACTATCATGGCTTGCGAGAATCCTGGTGAATGAGATGTTGGTGGATTAAAATTATTATTCTGAGGGAAGTCAATAATTGTTAGAATTTCCTAGATTTTTGAAATTCTAGTTTTATAAACTGAAACATTGTCTGTTTATTTATTATACAGTTTTTTGATATAGCATTCAATCCATTAGCTACTATATTGAAAGACAATAAGTTAACTGGAACTAACTATGTCGACTGGAGTCGTAACTTGGACATTGTCCTGACGGCAGAGCAGTATAAGTTTGTGCTCACCGAAGTATGTCCAGATGTGCCTAATGAGGACTCTACTAAAGAGGATAAGGATGCCTATGCCAGGTGGAGAAAAGCGGATGAGATGGCGCGGTGCTATATTTTGGCCTCTGTGTCAAATGTGCTGCAACATCAGCTTCATCCCATGGTCTCTGCCTTCAACATGATGGCTCAACTAAGAGAGATGTTCGCTCGTCAAGCCTGCTAGGCAATCAGTCATGAGAAAGTTGATGAACACTAAGATGGCTGAGGGCAAATCGGTGAGAGATCATGTGCTTCACATGATTAGTAACATCAACGAGATAGAGGTGTTAGGAGGTGAAATCGACCCAGAAAGTCAAATAGATATCACCCTCAAGAGCTTACCCTCTAGTTTTGAGCAGTTTCGAGTTAATTATAACATGAATCAAAGAGTTTACACTCTACCCAAGCTCTTAACTGATTTGGTGTCGGCCAAAGGCATCTTCCACGAGAAGAAGCAAGCTTTGGTCACAGCGAAGGCTTCAAGTTCTTCTTCTGTGCCTAAAGGCAAGAAGAATCGGAAGAGGAAGAAAGCCAAGAAACTTGCTGCTAAGCCTGAAATCGTAAAGACGAACAAGCCAAAAGGCAAGTGCTTCAGGTGCGGGAAAATGGGACACTGGAAAGAGGATTGTCCAAAGCCTAAAGGTACGATAGTTTCTGCCCTAATTACTGAGACATGTTTAGTGGTGATTCCCACATATACTTGGTGTGTGGATTTAGGCGCCACTGATCATGTTTGTAATTCTTTGCAGGGGTTCCAAGTAACCCGGAAGCTTAGAGAGGGTGAGCTGGATATCTACATGGGCGACACTACAAGAGTGTCAGTAGAAGCAGTAGGAGTAGTTACATTGAATTTCGAAAATTCTAGGTTAGAATTAAATAATTGTCTTTATGTACCGAGTTTTAGAAAGAACCTTATTTCGGTTTCTAAACTCTTAAAAAACGGTTATCAGTTCATTTTTTCTGATGATTCTTTATTTATTACACGAAATGGAAAACTTGTTTGTTCTGGTTCATTGGCTGACAATTTATTTGGGGTTAATTCTAATTCCCCTGTTGTGCAAAACATAGAAACAGATAGCTCTTTATCTAACATTAATAAGAGGAAGAAACCTTCTGAAATGAATCAAGCCTACCTTTGGAATCTCAGACTAGGTCATATAAACCTTAGTAGGATTCAGAGGTTGGTCAATGATGGACATTTAGGTTCAATTAGAGATTGACAGTTATGCAACCTACGAATCTTGCTTGGAAGGTAAAATGACCAAGAGACCTTTTAAGGCAAAAGGTTATAGAGCTAAGGAAGTATTAGAGTTGATTCATTCCAACTTGTGTGGACCAATGACTGTCTAAGCACGAGGTGGATTCGAATATTTTGTGACGTTCACGGATGACTACTCTAGTTACGGGTACATTTACCTAATGCGTCACAAGTCCGAGTGCTTTGGCAAGTTCAAAGAGTTTCGGGCAGATGTGGAGAAACATCATGGTAAGAGTATCAAGACAATGCGATCAGATCGTGGTAGGGAGTACCTGTCCTATGAATTTCAAGAATACCTCAGTGAGGTCAGAATTCAGTCCCAGTTGTCTGCACATGGCACGCCATAGCAGAACGGTGTAGTAGAAAGAAGGAATCATACTCTCATGGAAATGGTTAGGTTGATGATGAGCAATAGTGATTCGCCAAGTTCGTTCTGGGGATATACCTTAGAAACAACGATGTACATTCTTAATCTTGTACCATATAAAACTGTGCCTTCAACCCCAGTAGATTTTTGGAATGGGCGCAAGCCCAGTCTAAGACATCTCAGAGTTTGGGGTTGCCCAGCACATGTGCTTAAGGCAGATGCGGCTAAGTTAGGTGCGAGAACTGAATTAATGCTGTTTGTAGGATATCCTAGGGGAACGAAAGGTGGTTTATTTTATAGTCCTAAAGATCATAAGGTGGTGGTTAGTACCAACGCTCGATTTTTAGAAGAGGACTATATCTCAGATCACAAGCCCAAGAGTAAGATAGTACTAGAAGAGCTTAGGTGGCAAACTACTAATCCTGATGCACCAGCACAAGTAGATACACTACACACTGCACAAGAGATCACACATGATGCGCCTACACAGGTGGTGCCTCTTCATAGTGAGAGGGTTGTAAGACAGCCTGACAGGTTCATTGGTGTGGCAAAGGCCTCAGACCTAGTCCCAGGTGTGCCTGAACCTGACCCGGTTAACTACAATAAGGCTCTCTGAGATAAAGATGCAAAATCTTGGCGTAAGGCAATGATATCCGAGATGGGGTCAATGGACCACAATCAAGTCTGGGAGCTTGTGGACCTGCCTGATGGGTTTAAACCCATTGGATGCAAGTCGGTCTACAAACGTAAGAGAGGACCTGACGGAAAGGTAGAAACCTTTAAAGCTAGGCTGGAGGCGAAGGGGTATATTCAGTAAGAAGGAATCGATTATGAGGAAACCTTCTCCTCAGTAGCCATGCTTAAGTCGATCCGGATTCTCCTGGCCATAGCTGCTCATTTAGATTATGAGATATGCAGATGGATGTCAAGACAGCTTTCCTAAATGGAAGTCTTGAGAAAACCATCTTCACGCAGCAACCAGAAGGATTCATTGAAAAAGGCCAAGAGCATAAGGTTTGCAGGCTTAAGAGGTCCAATTACGGACTTAAGCAGGTATCCAGATCTTGGAACATCCGGTTTGATGAGGTAATCCAGTCATTCAGATTTACTCAGTGTCTGGATTAGCAGTGTGTGTACCGCAGACGTTATGAAAACTCAGTGGTGTTTCTTGTGCTTTACGTAGATGACATTCTATTGATTGGCAACAACAAGAAAGTGTTATCAGACGTAAAGGCATGGCTGTCCAAGCAGTTTGATATGAATGACTTAGGGGAAGTGAGACATATCCTTGGGATCAAGATAATTCGAGATCGAAGGAAACGTTCATTAATACTCTCCCAAGCTTCATACATAGATACGATTCTGGCCCTTGTTAACATGCAGATTTCCTACCTTTCAGACATGGAGTGCATCTGTCTAAGGAACAGTCTCCCAAGACTGTTGAGGAGATAGAGGCCATGAAGACAGTTCCTTATGCTACGACAGTAGGAAATCTCATGTATGTCATGTCGTGTACGATGCCTGATATCTGTTATGCCGATGGCATGATAAGCAGATATCAGAGTAACCCTGGGAAAGCTCATTGGGATGTAGTAAAGTGCATTCTCAAGTATTTGCGCAGAATGAGAGACCAAGTGTTGGTCTATTAGGCACCTGAGCTGGTATCCCGAGCTTACACAGATTCAGATTTCTAAGGCGACAGGGACAAGAGCAAGTCTACCTCAGGGTATGTGTTTACTCTAGGAGGTGGAATCATAGTTTGGCGGAGTGTCAAGCAGAAATGCATGGCAGACTTTACCATGGAGGCTGAATACGTTACCGCATCAGAGGCAGTGAAGGAAGCAGTGTGATTCAAGAACTTGCTAGTGGACTTAGATGTGATTCCTGGTTTGCAGAAGTCTATCACGATATATTGTGATAACAACAGTGCAGTAGCAAACTCGAAGGAACCACGAGCCTACAAGGCGAGTAAGCATATACAGCACAAGCACCACCTTATACGAGACATCGTAACGAGGGAAGACATGGTCGTGGCTAATATAGCATCAGAGGATAAGCTTGTAGATCCGTTCACGAAGACATTGACTTCAAAAGTCTTTGAGGCTCACGTGGAGGGCCTGGGAATCAGATACTCAGGAGAGCCATGACAGTTTTTCTAGATATATAGTTGCAGATTGTATAGGAGATGAATGTAGTTGTATACTTAAAGTACAGCTTAAGTATTAGTGAGAGCTTGTTGGAGTTAAATACATAAGCTATGCTTGTGTTGTATTTTTTCCCATTTAATATATCGATTTATGTTTTGGTTAAATTTAGTTGTGCATTATTTGTCCATTTATATTATGTAGTTAGATGATGAGGTGTCTTGTGTGACACAGTAGATATCATCATTGGTTAAAAGACATAATATATATAAATGAGGTTCGTAACCGAGACAGCTTTGGACAAACTATCAGTTTAGGTTATTATGTCATTTGGATAATTGGTTTGTCTAAACTGATTGAATCATATAGATATGCCCAGGGCGTATTCAACTTAACCTTTAAGAATGATTTGTCTTGTACTGATTTAATAGACAAATCGTTCTTGGTATTCTATCTCTTAATCCCTAGACTTGAGCGGGCGTGAGGATTAGACATAATGTACTTTGATCTGCCAATGGGTGAGGTCAATTGTGGCCAATAGTCTCGGTAGGTTGGGTGCGCGTGTTTAGTTGCTTGGTGTCCTGCTGCTTATCGAAAAGAAACCATGTACCGGTGCGTCCGGGGTGATGGTGCTCCCGAGATGAGCTCGTAATGTTTATTAACTGAACCTGGCCGGTGGACTTATGTCCGGTATAGTAAAAAGGTCGAGTGGTACTAGTCTCAGAATTAAAGAAGTTAATTAATTAATTTATCAGTAAATTAATAAATTAACGAGCACTATATCTTTGATGTGGGGAGATTATGAATATAATTTAATTAAGTTGTTCCGGAAGCAATTCTAGTGTAAGAAGGTAGTGACATAATTAATCTGTTAGTGGTACGATTGATTATGTATTGGGTTATTGACAAAGGTATATTTAATTAATTAAGTAATTAATTAATCCTTGTGTCAATTGGTTGTGAATCATACCAGGAACTGGATTGAGATAAGTGAATCCCTGTAGCGGTTGGTTGTGAATCATACCCGAAACTGGATTGGGATAAGTGAATCCCTGTATCAGTTGGATATATATCAGTCCAGGAACAGGATTGAAGAAAACAGAAACCCAGTAGGAAGACCAATTCTAAACCAACTTGGGGTCTCTCTTGTAACTCTATATATAGACAAGGGATTAGCTATTCAGCAGACACAATTCATAAGTTTTCAAGACAAGAAAACTTAGAGAGAGAAAATTCCTCTCTCTAAAATCGGATTTTTAAGCTCAATAGTTGTTATTTTTTTCCTCAATTTTGGACGGTTTTTGTGCTAAAAAATTGGCGGCGCGTGAGTTCTCTCGATGTCCCAGGTTGTGCCTGATCTTCACGCACTGGGGGCAGGTGGTTGCTGATTTTTTCAGGTAACCCAATTATGGCGATTAGTTGATCAATTGGTTGCTAGATCATTGTCCACATAACGTGCAATCAAAGTCTTGAGACATACAAAATAATCACCTGGGTGAACGCTTCAATTGGTAATTCTTATTCTTCTGCTTTTATTAAGAATTTGTTTTGCGTAGTAAATCGAATAAGTGCAAACCCAGATCCTGCGCAATGTTATTTCAAAAGGGTTGGAATAGCAATTGTGCTAGCGTCTAGGCCTGGCCAGAGATTCTGATTCTGGAATGCATAGCACGAAAGTGAGTTTCTGGCTAGGCCCGGGCAGATAATCTTTCAAGATTATCTTCCCAGACCCAATAAAAAAATCACTTTCGTGCTATGCATTCCAAAATCAGAATTCTTGACTAGGACTAAGCTCTAGCACAATCGTTATTCCAATCCTTCCTTGAAATAACATTGCGCAGGATCTTAGCTTATACTTGTTTGATATGCCATGCCACAATTAATTCCTAATTAAAGTGGAAGTTTAAGAATTACCCCTTGAAGCGTGTACTTAGGTGATTCTCTTGTATGACTCAAGACTTTGATCGTATGTTGTGTGGGTACCGATCTAATGAACAATTTATCAGCAATCACCACAAAAAAATCTCGTTGGAAAAAATCCAGCAGCTCGTCGCCGCCGAAATTTTGCACTGCCGCCAGCCACAGGTTCAACCTTGCCATTGCCTCCCGGAGTTAGTACCGCCCAGCCGCCGCCTTAGGTGAGAACCCGCTGCCTAAGATAATTGACTTCGAGGGAGAAACTTGTTTTCTCTCTCTAAATTCTCTCTCGAGTTTTCTTGTCTTGAAAACTTATGAATTGTGTATGTAGAATTGCTAATCTCTTGTTTATTTATAGAGTTACAAGATAGACCCTAACTTGGTTTATGACTGGTCTTCCTAATGGGTTTAGGATTATTAATTAGTTTCCAAATCCAATTAGGTTCCAAATCTAATAGGATTTCCAAATCCAAATAAATTTCCTAATATATAGAATTTCCTAATTCCAATTAAACTTTAAGACTTAATTAATTAATTAAATAATTTCACTTTGTTAATTACTTAATAACCTTAGGAATAATTAATTAAATAATTAATTTTACTTTATCAATTAACTCGTACCACTAACAGATTAATTATGGCACTACCTTCCTAAAGCAGAATTGCTTCCAAAACAACTAAATTAATTATTTTTAATCTCCCCACATCAAAGATATAGTGCTCATTAATTTATTAATTTATTGATAAATTAATTAATTAACTTCTTATAATCTGAGATTAGTACCACTCGACCTTTTTACTATACCGGACATAAGTCTACCGGTCGGATTTCGTATAATAAACATAACGAGCTCATCTCGGGAGCACTATCATCCCGGACGCACCGGTACATGGTTTCCTTTCAACAATCAACAGTACAATAAACAACTAAATACATGCACCCAACCTACCGAGACTATTGGTCTCAAGTGACCTCACTCTTTGAAATATCAAAGTACACATTGACTAATCCTCATGCCTGTTCAAGTCTAGGGATTAAAAGATGGAATACTAGGAATGAATAGTCTATTAAATCAGTACAAGACAATTCATCCTAAATGGTCATGTTCAATATGCCCCGGGCGTACCTATATGATTCAATCAGTTTAGACAAACCAATTTCTGAATCACATAATAACCTAAACCGACAGTGTATCCAAAACTATCTCGATTACTAACCTCATTTATATATTATGCCTTTTAACCAACGATGAGATCTACTGTGTCACACCAGACACCTCATCATCTAACTACATAATATAAACGGACAATAAAAAATTTCAAAAAAAATTTAATCAATATATACAAAAGCTGAGAAATAATTTAATACAAGCATAACATTAGAATTCAAACCCAACAATCTCTCACTAATACTTAAACTGCGCTTCAAGTATAAAACTACATCAATCCTACAACTACAATAATGTCTAGAAAAACAATCATGGCTCTTCTATGTATCTGATCCTCATGCCCTCCACGTGAGCCTCAAAGACTTTTGCAGTTAATGTCTTCATGAAAGGATCTGCTAGGTTATCTTACGATGCTATCTTAGCCACGACCACGTCTTCCCTCTTGACGATATCTCATATTAGGTGGTACTTGTGCTGTATATGTTTACTCGCTTTGTGGGCTCGTGGTTCCTTCGAGTTTGTTACTGCACCGTTGTTATCACAGTACACTGTGATCAACTTCTGCAAACCAGGAATCACATCTAAGTCCACTAGGAAGTTCTTCAGCCACACTGCTTCTTTCGTAGCCTCTGATGTGGCAATGTATTCAAACTCCAGGGTAGAGTCCGCCACGCATTTCTGTTTAACACACCGCCATACTATGGCTCCACCTCCCAAAGTAAACACATACCTTGAAGTAGACTTGCTCTTGTCCCTGTCGCCTTGGAAATCTAAATCTGTGTAACCTCGGGTTACCAGCTCAGGCGCCTGATAGACCAATACTTGTTCTCTCATTTTACGCAAATACTTGAGAATGCATTTTACTGCCTCCCAAGGAGTTTTCCTGGGATTACTCTGATATCTGCTTACAATGCCAACAACATAACAGATATCAGGCCTCGTATATAACATTGCATACATGAGACTTCCTACTGCAAAAGTATAAGGACCTGTCTTTATGGCTTCTATCTCCTCAAAAGTCTTAGGAGACTGTTCTTTAGATAAATGAACTCCATGTTTGAAAGGTAGAAAACATTTCTTGGAATTTTTGCACGTTAAAACGAGCCAGAATTGTGTCTATGTATGAAGCTTAAAAGAGCGTTAGCGAACGTTTTCTACAATCTTGAATTACCTTGATCCCAATGATATGTCTCGCTTCTCCGAAGTCTTTCTTATCAAACTGTTTGGACAACCATGCCTTTACGTTTGATAACACTTTCTTATTGTTGCCAATTAGTAAAATATCATCTACGTAAAGCACAAAAATATCACCGCGTTTCCATCACGTCTGCGGTACACACATTGTTCATCCGGGCACAAAGTAAAACCGTAAGATTTGATCACATGATCGAACAAGATGTTCCAATATGTTGATGCCTACTTAAGTCCGTAAATGGACCTCTTAAGCATGCAATATTATTTTTAAATACAGAAAAGGTATGGCTTGTATCAAAAACTAATATCCACAGTTGACATATCATTTTGTTTCAGTATTGAATTGTTCCATTATATCATAGAACTAGATAACGGGGCATGGAAAGACACAGTAGATCCTCTTAGTGGTTAAAGTATTGATATATAAAAAGTATGCTCGTAACTGGGATAGTCTGAAAATACTATCGGTATAGGTTATCATGTGATTTGGAAATTAGTTTGTCTAGACTAATTAGATCACACGGATATGCCCGGGGCATATTATGCACGACTAGTTTGGATATAATTAACTTGTACTAATCGGCGTAGTTAATTCAGTCCTAGTATTTAATCTCTCAATCCCGAGATTGGGACGGGTGTGAGAGTTAGATATCGTATGCTTTTATTTGCCAAAGAGTGTGGTCAATTGAAGCCTATACCTCGGTAAGTTGGGTATGCGGTGTTTAGGTTCTTATGTGCCGTTGCTAGTCAGAGAAATCCACGTACCGATTCGCAGGGTTGATGGTGCTCCTGAGATAGGCTCGTAAGGTTTATTATACTAAATCTGGCTAGTGGACTTTACATTCGGTATAATAAGAAAGTCGAGTGGTACTAATCTCGGATACCAAGAAGTCAGTGAATTAATTTGTCAGTAAATTGATGAACCGACGAGCACTGGATCTTTGATATGGGAGATAGAAGAAAAATAAAGTGGCACGATGTAAAGTCATTTTTGAGCGTTAGTTCCATAATTGGTCCGTTAGTGGTACGACTAATTATGCGTTTGACTAATCGACAAAGTGAATTAATTAATCCTAAAGGTTTAATTAATATTTAATTGACTAAGTGGATTAAGAAAATTAATTCTATATGAATTAATTAATCCTAAGGGTTCGATTAAATTAAATTAACAAATTTCGGGTGGGAATAAAAACTAACGGCGGCGGCTTCTAATAAATATAAGGCCGAATTGGTGTTTTGGTCCCTTATAAATAGGGGTGTTGTCGTTTTGGTCCCCGATAAAACTACGATTGTCGTTTTAGTCCCTTATCTATTTTTTATTAGCGATTTACATCCTTTTGGATGGAAAAATGGGTCTGCTAACGGATTGACCATTTTGTGAAACTTTGACCGTCAAAAAATGCTAACTATGGTTAGTTTACACACTTTACCAATAAAACCCACCATCCCTACCAAAAAGAAGCATTTACATTCTCTCAACTTCATAAACAAAAGGAATGTCGAGGAAGAACTTCATCTACCGAACAATCCACAGGAATAGACGAGCTGATCTAACCCACAAACATTTTGGGATCTTTAGGGTTTATTCATCCATATCTGAACACGCATTCAGGGATGAGGTTTGTGCCTTGATTAATAAGGTTAGTTTAATTCATTCTTCTACCCATTCTCAAAACGCAATCGGGGGAAAGTATTGCATCGTCGATTCTGATGTATTTGGGTTTTCGCCGTTCCTGATGCAATTGCCGCATGGAAATAATTTTCTTAAGAAATTATTAATTTTGTTCTGGGCGGTGGTTGTCGTGATGAACAATGACGATGAAGAAGATGGATTGGTGATGTAATTGAACAACCACGATGGAGGAAAAGTTTTGATAAAGTTTGATGTGATATTGAAGAAGAATTAAGAAGAAGAAATTGAAGATGAGGGTTACGGGTATTGCTGAAGATTAGGGATGGTTTGGTTCCCCGCAGCTTGAATGTTCATCCTTGTAGTGGATACATGAAGTAAAGACCTGAAGTAATGGCATTGTGTGTATGTACTCATGTTTGGCCGAAAAGAAGAATATATCCTAAAATGGTATTATGTACATGGACAATCCACAACGTCACAGAACAACTAGCACCGCGTCAAAAACAACTAGCACCACGTCAAAAAACGTCTACATCCATGCGTGTGAATTTAAACTGATTTTTTTTACAAAGACAGTCCACCACGTCTCAGAAACGTCTACATCCATGCATGTGATTTTAAGCTATTTTTTTCACAAAAATAACCCACCACGTCTCAGAACAACTAGCACCACGTCAAAAACAACTAGCACCACGTCCAGAAACGTCTACATCCATGCATGTGAATTTAAGCTATTTTTTTCACAAAGACAACCCACCACGTCTCATAACAACTGGCACCACGTCAAAAACAACTAGCACCGCGTCAAAAAAGTCTACATCCATGCGTGTGAATTTAAATTGATTTTTTTACAAGATAGTCCACCACGTCTCAGAACAACTAGCACTACGTCAAAAACAACTAGCACCACGTCCATAAACGTCTACATCCATGCATGTGATTTTAAGCTATTTTTTTCACAAAAACAACCCACCACGTCTCAGAACAACTAGAACCACATCAAAAAAAAACTAGCACCACGTCCAAAAACTTCTACATCCACGCGTGAGAATTTAAACTGATATTTTTCACAAAGACAGTCCACCACGTCTCAGAACAACTAGCACCATTTCAAAAACAACTAGCACCACGCCCAGAAACGTCTACATCCATGCATGTGAATTTAAGCTATTTTTTTCACAAAGACAACCCACCACGTCTCAGAACAACTGGCCCACGTTAAAAACAACTAGCACAGCGTCAAAAAACGTCTACATCCATGCGTGTGAATTTAAATAGATTTTTTTTACAAAGATAGTCCACCACGTCTCAGAACAACTAGCACTACGTCAAAAATAACTAGCACCACGTCAAGAAACGCCTACATCCATGCATGTGATTTTAAGCTATTGTTTTTCACAAAGACAACCCACCACGTCTCAGAACAACTAGAACCACGTCAAAAACAACTAGCACCACGTCCAAAAACGTCTACATCCATGCGTGAGAATTTAAACTGATTTTTTCACAAAGACAGTCCACCACGTCTCAGAACAACTAGCACCACGTCAAAAACAACTAGCACCACGTCCAGAAACGTCTACATCCATGCATGTGAATTTAAGCTTTTTTTTTCACAAAAACAACCCATCACGTCTCAGAACAACAGGCACCACGTCAAAAACAACTATCACCGCGTCCAAAAACGTCTACATCCATGCGTGTGAATTCAAACTGATTTTTTTCACAAAGACAGTCCACCACGTCTTAGAAAACTAGCACCACGTCAAAAGCAACGTGCACCACGTCCAGAAATGTCTACATCCTTGCGTGTGAATTTAAAATGAATTTTTTTCACAAATACAGTCCACCATGTCTCAGAACAAGTAGCACCACGTCAAAAACAACTAGCACCACGTCCAGAAACGTCTACATCCATGCGTGTGAATTTAAACTGATTTTTTTCACAAAGACAGTCCACAACGTCTCAGAACAACTAGCACCACGTCAAAAAGAACTAGCACCACGTCCAGAAACGTCTACATCCATGCCTGTGAATTTAAGCTATTTTTTTCACAAAGACAACCCACGACGTCTCAGAACAATTGGCACCACGTCAAAAAAAACTAGCACCACTTCCGGAAACGTCTACATCCATGCATGTGATTTTAAGCTATTTTTTTCACAAAAACAACCTACTACGTCTCAGAACAACTAGCACCACGTCCAGAAACGTCTACATCCATGCATGTGAGTTTAAGCTATTTTTTTCACAAAGACAACCTACCACGTCTCATAACAACTGGCACCACGTCAAAAACAACTAGCACCGCGTCAAAAAACGTCTACATCCATGCTTGTAAATTTAAATTGATTTTTTTTACAAAGATAGTCCAGCACGTCTCAGAACAACTAGCACTACGTCAAAAACAACTAGCACCACGTCCATAAACGTCTACATCCATGCCTGTGATTTTAAGCTATTTTTTTCACAAAAACAACCCACCACGTCTCAGAACAACTATAACCACATCAAAAACAACTAGCACCACGTCCAAAAACGTCTACATCCACGCGTGAGAATTTAAACTATTTTTTTCACAAAGACAGTCCACCACGTCTCAGAACAAATAGCACCACGTCAAAAACAATAAGCACCACGTCCAGAAACGTCTACATCCATGCATTTCACAAAGACAACCAACCACGTCTCAGAACAACTGGCACCACGTCAAAAAACGACTAGCATCGCGTCAAAAAACGTCTACATGCATGCGTGTGAATTTAAATTGATTTTTCTTACAAAGATAGTCCACCACGTCTCAGAACAACTAGCACTACGTCAAAAACAACTAGCACCACGTCCAGAAACGTCTACATCCATGCATGTGATTTTAAGCTATTTTTTTCACAAAGACAACCCACCACGTCTCATAACAACTAGAACCACGTCAAAAACAACTAGCACCACGTTCAAAAACATCTACATCCATGCGTGAGAATTTAAACTGATTTTTTTCACAAAGACAGTCCACCACGTCTCAGTACAACTAGCACCACGTCCTGAAACGTTTACATCCATGCATGTGAATTTAAGCTATTTTTTTCACAAAAACAACCCACCACGTCTCAGAACAACTGGGACCACGTCAAAAACAACTATCACCGCGTCCAAAAATGTCTACATCCATGCGTGTGAATTGAAACTGATTTTTTTCACAAAGACAGTCCACCACGTCTTAGAACAACTAGCACCACGTCAAAAGCAACGTGCACAACGTCCAGAAATGTCTACATCCATGCGTGTAAATTTAAACTGATTTTTTTTCACAAAGACAGTCCACAACGTCTCAGAACAACTAGCACCACGTCAAAAACAACTAGCACAACGTCCAGAAATGTCTACATCCACGCATGTGAATTTAAGCTATTTTTTTCACAAAGACAACCCACCACGTCTCATAACAACTGGCACCACGTCAAAAACAACTAGCACCGCGTCAAAAAACGTCTACATCCATGCGTGTGAATTTCAATTGATTTTTTTTACAAAGATAGTCCAGCACGTCTCAGAACAACTAGCACTACGTCAAAAACAACTAGCACCACGTCCAGAAACGTCTACATCCATGCATGTGATTTTAAGCTATTTTTTCCACAAAAACAACCCACCACGTCTCAGAACAACTAGAACCACATCAAAAACAACTAGCACCACGTCCAAAAAGTCTACATCCACACGTGAGAATTTAAACTGATTTTTTTCACAAAGACAGTCCCCCACGTCTCAGAACAACTAGCACCACGTCAAAGACAACTAGCACCACGTCCAGAAACGTCTACATCCATGCATGTGAATTTACGCTATTTTTTCACAAAGACAACCCACCACGTCTCAGAACAACTGGCACCACGTCAAAAACGACTAGCACCGCGTCAAAAAACGTCTACATGCATGCGTGTGAATTTAAATTGATTTTTCTTACAAAGACAGTCCACCACGTCTCAGAACAACTAGCACTACGTCAAAAACAACTAGCACCATGTCCAGAAACGTCTACATCCATGCATGTGATTTTAAGCTATTTTTTCCACAAAAACAAACCACCACGTCTCAGAACAACTAGAACCACATCAAAAACAACTAGCACCACGTCCAAAAAGTCTACATCCACACGTGAGAATTTAAACTGATTTTTTTCACAAAGACAGTCCCCCACGTCTCAGAACAACTAGCACCACGTCAAAGACAACTAGCACCACGTCCAGAAACGTCTACATCCATGCATGTGAATTTACGCTATTTTTTCACAAAGACAACCCACCACGTCTCAGAACAACTGGCACCACGTCAAAAACGACTAGCACCGCGTCAAAAAACGTCTACATGCATGCGTGTGAATTTAAATTGATTTTTCTTACAAAGACAGTCCACCACGTCTCAGAACAACTAGCACTACGTCAAAAACAACTAGCACCACGTCCAAAAACGTCTACATCTATGCGTAAGAATTTAAACTGATTTTTTTCACAAAGACAGTCCACCACGTCTCAGAACAACTAGCACCACGTCCAGAAACGTCTACATCCATGCATTTGAATTTAAGCTATTTTTTTCACAAAAACAACCCACCACGTCTCAGAACAACTGGCACCACGTCAAAAACAACTATCACCGCGTCCAAAAACGTCTACATCCATGCGTGTGAATTCAAACTGATTTTTTTCACAAAGACAGTCCACCACGTCTTAGAACAACTAGCTCCACGTCAAAAGCAACGTGCACCACGTCCAGAAATGTCTACATCCTTGCGTGTGAATTTAAACTGAATTTTTTTCACAAATACAGTCCACCATGTCTCAGAAGAAGTAGCACCACGTCAAAAACAACTAGCACCACGTCCAGAAACGTCTACATCCATGCGTGTGAATTTAAACTGATTTTTTTCACAAAGACAGTCCACAACGTCTCAGAACAACTAGCACCACGTCAAAAAGAACTAGCACCACATCCAGAAACGTCTACATCCATGCATGTGATTTTAAACTATTTTTTCCACAAAAACAACCCACCACGTCTCAGAACAACTAGAACCACATCAAAAACAACTAGCACCACGTCCAAAAAGTCTACATCCACACGTGAGAATTTAAACTGATTTTTTTCACAAAGACAGTCCCCCACGTCTCAGAACAACTAGCACCACGTCAAAGACAACTAGCACCACGTCCAGAAACGTCTACATCCATGCATGTGAATTTACGCTATTTTTTCACAAAGACAACCCACCACGTCTCAGAACAACTGGCACCACGTCAAAAACGACTAGCACCGCGTCAAAAAACGTCTACATGCATGCGTGTGAATTTAAATTGATTTTTCTTACAAAGACAGTCCACCACGTCTCAGAACAACTAGCACTACGTCAAAAACAACTAGCACCACGTCCAGAAACGTCTACATCCATGCATGTGAGTTTAAGCTATTTTTTTCACAAAGACAACCCACCACGTCTCATAACAACTGGCACCACGTCAAAAACAACTAGCACCGCGTCAAAAAACTTCTACATCCATGCTTGTAAATTTAAATTGATTTTTTTTACAAAGATAGTCCAGCACGTCTCAGAACTACTAGCACTACGTCAAAAACAACTAGCACCACGTCCATAAACGTCTACATGCATGCCTGTGATTTTAAGCTATTTTTTTCACAAAAACAACCCACCACGTCTCATAACAACTGGCACCACGTCAAAAACAACTAGCACCGCGTCAAAAAACGTCTACATCCATGCTTGTAAATTTAAATTGATTTTTTTTACAAAGATAGTCCAGCACGTCTCAGAACAACTAGCACCACGTCCAAAAACAACTATCACCGCGTCCAAAAACGTCTACATCCATGCGTGTGAATTTAAACTAATTTTTTTCACAAAGACAATCCACCACGTCTTAGAACAACTAGCACCACGTCAAAAGCAACGTGCACCACGTCCTGAAACGTCTACATCCATGCGTGTGAATTTAAACTGAATTTTTTTCACAAATACAGTCTACCATGTCTCAAAACAACTAGCACCACGTCCAGAAACGTCTACATCCATGCATGTGAATTTAAACTGATTTTTTTGACAAAGACAGTCCACAACGTCTTTGTGAAAAAAATCAGTTTAAATTCACACGGATGGATGTAGACATTTCTGGACGTGGTGCTTGTTGTTTTTTTCGTAGTGCTAGTTGTTCTGAGACGTGGTGGACTGTCTTTGTAAAAAAATCAGTTTAAATTCACACGCATGGATGTAGATGTTTTTTGACATGGTGCTAGTTGTTTTTGATGCGGTGCTAGTTGTTCTGTGACGTTGTGGATTGTCCATGTACATAATACCATTTTAGGATACATTCTTCTTTTCGGCCAAACATGAGTACGTACACACAATGCCATTACTTCATGTATCCATTACAAGGATAAACATTCAAGCTGCTGGGAACCAAACCAACCCTCATCTTCAGCAATACCCGTAACCCTCATCTTCAATTTCTTCTTCTTAATTCTTCTTCAATATCACATCAAACTTTATCAAAACTTTTCCTCCATCGTGGTTGTTCAATTACATCACCAATCCATCTTCTTCATCGTCATTGTTCATCACAACAACCACCGCCCAGAACAAAATTAATAATTTCTTAAGAAAATTATTTCCATGCGGCAATTGCATCAGGAACGACGAAAACCCAAATACATCATAATCGACGATGCAATACTTTCCCCCGATTGCGTTTTGAGAATGGGTAGAAGAATGAATTAAACTAACCTTATATAATCAAGACACAAACCTCTCCCCTGAATGCGTGTTCAGATCTGGATGAATAAACCCTAAAGATCCCAAAATGTTTGTGGGTTAGATCAGCTCGTCAATTCCTGTGGATTGTTCGGTAGATGAAGTTCTTCCTCGACATTCCTTTTGTTTGTGAAGTTGAGAGAATGTAAATGCTTCTTTTTGGTGGGATGGTGGGTTTTATTGGTAAAATGTGTAAACTAACCATAGTTAGCATTTTTTGACGGTCAAAGTTTCACAAAATGGTCAATCCATTAGCAGACCCATTTTTTCATCCAAAAGGATGTAAATCGCTAATAAAAAATAGATAAGGGACTAAAACGACAATCGTAGTTTTATCGGGGACCAAAACGACAACACCTCTATTTATAAGGGACCAAAACACCAATTCGGCCTAAATATAATCGAGGAACAAAAATGGGCTGTGTTTAATCAAAGAAGAAAGATATCCTAGCTGACTTTGATTAACCCACTTCATTATTTTAATTTAATCGAACCCTTAGGATTAATTAATTCATATAGAATTAATTTTCTTAATCCACTTTATCAATTAAATATCAATTAAACCTTTAGGATTAATTAATTCACTTTATCGATTAGTCAAAAGCATAATTATTCGTACCACTAACGAACCAATTATGAAACAACCACTCAAAAACAAATTTATATCGCGCCACTTTATTTTTTTCCATCTACCCACATCAAAGATCTAGTGCTTGTCGGTTTATCAATTTACTGACAAATTAATTCACCGACTTCTTGGTATCCAAGATTAGTACCACTCGACTCTCTTACCAATCTACTGAGGTATAGGCCTCAATTGACCGTACTCTTCGGCAAATCAAAGCATACGATATCTAACTCTCACGCCCGTCCCAATCTCGGGATTGAGAGACTGAATACTAGGACCGAATTAATCATGCCGATCAGTACAAGTTAATTCTATCCAAACTGGACGTGCTCAATATGCCGCGGGCATATCTGTGTTATTTAATTAGTCTAGACAAACTAATTTCTAAATCACACGATAACCTATACCGATAGTATGTTCAAACTATCTCAGTTACGAGCATACTTTTTATATATCAATACTTTAACCAATAACGAGATCTACTGTGTCTTTCCACACTCCGTTATCTAGTTCTATGATACAATGGAACAATTTAATACTGAAACAAAATGATATGTCAACTGTGGATATTAGTTTTTGATACAAGCCATAAATTTTTTGTATTCAAAACTAACAATCTCCCACTAATACTCAAAGCTATGCTAAGAAGTACAAAAACTGTCCAACCCGCTATTACACTACTGTCATAATGAAATCTACAGAACACCTTTAAGCTCACTCACATGGCTCCCTCAAGAATCTGACTCCCATGCCCTCCACATGTCTCTCAAAGACCTTTGGGGTCAATGGCTTTGTGACAGGATCTGCAAGGTTGTCATCTGATGCTATCTTGGCCACGATCACGTCTCCCCTCTTTATGATCTCTCGTATCAGGTGGTATTTGTGATCTATTTTTTTACTCGCTTTGTGGGCTCGTGGTTCCCTCGAGTTAGCAACTGCACCATTATTATCACTGTAAATTGTGATAGACCTAAGCAACTCAGGAACCACATCCAAGTCCATCAGGAAGCTCCAGAGCCATACAGCTTCTTTCGCTGCCTCTGATGCTGCAACGTACTCAGCCTCCATGGTGGAGTCTGCCACTTATTTCTGGTTGACACTCCACCATACTATGGCTCCACCTCCTAGAGTAAACACAAACCTAGAGGTAGACTTACTCTTGTCCATATCACCTTGAAAGTCCGAATCTGTGTAACCCAATGGTACAAGCTCATGCGGTCTATAAAGTAGGACATGATCTATCGTCCTGCGCAAGTACTTGAGAATGCATTTTACTGCCTCCCAGTGAGCTTTCCCAGGGTTACTCTGATATCTGCTAGCCATGCCAATGGCAAAGTAAATATCCAGCCTCGTACATAACATAGCATACATGAGGCTACCCATTGCAGAAGGATAGGCATTCATGAATGCCCCTACCATAGAAATGAATAAATAATAAATAAAGAAGATAGCAGGGGCATCCCTTGAGTATGGAGGTACATAACGTACACCACACCAGGGATAAGCCTACTGTATAACGCAGCGTCTAAAACCAAGGCACCCGTTTGAGACAAAGCAAAAAAAGAAGGGAGTAGACTGTTACTACAAAAAGTAGGGGAAACCTTTTCTGACAATGGTAGCTGCCTCTTCTTCGGCATCCCACATGTCTGCTACCAATATCCAGCTGTGTTCGTCTTGTGCCCCTTTATCTGTATCTGTATCTGTTTTATCTGTATCTGTATCTGTTTTATCTGTATCTGTTTTTTTTCTCGTACTTCCCATTCTCCTTTTCGTTTGTTATCATCTTCTTTTTCTGTTTCTGTAGACTTCAGAATTTTAGATTCAGCATCGTTCCGTCTAATACATTGCATCTAACTCCTTAGCAGTCTTAGAACACTGCTCTTTTGATAAATGCACTCCATGCCTGAAAGGTAGTGAACCCCTTTTGTGTTAGTTTTGAATACAGAAAAGCTATTGCTTGTATCAAAAACTAATATCCACAGATGACATATCATTTTGTTTCAGTATTAAATTGTTCCATTGTATCATAGAAATAGATAGCGGGGTGTGGAACGACACAGTATATACCGTTATTGGTTAAAGTATTGATATATTAAAAGTATGCTCATAACCGAGATAGTCTGAACATATTATTGGTATAGGTTATCGTGTGGTTTGGAAATTAGTTTATCTAGACTAGTTTAAATCACACGGATATGCCCGGGGCATATTGAGCATGACCAGTTTGGATAGAATTGACTTATACTGATCGGCGTAGTCAATTCGGTCCTAGTAAGCCTCTCAATCCCGAGATTGGGATGGGCGTGAGAGTTAGATATCGTATGCTTTGATTTGCAAAGAGTGCGATCAATTGAGGCCTATACCTCGGTAGGTTGGGTATGTGGTGTTTAGCTTCTTACGTGTCGTTGCTAGTCGGAGGAATCCACGTACCGATTCGTCGGGTTGATGGTGCTCCCGAGATGAGCTCGTAAGGTATATTATACTAAACCCGGTCGGTGGACTTTATGTCCGGTATAATAAAAGGTTGAGTGGTACTAATGTCGGATACCAAGAAGTCGGTGAATTAGTTTGTCAGTAAATTGATAAATCGACGAGCACTATATCTTTAATGTGGGGAGATAGAAGAAAAAAAATAGTGGCGCGATGTAAAGTCGTTTTCGAGCGGTAGTTCAATAGTTAGTCCGATAGTGGTACGACTAATTACGCGTTTGACTAATCGACAAGGTGAATTAATTAATCCTAAAGGTTTAATTAATATTTAATCGACAAAGTGAATTAAGAAATTAATTCTATTTGAATTAATTAATTCTAAATTGATTAAATTAAATTAACGAAGTGGGTTAAGAAATTAATTCGAATGGGTCGATTGGAGTTGATTAGTCGGGAAAGACTAAGCGGTCAACGAAAGTCAAATTAAAAGGCCCAACTCAAAAGGCCACTAGGTCTCCATTAGAGCTTCCTATAAATAGAAAACTTGAGGCCAAAGAAACATTAAGAAAATCTTGCAAGACAAGTCTTAACTTTTAGAGTGAGAAAGTTCTAGAGAGAGAACTTCTTCTTGAAGTCTTTTTCGAAGTCAAACTTCATATCTCGCTTCTCGAATCAAAACATAGCTTGAAGATCATACCTTGTCCGCCATTTTATAGCTAGTTCCGTCGGGTTTTCTAAGTAATTTTTCTGTCAGATTTTTCATTTCAGTCCAGCCGCTGGTGGGTTAATTCCAGGAGGTTCAAGGTGATATCTTTGGGGTGCTTGATCCAGGTTTGATCATGTTTTGATCTATATTGGTGATCCATGATTAAGCTTGTCCAGATCGTGGCCAAAGGTTGAGCCTTTTGAGCATTTCTGATCAGATTTTGCGGCGGGGCTGGAGCAGATTTCTTGCTGGCGGTAGATACTAGCTGGCGGCTATTTTGATCAGTTATTTCGAGTAGATTTTGGTTTGATCGAGGGATTTTCTTGTGGGTTTTTGTGGGCTTAGCAAGTACACTTCGATAGATTATTCCCCACGCAATATTCGAAGTTTTCTCGGAGTAATCTTTTCGATTTCTTGTGGAATTCGCATAAAGATTGGTTTTTCTTATTGCATTGGACTTCGCTTCAAAGGTATAACCTTTAATCATTCCCCTTTTAATTAAAGGTGAAATCTTTGTGCTTAGATGTCGTTTTAATAAATTAAATAAGTATAAGCCAAGATCCGGTCATGGGTAAATGAATTTGAGCCTGAACTTGGTCGAAAGCTTCCGATTCTGGAATGCATTGCACGAAAGTGAGGTTTTCAATTTAGCCGGACTTGTTCTGTTTTCTTTCAAAATGGTATCAGAGCATAGGTTTCGGTCTTATACTTGTTTTATTTATTACACGGCTTTATTTTTGCATTATTATTTTTGTCAAAATGTTTAAACAGGTGGTTATTGGTTTCCCGGCTATTATGGTATAATTTTATTTTTCATTCATAAACCCCGAGACATGTCCGGGCTCGTATTGTTTTTGAATGGAAATGTATGTAATAGTAATAACCACGAGCTGGAAGGTGTGTAGGATTATAAAAATCTTGTAGTAGGATTTGATCTAATCATGTCATCATTAAATTCCTAGAAAAACGCCTTTGTATATAAGAATTTATGTATTATGACGAAGACGTTATATTGGGTAACTTATATTCGCGGGTTTTGGTTTCTCGTAATTTTGGGTGATTCCTAATTACGTAGTAAACTGAGAAAACCCGGGCAAATCGAGAGGAATCCAAATAAAGAGTGGGAGCGACATGTCGGGACGTGTCACCGAGGCGTCAAGGAATCAACGATAGAGAAGACCATAATAGTCGGGAAATTTTATTTCTTTAATTTCCTGTATTTATGTCTTGATTGTGTGTTTTCGATTGATTTTGCATGAATGAAAACAAAACCAAAACATTTTTTAAAAGGTAACGTGCAATTAACTAAGGTAGATTATTCGCATATTTAAACTCCAACGGTTTTATGGGTGCGAATATCCTTTGTTAAGATATTGCATGTTAAAACGGAAAAATCGTCAAAGTTAAAAATCTAAGTGAGAGCGGGTTGGTAAATATCCCCATGGCCACCATTACGGATTCATATATGATGTGGGTTAGACAGACGCGCTGGCCAAGGGCCTTCTTCCCTACGGATAAGTCTTCAACCCCGAGATATCACTAGATTTGAATTTCTAAAGGGATGACTATAACAAGTTTAATTGGAGAAAGTTGAGACACCCTCGCTAACCGAGGTGCATTAGTATCCTAAGTTACAAGCTTAGAAGTCACATAATGGCAAACACTTAGTGTACCGTTTGTAGTATTCCTCCTAAGAGGTTACGCTGTTTATTGAGTACGGCTAAAATTATTGACTATTAATTTCATTGATCATAAGATCGTTGGTCAGATAATGGAATTAATGAACTTTGATTCTTCTCGAACGAATGTGGGTTGGCGTAGACGTTCACTGAATGTGACTGCGTTAATCCCGGTGTGAGAGATGTCGGTAGGAGAATGTATTGTTTTGAGGATATAATATTTTCGAAAAAGTATACTGAAACTTGACTGTTTATTTTTCAGTTGTTGTTGATATTTCGTTCAATCTGCTAGCTGTCATTTTGAACCAGAACAAACTTATGGGTCCAAATTACATTGACTTGAAACGTAACCTGGACATTGTCCTTCCCGCCGAGGGTTACAAGTACGTGCTTACTGAGGAGGGCCCCCCTAAGCCCAGCAATGATGCCACCCCTGAGCAACTAGAGCCATATATGAGGTGGCAGAAGGCTGATGAGATGACCCTGTGCTACATCTTGGCTTCTATGTCGAGTGTACTGTAGCACCAGTATCAGTTGTTTACCTCAGCCTACGATATGATGCTCAACCTCAGAGAGATGTTTGGACATCAGGGCAGGGCAGCCAAGCAGTCAGCTTTGAGGAAACTCATGAATGCTAGGATGGCTGAGGGCACTTCAGTGAGGGATCACGTGCTAGACATGATCAGCTGCATCAATGAGATCGAGGTATTGGGAGGTGACATTAATGGGGAGACCCAGGTCGATATTATTCTCCAAAGCTTGCCCCCCAGTTTTGAGCAGTTTTGGTTGAACTATAATATGGGCAAGCTCTCATATTCACTCTCCGAGCTCATGACTGCATTGGTGTCTGCTGAGGGCCTATTCGCAGAGAAAAAGCAAGCCTTGGCTACTGTTGGTCCCTCAGGTTCCTCTGCTGGGCCCAAAGCCAGGAAGCAAATGAGAAAGAGAGCCCAGAAGGCAGGAGCTGATCATGGACCCAAGGTGGGCATTGCCAAGAAGCACAAGCCGAAAGGCAAATGCTTCAGATGTGGCAAAACAGGACATTGGAATAAGGAATGCCCAAAGCCTCGAGGTATGTGTAAATTTTCCCTAGTTACTGAGACGTGTTTAGCGGCGATTCCCACAGATACTTGGTGTGTGGATTCAGGAGCCACTGATCACGTTTGTAATTCTTTGGAGGGGTTCCAACTGACCCGGCTGCTTAGAGAGGGAGAGTTGTAGGTCTACCTTGGGGATACTACCAGAGTTTCTGTTGCTGCAGTGGGAGTTGTTTGTCTTCATTTTTCAGACTCTATTTTACATTTGAGAGATTGTCTTTATGTACCTAGTTTTCGCAAGAATTTACTTTCAGTTTCTAAACTTGTTTTTAGATGGTTATAAGTGTGCTTTTTCTTATGGATATGTTTTTATTAGAAAAGGCCAGAAGCTTATATG
Source organism: Knoxia roxburghii (assembly GCA_030378225.1). Lineage (NCBI taxonomy): Eukaryota > Viridiplantae > Streptophyta > Magnoliopsida > Gentianales > Rubiaceae > Knoxia > Knoxia roxburghii. Next base: position 25,386,340 of record CM059420.1, on the reverse strand, counting down.
TTCCGGTACATTTTTTTGACAATCTGTTTTTAATTAAGACATACTCCCCAGTAATGCAAAACACAGAAACTAGTAGCTCATCACCGAATCATAATAAGAGAAAAGAGTCTTCCCATTTGAATCAAACTTATCTTTGGCACCTGAGACTCAGTCACATCAACCTTAGTAGGATTCAAAGGTTGGTCAATAGTGTGTCTTTCGACTCATTCGATATTTACAGCTATCCGACCTGTGAGTCCTGCTTTGAGGGTAAGATGACCAAGAGGCCTTTCAAGGCAAAGGGGTATAGTGCCAAGGAGGTTTTAGAGTTGATTCATTCTGACGTGTGTGGGCCTATGTCAGTTTAGGCTAGAGGTGGTTATGAGTATTTCGTGACTTTCACGGATGATTACTCTAGATATGGATACATATACCTGATGTGCCACAAGTTTGAATGCTTTGGCAAGTTCAGAGAGTTCAAGGCTGAGGTGCAGAACCATTTGGGTAAAAGTATCAAGGCCTTGCGATCTGATCGCGGTGGTGAATACCTCTCTAGTGAATTTAGGTCTTATTTGTCGGATGAGGGTATTCAGACCCAGTTGTTTGCACCTGGCACACCCCAGCAGAATGGTGTAGCAGAGAGGAGGAACAGGACTCTTACGGATATGGTTAGATAGATGATGAGTTATAGTGAGTTGCCTACCTCGTTTTGGGGTTATGCCTTGGAGATAGCCTGTTATCTCCTTAATCTCGTGCCATCTAAATCTGTGCCTACGACACTTGTGGACTGGGCGAAAGCCTAGTCTGAGACATCTCAGGATTTGGGGTTGTCCAGCACATGTGCTCGAGGCAGATACAGGTAAGTTAGATTCGAGATCAAAGGCTATGCTATTTGTAGGCTACCCCAAAGGAACGAGAGGTGTTCTATTTTATAGTCCTCAGGATTAGAAGGTGGTGGTGAGCACCAATGCTAGATTTCTTGAGGAGGACTATATTTTAGATCACAAGTCAATCAACAAGGTAGTATTGGAAGAGCTTAGAAGTCAGTCCATTATTCCAGATGCAAGTGTACATGAAGACACACCACAAGAGACTGCTCACATTATCACAGATGATGCTCTTACACAGGCTGCACCTCGTCGTAGTGGGAGGGTGGTCAGACAGCCCGAGAGGTACATGGGTTTGGGTGAGTCTTTGGACTTTATCCCTGGTGCTCATGAACCAGACCCAGTTAGCTACAATGAGGCTCTCCAGGATAAAGATGTAGATTATTGGCAGAAAGCGATGATTGCTGAGATGGGTTCTATGAACTCAAATCAGGTCTGGGAGCTGGTAGACCTTCCTGATGGGTTTCGGCCTATTGGGTGCAAATGGGCCTACAAGCGAAAGAGAGGATCTAACGGGAAGGTTGAGACCTTCAAGGCTAGGCTCGTGACGAAGGGGTATACTTAGAAATAGGGTATCAATTATGAGGAGACCTTTTCCCCGGTAGCTATTCTTAAGTTGATCCGGATTCTCTTGGCCATAACTGCTCATATGGACTATGAGATTTGACAGATGGACATCAAGATAGCTTTCCTTAATAGAAGTCTTGAGGAGACTATCTTTATGCAGCAACCAGAGGGCTTCATTGTTCAGGGCCAAGAGCACAAGGTATGCAGGCTTAGGAGGTCCATTTATGGACTTAAGCAAGCATCCAAATCTTGGAACATCCATTTTGCCGAGGTTATCCAGTCCTATGGATTCACTCAGTGTCCGGATGAGTAGTATGTTTATCGCAGGCGTGATGGTGATACGGTGGTGTTCCTCGTACTTTACGTAGATGACATCCTTCTGATTGGCAACAGTAAGAAGGTGTTGTTAGACGTAAAGGCATGGTTGTCTAGGCAATTTGATATGAAGGATTTGGGAGAGGCTGGACATATCCTTGGGATTAAGATAGGTGCCATGAAGGAGGTACCCTATGCTTCTGAAGTGGGTAGCCTCATGTATGCTATGTTGTGTACGAGGCCTGATATTTGCTTTGCCGTTAGCATGGTTAGCAAATATCAGAGTAACCCTGCGAAGGCTCACTGGGAGGCAGTAAAATGCATTCTTAAGTACTTGCGCAGGACGAGAGATTATGTCCTAGTTTATAGAGCGCAGGAGTTTGTACCGTTGGGTTACATAGATTCGGACTTTCAAGGTAATTTGGACAAGAGTAATTCTACCTCTGGGTTTGTGTTTACTCTAGGAGGTGGAGCCATAGTATGGCCGGAGTGTCAAGCAGAAATGCATGGTGGACTCCACCATGGAGGCTGAGTACGTTGTCGCATCAGAGGTAGCGAAATAAGCTGTATGGCTCCGGAGCTTCCTGATGGACTTAGATGTGGTTCCTGAGTTGCCTAGGTCTATCACAGTTTACTGTGATAACAATGGTGCAGTTGCTAACTCGAGGGAACCACGAGCCCATAAGGTGAGTAAACACATAGAGTGTAAGTACCACCTGATACGAGAGATCGTAAAGAGGGGAGACGTGATCGTGGCCAAGATAGCGTCCGATGACAACCTTGCAGATCCTTTCACCAAGCTATTGACCAAAGGTCTTTGAGAGACATATGGAGGGCATGGGAGTCAGATTCTTGAGGGAGCCATGTGAGTGAGCTTAAAGGCGTTCTGGAGATTTCATTATGACAGCAGTGTAATAGCGGGTTGGACAGTTTTTGTACTTCTTAGCATAGCTTTGAGTTTTAGTGGGAGATTGTTAGTTTTGAATACAGAAAGGCTATGACTTGTATGAAAAACTAATATCCACAGATGACATATCATTTTGTTTCAGTATTAAATTGTTCCATTATATCATAGAACTAGATAACGGGGTGTGGAAAGACACAGTAGATACCGTTATTGGTTAAAGTATTGATATATTAAAAGTATGCTCGTAGCTGAGATAGTCTGAACATACTATTGGTATAGGTTATCGTGTGGTTTGGAAATTAGTTTATCTAGACTAGTTTAAATCACACGGATATGCCAGGGGCATATTGAGCACGACCAGTTTGGATAGAATTGACTTATACTGATCAGCGTAGTCAATTCGGTTCTAGTATTCAGTCTCTCAATCCCAAGATTGGGATGGGCGTGAGAGTTAGATATCGTATGCTTTGATTTGCCAAAGAGTGCGGTCAATTGAGGCCTATACCTCGGTAGGTTGGGTATGCGGTGTTTAGCTTCTTACGTGCCGTTACTAGTCGGAGGAATCCACTTACTGGTTCGCTGGGTTGATGGTGCTCCCGAGATGAGCTCGTAAGGTATATTATACTAAACACAGCTAGTGGACTTTATGTCCGGTATAACAAAAGGTCGAGTGGTACTAATCTCGGATACCAAAAAGTCGGTGAATGAGTTTGTCAGTAAATTGATAAACCGACGAACACTAGATCTTTAATGTGGGGAGATAGAAGAAAAAAATAGTGGCGCGATGTAAAGTCCTTTTCGAGCGGTAGTTCCATAGTTAATCCGATAGTGGTATGACTAATTATGCGTTTGACTAATCGACAAGGTGAATTAATTAATCCTAAAGGTTTAATTAATATTTAATCGACAAAGTGAATTAAGAAATTAATTCTATTTGAATTAATTAATTCTAAAGGTTCGATTAAATTAAATTAACGAAGTGGGTTAAGAAATTAATTCGAATGGGTCGATTGGAGTTGATTAGTCGGGAAAGACTAAGCGGTCAATGTAAGTCAAATTAAAAGGCCCAACTCGAAAGCCCACTAGGTCTCCATTAGAGCTTCCTATAAATAGAAAACTTGAGGCCAAAGAAACATTAAGAAAATATTGCAAGACAAGTCTTGCCTTTTAGAGTGAGAAAGTTCTAGAGAGAGAACTTCTTCTTGAAGTCTTTTTCGAAGTCGAACTTGATATCTCGCTTCTCGAATCAAAACATAGCTTGAAGATCATACCTTGTCCGCCATTTTATTGCTAGTTTTGCCGAGTTTTCTAAGCAATTTTTCCGCCGGGTTCTTCATTTCAGTCCAGCCACTGGTGGGTTAATTTTGGGAGGTTCAAGGTGATATCTTTGGGGTACTTGATCCAGGTTTGATCATGTTTTGATCTTTATTGGTGATCCATGATTAAGCTTGTCCAGATCGTGGCCAAAGGTTGAGCCTTTTGAGCATTTACGATCAGATTTTGCGGCGGGGCTGGAGCATATTTCTTGCTGGCGGTAGATGGCGGCTATTTTGATCAGTTATTTCTCGCAGATTTTGGTTTTGATCGAGGGATTTTCTTGTGGCTTTTCATGGGCTTAGCAAGTAGACTTCGTTAGATTATTGCCCATGCAATATTTGAAGTTTTCTCGGAGTAATATTTTGGATTTCTTGTGGAATTCGCATAAAGATTGGATTTTTCTTATTGCGTTGGACTTCGCTTCAAAGGTATAACTTTTAATCCTTCCTCTTTTAATTAAAGGTAAAATCTTTGTGTGTTAGATGTTGTTTTAATAAATTAAATAAGTATAAGACAAGATCTGGAATGCATTGTACGAAAGTGAGGATAAACCTATCACGTGAATTATAGAATCGTCCTCGATTGATCTTTTGAGCAAAACAACTAGCTCAAGTGGATTCAACAATATTGAGTATTAATGAACTCAACACCTTTGAATCACACTATATTGAAAGATGTCTTGAAATCTTCCAAGCAAAAACAACCCAAACCAAAATAGATCCAACAACAATAGGATGAAACCTATCACCTTTTAATCATAAAATGATAGTTTTGAAATTACTATTCCCAACCCCTCTAATTTTCAAACCCAACAACACTAGGATAAACCTAACACCTTTGGATTATGAAATGAATTAGAAAAGAAGAGTAGAAGGCGCCACAACTAAAAGCAAGAGTTTTAGTTGATAAGCCGAATAAGTTTTGCAAGCATACTTGCAAGACTAAAACTAGCTCACTAAGAAACTAGCAAAGAAAGGAAAATTCCTTAAAGTTTATAACATCAAATCTTGAATTCTAATAGTTAACCAAGGCCCCTATTTATAGAGTTTCAAGAGGGACCAAGGTTGGAAATTACAAAAGGATTAAAGGAGCAATTCTAAATCTTCTAGTCAAGACTAGCATTAACACTTCTCTTTGACCAAGAAAAGCTCTTTGACCGCGAAAAGCTCTTTGACCTAGAAGACTCTTGCACTTAATTCTAATATTCTAAATACTAAAAAAAAAAAATGCAGAAAACAACTTGAAAATATGATGTGAATCCGATTATAGATTCAACAAATTTAGATCGTTTTCTTGTTGAACTTTCTCACAAACCCTAAGACCTCTTGTTTAGAGAATATTGGCAATGAGAAGAACACCTCCAATAAATCGTCAAACAAGCAATCCTCGAAGAATGAAAGAATTCTTCCGAGAACAATACCTTTCTAATGTTAAATTCAACAATCAATGGTATAGAAACCAAAAACCTTTGAATCACAACAAAATATTAAGTGATGATCCCAACCCCCAATCTAATCTAGTGAACCCAACAATGATAGATGTATCAAATCTAACACCTTTGAATTACAATGGAATAGAAAGAAGAGTTAAAAGAGCCACATTCAAATGGAAGAAGATTTGAATGATAAGCTGTTAGTTATGTAAGGAAAACTTACAAAACCCAATCTAGTTCAAGACTAGTACTTAAGGAAACTCCTTAACAAGCTTATAACTCTCCAAAATCTTCTTATTGAATAATACTTAGCTCCTTTTATAACAAAAAGGAGAACCTTACATGATAATAGTAATTTACAAACTAAAGTCTTAGACTTATAATGTTTTGCAAAACTAGTCCCTAACTTGACTTATTGACTTATGACTCTTAAAATACTAATAATAATCTGATTCCTATTCAAAAGCCACGAAATTATTAAGCTAAAATGAAAATAAAAGACTTAGAATTATTTTTGATGAAAACTAGTGACCATTTGGTTTCCCGGGTGGCTTTCCAACTTCAATTCTTGATATGTGAAGCATTGCACCTTTTCACATAAAAGAGAACATGTTCCAATGATGTTGGAATTCTGAAAAGTTGCTTTCTTGAGTCTTGGAACCGAAATGAAGAGCTTTGAAGGCTTTAAGTGAAGATTCATGCACCTAGAGAACTTGGAAAGTCTTCATTAACTAGTCTTCATGAATTTGACCACCAAGGCTGATCCAATGCTTCTAATTGACCCCAAAAACGTGTGGAAACATCCTAGAATGTTCCTTGAGTATTCTGAACTGATATGGGCCGAAAAACATCTAATGGAATTGGACTTGCACCCAAAACTTGCTCTCGGGTTGGGTAGAACATAAGAATCAGCACTTGTGTTTTGTTGCACTCCATTTGGGCTGTGAAAGAGTGTGGAGCGCAGCCCTTAAATCATTAGCTAGAAGCTTGGTCCAAGACTCCCACAAGAATATAGAGCTTGGGCTTGAATGAGGTGTAGTTGGACTGAGCTTCTTCTAATGATTTTGTAGCTAACTTGGACAAAGCCTCTTCCATCTTTTGCTTCCTTAGCCTTGTGAGAGGCCCAACTATATCTTGAATTGGACTTGGTGGAATGGATTTGTCTTGATTCCCATCATTCCCTCCCCCTTGAAAAGGATTCGTCCTCGAATCCAATGAACCTGTATCAAATTCAAAAGGAGATAAGTCAGAAACATTGAATGAAGAACTAATACCATACTCCTCGGGAAGATCAAGCTTGTAGGCATTGTCATTGATTCTAGACACCACTTGAAATGGTCCATCTCCCCGTGGATGTAGCTTTGAACGCCTAGCAGTTGGAAATCGTTCCTTGCGCATGTGAATCCAAACCCAATCCCCGGGTTCAAAAATGACTTGTTTACGCCCCTTATTAGCTTGCTTGGCGTATTGCTTGGTCTTTTTCTCAATATTGGCACGAGCTTGCTCATGAAGCTTTTTCACTTTCTCAGCCCTTTGAGCTCCATCTAAGTTAACCTGTTCTTTAATTGGTAATGGAGACAAATCCAAGGGAGTTAAAGGGTTAAATCCATAAACCAACTCAAATGGTGAGAAACCAGTAGTAGAATGCAAAGTACGATTATAAGCAAACTCAGCTATTGGAAGACAATCCTCCCAACTCTTCAAATTCTTTTTGATTAATGCTCTCAACAACATTCCCAAGGTCCTATTAGTGACCTCAGTTTGACCATCAGTTTGAGGATGACTTGAAGTTGAAAACAAAAGCTTAGTCCCCAATTTACCCCACAAGGTTTTCCAAAAGTAACTTAGAAATTTTACATCTCTATCTGAAACAATGGTTCTTGGAATACCATGAAGACGAACAATCTCTTTGAAAAACATATCAGCCACATGACTAGCATTATCTGTCTTTTTACATGCAATGAAATGAGACATCTTAGAAAACCTATCAACTACCACAAAGATAGAATCCATCCCCCTCTGAGACCTTGGTAAACCAAGCACAAAATCCATTGATACATCAATCCAAGGTGCATTGGGAATAGGAAGTGGTGTATACAATCCATGGGGAAGTGAAGTGGATTTAGCCTTTTTACATTCAAGACACCTTTCACATACCTTTTGCACATCCTTTTTCATACTAGGCCAGAAAAAGTGTTCATTCAAAATGTCACAAGTTTTGAGAACCCCAAAATGCCCCATTAATCCTCCACAATGAGCTTCTCTAACAAGCAATTCCCTAAGTGAGCAAATAGGAATACACAACTGATTTCCTTTAAACAAGTACCCCTCATATCGGTAAAACTTTTCAAATGCTCCTTTTTCACAAGTAACAAAAATGGTTGAAAAATCAACATCAGATTCATACAAATCTTTAATGAATTCAAATCCCATGATAGTAGCATGCATTGTAGTGATAAGAGTGTACCTCCGAGATAGTGCATCAGCCACTACATTTTCCTTACCCTTTTTGTACTTGACCACGTAAGGGAAAGTCTCAATAAAAGAGATCCATTTGGCATGTCGCTTGTGCAAATTTTTCTGTCCTTTGAGATACTTTATGGATTCATGGTCCGTATGTACCACAAATTCACATGGCATGAGGTAGTGTTGCCATGTCTCCAATGCTCTCACAATGGCATAGAGCTCCTTGTCATAAGTAGGGTAATTCATGGCTGCCCCATTGAGTTTCTCACTAAAGTAGGCAATTGGGCGACCACCTTGAAGAAGAACAGCCCCTATTCCAACCCCTGAAGCATCACACTCAACCTCAAAAGCCTTAGAAAAATCAGGTAAAGCTAAAACAGGAGAGTTAGTCAACTCATGCTTAAGAAGATCAAAAGCTTTTTGTTGGTTTTCACCCCATTCAAACTTCACAGTTTTCTTTACTAGTTCATTCAAGGGGGCTGCTTTAGTAGAGAAATCACGCACAAACCTCCTATAAAAACTAGCAAGGCCATGAAAAGATCTCACCTCGGTTGCATTGGTTGGAGTAGGCCATTCCCTGATAGCCTTGATCTTTTCATCATCAACACTTAACCCATCAGAACTTACCACAAACCCAAGAAAAGTTATTTGTTCCACACAAAAGACACACTTTTTAAGATTAGCATACAATTTTTCTTCACGAAGTGTAGCCATGACAAGTCTTAAATGTTCAACATGATCATCAAAACTTTTGCTATAGATCAGAATGTCGTCAAAGTAAACAACCACAAATTTTCCAATGAAATATCTAAGCACATGATTCATGAGTCTCATAAAAGTACTAGGGGCGTTTGTTAAGCCAAAAGGCATAACAAGCCACTCATAGAGTCCATATTTAGTCTTGAAAGCTGTTTTCCATTCATCACCTTCCTTAACTCTAATTTGGTGATAACCAGATTTTAAGTCAATTTTAGTGAAGAACTTTGCACCAAACAATTCATCAAGCATGTCATCTAATCTAGGAATAGGGTGACGATACTTAATGGTAATTTTGTTAACAGCCCTACAATCTACACACATGCGCCAAGTTCCATCCTTTTTGGGAACCAAAATGACTGGAACGGCACAAGGACTCAAAGACTCACGAATACTACCTTTTTCCAAGAGTTCATCAATTTGTTTTTGTAATTCCTTGGTCTCCTCCGGATTCATCCTGTATGCTGGCCGATTTGGCACTTGTGATCCAGGCACAAAATCAATTTGGTGCTCTATCCCCCTAATTGGTGGTAATCCCTTTGGTAGCTCTTCGGGTATGACATCTGAAAATTCATTCAAAACACCAACAATTTCTAGTGGCAAATCACTAGGTAAGTCATTAGAAACAAGAGCAGATTCATTGAATAAGAGAATAAAGCATTGGTCTTTTGCTTTGAGGGCTCTATCTACATCTCTCATGCTAGCAAAGAAGGCTTTTTTTTTCTCACTTGCCTTTGAATCTTTCTTACTATCACTCCCTTTGCTTTTGTCCTCACAATCCCTTGCTTTTTCTTTTTCACTCCATTTGCTTTTCTCCTCACAATCTCTTACTTTTTCACACTCTTTTGGCTTTTTTTCTCACTTTTCTCTTGATGCCTTTTTTCTCTCATTTTCACTTGCTCTTTATGAACCTGTTGAGGTGTCAAAGGTACAAGAGTGTAAGACTTCTTTTTGTGAACAATTTGGTACTGATTTGTCTTTCCAAAATGCTTGGCATCATGATCGTACTCCCAAGGTCTTCCCAACAAGATGTGTCCAGCGTCCATTGGAACCACATCACAAAGAATTTCATCTTCATATTTGCCAATTGAAAAAGGGACTTTCACTTGGCGATTGACCCTTACTTCTCCATGATCATTCAGCCATTGCAACCTATAAGGACTAGGATGCTTGATAACAGGTAGTTCCAGCTTTTCTACAAGAAGAGAACTTGCAACATTAGTACAACTACCGCTATCAATGATTAACAAACAAACCTTATCTTGAACTCTACAACGAGTGTGGAAGATATTGTTGCGTTGATCATCCAGTTCACCAATTTGTGTATTCAAAGTCCTGATTGTGACCAGCACCTCCTCACTACTATCTTCAGCCATTTGTTCTCCAACTTCTTCAATGTCCTTTTCATCATCTTCGCCCTCACTTTGGCTAAGAATTGTGCCATCTTCAAGTAACATCATGGTTTTCTGATTTAGACATTGAGAAGCAATATGTCCTTTTCCCAAACAACGAAAACATGTTAGTTTGGAAGTAGAAGAAGTAGAAGGTTTACTAGTGTCACCTTTGAAGAAAGATTTCTTTGGCTCAAACTTCTTTGAATCTTTTTTGTCATCATCCTTCTTGTTCCATGAATGGTTCTTAGAAGGAAACTTGTTCGAACCATATCTTCTCTTTTGCTGCCTTTCTACCTTTTCGGCTACATGAACCATTTCCTCCAAATCCATGTAATTTTGCAACTCAACCACATCAGCAATTTCTCTCTTAAGACCACCTAAAAACCGAGCCATGGTAGCCTCTTCATCTTCTTCGATGTTGGCTCTTGTCATGGCAACTTCCATCTCTTGATAATATTCAGCCACAGTTTTTGAGCCTTGAGAGATTCCTTGCAATTTGTTATACAAATCCCTATAGAAATGTGGAGGAAGAAAGCGTTTCCTCATGATTGACTTCATATCATCCCAAGTCTCAATTGGCCTCTCCCGATTTCTTCTCCTAGAAGATAATAACTTGTCCCACCATGTTAGAGCATAAGATTGAAACTCAAGAGAAGCAATTTTTACCTTATTTTCTTCAGAGTAATCATGAATAGAAAAGATCTTCTCCACTTTTGTTTCCCACTCCAAGTATGCCTCGGGATCACTTTTGCCATGAAATTCAGGGATTTTGATTTTAAGTCCCATGAGATTGTTGTCTTGTCCCCTTCTATGGTTTCCCCTTCGTGCCCTCACTGGTGAAACATTTGATTCCTCATCATTTCTATCTCTTCGTATTAAGGTCTCCTCAGATCTCCTATCATCCTCCTCATCATCATGTTGACTTCCTAGCTGCCTCTCTTCTCTTTGTTGAAAAACAAGTTCTAGTTGGTCCATCCGGGTGATGACCCTTTCAAGGATTTGATCAAGTCGTCTTGTGGTGTGTTCCCTCCATGCCTTTTGTTCAGGTGTTTCACCGGTTGAATCTGCCATTAAAAGATAAACAACAAATAATAGTTATAAATACCTCACACCCCTTTTCCCCTTTTCCCTATTATGTCTCAACCCAAATGAAAAGAAAATTTTCACTCGTGTTTAAGGCTGATTTAGTAGGGACAAGTTGCACTCGTGTTTTTCCACTCTTTCCTTAGTGCAAGAATCAAACCCCAATTGAACTTTGGAAGTTCCTCAACACAAATTTACAACCACAAAGAAATAGAAGAAAAAAAAAAGGCACTTTTAAAGTAAGAAAAGAAACAAAGCTTAGAAAAGAACAAAATAAAATAGAAGAAGACTTGATTGTGAAACAAAAAACCAAACCCTTTTTTTTTTTTTTTAACTTTCGGCCTTTGGCCTTTTTTTTTTTTTTTTTAGTTTATAAAGATATGAACAACAAGAAAGCTGTGCTCTGATACCACCTGATGTGAATCCGATTATAGATTCAACAAATTTAGATCGTTTTCTTGTTGAACTTTCTCACAAACCCTAAGACCTCTTGTTTAGAGAATATTGGCAATGAGAAGAACACCTCCAATAAATCGTCAAACAAGCAATCCTCGAAGAATGAAAGAATTCTTCCGAGAACAATACCTTTCTAATGTTAAATTCAACAATCAATGGTATAGAAACCAAACACCTTTGAATCACCACAAAATATTAAGTGATGATCCCAACCCCCAATCTAATCTAGTGAACCCAACAATGATAGATGTATCAAATCTAACACCTTTGAATTACAATGGAATAGAAAGAAGAGTTAAAAGCGCCACATTCAAATGGAAGAAGATTTGAATGATAAGCTGTTAGTTATGTAAGGAAAACTTACAAAACCCAATCTAGTTCAAGACTATACTTAAGGAAACTCCTTAACAAGCTTATAACTCTCCAAAATCTTCTTATTGAATAATACTTAGCTCCTTTTATAACAAAAAGGAGAACCTTACATGATAATAGTAATTCACAAACTAAAGTCTTAGACTTATAATGTTTTGCAAAACTAGTCCCTAACTTACTTATTGACTTATGACTCTTAAAATACTAATAATAATCTGATTCCTATTCAAAAGCCACGAAATTATTAAGCTAAAATGAAAATAAAAGACTTAGAATTATTTTTGATGAAAACTAGTGACCATTTGGTTTCCCGGGTGGCTTTCCAACTTCAATTCTTGATATGTGAAGCATTGCACCTTTTCACATAAAAGAGAACATGTTCCAATGATGTTGGAATTCTGAAAAGTTGCTTTCTTGAGTCTTGGAACCGAAATGAAGAGCTTTGAAGGCTTTAAGTGAAGATTCATGCACCTAGAGAACTTGGAAAGTCTTCATTAACTAGTCTTCATGAATTTGACCACCAAGGCTGATCCAATGCTTCTAATTGACCCCAAAAACGTGTGGAAACATCCTAGAATGTTCCTTGAGTATTCTGAACTGATATGGGCCGAAAAACATCTAATGGAATTGGACTTGCACCCAAAACTTGCTCTCGGGTTGGGTAGAACATAAGAATCAGCACTTGTGTTTTGTTGCACTCCATTTGGGCTGTGAAAGAGTGTGGAGCGCAGCCCTTAAATCATTAGCTAGAAGCTTGGTCCAAGACTCCCACAAGAATATAGAGCTTGGGCTTGAATGAGGTGTAGTTGGACTGAGCTTCTTCTAATGATTTTGTAGCTAACTTGGACAAAGCCTCTTCCATCTTTTGCTTCCTTAGCCTTGTGAGAGGCCCAACTATATCTTGAATTGGACTTGGTGGAATGGATTTGTCTTGATTCCCATCAAAATATCACCCAAATGCTGTTGAATTTCGTCTATAAATTCAGCGTATAAATGCGACGTTCAACCTTTTTCAGGCGACATGGGTATGTCAGAGGAAAAGTTATATTCTGCCCAACCTTTCTCAGGCGACATGGGCATGTCGAAAGAAAAGTTCTATTCTGCCCAACCTTTCTCAGGCGACATGGGCATGTCGGAGGAAATGTTCACTTCTGGAAGCTGCATAAAAAAGTACTTCCCACACCATTTGGATCAAGATCCAAGACTTGCAAAATGTTGTAATATTTGGCATGAATTGAGGTAGCCGTTGGATCCTCTTTTGAACAGACTTCAAGAATCAAAATGTTCAAGGCTTCTTGCATCCTTTTCTTTTTCAAACGAGTCATTGGGCCCGTCATCCCTTCAAGTGGATTTGGTGGAATGATATGTGCAGAATTATTTGGAGTTGAGGGTGGTTCGGTCATGCCTTCGCCATCGTCATCTTTGACATCTTTAGCATTACTTCCTTGGAACTCATCATCCCCTCTCCCTTGAAAAGGATTCATCCTCGAATCCATTGGATCTACATCAAAATCAAAAGAAGATAAGTCAGAAATATTAAAAGTAGCACTTACACCATAGTCTCCGGGAAGATCAAGCTTGTAAGCATTATCATTGACTCGTGCCAAAACTTGAAATGGTCCATCACCATGGGGGTGTAACTTAGTTCTCCTTGAGGCTGGAAACCTCTCTTTCCTCATGTGTACCCAAACCCAATCACCGTGTTCAAACACAATTTTCTTACGGCCTTTATTTGCATTCTTTGCATATTGCTCATTTTTCTTCTCAATGTTTGCACGAGCTTGCTCATGCAATTTCTTCACGGTTTCAGCTTTCTTCTTGCCATCCAAACTCACTTGATCCTGTAAAGGTAAAGGAGATAAGTCTAGAGGAGTTAGAGGATTGAAGCCATAAACCAACTCAAAAGGAGAAAAATTAGTAGAAGTGTGTAGTGTGCGATTGTATGCAAATTCAGCAATTGGCAAACACTCCTCCCAACTTTTCAAATTCTTTTTAATTATGGCCCTTAACAAAACACCCAAAGTTCTATTTGTTACTTCCGTTTGGCCATCGTTTGTGGGTGACTTGTGGTTGAAAACAAAAGTTTTGTTCCCAATTTTCCCCAAAGAGTTTTCCAGAAATAACTCAAAAACTTTACATCCCGATCGGACACAATAGTCCTAGGAACACCATGTAGACGAACAATTTCTTTGAAGAAGAGATCAGTCACGTGTTTTGCATTGTCGGCTTTCCTACAAGCAATAAAGTGAGCCATTTTGGAGAATCTGTCAACAACAACAAAAATAGAGTCCATGCCTCTTTGAGATCTAGGCAAACCAAGAACAAAGTCCATAGAAATGTCAGTCCAAGGAGATTGAGGGACAGGGAGTGGAGTATACAATCCATGGGGAAGAGACTTAGATTTAGCTTTCTTGCAGTCAAGACATGTAGCACAAATTTTCTCAACATCCTTTTTCATGTTTGGCCAATAAAAGTGTTCATTCAAAATATCTAAAGTTTTTAGAACACCAAAATGTCCCATTAAACCTCCACAATGAGATTCACGAACCAAAAGCTCTCTAAGTGAACAAGAAGGAATACATAATTTGTTTTCTTTGAACAAAAACCGTTCACATTGATAAAACTTATTGAAAGCACCCTTTTCACATGCATTAAATATGTCAGAAAAATCATGATCCTTAGCATACAACTCCTTAATATACTCAAATCCCATGATTGTAGCATTAACAGTAGTAATCAAGGCATACCTCCGAGAGAGTGCATCAGCCACAATGTTCTCTTTACCTTTTTTGTACTTTACCACATATGGGAAAGTTTCAATGAATGAGATCCATTTTGCATGCCTCTTGTGCAAATTCTTTTGTCCTTTGAGATACTTGATGGATTCATGATCGGTGTGAATCACAAACTCTCTCGGCATAAGGTAGTGCTGCCAAGTTTCCAATGCTCTCACTACTGCATAGAGCTCTTTGTCATATGTTGCGTAGTTCAATGTTGCTCCATTCAACTTCTCACTAAAGTAGGCAATGGGGCGGCCTCCTTGAAGCAACACAGCACCTATTCCAATTCCTGAAGCATCACATTCAACTTCAAAAGTGTTAGAAAAATTAGGCCAAGCTAAAACAGGAGCATTAGTCAAATCATGCTTCAATTGATCAAATGCCTTTTGTTGAGAATCTCCCCACTCAAACTTAACATTTTTCTTTACCAACTCATTTAGTGGAGCTGCTTTTGTTGAGAAATCTTTGACAAATCTCCTATAAAAACTTGCAAGTCCATGGAAGGATCTCACCTCAGTCACATTTGTGGGAATTGGCCAATCAAGAATTGCTGCCACCTTTGCTTCATCAACTCTCAAACCATTAGAACTCACAACATAGCCAAGAAAAACAACTTCTTCAACACAAAAAGTACATTTTTTCAAATTTGCAAACAATTTTTCTTTACGCAAAGTAGTAAGAACAAGCTTAAGATGTTCAACATGTTCCCTTATGTTCTTACTATAGATCAAGATATCATCAAAATAGACAACTACAAACTTTCCAATGAAACGTCTCAAAACATGATTCATTAGCCTCATAAATGTACTAGGGGCATTAGTTAAACCAAAAGGCATAACAAGCCACTCATAAAGACCAAATTTTGTCTTGAAAGCCGTTTTCCATTCATCACCCTCTTTGATTCTTATTTGATGATAACCAGATTTCAAATCAATTTTTGTGAAAAATTTTGCACCAAATAATTCATCGAGCATATCGTCTAATCTTGGAATGGGGTGACCATACTTAATGGTGATTTTGTTCACAGCCCTACAATCAATGCACATACGCCATGTACCATCTTTTTTTGGAACTAAAATGACAGGAATAGCACAAGGGCTAAGAAACTCACGAATATATCCCATGCTTAGCAATTCTTCAACTTGCCTTTGAAGTTCTTTTGTTTTTTCTGGATTTACACGATAGGCTGGCCTATTTGGAATGGAAGCTCCGGGTAGAAAGTCGATTTGATGCTCAATTCCTCGAATTGGAGGTAACCCCTTAGGCACTTCCTCGGGTAGCACATCTGCAAATTCATTCAAAACAGCCACAATTTCTAAAGTTAAATTGTTAGGAAGCTCATCAAGAACAAGACATTCTTCATGGAATAAGAGCATAACAATTGGTTGGTGAGAATTGAGGGCTCTATCTACATCTCTCATGCTCGCAAAGAGCCTGCCTTTTGTCTCACTTGCCTTTGGTTTTTCCCTCTCACTCACTTTGGTTTTTGCCTTTCCATCTCTTGCTTTTTCTTCACTCACTTTGCTTTTAGCACTCACATCTCTTGCTTTTTCACACTCTTTTAGCTTTTTCAACTCACTCTCCTCTTTTAGCCTTTTCTCTCTCATTCTCATTTGTTCTTTGTGCACCTGTTGAGGAGAAAGTGGAACAAGAGTAAAAGCTTTACGATTATGAACAAAATGATAATTGTTAGATTTTCCCTCATGATTAGCATCATGATCAAACTCCCATGGTCGGCCAAGAAGAATATGGCCAGCTTGCATTGGTACTACATCACACAAAACTTCATCCTCATATTTCCCAATTGAAAATTTTACCTTTGCTTGCCGATTCACCCTTAGCTCTCCACTATCATTGAGCCATTGCAAACGGTAAGGATTGGGATGAGCAGTCATGGATAGACCCATTTTGTCTACAAGATAAGAGCTAACACAATTAGTACAACTCCCACTATCAATGATGAGCATGCATACCTTATCTTGTACTTTGCATCTTGTGTGAAAGATAGTACTCCTTTGCTCTTCATCATAAGATCCAACTTGAGTATTCAATACTCTCAAAGTGACCAAAACCTCATCACCACTTGTTTCAAATTGTTCACCTTCATCTTCAACATTCGGATCCTCCTCATTTTCTTCTCCTTCATTTTGGCTTAAACAAGAACCATCTTCTCGCATTACCATAGTCCTAGAGTTAGGACATTGGGAAGTTATATGTCCCTTTCCCAAACACTTAAAACAAGTGAGTTTAGAAGTAGAAGAAGAACTTTTATTTGATTCACCCTTTTCAAACCTTTTAAAATCATGCTTCTTTGGTTCATCTTTCTTTTTACCAAAATCCCTTTTGTTTCCATTATTGTTTTTCCAAGAGGATTGGTTAGAAAGAAACTTACTTGAACCACTCTTTCTTTTCAATTGCCTTTCCACCTTTTCTGCCACATGCATCATTTCTTCCAAATCCAAGTAATGTTGTAATTCAACAACATCGGCAATCTCTCTTCTTAAACCACCCAAAAACCGTGCCATAGTAGCTTCGGGATCTTCCTCAATGCTTGCTCTTGTCATTGCTAAATCCATCTCTTGGTAGTATTCTGCCACGGTCTTTGCTCCTTGAGTGATACTATGCAATTTGTTGTAAAGATCTCTATAGTAATGAGGGGAATGAATCGTTTCCTCAAAACAGCCTTCATGTCTTCCCAAGTTGCAATTGGCCTCTCTCTATTCCTTCTTCTAGAAACAATCAATCGATCCCACCATGTTAATGCATAACCGTGAAATTCAAGGGAAGCAATTTTTACCTTCTTTTCTTCCGAATAATTGTGGATCGAAAATATCTTTTCCACCTTCATTTCCCAATCAAAATATGCCTCGGGATCTCCTTTTCCATCAAATTCAGGAATCTTCATTTTGAGACCATTAAGGTTGCTATCAACTCCAAATCCATTCCTTCTCCTCCCATTCCCTCGGGATACTTCAGACATTTCTTCCTCGGACCTCCTATCATCTTCCTCGTCATCTTGTTGACTTCCTTGCCTTTCTTCTCTTTGCTGAAAAGCAAGTTCTAGTTGGTCCATTCGGGTGGTGACCCTATCAATGATTTGTTCCAATCGCCTTGTGGTGTGTTCCCTCCATGCTTTTTGTTCAGGTGTTTCACCGATTGGATCTGCCATTAGAACAACAAAAGATAAAAGTACCTCGCACCCCTTGTCCCCTTTCCCTAATATGTCTCAACCCAAATGAAAAGAAATTTTCACTCGTGTTTAAGGCCGATCTAGTAGGGGTAAGTTGCACTCAGATTTTACCACTCTTTTCCTCCTGCAAGTTCTTGTGAGAATCGTTAAACCCTTACAAGATGCTACTCAAAGATCTTACTTGGCAACAAAGAAAATATAGAGGTCAAAGAAAGGATAGTAGGCAATGATTAGGTAAAAGAAACAAGAATAAGATTTAGAAAGAAATTATAAGAGTAGAAAGAAAACAATGACGATACCTTTTCCTCAAAACTTTTCCCACACTTGGAATCACAAATCCTGCAATATTAATTTTAGAAGCTAGAAAGATAGTTTCTTCTCTTTTTTTTTTTTTTTTTTTGACTATCTTTTTTTTTTTTTTTTTTTTTCTTCTTGCAAACTTGAACCTTCAAATAGAAACAAGGAAACTATGATAAAAATAAGATGCAAGATAAAAAAAAATGATATGATCAAATCAAGGAAACTGAGCTTTGATACCAAACTGATGTGAATCCAAGGTACGAATTCACGTGAATTATAGAATCGTCCTCGATTGATCTTTTGAGCAAAACAACTAGCTCAAGTGGATTCAACAATATTGAGTATTAATGAACTCAACACCTTTGAATCACACTATATTGAAAGATGTCTTGAAATCTTCCAAGCAAAAACAACCCAAACCAAAATAGACCCAACAACAATAGGATGAAACCTATCACCTTTGAATCATAAAATGATAGTTTTGAAATTACTATTCCCAACCCCTCTAATTTTCAAACCCAACAACACTAGGATAAACCTAACACCTTTGGATTATGAAATGAATTAGAAAAGAAGAGTAGAAGGCGCCACAACTAAAAGGAAGAGTTTTAGTTGATAAGCCGAATAAGTTTTGCAAGCATACTTGTAAGACTAAAACTAGCTCACTAAGAAACTAGCAAAGAAAGGAAAATTCCTTAAAGTTTATAACATCAAATCTTGAATTCTAATAGTTAACCAAGGCCCCTATTTATAGAGTTTCAAGAGGGACTAAGGTTGGAAATTACAAAAGGATTAAAGGAGCAATTCTAAATCTTCTAGTCAAGACTAGCATTAACACTTCTCTTTGACCAAGAAAAGCTCTTTGACCTAGAAGACTCTTGCACTTAATTCTAATATTCTAAATACTAAAAAAAAAAAAATGCAGAAAACAACTTGAAAATATCACCCAAATGCTGTTGAATTTCGTCCATAAATTCAGCTTATAAATGCGAGGTTCAACCTTCTTCAGGCGACATGGGCATGTCAGAGGAAAAGTTATATTCTGCCCAACCTTTCTCAGGCGACATGGGCATGTCAGAGGAAAAGTTATATTCTGCCCAACCTTTCTCAGGCGACATGGGCATGTCGGAGGAAATGTTCACTTCTGGAAGCTGCATAAAAAAGTACTTCCCACACCATTTGGATCAAGATCCAAGACTTGCAAAATGTTGTAATATTTGGCATGAATTGAGGTAGCCGTTGGATCCTCTTTTGAACAGACTTCAAGAATCAAAATGGTCAAGGCTTCTTGCATCCTTTTCTTTTTCAAACGAGTCATTGGGCCCGTCATCCCTTCAAGTGGATTTGGTGGAATGATATGTGCAGAATTATTTGGAGTTGAGGGTGGTTCGGTCATGCCTTCGCCATCATGATCTTTGACATCTTTAGCATTACTTCATTGGAACTCATCACACCATCATATCACCATCATGCCTGCGATATACACACTGCTCATCCGGATACTGAGTGAATCCATAGGACTGGATAACCTTATCAAATCGGATATTCCAAGATCTTGATGCTTTCTTATGCCCATAAATGGACATCCTAAGCCTGCATACCTTATGCTCTTGGCCCTGAACAATGAAACCCTCTGGTTGCTGCATAAAGATGGTCTCCTTAAGACTTCCATTGAGGAAAGCTGTATTGATGTCCATCTGCAAAATCTCATGGTCTGTATGAGCATCTATGGCCAAGAGAATTCGGATCGACTTAAGCATAGCTACCGTAGAAAAGGCCTCCTCATAGTTGACACCCTCTTTCTGAGTATACCCATTCACCATAAGCCTAGCCTTGAAGGTCTCAACCCTTCCGTCAGATCCTCTCTTTCGCTTGTAAACTCATTTGTACCCAATAGGTCAAAACCCATCAGTAAGGTCTACCTGCTCCCATACCTGATTTGAGTCCATAGAACCCATCTCAGCAATCATCGCTCTCTGCCAAGAATCTGCATCTTTATCATGGAGAGCCTCATTGTAGCTAACTGGGTCTGATTCATGAGCGCCAGGGATAAAGTCTGAAGATTCACCCAAACCCATGTGCCTCTGTAACATCCCTGCGAAGCAGGTAAATTTGCTCGTGGAAATTAGACAATTTAAATTTTAAATGAAAGAAGTAAACTAAATTCTAAATAAAATTATTGGGTTAAAGCCTTAAATTAAAAAAAATAATCTAGATCTCAAATAGATATATGTAAATAATTGGTTAAATGAGGGATTAACTAATATATGGGTCTAGTTGAAGAAACTTAAGACTTTTAGGATGAAACTAAAGGAGATTAATAATTCTAGGGATTAAAGTGTAATTTTTCTAAACTAAACCCTAACTTCCCTTTTCCTTTTTCTTTTTCCCCAGCCACCCCTTATTTATTTCTTTTTTCTTTCCCTTTTCTTCATTCTCCCTCTCACCCGTCAGTTTCTTCACCACCCGCCACTAACTGCCGCCCATCTTTGCTTATTCAGGCGTCTTCTCAGTCACCCAAACCCACTGAAAGAATCTCCTCCTCACAAAGAACAAAACCCATGCCTTAAAAACCTCTTTCTCCCTCATTTTTCTCTCTCCCCGCTCAAGCCTCACCGCCCTGAATCGGCCTTCTCCGACCTTATTTTGATCACCCACTGCTTTGTATGGACTCCTCTCCCTTAGAGCTTCAAAACCCATCAAGAGGTTTTACATTTTGATGACCGGAAAAGTCACGCCGCCACTGGACCGCTGCTAATATCGCTGGACCACTGCTTCCACTGCTCATTTCCCCTCTCCAGCTGTCGGCCAAATCTTTCCCTTGCTGGTTCTAGCTTCCTTCTGCCAAAATTGTGGGTAAACACTGAAATCTATTTACTCTATTTATGTGTAGGCATTCTTAGATTTACAATAATGCATGTTGCTAGAATTAAACAAGGTTGCCATCCAAAAAAATTGCTAAAGGGGGCAGAACTTGGTAGGAGCAGGTTTAGTTTCAAGTTATGAACATGTGTTAATGAGATTGCAAGAGTTACTATTAACTAGTTTTCATGGTTAATATGTGTAATTAGTGTTGTTATTCGATTCACTATACTTCTTTGGTGTGGGCCGAACTTAGATAGGGAAACTAGAAGAAAGCTCATTAAACATGTAATTGCTAATAAATTGAATAAGAGTGCCTAGGCTAGAGAGTTTAGAGAAACGAGAAAAGATGACTAGAGAATTAATAGTTTCGTTTTAGTTAAAGGTTGGTCAAAAGGTTTTAGAGTCTGTTTCAGTTCAATTAACTCAAATGGAATCGAGGCTGTTTGACCCTTTATTTAGCTTGGGGCATGATATAGGAAATGGTAAAAAAAAATTAGTAACCCTAGGACACATGCATTTATACATTACTCTTTAGATTTAGGTTAAGAAACTTTCGTATGTTATTAATGCTAGATATGTTACGGGATTTAGTGGTCGTTGGGACCTCTTCCGCTAGATTAGTCAACTTCAATTGATTTGCGTAAAGATGTGAGTGTCTCCCCATTAGATGTGCCTTATTATTCTGACTAGAAGTACACCAGTATGTTCGATGGACATACAGGCGTAACCTAGGAAGTACCTGGATTACATTCAAAGTTTTATTATGCTTGTGTTTGGTTTAAATCCTGTATAAAAGATTATGTCCTTGCCGACACATAGGTTTCATTTATGTATTAATATTGTGCTGTTGGTTGACTCTGTGGTTGTATTTGAGTAATTTTGTGCTGTTTGGGTATTTGGGATTGTTTCACAGCCGTTATGTTACCAAAATTTCTGTAGAGTCTATGGCACGACCGTATAATTATTTGTACTAATTGTTGTATTGTTTATAAAAGAGTCATGGTTGTGTTTGCATCTTTTGGGGGCCTCGCCCTTGTCGCGCCAACCTACTAGGTAGGGGCCGGATTGGGGCTTAGTACGTAGGACAGGTATGGCCCGGGGTACCTTTGGTGGCTCGGTGGATATTGGTGGCTCAGTTGATAGCGGGTGGGATGCTTGTTTCCTTTTGTTGGCACAGATCCAGGTTTGCTGGTTATTTTGGGTGCGCGTTATGTGGTTAGTTGGTATAACATTGGCATGCTAGTTGAGTTACATTTTGAATACATGACTTACGTTGTATGCTTTCCCGCTGTTTGTTGTCTTTAATTTAGCTTTGTTGGGTCCAGGAGGTGACCCTCACTAAGTATGCATTTTCGCATACTTATGTTTATTTTATCTTTGAATGTGATCCAGGTAGGAGTTTATTGGAGACAAGCCTATGAGAAGCTTGGGAGTGGTGGGGATGTCATAAGCTTTGAAAATACTTAAATGTAATAGCTCGTTGTTGGAATTTTGTAGGTAAATAATTAGTTTAAAGTAGCTTAGTTATGCATTTTACCAGTTTAGGAAGTCAGGTGCTTTTCGGGGCCTGACAATTGGTATCAGAGCTATAGGCTAATAGCGCATCTAAATAAGTTTTAACAAGTGGAAACCAAATTGGGTAGCAATTAGGTGCCATTATAGGTTAGATCCTCTCTCTTGTGGGAATGAGTCGTATTCCCGCGTGCGATAATTTGGTTAAGATCAGTTGCATTGCACGAGATTATAAGGTTGTGTGCTCTATTTTAACTTGGAAAGAAAACTTTTATAAAGTTTTATCATGTATTTTCAATCTAACGTCATGATTATAATTAAAGGTCATTGACCTAACGATTTTTAAGTTTTGAAATGAATTTTGGAATTGCAAGTTGGTTTATTAAAGTCGTATCTGCAAAGTAGTATTCTATTAAAGGAGCGGTTAAATCGACTTGGGACTGATCATCCTGCGTTTCGAACTCGTTTTCTTTAGCACTTTACTATTCGGTTGATGCATTTGATTAGTTGATTAATTAATAAAAACAAATAGCTAAAATAAAAATAGTCTTCTTAAACTTATACCTTCTCAATAACTCTCTGCCAAATGAACGGTCGGTTGACGTCCCCCAATATTCAAACTCGTCCCTTTTGGCATGCCACTATTGAGTGGAGATGCACAAATAATAGATTAACCATTTGACTAAATAGCAAAGCTTTCGGGAATAAGTTACCTAACCTATGAATTGGTTAACTTGTATAAATTTATAAAATATGAGTATAAACAATAATAAATAATAATAATAAAGTAAATAAGTAATGCAATATACCTAGGTATAGCAAGAACGTAAGGCTGTGGGTCGTTTCGTGTATAAATAGATATATATACTTAAGAGTAGTAAATAACAATAAGCCTTAGAGTGTAAATCACTTAGCCGACATTAGAAGCAGGTTAATAAAATTAAAATAAGGAAAGCAATTGACTTGAGGTGAGTGGGTCACATAAGTCCTCGAAATAGAAACGTGCATATACAAAACATAATATACAAGATATGAGAAACATCTAGACTATTGGTTAGATAATATATAAAATAATAATACTAGTAGATAGTGATAATAGAATATAATAATATTAACATAGGTATAAAATAAATAAATAACATACACATGCGAAAGAAAAAAGAGGTTGACGGTTATTATGAAATTATATATAAATTTATGCCTAGGGATGATAAATAATATTACGCCCTAGGGTGTAAACTACACAAAGACAATATTTTACCTGAACATGGAAACGTATAATAGGGTTAATGTATGAATAAATTCCCCTTAAGTATTAAATAGGTAAGCACGTACGAATAACATATAAAATAAGCAATACTAAGAGTTAAGGAACCTGGAGCAGGAATAGATTATTGAATCAAGAAATAGTAGCTAATTGATAATAAGAATTAGTGAGTTTAGAGTATTGTTTAGGATTTACTAGCAATAAGGCATAACAGGGAATAAGATTTAGCGATTGTGAGTAGTTAATCTAAGTCCTTACTTTATTATTAAAGTATAGCAAATCAGCGATTATCTTAATCTACTCGCTAACCTATAAGGATATAGCTAGAGTTAGGCTAACAAACACAAATTGTAATCTAATTTTGATTTAGAAATTTTGCTTTAGTAACTCACGAGTGCTCCACCTATACACCACTCGACATCTTCGAACCTGATATTCTTTTCTTCTCTTGGCATTCGTCATCTGTCACAATAGAACTTTGGTCTAAATTATCTACAACCCTGCAAGCTCGAAAGTTAACTAGTTCTCATGGATTTTAATGCATATACTAAACTGAAAATAATAATAATAATAAATAAATAAATTTTTTTAATACAATCTAATTAGTAACATACAAATTGCAAAATTACTTAAATTATGTACCTTAAACTCTTTCATCGTGTAAACCCCTTTCACATTTACTCTTTCCCAAAGGCCTAATTCATTCTAGTGACTTATCTACTATGTAGTATTCCCTTTCCTTACAGGCTTCCATGACTCACATCTCTATGGATCTATCTCGTTTCAAAGAATTAAAACATAACAACGTAAATTTTTCCAAACCAACTCAAGTTCAACTTTCCAAACTAACTCTAGCACCAGAATCTAAGGTCCGGCTAATACGCATATTCAATCCTCCGTGGCCTACTATTTCAAAGTCAATGTTCGCACTACCTGCTCTTTCGACTTTTTCTTGTAATCATCTAATCTACCCTAAACTAATGGTTTCTTAATTGGCCATGTAGTTGGAACTCTAACGACAAAAATTCGGTGAAATATATAATAATACCAAAGAAACAAGTCTGGTTCTCTTTGATTTTCAGATTCTTCCCTAATCGTTTTTCTCTTTAACTTAAAATAAATTGCCATGTTAAAGGAGTTGGAACTCTAACGACAACAATTCAGTGAAATATATAATAAGACCAAGGAAACAAGTCTCGTTCTCTTTGATTTTCAGATTCTTCCCTAACAATTTTCCTCTTTTTCTCTTCAGTTCTTTGGAGGCGAGCTATTCTTCAAATGGCCTCACTAAGTGTCTAAAACTTTTGATTGTCCAACATAGAGGCAAAATCTTCAAGTACAACTTTCATAGTGGGTATGATTCTTCCCATACCTATTAAACCTTCTGCTTTTAGCTAACTCTTAAGTTAAACCCTCAATAGATCATGTAAGTAAACCAACCTAGTTAGGTCTAGGTAGTGGTCAAAAGTAATTAATATCTTTCCAAGGAAATTTCGTGATGAAATTTCATAAGGGGGAGAGATTGTAACATCCTTGACAAACAAGTAAATTTGCTCATGGAAATTATGTGATTTAAATTTTTAAATGAAGGAAGTAAACTAAATTATAAATAAAATTATTGGGTTAAGCCTTAAATTAAAATAATCTAGATCTCAAATAGATATATGTAAATAATTGGTAAAATAAGGGATTAACTAATATATGGGTCAAGTTGAAGAACCTTAAGACTTTTAGGATGAAACTAAAGGAGATTAATAATTCTAGGGATTGAAGTATAATTTTTATAAACTAAACCCTAACTTCCCTTTTCCTTTGTATTTTTCCCCAGCTGCCCTTCTTTCTTTTCTTTTCATTTATTCTTCTTTCCCTTTTCTTCCTTCTCCCTCTCACCCTGTCGGTTTCTTCACCTCCCGCCACTAACCACCGCCCATATTTGCTTCTTCAGGCGTCTTCTCAATCACCCAAACCCACCGAAAGAATCTCCTCCTCACGAAGAACAAAACCCATGCCTTAAAAACCATTTTCTCCCTCGTTTTTCTCTCTTCCCGCTCAAGCCTTGCCGCCACGAATCGGCCTTTTCCGACCTCGTTTTGATCACCCATTGCTTTGCATGCACTCCTCTCCCTTGGAGCTTCAAAACCCATTAAGAGGTTTTGCATTTTGATGACCGGAAAATCACGCCGTCACCGGACCGCTGCTGCCGTTGCTGGACCACCGCCTCCACCGCTCATTTTCCCTCTCCAGCAGCCGGCCAAATCTTTGAAAGATTATCTGCCCGGGCCTAGCCAGATACTCACTTTTGTGCTATGCATTCCAGAATCGGAATCTCTGACCGGGCCTAGACGCTAGCACAATCGCTATTCCAACCTTCGCTTGAAATAACATTGTGCAGGATCTTGGTCTGTACTTATTCAATTTATCACGCAACAAATAAATTCTTAATTAAAGTGGAAACATAAGAATTACCTATTGAAGCGTTTACTCTGGTGATTCTCTTGTATGCCTCAAGACTTTGCTTGTATGATGTGTGGGCAGCAATCTAACGAGCAATCGATCAGCTAGTCACCACAATCCACCTGCCGGAAAAAATTCTGCAGCTCATCACCGCGAGAATTTCAATCGCCGCCGCCACCGGTTGTCTCCTGCCATCGCCGCCTACAAAAATTAACCACCGATTGCCGTCTGGGACAACAACCGGCCGCCTTAGATTATGCTAGTGGGAGAAAAATATTTTCTATCTTTAGACTTTCTCTCTCTAGTTTTCTTATCTTGAAAACTTATGAATTGTGTTTTGTGTAATAGCTAATCCCTTGTCTACATATAGAGTTACAAGAGAGACCCCAAGTTGGTTTAGGATTGGCCTTCCTACTGGGTTTCTGTTTCCTTCAATCCTATTCCTGGACTGATACACATCCAACTGATACAGGGATTCACTTATCCCAATCCAGTTCCTTGTATAATTCACAACTAACTGATACAGGGATTCACTTATCCCCAATCCAGTTCCTGGTATGATTCACAACCAACTGATACAGGGATTCACTTATTCCCAATCCAGTTCCTTGTATGATTCACAACCAACTGACACAATGATTTATTAATTACTTAATTTATTAAATCTACCTTTGTCAATAACCCAATACATAACGGACATAAGTCCACCAGCTTGGTTTAGTATAATAAACATAACGAGCTTATCTCAAGAGCACCATCACCCTGGACGCGCCGGTACATGGTTTCCTTTCGACAAGCAGCAGCACACCAAGCAACTAAACACGTGCACCCTGAAAGATTCTTGTAGGATCTGGGTTCGCACTAGCTCGATTTACCACGCAACAAAAAATTTCTAATAAGAGCAGAACTTTAGAAAGTTACCTTTGAAGCGTGACTCGGGTGATTCTCTTGTTTGCCTCAAGACTATGACTTCACGTTGTGTGGGCAACGAACTAGAAGTCAATTGATCAGCCTATCACCACAACTCCACCCGCCAGAAAAATCCAGCACCTCCGCACTTAGCACGTACTGCAAACGCACTGCCCGGAGAGAGAGAAAGCAACACACGGGGCTAGTAAAAGAGGGCAAAAATTTGGCCAACTCTAAGGAAAACCAGCCGCCTATTGCTTGGAAAAAAATCGACTTGGAGAGAGAAAGTTTTCTCTCTCTAGAAATCTTGTGGATTAATTGTGTGTCTTGAATAACTGATCCCTTGTCTATTTATAGAGTTACAAGAGAGACCCCAAGTTGGTTTAGGATTGGACTTCCTAATGAGTTTAGGTAATTAGTTTCCAAATCCAATTAGGTAACCAATCTAGATAGGATAAGATAAGATGAACCAAATCCTACTAGATTCCAAATCTCTAGGATTTCCTAATTCTAATTGAAACTTAAGACTTAATTAATTAATTAAATAATTCCACTTTGTTAATTACTAAATTAACCCTTAGGAATTAATTAAATAATTCCACTTTGTTAATTACTGAATTAACCCTTAGGAATAATTAACCAATTAATTAATTAAATCTACCTATTCAATTAACCCATTACAAAATTAATCGTACCACTAACGGATTAATTTTGGCACTTCCATCCTACACCAGAATTGCTTCCGGAACAACTTAATTAAATTATATTCCTAATCTCCCCACATCAAAGATATAGTGCTCGTCAATTCAAATTAATTTACTGATAAATTAATTAATCAACTTCTTGATTCTGAGACTAGTACCAGTCGACCTTTTTACTATACCGGACATACGTTCACCGGCCGGGTTTAGTATAATAAATATTTCGAGCTCATCTCGGGAGCACCATCACCCTGGACGCACCGGTACATGGTTTCCTTTCGACAAGCAGTAGCACACCAAGTAACTAAACACGCGCACCCAACCCACCGAGAATATTGGTCACAATTGACCTCACCCATTGGTAGATCAAAGTACGCTATGTCTAATCCTCATGCCCGCCCGAGTCTAGGGATTTAGAGATAGAATACAAGAAACGATTTGTCTATTAAATCAGTACAAGACAAATCAATCCTAATGGTCATGTTCAATACGCCCCGGGCATATCTATATGATTCAATCAGTCTAGACAAACCGATTATCCAAATCACATAATAACCTAAACCGACAGTTTGTCCAAAACTGTCACGGTTACGAACCTTATTTATATACTATGTCTTTCAACCAATGATGAGATCTACTGTGTCACACAAGACACCTCATCATCTACTTACATAGTATAAATGGACTTAATATGCACAACTAGATATAACTGAAACACAAATCGATATATTAACTGGGAAAATGTACAACACAAGTATAGCTTATGTATTCAAATCCACCTACCAAGCTTATTGGCCACAATTGACCTTACCCATTGGTAGATCAAAGTACACTATGTCTAATCCTCATGCCCGCTCAAGTCTAAGGATTAAGAGATAGAATACAAAGAACGATTTGTCTATTAAATCAGTACAGGACAAATCATTCCAAATGGATTCAATCAGTTTAGACAAACTAATTATCCGAATCACATAACAGTTTGTCCAAAACTGTCTCGGTTACGAACCTCAATTATATATTATGTCTTTTAACCAATGTTGAGATCTACTGTGTCACACAAGACGCCTCATCATCTAACTACATAATATAAATGGGCAAATAATGCACAACAAAATATAACCAAAACATAAATAGATATTTTAACTGGGAAAATGTACAATACAAGCATAGTTTATGTATTCAACTCCAAAAATCTCCCACAAATACTTAAGTTGTGCTTTACGTATACAACTACATTCAACTCCTATACACTATACTACTATATATCTAGGAAAACTGTTATGGCTCCCCTAAGTATCTGATTTCCATACCCTTCACGTGAGCCTTAAAGACTTTTGAAGTCAATGTCTTCGTGGACGGATCTTAAAGGTTATCTTCTTATGCTATCTTAGCCACGACCACGTCTTCCCTCTTTATGACATATCGTATCAGGTGGTACTTGCGTTGTATATGTTTACTCGCCTTGTGGGCTCGTGGTTCCTTCGAGTTTGCTACTGCACCGTTGTTATCACAATACACCGTGATAGATTTCTGCAAATCAGGAATCACATATAAGTCCACTATGAATTTCTTGAGCCATACTACTTCTTTCGCTGCCTCTGATGCGACAACGTATTCAGCCTCCATGGTAGAGTCCGCCACGCAACCTCTTAGGCTCAAGATCTTCTCGGGCTGTCTGACAACCCTCCCACTATGACAAGGCGCAGCTTGTGTAAGAGCATCTATGATAGTGTGTGCAGTCTCTTATGGTGTGTCTTCCAGTACTCATGCATCTGGAATACTGGACTGACACCTAAGCTCTTCCAATACTACCTTGCTCTTCGCCATGTGATCTAAAACATAGTCCTCCTCAATAAACTTGGCATTGATGCGAACCACCACCTTCTGATCCTGAGGACTATAAAATAAACCACCTTTCGTTCCTTTGGGGTAGCATACAAAAAGCATAATCTCAGATCTCGCATTTAGCTTGGCTGCATCTGCCTTAAGCACATATGCTGGACAACCCCAAATCCTGAGATGTCTCAGACTAGGCTTTCGCCCAGTCCATAGCTCTACTGTGGTCAAAGGCACAGACGTAGATGGTACGAGATTAAGGAGATAACACATTGACTCCAAGGCAAAACCCCAAAATGAAATAGGCAATTCGCTAGAACTCATCATCAATCTAACCATATCCATAAGAGTCATATTCCTCCCCTCTGTTACACCATTCTGCTGGGGTGTGCCAAGTGCAGACAACTGGGACTGAATACCCTCCTCTGACAAATATGACCTAAATTCACTACGGAGGTATTCGCCACCGTGATCAGATCGCAGGGCCTTGATACTCTTACCCAGATAGTTCTCCACCTCAGCCTTAAACTCTTTGAACTTGCCAAAGTATTCAGACTTGTGGCGCGTCAGATATATGTATCCATTTCTAGAGTAATCATCCGTGAATTTCACGAAATACTCATAACCACCTCTAGCCTAAACTGACATAGGCCCACACAAGTCAGAATGAATCAACTCTAAAACCTCCTTGGCCCTATACCCCTTTGTCTTAAAAGGCCTATTGGTTATCTTACCCAACAAACAGGACTCACAGGTCGGATAGTAGTCAATATCCAATGAGTCTAAAGACCCATTATTAACCAACCTTTGAATCCTACTAAGGTTGATGTGACTGAATCTCAGGTGCCAAAGATAAGTTTGATTCAGAGGGGAAGACTCATTTCTCTTACTATGATTCGGTGATGAGTTATTAGTTTCTGTGTTTTGTATTACTGGGGAGTATGTCTTGATTAAAAACAAATTGTTAACTAATGTACCGAAACATATAAGATTCTGGTTCTTTCTAATAAAAACAGAATTATCAAAAAAAATACACTTATAACCATCAAAAATAAGTCTCGAAACTGAAAGTAAATTCTTCCGAAAACTGGGTACATCTCTCAAATGTAAAATAGAGTCTGAAAAGTAAAGACATTAAACTCCCACTGCAACAACAGAAACTCTAGTAGTATCCCCAAGGTAGACCAGCAACTCTCTCTCTAAGCAGCCAAGTCACTTGGAACCCCTGCAAAGAATTACAAACATAATTAGTGGCTCCTGAATCCACACACCAAGTATCTGTGGGAATCCCTGCTAAACATGTCTCATTAAGTAGGGAAAATTTGTACATACCTCGAGGCTTTGGGCAGTCCTTCTTCCAATGGCTCAAGAACTTCCTAGTGGACTTAGATGTGATTCCTGGTTTGCAGAAGTCTATCACAGTGTATTGTGATAACAACGGTGCAGTAGCAAACTCGAAGGAACCACGAGCCCACAAGACGAGTAAATATATACAGCGCAATAACCACCTATTACAAGACATCGTAAAGAGGAAAGACGTGGTCGTGGCAAATATAGCATCAGAGGATAACCTTGCAGATCCGAAGACATTGATTTCAAAAGTCTTTGAAGCTCACGTGGAGGGCGTGGGAATCAGATACTTAGGAGAGCCATGATAGTTTTTTCTAGATATATAGTAGCAGAGTGTATAGGAGTTGAATGTAGATGTATGCTTAAAGCACAGCTTAAGTATTAGTGGGAGATTGTTGGAGTTGAATACATAAGATATGCTTGTATTGTACATTTTCCCAGTTAATATATCGATTAATGTTTTGGTTATATTTTGTTGTGCATTATTTGTCCATTTATATTATGTAGTCTGATGATGAGGTGTCTTGTGTGACACAGTAGATCTTATCATTGGTTAAAAGGCATAATATATAAATGAGGTTCGTAACTGAGACAGTTTTGGACAAACTGTCGGTTTAGGTTATTATGTGATTCAGATATTTAGTTTGCCTAAACTAATTGAATCATATATGTAACATCCCGTCCCACATCGTTAGTTTACAACTTGAGTGACTTGTATATAACTTCCAGTCACATAGGCTACTAATAACTTGGGTTAACCATTTTAGGCTAGCGAGGACGAAGCTTGAAAGTTGTTGGGACAGTCTATAGGACTGGGATGTTACAGTGTATCAGATCAACGCTCTAAGGACCGATCTAGAAACTTGAACCAAGTTAATAGGATATGGTTAGTTATGAATTAGAAAATTCAAAATGTTTTAAGAAAAATTTGATGATTGACGGTTAGATGCTAAAATTCAAAGTGATTTATGTAATTTAGTTAGTGATATAAAAATAAATAATTAAAATTGTAGATTACGTTAATCTGAGTGGTTGACTAGTTATAATTTGTGATTAACTTATTGATTTCAATGTTATTTTGGAACATGTGAATAGTTATATTTTGGGATTGAGTGACTAATCATAATGACGAGTTTTAGGGAGTTTTGAGTAGGATTTCAAGGATAATAACAAAAATGGAAATCTTCATCGGAATCCTTGGAAATTCAAATAATGATAATAGAGACAAAAGTTTTGAAGCTAACTTCAAACCTCTCTGACTTAGGATAATATATATTGAAAATTAATTTAATTATTCTCAAGATATTATCTTTCTAATAAATACATATAAATTTATTGTTTACCATTTCTTTCTATAATGTATATATCATTTTCGTACGATTCTGATTTATTTATTTAGTTTAAAATATACATATATATAATATTTGATCTTACATGTTTTTGTTTCTCCAAACTGTTTTTGAAGTAATTCATAAATTTTCTTTTTTTATTGTTATTAATGTGATTATCACAATTGGATTATTAATCATTTTTTTTTATTTTATGTATGTCATTAACTATATTCCCTCCTAATTTTTTTAAAATACTATATTTAAAAGTTGATCACGATACTTCATTCTAAAAGTTTAATTGTCAAAATAAGGGATATAGTTTTCATAAATTTTTAAAATCGTTTCACCCATTGACATCCTTAATAAGGAAAATGGTACTAATTGGCCCCTAAAAGTTCTGATCCACATTGAGTGTTAATTGGTCTTTAATTTATTTTCCTTAATTATAGTTAGTCGTATCTTAGAAAATTTTAGAAAATGATTTTAGATTTTCTATCTCTGTGATGATACGAAGGAAACAAGAGTGAGAGTTGCTTATACATTAAATTATTTATCTAGCAAGAGTTTTATTGTGATGTGTATTTAGTTTAAGTATTGAATCCCTTTAGAACTAACAAGCATAAGATGAATGGAAATTCATTTTAACTCTTGTGGACAACATGTAGGTATGCTACTTATATATATAGTCTTGACTTATTGATAGTAAATAATAGTTGAGTGAATTGGTATTTTGGTCCCTCATAAATGGGGGTATTACTGTTTTGGTCCCAAATAAAACTACGACTGCTGTTTTGGTCCCTTATCAATTTTTTATTAGCGATTTTAGTCTCTTTTTAAGGAAAAATTTATAAGATAATGAATTAGCTCATTTGATCGCTAGTCAAATCTAATTTTTTTCTTCAAAATGATTTGTACCATGATGTTTTCAATCAATTTTATGATCCGGATCCTCATGCATATTCAACCCATTTAGGGTTTCGACCGTTATTTTGGATTGTGAGTCGATCTAAATAGGTTGAACATTCATGAGGAACTGAGTCATAAAATATATTGAAAACATCATGGTACGAACCATTTTGAAGAAAAAATTAGGTTTGACTAGTGATCAAATAAGTTAATCCGTTATCTTCTAAATTTTTCTGTAAAAAGGGACTCAAAACGCTAATAAAAAATTGATAATGGACCAAAACAGCAGTCGTAGTATTATTTGGGACCAAAACAGCTATACCTCCATTTATAAGGGACCAAAATACCAATTCAGCCATAATAGTTCTAAGCCAGTATAGTTTCAACTGAAAATAAATTAAGGAAAGTATTTAATGAAAATAATAAAGGAGACAATAAATTTAAGAAAAATATTTAATGAAAATAAAAGATGGGACGGTTAGAGTTTAAATTGTGATGTTTGCTTATATTTGGATTGGGAATGGTGAGGAAGGAGATTGGTATTTTGAAGTTAAACTTGAATCTCGAAGTAACATGAATTGACAACTCTCCGGATTATTTTTCATGTTTCTAATTTTATAATATAAATTTATAATTCACAATTTTTTTTAAAACCGAATATTACTTTACTATTAAATTTTATAAACTATGTATACAACTTTCTATATTTATTTATTATTATATTTTTTTTCCTCTTGGAAAACGACCAAGGATGGTAATTTTTCTAATGGCTTGTTTTTTTATTTTTTTTAAGCAGCTTGTTTTATTGATTTGAATATATATGATTAAAAAAAAAATTTGTTTCAATCTTATCATCAGTAATACATTTATATTTATACACGTATATATATAAAGAAAAAAAAACAATACATCTATACTTCTAACTTATTTTACCTTCTATGGATCTCATGAATTTAAAAAAAAATAAAATTTTGTCCTTGTTATGTTTTTAGTTATTTTTTTAAAATTTATTTAAAAACACACATCACATCTCTATATTATTATTATTATAATTTTCTCACTTACTTTAAGACTCTCACCACATGGATTAATTGAATTTTTTTTTTAATCTAGTAGTTAGTTATGAGAATGATATTTATAACTTTCCTAAAAATATTCTTACGTTATTTTAACTATTGACATCATTAATATTATTCTATTAACAATTTAGTTAACTTGGAAAGGAATAAGTTACAAGACGCCGATAATTGAGTTATTGTCCTATTAAAGTTTTTATAATGTAGTTGGCATAAGAAAAGATTCTTCTTAACCTTATAGGTAAGTGAATGGATTGCCAAAACCTTAGAATTTGTAGATTTTGCACAGTTGTATCAAAACACCCTTAACTCATCTAGTTCAGATGATTTATAAATACTAGTACTAAATTACACTAATTTCACGATCAAGAGGCTAATCAAAACTTTTAATGATAATAATTTTGACTAACATTCAGTGATGTTGTTAATTGTAGATTGGGAATAAGTGAACAAGGGATTATGGAATTTAGCTAACTATAGCAAAACATTTAGTATTTAAGTATGGATGTTAATCATCCAAAAGGAAATACGAATTGACTAATATTACTTATGAATCGACTATGAGAACAAGCCAACATAAAGATGAAACTGACTACTAAAGGAAAACTGAACAAGCCCGGGCTAAATCGAAAACCTCACTTTCGTGCAATGCATTCCAGAATCGGAAGCTTTCGACCAAGCTCAGGCTCAAATTAGTTTACCCATGAACGGATCTAGGCTTATACTTATTTAATTTATTAATCGGGACACAAAAGATTCGATCTTTAATTAAAGCGAAATTTAAAGATACTACCTTTTGAAGCGAAGTCCCTTGCTTAAAGAAAAACCAATTCTTTGTTGCGATTCCAATAGAAATCCAATTGATTCTCCAAGAACACTTCGAATATTGCGTGGGCTATGGGCAATAATCTATCGAAGCTTACTTGCTTAGCCCACGAAAACCCACCAGGAAATCTTTTCAAACTGAATTCATAAACCCCAAAAAGAAACTGCACGAACAAACCCATAAAAAAAACTGCTGCTCCACTTTCTTGCTTTATGACCACTGCTGCACTGCCCGAACTCCACCAGTACCCAGCTCGAAATCACGCCGGGATCTAGACAAGACCGGCCTGTGGATCACCATCATATGAAGGAGATCAACGCTGGCTAGTCTCGAATCAACCGCGCGTAGCTTGGAGCTGAAGAAACCAGCGACGGGCTGTACTGAAAAACCGACAGCAGCGAGAAGAACAATAACCCAGCAAGAAATCTGGTGGAGACTTTGAAAACCGAATTAAAGGTTCGAACTTTTGGGATGAATCCAATTCAAAGAGCAAGAAATCTAGTTCGTTTTTGAGAAAGAATTCTTGAAGGAAAAATTCTCTCTCTAGAACCTTCTTACTCAAGAAAAGGGGCAAGAAATTGTCTTGCAAGATTTCCTTAGCTTTCTTTGGTCTCAAGTTATTCTATTAGAGCTCGATTGGAGACCTAATGGACTCTCGAGTTAGGCCTTAAAATTTGACTTTCGTTGACCACTAAGTCTTCCCGACTAATCAACTCCAATCGACCCATTTAAATTAATTTATTTAATCCACTTTGTTAATTTAATTTAATCGAACCCTTAGAATTAATTAATTCAAAATCGAATTAATTTCTAAATTCAGTTTGTCGATTAAATATTAATTAAACCTTTTGGATTAATTAATTTACCTTGTCGATTAGTCAAATGCATAATCGGTCGTACCACTAACGGACCAATTATGGAACTACCGCTCGAAAATGACTTTACATCGCGCCATTATATTTTATTCTATCTCCCCACATTAAAGATCTAGCGCTCGTCGGTTTATCAATTTACTGACAAATTAATTCACCGACTTCTTGGTTTCCGAGATTAGTGCCACTCGTCCTTTTATTATACCGAACATAAAGTTCACCGGCCGGGTTTAGTATAATAACCTTACGAGCTCATCTCGGGAGCACCATCAACCCGGCTAACCGGTACGTGGATTCCTCCGACAGCAACGGCACGTAAGAAGCTAAACACCGCATACCCAACCTACCGAGGTATTGGCCTCAATTGACCTCACTCTTTGGCAAATCAAAGCACACGATACCAACCCTCACGCCCGTCCCAATCTCGGGATTGAGAGACGGAATACTAGGACCGAATTGACTACGCCGATCAGTATAAGTCAATTCTATCCAATCTGGTCGTGCTCAATATGCCCCGGGCATATCTGTGTGATTTAAACTAGTTTAGATAAACTAATTTCCAAACCACACAATAACCTATACCGATAGTATGTTCAGACTATCTCGGTTACGAGCATACTTTTTATATATCAATACTTTAACCAATAACGGTATCTACTGTGTCTGTCCACACCCCGTTATCTAGTTCTATGATATAAAGGAACAAATTTATACTGAAACAAAGTGATATGTCAACTGTGGATATTAGTTTTTGATACAAGCCATAGCTTTTCTGTATTCAAAACTAACAACTACAGGAGAAATAAGAGCCCTAACTTTAGAGAGACTCTTTTAATTTAAAAGGCTGATATTTATATCATAATAAAGGAATATATAAATTGAGACTAGAAATTTAATATTTAAAGGAGCAATCAGAGGATTATAATAAAATATTTGAGTTTAGGTCATAACTTGTTATTTAATTGGTGAATAAAATACTTGCTTGAAAATTTTCAAGTGGAAGGACATGGAAGTATGATACACAAATTGAATTACTGAAGGGACTTCGTGACAGAACATTTGAATTTGGATCATGACGTCACAAAATAAAAATTAGCATATATAGGAAATGATCTTAAGGTGAACACGAGTACACCCATACAAACTTATATAAATGAATATTTTAAAGGTTTATGCTTGTCAAATCCACGACTTTCTTAGAGTATATTTGGAGTTGAGTACACGTTAAAGTAAAAAAAATTTTATCATTACTAAATAAATAACTAATGAAACAGATAATCGTTTTATTAGGATTTTCAACAAGGATGACTCAGATTTTGGGACAAAATAAGTTTAGGGATAGCAAGGATATTAAAAATTTGGACTAAGTCATGGATCACAATGATATTGAAATTTAGGAATTAAGTTTGAATTGTCTTCATCAAAACTATGCTATCAATTTCCTTGAGCATTTTCATTCGCTTACATTTTGCCCTCAATGATGTTGTCCTCAATATATCTCTTATAAACCCACTAGTTGTTTAAAAGAAAGTGAAGGATTTCTCTACCACAAAATTTACCTCATTTTTAAAATATCCGTATCGAGTGATGTTTTTCATTCTCATATAAATAAGAGTTAGACGTGCTTATAAATTTGATGATTTGGCTATCCATTTTAGTTTTTGTTGTTTTAGGAATGAAATTCTTTTAAACCATGTAAGTTATTTGCTTAATTGAATCCTTTTACACGTACGTACTCATGAATGATATATAAATGTGTCAACTTATCAAAACTTTACGAGGTATTAATGGACATAAATTTTACTTACACGCTACCCAGCATTGATAATTCTTAATACTAGAACTTAGTTATTCCATTGTTTATGAAGGATAGATTAAGGAAAATATTTACCAGTGGTATCAGAGCCGACCCTGGTTTGGGAGCTAAGTGCTACTTTACCTCTGAGCCCAAAGGGACAAGTGCTATATAACCGCTGAGCCCAATGGGACAAGTGACGGAAGCCACCTCTAGAGTCCCACTCCGGGGGAAGACTGAGCCATAAGTGCTTGCTTGTTGGGCTTTGCGAGGACACAAAGATCCAAAGGGGGGGGGGGGATTGTAACATCCTGTCCCACATCATTAGTTTATAACTTGAGTGACTTGTATATAATTTCCAGTCTTATAGGCTACTAATAACTTGGGTTAACCATTTTGAGCTAGTGAGAACGATGCTTGAGAGTTTTTGAGACAATCTATGGGACTGGGATGTTACAATATAGATATGCCCGGGGCATATTGAACTTGACCATTTAGAGTGTTTTGTCTTGTACTGATTTAATAGACAAATCGTTCTTAGTATTCTATCTCTTAATCCCTAGACTTGCGCAGGCATGAGGATTAGGCATAGTGTAATCTGCTAATGGGTGAGGTCAATTGTGGCCAATAGTCTTGGTGGGTTGGGTGCGTGTGTTTGGTTACTTGGTGTGCTGCTGCTTATCGAAAGGAAATCATGTACCGGTGCATCGGGGGTGATGGTTCTCCCGAGATGAGCTCGTTATGTTTATTATGCTAAACCCAGCTGGTGGACTTATGTCCGGTATAGTAAAAAGGTCGAGTGATACTAGTCTCGAAATTAAAGAAGTTAATTAATTAATTTGTTAGTAAATTAATAAATTAATGGGCACTATATCTTTGATGTGGGGAAATTATGAATAAATTAATTAAGTTATTCCGGAAGCAATTCTGGTGTAGGATGGTGTTAGTTTTGAATACAGAAAAGCTATGGCTTGTATCAAAAACTAATATCCACAGTTGACATATCATTTTGTTTCGGTATAAATTTGTTCCTTTATATCATAGAACTAGATAACGGGGTGTGGACAGACACAGTAGATACCGTTATTGGTTAAAGTATTGATATATAAAAAGTATGTTCGTAACCGAGATAGTCTGAACATACTATCGGTATAGGTTATTGTGTGGTTTGAAAATTAGTTTATCTAAACTAGTTTAAATCACACGGATATGCCCGGGGCATATTGAGCACGACCAGTTTGGATAAAATTGACTTATACTGATCGGCGTAGTCAATTCGGTCCTAGTATTCCGTCTCTCAATCCCGAGATTGGGACGGGCGTGAGGGTTGGATATCGTGTGCTTTGATTTGCCAAAGAGTGAGGTCAATTGAGGCCAATACCTCGGTAGGTTGGGTATGCAGTGTTTAGCTTCTTACGTGCCGTTGCTAGTCGTAGGAATCCACGTACCGGTTCGTCGGGTTGATGGTGCTCCCGAGATGAGCTCGTAAGGTTATTATACTAAACCCGGCCGGTGAACTTTATGTTCGGTATAATAAAAGGACGAGTTATACTAATCTCGGAAACCAAGAAGTCGGTGAATTAATTTGTCAGTAAATTGATAAACCGACGAGTGCTAGATCTTTAATGTGGGGAGATAAAATAAAATATAATGGCGCGATATAAAGTCGTTTTCGAGCGGTAGTTCCATAATTGGTCCGATAGTGGCACGACCGATTATGTATTTGACTAATCGACAAAGTAAATTAATTAATCCAAAAGGTTTAATTAATATTTAATCGACAAAGTGAATTTAGAAATTAATTCTATTTTGAATTAATTAATTCTAAGGGTTCGATTAAATTAAATTAACAAAGTGGATTAAATAAATTAATGTAAATGGGTCGATTGGAGTTGATTAGTCGGGAAGACTTAGCGGTCAACGAAAGTCAAATTAAAAGGCCTAACTCGAGAGCCCATTAGGTCTCCAATCGAGCTCCTATAAATAGAAGACTTGAAGCCCAAGAAAAAAATAAGGAAGTCTTGCAAGACATTTCATTCTTGCTTTCTTGAGTGAAAAGGTTTAAGAGAGAGAATTTTTCTTCAAGAATTTTCTCTAAAAAACAAACCAGATTTTTCACTTCCTCTAGATTGGATTCAAACCAAAGATCACAACTTTCATTTGGGTTTTCATTCTGCCCAGTTTTTATTACTCAATCCGCAAAAGCTGCTGCCCAGGTTTTGGTTTCTCGCACAAAGGGGCTGCCACGAAAATCTCTGCCCAGTTCTTCTTCTCTCGCGCAAAGGGGCTGCCACGCAAAACTGCTGTCCAGTTTTTCCTTCTCTCACACAAAGGGACTGCAGCAGATTTTTCAGGGTTTTCTGGCGGCAGTTTTTTGCTGCTGTCCAGTGCGTTTGATTCGGCCTGGGCTTCGTTGATCTCTTCTTGGTGATTCGAAGCTTGGGCTGTCTAGATCACGATTGGGCAGTTCGAATTACTGCTGTCGGAGTGGTGTTTATACTTAAAGGCAGCAGTTTTTTTGTGCAGCAGCAGCAGGATTTTTGTGGGTTAAATTTTGTGATCAGTTTTTGGTTTGTTTGAGTCCAGTTTTAGAGAGATTTCCTTGTGGGCTAAGCAAGTAGACTTCGATAGATTATTGCCCACGCAATATTCGAAGTTTCTACGGAGATATCTATTGGATTTCTATTGGAATCGCAACAAAGATTGGATTTTTCTTTAGGCAAGGGATTTCGCTACAAAAGGTAGAATCTTTAAATTCCGCTTTTATTAAAGATTGACTCTTTTGTGTCCCGATTAATAAATTAAATAAGTATAAGCCTAGATCCGTTCATGGGTAAACTAATTTGAGCCTGAGCTTGGTCGAAAGCTTCCGATTCTGGAATGCATTGCACGAAAGTGAGGTTTTTGATTTAGCCCGGGCTTGTTCAGTTTTCCTTCAGATGGTAGTGCCAAAATTAATCCGTTAGTGGTACGATTAATTTTGTAATGGGTTAATTGAATAGTTAGAATTAATTAATTGATTAATTATTCCTAAGAGTTCATTAAGTAATTAACAAAGTGGAATTAATTAATTAAGTCTTAAGTTTCAATTAGAATTAGGAAATCCTAGAGATTAGGAAATCTAATTGGATTTGGATGATCCTATTAGATTAGTTACCTAATTAGATTTGAAAACTAATTAATTACCGAAATCCATTAGGAAGACCAATCTTAAACCAACTTGGGGACTCTTTTGTAACTCTATATATAAACAAGGGATTAGCTATTACACAGTATACAATTCATAAGTTTTCAAGATAAGAAAACTAGAGAGAAAAAATAATTTTTTCTCTCTCCAAGTTAGATTTTTTAGCTTTTGTGCGGCCCTCTCTCTCTAAAACCGGCGGCTGGGTTTTCTCTCTCCTCCCCGTGGCTCGTGATTTTCGAGGCGACGGTGCGTGTGGCATTCTCTCTTTCTGGGCGACGCATGGATTGTACGGGCCAGGTGTGGTGGTGCTGGAATTTTTTCGGCGGGTGGATTGTCGTGATTAGCTGATCAAATTTTCGTTGGATTGCTGCAAACACAACATACGAACAACGTCTTGAGGCATACAAGAGAATCACCCGAGTAAACACTTCAATAGGTAATTCTTATGTTTCTGCTTTTTAATTAAGAATTTATTTGTTACGTGATAAATCGAATAAGTACATACCAAAATCCTGCGCAATGTTATTTCAAGCAAGGGTTGGATTAGCGATTGTGCTAGCGTCTAGGCCAGGCCAGAGATTCTGATTCTGGAATGCTTAGCCCCAAAGTGAGTTTCTGGCTAGGCCCGGGCAGATAATCTTTCAGAACTATTATTCCATGTCAAATTGCAGAATCCATCATAAACCATCATCCATCCTCTTAGTAAATTTCGCACAGAGAGGTTAAACAAGTGTGTGTTTTTGTGAGTTGATTGTTTCCGCCAGTCAATTCTTTGGTTGATATGATACTGAAGGGATGGTTTGAAGTAACCAGACATAACATTGTGACTTAGTTGATTCTTTGGAAGGGTTGGCTGGGTTTTCTCTGTCAGAAAAGGTAAAAAAGTGTGTGAAATTTCCTTCCAAAGCAAACTCAAGAAAAACTAACTAAAGGTGTAAAAAGTGTGTGTTTTACATCAGGTCTTAGCTATTAAGAAAGCTATACAGGTTTAAAAATGGTAAATTACAAGTTCAAACACGGGTAATTATGGACTTTCAGTAGTCTTCAGAGGCGTTGGCTGGGTTCTGGCGCCTATCGGTCGCTGGTGGTCGGCGACTTACAGGTGAAAGATTTGTTGGAGTTAAATACATAAGCTATGCTTGTGTTGTATTTTTTCCCAGTTAATATATCGATTTATGTTTTGGTTAAATTTAGTTGTTCATTATTTGTCCATTTATATTATGTAGTTAGATGATGAGGTGTCTTGTGTGACACAGTAGATCTCATCCATTGGTTAAAAGACATAACATATAAATGAGGTTCGTAACCGAGACAGCTTTGGACAAACTGTCGGTTTAGGTTATTATGTGATTCGGATAATTAGTTTGTCTAAAGTGATTGAATCATATAGATATGCCTGGGGCGTATTGAACTTGACCTTTAAGAATGATTTGTCTTGTACTGATTTAATAGACAAATCGTTCTTGGTATTCTATCTCTTAATCTCTAGACTCGAACGGGTATGAGGATTAGACATAGTGTACTTTGATATGCCAATGGGTGAGGTCAATTGTGGGCAATAGTCTCGGTAGGTTGGGTGCGCGTGTTTAGTTGCTTGGTGTGCTGCTACTTGTAGAAAGGAAACCATGTACCGGTGCGTCCGGGGTGATGGTGCTCCCGAGATGGGATCGTGATGTTTATTATACTAAACCCGGCCGGTGGACTTATGTCCGGTATTGTAAAAAGGTCGAGTGGTACTAGTCATGGGATTAAAGAAGTTAATTAATTAATTTATCAGTAAATTAATAAATTAACGAGGACTATATCTTTGATGTGAGGCGATTATGAATATAATTAAATTAAGTTGTTCCGGAAGCAATTCTGGTGTAGGATGATAGTGCCATAATTAATCCGTTAGTGGTACGATTAATTATTTATTGGGTTATTGACAAAGGTAGATTTAATTAATTAAGTAATTAATTAATCCTTGTGTCAATTGGTTATAAATCATATTGGGATAAGTGAATCCCTGTATCTGTTGGTTGTGAATCATACCAGGAACTGGATTGGGATAAGTGAATCCCTGTATCAGTTGGTTGTGAATCATACCAGGAACTGGATTGGGATAAGTGAATCCCTGTATCAGTTGGATGTGTATCA
Organism: Knoxia roxburghii; assembly: GCA_030378225.1. NCBI lineage: Eukaryota > Viridiplantae > Streptophyta > Magnoliopsida > Gentianales > Rubiaceae > Knoxia > Knoxia roxburghii. The sequence goes on along the minus strand of CM059420.1, from coordinate 25,343,113 downwards.
GTCCAGGAACAGGATTGAAGGAAACTGAAACCCAGTAAGAAGACCAATCCTAAACCAACATGGGGTCTCTCTTGTAACTCTATATATAGACAAGGGATTAGCTATTCAATAGACACAATTCATAAGTTTTCAAGACAAGAAAACTTAGAGAGCGAAAATCCTAGAGGGGGAAAATTCCTCTCTCTAAAATTAGATTTTTAAGCTCAATAGTTGACGATTTTTCTTCCTCAATTTTGGATGATTTTTGTGCTCAAAAATTGGCGGAGTGTGAGTTTCTCGAAGTCCCAGGTGGCTCGTGATCTTCTCGTACTAGGGGTAGGTGGTTGCAGATTTTTTCAGGCAACCCAATTGTGGTGATTAGTTGATCAATTGGTTGCTAGATCGTTGCCCACATAACGTGCAATCAAAGTCTTGAGGCATACGAGAGAATCACCTAGGTGAACGCTTCAATAGGTAATTCTTATTCTTCAGCTTTTATTAAGAATTTTTGTTGTGTAGTAAATCGAATACGTGCAAATCCAGATCCTGCGCAATGTTATTTCAAAAGGGTTGGAATAGCAATTGTGCTAGTGTCTAGGCCTGGCCAAAGATTCCGATTCTGGAATGCATAGCACGAAAGTGAATTTCTGGCTAGGCCCGGGCAAATAATCTTTCAATTGGTATCAGAGTGAGGTTTTGGGTTTTGTGCTTGTTCGATTTATTACATGGTTTTATTTGCAGGTGGTTAAGAAATCTCGACTATTATGGTTACGTTTGTATGGGTTTTAATTAAACTCCGGGACATGTCCAGATTTGATTTTATTATGAATGTTTGTAATAGTATAACCACGTGCTGGAAGCCGTGTAGGATTAGATCAAATATGTAGTAGGATTTTTTCTATGTAATTTTGATTATTTAATTTTCCAACAAAGCCTTGTAGTAGGAGAATTAATTTTGTAATCGAAGGCGTTATGGTGGGCAACTTGAATTCGTGGGTTTTGGGTTATCATTAATTCGTAGAAATCCAGGAAAACCCAGAACTAATTGCAAGAAGACCGAATAGCGTGGGAAGAAGCGAATGAGAGATAGGAGGCAAAGGGCGGCACCAGCGAAAATCGCCGGCAGGCAGCGGCGCAGCTGCCATCGCGCAACGCAGCAACTGTTGCACAGGCGTGCGGCAGCAGCAGCAATCGCAGCTGCTGCGCGCTGCTGGGCCGCTCGCGTGCAGCGCGCCTTTTGCGCATAACGCGTGTGCGGTGGGTCATGTTTTGGCTCCTTTTGCAACGCAGCAACTGTTGCATAGGCGTTCGGGTCATGTTTTGGCCCATTTTTTCCTCCAGTTTTCGTTTTTTGAAGTTCAAGACTCTTTCCATCGAGTTACGTGGCGGGACACGAGATCAAGGTAGAAGATGGAAGCAATTAAAACCATAATAGTTGGAAAATTTAATTTTCACATTTATTTCCCGTATTTATTGTTTTAATTTTTTGTGCTTTAATTTTTATGCTGTATTTTAGATGCGTGATTTTAAAGCATGTTGGTTTTATGGTTGCATATAACTTAGGGTTAGGTAATTGCATGTTAAAACCAGAAAAACCCTCAAATTGGAAATCTAAGTGGGAGCGGGTTCATTTAATATCCACACGGCCACCATTACGAATTCATATGCGATGTGGGTGGACTTGCGTTTTCGCATTAGGGCCTTCCTCCATTCGGAATGAGTCTAACCCCGAGATCGCTAAATTATGAATTTCTGAGTAAGATGACTACAGTAAGTTTAACTAGGAGAAATGCGACATCCTCTCCATCTGAGGTGCACTATCCTAAGGTAACAAACTCAGTAGTCACGTAATGGCACACACTTAGTGTATAATTTGTAATATTCCTCCCATTGAGGTTACACTGCTTATTTGTACGGCTGAAAGCACCGACTATTAGCTACATTGGTTAATAGATCATTTTGTTAGATAATGTAGTTAATGAACTTGGTTATTCTCAAACGAATGTGGGTTAGCATAAACGTCCACACTGCGAGAATCCCGGTGAATGAGATGTTGGAGGATTAAAATTATTGTTTTGAGGGAAGTCAATAATTGTTAGAATTTCCTTGATTTTTGAAATTCTAGTTTTATAAACTGAAACATTGTCTGTTTATTTATTTTACAGTTTTTTGATATGGCATTCAATCCATTAGCTACTATATTGAAAGACAATAAGTTAACTGGAACTAACTATGTCGACTGGAGTCGTAACTTAGACATTGTCCTGAAGGCAGAGCAGTATAAGTTTGTTCTCACCGGAGTATGTCCAGATGTACCTAATGAGGACTCTACTCAAGAGGTTAGGGATGCCTATGCCTGGTGGAGAAAAGCAGATGAGATGGCGCAGTGCTATATTTTGGCCTCTGTGTCACATGTGCTACAACATCAGCTTCATCCCATGGTCTCTGCCTTCAACATGATGGCTCACCTAAGAGAGATGTTCGCTCATCAAGGTAACCCTGCTAGGCAATCAGCATTGAGAAAGTTGATGAACACTACTATGGTTGAGGGCTGATCGGTGAGAGATCATGTGCTTCACATGATCAGTAACATCAACGAGATAGAGGTGTTGGAAGGTGAAATCGACCTCCAAAAAGTCAGATAGATATCATCCTTAAGAGCCGACCCTCTAGTTTTGAGAAGTTTCGGGTTAATTATAACATGAATCAAAGAGTTTACACTCTACCCAAGCTCTTAACTGATTTGGTGTTGGCCGAAGGCATCTTCCACGAGAAGAAGCAAACTTTGGTCACAGCGAAGGCTTCAAGTTCTTCTTCTGCGCCTAAAGGCAAGAAAAATCAAAAGAGGAAGAAAGCCAAGAAACTTGCTGCTAAGCCTAAAATCGTAAAGACGAGCAAGCCAAAAGGCAAGTGCTTCAGGTGCGGGAAAACGGTTTTGGATTTTAATACATAAGCTATGCTTGTGTTGTACATTTTCCCAGTTAATATATCGATTTGTGTTTCGGTTATATTGGTTGTGCATATTAAGTCCATTTATACTATGTAAGTAGATGATGAGGTGTCTTGTATGACACAGTAGATTTCATCATTGGTCAAAAGGCATAGTATATAAATGAGGTTCGTAACCGAGACAGTTTTGGACAAACTGTCAGTTTAGGTTATTATGTGATTTGGATAATCGGTTTGTCTAAACTGATTGAATCATATAGATATGCCCGGGGCGTATTGAACATGACCATTAGGATTGATTTGTCGTGTACTGATTTAATAGACAAATCGATCATTGTATTCTATCTCTAAATCCCTAGACTTAGGCGGGCATGAGGATTAGACATAGTGTACCTTGATCTGTCAATGGGTGAGGTCAATTGTGAACAATATTCTCGGTAGGTTTGGTGCGCGTGTTTAGTTACTTGGTGTGCTGCTGCTTGTCGAAAGGAAACCATGTACCGGTCCATCCGGGGTGATGGTTCTCCCGAGATGTGCTCGAAATGTTTATTATACTAAACCCGGCCGGTGGACGTATGTCCGGTATAGTAAAAAGGTCGAGTGGTACTAGTCTTGGAATCAATAAGTTGATTAATTAATTTATCAGTAAATTAATTTGAATTAACGAGCACTATATCTTTGATGTGGGGAAATTATGAATATAATTTAATTAAGTTGTTTCGAAAGCAATTCTGGTGTAGGATGGAAGTGCCAAAATTAATCCGTTAGTGGTACGATTAATTTTGTAATGGGTTAATTGAATAAGTAGATTTAATTAGTTAATTGGTTAATTATTCCTAAGGGTTAATTCAGTAATTAACAAAGTAGAATTATTTAATTAATTCTTAAGGGTTAATTTAGTAATTAACAAAGTGGAATTATTTAATTAATTAATTAAGTCTTAAGTTTCAATTAGAATTAGGATATCCTAGAGATTAGGAATTTAGTAGGATTTGGTTTATCTTATCTTATCCTATCTAGATTGGTTACCTAATTGGATTTGTAAACTAATTACCTAAACCCATTAGGAAGTCCAATCCTAAACCAACTTGGGGTCTCTCTTGTAACTCTATAAATAGACAAGGGATCAGTTATTCAAGGCACACAATTAATCCACAAGATTTCTAGAGAGATAAAATTCTAGAGAGAGAAAACTTTCTCTCTCATAAATGAATTTTAAGACAAATTGGGCGGCTGGTTTTTCTACCTCAAATGGCCAAAATTTTGGTCCTTCTTTGCTAGCCTCGTGTGTTGTTTTCTCTCTCTCCGGGCAGTGCGTTTGCAGTACGTGCTAGGTGCAGAGGTGCTGGATTTTTTTGGCAGGTGGAGTTGTTGTGATAGTTGATCAATTGACTTCTAGTTCGTTGCCCACACAACGTGAAGTCATAGTCTTGAGGCATACAAGAGAATCACCCGAGTCACGCTTCAAAGGTAACTTTTTAAAGTTCCGCTCTTATTAGAAATTTTTGTTGCGTGGTAAATCTAACTAGTGCATACCCAGATCCTACAAGAACTTTCAAATGGGACACTGGAAAGCGGATTGTCCAAAGCCTAAAGGTACGATAGTTTCTGCCCTAATTACTGAGACATGTTTAGTGGTGATTCCCACAGATATTTGGTGTCTGGATTTAGGCGCCACTGATCATGTCTGTAATTCTTTGCAGGGGTTCCAAGTAACCCGAAAGCTTAGAGAGGGTGAGCTGGATATCTACATGGGCGACACTACAAGAGTGTCAGTAGAAGCAGTGGGAGTAGTTACATTGAATTTCGAAAATTCTAGATTAGAATTAAATAATTGTCTTTATGTACCGAGTTTTAGAAAGAACCTTATTTCGGTTTCAAAACCCTTAAAGAACGGTTATAAGTTCATTTTTTCTGATGATTCTTTATTTATTAGATGAAATGGAAAACTTGTTTGTTCTGGTTCATTGGCTGACAATTTATTTGGGGTTAATTCTAAGTCCTTTGTTGTGCAAAACATAGAAACAGATAGCTCTTTATCTAACATTATTAAGAGGAAGAAACCTTCTGAAATGAATCAAGCCTATCTTTGGCATCTTAGACTAGGTCATATAAACCTTAGTAAGATTCAGAGGTTGGTCAATGATGGACCTTTAGGTTCATTAGAGATTGACAGTTATGCAACCTGCGAATCTTGCTTGGAAGGTAAAATGACCAAGAGACCTTTTAAAGCAAAAGGTTATAGGGCTAAGGAAGTATTAGAGTTGATTCATTCTGACTTGTGTGGACCAATGATGGTCAAGGCACGTGGTGGATTCGAATAATTCGTGACGTTCATGGATGTCTACTCCAGGTACGGGTACATTTACCTAATGCGTCACAAGTCCGAGTGTTTTGGCAAGTTCAAAGAGTTTCGGGCAGATGTGGAGAAACATCATGGTAAAAGTATCAAGACAATGCGATCACATCGTGGTGGGGAGTACCTGTCCCATGACTTTCGAGAATACCTCAGTGAGGTCAGAATTCAGTCTCAGTTGTTTGCACCTGGCACGCCACAGCAGAACGGTGTAGTAGAAAGAAGGAATCATACTCTCATGGAAATGGTTAGGTCGATTATGAGCTATAGTGATTCGCCAAGTTCGTTCTGGGGATATGCCTTAGAAACAACGATGTACATTATTAATCTTGTACCATCTAAAACCGTGCCTTCAACCCCAGTAGAGTTTTGGAATGGGCGCAAGCCCAGTCTAAGACATCTCAGAGTTTAGGGTTGCCCAGCACATGTGCTTAAGGTAGATGCGGCTAAGTTAGGTGCGAGAACTGAATTATTGTTGTTTTTAGGATATCCTAGGGGAACGAAAGGTGGTTTGTTTTTATTGTCCTAAAGATCATAAGGTGGTGGTTAGTACCAACGCTAGATTTTTGGAAGAGGACTATGTCTTAGATCACAAGCCCAAGAGTAAGATAGTACTGGAAGAGCTTAGGCGACAAACTACTAATCCTGATGTACCAGCACAAGTAGATACACCACACACTGCACAAGCGATCACACATAATGCGCCTACACAGGTGGTGCCTCTTCGTAGTGGGAGGGTTGTAAGACAGCCCGACAGGTTCATTGGTGTGGGAGAGGCCTCAGACCTAGTCCCAGGTGAGCCTCAACCTGACTCGGTTAACTACAATGAGGCTCTCCAGGATAAAGATGCAGAATTTTGGCGTAAGGCAATGATATCCGGGATGGGTTTAAACCCATTGGATGCAAGTGGGTCTACAAACGTAAGAGAGGACCTGACGGAAAGGTGGAAACCTTTAAAGTTAGGCTGGTGGCGAAGGGGTATACTCAGAATGAAGGAATCGATTATGAGAAAACCTTCTCCTCGGTGGCCATGCTTAAGTCGATCTGGATTCTCTTGGCCATAGCTGCTCATTTAGATTATGAGATATGGCAGATGGATGTCAAGATAGCTTTCCTAAACGGAAGTCTTGAGAAAACCATCTTCACGCAGCAACCAGAAGGATTCATTGAAAAAGGCCAAGAGTATAAGGTTTGCAGGCTTAAGAGGTCCAATTACGGACTTAAACAGGCATCCAGATCTTGGAACATCCGGCTTGATGAGGTAATCCAGTCATTCGGATTTACTCAGTGTCCGGATTAGCAGTGTGTGTACCGCAGATGTGATGGAAACTCAGTGGTGTTTCTTGCGTTTTACGTAGATGACATTCTATTGATTGGTAACAACAAGAAAGTGTTATCAGACGTAAAGGCATGGGTGTCCCAGCAGTTTGATATGAAGGACTTAGGGGAAGTGGGACATATCCTTGGGATCAAGATAATTTGAGATCGAAGGAAACGTTCGTTAACACTCTCCCAAACTTCATACATAGATACAATTCTGGCACATTTTAACATGCAGATTTCATACCTTTCAGACATGGAGTGCATCTGTCTATGAAACAGTCTCCAATGACTATTGAGGAGATAGAGGCCATGAAAATAGTTTCTTATGCTTCAGTAGTAGGAAGTCTCATGAATGCCATGTCGTGTACGAGGCCTGATATCTGTTATGCCGTTGGCATGGTAAGCAGATATCAGAATAACCCTGAGAAAGCTCATTGGGATACAGTAAAATGCATTCTCTTGTATTTGCGCATAACGAGAGACCAAGTGTTGGTCTATCAGGCGCCTGAGCTGGTACCCCGAGCTTACACAGATTCAGATTTCTAAGGCGACATGGACAAGAGCAAGTCTACCTCAGGGTATGTGTTCACTCTAGGAGGTGGAATCATACTTTGGCGGAGTGTCAAGCAGAAATGCATGGCGGACTCTACCATGGAGGCTGAATACGTTGCCGCATCAGAGGCAGCGAAAGAAGCTGTGTGGCTCAAGAACTCTCCAGTGGACTTAGATTTGATTCCTGGTTTGCAGAAGTCTATCATGGTATATTGTGATAACAACAGTGCAGTAGCAAACTCGAAGGAACCACGAGCCCACAAGGTGAGTAAGCATATATAGCGTAAGCACCACCTTATACGAGACATCGTAAAGAGGGAAGACATGGTCGTGGCTAAGATAGCATCAGAGGATAATCTTGCAGATCCGTTCACGAAGACATTGACTTCAAAAGTCTTTGAGGCTCACGTGGAGGGCATGGGAATCAGATACTTAGGAGAGCCATAACAGTTTTTCTAGATATATAGTAGCAGATTGTATAAGAGTTTAATGTAGTTGTATACTTAAAGCACAGCTTAAGTATTAGTGGGAGATTGTTGGAGTTAAATACATAAGCTATGCTTGTGTTGTATTTTTTCCCAGTAAATATATCGATTTATGTTTTGGTTAAATTTAGTTGTGCATTATTTGTCCATTTATATTATGTAGTTAGATGATGAGGTGTCTTGTGTGACACAGTAGATCTCATCATTGGTTAAAAGACATAATATATAAATGAGGTTCGTAACCGAGATAGCTTTGGACAAACTGTCGGTTTAGGTTATTATGTCATTTGGATAATTGGTTTGTCTAAACTGATTGAATCACATAGATATGCCCGGGGCGTATTGAACTTAACCTTTAAGAATGATTTGTCTTGTACTGATTTAATAGACAAATCGTTCTTGGTATTCTATCTCTTAATCCATAGACTCGAGCGGGCGTGAGGATTAGACATAGTGTACTTTGATCTGCCAATGGGTGAGGTCAATTGTGGCCAATAGTCTTGGTAGGTTGGGTGCGCATGTTTAGTTGCTTGGTGTGCTGCTGCTTGTCGAAAAGAAACCATGTATCGGTACGTCCGGGGTGATGGTGCTCCCGAGATGAGCTTGTAATGTTTATTATACTAAACCTGGCCGGTGGACTTATGTCGGGTATAGTAAAAAGGTCGAGTGGTACTAGTCTCAGAATTAAAGAAGTTAATTAATTAATTTATCAATAAATTAATAAATTAAAAAGCACTATATCTTTGATGTGGGGAGATTATGAATACAATTTAATTAAGTTGTTCCGGAAGCAATTCTGGTGTAGGATGGTAGTGCCATAATTAATCCGTTAGTGGAACGATTAATTATGTATTGGGTTATTGACAAAGGTATATTTAATTAATTAAGTAATTAATTAATCCTTGTGTCAATTGGTTGTGAATCATACCAGGAACTGGATTGGAATAAGTGGATCCCTGTATCAGTTGTATGTGTATCAGTCCAGGAACAGGATTGAAGGAAACAGAAACCCAGTAGGAAGACCGATCCTAAACCAACTTGGGGTCTCACTTGTAACTCTATATATAGACAAGGGATTAGCTATTCAACAGACACACTTCATAAGTTTTCAAGACAAGAAAACTTAGAGAGAAAAAATCCTAGAGAGAGAAAATTCCTCTCTCTAAAATTGGATTTTTAAGCTCAATAGTTGTTGATTTTTCTTCCTCAATTTTGGACGGTTTTTGTCCTAAAAAATTGGCAGCGCGTGAGTTCTCTCGAAGTCCCAAGTTGCGAGTGATCTTCGCGCACTAGGGGCAGGTGGTTGCAGATTTTTTCAGGCAACCCAATTATGGCGATTAGTTGATCAATTGGTTGCTAGATCGTTGCCCACACAACATGCAGTCTTGAGGCATACAAAATAATCACCTGGGTGAACGCTTCAATAGGTAATTCTTATTCTTCCGCTTTTATTAAGAATTTTTTTTGCGTAGTACATCGAATAAGTGCAAACCCAGATCCTGCGGAATGTTATTTCAAAAGGGTTGGAATAGCAATTGTGCTAGCGTCTAGGCCTGGCCAGAGATTTCGATTCTGGAATGCATAGCACGAAAGTGAGTTTCTGGCTAGGCACGGGCAGATAATCTTTCGAGATTATCTTCCCAGACCCAGTAAAAAAATCACTTTCGTGCTATGCATTCCAGAATCAGAATTCTTGACCAGGACTAAGCTCTAACACAATAGCTATTCCAATTCTTACTTGAAATAATAGTGCGCAGGATCTTAGCTTATACTTCTTTGATATACCACGCAACAATTAATTCCTAATTAAAGCGGAAGTTTAAGAATTACCCCTTGAAGCGTGTACTTAGGTGATTCTCTTGTATGACTCAAGACTTTGATCGTACGTTGTGTGGGCACGATCCAACGAACAATTTATCAGCAATCACCACAAAAAAGATCTCATCGGAAAAAATCCAGCAGCTCGCCGCCGCTGAAATTTTGCACTGCCGCCCATCACCGGTCCAACCTTGCCATTGCCTCCCGGAGTTAGTACTGCCCGGCCGCCGCCTGACGTGAGAACCCGCCGCCGCCTGAGATAATTGACTTCGAGGGAGAAACTTGTTTTCTCACTCTAAATTCTCTCTCGAGTTTTCTTGTCTTGAAAACTTATGAATTGAGTATGTAGAATAGCGCTAATCTCTTGTCTATTTATAGAGTTACAAGAGAAACCCTAAGTTGGTTTATGATTGGTCTTCCTAATGGGTTTAGGATTATTAATTATTTTCCAAATCCAATTAGGTTCCAAATCTAATAGGATTTCCAAATCCAAATAAATTTCATAATATATAGGATTGTTGGATTTGAATACATAAGCTATACTTGTGTTGTACATTTTCCCAGCTCATATATCGATTTGTGTTTCAGTTATAATTGGTTGTGCATATTAGGTAAATTTATACTATGTAAGTAGATGATGAGGTGTCTTGTGTGACACAGTAGATCTCATCATTGGTCGAAAGGCATGGTATATAAATGAGGATCGTAACCGAGACAGTTTTGGACAAACTGTCGGTTTAGGTTATTAATGTGATTCGGATAATCGGTTTGTCTAAACTGATTGAATCATATAGATATGCCCGGGGCATATTGAACATGACCATTAGGAATGATTTGTCTTGTACTGATTTAATAGACAAATCGATCCTTGTATTCTATCTCTAAATCCCTAGAATCAGGTGGGGATGAGGATTAGACATAGTGTACTTTGATCTGCCAATGGGTGAGGTCAATTGTGACCAATATTCTCGGTGGGTTGGGTGCGCGTGTTTAGTTACTTGGTGTGCTGCTGTTTGTCGAAAGGAAACCATATACCAGTGCGTCCGGGGTGATGGTGCTCCCGAGATGAGCTCGAAATGTTTACTATACTAAACCCGACCGGTGGACGTATGCTCGGTATAGTAAGAAGGTCGAGTGGTACTAGTCTCGGAATCAAGAAGTTGATTAATTAATTTGAATTAACGAGCACTATATCTTTGATGTGGGGAGATTATGAATATAATTTAATTAAGTTGTTACGGAAGCAATTCTGGTGTAGGATGGAAGTGCCAAAATTAATCCGTTAGTGGTACGATTAATTTTGTAATGGGTTAATTGAATAGGTAGATTTAATTAATTAATTGGTTAATTATTCCTGAGGGTTAATTCAGTAATTAATAAAGTGGAATTATTTAATTAATTCTTAAGGGTTAATTAAGTAATTAACAAAACGAAATTATTTAATTAATTAATTAAGTCTTAAGTTTCAATTAGATTTAGGAAATCCTAGAGATTAGGAATCTAGTAGGATTTGGTTTGTCTTATCTTATCCTATATAGATTGGTTACCTAATTGGATTTGGAAACTAATTACCTAAACCCATTAGGAAGTCCAATCCTAAACCAACTTGGGGTCTCTCTTGTAACACTATAAATAGACAAGGGATCATTTATTCAAGACACACAATTAATCCACAAGTTTTCTAGAGAGAAACTTTCTCTCTCCAAGTCGAATTTTCCTAGCATAGGGGCGGCTGGTTTTTGGGTCTGAGGTGGCCAAAATTTTGGCCTGATCTTGGCAGCCTCGAGTGTTGCTTTCTCTCGCTCTGGGTAGGGCATTTGCGGTACGTGCTAGGTGCGGAGGTGCTGGATTTTTCTGGATGGTGGAGTTGTGGTGATAGCTGATCAATTGAATTCTAGTTCGTTGCCCACACAACGTGAAGTCATAGTCTTGAGGCATACAAGAGAATCACCAGAGTCACGCTTCAAAGGTAACTTTCTAAAGTTCCGCTCTCATTAGAAATTTTTGTTGTGTGGTAAATCGAGCTAGTGCGAACCCAGATCCTACAAGAACTTTCAATTGGTATCAGAACCTGGTTTTGGATTTTGTGCTAGTTCGATTTGCTACATGGTTTTATTTGCAGGTGGTTTAGAATCCCGACTATTATGGTTACATTTGTATGGGTTTTAATTAAACTCTGGGACATGTCCGGATTTAATTTTATTACGAATATTTGCAATAGTAAAACCACGTGCTGGAAGCCGTGTAGGATTAGATTAAATCTGTAGTAGGATTTTTTCTATGTAATTTTGATTCTTTATTTTTCCTAGAATGCCTTGTAGTAGGAAAAATTGATTTTTGTAATCGAAAGCATTATGGTGGGCGACTTGAATTCGTGGGTTTTTGGGTTATCGTTAATTCGTAGAAATCCAGGAAAACCCAGAACGAATTGCAAGAAGACCAAATAGCGTGGGAAAAAGCGAAGGAGAAATTGGCTGTTGGAGGCGACGCCGGCAACGACTGCCGGCGGCAAGTCGCGCCGGCCGGGGTGGCCAGCAGCAGCTGTCCCGCCAAGGGCGCAGCAGTAGGAGAAGTGCGGCAGCAGTGGGCAGCAGCAGCTGCGCGCACCAGCTGCTGCGTGCTGCTGGGCTGTGAGCGCGTGGGCAGTGCGGCCCTCGGGGCGTGCTGCCGCACGAGCGGCCCGTTCGGGCTGTTCGGGCTGTTTTTGGCTAATTTTTCCTCCAGTTTTCATTTTTTGAAGTTCAAGACTCTTTCCATCGAGTGACTTGGCGGGACACGAGATCATGGCAGATGATGGAAGCAACTAAAACCATAATAGTCGGAAAATTTATTTTACGCATTTATTTCCCGTATTTATTTTTTTAATTTTATACTTTATTTTTATGCTGTATTTTAGATGCATGAATTAAAGCATTTCTGGTTTTATGGTTGCACATAACTTAGGTTTAGTTAATTGCATGTTAAAACCAGAAAAACCCTCAATTTGAAAATCTAAGTGGGAACGTGTTGGTTTAATATCCCCATGGCCACCATTACGAGTTCTATGCGATATGGGTGGGCTTGCGTGTTGGCATTAGGGCCTTCCTCCATTCGAATGAGTCCATCCCCGAGATCGCTAGACTATAAACTTCTGAGTAAGATGACTAGAGTAAGTTTAACTAGGAGAAATGCGACACCCTCTCCATCTGAGGCGCACTATCCTGAGGTAACAAGCTCAGTAGTCACGTAATGGCATACACTTAGTGTACGATCTACAGTATTACTCCCGTGAGGTTACGCTGCTTATTTGTACTGCTAAAAGCACCGACTATTAACTACATTGATCAAAAGATCTTTGGTCAGATAGTGTGGTTAATGAATTTGGTTCTTCTCAAACGAATGTGGGTTAGCATAAACGTCCACACTGCGTCGCTTGCGAGAATCCCGGTGGATAAGATGTTGGTGGATTAAGATTATTGTTTTCAGGGAAGTCAATAATTAATTGGATTTACATGTTTTCGAAAATTCTAAGCATGTAACTGAAACATTGTTTGTTTACTTTCCAGTTTAAATCGATATGGCATTCAATCCTTTAGCTGCTATTTTGAAAGACAACAAATTAACTGGAAACAATTATGTCGACTGGAGTCGAAACTTGGACATCGTCCTAACAGCTGAGCAGTATAAGTTTGTGCTTACCGAAGTATGTCCAGAAGTGCCTGATGAGAACTCTACCCAAGAGGATAGGGACGCCTATGCCAGGTGGAGAAAAGCGGATGAGATGGCGCGGTGCTACATTTTGGCTTCTATGTCAAATGTGCTACAACATCAGCTTCATCCCATGGTCTCCGCCTTCAACATGATGGCGCACCTAAGGGAGATGTTCGAGCATCAAGGTGGGACTGCTAGGCAGGCAGCCATGAGGAAGTTAATGAACTCCAAAATGGCTGAAAACGGATCGGTGAGGGATCATGTTTTACACATGATGAGTAACATCAATGAAATTGAGGTGTTGGGAGGAGAAATTGACCAGGAAAGTCAGATAGATATTATCCTCCAGAGTCTACCCTCAAGTTTTGAGCAGTTTCGGGTCAACTATAATATGAACTAAAGGGTTTATACTTTGCCCGAGCTCTTAACAGATTTGGTGGCGGCCGAAGGCATCTTCCATGAGAAGAAGCAAGCTTTGATCGCGGTAAAGGGTTCGAGTTCTTCTTCTGGGCTGAAAGGCAAGAAGAATAAGAAGAAGAAGGACGCCTACAAACATACTACAAAGTCGGAGATTGCGAAGAAAAGCAAGCCCAAGGGCAAGTGGTTTAAGTGCGGCAAGACAGGACACTGGAAAGTAGATTGTCCAAAGTTCAAAGGTACGATTGTTTCTGCCCTAATTACTGAGACATGTTTAGCGGTGATTCCCACAGATACTTGGTTTGTGGATTCAAACGCCACTGATCATGTTTGTAATTCTTTGCAGGGGTTCCAAGTAACCCAGAAGCTTAGAGAGGGCGAACTGGACATCTACATGGTGACACTACGAGAGTGCCAGTTGAAGCAGTGGGAGTAGTTAGGCTTAATTTCAAAAATTGTAGCCTAGAATTAATAAATTGTCTTTTTGTACCGAGTTTTAGAAAGAACCTGATTTCGTTTCTAAACTCTTAAAGAACGGGTATAAGTTTATTTTTTCTGATGACTCTGTACTTATTAGAAGAAATGGCAAACTTATTTGTTCTGGTTCATTGGTGGACAATTTATTTGTGGTTAATTCTAACTCCTCTGTTGCGCAAAACATAGAGATAGATAGCTCAGGATCTAACATTAATAAGAGGAAGAGACCTACTGAAATGAATCAAACCTATATTTGGCATCTCAGGCTAGGTCATATAAACCTTAGTAGGATTCAGAGGTTGGTCAATGATGGACCTTTGGGTTCATTAGATATTGACAGTTATGCAACCTACGAATCTTGCTTGGAAGGTAAGATGACCAAGAGACCTTTTAAGGCAAAAGGTTATAGAGCTAAAGAAGTACTAGAGTTGATTCATTCTGACTTGTGTGGACCTATGACGGTCCAGGCACGAGGGGGATTTGAGTATTTCATGACGTTCACGGATGACTACTCTAGGTACGAGTACATTTACCTAATGCGCCACAAGTCCGAATGTTTTGGCAAGTTCAAAGAGTTTCGGGCAGATGTGGAGAAGCATCAGGGTAAGAGTATCAAGACACTGCGTTCAGATCGTGGTGGGGAGTACCTGTCCCATGAATTTCGAGATTACCTCACAGAGGTAGGAATTCAGTCTCAGTTGTCTACACCTGGCACACCACAGCAGAATGGTGTAGCATAGAGGAGGAATCGAACTCTTATGGAAATGGTTAGGTCCATGATGAGCTATAGTGATTTGCCAAGTTTGTTCTGGAGATATGCCTTGGAAACGGCAATGTATATTCTAAATCTTGTACCGTCTAAAACCTTGCCTTCAACCCCATTAGAGTTGTGGAATGGGCGCAAACCCAGTCTAAGACATCTCAGAATTTGGGGATGCCCAGCACATGTACTTAAGGTAGATACGGCCAAGTTAGATGCGAGAACAGAATTAATGCTGTTTTTAGGTTATCCTAGGGGAACGAAAGGTGGTCTATTCTATAGTCCTATAGATCAGAAGGTGGTGGTTAGTACCAACGCTAGATTTTTAAAAGAGGACTATGACTTAGACCACAAGCCCAAGAGTAAGATAGTACTAGAAGAGCTTAGACGACAAACTTATCCTGATGCACCGGCACAAGTAGATACACCACACACTGTACATGAGATCACAGATGATGCGCCTACACAGGTGGTGCCTCGTCGTAGTGGGAGGGTTGTGAGACAGCCCGATAGGTTCATCGGCGTGGGAGAGACCTCAGACCTAGTCCCAGGTATGCCTGAACCGGACCCAGTTAACTACAATGAGGCACTCCAAGATAAAGATGCAGAATATTGGCATAAGGCAATGATATCCGAGATGGGGTTAATGGACCACAATCAAGTCTGGGAGCTTGTGGACCTGCCTGATGGGTTTAAGCCCATTGGATACAAGTGGGTCTATAAACGTAAGAGAGGACCTGACGGGATGGTGAAAAGCTTTAAAGCTTGGCTGGTGGCGAAGGGGTATACTCAGAAAGAGGGAATCGATTATGAGGAAACCTTCTCCCCGATAGCCATGCTTAAGTCGATCCGGATTCTCTTGGCCATAGCTGCTCATATGGATTATGAGATTTGGCAGATGGATGTCAAGACAGTCCTAAACGAAAGTCTTGAGGAAACCATTTTTATGCAGCAACCAGAGGGATTCATTGAAAGAGGCAAAGAGCATAAGGTTTGCAGGCTCAGGAGGTCCATTTACGGACTTAAGCAGGCATCCAGATCTTGGAACATCCGGTTTGATGAGGTAATCCAGTCCTTTGGATTTACTCAGTGTCCGGATGAGCAATGTGTGTACCGCAGACGTGATGGAAACTCAGTGGTGTTTCTTGTGCTTTACGTAGATGACATTCTATTGATTGGCAACAACAATAAAGTGTTATAAGACGTAAAGGCATGGCTGTCCAAGCAGTTTGATATGAAGGACTTAGGGGAAGCGGGACATATCCTTGGGATCAAGATCATTCGAGATCGTAGGAAACGTTCGGTAACGCTCTCCCAAGCTTCATACATAGACATGATTCTTGCCCGTTTTAATATGCATAACTCCAAGAAAGGTTTTCTACCTTTCAGACATGGAGTGCATCTATCTAAGGAACAGTCTCCTAAGACTGTTGAGGAGATAGAGGCCATGAAGACAGTTCCGTATGCTTCGGCAGTCGGAAGTCTCATGTATGCCATGTTGTGTACGAGGCTTGATATCTGTTATGCCGTTGGCATGGAGAGCAGATATCAGAGTAACCCTGTGAAAGCTCATTGGGAGGCAGTAAAATGCATTCTCAAGTATTTGAGCAGAACGAGGGACCAAGCTCTGGTCTATCAGGCGCCTGAGCTGGTACCCCGAGGTTACACAGATTCAGATTTCCAAGGCGACGGGATAAGAGTAAGTCTACCTCAGGGTATGTGTTTACTCCAGGAGGTGGAGCCATAGTTTGGCGGAGCCATAGTTTGGCGGACTCTACCATGGAGGCTGAATACGTTGTCGCATCAGAGGCAGCGAATGAAACAGTATGGCACAAGAACTTCCTAATGCACTTAGATGTGATTCCTGGTTTGCAGAAGTCTATCACGGTATATTGTGATAACAATGGTGCAGTAGCAAACTCGAAGGAACCACGAGCCCACAAGGCGAGTAAACATATACAGCGTAAGTACCACCTGATACGAGACATCGTAAAGAGGGAAGACGTGGTCGTGGCTAAGATAGCATCAAAGGATAACCTTGCAGATCCATTCACGAAGACATTGACCTCTAAAGTCTTTGAGGCTCACGTGGAGGGCATGAGAATCAAATATCTTGGAGAGCCATGATAGTTTTTCTAGATAGATAGCAGCAGATTGTATAGGATTGTATGTAGTTGTATACTTAAAGCACAGCTTAAGTATTAGTGGGAGATTGTTGGATTTGAATACATAAGCTATGCTTGTGTTGTATATTTTTCCAGTTAATATATCGATTTGTGTTTCAGTTATAATTGGTTGTGCATATTAAGTCCATTTATACTATGTAAGTAGATGATGAGGTGTCTTGTGTGACACAGTAGATCTCATCATTGGTCGAAAGGCATAATATATAAATGAGGTTCGTAACCGAGACAATTTTGGACAAACTGTCGGTTTAGGTTATTATGTGATTCGGATAATCGGTTTGTATAAACTGATTGAATCATATAGATATGCCGGGGGCATATTGAACATGACCATTAGGAATGATTTGTCTTGTACTGATTTAATAGACAAATCGATCCTTGTATTCTATCTTTAAATCCCTAGACTCGGGCGGGCATGAGGATTAAACATAGTGTACTTTGATCTGCCAATGGGTGAGGTCAATTGTGACCAATATTCTCGGTGGGTTGGGTACGCGTGTTTAGTTACTTGGTGTGCTGCTTCTTGTCGAAAGGAAACCATGTACCGGTGCATCCGGGCTGATAGTGCTCCCGAGATGAGTTCAAAATGTTTATTATACTAAACCCGGCCGGTGGACGTATGTTCGGTATAGTAAGAAGGTCGAGTGGTACTAGTCTCGGAATCAAGAAGTTGATTAATTAATTTATCAGTAAATTAATTTGAATTAACGAGCACTATATCTTTGATGTGGGGAGATGATGAATATAATTTAATTAAGTTGTTCCGGAAGTAATTCTGGTGTAGGATGGAAGTGCCAAAATGAATCCGTTCGTGGTAGGATTAATTTTGTAATGGGTTAATTAAATAGGTAGATTTAATTAATTAATTGGTTAATTATTCCTGAGGGTTAATTCAGTAATTAACTAAGTGGAATTATTTAATTAATTCCTAAGGGTTAATTAAGTAATTAACAAAGTAGAATGATTTAATTAATTAATTAATTAAGTCTTAAGTTTCAATTAGAATTAGGAAATCCTAGGTATTAGGAATCTGATAGGATTTGGTTTGTCTTATATTATCCTATCTAAATTGGTTACCTAATTGGATTTGGCAACTAATTACCTAAACCCATTAGGAAGTCCAATCCTAAACCAACTTGGGGTCTCTCTTGTAACTCTATAAATAGACAAGGGATCATTTATTCAAGACACAATTAATCCACAAGTTTTCTAGAGAGAGAAAATTTTCTCTCTCCAAGTCGAATTTTCTTGTCATAGGGGCGGCTGGTTTTTGGGTCTGAGGTGGCCAAAATTTTGGCCTGATCTTGGCAGCCCCGAGTGTTGCTTTCTTTCTCTCTGGGCAGTGCGTTTGCAGTACGTGCTAGGTACGGAGGTGCTGGATTTTTCTGGCGGGTGGAGTTGTGGTGATAGCTGATCAATTGACTTCTAGTTTGTTGCCCACACAACGTGAAGTCATAGTCTTGAGGCATAGAAGAGAATCACCCGAGTCATGCTTCAAAGGTAACTTTTTAAAGTTCTGCTCTTATTAGAAATTTTTGTTGCGTGGTAAATCGAGCTAGTGCGAACCCAGATCCTACAAGAACTTTCAAGGATTTCCTAATTCCAATTAAACTTTAAGACTTAATTAATTAATTAAATAATTTCACTTTGTTAATTACTTAATCACCTTAGGACTAATTAATTCAATAATTAATTTTACTTTATCAATTAACCCACTACATAATTAATCGTACCACTAACGAATTAATTATGGCACTACCTTCCTACACCAGAATTGCTTTCAGAACAACTAAATTAATTATTTTTTAATCTCCCCACATCAAAGATATAGTGCTCATTAATTTATTAATTTATTGATAAATTAATTAATTAACTTCTTATAATCCGAAATTAGTACCACTCGACCTTTTTACTATACCAGACACAAGTCCACCGGCCGGATTTCGTATAATAAACATAACGAGCTCATCTTGGGAGTACCATCATCCCGGACTCACCGGTACATGGTTTCCTTTAAACAAGCAGCAGTACAATAAGCAACTAAATACATGCACCCAACCTACTGAGGCTATTGGTCTCAAGTGACCTCACTTGGAATATCAAAGTACACTTTGACTAATCCTCATGCCTGCTCAAGTCTAGGGATTAAAAGATGGAATACTAGGAATGAATAGTCTATTAAATCAGTACAAGACAATTCATCCTAAATGGTCATGTTCAATATGCCTCGGGCGTACCTATATGATTCAATTAGTTTAGACAAACCAATTTATGAATCACATAATAACCTAAACCGAGAGTGTATCCAAAACTATCTTGATTACGAACCTCATTTATATATTATGCCTTTTAACCAACGATGAGATCTACTGTGTCAAACCAGACACCTCATCATCTTACTACATAATATAAACGGACAATAAAAAATTTAACAAAAATATTTAATCGATATATACAAAAGCTGAGAAGTAATTTAATACAAGCAAAACATTAGAATTCAAACCCAACAATCTCCCACTAATACTTAAACTGTGCTTCAAGTATAAAACTACATCAATCCTACAACTACAATAATGTCTAGAAAAACAATCATGGCTCTTCTATGTATCTGATCCCGATGTTAGTTTTGAATACAGAAAAGCTATGGCTTGTATCAAAAACTAATATCCACAGATGACATATCATTTTGTTTTGATATTAAATTGTTCCACTATATCATAGAACTAGATAACGGGGTGTGGAAAGACACATTAGATACCGTTATTGGTTAAAGTATTGATATATAAAAAGTATGCTCCTAACTGAGATAGTCTGAACATACTATCGGTATAGGTTATCATGTGGTTTGGAAATTAGTTTATCTAGACTAGTTTAAATCACACGGATAAGCCCGGGGCATATTGAGCACGACCATTTTGGATAGAATTGACTTATACTGATCGGCGTAGTCAATTCAGTCATAGTATTCAGTCTCTCAATCCCGAGATTGGGACGGGCTTGAGAGTTGGATGTCGTATGCTTTGATTTGCCAAAAAGTGCGGTCAATTGAGGCCTATACCTCGGTAGGTTGGGTATGCGGTATTTTAGCTTCTTACGTGCCGTTGCTAGTCGGAGGAATCCACGTACCGGTTCGCCGGGTTGATGGTGCTCCCGAGATGAGCTCGTAAGGTCTATTATACTAAACCCGGCCGGTGGACTTTATGTCCGGTATAATAAAAGGATGAGTGGTACTAATCTCGGATACCAATAAGTCGGTGAATTAGTTTATCAGTAAATTGATAAACTGACGAGCACTAGATATTTAATGTGGGGAGATAGAAGAAAATATAATGGCGCGATGTAAAGTCATTTTCGAACGGTAGTTTAAGGAAAACTGAACAAGCCCAGGCTAAATTGAAAACTTCACTTTCGTGCAATGCATTCCAGAATCAGAAGCTTTCGACCAAGCTCAGGCTCAAATTAGTTTACCCATGAACGGATCTTATTATACTTATTTAATTTATTATTCGGGACACAAAAAATTAAATCTTTAATTAAAGCGGAATATTAAAGATTCTACCTTTTGTAGCGAAGTCCCTTCCCGAAAGAAAAAATCCAATCTTTGTTGCGATTACCACAAGAAATCCGAAGAATGACTCCGATCCAACTCCGAAATAGTGTGGGCTATTATCTACGGAGTTACCCACAGCAAAATAAAGAAAACCCCAGAAACTTGCTTCTCAAGAAACTCAAAAAATCTGCCCAGAGCAAAAAATACAGCCGCTGGATTTCTACTTCTCAAAACTGACCGCTGGCTGTGTGAACTACTAAAACCCCGACCACGATCTGTACGGTGGGTATCACGGGTCACCAAGCGAGCAAGAGATCGACGTGAGGTGACCACCGGATCAGCACCCTGAGGCTGAAGCAGTCCGCTAGCGGGAAAATTGCGCGACAACGTTGAAGGAAAAAAACGAGCAGAATTCCGGTGACTTTTTGTGTGAGGAAATGATCGGGCTGCTCTAAAATCGAGTGGGCTGAGTTTCTTTTCGAAGAAGAAAGCTATCCTAGTCGACTTCGAGAGAAAATTTGACGAGGAAGACAAAGTAATCTCTCTAGACTAGACTTTCTCTCACTAACCCTTTCTTGGTTATCAAGTTTCTGAATTGTCTTTCTTGCCAAACAAGGATATTTATAAGGAGCTTCTAAGGAGACCTAATGGGCTATCGAGTTAGGCCATTTAATTTGACTTTCGTTGACCGCTAAGTCTTTCCCGACTAGTCAACTCCAATCGACCCATTTGAATTTAAACCCACTTTGTTAATTTAATTTAATCGAACCCTTAGAATTAATTAATTCAAATAGAATTAATTTCTTAATTCACTTTGTTGATTAAATATTAATTAAACCTTTAGGATTAATTAATCCACCTTGTCGATTAGTCAAATGCATAATTAGTCGTACCACTAACGGACTAATTATGGAACTACCGCTCGAAAACGACTTTACATCACGCCATTATATTTTATTCTATCTCCCCACATTAAAGATCTAGCACTCGTCGGTTTATCAATTTACTGATATATTAATTCACTGACTTCTTAATATCCGAGATTAGTACCACTCGTCCTTTTATTCTACCGAACATAAAGTTCACCGGTCGGGTTTGGTATAGTAGACATTACGAGTTCATCTAGGGAGCACCATAAACCCGGCGAACCAGTACGTGGATTCCTCCGACTAGCAACGGCACGTAAGAAGCTAAACACCGCATACCCAACCTACCGAGGTATAGGCCTCAATTGACCGCACTCTTTGGCAAATCAAAGCATACAATATCCAACCCTCACGCCCGTCCCAATCTCGGGATTGAGAGATGGAATACTAGGACCGAATTGACTACGCCGATCAGTATAAGTCAATTCTATCCAAACTGGTCGTGCTCAATATGCCTCGGGCATATCCGTGTGATTTAAACTAGTTTAGATAAACTAATTTCCAAACCACACGATAACCTATAACGATAGTATGTTCAGACTATATCGATTACGGGCATACTTTTAATATATCAATACTTTAACCAATAACGGTATCTACTGTGTCTTTCCACACCCCGTTATCTAATTCTATGATATAAAGGAACAAATTTATACCGAAACAAAATGATATGTCAACTGTGGATATTAGTTTTTGATATAAGCCATAGCTTTTTTGTATTCAAAACTAACAATCTCCCACTAATACTCAAAGCTTTGCTAAGAAGTACAAAAACTGTCTAACCCGCTATTACACTGCTGTCATAATGAAATCTCCAGAACATCTTTAAGCTCACTCACATGGCTCCCTCAAGAATTTGACTCCCATGCCCTTCACATGTCTCTCAAAGACCTTTGGGGTCAATGGCTTGGTAAAAGGATCTGCAAGGTTGTCATCTGATGCTATCTTGGCCACGATCACGTCTCCCCTCCTTACGATCTCTCGTATCAGGTGGTACTTGCGCTCTATGTGTTTACTCGCTTTATGGGCTCGTGGTTCCCTCGAGTTAGCAACTGCACCATTGTTATCACAATAAATTGTGATAGACCTAGGCAACTCAAGAACCACTTCTAAGTCCATCAGGAAGATCCAGAGCCATACAGCCTCTTTCGCTGCCTCTGAAGCGGTAACGTACTCAGTCTCCATGGTGGAGTCCGCCACGCATTTTTTACTTGACACTCCGCCATACTATGGCTCCACCTCCTAGAGTAAACACAAACCCAGAGGTAGACTTACTATTGTCCAAATCCCCTTGAAAGTTCGAATCTGTGTAATCCAATGGCACAAGCTCCAGCGCTCTATAAACTAGAACATAATCTCTCGTCCTGCGCAAATACTTGTGAATGCACTTTACTGCCTCCCAGTGAGCCTTCCCAGGGTTACTCTGATATCTGCTAACCATGCCAACGGCAAAGCAAATATCAGGCCTCGTACACAATATAGCATACATGAGGCTACCCACTGCAGAAGCATAGGGTACCGCCTTCATGGCATCTATCTCCTCAGCAGTCTTAGGACACTGCTCCTTAGACAAATGCACTCCATGCCTGAAAGGCAGTGAACCCTTCTTGGAGTTCTGCATGTTAAAATGAGCCAGAATCGTGTCTATGTAGGATGCCTAAGAGAGAGTTAGAGAACGTCTCCTACGATCTCGAATAATCTTAATCCCAAGGATATGTCCAGCCTCTCCCAAATCCTTCATATCGAATCGACTGGACAACCATGCCTTTACATCTGACAACATCTTCTTACTGTTGCCAATAAGAAGAATGTCATCTACGTAAAGTACGAGGAACACCATCATATCACCATCACGCCTGCGATAAATACACTGCTCATCTGGACACTGAGTGATTCCATAAGACTGGAAAACCTCGTCAAAATGGATATTCCAAGATCTGGATGCTTGCTTAAGT
This sequence comes from Knoxia roxburghii, assembly GCA_030378225.1. Taxonomy (NCBI): domain Eukaryota; kingdom Viridiplantae; phylum Streptophyta; class Magnoliopsida; order Gentianales; family Rubiaceae; genus Knoxia; species Knoxia roxburghii. The sequence continues at coordinate 25,319,690 of CM059420.1, read as the reverse complement.
CCATAAATGGACCTCCTAAGCCTGCATACCTTGTGCTCTTGGCCCTTAACAATGAAGCCCTCTGGTTGCTGCATAAAGATGGTCTCCTCAATACTTCCATTAAGGAAAGCTGTCTTGACATCCATCTCCCAAATCTCATAATCCATATGAGCAGCTATGGCCAAGAGAATCCGGATTGACTTAAGCATAGCTACCGGGAAAAAGGTCTCCTCATAATCGATCCCTTCTTTCTGAGTATACCCCTTCGCCACAAGCCTAGCCTTGAAGGTCTCAACCCTCCCGTCAGATCCTCTCTTTCTCTTGTAAACCCATTTGCACCCAATAGGCCTAAAACCATCAGGAAGGTCTACCAGCTCCCAGACTTGATTTGAGTCCATAGAACCCATCTCAATAATCATTGCTCTCTGCCAAGAATCTGCATCTTTATCCTGGAGAGCCTCATTGTAGTTAACTGGGTCTGGTTCATGAGCACCATGGATAAAGTCCGAAGACTCACCTAAACCCATGTACCTCTCGGGCTGTCTCACAACCCTCCCACTACGACGAGGCGCAGCCTGTGCAAGAGCATCATCTGTGATAGTGTGAGCAGTCTCTTGTGGTGTGTCTTCCTGTACTTTGCGTCTGGAATAATGGACTGACTTCTAAGCTCTTCCAATACTACCTTGCTGCTTGACTTGTGATCTAAAATATAGTCCTCCTCAAGAAATCTGGCATTGGTGCTGATCATCACCTTCTGATCCTGAGGACTATAAAATAGACCACCTCTCGTTCCTCTGGGATAGCTTATAAATAGCATAGCCTTGGATCTCGCCTCTAACTTGCCTGCATCTGCCTCGAGCACATGTGCTGGACAACCCCATATTCTGAGATGTCTCAGACTAGGCTTTTGCCCATTCCACAACTCTGATGGGGTCGAAGGCACAGACTTAGATGGCATAAGGTTGAGGATAAAACATGATGTCTCCCAGGTATAACCCCAAAACGAGATAGGCAACTCACTGTAACTCATCATCGATCTAACCATCTCCATAAGAGTCCTGTTTCTTCTCTCAGCTACACCATTCTGCTGGGGTGTGCCAGGTACAGACAACTGGGTCTGAATACCCTCCTCTGACAAATAGGATCTAAATTCACTAGAGAGGTATTTGCCACCGCAATCAGATCGCAAGGCCTTGATACTCTTACCCAGATGGTTCTTCACCTCTGCCTTGAATTCTCTGAACTTGCCAAAGCATTCAGACTTGTGGCGCATCAGGTATATGTATCTATATCTAGAGTAATCATCCGTGAAAGTCACGAAATACTCATAACCACCTCTAGCCTGAACTGACATAGGCCCACACACATCAGAATGAATCAACTCTAAAACCTCATTGGCCCCCTTTGCTTGAAAGGCCTCTTGGTCATTTTATCCTCCAAGCAGGACTCACAGGTCAAATAGTTGTCAATATCTAGTAAGTCCAAAAACCCACTATTGACCAACCTTTGAATCCTACTAAGGTTGATGTGAGCTAGTCTCAGGTGTCAAAGATAAGTCTGATTCAAAGGGGAAGACTCTTTTCTCTTATTATGATTCGGTGATGAGCTACTAGTTTCTGTGTTTTGTATTACTGGGGAGTAAGTCTTAATTAAAAACAAATTGTCAACCAATGTACCAAAACATATAAGTTTCTGGCCTTTTCTAATAAATATAGTTCTATCAGAAAAAACACACTTATAACCATCCAAAACAAGTTTAGAAACTGAAAGTAAGTTTTTGCGAAAACTGGGTAGATAAAGACAATCTCTCAATAATAAAGTAGAGTCTGAAAAATAAAGACAAATAGCTCCCACTGCAACAACAGAAACTCTGGTAGTATCCACAAGGTAGACCTGCAACTCTCCCTCTCCAAGTAGCCGGGTCACTTGGAACCCCTGCAAAGAATTACAAACGTGATCAGTGGCTCCTGAATCCACACACCAAGTATCTGTGGGAATCGCCGCTAAACACGTCTCAGTGACTAGGGAAAATTTACACATACCTCGAGGCTTTGGGCAATCCTTCTTCCAATGTCCTGCTTTGCCACATCTAAAGCATTTGCCTTTCGGCTTCTGCTTCTTGGCAATGCCCGCCTTGGGTCCATGATTAGCTCCTGCCTTCTGGCCTCTCTTCCTCTTTTGCTTCTTGGATTTGGGCCCAGGCAGAGAAACCTGAGGGACCACAGTAGCCAAGGCTTGCTTATTCTCTGCGAATAGGCCCTCAGCAGACACCAATGCAGTCATGAGCTCGGGAAGTGAATATGAGAGATTCTCCATATTGTAGTTCAATTGAAACTGCTCAAAACTGGGAGGAAATCTCTGGAAGATGATATCGACCTGGGTCTCCCCATCAATGTCACCTCCCAATACCTCAATCTCATTAATGCAGCTTATCATGTCTAGCACGTGATCCCTCACTGAAGTGTTGGTGTATATGCCCTAATGAGGGCTATTTATGTAAATAAACTTTGAGGGTTATTTATGTAAATAAGACATTTGTCGTTTGATTGATTATTTATCTGATGAGTTAATTTCATGAAATTATATTCTTGTGCATATTGAATTTTATGAAATCGATCCGCCAAAAGAAACACTCCATGGACTGTTAGATCATGAGTGATTCTTTTGAGTAGTACTCGTACGAGGATCCTTAGACCAGAAATCACTGCATAGTCTTAGGTGAATTAGAGTGTGCTTTGACATATGCCTAACGGGACCGTAACAGGTTGCCAAGTACGGGTATGATTGGGTACACTATGAGTCACGCTAAGGTATGTAGGTGAAGTGATGGGACTACAAGTCTCTCTTAAATGAGAGATGATATCTTGGCCACTTGATAGTGAACTGAGAAGTGCATGGCCGTGCCCAAGAAATGATAAGGGTTATCATTTGCTTGATTAAGTTCAGTGTCACTAAGAGATCAAGTAAAACGTTTAGCTATATAAGGATGATTGGTTCCATGCCTTATGCTAAACTGGATATCAGTGTAGAGGACATTACGTAGTATACTCGGAAGGTTGTGTTGAATCACCATTCGACCCTCCGTTCTGAATTGTGTAGTCATTATGTCTTGCTAGAGACCACTAATGATTTATGGATTAATTAATGAGATTAATTTATTCATTGTCAATTTGGAATGGACCTACAGGATCGCACATAAGTGAGTTCGATGAGTCAGAATTAATTAAATTGCCTGTTCTAAGTATAAGAGTTATACTTAAATAGATAATGTTTAATTAAATGGTTTAATTAAATATTATTGAAGAGTTTTACGGTATTAATTAAATGTTAATTAATTACCTGGGAAGAATTGAGTTGAGCTGATAAATCAAGGGACCTAATTGTGAATTAAGGTTCTTGACCCATCAGCCTGATCCATGGATCAATGGGTTGATCCATGGTGTTGGTAAAACCCAACTCAGTAAATAATTAATTAATTATTATTAATTATTATTTATAATTATTAAAACAGATACTTCTCAAATCAGAGAAGTATCTGGAGTCTGTTAAAAACGTTTTAACAGACTCAGTTTTAAAATAAACGTTTGAAAAAATTCTTTTTTAACAGACAATCAGACTTTACAAAAAACAACGTTCTTCCAGAAGATTATTATTCCCACAGAGAGAAAAAGGTTTTCTCTAAAACAGGCAAATTTTGGGGCTAGCACCGGTTCTGAGAGAACTCCAGTGCAAGAACGTAGAGACAATTCGCTTGAATTGTTCTGTGGTGGTGAACGCAATCTTCCCAAAGGATCCAGGCGGCTGCACAACCGATTACGCGTCGAGGGTAAGACCCGAATCCTTTAGCGTTTAGGAATTCCGCCATTTAATTTAGAATTAAATGCCTAAACGCAATTCAACATGAAGTACCCTCATCCATCCTAGCATTCATGAGTTTCCTCATAGCTGACTGCTTGGCTGCCCTACCCTGATGTCCAAACAACCCCCTGAGATTGAGCATCATATCGTAAGCTGAGGTAAACAACTGATGCTGGTGCTGTAGTACACTCGACATAGAAGCCAAGATGTAGCACCGGGTCATCTCATCAGCCTTCTGCCACCTCGTATATGGCTCTCGCTGCTCAGGGGTGGCATCATCGCTGGGCTTAGGGGGGCACTCCTCAGTGAGCACGTACCTGTAACCCTCAGCGGTAAGGACAATGTCCAGGTTACATTTCCAGTCAATATAGTTTGGACCCGTGAGTTTGTTTTGGTTCAAAATAATAGCTAGCGGGTTGAACGACATATCAACTGAAAAATAAACAATTCAAGTTTCAGTATACTTTTTTGAAAATATTGAAAATCCTCTAAAAAACCAATATAATCTTCTACCGACATCTCTCAAATCGGGATTAACGCATGTCACGATAGGTGAACGTCTACACTAACCCACATTCATTCGAGAAGAACCGAAGTTCATTAATTTCATTATCTGGCCAACGATCTTATGATCAATGAAATTAATAGTCGATAATTTTAGCCGTACCCAAAAATAGCGTAACGATCTTTTAGCCGTACCCAAAAATAGTCGATAATTTTAGCCGTTTTTAGTATTCCTCCCATCGAGGTTAAGCTATCTTCGTGTACGGCTAAAATTATCGACTATTAATTTCATTGATCATAAGATCGTTGGTCAGATAATGAAATTAATGAACTTCGATTCTTCTCGAACGAATGTGGGATGGTGTAGACGTTCACCCATTGTGACCTGCGTTAATCCCGGTGTGAGAGATGTCGGTAAGAAGATTATATTGGTTTTTGAGGATTTTCAATATTTTCGAAAAAATATACTGAAACTTGACTGTTTATTTTTTCAGTTGTAGTTGATATGTCGTTCAACCCGCTAGTTGTCATTTTGAACCAGAACAAACTTACGGGTCCAAACTATATTGAATGGAAACGTTACCTGGACATTGTCCTTACCACTGAGGGTTACAAGTACGTGCTCACTGAGAAGTGCCCCCCTAAGCCCAGCGATGATGCAACCCTGAGCAGCGAGAGCCATATACGAGGTGGCAGAAGGCTGATGAGATGACCCGGAGCTACATCTTGCCTTCTATGTCGAGTGTACTGTAGCACCAGCATCAGTTATTTACCTTAGCCTACGCTATGATGCTCAACCTCAAGGAGATGTTTGGACATCAGTGCAGGGCAGCCAAGCAGTCAGCTATGAGGAAACTCATGAATGCTAGGATGGCTGAGGGCACTTCAGTAAGGGATCACATACTGGACATGATTGGTTGGATCAATGAGATTGAGGTATTGGGAGGTGAGATTGATGGGGATACCCAGGTCGATATCATCCTCCAGAGCTTGCCTCCCAGTTTTGAGCAGTTTCGATTGAACTATAATATGGGGAATCTCTCATATTCACTTTCTGAGCTCATGACTGCATTGGTGTCTGCTGAGAGCCTCTTCGCAGAGAAGAAGCAAGCCTTGGCTACTGTTGGTCCCTCAGGTTCCTCTGTTGGGCCCAAAGCCAGGAAGCAAAAGAGGAAGAGAGGCCAGAAAGCAGGAGCCAGTCATGGACCCAAGGTGGGCATTGCCAAGAAACAGAAGCCGAAAGGCAAATGTTTCAGGTGTGGCAAAGCGGGACATTGGAAGAAGGACTGCCCAAAGCCTCGAGGTATGTGTAAATTTTCCCTAGTCACTGAGACGTGTTTAGCGGCGATTCCCACAGATACTTGGTGTGTGGATTCAGGAGCCACTGATCATGTTTGTAATTCTTTGCAGGGGTTCCAAGTGACCCGGCTGCTTAGAGAGGGAGAGTTGCAAGTCTACCTTGGGGATACTACCAGAGTTTCTGTTGCTGCAGTGGGAGTTTTATGTCTTTATTTTTCAGACTCTACTTTATTGTTGAGAGATTGTCTTTATGTACCTAGTTTTCGTAAAAACTTGCTTTCAGTTTCTAAACTTGTTTTGGATGGTTATAAGTGTGTTTTTTCTGATAGATCTATATTTATTAGAAAAGGCCAGAAACTTATATGTTCCGGTACATTGGTTGACAATTCGTTTTTAATTAAGACTTACTCCCCAGTTATGCAAAACACAGAAACTAGTAACTCATCACCGAATCATAATAAGAGAAAAGAGTCTTCCCCTTTGAATCAGACTTATCTTTGGCACCTGAGACTAGGTCATATCAACCTTAGTAGGATTCAAAGGTTGGTCAAGAGTGGGTCTTTGGACTTACTAGATATTGACAGCTATTCGACCTGTGAGTCCTGCTTGGAGGGTAAAATGACCAAGAGGCCTTTCAAGGCCAAGGGGTATAGGGCCAAGGAGGTTTTAGAGCTGATTCATTCTAACGTGTGTGGGCCTATGTCAGTTCAGGCTAGATGTGGTTATGAGTATTTCGTGACTTTCACGGATGATTACTCTAGATATGGATACATATACCTGATGCGTCACAAGTCTGAATGCTTTGGCAAGTTCAGAGAATTCAAGGCAGAGGTGGAGAACCATCTGGGTAAGAGTATCAAGTCACTGCGGTCTGATCGCGGTGGCGAATACCTCTCTAGTGAATTTAGATCCTATTTGTCAGAGGAGGGTATTCAGACCCAGTTGTCTGCATCTGGCACACCCCAGCATAATGGTGTAGCAGAGAGGAGGAACAGGACTCTTATGGAGATGGTTAGATCGATGATGAGTTACAGTGAGCTGCCTACCTCGTTTTGGGGTTATGCCTTGGATACAGCATGTTTTATCCTCAACCTTGTGCCATCTAAGTTTGTGCCTACGACCCCAGCAGAGTTGTGGAGTGGGCGAAAGCCTAGTCTGAGACATCTCAGGATTTGGGGTTGTCCAGCACATGTGCTCGAGGCAGATGCAGGAAAGTTAGAGGCGAGATCCAAGGTTATGCTGTTTATAGGCTACCCCAAAGGAACGAGAGGTGGTTTATTTTATAGTCCTCAGGATCAGAAGGTGGTGGTCAGCACCAATGCCAAATTTCTTGAGGAGGACTATATTTTAAATCACAAGTCAAGCAGCAAGGTAGTATTGGAAGAGCTTAGAAGTCAGTCCACTATTCCAGATGCGCACGTACAGGAAGACACACCACAAGAGACTGCACACACTATCACAGATGATGCTCTTGCACAGGCTGCGCCTCGTCGTAGTGGGAGGGTTGTGAGACAGCCCGAGAGGTACATGGGTTTGGGTGAGTCTTCGGACTTTATCCCTGGCGCTCATGAACCAGACCCAGTTAACGACAATGAGGCTCTCCAGGATAAAGATGTAGATTCTTGGCAGAGAGCGATGATTGCTGAGATGGGTTCTATGGACTCAAATCAAGTCTGGGAGCTGGTAGACCTACCTGATGGGTTTAGGCCTATTGGGTGTAAATGGGTTTACAAGCGAAAGAGAGGATCTGACGGGAGGGTTGAGACCTTCAAGGCTAGGCTTGTGGCGAAGGGGTATACTCAGAAAGAAGGGATCGATTATGAGGAGACCTTTTCCCCAGTAGCTATGCTTAAGTCGATCCGGATTCTCTTGGCCATAGCTGCTCATATGGATTATGAGATTTGGCAGATGGACGTCAAGACAGCTTTCCTTAATGGAAGTCTTGAGGAGACCATCTTTATGCAGCAACCAGAGGGCTTCATTGTTAAGGGCCAAGAGCACAAGGTATGCAGGCTTAGGAAGTCCATTTATGGACTTAAGCAAGCATCCAGATCTTGGAACTTTCGTTTTGATGAGGTTATCCAGTCCTATGGATTTACTCAGTCTTCGGATGAGCAGTGTGTTTATCGCAGGCGTGATGGAGATATGGTGGTTGTCCAGGCAATTCGATATGAAGGATTTGGGAGAGGCTGGACATATCCTTGGGATTAAGATTATTCGAGATCGTAGGAGACGTTCTCTGACTCTCTCTCAGGCATCCTACATAGACACGATTCTGGCCCGTTTTAACATGCAGAACTCCAAGAAGGGTTCACTACCCTTTCAGGCATGGAGTGCATTTGTTTAAGGAGCAGTGTCCTAAGACTGCTGAGGAGATAGATGCCATGAAGGCGGTACCCTATGCTTCTGCAGTGGGTAGCCTCATGTACGCTATGTTGTGCACGAGGCCTGATATTTGCTTTGCCGTTGGCATGGTTAGCAGATATCAGAGTAACCCTGGGAAGGCTCACTGGGAGGCAGTAAAATGCATTCTCAAGTACTTGCGCAGGACGAGAGATTATGTCCTAGTTTATAGAGCGCAGGAGCTTGTACCATTGGGTTACACAGATTCGGACTTTCAAGGAGATTTGGACAAGAGTAAGTCTACCTCTGGGTTTGTGTTTACTCTAGGAGGTGGAGCCATAGTATGGAAGACTGTCAAGCAGAAATGCGTGGCGGACTCTACCATGGAGGCCGAGTACGTTGCCGCTTCAGAGGCAGCGAAAGAGGCTGTATGGCTCAGGAGCTTCCTGATGGACTTAGATGTGGTTCCTAAGTTGCCTAGGTCTATCACAGTTTATTGTGATAACAATGGTGCAATTGCTAACTCGAGGGAACCACGAGCCCATAAGGCGAGTAAACACATAGAGCGCAAGTACCACCTGATACGAGAGATCGTAAAGAGGGGAGACGTGATCGTGGCCAAGATAGCTTCAGATGACAACCTTGCAGAACCTTTCACCAAGCCATTGACCCCAAAGGTCTTTGAGAGGCATGTGGAGGGCATGGGAGTCAGATTCTTGAGAGAGCCATGTGAGTGAGCTTAAAGGTGTTTTGGAGATTTCATTATGACAGCAGTGTAATAGCGGGTTGGACAGTTTTTGTACTTCTTAGTATAGCTTTGAGTATTAGTGGGAGATTGTTAGTTTTGAATACAGAAAAGCTATGGCTTGTATCAAAAACTAATATACACAGATGACATATCATTTTGTTTCAGTATAAATTTGTTCCTTTATATCATAGAACTAGATAACGGGGTGTGGACAGACACAGTAGATACCGTTATTTGTTAAAATATTGATATATAAAAAGTATGCTCGTAACCGAGATAGTCTGAACATACTATCGGTATAGGTTATTGTGTGGTTTGGAAATTAGTTTATCTAAACTAGTTTAAATCACACAGATATGCCCGGGGCATATTGAGCACGACCAGTTTGGATAGAATTGACTTATACTGATCGGCATAGTCAATTCGGTCCTAGTATTCCGTCTCTCAATCCTGAGATTGGGACGGGCGTGAGGGTTGGATATCTTGTGCTTTGATTTGCCAAAGAGTGAGGTCAATTGAGGCCAATACCTCGGTAAGTTGGGTATGCGGTGTTTAGCTTCTTACGTGCTGTTGCTAGTCGGAGGAATCCACGTACCGGTTCGCCGGGTTGATGGTGCTCCCGAGATGAGCTCGTAAGGTTATTATACTAAACCCGGCCGGTGAACTTTATGTTCGGTATAATAAAAGGACGAGTGGTACTAATCTCAGAAACCAAGAAGTCGGTGAATTAATTTGTCAGTAAATTGATAAACCGACGAGCGCTAGATCTTTAATGTGGGGAGATAGAATAAAATATAATGGCGCGATGTAAAGTCATTTTCGAGCGGTAGTTCCATAATTTGTCCGTTAGTGGTACGACCGATTATGCATTTGACTAATCGACAAGGTAAATTAATTAATCTGAAAGGTTTAATTAATATTTAATCGACAAAGTGAATTTAGAAATTAATTCGATTTTGAATTAATTAATTCTAAGGGTTCGATTAAATTAAATTAACAAAGTGGATTAAATAAATTAATTTAAATGGGTCGATTGGAGTTGATTAGTCTGGAAGACTTAGCGGTCAACGAAAGTCAAATTTTAAGGCCTAACTCGAGAGCCCATTAGGTCTCCTTAGAAGTTCCATATAAATACAACTTATTGGGCAAGAAAAACCTAAGAAACTTGGCAGCCAAGAAAAGGCTAGAGTGAGAAAGTTTAGCTTAGAGTGAGATATTCGTCTTCCTTATCGAAGCTTCTTCTCGAAGTCAGCTAAGACAACTTTCTTCTTCGAAGAAACTCAGTAATCAAGCTGCCCGGATTTCCTTCTTGAGTCGTCGGCCGTTTGTCCATTAGTTTTGCGCCGCTGTCCAGTGCAGCAGGAAACCCGCGGCACTGCTGCAGTGAAGGAAAACCCGGCATGGTTTTCTTTGGTGCCCTGGGCCGGCCTGGTCTTCACGTTGATCTTACGATGGAGTGATCCGTGAAGTCGGGTTGTACATATCGGGACCAGAGAGATCAGTCCGGTGGTCGGTTTTCATCAGGCGGTCCGGCGACTTGCGCTGCAATCTTCAAAAACTGGGCAGCAGCAGTTTTTTTTTAAAAAGTTTCAATTTTTGAGTTTTCTTCCGGAGCAAGTTTCTTGGATTTCGGTTAATTTGCCGTGGGTAACTTCGTAGACAATAGCCCACACTATTTTAGAGTTCGTATTGGAGATATTCTTCGGATTTCTTGTGGAATTTGCACTAAAGATTGGATTTTTCTTTTAGCCAAGGGACTTCACTACAAAAGGTATAATCTTTAAATTCCGCTTTTATGAAAGATCGAATCTTTTGTGTCCCGATTAATAAATTAAATAAGTATAAGCCTAGATCTGTTCATGGGTAAACTAATTTGAGCCTGAGCTTGGTCGAAAGCTTCCGATTCTGGAATGCATTGCACAAAAGTAAGGTTTTCGATTTAGCCCGGGCTTGTTCAGTTTTCCTTCAGTTTTGAGGTTATGCCTTAGAGACAACATGTTTTATCCTCAACCTTGTGCCATCTAAGTCTGTGCCTTCGACCCCAGCAGAGTTATGGACCGGGCGAAAGCCACTGAAACATCGCAGAATTTGGGGTTGTCCAGCACATGTGCTCGAGGCAGATGCAGGCAAGTTAGAGGCAAGAACCAAGGCTATGCTATTCACAGGCTACCCCAGAGGAACGAGAGGTGGTCTATTTTATAGTCATCAGGATCAGAAGGTGGTGATCAGCTCCAATGCCAGATTTCTTGAGGAGGACTATATTTTAGATCACAAGTCAAACAGCAAGGTAGTATTGGAAGAGCTTAGAAGTCAGTCCACTATTCCAGATGCACAAGTACAGGAAGACACACCACAAGAGACTGAACACACTATCACAGATGATGCTCTTACACAGGATGTGCCTCGCCATAGTAGGAGGGTTGTCAGACAGCCCGAGAGGTACATGGGTTTGGGTGAGTCTTCGGACTTTATTCCTGGTGCTCATGAACTAGACCCATTTAGCTACAATGAGGCTCTATAGGATAAAGATGCTGATTCTTGGCAGAGAGCGATGATTGCTGAGATGGGTTCTATAGACTCAAATCAAGTCTGGGAGCTGATAGACCTTCCTGATGGGTTTAGGCCTATTGGGTGCAAATGGGTCTACAAGCGAAAGAAAGGATCAGACATGAGGGTTGAGACCTTCAAGGCTAGGCTTGTGGCGAAGGGGTATACTCAGAAAGAGGGTATCGATTATGAGGAGACCTTTTCCCCAGTAGCTATGCTTAAGTCGATCCGGATTATCTTGGCCATAGCTGCTCATATAGACTATGAGATTTGGCAGATGGACGTCAAGACAGCTTTCCTTAATTGAAGTCTTGCGGAAACCATCCTTATACAGCAACTAGAGGGCTTCATTGTTAAAGGCCAAGAGCACAAGGTATGCAGGCTTAGGAGGTCCATTTATTGATTTAAGCAAGCATCCAGATCTTGGAACATCCGTTTTGACGAGGTTAACCAGTCCTATAGATTCATTCAGTGTCCGGATGAGCAGTGTGTTTATCGCAGGCATGATGGTGATATGGTGGTGTTCCTCGTACTTTACGTAGATGACATCCTTCTGATTGGCAACAGTAAGAAGGTGTTGTCAGACGTAAAGGCATGGTTGTCCAGGCAATTCGATATGAAGGATTTGGGAGAGGCTGGACGTATCCTTGGGATTAAGATTATTCTAGATCGTAGGAGACGTTCTCTGACTCTCTCTCAGGCATCCTACATAGACACGATTCTGGCCCTTTTTAACATGCAGAACTCCAAGAAGGGTTCACTACCTTTCAGGCATGGAGTGCATTTGTCTAAGGAGTAGTGTCCTAAGACTGCTGAAGAGATAGATGCCATGAAGGCGGTACCTTATGCTTCTGCAGTGGGTAGCCTCATGTATGCTATGTTGTGTACGAGGCCTGATATTTGCTTTGCCGTTGGCATGGTTAGCAGATATCAGAGTAACCCTGGGAAGGGTTCACTGGGAGGCAATAAAATGCATTCACAAGTATTTGCGCAGGACGAGAGATTATGTCCTAGTTTATAGAGCGCAGGAGCTTGTACCACGGGGTTACACAGATTCAGACTTTCAAGGTGATTTGGACAAGAGTAAGTCTACCTCTGGGTTTGTGTTTACTCTAGGAGGTAGAGCCATAGTATGGCGGAGTGTCAAGCAGAAATGCGTGGCGGAATCCACCATGGAGGCTGAGTACGTTGCCGTTTCAGAGGCAGCGAAAGAAGCTGTATGGCTCTGGAGCTTCCTGATGGACTTAGATGTGGTTCCTGAGTTACCTAGGTCTATCACAGTCTATTGTGATAACAATGGTGCAGTTGCTAACTCGAGGGAACCACGAGCCCATAAGGCGAGTAAACACATAGAGCGCAAGTACCACCTGATATGAGAGATCGTAAAGAGGGGAGACGTGATCGTGGCCAAGATAGCAGCAGATGACAACCTTGCAGATCCTTTCACCAAGCCATTGACCCCAAAGGTCTTTGAGAGACATGTGGAGGGCATGGGAGTCAGATTCTTGAGGGAGCCATGTGAGTGAGCTTAAAGGCGTTCTGGAGATTTCACTGTGACAGCAGTGTAATTGCGGGTTGGACAGTTTTTGTACTTCTTAGCATAGCTTTGAGTTTTAGTGGGAGATTGTTAGTTTTGAATACAGAAAATCTATGGCTTGTATCAAAAACTAATATCCACAGATGACATATCATTTTGTTTCGATATTAAATTGTTCCATTATATCATAGAACTAGATAACGGGTGTGGAAAGACACATTAGATACCGTTATTGGTTAAAATATTGATATATAAAAGGTATGCTCGTAACTGAGATCGTATGAACATACTATCAGTGTAGGTTATCGTGTGGTTTGGAAATTAGTTTATCTAGACTAGTTTAAATCACACGGATATGCCCGGGGTATATTGAGCACGACCAGTTTGGATAGAATTGACTTATACTGATCGTCATAGTCAATTCGGTCCTAGTATTCAGTCTCTCAATCCCGGGATTGGGACGAGCGTGAGAGTTGGATATCGTATGCTTTGATTTGCCAAATAGTGCGGTCAATTGAGGCTATACCTCGGTAGGTTGGGTATGCGGTGTTTAGCTTCTTACGTGCCGTTGCTAATCGGAGGAATCCACGTACCGGTTCGTCGGGTTGATGGTGCTCCCGAGATGAGCTCGTAAGGTCTATTATACTAAACCCAGTCGGTGGACTTTATGTCTGGTATAATAAAAGGACGAGTGGTACTAATCTCGGATACCAAGAAGTCGGTGAATTAGTTTATCAGTAAATTGATAAATCGATGAGCACAAGATCTTTAATGTGGGGAGATAGAAGAAAATATAATGGCGCGATGTAAAGTCGTTTTCGAGCGGTAGTTCCATAATTAGTCCGATAGTAATCCGACTAATTATGTGTTTGACTAATCGACAAGGTGAATTAATTAATCCTAAAGGTTTAATTAATATTTAATCGATAAAGTGAATTAAGAAAATAATTCTGTTTGAATTAATTAATTCTAAGGGTTCGATTAAATTAAATTAACGAAGTGGGTTAAGAAATTAATTTGAATGGGTCGATTGGAGTTGATTAGTCGGGAAAGACTAAACGGTCACAAAAGACAAATTAAAAGGCCCAACTCGAGAGCCCATTAGGTCTCCATTAGAGCTCCTATAAATAGAAAACTTGAGGCAAAAGAAAACTAAGGACATCTTGCAAGACAAGTCTTACCTCATAGAGTGAGAAAGTTCTAGAGAGAGAACTTCTTCATGAAGTCTTTTTCGAAGTCGAACTTGATATCTCGCTTCTTGAATCAAACCGTAGCTTGAAGATCAGACCTTGTCCGCCATTTTATAGCTAGCTCCCTCGGGGGTTTCAAGCAGTTTTTCCGCCGGGATTTCACATTTTAGTCCAGCCGCTGGTGGGTTATTTTCGGGAGGTTAAAGGTGATATCTTTAGGGTGCTTGATCCAGGTCTTGCTACGTTATGATCTCTCTTTGGTGATCCGCAACATGGGTTGTCCAGATCGTGGCCAAAGGTTGAGCCTTTTGAGCAATCCTGATCAGATTTTGCGGCAGGACTGGGCGGGTTTTTCATGCTGGCGGAAGGTACTAGCTAGCGGCTGTGTTGATCAGTTATTTCGAGCAGATTTTGGTTTTGATCGAGAGATTTTCTTATGGGTTTTCATGGGCTGAACAAGTAGACTTCGATAGATTATTGCCCACGCAATATTCGAAGTTTTCTCGGAGTTATCTTTTGGATTTCTTGTGGAATTCGCATAAAGATTGGATTTTTCTTATTGCGTTGGACTTCGCTACAAAGGTAAAATCTTTAATCCTTCCGCTTTTAATTAAAGATAAAATCTTTGTGCGTTAGATGTCGTTTTAATAAATTAATTAAGTATATGCCAAGATCCGTTCGTGGGTAAATGAATTTGAGCCTGAGCTTGGTCGAAAGCTTCCGATTCTGGAATGCATTGCACGAAAGTGAGGATTTCGATTTAGCCCGGGCTTGTTCTATTTTCCTTTACCCATGCCCTCCACGTGAGCCTCAAAGACTTTTGCAGTCAATGTCTTCGTGAAAGGATCTGCTAGGTTATCTTACGATGCTATCTTAGCCATGACCACGTCTTCCCTCTTGACGATATCTCTTATTAGGTGGTACTTGTGCTGTATATGTTTACTCGCTTTGTGGGCTCGTGGTTCCTTCGAGTTTGCTATTGCACCGTTATCACAATACACTGTGATCGACTTCTGCAAACCAGGAATCACATCTAAGTCCACTAAAAAGTTCTTGAGCCACACTGCTTCTTTCACTGCCTCTGATGTGGCAATGTAAAGAGTCCGCCACACATTTCTACTTAACACTCCGCCATACTATGGCTCCACCTCCCAAAGTAAACACATACCCTGAGGTAGACTTGCTCTTGTCCCTGTCGCCTTGGAAATCTGAATCTGTGTAACCTCGGGTTACCAGCTCAGGCGCCTGATAGACCAATACTTGTTCTCTCGTTCTACGCAAATACTTGAGAATGCATTTTACTGTCTCCCAAGGAGTTTTCCCGGGATTACTCTGATATCTGCTTACAATGCCAACAACATAATAGATATCAGGCCTCGTATATAACATTGCATACATGAGACTTCCTACTGCAGAAGCATAAGGACCTGTCTTTATGGCTTCTATCTCCTCAAAAGTCTTAGGAGACTGTTCTTTAGATAGATGAACTCCATGTTTGAAAGGTAGAAAACAATTCTTGGAGTTTTGCACATTAAAACGAGCCAGAATCGTGTCTATGTATGAAGCTTAAAAGAGCGTTAGCGAACGTTTCCTACAATCTCGAATTACCTTGATCCCAAGGATATGTCTCGCTTCTCTGAAGTCTTTCTTATCAAACTTTTTGGACAGCCATGCCTTTACATTTGATAACACTTTCTTATTGTTGCCAATCAGTAAAATATCATCTACGTAAAACACAAGAAATATCACCGTGTTTCCATCACGTCTGCGGTACACACATTGTTCATCCGGGCACAAAGTAAATCTGTAAGATTGGATCACCTCATCGAACTAGATGTTCCAATATCTAGATGCCTGCTTAAGTCCGTAAATGGACCTCTTAAGCCTGCAATGTTAGTTTTGAATATAGAAAAGGCTTGTATCAAAAACTAATATCCACAGTTGACATATCATTTTGTTTCAGTATTGAATTGTTCCATTATATCATAGAACTAGATAACGGGGCATGGAAAAACATAGTAGATCCTCTTATTGGTTAAAGTATTGATATATAAAAAGTATGCTCGTAACAGAGATAGTCTGAACATACCATCGGTATAGGTTATCGTGTGATTTGGAAATTAGTTTGTCTAGACTAATTAGATCACACGGATATGCCCGGGGCATATTACACAAGACTAATTTGGATAGAATTAACTTGTACTAATCTGCGTAGTTAATTCAGTCCTAGTATTCAATCTATCAATCCCGAGATTGGGACGGGCGTGAGAGTTAGATATCGTATGCTTTCATTTGCCAAAGAGTGTGGTCAATTGATACCTCGGTAAGTTGGGTATGCGGTGTTTAGGTTCTTATGTGCCGTTGCTAGTCAAAGAAATCCACGTACCAATTCGTCGGGTTGATGGTGCTCCCGAGATGAGCTCGTAAGGTTTATTATACTAAATTTGGCTAGTGGACTTTACGTTCGGTATAATAAGAAAGTCAAGTGGTACTAATCTCGGATACCAAGAAGTCAGTGAATTAATTTGTCAGTAAATTGATGAACCAACGAGCACTAGATCTTTGATGTGGGAGATAGAAGAAAAATAAAGTGGTGCGATGTAAAATCATTTTTGAGCATTAGTTCCATAATTGGTCCATTAGTGGTACGACTAATTATGCGTTTGACTAATCGACAAAGTGAATTAATTAATCCTAAAGGTTTAATTAATATTTAATTGACTAAGTGGATTAAGAAAATTAATTCTATATGAATTAATTAATCCTAAGGGTTCGATTAAATTAAATTAACAAAAGTGGGTTAAGAAATTAAATCGAAAAGATCGATTGGAGTTGACTACTCTAGGGAAGACTAAGGGGCCAACGAAAATCAAATTAAAAGGCCCAATTCAATGGCCCACTAGGTCTCCTTAGAAGCTCCCTATAAATACCCCTCGTTAGGCATTAACAAAGACATTAGAAACCTTGGTCGCTATTAGCCTAGTGAGAGAAAGTCTAGCTTAGAGTGAGAAATATTTCTTCTTCGAATCTTCTCCTTGAAGTCAGCTAGGATATCTTTCTTCTTTGA
Organism: Knoxia roxburghii; assembly: GCA_030378225.1. Classification (NCBI taxonomy): domain Eukaryota; kingdom Viridiplantae; phylum Streptophyta; class Magnoliopsida; order Gentianales; family Rubiaceae; genus Knoxia; species Knoxia roxburghii. The sequence goes on along the minus strand of CM059420.1, from coordinate 25,302,618 downwards.
TTAAACTCAGCCCATTTTTGTTCCTCGATTATATTTATTAGAAGCCGCCGCCGTTAGTTTTTATTGCCGCCCGAAATTTGAATCGCCACCGGCGATTGGCGATTTTCGGTGGGCAGCCGCCGCGGTTTGGTTGCCATCAGTGTGGTGATCCACTAGCTTGGTGAAAGCTTTGAGCTAGTGTCTAGATCTCCCACCGGTCGGAGCTTTTTCCGGCTACAGTTCGTTCATATTCCGACGGTGGCTTCAAGATTTGCGCCGAAGCCTCCCAGCTAATATGTTTTTGGGAAGTTTAAGTTTTTTCGAAGCGGGTTTCTTTGGATTTCTTCGTTTTGCTTTGGGCTACTCCGTAGATACTAGCCAACACTGGTTCAGAGTCGATTTAGAGTCATTCTTTGGATTTCTTGTGGATTTCTCTTGCTCGAAATTTTGGATTTCTATTTGCTAAGGACTTCGCTTCAAATGTATAACCTTTAGACTTTCTGCTTTGAATTAAAGGTTGAATCTTTGTGCGTTGTTTAATAAATTAAATAAATATAAGCCTAGATCCGTTCAGGGGAAAATGAATTTGAGCCTAAGCTTTGTCAAAAGTTTCTGATTCTTGAATGCATTGCACGAAAGTGAGATTTTCGATTTAGCCCGGGCTTGTTCTGTTTTCGTTCAAATAAGTATCAGAGCGAGTGTTTTGGCTTTATACTTGTTTGATTTATTACATGACTTTATTTTGGCATTATTATTTTTGTCAAAATGTTTAAACAGGTGGTTATTAGTTTCCCGGCTATTATGGTATAATTTATTTTTCATTCATAAACCCTGGGACATGTCCGGGCTCGTATTGTTTTTGAATGGAAATGTGTGTAATAGTAATAACCATGAGCTGGGAGTCGTGTAGGATTTGATAAATCTTGTTGTAGGGTTTAATCTAATGTTGTCATTTTTAAATTCCTAGAAAAACGCCTTTGTAAATAGGAATTTATGTATTATGACGAAGACGTTATTTTTGATAACTTATATTTGAGGGTTTTGGTTTTTTGTAATTTTGGGTGATTCATAATTACGTAGAAAATTGAGAAAACCCGGACGAATCGAGAGGAATCCAAATAACGAGTGGGAGTGACATGACGGGACATGTAACCGAGACGTCAAGGAATCAACGGTAGAGAAGGCCATAATAGTCGGGAAATTTTATTTCTTTAATTTCCCGTATTTATGTATTTTTTTTGATTGTGTATTTTCAATTTATTTTGCATGAACAAAAACCAAACCGTTTTAAAAAGTAAAGTGCAATAAATTAAGGTAGATTATTCGCATATTAAAACTCCAACGGTTTTATGGGTGCGAATATCCATAGTTAAGATATTGCATGTTAAAACGTAAAAATCCTCAAACTTAAAAATCTAAGTGGGAGCGGGTCGGTAAATATCCCCATGGCCTCCATTACGGATTCATATGTGATGTGGGTTAGACCGATGCACTGGCCAAGGGCCTTCTTCCCTACGGACAAGTCTACAACTCCGAGATATCACTAGATTGAATTTCTAAAGGGATGACTATACCACGTTTAAATAGAGAAAGTTGTGACACCATCGCTAACCGAGACGCATTAGTATCCGAAGTAACAAGTTTAGAAGTCACGTAATGGCAAACACTTAGTGTACCGTTTGTAGTATTCCTTCTAAGAGGTTACTCTATTTATGAGTACAGCTAAAATTATCGACTATTAATTTCATTGATCATAAGATCGTTGGTCAGATAATGGAATTAATGAACTTCGGTTCTTCTCGAATGAATGTGGGTTGGAGTAGACGTTCACCCAACGTGACCAGGGTTAATCCCGGTGTGAGAGATGTCGGTAGGAGAAACTTGACTATTTATTTTTCAGTTGTTCAATCCGCTACCTGTCATACTGAATCAGAACAAACTTACGGGTCCTAATTACATTGACTGGAAACGTAACCTGGACATTATCCTTACTGATGAGGGTTACAAATAGGTGCTCACTGAGGTGTGCCCCCCTAAGACATCGATGATGCCACCCCTGAGCAGCGAGAGCCATATACGAGGTGGCAGAAAGCTGATGAGATGACCCGATGCTACATCTTGGCTTCTATGTTGAATGTACTGCAACACCAGTATCAATTATTTTCCTCATCCTACGATATGATGCTCAACCTCGGGGAGATATATGGACATCAGGGCAGGGCAGCTAAGCAGTCAGCTATGAGGAAACTCCTGAATGCTAGGATGGCTGAAGGCACCTCAGTGAGGGATCACGTATTGGACATGATGAGCTGCATCAATGAGATCGAGGTATTGGGAGGTGATATTGATGGGGAGACCCAGGTCAACATCATTCTCTAGAGCTTACTCCCCAGTTTTGAGCAGTTTCGGTTGAACTACAATATGGGCAAACTCTCATATTCACTTCCCGAGCTCATGACTGCATTGGTGTCTGCTGAAGGCCTCATTGCAGAGAATAAGCAAGCCTTGGCTACTGTTGGTCCCTCAAGTTCCTCTGTTTGGCCCAAAGCCAGGAAACACAAGAGAAATAGAGGCCAGAAAGTAGCAGCTGATCATGGACCCAAGGCGGGCATTGCCAAAAAACACAAGCCGAAAGGCAAGTGTTTCAGATGTGGTGATGAGTTCCAAGGAAGTAATGCTAAAGATGTCAAAGATGATGATGGCGAAGGCATGACCGAACCACCCTCAACTCCAAATAATTCTGCACATATAATTCCACCAAATCCACTTGAAGGGATGACGGGCCCAATGACTCGTTTGAAAAAGAAAAGGATGCAAGAAGCCTTGAGCATTTTGATTCTTGAAGTCTGTTCAAAAGAGGATCCAACGGCTACCTCAATTCATGCTAAATATTACAACATTTTGCAAGTCTTGGATCTTGATCCAAATGGTGTGGGAAGTACTTTTTTATGCAGCTTCCAGAAGTGAACATTTCCTCCGACATGCCCATGTCGCCTGAGAAAGGTTGGGCAGAATAGAACTTTTCTTCTGACATGCCCATGTCGCCTGAGAAAGGTTGGGCAGAACAGAACTTTTCTTCTGACATGCCCATGTCGCCTGAGAAAGGTTGGGCAGAATATAACTTTTCCTCTGACATGCCCATGTCGCCTGAAGAAGGTTGAACGTCGCATTTATAAGCTGAATTTATGGACGAAATTCAACAGCATTTGGGTGATATTTTCAAGTCGTTTTCTGCATTTTTTTTAGTATTTAGAATATTAGAATTAAGTGCAAGAGTCTTCTAGGTCAAAGAGCTTTTCTAGGTCAAAGAGCTTTTCTTGGTCAAAGAGAAGTGTTAATGCTAGTCTGGACTAGAATATTTAGAATTGCTCCTTTAATCCTTTTGTAATTTCCAACCTTGGTCCCTCTTGAAACTCTATAAATAGGGGCCTTGGTTAACTATTAGAATTCAAGATTTGATGTTATAAACTTTAAGGAATTTTCCTTTCTTTGCTAGTTTCTTAGTGAGCTAGTTTTAGTCTTGCAAGTATGCTTGCAAAACTTTTTTGGCTTATCAACTAAAACTCTTCCTTTTAGTTGTGGCGCCTTTTACTCTTCTTTTCTAATTCATTTCATAATCCAAAGGTGTTAGGTTTATCCTAGTGTTGTTGGGTTTGAAAATTAGAGGGGTTGGGAATAGTAATTTCAAAACTACCATTTTATGATTCAAAGGTGATAGGTTTCATCCTATTGTTGTTGGGTCTATTTTGGTTTGGGTTGTTTTTGCTTGGAAGATTTCAAGACATCTTTCAATATAGTGTGATTCAAAGGTGTTGAGTTCATTAATACTCAATATTGTTGAATCCACTTGAGCTAGTTGTTTTGCTCAAAAGATCAATCGAGGACGATTCTATAATTCACGTGAATTCGTACCTTGGATTCACATCATGTGGCAAAGCAGGATATTGGAAGAATGACTGCCCAAAGCCTCGAGGTATATGTAAATTTTCCCTAGTTACTGAGACGTGTTTAGAGGCGATTCTCACAAATACTTAGTGTGTGGATTCAGGAGCCACTGATCATGTTTGTAATTCTTTGCAAGGGTTCCAAGTGACCCATCTGCTTAGAGAGGGAGAGTTGCAGGTCTACCTTGGGGATACTACCAGAGTTTCTGTTGTTGCAGTGGGAGTTTTATGTTTTTATTTTCCAGACTCTATTTTACATTAGAGAGATTGTCTATATGTACCCAGTTTCCGGAAGAATTTGCTTTCAGTTTCTAAACTTTTATTGGATGGCTATAAGTGTGTTTTTTCAGATAATTCTGTTTTTATTAGAAAGAACCAGAGGCTTATATGTTCCGGTACATTAGTTGACAATCTGTTTTTAATTAAGACAAACTCCCCAGTTGTGTAAAACACAGAAACTAGTAACTCATCATCGAATCATAGTAAGAGAAATGAGCCTTCCCCTCTAAATCAAACTTATCTTTGGCACCTGAGACTAGGTCACATTAACCTTAGTAGGATTCAAAGGTTGGTCAATGATCGGTCTTTAGACTCATTAGATATTGACAGTTTTCCTACTTGTGAGTCCTGCTTTGAGGGTAAAATGACCAAGAGGCCTTTCAAGACAAAGGGGTATAAGGCCAAAGAGGTTTTAGAGTTGATTCATTCTGACTTATGTGGGTCTATGTGGGCCAATCGATCCTTTTCAATTAATTCTTTAACCCACTTTGTTATTTTAATTTAATCGAGCCCTTAGCATTAATTAATTCATATAGAATTAATTTTCTTAATCCACTTTGTCAATTAAATATTAATTTTCTTATGATTAATTAATTCACTTTATCGATTAGTCAAAAGCATAATTATTCGTACCACTAACGGACCAATTATGGAACAACCGCTCAAAAACGAATTTATATCGCGCCACTTTATTTTCTTCCATCTCCCCACATCAAAGATATAGTGCTCATCGGTTTATCAATTTACTGACAAATTAATTCACCGACTTATTGGTATCCGAGATTAGTACCACTCGACTCTCTTACCCAATATACCAAGGTATAGGCCTAAATTGACCGCACTCTTTGGCAAATCAAAGCATACGATATCTAACTCTCATGCCTGTCCCAATCTCGGGATTGAGAGACTGAATACTAGGACCGAATTAACTATGCCGATCAGTGCAAGTTAATTCTATCCAAACTAGACGTGCTTAATATGCCGCGGGCATATCCGTGTGATTTTATTAGTCTAGACAAACTAATTTCCAAATCACACGATAACCTATACCGATAGTATGTTCAGACTATCTCAGTTACGAGCATACTTTTTATATATCAATACTTTAACCAATAACGAGATCAACTGTGTCTTTCCACACACCATTATCTAGTTCTATGATATAATGGAATAATTTAATACTGAAACAAAATGATATGTCAACTGTGGATATTAGTTTTTGATACAAGCCATAACTTTTTTGTATTCAAAACTAACAATCTCCCACTAATACTCAAAGCTATGCTAAGAAGTACAAAAACTGTCCAACCCGCTATTACACTGCTGTCATAATGAAATATACAGAACACCTTTAAGCTCACTCACATGGCTCCCTCAAGAATCTGACTCCCATGCCCTCCACATGTCTCTCAAAGACCTTTGGGGAAGGATCTGCAAGGTTGTCATCTGATGCTATCTTGGCCACGATCACGTCTCCCCTCTTTATGATGATCTCTCGTATCAGGTGGTACTTGCGATCTATTTGTTTACTCGCTTTGTGGGCTCATGGTTCCCTCGAGTTAGCAACTGCACCATTATTATCACAGTAAACTGTTATTGACCTAGGCAACTCAGGAACCACATCCAAGTCCTTCAGGAAGCTCCAGAGCCATATAGCTTCTTTCGCTGCCTCTGATGCTGCAACGTACTCAGCCTCCATGGTGGAGTCTGCCACTTATTTCTGCTTGACACTCTACCATATTATGGCTCCACCTCCTAGAGTAAACACAAACCTAGAAGTAGACTTACTCTTGTCCATATCCCCTTGAAAGTCTGAATCTGTGTAACCCAATGGTACAAGCTCCTGCGGTCTATAAAGTAGGACATGATCTATCGTCCAGCGCAAGTACTTGAGAATGCATTTTACAGCCTCCCAGTGAGCCATTCTAGGGTTACTCTGATATCTGCTAGCCATGCCAACGGCAAAGCAAATATCAAGCCTCGTATATAACATAGCATACATGAGGTTACCCACTGCAGAAGCATAGGGTACCGCCTACATTGCATCTATCTCCTTAACAGTCTTAGAACATTGCACTTTTGATAAATGCACTCCATGCCTGAAAGGTAGTGAACCCCTTTTGTGTTAGTTTTGAATACAGAAAAGCTATGGCTTGTATAAAAAACTAATATCCACAGATGACATATCATTTTGTTTCAGTATTAAATTATTCCATTATATCATAGAACTAGATAACGGGGTGTGGAAAGGCACAGTAGATACCGTTATTGGTTAAAGTATTGATATATTAAAAGTATGCTTGGAACCGAGATAGTCTGAACATACTATTTGTATAGGTTATCGTGTGGTACTAATCTAAGAGTGGTACTAATCTAGATCTTTAATGTGGGGAGATAGAAGAAAAAAAAATAGTGGCGTGATCTAAAGTCATTTTCGAGCGGTAGTTCCATAGTTAGTCCGATAGTGGTAAGACTAATTATGCGTTTAACTAATCGACAAGGTGAATTAATTAATCCTAAAGGTTTAATTAATATTTAATCAACAAAGTGAATTAAGAAATTAATTCTAAAGGTTCGATTAAATTAAATTAACGAAGTGGGTTAAGAAATTAATTCGAATGGATCGATTGGAGGTTATTAGTCGGGAAAGACTAAGCGGTCAATGAAAGTCAAACTAAAGGCCCAACTCGAAAGCCCACTAGGTCTCCATTAGAGCTTCCTATAAATAGAAAACTTGAGGCCAAGGAAACATTAAGAAAATCTTGCAAGACAAGTCTTGCCTTTTAGAGTGAGAAAGTTCTATAGAGAGAACTTCTTCTTGAAGTCTTTTTCGAAGTTGAACTTGATATCTCACTTCTCGAATCAAAACATAGCTTGAAGATTAGACCTTTTCCGCCATTTTATAGCTAGTTCCGTCGGGTTTTCTAAGCAATTTTTCCGCCGGGTTCTTCATTTCAGTCCAGCCGCTGGTGGGTTAATTCTGGGAGGTTCAAGGTGATATCTTTGGGGTGCTTGATCCAGGTTTGATCATGTTTTGATCTCTATTGGTGATCCATGATCAGGCTTGTCCAGATCGTGGCCAAAGGTTGAGCCTTTTGAGCATTTCTGATCAAATTTTGCGGCGGGGCTGGAGCAGATTTCTAGCTGGCGGCTATTCTGATCAGTTATTTCGAGCAGATTTTGGTTTTGATCGAGGGATTTTCTTGTGGGTTTTCATGGGCTTAGCAAGTAGACTTCGATAGATTATTGCCCACGCAATATTCGAAGTTTTCTCGGAGTAATCTTTTGGATTTCTTGTGGAATTCGCATAAAGATTGGATTTTTCTTATTGCGTTGGACTTCGCTTCAAAGGTATAACCTTTAATCCTTCCGCTTTTTAATTAAAGGTGAAATCTTTGTGCGTTAGATGTTGTTTTAATAAATTAAATAAGTATAAGCCAAGATCCGTTCATGGGTAAATGAATTTGAGCCTGAGCTTGGTTGAAAGCTTCCGATTCTGGAATGCATTGCACGAAAGTGAGGTTTTTTATTTAGCCCGGGCTTGTTCTGTTTTCCTTCAAAATGGTATCAGAGCGTAGGTTTCGGTCTTATACTTGTTTGATTTATTACACGGATTTATTTTGGCATTATTATTTTTGTCGAAATGTTTAAACAGGTGGTTATTGGTTTCCCGGCTATTATGGTAGAATTTTATTTTTCATTCATAAAACCCGGGACATGTCCGGGCTCGTATTTTTTGGAATGGAAATGTCTGTAATAGTAATAACCACGAGCTGGAAGTCGTGTAGGATTAGAAAAATCTTGTAGTAGGATTTGATCTAATCATGTCGTCTTTAAATTCCTAGAAAAACGCCTTTGTATATAGGAATTTATGTATTATGATGAAGACGTTATTTTGGGTAACTTATATTCTCAGGTTTTGGTTTCTCATAATTTTGGGTGATTCCTAATTACATAGTAAACCAAGAAAATCCGGGGTGAATCGAGAGGAATCCAAATAACGAGTGGGAGCGACATGAAGGGACGTGTCACCGAGGCGTCAAGGAATAAACGATAGAGAATGCCATAATAGTCGGGAAATTTTATTTCTTTAATTTCCCGTATTTATGTCTTTTCGTTGATTGTGTGTTTTCGATTTATTTTGCATGAACGAAAACCAAACCAAAACATTTTTTAAAAGGTAACATGCAATTAACTAAGGTAGATTATTCGCATATTAAAACTCCAACGGTTTTATGGGTGCGAATATCCTTTGTTAAGATATTGCATGTTAAAACGGAAAAATCCTCAAAGTTAAAAATCTAAGTGGGAGCGGGTGGTAAATATCCCCATGGCCTCCATTACGGATTCATATGTGATGTGGGGTTAGAGCGACACGCTGGCCAAGGGCCTTCTTCCCTACGGATAAGTCTTCAACCCAGAGATATCACTGGATTGAATTTCTAAAAGGATGACTATAGCAAGTTTAATTGGAGAAAGTTGCGACACCCTCACTAACCGAGGCACATTAGTATCCCAAGTAACAAGCTTAGAAGTCACGTAATGGCAAACACTTAGTGTACGTTTTGTAGTATGCCTCCTAAGAGGTTACGTTGCTTATTGATTACGGCTAAAATTATTGACTATTAATTTCATTGATCATAAGATCGTTGGTCAGATAATGGAATTAATGAACTTCGGTTCTTCTCGAACGAATGTGGGTTGGCGTAGACGTTCACCAAACGTGACCTACATTAATCCCGGTGTGAGAGATGTTGGTAGGAGAATGTATTGTTTTGAGTATACAATATTTTCGAAAAAGTATACTGAACTTGACTGTTCATTTTTCAGTTGTTGTTGATATGCCGTTCAACCCGCTAGCTGTCATTTTGAACCAGAACAAACTTACGGGTCCAAATTACATTGACTGGAAATGTAACCTGGACATTGTCCTTACCGCTGACGGTTACAAGTACGTGCTTACTGAGGAGTGCCCCCCTAAGCCCAGCGATGATGCCACCCCTGAGCAGCGAGAGCCATATACGAGGTGGCAGAAGGCTGATGAGATGACCCGGTGCTACATCTTGGCTTTTATGTCGAGTGTACTGCAGCTCCAGTATCAGTTGTTTACCTCAGCCTATGATATGATGCTCAACCTCAAGGAGATGTTTGGATATCAGGGAATGGCAGCCAAGCAGTCAGCTATGAGGAAACTCATGAATGCTATGATGGCTGATGGCACTTCAGTGAGGGATCACGTGCTAGACATGATCAGCTGCATCAATGAGATTGAGGTACTTGGAGGAGACATTGATGGGGAGAACCAGGTCGATATCATTCTCCAGTGCTTGCCTCCCAGTTTTGAGCAGTTTCGGTTGAACTATTGATGTGAATCCAATGTACGAATTCACGTGAATTGTATAATTGTCCTCGATTGATCTTTTGAGCAAAACAACTAGCTCAAGTGGATTCAACAATATTGAGTATTAATGAACTCAACACCTTTGAATCACACTATATTGAAAGATGTCTTGAAATCTTCCAAGCAAAAACAACCCAAACCAAAATAGACCCAACAACAATAGGATGAAACCTATCACCTTTGAATCATAAAATGGTAGTTTTGAAATTACTATTCCCAACCCCTCTAATTTTCAAACCCAACAACACTAGGATAAACCTAACACCTTTGGACTATGAAATGAATTAGAAAAGAAGAGTAGAAGGCGCCACAACTAAAAGGAAGAGTTTTAGTTGATAAGCCAAATAAGTTTTGTAAGCATACTTGCAAGACTAAAACTAGCTCACTAAGAAACTAGCAAAGAAAGGAAAATTCCTTAAAGTTTATAACATCAAATCTTGAATTCTAATAGTTAACCAAGGCCCCTATTTATAGAGTTTCAAGAGGGACCAAGGTTGGAAATTACAAAAGGATTAAAGGAGCAATTCTAAATCTTCTAGTCAAGACTAGCATTAACACTTCTCTTTGACCAAGAAAAGCTCTTTAACCTAGAAAAGCTCTTTGACCTAGAAAAGCTCTTTGACCTAGAAGACTCTTGCACTTAATTCTAATATTCTAAATACTAAAAAAAATGCAGAAAACAACTTGAAAATATCACCCAAATGCTGTTAAATTTCGTCCATAAATTCAGCTTATAAATGCGACGTTCAACCTTCTTCAGGCGACATGGGCATGTCAGAGGAAAAGTTATATTCTGCCCAACCTTTCTCAGGCGACATGGGCATGTCAGAAGAAAAGTTCTATTCTGCCCAACCTTTCTCAGGCGACATGGGCATGTCGGAGGAAATGTTCACTTCTGGAAGCTGCATAAAAAAGTACTTCCCACACCATTTGGATCAAGATCCAAGACTTGCAAAATGTTGTAATATTTAGCATGAATTGAGGTAGCCGTTGGATCCTCTTTTGAACAGACTTCAAGAATCAAAATGCTCAAGGCTTCTTGCATCCTTTTCTTTTTCAAACGAGTCATTGGGCCCGTCATCCCTTCAAGTGGATTTGGTGGAATGATATGTGCAGAATTATTTGGAGTTGAGGGTGGTTCGGTCATGCCTTCGCCGTCATCATCTTTGACATCTTTAGCATTACTTCCTTGGAACTCATCATCCCCTCTCCCTTGAAAAGGATTCGTCCTCGAATCCATTGGATCTACATCAAAATCAAAAGAAGATAAGTCAGAAATATTAAAAGTAGCACTTACACCATAGTCTCCGGGAAGATCAAGCTTGTAAGCATTATCATTGACTCGTGCCAAAACTTGAAATGGTCCATCACCACGGGGGTGTAACTTAGTTCTCCTTGAGGCTGGAAACCTCTCTTTCCTCATGTGTACCCAAACCCAATCACCGGGTTCGAACACAATTTTCTTACGGCCTTTATTTGCATTCTTTGCATATTGCTCATTTTTCTTCTCAATGTTTGCACGAGCTTGCTCATGCAATTTCTTCACGGTTTCAGCTTTCTTCTTGCCATCCAAACTCACTTGATCCTGTAAAGGTAAAGGAGATAAGTCTAGAGGAGTTAGAGGATTGAAGCCATAAACCAACTCAAAAGGAGAAAAATTAGTAGAAGTGTGTAGTGTGCGATTGTATGCAAATTCAGCAATTGGCAAACACTCCTCCCAACTTTTCAAATTCTTTTTAATTATGGCCCTTAACAAAACACCTAAAGTTCTATTTGTTACTTCCGTTTGGCCATCTGTTTGTGGGTGACTTGTGGTTGAAAACAAAAGTTTTGTTCCCAATTTTCCCCAAAGAGTTTTCCAGAAATAACTCAAAAACTTTACATCCCTATCGGACACAATAGTCCTAGGAACACCATGTAGACGAACAATTTCTTTGAAGAAGAGATCAGCCACGTGTTTTGCATTGTCGGCTTTCCTACAAGCAATAAAGTGAGCCATTTTGGAGAATCTGTCAACAACAACAAAAATAGAGTCCATGCCTCTTTGAGATCTAGGCAAACCAAGAACAAAGTCCATAGAAATGTCAGTCCAAGGAGATTGAGGGACAGGGAGTGGAGTATACAATCCATGGGGAAGAGACGTAGATTTAGCTTTCTTGCAGTCAAGACATGTAGCACAAATTTTCTCAACATCCTTTTTCATGTTTGGCCAATAAAAGTGTTCATTCAAAATATCTAAAGTTTTTAGAACACCAAAATGTCCCATTAAACCTCCACAATGAGATTCACGAACCAAAAGCTCTCTAAGTGAACAAGAAGGAATACATAATTTGTTTTCTTTGAACAAAAACCGTTCACATTGATAAAACTTATTGAAAGCACCCTTTTCACATGCATTAAATATGTCAGAAAAATCATGATCCTTAGCATACAACTCCTTAAAATACTCAAATCCCATGATTGTAGCATTAACAGTAGTAATCAAGGCATACCTTCGAGAGAGTGCATCAGCCACAATGTTCTCTTTACCTTTTTTGTACTTTACCACATATGGGAAAGTTTCAATGAATGAGATCCATTTTGCATGCCTCTTGTGCAAATTCTTTTGTCCTTTGAGATACTTGATGGATTCATGATCAGTGTGAATCACAAACTCTCTCGGCATAAGGTAGTGCTGCCAAGTTTCCAATGCTCTCACTACTGCATAGAGCTCTTTGTCATATGTTGGGTAGTTCAATGTTGCTCCATTCAACTTCTCACTAAAGTAGGCAATGGGGCGGCCTCCTTGAAGCAACACAGCACCTATTCCAATTCCTGAAGCATCACATTCAACTTCAAAAGTGTTAGAAAAATTAGGCAAAGCTAAAACAGGAGCATTAGTCAAATCATGCTTCAATTGATCAAATGCCTTTTGTTGAGAATCTCCCCACTCAAACTTAACATTTTTCTTTACCAACTCATTTAGTGGAGCTGCTTTTGTTGAGAAATCTTTGACAAATCTCCTATAAAAACTTGCAAGTCCATGGAAGGATCTCACCTCAGTCACATTTGTGGGAATTGGCCAATCAAGAATTGCTTCCACCTTTGCTTCATCAACTCTCAAACCATTAGAACTCACAACATAGCCAAGAAAAACAACTTCTTCAACACAAAAAGTACATTTTTTCAAATTTGCAAACAATTTTTCTTTACGCAAAGTAGTAAGAACAAGCTTAAGATGTTCAACATGTTCTCTTATGTTCTTACTATAGATCAAGATATCATCAAAATAGACAACTACAAACTTTCCAATGAAACGTCTCAAAACATGATTCATTAGCCTCATAAATGTACTAGGGGCATTAGTTAAACCAAAAGGCATAACAAGCCAATCATAAAGACCAAATTTTGTCTTGAAAGCCGTTTTCCATTCATCACCCTCTTTGATTCTTATTTGATGATAACCAGATTTCAAATCAATTTTTGTGAAAAATTTTGCACCAAATAATTCATCGAGCATATCGTCTAATCTTGGAATGGGGGCGACGATACTTAATGGTGATTTTGTTCACAGCCCTACAATCAATGCACATACGCCATGTACCATCTTTTTTTGGAACTAAAATGACAGGAATAGCACAAGGGCTAAGAGACTCACGAATATATCCCATACTTAGCAATTCTTCAACTTGCCTTTGAAGTTCTTTTGTTTCTTCTGGATTTGCACGATAGGCTGGCCTATTTGGAATGGAAGCTTCGGGTAGAAAGTCGATTTGATGCTCAATTCCTCGAATTGGAGGTAACCCCTTAGGCACTTCCTCGGGTAGAACATCTGCAAATTCATTCAAAACAGCCACAATTTCTAAAGGTAAATTGTTAGGAAGCTCATCAAGAACAAGACATTCTTCATGGAATAAGAGCATAACAATTGGTTGGTGAGAATTGAGGGCTCTATCTACATCTCTCATGCTCGCAAAAAAGGCACCTTTTGTCTCACTTGCCTTTGGTTTTTCCCTCTCACTCACTTTGCTTTTTGCCTTTCCATCTCTTGCTTTTTCTTCACTCACTTTGCTTTTAGCACTCACATCTCTTGCTTTTTCACACTCTTTTGGCTTTTTCAACTCACTCTCCTCTTTTAGCCTTTTCTCTCTCATTCTCATTTGTTCTTTGTGCACCTGTTGAGGAGAAAGTGGAACAAGAGTAAAAGCTTTACGATTATGAACAATATGATACTTGTTAGATTTTCCCTCATGATTAGCATCATGATCAAACTCCCATGATCGGCCAAGAAGAATATGGCCAGCTTGCATTGGTACTACATCACACAAAACTTCATCCTCATATTTCCCAATTGAAAATTTTACCTTTGCTTGCCGATTCACCCTTAGCTCTCCACTATCATTGAGCCATTGCAAACGGTAAGGATTGGGATGAGCAGTCATGGATAGACCCAATTTGTCTACAAGATAAGAGCTAACACAATTAGTACAACTCCCACTATCAATGATGAGCATGCATGCCTTATCTTGTACTTTGCATCTTGTGTGAAAGATAGTACTCCTTTGCTCTTCATCATAAGATCCAACTTGAGTATTCAATACTCTCAAAGTGACCAAAACCTCATCACCACTTGTTTCAAATTGTTCACCTTCATCTTCAACATTCGGATCCTCCTCATTTTCTTCTCCTTCACTTTGGCTTAAACAAGAACCATCTTCTCGCATTACCATAGTCCTAGAGTTAGGACATTGGGAAGCTATATGTCCCTTTCCCAAACACTTAAAACAAGTGAGTTTAGAAGTAGAAGAAGAACTTTTATTTGATTCACCCTTTTCAAACCTTTTAAAATCATGCTTCTTTGGTTCATCTTTCTTTTTACCAAAATCCCTTTTGTTTCCATTATTGTTTTTCCAAGAGGATTGGTTAGAAAGAAACTTACTTGAACCACTCTTTCTTTTCAATTGCCTTTCCACCTTTTCTGCCACATGCATCATTTCTTCCAAATCCAAGTAATGTTGTAATTCAACAACATCGGCAATCTCTCTTCTTAAACCACCCAAAAACCGTGCCATAGTAGCTTCGGGATCTTCCTCAATGCTTGCTCTTGTCATTGCTAAATCCATCTCTTGGTAGTATTCTGCCACGGTCTTTGCTCCTTGAGTGATACTATGCAATTTGTTGTAAAGATCTCTATAGTAATGAGGGGGAATGAATCGTTTCCTCAAAACAGCCTTCATGTCTTCCCAAGTTGCAATTGGCCTCTCTCTATTCCTTCTTCTAGAAACAATCAATCGATCCCACCATGTTAATGCATAACCGTGAAATTCAAGGGAAGCAATTTTTACCTTCTTTTCTTCCGAATAATTGTGGATCGAAAATATCTTTTCCACCTTCATTTCCCAATCAAAATATGCCTCGGGATCTCCTTTTCCATCAAATTCAGGAATCTTCATTTTGAGACCACTAAGGTTGCTATCAACTCCAAATCCATTCCTTCTCCTCCCATTCCCTCGTGATACTTCAGACATTTCTTCCTCGGACCTCCTATCATCTTCCTCGTCATCTTGTTGACTTCCTTGCCTTTCTTCTCTTTGCTGAAAAGCAAGTTCTAGTTGGTCCATTCGGGTGGTGGATCAATGATTTGTTCCAATCGCCTTGTGGTGTGTTCCCTCCATGCTTTTTGTTCAGGTGTTTCACCGGCTGGATCTGCCATTAGAACAACAAAAGATAAAAGTACCTCGCACCCCTTGTCCCCTTTCCCTAATATGTCTCAACCCAAATGAAAAGAAATTTTCACTCGTGTTTAAGGCCGATCTAGTAGGGGTAAGTTGCACTCAGATTTTACCACTCTTTTCCTCCTGCAAGTTCTTGTGAGAATCGTTAAACCCTTACAAGATGCTACTCAAAGATCTTACTTGGCAACAAAGAAAATATAGAGGTCAAAGAAAGGATAGTAGGCAATGATTAGGTAAAAGAAACAAGAATAAGATTTAGAAAGAAATTATAAGAGTAGAAAGAAAACAATGATGATACCTTTTCCTCAAAACTTTTCCCACACTTGGAATCACAAATCCCTGCAATGTTAATTTAAGAAGCTAGAAAGATAGTTTCTTCTCTTTTTTTTTTTTTTTTCTTCTTGCAAACTTGAACCTTCAATTAGAAACAAGGTAACTATGATAAAAATAAGATGCAAGATAAAAAAAATGATATGATCAAATCAAGGAAACTTAGCTTTGATACTAAACTGATGTGAATCCAAGGTACGAATTCACGTGAATTGTAGAATCGTCCTCGATTGATCTTTTGAGCAAAACAACTAGCTCAAGTGGATTCAACAATATTGAGTATTAATGAACTCAACACCTTTGAATCACACTATATTGAAAGATGTCTTGAAATCTTCCAAGCAAAAACAACCCAAGCCAAAATAGACCCAACAACAATAGGATGAAACCTATCACCTTTGAATCATAAAATGGTAGTTTTGAAATTACTATTCCCAACCCCTCTAATTTTCAAACCCAACAACACTAGGATAAACCTAACACCTTTGGATTATGAAATGAATTAGAAAAGAAGAGTAGAAGGCGCCACAACTAAAAGGAAGAGTTTTAGTTGATAAGCCAAATAAGTTTTGCAAGCATACTTGCAAGACTAAAACTAGCTCACTAAGAAACTAGCAAAGAAAGGAAAATTCCTTAAAGTTTATAACATCAAATCTTGAATTCTAATAGTTAACCAAGGCCCCTATTTATAGAGTTTTAAGAGGGACCAAGGTTGGAAATTACAAAAGGATTAAAGGAGCAATTCTAAATCTTCTAGTCAAGACTAGCGTTAACACTTCTCTTTGACCAAGAAAAGCTCTTTGACCTAGAAAAGCTCTTTGACCTAGAAGACTCTTGCACTTAATTCTAATATTCTAAATACTAAAAAAAATGCAGAAAACAACTTGAAAATATCACCCAAATGCTGTTGAATTTCGTCCATAAATTCAGCTTATAAATGCGACGTTCAACCTTCTTCAGGCGACATGGGCATGTCAGAGGAAAAGTTATATTCTGCCCAACCTTTCTCAGGCGACATGGGCATGTCAGAAGAAAAGTTCTATTCTACCCAACCTTTCTCAGGCGACATGGGCATGTCAGAAGAAAAGTTCTATTCTGCCCAACCTTTCTCAGGCGACATGGGCATGTCGGAGGAAATGTTCACTTCTGGAAGTTGCATAAAAAAGTACTTCCCACACCATTTGGATTAAGATCCAAGACTTGCAAAATGTTGTAATATTTAGCATGAATTGAGGTAGCCGTTGGATCCTCTTTTGAACAGACTTCAAGAATCAAAATGCTCAAGGCTTCTTATCTTGCATCCTTTTCTTTTTCAAACGAGTCATTGGGCCCGTCATCCCTTCAAGTGGATTCGGTGGAATGATATGTGCAGAATTATTTGGAGTTGAGGGTGGTTCGGTCATGCCTTCGCCATCATCATCTTTGACATCTTTAGCATTACCTCCTTGGAACTCATCAACTATAATATGAGCAAGCTCTCATATTCACTCCCCGAGTTCATGACTGCATTGGTGTGTGCTGAGGGCCTATTCGCAGAGAAGAAGCAGCCCTTGGCTACTATTGGTCCCTCAGGTTCCTCTGCTGGGCCCAAAGCCAGGAAGCAAAAGAGAAAGAGAGGCCAGAAGGCAGGAGCTGATCATGGACCCAAGGCGGGCATTTCCAAGAAGCACAAGCCGAAAGGTAAATGCTTCAGATGTGGCAAAGCAGGACATTGGAAGAAGGATTGCCCAAAGCCTCGAGGTATGTGTAAATTTTCCCTAGTTACTGAGACGTGTTTAGCGGCGATTCCCACAGATACTTGGTGTGTGGATTCAGGAGCCATTGATCACGTTTGTAATTCTTTGCAGGGGTTCCAAGTGTCCCGGCTGCTTAGAGAGAGAGTTGCAGGTCTACCTTGGGGATACTACCAGAGTTTCTGTTGCTGCAGTGGGAGTTGTTTTTCTTTATTTTTCAGACTCTATTTTACATTTGAGAGATTGTCTTATGTACCTAGTTTTCGCAAGAATTTACTTTTAGTTTCTAAACTTGTTTTGGATGGTTATAAGTGTGTGATTTTTCTGATGGATATGTTTTTATTAGAAAAGGCCAGAAGCTTATATGTTTCGGTACATTGGTTGACAATCTATTTTTAATTAAGACATACTCCCCCAGTAATGCAAAACACAGAAACTAGTAGCTCATCACCGAATCATAATAAGAGGAAAGAGTCTTCCCCTTTGAATCAAACTTATCTTTGGCACCTGAGACTCGGTCACATCAACCCTAGTAGGATTCAAAGGTTGGTCAATAGTGGGTCTTTGGACTCATTGGATATTTACAGCTATTCGACCTGTAGGGTAAAATGACCAAGAGGCATTTCAAGGCAAAGGGGTATAAGGCAAGGAGGTTTTAGAGTTTATTCATTCTGACGTGTGTGCGCCTATGTCAGTTCAGGCTAGAGGTGGTTATAAGTATTTCGTGACTTTCACGGATGATTACTCTAGATATAGGTACATATACCTGATGCGCCACAAGTCTGAATGCTTTGGCAAGTTCAGAGAGTTCAAGGCTGAGGTGGAGAACCATCTGGGTAAAAGTATCAAGGCCTTGCGATCTGATCGCGGTGGCGAATGTTAGGATCGGAGGCATGATTTTCAAAAAAATTTTACGCAGCGGATTCATGCCTATTCCATTTTAGTGTTTAATTGATCCTACGTTTAAAACTTCTAAAGCTTACCCTTGTAGCGTAATCGGTTGCCGCACCTGGATCCTTGTTTGATGTTGGTCCAAGCCTTCTGCTCCGGTTACGTTCGTCACCACCAAAATCCTTCCTTGAAGGACTCTCTACTTTCAAGCACGAAAGTCTTCGCAGATATGGTGCTAGCTGATATTGCCTACAGAGAGAATTTGAGAATTTCGTGTATTTTTGTCTGATCTGATTTTTCTGATTCAAAATCATCATTTTCCTACAATAATATCCCTAGGATATTTGTAGAGATCAAATTTTCAAAATCAGAATTGTAATCATCCAATTATTACTTAACTGATTTTAGTCATATTCCAAATCAGTATTATTACCAAATATTATTTTACTGATTCCAAATCAGTATTTAAATAATATTTACTGATTCCAAATCAGTATTAAATAATACCAAGCCCATGGATCAACCCATGACCCATGGATCAGGCTGATGGGTCAAGAACTTCAATTGCAATTAAGTCCCTTGATTTATCAGCCCATCCCAATTGTTCCCAGGTAATTAATTAACTATTAATTAATACCACATAACTTTTCAATAATATTTAATTAAACCATTTAATTAAATCTTCTTTATTTAAGTACAACAATTATACTTATTGTAGGCAAGAATACTTATTCTGCATCATCAAACTTTCTTATGTGCGATCTTGTAGGCCCATTCTAAATTAGCAATGGATAACTCAATCTCATTGATTAATCTATAAGTCATTAGTGGTCTCTAGCAAAACATAATGACTACCCAATTCAGAATGGAGGGTCGAAAGTGATTCAACACAACCTTTCCAAGCAAACTGCGTACGATCCTCTACATTGATATCCCGTTTAGCATAAGGCATGGAACCATCATCCTTATATAGTTAAACGTTTACTTGATCTCTTAGTGACACTGAATCCATCAAGAAAATGATAACGCTTATCATTCCTTGGGCATGGCCATGCACTTTTCAGTTCACTATCAAGTGGCTAAGATATCATCTCTCACTTAAGAGAGATGTGTAGTCCCATCACTTCACCTACATATCTTAGCGTGACTCATAGTTGTTAGTTTTGAATACAAAAAAGCTATAGCTTGTATCAAAAACTAATATCCACAGTTGACATATCATTTTGTTTCGGTATAAATTTGTTCCTTTATATCATAGACTAGATAACGGGGTGTTGAAAGACACAGTAGATACCGTTATTGGTTATATTAAAAGTATGCTCGTAACCGAGATAGTCTCAACATACTATCGGTATAGGTTATCATGTGGTTTGGAAATTAGTTTATCTAAACTAGTTTAACTCACACGGATATGCCCGGGGCATATTGAGCATGACCAGTTTGGATAGAATTGACTTATACTGATCGGAGTAGTCAATTCGGTCCTAGTATTCAATCTCTCAATCCCGAGATTGGGACGGGCGTGAGAGTTGGATATCGTATGCTATGATTTGCCAAAGAGTGCGGTCAAATGAGGCCTATACCTTGGTAGGTTGGGTATGCGGTGTTTAGCTTCTTACGTGCCGTTGCTAGTCAGAGGAATCCACGTACCGGTTCGCCGGGTTGATGGTGCTCCGAGATGAGCTCTCGTAAGGTCTATTATACTAAACCCGGCCGATGGATTTTATGTCCGGTATAATAAAAGGACGAATGGTACTAATCTCGGATATCAAGAAGTCGGTGAATTAATTTGTCAGTAAATTGATAAATCGACGAGCGCTAGATCTTTAATGTGGGGAGATAGAAGAAAATATAATGGCGCGATGTAAAGTCATTTTCGAGCGGTAGTTCCATAGTTAGTCCGTTAGTGGTACGACTGATTATGCATTTGACTAATCGACAAGGTGAATTAATTAATCCTAAAGGTTTAATTAATATTTAATCGACAAAGTGAATTAAGAAATTAATCCTATTTGAATTAATTAATTCTAAGGGTTCGATTAAATTAAATTAACAAAGTGGGTTAAAGAAATTAATTCAAATGGGCGATTGGAGTTGATTAGTCGGGAAAGACTTAGCGGTCAACGAAAGTCAAATTAAAAGGTCTAACTCGAGAGCCCATTAGGTCTCCTTCGAAGCTCCATATAAATATCCTTGTTGGGCAAGAAAGATATTAAGGAAACTTGATAGCCAAGAAAAGGCTAGTGAGAGAAAGTCTAGTCTAGAGAGAACTTTGTCTTCCTCGTCAAGTTTTCTCTCGAAGTTGACTAGGAAGCTTTCTTCTTCGAAAAGAAACTCAGCCCGTTGGTTTTCTTCGAGCAGCCGCACATTATTCCGTCCAAGGATAGCCGACCGCCGCCTGGTTTCTTTTCTTGCGCAGCAAGAAAATCGCGCAGTAGTCCGGTGGCTGTTCTTCATCCCGGGGTGCTTGATACTGCCGATCCTCACGTTGATCTCTTCTCCGGTTGGTGATCCGTGAGGACAGTGGTGCAGATGGTGGCCGGGAAGGAGGCGGCCGGTTGATCGGGCTCCAAAAGGCAGTAGGCGGCCGGCGGTCCAAAAGGCAACAGGCTCCGGGCAAGAACTGTTTCATCAGTTCTTGAGTTTTTCGAAGTGGGTTTCCTTGGGTTTTCTTTATTTTGCCGTGGGTAACTCCGTAGATAATAGCCCACACTATTTCGGAGTTTGATTGGTTTAATTCTTCGGATTTCTATTGGAATCGCTAACAAAGATTGGATTTTTCTTTAGGCAAGGGACTTCGCTACAAAAGGTAGAATCTTTAATATTCTGCTTTAATTAAAGATTGAATTTTTGTGTCCCGATTAATAAATTAAATAAGTATAAGATAAGGTCCGTTCATGGGTAAACTAATTTGAGCCTGAGCTTGGTCGAAAGCTTTCGATTCTGGAATGCATTGCACGAAAGTGAGGTTTTCGATTTAGCTCGGGCTTGTTTAGTTTTCCTTCAAAATGTTACCAGAGCGTTGGTTTCGGTCTTATACTTGTTTGATTTATTACACGGCTTTATTTTGCCATTATTATTTTTGTCGAAATGCTTAAACAGGTGGTTATTAGTTTCTCGGCTATTATGGTAGAAATTTAATTTTCATTCATAAACCCCAGGACATGTCCGGGCTCGTATTGTTATTAAATTGAAATGTCTGTATTAGTAATAACCCCGAGCTGGAAGCCGTGTAGGATTAGAAAAATCTTGTAGTAGGATTTGATCTAATCATGTCGTCTTTAAATTCCTAGAAAAATGCCTTTGTATATAGAAATTTATGTACTATGACGAAGACGTTATTTTGGGTAACTTATATTCGCGGGTTTTGGTTTATCGTAATTTTGGGTGATTCCTAATTACGTAGAAAACCGAGAAAACCTGGGCGAATCGAGAGGAATTCAAATAACGAGTGGAAGCGACATGACGGGACGTGTCACTGAGGCGTCAAGAAATCAATGATAGAGAAGGCCATAATAGCCAGGAAATTTTATTTGTTTAATTTCCCGTATTTATGTCTTTTCGTTGATTGTGTGTTATTCGTTTTTCTTTGCATGAACAAAAACCAAACTAAAATGTTTTTAAAAGGTAATGTGCAATTAACTAAGGTAGATTATTCGCATATTAAAACTCCAACGGTTTTATGGGTGCGAATATCCATAGTTAAGATATTGCATGTTAAAACGTAAAAATCCTCAAGTTTAAAAATCTAAGTGGGAACGGGTTGGTAAATATCCTCATGGCCTCCATTACGGGTTCATTGGTGATGTGGTTAAACTTACGTGCTGGCTTAGACCTTCCTCCCTATCGGATGAGTTTTCCAACCACAGATATCACCGGAATGAATTTCTAAAGGGATGACTATAGTCAGTTTAATTGGAGAAAGTTGTGACACCCTCGCCATCCGAGGCGCATTAGTGTCCTAAGTAACAATCTTAGAAGTCACGTAATGACATACACTTAGTGTACCGTTTTAAGTATCCCTCCCACCGAGGTTACGCTATTTTCGGGTACGGCTAAAATTATCGACTATTAATTTCATTGATTATAAGATCGTTGGTCAGATAATGAAATTAATGAACTTCGGTTCTTCTCGAACGGATGTGGGTTAGCGTAGACGTTCACCCATCGTGACATGCGTTAATCCCGATGTGAGAGATGTCGGTAGAAGATTATATTGGTTTTTGGAGAATTTTCAATATTTTTGAAAAAGTATACTGAAACTTGAATTGTTTATTTTCAGTTGATATGTCGTTCAACCCGCTAGCTGTCATTTTAAACCAAAACAAACTCACCGGTCCAAACTATATTGATTGGAAACGTAACCTGGACATTGTCCTTACCGCTGAGGGTTACAAGTACGTGCTTACTGAGGAGTGTCCCCCTAAGCCTAGAGATAATGCCACCCCTAAGCAGCGAGAGCCGTATACGAGGTGGCAGAAGACTGATGAGATGACCAGGTGCTACTCTTGGCTTCTATGTCAAGTGTATTGCAGCACCAGCATCAGCAGATAACCTCAGCCTACGATATGATGCTCAACCTCAGGGAGATGTTTGGACATCAGGGCAGGGCAGCCAAGCAGTCAGCTATGAGGAAACTCATGAATGCTAGAATGGCTGAGGGCACGTCAGTGAGAGACCACGTACTGGAAATGATTAGTTGCATCAATGAGATCGAGGTATTGGGAGGTGACATTGATGGGGAAACCCTGGTCGATATCATCCTTCAGAGCTTGCCTCCCAGTTTTGAGCAGTTTCGGTTGAACTATAATATGGGTAATCTCTTATATTCATTTTCCGAGCTCATGACTGCATTGGTGTCTGCTGAGAGCCTATTTGCAGAGAAGAAGGAAGCCTTGGCTACTGTTGGTCCCTCAGGTTCCTCTGCTGGGCCCAAAGCCAGGAAGCAAAAGAGGAAGAGAGGTCAGAAAGCAGGAGCTGATCATGGACCCAAGGCGAGCATTGCCAAGAAGCAGAAGCCGAAAGGCAAGTGTTTCAGGTGTGGCAAAGTAGGACATTGGAAGAAGGATTGCCCAAAGCCTCGAGGTATGTGTAAATTTTCCCTAGTCACTGAGACGTGTTTAGCGGCGATTCCCACAGATACTTGGTGTGTGGATTCAGGAGCCACTGATCATGTTTGTAATTCTTTGTAGGGGTTCCAAGTGACCCAGCTGCTTAGAGAGGGAGAGTTGTAGGTCTACCTTGGGGATACTACCAGAGTTTCTGTTGCTGCAGTGGGAGTTGTTTGTCTTTATTTTTCAGACTCTACTTTATTGTTGAGAGATTGTCTTTATATACCCAGTTTTTGCAAAAACTTACTTTCAGTTTCTAAACTTGTTTTGGATGGTTATAAGTGTGTTTTTTCTGATGGATCTATATTTATTAGAAAAGGCCAAAAACTTATATGTTCCTGTACATTGGTTAACAATTTGTTTTTAATTAAGACATACTCCCCAGTAATGCAAAACATAGAAACTAGTAGCTCATTACCGAATCATAATAAGAGAAAAGAGTCTTCCCCTTTGAATCAGACTTATCTTTGGCACCTGAGACTAGGTCACATCAACCTTAGTAGGATTCAAAGGTTGGTCAATAGTGGGTCTTTGGACTTACTAGATATTGACAGCTATTCGACCTGTGAGTCCTGCTTGGAGGGTAAAATGACCAAGAGGCCTTTCAAGGCAAAGGGGTATAGGGCCAAGGAGGTTTTAGAGTTGATTCATTCTAACGTGTGTGGGCCTATATCAGTTCAGGCTAGAGGTGGTTATGAGTATTTCGTGACTTTCACGTATGATTACTCTAGATATGGATACATATACCTGATGCGCCACAAGTCTGAATGCTTTGGCAAGTTCAGAGAATTCAAGGCAGAGTTGGAGAACCATCTGGGTAAAAGTATCAAGGCCTTGCGATCTGATCGCGGTGGCGAATACCTCTCTAGTGAATTTAGATCCTATTTTTCAGAGGAGGGTATTCAGACCCAGTTGTCTGCACCTGGCACACCCCAGCAGAATGGTGTAGCAGAGAGGAGGAACAGGACTCTTGTGGAGATGGTTAGATGGATGATGAGTTACAGTGAGTTGCCTATCTCGTTTTGGGGTTATGCCTTGGAGGCAACATGTTTTATCCTCAACCTTGTGCCATCTAAGTCTGTGCCTTCAACCCCATCAGAGTTGTGGAATGGGCGAAAGCCTAATCTGAGACAT
This sequence comes from Knoxia roxburghii, assembly GCA_030378225.1. Taxonomy (NCBI): domain Eukaryota; kingdom Viridiplantae; phylum Streptophyta; class Magnoliopsida; order Gentianales; family Rubiaceae; genus Knoxia; species Knoxia roxburghii. Next base: position 25,278,102 of record CM059420.1, on the reverse strand, counting down.
CTCAGAATATGGAGTTGTCCAGCACATGTGCTCGAGACAGATGCAGGCAAGTTAGAGGCGAGATCCAAGGCTATGCTGTTATAGGCTACCCCAAAGGAACGAGAGGTGGTTTATTTTATAGTCCTCAGGATCAGAAGGAGGTGATCAACACCAATGCTAGATTTCTTGAGGAGGACTATATTTTAGATCACAAGTCAAGCAGCAAGGTAGTATTGGAAGAGCTTAGAAGTCAGTCCATTATTCCAGATGCACAAGTACAGGAAGACACACCACAAGAGACTGCACACACTATCACAGATGATACTCTTGCACAGGCTGCGCATCATCGTAGTGGGAGGGTTGTGAGACAGCCCGAGAGGTACATGGGTTTGGGTGAGTCTTCGGACTTTATCCATGGTGCTCATGAACCAGACCCAGTTAACTACAATGAGGCTCTACAGGATAAAGATGCAGATTCTTGGCAGAGAGCGATGATTGCTGAGATGAGTTCTATAGACTCAAATCAAGTCTGGGAGCTGGTAGACCTTCCTGATAGGTTTAGGCCTATTGGGTGCAAATGGGTCTACAAGTGAAAGAGAGGATCTGACGGGAGGGTTGAGACCTTCAAGGCTAGGCTTGTGGCGAAGGGGTATACTCAGAAAGAGGGTATTGATTATGAGGAGACCTTTTCCCCAGTAGCTATGCTTAAGTCGATCCGGATTCTCTTGGCCATAGCTGCTCATATGGACTATGAGATTTGGCATATGGACGTCAAGACAGCTTTCCTTAATGGAAGTCTTGAGGAGACCATTTTTATGCAGCAACCAGAGGGCTTCATTATTAAGGGCCAAGAGCACAAGGTATGCAGGCTTAGGAGGTCCATTTATGGACTTAAGCAAGCATCCAGATCTTGGAACATCCGTTTTGATGAGGTTATCCAGTCCTATGGATTCAATCAGTGTCCAGATGAGCATTGTGTTTATCGTAGGCGTGATGGTGATACAGTGGTGTTCCTCATACTTTACGTAGATGATATCCTTCTTATTGGCAACAGTAAGAAGGTTTTTTCAGACGTAAAGGCATGGTTGTCCAGGCAATTCGATATGAAGGATTTGGGAGAGGCTGGGAATATCCTTGGGATTAAGAATATTCGAGATCGTAGGAGACGTTCTCTGACTCTCTCTTAGGTATCCTACATAGACACGATTCTGGCCCGTTTTAACATGCAGAACTCCAAGAATGATTCACTACCTTTCAGGCATGGGGTACATTTGTCTAAGGAGCAGTGTCCTAAGACTGCTGAGGAGATAGATGCCATGAAGGCGCTACCCTATGCTTCTGCAGTGGGTAGCCTCATGTATGCTATGTTGTGTACGAGGCTTGATATTTGCTTTGCCGTTGGCATGGCTAGCAGATATCAGAGTAACCCTGGGAAGGCTCACTGGGAGGCAGTAAAATGCATTCTCAAGTACTTGCGCATGATGAGAGATTATGTCCTAGTTTATAGAGCGCAGGAGCTTGTACCATTGGGTTACACAGATTCGGACTTTCAAGGTGATTTGGACAAGAGTAAGTCTACCTCTGGGTTTGTGTTTACTCTAGGAGGTGGAGCCATAGTATGGCGGAGTGTCAAGCAAAAATGCGTGGCGGACTCCACCATGGAGGCTGAGTATGTTGCCGTTTCAGAGGCAGCGAAAGAGGCTGTCTGGCTCCGGAGCTTCCTAATGGACTTAGATGTGGTTCCTGAGTTGCCTAGGTCTATCACAGTACTATGATAACAATGGTGCGGTTGCTAACTCGAGGGAACCACGAGCCCATAAGGCGAGTAAACACATAGAGCGCAAGTACCACCTGATACAAGAGATCGTAAAGAGGAAAGAAGTGAGCGTGGCCAAGATAGAATCAGATGACAACCTAGCAGATCCTTTCACCAAGCAATTGACCCCAAAGGTCTTTGAGAGACATGTGGAGGGCATGGGAGTCAGATTCTTGAGGGAGCCACAGTAGGTTATCGTTATTGGTGAAAGACACAGTAGATACCGTTATTGGTTAAAGTATTGATATATTAAAAGTATGCTCGTAACCGAGATAGTCTGAACATACTATCGGTATAGGTTATCGTGTGGTTTGGAAATTAGTTTATCTAAACTAGTTTAAATCACACGGATATGCCCGGGGCATATTGAGCACGACCAGTTTGGATAGAATTGACTTATACTGATCGGAGTAGTCAATTCGGTCCTAGTATTCAATCTCTCAATCCCGAGATTAGGACGGGTGTGAGAGTTGGATATCGTATGCTTTGATTTGCCAAAAAGTGCAGTCAATTGAGGCCTATACCTCGGTAGGTTGGGTATGCGGTATTTAGCTTCTTACGTGCCGTTGCTAGTCGAAGGAATCCACGTACTGATTCGCCGGGTTGATGGTGCTCCCGAGATGAGCTCGTAAGGTCTATTATACTAAACCAAGCCAGTGGATTTTATGTCCGGTATAATAAAGGACGAGTGGTACTAATCTCGGATATCAAGAAGTAGGTGAATTAATTTGTCAGTAAATTGATAAACCGACGAGCGCTAGATCTTTATTGTGGGGAGATAGAAGAAAATATAATGGCACGATGTAAAGTCATTTTCGAGCAGTAGTTCCATAATTAGTCCGTTAGTGGTACGACTGATTATCCATTTGACTAATCGACAAGGTGAATTAATTAATCCTAAAGGTTTAATTAATATTTAATCGACAAAGTGAATTAAGAAATTAATTCTATTTGAAGTAATTAATTCTAAGGGTTTGATTAAATTAAATTAACAAAGTGGGTTAAAGAAATTAATTCAAATGGGTCAATTGTAGTTGATTAGTCGGGAAAGACTTAGCGGTCAATGAAAGTCAAATTAAAAGGCCTAACTCGAGAGCCCATTAGGTCTCCTTCAAAGCTCCATATAAATATCCTTGTTTGGCAAGAAAGATATTAAGGAAACTTGATAGCCAACAAAAGGCTAGTGAGAGAAAGTCTAGTCTAGAGAGAACTTTGTCTTCCTCGTCAAGTTTTCTCTCGAAGTCGACTAGGAAGCTTTCTTCTTCGAAAAGAAACTCAGCCCATTGGTTTTCTTGGAGCAGCCGCACATTATTCCGTCCAAGGATAGCCGACCATCACCTGGTTTCTTTTCTTGCGCAGCAGTCCGGTGGCTGTTCTTCATCCCAGGGTGCTTGATCTTACCGATCCTCACATTGATCTCTTCTCCGGTTGGTGATCCGTGAGGACAGTGGTGCAGATCGTGGCCGGGAAGGAGGCGGCCGGTTGATCGGGCTCTAAAAGGCAGCAGGCGGTCGGCGGTCCAAAAGGCAGCAGGCTCCGGGCAAGAACTGTTTCATCAGTTCTTGAGTTTTTCGAAGTGGGTTTCCTTGGGTTTTCTTTATTTTGCCGTGGGTAACTCCGTAGATAATAGCCCAAACTATTTCGAAGTTGGATTGGAGTAATTCTTCGGATTTCTATTGGAATCGCTAACAAAGATTGGATTTTTCTTTAGGCAAGGGACTTTGCTACAAAAGGTAGAATCTTTAATATTCCACTTTAATTAAAGATTGAATTTTTGTGTCCCGATTAATAAATTAAATAAGTATAAGCTAAGATCCGTTCATGGGTAAACTAATTTGAGCCTGAGCTTAGTCGAAAGCTTCCGATTCTGGAATGCATTGTATGAAAGTGAGGTTTTCGATTTAGCCCGGGATTGTTCAGTTTTCCTTCAATAGTGTACCCAATCATACCCGTACTTGGCAACCTATTACGGCCCCGTTAGGCATATGTCAAAGCACACTACAATTCACCTAAGACCATGTAGTGATTTCTGGTTTAAGGATCCTCGTACCAGTACTACTCAAAAGAATCACTCATGATCTAATCAGTCCATGGAGTGTTTCTTTTGGCGGATCGATTTCATAAAATTAAATATGCACAAGAATATAATTATCATGAAATTAACTCATTTGATATATTATCAAACAAACGACATATATCTTATTTACATAAATAACCCTCAAAGTTTATTTACATAAATAGCCCTCATTAGGGCATACACCAACAATCTCCCACTCGCCCGTTGAAGGGCTATGTCCTAAACTGTTTAAGACCAAGCTCTATTACATGTCTCTCAAACTTTGACTATGGTAGAGCTTTTGTGAGAGAATCTGCTATATTGTCGTCTGACCCTATTTTGCATACTTTAACATCTCCTCGATCGACGATCTCTCGAATGAGGTGATAACGTCTGAGTATGTGTTTGGTCTTCTGGTGTGACCGGGGCTCCTTTGCTTGTGCGATGGTCCCGTTATTATCACATAAGAGGTCTATCGGATCTTGGATACTCGGTATCACTCCGATGTCTTACACAAACTTCCTCAACCAAACAGGTTCCTTTGCAGCATCTGATGCAGCAATATACTCAGATTCTGTTGTAGAGTCGGCTGTGGCATCTTGCTTCGAGCTTTTCCAACTAACCGCACTGCCATTCAGGCTAAAAACATAGCCTGATTGTGACTTCATGTCATCTTGATCAGTCTGGAAAGCAGCATCAGCGTAACCTTGTACGACGAGCTATTCTTGTCCTCCGTACACTAGCATTAATCCTTTAGTCCTTCGCAAGTACTTCAGGATTGCCTTGACTGCAGTCCAATGATCCATTCCTGGATCTTGTTGGTATCTGCTAGTCATGCTCAGTGCATGTGCGATATCCGGGCGGGTACATAACATGGCATACATGATAGATCCTATTGCCGAAGCATATGAGACTCTACTCATCGCATCCCTCTCCTCTTTATTAGAAGGACATTGGTTCTTCTTTAAGAGGAGGCCATGTCTGAATGGTACCATACCATTCTTAGAATTAGACATATTGAACCTCTTCAATATCTTGTCTATATACCCTTCTTGACTTAGTCCTAGAAGCCTTTTAGAGCTATCTCTATAGATCTTGATACCTAGTATCATTTCGGCTTCTCCTAAGTCTTTCATAGAAAATACACTCTCCAACCATTGTTTGATGTCTTTCATCATGGGAATGTCGTTTCCTATGAGTAGGATGTCGTCCACATATAGGACAAGGAAAATAAGAATCCAGATATTGGAAAATCCGTTTTGACGAGGTTATCCAGTCCTATGGATTCACTCAGTGTCCGGGTGAGCAGTGTGTTTATCGCAGGCTTGATGGTGATACGGTGGTGTTCCTCGTAGTTTATGTAGATGACATCCTTCTGATTGGCAAAAGTAAGAAAGTGTTGCCAGACTTAAAGGCATGGTTGTCCAGGCAATTTGATATGAAGGATTTAGGAGAGGTTGGACATATCCTTGGGATTAAGATTATTCGAGATCGTAGGAGACGTTCTCTGACTCTCTCTCAGGCATCCTACATAGACACAATTATGGCTCGTTTTAACATGCAGAACTCCAAGAATGGTTCACTACCTTTCAGGCATGGGGTGCATTTGTCTAAGGAGCAGTGTCCTAAGACTGCTGAGGAGATAGATGCCATGAAGGCGGTACCCTATGCTTCTGCAGTGGGTAGCGTCATGTATGCTATGTTGTGTACGAGGCCTGATATTTGATTTGTCGTTGGCACGGTTAGCAGATATCAGAGTAACCCTGGGAAGGCTCATTGGGAGGCAGTAAAATGCATTCTCAAGTACTTGCGCAGGATGAGAGATTATGACCTAGTTTATAGAGCGCAGGAGCTTGTACCTTTAGGTTACACAAATTCGGACTTTTAAGGTGATTTGGACAAGAGTAAGTCTACCTCTGGGTTTGTGTTTACTCTATGAGGTGGAGCCATAGTGTGGCGGAGTGTCAAGCAGAAATGTGTGGCGGACTCCACCATGGAGGCTGAGTACGTTGCAGCATCAGAGGCAGCGAAAGAAGTTGTATTGTATGGCTCAGGAGCTTCCTGATGGACTTAGATGTGGTTCCTGAGTTGCCTAGGTCTATCACAGTTTACTATGATAACAATGGTGCAGTTGCTAACTCGAGGGAACCACGAGCCCATAAGGCGAGTAAACACATAGAGCGCAAGTACCATGGGTTTTCGTGAGCTTAGCAAGTAAACACATTTGTTTTTGTGAGCTTAGCAAGTAGACTTCGATAGATTATTGCCCACGCAATATTCAAAGTTTTCTCGGAGTAATCTTTTGGATTTCTTGTGGAATTCGCATAAAGATTGGATTTTTCTTATTGCGTTGGACTTCGCTTCAAAGGTATAACCTTTAATCCTTCCGCTTTTAATTAAAGGTGAAATCTTTGTGCGTTAGATGTCGTTTTAATAAATTAAATAAGTATAAGCCAAGATCCGTTCATGGGTAAATGAATTTGAGTCTGTGCTTGGTCGAAAGCTTCTAATTCTAGAATGCATTGCACGAAAGTGAGGTTTTCAATTGAGCCCGGGCTTGTTCTGTTTTCCTTCATTTTGGAGTTCTGCATGTTAAAAACGTGCCAGAATGGTGTCTATGTAGGATGCCTGTGAGAGTGTCAAAGAACGTCTCCTACGATCTCGAATAATCTTGATCCCAAGGATATGTCTAGCCTCTCCCAAATCCTTCATATCAAATTGCCTAGACAACCATACCTTTACTCTGACAACACCTTCTTACTGTCGCCAATCAGAAGGATGTCATCTACATAAAGTACGAGGAACACCATCATATCACCATCACACCTGCGATATACACACTGCTCATCTGGATACTGAGTGAATCCATAGGACTGGATAACCTTGTCAAATCGGATGTTCCAAGATCTGGATGCTTGTTTATGCCCATAAATGGACATCCTAAGCCTGCATACTGTTGGGAATAGTCTAGGTGTTTAATCCAATTAAACAGCGGAATCCTAAACTATAAGGATCGGGTCTTACCCTTGAAGCGTAATCGGTTGCGCACGTCGTCTGGCTCGCTCCTATGAGAAGATGGCGTTTTTGTCTCCAAAATCCTTCCTCGAAGGATTCTCTACTCTTACGCACGAAAGTCTTCGCAGGTTGGTGCTAGCCAATCTTGCCTACTCCAAGAATTTGGGAAATTCTGTGTATTTTGGTTTGATGAGAATCATCAAAAATCCCCCCTCTACAATTATATCCCTAGGATATTTGTAGAGAATTAATTTCCAAAATCAGTATTGTAATTATCCAATTATAACTTAACTGATTTTGATCATATTCCAAATCAGTATTATTACCAAATATTATTTTACTGATTCTAAATCAGTATTTAAATAATATTTACTGATTCCAAATCAGCATTAAATAACACTTTAATGATTTGGGTTATACACCAAGCCCATGGATCAACCCATGACCCATGGATCAGGCTGATGGGTCAAGAACTTCAATTGCAATTAAGTCCCTTGATTTATCAGCTCATCCCAATTGTTCCCAGCTAATTAATTGACTATTAATTAATACCACAGAACTTTTCAATAATATTTAATTAAACCATTTAATTAAATTTTATTTATTTAAGTATAACAATTATACTTATTGTAGGCAAGAATCCTTATTCTGCATCATTGAACTTTCTTATGTGCGATCCTGTAGGCCCATTCCAAATTGGCAACGGATAACTCAATCTCATTGATTAATCCATAAGTCATTAGTGGTCTCTAGCAAGACATAATGACTACCCAATTCAGAATGGAGGGTCGAATGGAGATTCAACACAACCTTGCCGAGCAAACTGCGTACGATCCTCTACATCGATATCCAGTTTAGCATAAGGCATGAAACCATCATCCTTATGTAGCTAAGCGTTTACTTGATCTCTTAGTGACACTGAATCCTTCAAGCAAATGATATCCTATCATTCCTTGGGCATGGCCATGCACTTTCAGTTCACTATCATCATCTCTCACTTAAGAGAGATTTGTAGTCTCATCACTTCACCTACATATTTCAGCATGAATCATAGTGTACCCAACCCGTACTTGGCTGCCTGTTACGACCTCGTTAGGCGTGTGTCAAAGCACACTACAATTCACCTAAGACCATGTAGTGATTTCTGGTCTAAGGATCCTAGTACCAGTACTACTCAAAAAAATCGCTCATGATCTAATTAGTCCATGGAGTGTTTCTTTTGGCGGATCGATTTCATGAATTTAAATATGCACAAGGATATTACTATCATGAAATTAACTCATTTGATAAACAATCAATCAAACGACAAATGTCTTATTTACATAAATACCCTCAAAGTATATTTACACAAATAGCCCTCGTTAGGGCACATTCACCAACAATCTCCCACTTGCCCGATGAAGGGCTATGTCCTAAACTGTTTAAGACCAAGCTCTATTACATGTCTATCAAACTTTGACTGTGGTAGAGCTTTTATGAGAGGATCTGCTATATTGTCGTCTGACCCTATTTTGCACACTTTCACATCTCCTCGATCAACGATCTCCCGGATGAGGTGAAACCTTCTGAGTATGTGTTTGGTTTTCTGGTGTGACCGAGGCTCCTTAGCTTGTGCGATGGCCCCGTTATTGTCACAGAAAAGTTCTATCGGATCTTGGATACTCGGTATCACTCCGATGTCTGACACGAACTTCCTTAACCAAACAGCTTCCTTTGCAGCATCTGATGCAGCAATATACTCAGACTCTGTTGTAGAATCGGCTGTTGTATCTTGCTTTGAGCTTTTCCAACTTATTGCACCTCCATTCAGACTAAACACGTAGCCTGATTGTGACTTCATGTCATCTTGATCTGTTTGGAAAGCAGCATCAGTGTAACCTTGTACGATGAGCTGTTCTTGTCCTCCATACACTAGCATTAATCCTTTAGTTCTTCGTAAGTACTTCAGGATTGCTTTGACTGCAGTCCAATGATCTATCCCTGGATCTTGTTGGTATCTGCTAGTCATGCTAAGTGCATGTGCAACATCCGGACGGGTACACAACATGGCATACATGATAGATCCTATTGCCGAAGCATATGAGACTCTACTCATTGTATCCCTCTCCTCTCTTGTTGAAGGATCTTGGTTCTTCTTCAAGAGAAGGCCATGTCTAAATGGTACCTTACCATTTTTGGAGTTAGACATATTGAATCTTTTCAATATCTTGTCTATGTACCCTTCTTGACTTAGTCCCAGAAGCCTTTTAGACCTATCTCTATAGATCTTGATACCTAGTATCGTCTCAGCTTCTCCTAAGTCTTTCATAGAAAATACACTCCCCAACCATTGTTTGATGTCTTTCATCAAAGGAATGTCATTTCCTATGAGCAGGATGTCGTCCACATATAGGACAAGGAAAACAATCTTGCTCCCACTAATTTTCTTGTAAACACAAGGCTCATCTTCATTCTTGATGAATCCGTAACCTTTTACTTCCTCATCAAAACGAAGATTCCAACTTCGAGATGCTTGCTTTAGTCCATAGATAGACCTCTGAAGCTTACATACTCGATTAGGATGCTTTTGATCGATGTATCCCTCGGGTTGTTTCATATAAACATCCTCGAGTAGGTTTCCATTCAGGAAAGTCGTCTTAACATCCATCTGCCATACCTCATAGTCAAAATATGCTGCTATGGCAAGCATTGTCCTAATGGACTTGAGCATCACGACAGGAGAGAAGGTTTCATCATAGTCTATACCATGAGTCTGTCTGAAACCTTTAGCCACTAGTCGTGCCTTGAAGATCCCGCCAGGTTTTAACTTGAAAATCCACTTGCAATCGACAACCTTTGCCTGAACAGGAGGGTCAATCAAAGTCCACACTCTATTGTCCCTCATGGATTGCATTTCAGATTCCATAGCTTCTAGCCATTTATCGGAATCTGGACTTTCTAAAACCTGTTTGTAGTTCGCGGGCTCATTAGAGTCCACCAAGATCAAATCTTGATCGTCAGTCACGAGAAATCCGTATCTCTTGGGTTGGTGACGAGATCTACCAGATCTTCTAGGTTCTTGTGTTGTTGACTCAGGTTGCTCATCTTCATGAGTTTCCATGTCAACTTCCATCTGAGTTTCTGTAGATCGTTCTACATTCTCTTGTGGTTCTTGAACTTCTCCGAGTTCTATTCTACTCCCACTGTCTTTCTTGTACAGAAATTCTTTCTCTAAGAAAGTAGCCCCTCGAGCAACGAACACTTTGTTCTCTGTTGGGTTGTAGAATTGATATCCTTTGGTTTCCTTAGGATATCCCACAAATAGGCATTTGTCAGTTTTGGGTTCAAGCTTATTACTTTGTAAACGTTTTACATGAGCTTGACAACCCCAAACTCGCAGATAGGACATATAGGGCTTCCGACCCATCCATATCTCATATGGAGTCTTATCTACTGCCTTAGATGGAATACGATTCAATAAGTAGGCAGCAGAAAGGAGAACATAACCCCAAAAGGATGTATGGAGAGTTGCTAGGCCCATCATTGATCGAACCATATCTAATAAGGTCCGATTTCTCCTTTCGGATACACCATTCCATTGAGGTGTTCCCGGTGGAGTCAGCTGTGAAACAATTCCACACTGTTTTAGATAGCCATTGAACTCATCACTAAGGTATTCACCTTCCCGATCGGAGCGAATAGCTTTTATCCTTCTATCCAACTGATTCTCTACTTCGTTTTTAAACTCTTTGAACTTTTCAAAAGTTTCACTTTTATACCTCATTAAGTAGACATACCCATATCTACTAAAGTCATCAGTAAAAGTCACAAAGTATTCATATCCACCTCTGGCTTGTGTGCTCATTGGTCCACATACATCCGTATGTATTAGGGCCAATAGCTCACTTGTTCTTTCAACTTTCTTGTTGAAAGGATTCTTTGTCATTTTACCTTGCAAGCAGGGTTCGCAGGTATCATATGATTCAAAATCAAATGAACCAAGCACTCCAACCTTGTGAAGCTTTTGAACTCGCTTTTCATTTGCATGGCCTAATCGACAATGCCAAAGGTATGTTGGACTTAAATCATTTTTAGATGATTTAGCTTTCTTTTCTATGTTATAGACTGGTTTTTCTTGGGTCAAATCCAAGACATACAGACCGTTACACATATTTGCAACTCCGTAAAAAATATCATTTCGATATAAAGATAACGAATTATTCTCTATAATAAATCGAAAACCTTTATTATCTAAACTCGAAACTGAAATAATATTTCTGCTCAAAGCAGGTACATAATAACAATTTTCAAGTTCGATATTTAAACTAGAAGGTAAAGACAGAGTGTAATCTCCAACTTGAACAGCAGCAACTCTTGCCCTGTTGCCCACTCGGAGATCTACTTCACCTTTCTTTGTTATCCTTCTATTTCTGAGTCCTTGCACATTAGTACAAATGTGAGCCCCACAACCAGTATCTAATACCCATGAGGTGGACATAGAAAGATTTATTTCTATAACAAAGATACCTGAAGCTTGTTCACGAAACATTTCCGTCAGTGACTCATAAATTCAGAACGCTTCCAAATTCATGAACTGCTTTTGAAGCTCGCTGTCATAGACGCGAGCATCAAGCACGTCACATCATCGGAGTCACTTTTCAGCTTATCCCAGGCTCGTTGAACATTTGCCGAAGCATTTTGTGATGGTTCAGGTAAAGCGGTCTCTAAGACATGTAGCTTCCTTTCTTGTTTGAGAACTATTCTCAAGTTTCTTTCCCAATCTAAGAAGTTTGGTCCAACCAATTTATCTTTATCCAATATACTTCTTAGAGTAAAGATAACATTTGTGCTAAATGATGCCATTTCTACAGAGAGTAAATGCAAAATATTAGAATGAGTTTTGAAAAATGTTTTCCACAATAGCCAAAATTGAAATCCCTAACAATTTTGTGTTGGTGCTAGATTGTGGGCCGAAAATCCACAAAGAGTCAACCTCAGTCTTGCTTTGGCAAGTATCGTAGGGATCGGGCTCTTCTGGTAGGCAACGTTCAAATCACATTCCATGTAATTTAACGCTTTCCAATTGCATACCATGCAACTTTTTGGTGATAGAATGAACATTCCAAATGTTTGACACCATCCTATCTTTGCAAAATTAATCCCTAGTCAACTTATCGGTCAAGCTAGGATTAATTTTCCCAAGTTAAACCATCCCTCAAGGCATCACATCAATAGGCACCCACACAGTTTTTCCATAACAAGTGGTAGTGATAAAGTTTGAGCATCTAATACCCAAACAGTTTTTTCACTCATTAATGGTAGTGATAAAGTTGGGCACTATTATGTAACAACCCGCCGCACGAAGAAAACCTGAGGCCCTTGGGCTCTCCAAGTCCATCAGACGTTCGACACTCAAGCGGGCCCTCAAGTATGGAAGCAAAATATTGGGTTTTTGGGATTTAAGTTTGATCGGCTTAACATGCATTTTTCGTTTATCATTCATTCGCATAAATAAAAGAATGAAATAAAGCGATGAACTGGGCTCTAGTCTATTACAGGGCCTTTTAAAATCTTCATGTTGGGCCTCCGCTCCTGGGCTCCACCATGGACTCCTCTTGGAACCTCCTTTTGGGCCTAACTATTACATGATGATTTTATAGGCACGCAGGCCCAAATTCAAAATTGGCTCGCAGGCCCCAACTTTTAAAACGTTAAAATTAAAAGCCCAATTCATGCTTTGAAATACATAAAATGCATATGCTCATACAAGCCTGTTTTAATTTAAGCCGATTAATTTTAAGGATTGTGTAACTATTACAGAATTAAAATTGATCGTGTCATGATCAATTTTAATCAATCCTTCTGTTCATTTTACATTTATCCAAAATGATGCATGAACATGCTAGCATAATTATGATGCTTCACATAAAATTTAAACAATTTAAATTTAAGCATCAAAATTAAAATAAAATAAATAAATAACAATTCAAAATTTAAACAAATTAATTAATCTAATTAATTATTTATTTATTTATTTATCTTTTCTAATTATTTTAATCTAATTAAAATAATTATTAAAATTTATCTAATTATCTCATTAAGATAAACTTTCAAATTTAAAATTTAAATTAATTTTAATTATCCTAATCTAATTAAGATAATTTATTTCAAAATTTTAAATTTTAAACTTATAGGATAAAATTCTAAATTAATCATATCTTTATCTAATAAGATTATTTAATTAAAACCTTATTAAATAAAATTCAGAAAATTATAAAATTTTAATTTTCTGAAACTCTTGGGGTCATTTCGTAAATAACCAAAATTTTCGGGCTAGGGTTTCAAGGAAATAAAACTTCTGGGGTCTTTATGCAATTTTAAAACCAATTTTTAAAACATTTGCAGCTCAGGGCGTTGGGGTAAGACCCGATTACGCTTCAAGGGTAAGACCCGATCCTTATAGTTTAGGATTCCGCTGTTTAATTGGATTAAACACCTAGACTATTCCCAACACATACCTTATGCTCTTGGCCCTGAACAATGAAACCCTCTGGTTGCTGCATAAAGATGGTCTCCTCAAGACTTCCATTGAGGAAAGCTGTATTGATGTCCATCTGCCAAATCTCATGGTCCGTATGAGCATCTATGGCTAAGAGAATCAGGATCGACTTAAGCATAGCTACCGTAGAAAAGGCCTCCTTATAATTGATACCCTCTTTCTGAGTATACCCATTCACCATAAGCCTAGCCTTGAAGGTCTCAACCCTCCCGTCAGATCCTCTCTTTCGCTTGTAGACTCATTTGTACCCAATAGGCCGAAACCCATCAGTAAGGTCTACCTGCTCCCAGACCTAATTTGAGTCCACAGAACCCATCTCAGCAATCATCGCTCTCTGCCAAGAATCTGCATCTTTATCCTGGAGAGCCTCATTGTAGCTAACTGGGTCTGATTCATGAGCGCCAGGGATAAAGTCCGAAGACTCACCAAAATCCATGTGCCTCTGTACATCCCTGCCAAGCAGGTAAATTTTCTCGTGGAAATTAGGCGATTTAAATTTTAAATGAAGGAAGTAAACTAAATTATAAATAAAATTATTGGTTTAAGCCTTAAATTAAAAAAAATAATCTAGATCTCAAATAGATATATGTAAATAATTGGTTAAATAAGGAATTAACTAATATATGGGTCTAGTTGAAGAAACTTAAGACTTTTAGGATGAAACTAAAGGAGATTAATAATTCTAGGGATTGAAGTGTAATTTTTCTAAACTAAACCCTAACTTACCTTTTCCTTTTTCTTTTTCCCCAGCCACACCATATTTCTTTTCTTTTTTCTTTCCCTTTTCTTCCTTCTCCCTCTCACCCCGTCGGTTTCTTCACCACCCGCCACTAACTTCCGCCCATCTTTGCTTATTCAGGCATCTTCTCGGTCACCCAAACCCACCGAAAGAATCTCCTCCTCACAAAGAACAAAACCCATGCCTTAAAAATGTCTTTCTCCCTCATTTTTCTCTCTCCCCGCTCAAGCCTCGCCGCCCCGAATCAGCTTTCTTCGGCCTTATTTTGATCACCCACTGCTTTGCATGGACTCCTCTCCCTTAGAGCTTCAAAACCCATCAAGAGGTTTTACATTTTGATGACCAAAAAAGTCACACCGCCACCGGACCACTGCTGATGTGGCTGGACCACCGCTTCCACTGCTCATTTTCCCTCTCCAGCTGTCGACCAAATCTTTCCCTTGTCGGTTCTAGCTTCCTTCTGGCGAAATTGTGGGTAAACACTGAAATCTATTTAGTTCATACTTACTCTATTTATGTGTAGGCATTCTTAGATTTCCAATAATGCATGTTGCTGAAATTAAACAAGGTTGCCATCCAAAAAAAATTGCCAAAGGGGGCAGAACTTGGTAGGAGCAGGTTTAGTTTGAAGTTATGAACATGTGTTAATGAGATTGCAAGAGTTACTATTAACTAGTTTTCATGGTTAATATGTGTAATTAGTGTTGTTATTCGATTCACTATACTTCTTTGGTGTGGGCCGAACTTAGATAGGGAAACTAGAAGAAAGCTCATTAAACATGTAATTGCTAATAAATTGAATAAGAGTGCCTAGGCTAAAGAGTTTAGAGAAACGAGAAAAGATGACTAGAGAATTAATAGTTTGACTTTAGTTAAAGGTTGGTCAAAAGGTAAAAAGGTCAAAAGCTCATTAGTGTTGGAATCAAGGCTCTTTGACCCTTTATTTAGCTTGGGGCATGATATAGGAAATGGTAAAAAAAGTATAGTAACCCTAGGACATATGCATTTATACATTATTCTTTAGATTTATGTTAAGAAACTTTCGTATGTTTTTAATGCTAGATATGTTGTGGGATTTAGTGGTCGTTGGGACCTCTTCCGTTAAATTAGTCAACTTCAAGTGATTTGCGTAAAGATGTGAGTGTCTCCCCATTGGATGTGCTTATTATTCTTACTAGGAGTACACCAGTATGTTCGATGGACATACAGGCGTAACCTAGGAAGTACCTGGATTACATTCAAAGTTTTATTATGCTTGTTTTTGGTTTAAATCCTGTATAAAAGATTATGTCATTGCCGACACATAGGTTTTATTTATGTATATTATGTTGTGCTATTGGTTGACTCTGTGGTTGTATTTGAGTAATTTTGTGATGTTTGGGTATTTAGGATTGTTGTATTTACAGCCGTTATGCCACCGAAATTTTTGTAGAGTCTATGGCACGACCGTATAATTATTTGTACTAATTGTAGTATGGTTTATTTAAGAGTCATGGTTGTGTTTGCATCTTTTGGGGGCCCCGCCCTTGTCGCGCCACCTACTAGGTAGGGGCCGGATTGAGGCTTAGTACGTAGGACAGGTATAGCCCGGGGTACCTTTGGTGGCTCGGTGGATATTGGTGGCTCGGTTGATAGCGGGTGGGATGCCTGTTTCCTTTTGTTGGTACAGATCCAGGTTTGCTGGTTATTTTGGGTGCTCATTATGTGGTTAGTTGGTATAACATTGGCATGCTAGTTGAGTTACATTTTGAATACATGACTTACGTTGTATGCTTTCCTGCTGTTTGTTGTCTTTAATTTAGCTTTGTTGGGTCCAGTATGCGTTTTCGCATACTTATGTTTATTTTATCTTTGAATGTGATCCAGGTAGGAGTTTATCGGAGACAAGCCTAGGAGAAGCTTGGGAGTGGTGGGGATGTCATAAGCTTTGAAAATACTTAAATGTAATAGCTCGTTGTTGGAATTTTGTAGGAAAATAATTAGTTTAAAGTAGCTTAGCTATGCATTTTACCAATTTAGGAAGTCATGTGCTTTTCGGGGCTTGACAATTGGTATCAGAGCTATAGGCTAATAACCTTAGCGCATCTAAATAAGTTTTAACAAGTGGAAACCAAATTGGGTATCAATTAGGTGCCATTATAGGTTAGATCCTCTCGCTTGTGGGAATGAGCCGTATTCCCGCGTGCGATAATTTTGTTAAGATCAGTTGCATTGCACGAGATTATAATTTTGTGTGCTCTATTTTAACTTGGAAAGAAAACTTTTATAAAGTTTTCTCATGTATTTTCAATCTAACGTCATGATTATAATTAAAGGTCATTGACCTAACGATTTTTATGTTTTGAAATGAATTTTCGAATTGCAAGTTGATTTATTAAAGTCGTATCTGCTAAGTAGTATTCTGTTAAAGGAGCGGTTAAATCGACTTGGGACTGATCATCCCGCGTTTCGAACTAGTTTTCTTTAGCACTTTACTATTCAGTTGATGCATTTGATTAGTTGATTAATTAATAAAAACAAATAGCAAAAATAAAAATAGTCTTCTTAAACTTATACCTTCTCAATAACTCTCTGCCAAATGGACGGTCGGTTAACTCGGGCTTGACGTCCCCCAATATTCAAACTCGTCCCTTTTGGCATGCCACTATTGAGTGGAGATGCACAAATAATAGATTAACCATTTGAATAAATAGCAAAGCTTTCGGGAATAAGTCACCTAACCTATGAATTGGTTAACTTGTATAAATTTATAAAATATGGGTATAAACGATAATGAATAATAATAAAGTAAATAAATAACGCAATATACATAGTGATGGGAATCAAGACAAATCCATTCCACCAAGTCCAATTCAAGATATAGTTGGGCCTCTCACAAGGCTAAGGAAGCAAAAGATGGAAGAGGCTTTGTCCAAGTTAGCTACAAAATCATTAGAAGAAGCTCAGTCCAACTACACCTCATTCAAGCCCAAGCTCTATAATCTTGTGGGAGTCTTGGACCAAGCTTCTAGCTAATGATTTAAGGGCTGCGCTCCACACTCTTTCACAGCCCAAATGGAGTGCAACAAAACACAAGTGCTGATTCTTATGTTCTACCCAACCCGAGAGCAAGTTTTGGGTGCAAGTCCAATTCCATTAGATGTTTTTCGGCCCATATCAGTTCAGAATACTCAAGGAACATTCTAGGATGTTTCCACACGTTTTTTGGGGTCAATTAGAAGCATTGGATCAGCCTTGGTGGTCAAATTCATGAAGACTAGTTAATGAAGACTTTCCAAGTTCTCTAGGTGCATGAATCTTCACTTAAAGCCTTCAAAGCTCTTCATTTCGTTTCCAAGACTCAAGAAAGCAACTTTTCAGAATTCCAACATCATTGGAACATGTTCTCTTTTATGTGAAAAGGTGCAATGCTTCACATATCAAGAATTGAAGTTGGAAAGCCACCCGGGAAACCAAATGGTCACTAGTTTTCATCAAAAATAATTCTAAGTCTTTTATTTTCATTTTAGCTTAATAAATTCGTGGCTTTTGAATAGGAATCAGATTATTATTAGTATTTTAAGAGTCATAAGTCAATAAGTCAAGTTAGGGACTAGTTTTGCAAAACATTATAAGTCTAAGACTTTAGTTTGTAAATTACTATTATCATGTAAGGTTCTCCTTTTTTGTTATAAAAGGAGCTAAGTATTATTCAATAAGAAGATTTTGGAGAGTTATAAACTTGTTAAGGAGTTTCCTTAAGTACTAGTCTTGAACTATATTGGGTTTTGTAAGTTTTCCTTACATAACTAACAGCTTATCATTCAAATCTTCTTCCATTTGAATGTGGCGCTTTTAACTCTTCTTTCTATTCCATTGTAATTCAAAGGTGTTAGATTTGATACATCTATCATTGTTGGGTTCACTAGATTAGATTGGGGGTTGGGATCATCACTTAATATTTTGTTGTGATTCAAAGGTTTTTGGTTTCTATACCATTGATTGTTGAATTTAACATTAGAAAGGTATTGTTCTCGGAAGAATTCTTTCATTCTTCGAGGATTGCTTGTTTGACGATTTATTGGAGGTGTTCTTCTCATTGCCAATATTCTCTAAACAAGAGGTCTTAGGGTTTGTGAGAAAGTTCAACAAGAAAACGATCTAAATTTGTTGAATCTATAATCGGATTCACATCAGGTGGTATCAAAGCACAGCTTTCTTGTTGTTCATATCTTTATAAAAAAAAAAAAAAAAAGGCCAAAGGCCGAAAGTTAAAAAAAAAAAAAAAAAAAAGGGTTTGGTTCTTTGTTTCACAATCAA
This sequence comes from Knoxia roxburghii, assembly GCA_030378225.1. Lineage (NCBI taxonomy): Eukaryota > Viridiplantae > Streptophyta > Magnoliopsida > Gentianales > Rubiaceae > Knoxia > Knoxia roxburghii. The sequence goes on along the minus strand of CM059420.1, from coordinate 25,259,660 downwards.
GTCTTCTTCTATTTTATTTTGTTCTTTTCTAAGCTTTGTTTCTGTTCTTACTTTAAAAGTGCCTTTTTTTCTTCTATTTCTTTGTGGTTGTAAATTTGTGTTGAGGAACTTCCAAAGTTCAATTGGGGTTTGATTCTTGCACTAAGGAAAGAGTGGAAAAACACGAGTGCAACTTGTCCCTACTAAATCAGCCTTAAACACGAGTGAAATTTTTCTTTTCATTTGGGTTAAGACATAATAGGGAAAAGGGGAAAAGGGGTGTGAGGTATTTATAACTATTATTTGTTGTTTATCTTTTAATGGCAGATTCAACCGGTGAAACACCTGAACAAAAGGCATGAAGGGAACACACCACAAGACGACTTGATCAAATCCTTGAAAGGGTCATCACCCGGATGGACCAACTAGAACTTGTTTTTCAACAAAGAGAAGAGAGACAGCTAGGAAGTCAACATGATGATGAGGAGGATGATAGGAGATCTGAGGAGACCTTAATACGAAGAGATAGAAATGATGAGGAATCAAATGTTTCACCAGTGAGGGCACGAAGGGGAAACCATAGAAGGGGACAAGACAACAATCTCATGGGACTTAAAATCCAAATCCCTGAATTTCATGGCAAAAGTGATCCCGAGGCATACTTGGAGTGGGAAACAAAAGTGGAGAAGATCTTTTCTATTCATGATTACTCTGAAGAAAAGAAGGTAAAAATTGCTTCTCTTGAGTTTCAATCTTATGCTCTAACATGGTGGGACAAGTTGTTATCTACTAGGAGAAGAAATCGGGAGAGGCCAATTGAGACTTGGGATAATATGAAGTCAATCATGAGGAAACGCTTTCTTCCTCCACATTTCTATAGGGATTTGTATAACAAATTGCAAGGAATCTCTCAAGGCTCAAAAACTGTGGCTGAATATTATCAAGAGATGGAAGTTGCAATGACAAGAGCCAACATCGAAGAAGATGAAGAGGCTACCATGGCTCGGTTTTTAGGTGGTCTTAAGAGAGAAATTGCTGATGTGGTTGAGTTGCAAAATTACATGGATTTGGAGGAAATGGTTCATGTAGCCGAAAAGGTAGAAAGGCAGCAAAAGAGAAGATATGGTTCGAACAAGTTTCCTTCTAAGAACCATTCATGGAACAAGAAGGATGATGACAAAAAAGATTCAAAGAAGTTTGAGCCAAAGAAATCTTTCTTCAAAGGTGACACTAGTAAACCTTCTACTTCTTCTACTTCCAAACTAACATGTTTTCGTTGTTTGGGAAAAGGACATATTGCTTCTCAATGTCCAAATCAGAAAACCATGATGTTACTTGAAGATGGCACAATTCTTAGCCAAAGTGAGGGCGAAGATGATGAAAAGGACATTGAAGAAGTTGGAGAACAAATGGCTGAAGATAGTAGTGAGGAGGTGCTGGTCACAATCAGGACTTTGAATACACAAATTGGTGAACTGGATGATCAACGCAACAATATCTTCCACACTCGTTGTAGAGTTCAAGATAAGGTTTGTTTGTTAATCATTGATAGCGGTAGTTGTACTAATGTTGCAAGTTCTCTTCTTGTAGAAAAGCTGGAACTACCTGTTATCAAGCATCCTAGTCCTTATAGGTTGCAATGGCTGAATGATCATGGAGAAGTAAGGGTCAATCGCCAAGTGAAAGTCCCTTTTTCAATTGGCAAATATGAAGATGAAATTCTTTGTGATGTGGTTCCAATGGACGCTGGACACATCTTGTTGGGAAGACCTTGGGAGTACGATCATGATGCAAAGCATTTTGGAAAGACAAATCAGTACCAAATTGTTCACAAAAAGAAGTCTTACACTCTTGTACCTTTGACACCTCAACAGGTTCATAAAGAGCAAGTGAAAATGAGAGAAAAAAAAGCATCAAGAGAAAAGTGAGAAAAAAAAAGCCAAAAGAGTGTGAAAAAGCAAGAGATTGTGAGGAGAAAAGCAAAGGGAGTGAAAAAGAAAAAGCAAGGGATTGTGAGGACAAAAGCAAAGGGAGTGATAGTAAGAAAGATTCAAAGGCAAGTGAGAAAAAAAAAAAGCCTTCTTTGCTAGCATGAGAGATGTAGATAGAGCCCTCAAAGCAAAAGACCATTGCTTTATTCTCTTATTCAATGAATCTGCTCTTGTTTCTAATGACTTACCTAGTGATTTGCCACTAGAAATTGTTGGTGTTTTGAATGAATTTTCAGATGTCATACCCGAAGAGCTACCAAAGGGATTACCACCAATTAGGGGGATAGAGCACCAAATTGATTTTGTGCCTGGATCACAAGTGCCAAATCGGCCAGCATACAGGATGAATCCGGAGGAGACCAAGGAATTACAAAAACAAATTGATGAACTCTTGGAAAAAGGTAGTATTCGTGAGTCTTTGAGTCCTTGTGCCATTCCAGTCATTTTGGTTCCCAAAAAGGATGGAACTTGGCGCATGTGTGTAGATTGTAGGGCTGTTAACAAAATTACCATTAAGTATCGTCACCCTATTCCTAGATTAGATGACATGCTTGATGAATTGTTTGGTGCAAAGTTCTTCACTAAAATTGACTTAAAATCTGGTTATCACCAAATTAGAGTTAAGGAAGGTGATGAATGGAAAACAGCTTTCAAGACTAAATATGGACTCTATGAGTGGCTTGTTATGCCTTTTGGCTTAACAAACGCCCCTAGTACTTTTATGAGACTCATGAATCATGTGCTTAGATATTTCATTGGAAAATTTGTGGTTGTTTACTTTGACGACATTCTGATCTATAGCAAAAGTTTTGATGATCATGTTGAACATTTAAGACTTGTCATGGCTACACTTCGTGAAGAAAAATTGTATGCTAATCTTAAAAAGTGTGTCTTTTGTGTGGAACAAGTAACTTTTCTTGGGTTTGTGGTAAGTTCTGATGGGTTAAGTGTTGATGATGAAAAGATCAAGGCTATCAGGGAATGGCCTACTCCAACCAATGCAACCGAGGTGAGATCTTTTCATGGCCTTGCTAGTTTTTATAGGAGGTTTGTGCGTGATTTCTCTACTAAAGCAGCCCCCTTGAATGAACTAGTAAAGAAAACTGTGAAGTTTGAATGGGGTGAAAACCAACAAAAAGCTTTTGATCTTCTTAAGCATGAGTTGACTAACTCTCCTGTTTTAGCTTTACCTGATTTTTCTAAGGCTTTTGAGGTTGAGTGTGATGCTTCAGGGGTTGGAATAGGGGCTGTTCTTCTTCAAGGTGGTCGCCCAATTGCCTACTTTAGTGAGAAACTCAATGGGGCAGCCATGAATTACCCTACTTATGACAAGGAGCTCTATGCCATTGTGAGAGCATTGGAGACATGGCAACACTACCTCATGCCATGTGAATTTGTGGTACATACGGACCATGAATCCATAAAGTATCTCAAAGGACAGAAAAATTTGCACAAGCGACATGCCAAATGGATCTCTTTTATTGAGACTTTCCCTTACGTGGTCAAGTACAAAAAGGGTAAGGAAAATGTAGTGGCTGATGCACTATCTCGGAGATACACTCTTATCACTACAATGCATGCTACTATCATGGGATTTGAATTCATTAAAGATTTGTATGAATCTGATGTTGATTTTTCAACCATTTTTGTTACATGTGAAAAAGGAGCATTTGAAAAGTTTTACCGATATGAGGGGTACTTGTTTAAAGGAAATCAGTTGTGTATTCCTATTTGCTCACTTAGGGAATTACTTGTTAGAGAAGCTCATTGTGGAGGATTAATGGGGCATTTTGGGGTTCTCAAAACTTGTGACATTTTGAATGAACACTTTTTCTGGCCTAGTATGAAAAAGGATGTGCAAAAGGTATGTGAAAGGTGTCTTGAATGTAAAAAGGCTAAATCCACTTCACTTCCCCATGGATTGTATACACCACTTCCTATTCCCAATGCACCTTGGATTGATGTATCAATGGATTTTGTGCTTGCTTTACCAAGGTCTCAGAGGGGGATGGATTCTATCTTTGTGGTAGTTGATAGGTTTTCTAAGATGTCTCATTTCATTGCATGTAAAAAGACAGATAATGCTAGTCATGTGGCTGATATGTTTTTCAAAGAGATTGTTCGTCTTCATGGTATTCCAAGAACCATTGTTTCAGATAGAGATGTAAAATTTCTAAGTTACTTTTGGAAAACCTTGTGGGGTAAATTGGGGACTAAGCTTTTGTTTTCAACTTCAAGTCATCCTCAAACTGATGGTCAAACTGAGGTCACTAATAGGACCTTGGGAATGTTGTTGAGAGCATTAATCAAAAAGAATTTGAAGAGTTGGGAGGATTGTCTTCCAATAGCTGAGTTTGCTTATAATCGTACTTTGCATTCTACTACTGGTTTCTCACCATTTGAGTTGGTTTATGGATTTAACCCTTTAACTCCCTTGGATTTGTCTCCATTACCAATTAAAGAACAGGTTAACTTAGATGGAGCTCAAAGGGCTGAGAAAGTGAAAAAGCTTCATAAGCAAGCTCGTGCCAATATTGAGAAAAAGACCAAGCAATATGCCAAGCAAGCTAATAAGGGGCGTAAACAAGTCATTTTTGAACCCGGGGATTGGGTTTGGATTCACATGCGCAAGGAACGATTTCCAACTGCTAGGCGTTCAAAGCTACATCCACGGGGAGATGGACCATTTCAAGTGGTGTCTAGAATCAATGACAATGCCTACAAGCTTGACCTTCCCGAGGAGTATGGTATTAGTTCTTCATTCAATGTTTCTGACTTATCTCCTTTTGAATTTGATACAGGTTCATTGGATTCGAGGACGAATCCTTTTCAAGGGGGAGGGAATGATGGGAATCAAGACATCCATTCCACCAAGTCCAATTCAAGATATAGTTGGGCCTTTCACAAGGCTAAGGAAGCAAAAGATGGAAGAGGCTTTGTCCAAGTTAGCTACAAAATCATTAGAAGAAGCTCAGTCCAACTACACCTCATTCAAGCCCAAGCTCTATAATCTTGTGGGAGTCTTGGACCAAGCTTCTAGCTAATGATTTAAGGGCTGCGCTCCACACTCTTTCACAGCCCAAATGGAGTGCAACAAAACACAAGTGCTGATTCTTATGTTCTACCCAACCCGAGAGCAAGTTTTGGGTGCAAGTCCAATTCCATTAGATGTTTTTCGGCCCATATCAGTTCAGAATACTCAAGGAACATTCTAGGATGTTTCCACACGTTTTTTGGGGTCAATTAGAAGCATTGGATCAGCCTTGGTGGTCAAATTCATGAAGACTAGTTAATGAAGACTTTCCAAGTTCTCTAGGTGCATGAATCTTCACTTAAAGCCTTCAAAGCTCTTCATTTCGTTTCCAAGACTCAAGAAAGCAACTTTTCAGAATTCCAACATCATTGGAACATGTTCTCTTTTATGTGAAAAGGTGCAATGCTTCACATATCAAGAATTGAAGTTGGAAAGCCACCCGGGAAACCAAATGGTCACTAGTTTTCATCAAAAATAATTCTAAGTCTTTTATTTTCATTTTAGCTTAATAAATTCGTGGCTTTTGAATAGGAATTAGATTATTATTAGTATTTTAAGAGTCATAAGTCAATAAGTCAAGTTAGGGACTAGTTTTGCAAAACATTATAAGTCTAAGACTTTAGTTTGTAAATTACTATTATCATGTAAGGTTCTCCTTTTTTGTTATAAAAGGAGCTAAGTATTATTCAATAAGAAGATTTTGGAGAGTTATAAACTTGTTAAGGAGTTTCCTTAAGTACTAGTCTTGAACTATATTGGGTTTTGTAAGTTTTCCTTACATAACTAACAGCTTATCATTCAAATCTTCTTCCATTTGAATGTGGCGCTTTTAACTCTTCTTTCTATTCCATTGTAATTCAAAGGTGTTAGATTTGATACATCTATCATTGTTGGGTTCACTAGATTAGATTGGGGGTTGGGATCATCACTTAATATTTTGTTGTGATTCAAAGGTTTTTGGTTTCTATACCATTGATTGTTGAATTTAACATTAGAAAGGTATTGTTCTCGGAAGAATTCTTTCATTCTTCGAGGATTGCTTGTTTGACGATTTATTGGAGGTGTTCTTCTCATTGCCAATATTCTCTAAACAAGAGGTCTTAGGGTTTGTGAGAAAGTTCAACAAGAAAACGATCTAAATTTGTTGAATCTATAATCGGATTCACATCACATAGGTGTAGCAAGAACTTAAGGCTGTGGGTCGTTTCGTGTATAAATAGATATATATACTTAAGAGTAGTAAATAACAATAAGCCTTAGAGTGTAAATCACTTAACCGACATTAGAAGCAGGTTAATAAAATTAAAATAAGGAAAGTAGTTGACATGAGGTGTGAGTGGGTCACATAAGTCCTCGAAATAGAAACGTGCATATACAAAACATAATATACAAGATATGAGAAACATCTAGACTATTGGTTAGATAATATATAAAATAATAATACTAGTAGATAGTGATAATAGAATATAATAATATTAACATAGGTATAAAATAAATAAATAACATACACATGAGAAAGAAAAAAGAGGTTGACGGTTATTATGAAATTATATATAAATTTATGCCTAGGGATGATAAATAATATTACGCCCTAGGGTGTAAACTTCACAAAGACAATATTTTACCTGAACATGAAAACGTATAATAGGGTTAATGTATGAATAAATTCCCCTTAAGTATTAAATAGGTAAGCACGTACGAATAACATATAAATATAAGCAATACTAAGAGTTAAGGAACCTGGAGCAGGAACAGATTATTGAATCAAAAAATAATCAAAAAATAGTAGCTAATTGATAATACGAATTAGTGAGTTTAGAGTATTGTTTAGGATTTACTAGCAATAAGGCATAACAGGGAATAAGATTTAGCAATTGTGAGTAGTTAATCTAAGTCCTTACTTTATTATTAAAGTATAGCAAATAAGTGATTATCTTAATCTACTCGCTAACCTATAAGGATATAGCTAGAGTTAGGCTAACAAACACAAATTGTAATGTAATTTTGATTTAGAAATTTAGCTTTAGTAACTCGCAAGTGCTCCACCTATACACCACTCGACATCTTCGAACCTGATATTCTTTTCTCCTCTTGGCATTCGTCATCTGTCACAATAAAACTTTGGCCTAAATTATCTACAACCCTGTAAGCTCGAAAGTTAACTAGTTCTCATGGATTTTAATGCATATACTAAACTGAAAAAAAATAATAATAATAAATAAATAAATTTTTTTTAATACAATCTAATTAGTAACATACAAATTGCCAAATTACTTAAATTATGTACCTTAACCTCTTTCATCGTGTAAACCCCTTTCATATTTACTCTTTCCCAAAGGCCTAATTCATTCTATTGACTTATCTACTATGTAGTATTCCCTTTCCTTACACGCCTCCATGACTCACATCTCTATGGATCTATCTCGTTTCAAAGAATTAAAACATAACAACGCAAATTTTTCCCAACCAACTCAAGTTCAACTTTCCAAACTAACTCTAGCACCAGAATCTAAGCTCCGGCTAATACCCATATTCAATCCTCCGTGCCGTACTATTTCAAAGTCAATGTTCGCACTACCTGCTCTTTCGACTTTTTCTTGTAATCATCTAATCTACCCTAAACTAATGGTTTCTTAATTGGCCATGTTAAAGGAGTTGGAACTCTAACGACAACAATTCGGTGAAATATATAATAATACCCAAGAAACAAGTCTGGTTCTCTTTGATTTTCAGATTCTTCCCTAACCGTTTTTCTTTTTAACTTAAAATAAATTGCCATGTTAAAGGAGTTGGAACTCTAACGACAACAATTCGGTGAAATATATAATAAGACCGAGGAAACAAGTCTCGTTCTCTTTGATTTTCAGATTCTTCCCTAACCGTTTTCCTCCTTTTCTCTTCAGTTCTTTGTAGGCGAGCTATTCTTCAAATGGCCTGACTAAGTGTCTAAAACTTTTGATTGTCCAACCAACAGACAAAATCTTCAAGTACAACTTTCATAGTGGGTATGATTCTTCCTATACCTATGAAACCTTCTGCTTTTAGCTAACTCTTAAGTTAAACCCACAATAGATCATGTAAGTAAACCAACCTAGTTAGGTCTAGGTAGTGGTCAAAAGTAATTAATATCTTTCCAAGGAAATTTCGGGATGAAATTTCATAAGAGGGAGAGATTGTAACATCCCTGACAAGCAGGTAAATTTGCTCATGGAAATTAGGTGATTTAAATTTTTAAATGAAGGAAGTAAACTAAATTATAAATAAAATTATTGGGTTAAGCGTTAAATTAAAATAATCTAGATCTCAAATAGATATATGTAAATAATTGGTTAAATAAGGGATTAACTATATGGGTCTAGTTGAAGAACCTTAAGACTTTTAGGATGAAACTAAAGGAGATTAATAATTCTAGGGATTGAAGTGTAATTTTTCTAAACTAAACCCTAACTTCCCTTTTCCTTTTTATTTTTCCCCAGCCGCCCCTTTTTTCTTTTCTTCTTCTTTCCCTTTTCTTCCTTCTCCCTCTGACCCAGTCGGTTTCTTCACCTCCCGCCACTAACCGCCGCCCATATTTGCTTCTTCAGGCGTCTTCTCAATCACCCAAACCCACCGAAAGAATCTCCTCTTCACGAAGAACAAAACCCATGCCTGAAAAACCTTTTTCTCCCTCATTTTTCTCTCTCCCCGCTCAAGCCTCGCCACCCTGAATCGGCCTTCTTCGGCCTCGTTTTGATCACCCATTGCTTAGCATGCACTACTCTCCCTTGGAGCTTCAAAACCCATCAAGAGGTTTTGCATTTTGATGACCGAAAAAGTCACGCCGCCACAGAACCGCTGCTGTCGTTGTTGGACCACCGCCTCCACCGCTCATTTTCCCTCTCCAGCAGCTGGCCAAATCTTTGAAAGATTATCTGCCCGGGCCTAGCCAGAGACTCACTTTTGTGCTATGCATTCCAGAAACGGAATCTCTGTCCGGGCCTAGACGCTATCACAATCGCTATTCCAACCTTTGCTTGAAATAACATTGCGCAGGATCTTGGTTTGCACTTATTCAATTTATCATGCAAAAAATAAATTCTTAATTAAAGTGAAAACATAAGAATTACCTATTGAAGCGTTTACTCCGGTGATTCTCTTGTATGCCTCAAGACTTTGCTTGTATGATGTCTGGGCAGTAATCTAATGAGCAATTGATCAGCTTGTCACCACAATCCACCTGTCGAAAAAATTCTGCAGCTCGTCACTGCCAGAATTTCAACCGCCGCCGCCTGGTGAAGGAAAACTGAACAAGCCCGGGCTGAATCGAAAACCTCACTTTCGTGCAATGCATTCCAGAATCGGAAGCTTTCGACCAAGCTCAGGCTCAAATTAGTTTACCCATGAACGGATCTAGGCTTATACTTATTTAATTTATTAATCGGGATGCAAAAATTAAATCTTTAATTAATGCGGAATATTAAAGATTTTACCTTTTGTGGCGAAGTCCCTTGCTTAAAGAAAAATCCAATCTTTGATTGCGATTCCAATAGAAATCCGAAGAATAACTCCGATACAAACTCCAAAATAGTGTGGGCTATTATCTACGGAGTTACCCACGGCAAAATTAGAAAACCCAAGAAACTTGCTTTGCAAGAAAACTCAAAACTTGCTGAAATAAATTCTGCCCAGTCCAGTCCCAAAACTGTCGCCGACCAGAACTGGTTGCCGCCTGGAAAAACCGAGCAAACTCCTTCGATCGGCCACCCAAAACTCACCGCGATCTGGACACCAATTGCAGCGGATCTCCTAGGTTAACAGAGATCGACCCTGCAGCAGTCGATCAGCGCGCGAGCTCGAGAACCCATCGCCGGACCTGCGCTGCAAAATAACGAACTGCAGCGGCGCTAGAAGAAACCACCAGCGGCGGGCAGCAGCAAGAAAATCCGGGGACTTGGGCTTGAGTTTTCGCGAAGAAGAAAGCTTCCTAGTCGACTCCGAGAGAAAACTTGACGAGGAAGACAAGGTTCTCTCTCTAGACTAGACTTTCTCTCACTACCCCTTACTTGGGTGTCAAGTTTCTTAAATGTTTTCTTACCCAATAAGTTGTATTTATAAGGAGCTTCTAAGGAGACCTAATGGGCTCTCGAGTTAGGCCTTTTAATTTGACTTTCGATGACCTCTAAGTCTTCCCGACTAATCAACTCCAATCGACCCATTTAAATTAATTTATTTAACCCACTTTGTTAATTTAATTTAATCGAACCCTTAGAATTAATTAATTCAAATATAATTAATTTCTAAATTCACTTTGTCGATTAAATATTAATTAAACCTTTTGGATTAATTAATTTACCTTGTTGATTAGTCAAATGCATAATCGGTCGTACCACTAACAGACCAATTATGGAACTACCGCTCGAAAACGACTTTTATCGCGCCATTATATTTTATTCTATCTCTCTACATTAAAGATCTAGCGCTCGTCGGTTTATCAATTTACTGACAAATTAATTCACCGACTTCTTGGTTTCCGAGATTAGTACCACTCGTCCTTTTATTATACCGAACATAAAGTTCACTGGCCGGGTTTAGTATAATAACCTTACGAGCTCATCTCGGGAGCACCATTTACCTGGCGAATCGGTACGTGGATTCCTTCGACTAGCAACGGCACGTAAGAAGCTAAACACCGCATACCCAACCTACCGAGGTATAGGCCTTAATCGACCGCACTCTTTGGCAAATCAAAGCATACGATATCCAACCCTCACGCCCGTCCCAATCTCGGGATTAAGAGACGGAATACTAGGACCGAATTGACTACGATGATCAGTATAAGTCAATTCTATCCAAACTGGTCGTGCTGAATATGCCCCGGGCATATTCGTGTGATTTAAACTAGTTTAGATAAACTAATTTCCAAACCACACAATAACCTATACCGATAGTATGTTCAGACTATCTCGGTTACGAGCATACATTTTATATATCAATACTTTAACCAATAACGGTATCTACTGTGTCTGTCCACCCCCCGTTATCTAGTTCTATGATATAAAGGAACAAATTTATACTGAAACAAAATGATATGTCAACTGTGGATATTAGTTTTTGATACAAGCCATAGCTTTTCTGTATTCAAAACTAACACCTGGGACAACAACCGGCCGCCTGAGATTATGCTAGAGGGAGAAAAACATTTTCTATCTCTAGACTTTCTCTCTCTAGTTTTCTTGTCTTGAAAACTTATGAATTGTGTATTGTGTAATAGCTAATCCCTTGTCTACATATAGAGTTACAAGAGAGACCCCAAGTTGGTTTAGGATTGGCATTCCTACTAGGTTCTATTTCCTTCAATCCTATTCCTGGACTGATACACATCCAACTGATACAGGGATTCACTTATCCCAATCCAGTTACTGGTGTGATTCACAACCAACTAATACAGGGATTCACTTATCCCCAATCCAGTTCCTGTTATGATTCACAACAAACTGATACAGGGATTTACTTATTCCCAATCCAATTCCTTATATGATTCACAACCAAATAACACAATGATTAATTAATTACTTAATTTATTAAATCTACCTTTGTCAATAACCCAATACATAATGGACATAAGTCCACCACCTGGGTTTAGTATAATAAACATAACGAGCTCATCTCGGGAGCACCATCACCCCGGATGCACCGGTATATGGTTTTCTTTCGATAAGAAGCAGCACACCAAGCAATTAAACACGTGCACCCAACCTACCAAGACTATTGGCCACAATTGACCTCACCCATTGGTAGATCAAAGTACACTATGTCTAATCCTCATGCCCGATCAAGTCTAGGGATTAAGAGATAGAATACAAAGAATGATTTGTCTATTAAATCAGTACAGGACAAATCATTCCAAATGGTCAAGTTCAATATGCCCTGGGCATATCTATATGATTCAATCAGTTTAGACAAACCAATTATCCGAATCACATAATAACCTAAACCGATAGTTTGTCCAAAACTGTCTCGGTAACCAATGTTGAGATCTATTGTGTCACACAAGATACCTCATCATCTAACTACATAATATAAATGGACAAATAATGCACAACAAAATATAACCAAAATATAAATAGATATATTAACTGGGAAAATGTACAATACAAGCATAGCTTATGTATTCAACTCCAACAATCTCCGACAAATACTTAAGTTGTGCTTTACGTATATAACTACATTCAAATCCTATACACTCTACTACAATATATCTAGAAAAACTGTCATGGCTCCCTTAAGTATCTGATTTCCATGCCCTCCACGTGAGCCTCAAAGACTTTTGAAGTCAATGTATTCGTGAACGGATCTTCAAGGTTATCCTCTGATGCTATCTTACCCACGACCACGTTTTCCCTCTTTACGATATATCGTATCAGGTGGTACTTGCGTTGTATATGTTTACTTGCCTTGTGGGCTCGTGGTTCCTTCGAGTTTGCTACTGCACCGTTGTTATCACAATACACCGTGATAGATTTCTGCAAACCAGGAATCACATCTAAGTCCACTAGGAAGTTCTTGAGCCATACTGCTTCTTTCATTGTCTCTCATGCGGCAACGTATTCACCCTCCATGGTAGAGTCCGCCATGCAACCTCTCGGACTCAAGAACTTCTCGGGCTGTCTGACAACCCTCCTACTATGACAAGGCGCAGCTTGTGTAAGAGCATCATATGTGATAGTGTGTGCAGTCTCTTGTGGTGTGTCTTCTGGTACTCGTGCATCTGGAATACTGGACTGACCCCTAAGCTCTTCCAATACTACCTTGCTATTTGCCTTGTGATCTAAAACATAGTCCTCCTCAAGAAACTTGGCATTGGTGCTAACCACCACCTTCTGATCCTGAGGACTATAAAATAGACCACATTTCGTTCCTTTGGGGTAGCCTACAAAAAGCATAATCTCAGATCTCGCATCTAGCTTGCCTCCATCTGCCATAAGCACATATGCTGGACAACCCCAAATCCTGAGATGTCTCACACTAGGCTTTCGCCCAGTCCACAGCTCTACTGGGGTCGAAGACACATACTTAGATGGTACGAGATTAAGGAGATAACACGCTGACTCCAAGGCAAAACCCCAAAATGAAATAGGCAATTCGCTAGACCTAATCATCAATCTAACCATATCTATAATAGTCATGTTCCTCCCCTCTGCTACACCATTCCGCTGGGGTGTGCCAGGTGAAGACAACTGGGACTGAATAGCCACCTCTGACAAATATGACCTAAATTCACTACAAAGGTATTCGCCACCGTGATCAAATCGCAGGGCCTTGATACTCTTACCCAGAGAGTTCTCCACCTCAGCCTTAAACTCTTTGAACTTGCCAAAGTATTCAGACTTGTGACGCATCAGATATATATCCATATCTAGAGTAATCATCCGTGAATTTCACGAAATACTCATAACCACCTCTAGCCTGAACTGACAAAGGCCCACACAAGTCAGAATGAATCAACTCTAAACCTCCTTGGCCCTATACCCCTTTGCCTTAAAAGGCCTATTTGTTATCTTACCCTCCAAGCAGGACTCACAGGTCGGATAGCAGTCAATATCCAATGAGTCTAAAGACCCATTATTGACCAACCTTTGAATCCTACTAAGGTTGATGTGACTGAGTCTCAGGTGCCAAAGATAAGTTTGATTCAGAGAGGAAGACTCATTTCTCTTACTATGACTCGGTGATGAGTTATTAGTTTCTGTGTTTTGTATTACTGGGGAGTATGTCTTGATTAAAAACAGATTGTTAACTAATGTACCGGAACATATAAGATTCTGGTTCTTTCTAATAAAAACAGAATTATCAGAAAAAATACACTTATAACCATAAAAAATAAGTCTCGAAACTGAAAGTAAATTCTTCAGAAAACTGGGTACATCTATCAAATGTAAAATTGAGTCTGAAAAGTAAAGACATTAAACTCCCATTGCAACAACAGAAACACTAGTAGTATCCCCAAGGTAGACCAGCAACTCTCTCTCTCTAAGCAGCCGGGTCACTTGGAACCCCTGCAAAGAATTACAAACATGATCGGTGGCTCCTGAATCCACACACCAATGTGGGAATTGCCTCTAAACATGTCTCAGTAAGTAGGGAAAATTTGCACATACCTCGAGGCTTTGGGCAGTCATTCTTCCAATGTCCTGCTCTGCAACATCTGAAACACTTGCCTTTCAGCTTGTGTTTCTTGGCAATTCCCGCCTAGGGTCCATGATCAGCAACTGCTGCTTTCTGGCCTCTATTCCTCTTTAACTTCCTGGCTTTGGGCCCAGTAGAGGAACCTGAGGAACCAACAGTAGCCAAGGCTTGCTTCTTCTTTGCGAAGAGACCCTCAGCAGACACCAATACAGTCATGAGCTCGGGAAGTGAATATGAGAGCTTGCCTATATTGTAGTTCAACCAAAACTGCTCTAAACTAAGGGGCAAGCTCTGAAGGATGATATCGATCTCGGTCTTTCCATCGATGTCACCTCTCAATACCTCGATCTCATTGATGCAGCTCATCATGTCCAGCATGTGATCCCTCACTGAAGAGCCCTCAGCCATCCTAGAATTCATGAGTTTCCTCATAGCTGACTGTTTAGCTGCCCTGCCCTGATGTCCAAACATCTCCCTAAGGTTGAGCATCATATCGTAGGCTGAGGTAAACAACCGATACTGGTGCTACAGTACACTCGACATACAAGCCAAGATGTAGCACTGGGTCATCTCATCAGCCTTCTGCCATCTCGTATATAGCTCTTGCTGCTCAGGGGTGACATCATCGCTGGGCTTAGGTATTCCTCAGTTAGCACGTACTTGTAACCCTTAGCGGTAAGGACAATATCTAGGTTACATTTCCAGTCAATGTAATTTGGACCCGTAAGTTTGTTCTGATTCAGTATGACAGCTAATGGGTTGAACGACATATTAACAACTTGAAAAAAAAAGTATTAATTTTTTGAAAATATTGATATCCTCAAAATAATATAATCACCCATTGACATCTCTCACATCGGGATTAACGCAGGTCATGCAAGTGAACGTCTACGCTAAGCCACATTCATTCAAGAAGAACCGAAGCTCATTAATTTCACTATCTTACCAACGATCTTATGATCAATGAAATTGATAGTCAATGATTTTATCCGTACACCTAAATAACGTAACCCCGCGCGAGGAATACTTTAAATAGTACACTAAAAGTATGCTATTACGTGACTTCTAAGTTTGTTACTTAGGATACTAATGCGCTATCGGCATAGAGGGTTTCACAACTTTCTCCAATTAAACTCACTATAGTCATCCCTTCAGAAATTCATTCTAGTGATATCTGTTATTGAAAACTCATCAACATGGAGGAAGGCCCTAATGCCAACTCGCAAGTCTAACCATATCATATATGAACCCGTAATGGAGGCCATGGGGATATTTACCAACCCGCTCCCATTTAGATTTTTAACTTTGAGGATTTTTACATTTTAACATGCAATATCTTAACTATGGATATTCGCACCCATAAAACCGTTGGAGTTTTAATATGCAAATAATCTACCTTAATTAATTGAACTTTACTTTTTAAAACGGTTTGGATTTTGTTCATGCAAAATAAATCGAAAACACACAATCAACGAAAAGACATAAATACATGAAATTAAAGAAATAAAATTTCCTGACTATTATGGCCTTCTCTATCGTTGATTCCTTGACGCCTCGATGACATGTCCCGTCATGTCGCTCCCACTCGTTATTTGGATTCCTCTTGGTTCGCCCTGTTTTTCTCGGTTTTCTACGTAATTAGGAATCACCCAAAATTACAAGAAACCAAAACTCGCGAATATAAGTTACCCAAAATAACGTCTTCGTCATAATACATAAATTCCTATATACAAAGGCATTTTTTTAGGAATTTTAAAGACGAGATAATTAAATCAAATCCTACTACAAGATTTATCTAATCCTACAAAGCTTCCAGCTTGTGGTTATTACTATTACAGACATTTCCCTTCAAAAACACTATGAGCCCGGACATGTCCCGAGGATTATGAATGAAAAATAAATTCTACCATAATAGCCGGGAAACTAATAACCACCTGTTCAAATATTTTGACAAAAATAATAATGCCAAAATAAATCCATGTAATTAATTAAACAAGTATAAAGCCAAAACACTCACTCTGATACCATTTTGAAGGAAAACAGAACAACCCGGGTTAAATCGAAAATCTCACTTTCTTGCAATGCATTCCAGAATCGGAAACTTTCGACGAAGCTCAGGCTCAAATTCATTTTCCCTTAAGGGATCTAGGCTTATACTTATTTAATTTATTAAATCACACACAAAGATATGACTTTTAACTAAAAGCGGAAAGTCTAAAGGTTATACCTTTGTAGCAAATTCCCTAGCAAAAAGAAATCCAAAATCTTCGGGCAAGCGAAATCCACAAGAAATCTGAAGAATAACTCCAAATCGACTCCGAACAAGTGTGGGCTAGTGTCTATGGAGTAGCCCAAAATAAAACGAAGAAATCCTAAGAAACTTGCTTCGAAAAACACAAGATCTAACAAAAGAGATCTTGCCCGGAACTCAAAATCTCTCACAGATTTCACCGCCCAATACGCCAAACGAAAACCCACCAACCAGAGCCTTAAAGTCGCGATCTAGACTTGGCGGACCCAAAGGGAACAAGATTGAGGATCTGCGCTCCAAAATGGCAGCCGGCCGACAAGAAAATGAACCAGCGATCGTCGAAAAACACCACTGATCGGTGCCGGAGCTGCAGCGAAAAACTGCTAGAAAATCCGACTAAAAAACAGGCGGAGAAATCAGATCTAGAGAGATAGAGTATGGGCTTTGTATTTCAAAAGAGAAAACTTTCTTAGCTGACCTCGAGAAGAAGATTCGATAAAGATAGAGAGCTTCTCACTCTAAGCTAAATTTTCTCTCACTAGGCTAAGTTGCCTCCAAGTTCCTTATGTCTTCATTAATGTCTAACAAGGGATATTTATAGGGAGCTTCTAAGGAAACCTAATGGGCCTTTGAGTTGGGCCTTTTAGTTTGACTTTCGTTGACCCCTTAGTCTTTCCTAGACTAGTCAACTCCAATCGATCCGTTTAAATTAATTCTTTAACCCACTTCGTTAATTTAATTTAATCGAACCCTTTGTATTAATTAATTCATATAGAATTAATTTTCTTAATCCACTTTGTCAATTAAATATTAATTAAACCATTAGGATTAATTAATTCACTTTATCAATTAGTAAAAGCATAATTATTTGTACCACTAATGGACCAATTATGGAACAACCGCTCAAATAAAAATCTTTACATCGCGCCACTTTATTTTCTTCTATCTCCTCACATCAAAGATCTAGTGCTCGTCGTTTATCAATTTACTGACAAATTATTTCACCTACTTCTTGGTATCCGAGATTATTACCACTCGACTTTCTTAATATACCGGACGTAAAGTCCACTGGCCAGTTTTAGTATAATAAACCTTACGAGCTCATCTCGGGAGCACCATCAACCCGGCGAACCGGTACGTGGATTCCTCTAACTAGCAACTACATGTAAGAAGCTAAACACCGCTTACCCAACCTACCGAGGTATAGGCCTCAATTGACCGCACTCTTTTCCAAATCAAAGCATACGATATCTAACTCTCACGCCCCCTCCCAATCTCGGGATTGAGAGACTGAATACTAGGACCGAATTAACTAAGCCGATCAGTACAAGTTAATTCTATCCAAACTGGTCGTACTCAATATGCCCCGGGCATATCCGTGTAATTTAATTAGTATAGACAAACTATCAGAAAGGTCTAGCAGCTCCCAGACCTGATTTGAGTCCATAGAACCCATATCAGCAATCATCACTCTCTGCCAAGAATCTGTATTTTTATCCTGGAGAGCCTCATTGTAGCTAACTGAGTCTGGTTAATGAGCGTCGAAAATAAAGTCCGAAGACTCACCCAAACCCATGTACCTCTCGGGCTGTCTGACAACCCTCCCAGTATGATGAGGCGCAGCCTGTGTAAGAGCATCGTCTGTGATAGTGTGTGCAGTCTCTTACGGTGTGTCTTTGAAAGATTATCTGCCCGGGCCTAGCCATAAATTCACTTTCGTGCTATGCATTCCAGAATCAGAATCTCTGGGCAGGCCTCGATGCTAGCACAATCGCTTTTCCAATCCTTGCTTGAAATAACATTGCGCAGGATCTTGGTATGTACTTATTCGATTTATCACGTAACAAATAAATTCTTAATTAAAAACGGAAACATAAGAATTACCTATTGAAGTGTTTACTCAGGTTATTCTCTTGTATGCCTCAAGACTTTGCTTGTATGCTGTGTGGGCAGCAATCTAACGAGCAATTGATCAGCTAATCACCACAACTGGGTCGCCTGAAAAATTATGCAACCACCTGCCCTTAGCGTGTGATGATCACGCGCGACCTCGGACCCGAGAGAGAAGTTTCACGTGCCGCCAAAATTCTCACGCACCACCGATCAATGGAGTAAAATTGGCCAGCCAAAAACTAGAGAAAATCGGCAGCAATAAGCCTAGGAAATCCGATTGTTAGAGTGAGAAATATTTCTCTCTCTAGGATTTTCTCTCTCTAGTTTTCTTGTCTTGAAGACATATGAATTGTGTATTATGGAATAGCTATATAGAGTTACAAGAGAGACCCCAAGTTAGTTTAGGATTGGTCTTCCTAATGGGTTTAGGTAATTAATTAGTTTCCAAATCCAATTAGGTAACTAATCTAATAGGATAAACCAAATCTAATTAGATTCCTAATCTCTAGGATTTCCTAATTCTAATTAAAACTTAAGATTTAATTAATTAATTAAATAATTCCACTCAGTTAATTACTTAATTAACCCTTAGGAATAATTTATCAATTAATTAATTGTACCTATTCAATTAACTCATTACAAAATTAATCGTACCACTAACGGATTAATTTTTGCACTACCATCCTACACTAGAATTGCTTCCGAAACAACTTAATTAATTTATTCATAATCTCCCCACATCAAAGATATAGTGATCGTTAATTTATTAATTTACTGATAAATTAATTAACTTCTTTAATTCCGAGACTAGTACCACTCGACCATTTTACTATACCAGACATAAGTCCACCAGCTGGGTTTAGTATAATAAACATAACGAGCTCATCTCGGGAGCACCATCACCCCAAACGCACCGGTACATGGTTTCCTTTCGAGAAGCAGCAGCACACCAAGTAACTAAACACGCACACCTACCCACCATGACAATTGGCCACAATTGACCTCACCCATTTGCAGATTAAAGTACACTATGTCTAATCCTTATGCCCACTCAAGTCTAGGGATTAAGAGATAGAATACTAAGAATGATCTGTCTATTAAATCAGTATAAGACAAATCATTCGAAATGGTCAAGTTCAATATGCCCCGGGCATATCTATATGATTCAATCAGTTTAGACAAACCAATTATCTGAATCACATAATAACCTAAACCGACAGTTTGTCCAAAGCTGTCTCGATTACGAACCTTAAATAATGATGAGATCTACTGTGTCACACAAGACACCTCATCATCTAACTACATAATATAAATGGACAAATAATGCACAAAAAAAAATAACCAAAACATTAATCGATAAATTAACTGCGAAAATGTACAATACAAGCATAGCTTATGTATTCGACTCCAACAATCTCCCACTAATACTTAAGCTGTGCTTTGAGTATATATCTACATTCAAATCCTATACACTCTACTACTATATATCTAGAAAAACTGTCATGACTCCCCTAAGTATCTGATTCACATGCCCTTCACGCGAGCCTCAAAGACTTTTGAAGTCAATGTCTTCGTGAACGGCTATGCAAGGTTATCCTCTGATGCTATCTTAGCCACGACCACGTCTTCCCTTTTTACGATATCTCGTATCAGGTGGCACTTGCGCTGTATATGTTTACTCGCCTTGTGGGCTCGTGGTTCCTTCGAGTTTGCTATAGCACCGTTGTTATCACAATACACCGTGATAAACTTTTGCAAACCATGAATCACATCTAAGTCCATTAGGAAGTTCTTGAGCCACACTGCTTCCTTCGCTGCCTCTGATGCTGCAACGTATTCAGCCTCCATGGTGGATTCCGCCACGTATTTCTGCTTGACACTCTGCAAAACTATGGCTCTACCTCCTAGAGTAAACACATACCCCTGAGGTAGACTTGCTCTTGTCCCTGTCGCCTTGGAGATCTGAATCTGTGTAACATCGGGGTACCAACTCAGGCGCCTGATAGACCAACACTTGGTCACTTGTTCTGCGCAAATACTTGAGAATACATTTTACTGCCTCCCAATGAGCTTTCTGGGGATTACTTTGATATCTGCTTACAATGCCAACGACATAACAGATATCAGGGCTCGTACACAACATGGCATACATGAGACTTCCTACTACCGAAGCATAAGGAACTGTCTTCATGGCCTCTATCTTCTCAACAGTCTTGGGAGACTTTTCCTCAGACAGATGCACTCCGTGTCTGAAAGGTAGAAAACCATTCTTGGAGTTGGGCATGTTAAAATGGGCCAGAATCATATCTATGTATGAAGGTTGGGAGAGCGTTAACGAACGTTTCCTACGATCTAGAATTATCTTGATCCCAAGGATATGTCCCGCTTTCCATAAGTCCTTCATATCAAACTGTTTGGACAACCATGCCTTTGCGTCTGATAACACATTCTTGTTGTTTCCAATCAATAGAATGTCATCTATGTAAAGCACAAAAAACACCACTGAATTTCCATCACGTATGCGGTACACACATTGCTTATCTGGACACTGAGTAAATTCGTAGGACTGGATTACCTCATCAAACCGGATGTTCTAAGATCTGGATGTCTGTTTAAGTCCGTAATTGGACCTCTTAAGCCTGCAAACCTTATGCTCTTGGCCTTTTTCAACGAATCCCTCTGGTTGCTGCATGAAGATGGTTTCCTCTAGACTTCCGTTTAGGAAAGTTGTCTTGACATCCATCTGCCATATCTCATAATCTAAATGAGTAGCTATGGCAAAGAGAATCCGAATCGACTTAAGCATGGCTACCAGGGAGAAGTTTCCTCATAATCGATTCCCTTTTTCTGAGTATACCCCTTCGTACCAGCCTAGCTTTAAAGGTTTTCACCTTTCCGTCAGGTCCTCTCTTCCGTTTGTAGACCCACTTGCATCCAATGGGCTTAAACCCATCAGGCAGGTCCACAAGCTTCAAGACTTGATTGTGGTCCATTGACCCCATCTCGGATATCATTGCCTTTCACCAAGATTCTGCATCTTTATCTCAGAGAGCCTCATTGTAGTTAACTAGGTCAGGTTCAGGCGCGCCTGGGACTAGGTTTGAGGTCTCTCCCACGCTAATGAACCTGTCGGGCTGTCTCACAACCCTACCACTACGACGAGGCACCACCTGTGTAGGCGCATCATCTGTGATCTCTTGTGTAGTGTGTGGTGTATCTACGTGTGCTGGTGCATCAGGATTAGTTTGTCTCCTAAGCTCTTCTAGTACTATCTTACTCTTGGTCTTGTAATCTAGGATATGGTCTTCCTCTATAAATCTAGCGTTGGTACTAACCACCACCTTCTGATCTTTAGGACTATAAAACAGACTACATTTCGTTCCCCTAGGATATCCTACAAACAGCATTAATTCAGTTCTCGCATCTAACTTAGCCGCATCTGCCTTAAACACATGTGTTGGGCAACCCCAAATTCTGATATGTCTTAGACTAGGCTTTCGCCAGTTCTACAACTCTACTGGGGTTGAAGGCGCGATTTTAGATGATACAAGATTAAGAATATACATCGCTGTTTCTAAGGCATATACCAGAACGAACTCGGCAAATCACTATAGCTCTTCATCGACCTAACCATTTCCATGAGAGTTCGATTCATTATTTCTGCTACACTGTTCTGCTATGGCATGCCAGGTGCAGACAACTGAGACTGAATTCTGACCTCACTGAGGTATTCTCAAAATTCATGGGATAGGTACTCCCTACCATGATCTGATCCCAGTATCTTGATACTCTTACCATGATGCTTCTCCACATCCGCCCAAAACTCTTTGAACTTGCCAAAGCACTCGGACTTGTGACGCATTTGGTAAATGTACCCGTACCTCGAGTAGTCATCTGTGAACTTCATGAAATACTCAAACCCACCTCGTGCTTGGACCGACATTGGTCCACACAAGTCAGAATAAATCAACTATAGTACTTCTTTGGCTCTATAACCTTTTGCTTTAAAAGGTCTTTTGGTCATCTTACCCTCCAAGCAAGATTCGCAGGTTGAATAACTGTCAATCTCTAATAAACCTAAAGGTACATCATTGACCAACCTATGAATCCTACTAAGGTTTATATGACCTAGCCTGAGATGCCAAAGATAGGTTTGATTCATTTCAGAAGGTTTCTTCCTCTTATTAATGTTAGATAAAGAGCTATCTGTTTCTATATTTTGCACAATAGGGGAGTTAGAATTAACCACAAACAAATTGTCAGCCAATGAACCAGAACAAATAAGTTTTCCATTTTTTCTAAAAACAACAGAATCATCAAAAAAAATAAACTTATAACCATTCTTTAAGAGTTTAGAAACCGAAATCAGGTTCTTTCTAAAACTCGGTACATAAAGACAATTAACTAACTCTAGCCTAGAATTTTCGAAATTTTGGCTGACTACTCCCGCTACTTCTACTGACACTCTTGGAGTGTCGCCCAAGTAGATATCCAGCTCGCCTTCTCTAAGCTTCCGGGTTACTTGGAACCATTGCAAAAAATTACACACATGGTCAGTGGCGCCTGAATCCACACGCCAAGTATCCGTGGGAATCACTGCTAAGCATGTCTTAGTAATTAAGACAGAAACTATCGTACGTTTAAGCTTTGGACAATCCGATTTCTAATGTCCCGTCTGATTGCACTTGAAGCACTTGTCTTTCGACTTCTTCTTTGCATTATCTGGTTAGGCGCAATTCGCGACTTTTGAACTATTCCCTTAAGTTTTCTCTTCTTCTTTCTAGCCTCAGGCTCAGAAGAAGATTCTGAAGTTTTGACTGCGACAAAAGCTCGCTTCTTCTCTTGAAGAAGACTTTTAGCCACCACCAACTCTGCCAAGAGCTCGGATGAAGTACACAACATCTTAATTATGTTGTAGTTCAACCGAAACTGCTCATAGATTTGAGGCAAGTTTTGGAGGACAATATTGACTTTGGTTTCACCAACGATTTCGCCTCCCACTACCTCAATCTTGTCGATGTTACTAATCATGCCAATGACCTGATCTCTCACAAGAGTGCTCTTAGCCATAAGGACAATGTCCAAATTACGACTCCAATTGACATAGTTCGGAGTAATTAGTTTGTTGTTTTTCAATATAGTAGCTAAGGGATTGAATGCCATATCGAATACTGTAAATTAAATAAACAGAAAATGTTTCAGTGTTTAATTTAGAATTTTGAAAACAAAGAAATTCTAACAATTATTGATTTCCCTCAAAACAATAATTTTAATCCACCAACATTTCATTCACCGGGATTCTCGCAAGCCACGATAGTGTGGACGTTTACGCTAACCCACAGTCGTTTGAGAAGAACCAAGTTCATTAACCACGCAATCTGACCAAACAATCTATTGATCAATGCAGCTAATAGTCGGTGGGAGGGATACTGCAAATCATACACTATGTGTGTGCCATTACGTGACTTCTGAGTTTGTTACCTCAGGATAGTGCACCTCAGATGGAGAGGGTGTCGCATTTCTCCTAGTTAAACTTACTCTAGCCATCTTACTCACAAATTCATAATCTAGTGATCTTGTGTAATAAGTAGAGTCCCATATGCTTCGGCTATATGATTTATCATGTATGCCATGTTGTGCACCCGTCCGGATGTCGCACATGCACTTAGCATGACTAGCAGATACCAACAAGATCAAGGAATGGATAATTAGACTACAGTCAAAGCAATCCTAAAACAAAATGATTGATGCTAGTGTATGGAGTGTTCGGAGGCATGATTTTCAAAATTTTACGCAGCGGATTTATGCCAATTCCAATTTTAGTGTTTTAATTGATTCTACGTTCAAAGCTTCTAAAGCTTACCCTCGTAGCGTAATCGATTGCCGCATTTGGATCCTTGTCTGATGTTGGTCCAAACCTTCTGCTCTGGTTATGTTTGTCACCACCAAAATCCTTCCTTGAAGGACTCTCTACTTTCAAGCACGAAAGCCTTTGCAGATTCGGTGCTAGCCGTTTTCTGCCTACGGAGAGAGTTTGGGATTTTGTGTATATTTTGCTTGTTCTGATTTTCTGATTGAAAATCATCATCCCACTACAATAATATCCCTAGGATATTTGTAGAGTTGAAATTTCCAAAATCAGTATTGTAATTAATTAATTATTAGTTAACTGATTTAATCATATTCCAAATCAGTATTATTACCAAATATTATTTTGCTGATTCCAAATCAGTATTAAATAATATTTACTCATTCCAAATTAATATTAAATAATACCTTAATGATTTGGGTTATACACCAAGCCCATGGATCAACCCATGACCCATGGATTAGGCTGATGGATCAAGAACCGCAATTGCAATTAGGTCCCTTGATTTATCAGCTCATCCCAATTGTTCTCAGGTAATTAATTAACTCTTAATTAATACCACATAACTTTTTAATAATATTTAACTAAACTATTTAATTAAATCTTATTTATTTAAGTATAACAATTATACTTATTGTAGACAAGAATACTTATTCTGCATCATCGAACTTTCTTATGTGCAATCCTGTAGGCCCATTCTAAATTTGTAATGGATAATTCAATCTCATTGATTAATCCATAAGTCATTAGTGGTCTCTAGCAAGACATAATGACTACCCAATTCAGAATGGAGGGTCGAATGGTGATTCAACACAACCTTTCTGAGCAAACTGCGTACAATCATCTACATTCATATCCCTTTAGCATAAGGCATGGAACCATCATCCTTATATAGCTAAACGTTTACTTGATCTCTTAGTGACACTGAATTCATCAAGAAAATGATAACGCTTATCATTCCTTGGGCATGGCCACACACTTCTCAATTCACTATCAAGTGGCCAAGATATCATCTCTCACTTAAGATAGATTTGTGGTCCCATCACTTCACCTACATATCTTAGAGTGACTCATAGTGTACCTAATCATACCCGTACCTGGCAACCTGTTACGGTCCCGTTAGGCGTATGTCAAAGCACACTACAATTCACCTAAGACCATGTAGTGATTTCCAGTCTAAGGATCCTCGTACAAGTACTACTCAAAAGAATCACTCATGATCTAAAAGTCCATGGAGAGTTTCTTTTGGCGGATCGATTTCATGAAATTAAATATGCACAATAATATTACTATCATGAAATTAACTCATCTGATTATAACATTAATCAAAACAACAAATATCTATATAGACCTTAAAAAAGGCACATACATCAGCAATCTTCCACTTGCCCGTTGAAGGGCTATGTCGTAAACATTTTAGACCAAGCTCTATTACATGTCTCTCAAACTTTGACTGTGGTAGAGCTTTTGTGAGAGGATCTGCTATATTATCATCTGACCCTATTTTGCACACTTTAACATCTCATCGATCGATGATCTCTCGAATGAGGTGATAACGTCTGAGTATGTGTATGGTCGTCTGGTGTGACCGGGGCTCTTTTGCTTGTGCGATGGCCCCGTTATTATCATAGAAGAGGTCTATCGGATCTTGGATACTCGGTATCACTCCGATGTCAGACACAAACTTCCTCAACCAAACAGCTTCCTTTGCAGCATCTGATGCAGCAATATACTCAGGTTCTGTTGTAGAGTCGGTTGTGGTATCTTGCTTCGAGTTTTTCCAACTCACCGCACCGCCATTCAGGCTAAAAACATAGCCTGATTGTGACTTCATGTCGTCTTGATCAGTCTGGAAAGCAGCATTTGCGTAACCTTGTATGACGAGCTGTTCTTGTCCTCCGTACACTAGCATTAATCCTTTAGTCATTTGCAAGTACTTCAGGATTGCCTTGACTGCAGTCCAATGATCCATACCTGGATCTTGTTGGTATCTGTTTGTCATGCTTAGTGCATGTATGACATCCGGACAGGTGCACAACATGATAGATCTGTTGGGAATTGTTTAGGCATTTAATCTAATTAAATGGCGGAATCCTAAACTATAAGGATCGGGTCTTACCCTTGAAGCGTAATCGGATGCGCACGTCGCCTGGCTCCTCTGAAAAGATGGCGTTTTGTTGTCTCCAAAATCCTTCCTCGAAGGATCCTCAACTCTCAAGCACAAAAGTCTTCGCAGGTTGGTGCTAGCCGATCTCACCTACCAAGAGAATTTGGGAATTCTGTGTATTTTTGTCTGATGAGAATAATTCAAAAAATCATCATCCTACAATTATATCCCTAGGATATTTGTAGAGAATTAATTTCCAAAATCAGTATTGTAATTATCCAATTATAACTTAACTGATTTTAGTTATATTCCAAATCAGTATTATTACCAAATATTATTTAACTGATTCCAAATCAGTATTTAAATAATATTTACTAATTCCAAATTAGCCTTAAATAATACCTTAATGATTTGGGTTATACACCAAGCCCATGGATCAACCCATGACCCATGGATCAGGATGATGGGTCAAGAACTTCAATTGCAATTAAGTCCCTTGATTTATCAGCCCATCCCAATTGTTCCCAGGTAATTAATTAACTATTAATTAATACCACAGAACTTACCAATAGTATTTAATTAAACCATTTAATTAAATCTTATTTATTTAAGCATAACAATTACACTTATTGTAGGCAAGAATCCTTATTCTGCATCATCGAACTTTGTTATGTGCGATCCTGTGGCCCATTCTAAATTGGCAACGGATAGCTCAATCTCATTGATTAATCCATAAGTCATTAGTGGTCTCTAGCAAGACATAATAACTACCCAATTCAGAATGGAGGGTCGAATGGAGATTCAACACAACCTTTCCGAGCAAACTGCGTACGATCCTCTACATTGATATCCCGTTTAGCATAAGGCATGGAACCATCACCCTTATATGGCTAAACGTTTACTTGATCTCTTAGTGACACTGAATCCATCAAGCAAATAATATCCTTATCATACCTTGGGCATGGCCATGCACTTTTCAGTTCACTATCTAGTGGCCAAGATATCATCTCTCACTTAAGAGAGATTTGTGGTCCCATCACTTCACCTACATACCTTAGCGTGTCTCATAGTGTACCCAATCATACCCGTACTTGGCAACCTGTTACGGCCCCGTTAGGCGTATGTCAAAGCACACTACAATTCACCTAAGACCATGTAGTGATTTCTGGTCTAAGGATCCTAGTACCAGTACTACTCAAAAGAATCACTCATGACCTAATTAGTCCATGGAGTGTTTCTTTTGGCGGATCAATTTCATGAATTTAAATATGCACAAGTATATTACTATCATGAAATTAACTCATTTGATAAACAATCAATCAAGCAACACATGTCTTATTTACATAAATACCCTCAAAGTATATTTACATAAATAGCCCTCATTAGGGCACATTCACCAACAATCTCCCACTTGCCCGATGAAGGGCTATGTCCTAACCTGTTTAAGACCAAGCGCTATTACATGTCTATGAAACTTTGACTGTGGTAGAGCTTTTGTGAGAGGATCTGCTATATTGTCGTCTGGCCCTATTTTGCACACTTTCACATCTCCTCGATCAATGATCTCTCAGATGAGGTGAAACCTTCTGAGTATGTGTTTGGTTTTCTGGTGTGATCGAGGCTCCTTAGCTTGTGCGATGGCCCCGTTATTGTCACAGAAAAGTTCTATCGGATCTTGATACTCGGTATCACTCCGATGTCTGACACGAACTTTCTCAGCCAAACAGCTTCCTTTGCAGCATCTGATGCAGCAATGTACTCAGACTCTGTTGTAGAATCGGTTGTTGTATCTTGCTTTGAGCTTTTCCAACTTATTGCACCGCCATTCAGACTAAACACATAGCCTGATTGTGACTTCATGTCATCTTGATCTGTTTGGAAAGCAGCATCAGCGTAACCTTATACAATGAGCTGTTCTTGTCCTCCATACACTAGCATTAATCCTTTAGTTCTTCGTAAGTACTTCAGGATTGCTTTGACTGCAGTCCAATGATCCATCCCTGGATCTTGCTGGTATCTGCTAGTCATGCTAAGTGTATGTGCAACATCCGGATGGGTACACAACATGGCATACATGATAGATCCTATTGTCGAAGCATATGGGACTCTACTCATTGTATCCCTCTCCTCTCTTGTTGAAGGACCTTGGTTTTACTTCAAGAGAAGGCCATGTCTAAATGGTACGTTACTATTTTTGGAGTTAGACATATTGAATCTTTTCAATATCTTGTCTATGTACCCTTCTTGACTTAGTCCCAGAAGCCATTTAGACCTATCTCTATAGATCTTGATACCTAGTATCGTCTCAGCTTCTCCTAAGTCTTTCATAGAAAATACACTCCCCAACCATTGTTTGCTGTCTTTCATCAAGGGAATGTCATTTCCTATGAGCAGGATGTCGTCCACCTATAGGACAAGGAAAACAATCTTGCTCCCACTAACTTTCTTGTAAACACAAGGCTCATCTTCGTTCTTGATAAATCCGTAACCTTTTACTTCCTCATCAAAACGAAGATTCCAAACTTCGAGATGCTTGCTTTAGTCCATATGCTGCTATGAAGCATTGTCCTAATGGACTTGAGCATCACGACAGGGGAGAAGGTTTCATCATAGTCTATACCATGAGTCTGTCTGAAACCTTTAGCCACTAGTCGTGCCTTGAAGATCCCGCCAGGTTTTAACTTGAAAATCCACTTGCAATCGACAACCTTTGCCTGAACAGGAGGGTCAATCAAAGTCCACACTTTATTGTCCCTCATGGATTGCATTTCAGATTCCATGGCTTATAACCATTTATCGGAATCTGTACTTTCTAAAACCTGTCTTTAGGTCGTGGGCTCATCAGGGTCCACCAAGATCAAATATTGATCGTTAGTTATGAGAAATCTGTATCTCTCGGGTTCATGACGAGATCTACTAGACCTTCTAGGTTCTTGTGTTGTTGACTCAGGTTGCTCATCTTCATGAGTTTCCATGTCAACTTCCATCTGAGTTTCTGTAGATCGTTCTACATTCTCTTGTGGTTCTTGAACTTCTCCGTGTTCTATTCTACTCCCACTGTCTTTCTTGTACAGAAATTCTTTCTCTAAGAAAGTAGCTCCTCGAGCAACGAACACTTTGTTCTCTGTTGGGTTGTAGAATTGATATCCTTTGGTTTCCTTAGGATATCCCACAAATAGGCATTTGTCAGTTTTGGGTTCAAGCTTATTACTTTGTAAATGCTTTACATGAACAAACTCGTAGATAGGACATTTAGGGCTTCCGACCCATCCATATCTCATATGGAGTCTTATCTACTGCCTTAGATGGAATACGATTCAATAAGTAGGCAGGAGAAAGGAGAGCATAACCCCAAAAGGATGTAGGGAGAGTCGCTAGGCCCATCATTGATGGAACCATATCTAATATGGTCCGATTTCTCCTTTCGGATACACCATTCCATTGAGATGTTCCCGGTGGAGTCAGCTGTGAAACAATTCCACACTGTTTTAGATAGCCATCGAACTCATCACTAAGGTATTCACCTCCTCGATCGGAGCGAATAGCCTTAATCCTTCTATCCAACTGATTCTCTACTTCGTTTTTAAACTCTTTGAACCTTTCAAAAGTTTCACTTTTATACCTCATTAAGTAGACATACCCATATCTACTAAAGTCATCAGTAAAAGTCACGAAGTATTCAAATCCACCTCTGGCTTGTGTGCTCATTGGTCCACATACATCCGTATGTATTAGGGCCAATAGCTCACTTGTTCTTTCACCTTTCTTGTTGAAAGGACTCTTTGTCATTTTTCCTTGCAAGCAGGGTTCGCAGGTTTCATATGATTCAAAATCAAATGAACCAAGCACTCCATCCTTGTGAAGCTTTTGAACTCGCTTTTCATTTGCATGGCCTAATCGACAATGCCAAAGGTATGTTGGACTTAAATCATTTTTAGATGATTTAGCTTTCTTTTCTATGTTATAGACTGGTTTTTCTTGGGTCAAATCCAAGACATACAGACCGTTACACATATTTGCAACTCCGTATAAAATATCATTTCGATATAAAGATAACGAATTATTTTCTATAATAAATCGAAAACCTTTATTATCTAAACTCGAAACTGAAATAATATTTCTGCTCAAAACAGGTACATAATAACAATTTTCAAGTTCGATATTTAAACCAGAAGGTAAAGACAGAGTGTAATCTCCAACTTCAACAGCAGCAACTCTTGCCCCGTTGCCCACTCGGAGATCTACTTCACCTTTCTTTGTTATCCTTCTATTTCTGAGTCCTTGCACATTAGTACAAATGTGAGCCCCACAACCAGTATCTAATACCCATGAGGAGGACATAGAAAGATTTATTTCTATAACAAAGATACCTGAAGCTTGTTCACGAAACATTTCCGTCAGTGACTCATAAATCCGGAACGCTTCCAAATTCATGAACTGCTTTCAAAGCTCGCCTGTCATAGACGCGAGCATTAAGCATGTCACATCATCGCAATCGCTTTTCAGCTTATCCCAGGCTCGTTGAACAGTTAGCAAAGCATTTTGTGGTGGTTCAGGTAAAACGGTCTCTAAGACATGTAGCTTCCTTTCTTGTTTGAGAACTATTCTCAAGTTTCTTTCCCAATCTAAGAAGTTTGGTCCAACCAATTTATCTTTATCCAATATACTTCTTAGAGAAAAGTTTAAGATAACATTTGTGCTAGATGATGCCATTTCTACAAAGAGTAAATGCAAAATATTAGAATGAGTTTTGAAAAATGTTTTCCACAATAGCCAAAATTGAAATCCCTAACAATTTTGTGTTGGTGCTGGATTGTGGGCCGAAAATCCACAAAGAGTCAACCCCAGTCTTGCTTTGGCAAGTATCGTAGGGATCGGGCTCTTCTGGTAGGCAACGTTCAAATCACATTCCATGTAATCTAACGCTTTCCAATTGCATACCATGCAACTTTTCGGTGATAGGATGAACATTCCAAATGTTTGACACCATCCTATCTTGGCAAAATTAATCCCTAGTCAACTTATCGGGTCAAGCTAGGATTAATTTTCCCATGTTAAACCATCCCTCAAAGCATCACATCAATAGACACCCACACAGTTTTTCCATAACAAATGGTAGTGATAAAGTTGAGCATCTAATACCCAAGCGGGCCCTCAAGTATGGAAGCAAAATCTTGGGTTTTTGGGATTTAAGTTTGATCGGCTTAACATGCATTTTCGTTTATCATTCATTTGCATAAGTAAATGAAATGAATTAAATCGATGAACTGGGCTCTAATCTATTACAGGGCCTTTTAAAATCTTCATGTTTGGGTCTCCGTTCCTGGGCTCCACCATGGACTCCTCTTGGAACCTCCGTTTGGGCCTAACTATTACATGATGATTTTCTAGGCACGCAGGCCCAAATTCAAAATTGGCTCGCAGGCCCCAACTTTTAAAACGTTAAAATTAAAAGCCCAATTCATGCTTTGAAACACATAAAATGCATATGCTCATACAAGCCGATTTTAATTTAAGCCGATTAATTTTAAGGATTGTGTTACTATTACAGGATTAAAATTGATCGTCAATCCTTTTGTTCATTTTACATTTATCCAAAATGATGCATGAACATGCTTGCATAATTATGATGCTTCAAATAAAATTTAAACAATTTAAATACGCATCAAAATTAAAATAAAATAAAATAAAATAATAACAATTCAAAATTTAAACTAATTAATTAATCTAATTAATTAATTATTTATTTATCTTTTTTTATTTATTTTAATCTAATTAAAATAATTATTTTGAAATTTATCTAATTATCTAATTAAGATAAAAAAAACTTATAGGATAAAATTCTAAATTAATCCTATCTTTATCTAATAAGACTATTTAATTAAAATCTTATTAAATAAAATTCAGAAATTTTAAAATTTTAATTTTCTGAAACTTTTGGGGCAATTATGTAATTTAAATAAAATTTTGGGCTAGGGTTTTGAGGAGGACTTAAAGTCCAGGGACCATTATGCAATTTTAAAACCATTTTAAAATCTGCATTCCATTTTGGTAATTAGAGGCTACAGCGGGGGCATTTTGGTAAATTCACCCTTTTTAGGGTTCCTGCCCCTGCCGCCTTCTCTGCCAATTAGGGTTCTTGGTGACGGCGGGGCAATTTAGTAAATTCACCCGTTAGGGTTTTTGCCCCCAGCCGCCGCGACCCTTCCTCAAAACCCTCTCTTCGCTGGGTTCTTTTTCCGGTCTACGTTTCCGGCGCCCAGAGCCATTCTTTCTCTTCCGATGCTGCGAATCCGCAAGCGCCGATCTTCTTTCGGTGGCCATAATACTTCTGGCCGCCGATTGAAGCGAGATCCGGGTGAGGTCCGGCCGCGTTCCGAACGGTGAGGCTCGAAATCGGCGTCCCCATTGGCGGTTAACGCAGCGGCGACATTCGCCTTTGCTCAGTCCGCGTCCACGACTGTCATCCAATGAAGACGACGTGATCGAGACACAAGACCAAAAACTCAGCAAAACATCGTTTTCGTTTTGAAACCATTTCAAATCCGGCCAATACAAAACAATAGAAGCCCAGAAAACAATTTAAACCAAACCAAAATAAATAAACATAACCCAATCCGTTCATCCATTTTCCGGTGAGCATTGCAAAAAAAAATTTCAGCAAGGTTTTCAAAACAAATTATCCCAGCAAAAATTTGAAAACCAAAACCCAGAAAAAGCAACAACAACCAGCATGCCAGATTTCATTCAAAAGGAAAATTCCAGCCGATTCATTTACGGAGAACCCAGTACCACGAAATCCAATTTTCCGGCAGAAACATTCAAAACCAAATCTTGATTTCAATAAAATTCCTTTCCCCTGGCTGAAACTTTTGCCGGCGAAGGTTTTGAAAAACCCAGAACAATTCAAAACGGAACAAATCTGACGAGCCCCATTTTTTTTTTTTTCTGTCGAGATTCCCAATCACAAAAAAATAAAACCCAGTTTTAAATTCTGGTGAAAACCGAAAAGAGAACCTTTTTCCTTGAAGTAGACCAATTTTGAGATCGAAAAAGAATCCTTTTTTTAGTTTGGTAAATCTTCAAAATTCCGGCACAATCCTCAACGTAACAAAAAAAACCAGATAAATTATATTTGGTTTTTCTTTGAAACTAAAATCGGATTTTCAACAAAATTAATTTCCCTAAAACAAACAATTTGTTTTAATCAATTAATTTTGATTTTAAAACTAAAATCCTTAACCTAGCTCTGATACCACTGTTGGGAATTGTTTAGGCATTTAATCTAATTAAATGGCAGAATCCTAAACTATAAGGATCGGGTCTTACCCTTGAAGCGTAATCGGTTGCGCACGTCGCCTGGCTCCTCTGAGAAGATGGCGTTTTGTTGTCTCCAAAATCCTTCCTCGAAGGATCCTCTACTCTCAAGCACAAAAGTCTTCGCATGTTAGTGCTAGCCGATCTCGCCTACCAAGAGAATTTGGGAATTATGTGTATTTTTTTCTGATTAGAATAATTCCAAAAATCATCATCCTACAATTATATCCCTAGGATATTTGTAGAGAATTAATTTCCAAAATCAGTATTGTAATTATCCAATTATAACTTAATTGATTTTAGTAATATTCCAAATCAGTATTATTACCAAATATTATTTAACTGATTCCAAATCAGTATTTAAATAATATTTACTAATTCCAAATCAGCCTTAAATAATACCTTAATGATTTGGGATATACACCAAGCCCATGGATCAACCCATGACCCATGGATCGGGCTGATGGGTCAAGAATTTCAATTGCAATTAAGTCGCTTGATTTATCAACCCATCCCAATTGTTCCCAGATAATTAATTAACTATTAATTAATACCACAGAACTTTCCAATAGTATTTAATTAAACCATTTAATTAAATCTTATTTATTTAAGTATAACAATTATACTTATTGTAGGCAAGAATCCTTATTCTGCATCATCGAACTTTCTTATGTGCGATCCTGTAGGCCCATTCTAAATTGGCAACGGATAACTCAATCTCATTGATTAATCCATAAGTCATTAGTGGTCTCTAGCAAGACATAATGACTACCCAATTTAGAATGGAGATTCAACACAACCTTTCCGAGCAAATTGCGTACGATCCTCTACATTGATATCCCGTTTAGCATAAGGCAAGGAACCATCATCCTTATATGGCTAAACGTTTACTTGATCTCTTAGTGACACTGAATCCATCAAGAAAATGATATCTTTATCATTCCTTGGGCATGACCATGCACTTTTCAGTTCACTATCAAGTGGCCAAGATATCATATCTCACTTAAGAGAGATTTGTAGTCCCATCACTTCACCTACATACCTTAGCGTGTCTCATCCTAGAAGCCTCTTAGATCTATCTCTATAGATTTTGTTACATAGTATCATTTCGGCTTCTCCTAAGTCTGTCATAGAAAATACACTCCCCAACCATTATTTGATTTCTTTTAACATGGGGATGTCATTTCCTATGAGTAGGATATCGTCCACATATAGGACAAGAAAAACAATCTTGCTCCCACTAACCTTCTTGTAAACACAAGGCTAATCTTCGTTCCTGATAAATCCGTAACCTTTTACTTCCTCATCAAAACGAAGATTCCAACTTCGAGATGCTTGCTTTAGTCCATAGATGGACCTCTGAAGCTTACATACTTGATTAGGATGCTTTTTGATCGATGTATCCCACGGGTTGTTTCATATAAACATCCTCGAGTAGGTTTCCATTCAGGAAAGCCGTCTTAACATCCATCTGCCATACCTCATAGTCAAAATATGATGTTATGGAAAGCATTGTCCTAATGGACTTAAGCATCACGACAGGGGAGAAGGTTTCATCATAGTCAATACCATGAGTCTGTCTGAAACCTTTAGCCACTTGTCGTGCCTTGAAGATCCCGCCAGATTTTAATTTGAAAATCCACTTGCAATCGACAACCTTTGTCTGAACATAAGGATCAATCAAAGTCCACACTTTATTGTCCCTCATGGATTGCATTTCAGATTCCATGGCTTGTAGCAATTTATCTGAATCCCGACTTTCTAAAACTTGTTTGTAGTTCGTGGGCTCATTAGAGTCCACCAAGATCAAATCTTGATCGTCAGTTACGAGAAATCCGTATCTCTCGGGTTCATGACGAGATCTACTAGACTTTCTAGGTTGTTGTGTTGTTGACTCAGGTTGCTCATCTTCATGAGTTTCCATGTCAACTTCCATCTGAGTTTCTGTATATCGTTCTACATTCTCTTGTGGTTCTGTAACTTCTCCGAGTTCTATTCTACTCCCACTGTCTTTCTTGTACAGAAATTCTTTCTCTAAGAAAGTAGCTCCTCGAGCAACGAACACTTTGTTCTCAGTTGGGTTGTAGACTTGATATCCTTTGGTTTCCTTAGGATATCCGAGAAATAGTCATTTGTCAGTTTTAGGTTCAAGTTTATTACTTTGTAAACGTCTTACATGAGCTTGACTACCCCATACTCGTAGATAGGACATATAGGGCATCCGACCCAACCATATCTCATATGGAGTCTTATCTACTGCCTTAGATGGAATACGGTTTAAAAAGTAGGCAGCAGAAAGGAGAGCATAACCCCAAAAGGACATAGGGAGAGTCGCTTTGCCCATCATTGATCGAACCATATCTAATAGGGTACGATTCCTCCTTTCAGATACACCATTCCATTGAGGTGTTCCTGGTGGAGTCAGCTATGAAACAATTTCACACTGTTTTAGATAGCTATTGAACTCATCACTTAGGTATTCACCTCCTCGATCGGAGCGAATAACCTTAATCCTTCTATCCAACTGATTTTATACTTCATTTTTAAACTCATTGAACCTTTCAAAACTTTCACTTTTATACCTCATTAAGTAGACATAACCATATCTACTATAGTCATCAGTACAAGTCACGAAGTATTCAAATCAACCTTTGGCTTGTGTACTCATTGGTCCACATACATCCATGTGTATTAGGGCCAATAGCTCACTTGTTCTTTCGCCTTTCTTGTTGATAGGACTCTTTGTCATTTTCCTTGCAAACAGGGTTCACACGTGTCATATGATTCGAAATCATATAACCCTAGCACTCCATCATTGTGAAGCTTTTGAACTCGCTTTTCATTTGCATGACCTAATCGACAATGCCAAAGGTATGTTGGACTTGAATCATTTTTAGTTGATTTAGCTTTCTTTTCTATGTTATAGACTAGTTTTTCTTGGGTCAAATCCAAGACATACAGACCGCTACACATATTTGCAACTCCGTATAAAATATCATTTCGATATGAAGATAGCGAATTATTCTCAATAATAAATCGAAAACCTTTATTATCTAAACCAAAAACTGAAATAATATTTCTGCTCAAAACAGGTACATAATAACAATTTTCAAGTTCGATATTTATGTTAGTTTTTAATACAAAAAAGCTATTGCTTGTATCAAAAATTAATATTCACAGATGACGTATCATTTTGTTTCGGTATAAATTTGTTCCTTTATATCATAGAACTAGATAACGGGGTTTGGAAAGACACAGTAGATACCGTTATTGGTTAAAGTATTGATATATAAAAATTATGCTCATAACCGAGATAGTCTGAACATACTATCGGTATAGGTTATCGTGTGGTTTGGCAATTAGTTTATCTAAACTAGTTTAAATCATACGGATATGCCCGGGGCATATTGAGCACGACCAGTTTGGATAGAATTGACTTATACTGATCGCCGTAGTCAATTCAGTCCTAATATTCAGTCTCTCAATCTTGAGATTGGGACGGGCGTGAGAGTTGGATATCGTATGCTTTGATTTGCCAAAGAGTGCGGTCAATTGAGGCCTATACCTCGGTAGGTTGGGTATGCGGTGTTTAGCTTCTTACGTGGCATTGCTAGTTGGAGGAATCCACGTACCGGTTCGCCGGGTTGATGGTGCTCCCGAGATGAGCTCATAAGGTCTATTATACTAAATCCAGCCGGTGGACTTTACGTCCGGTATAATAAAAGGACGAGTAGTACTAATCTCAGATACCAAGAAGTCGGTGAATTAGTTTGTCGGTAAATTGATAAACCGACGAGCACTAGATCTTTAATGTGGGGAGATAGAAGAAAATATAATGGTGCAATGTAAAGTCGTTTTCGAGCGGTAGTTCCATAATTAGTCCGATAGTGGTACGACTAATTATGCATTTGACTAATCGACAAGGTGAATTAATTAATCCTAAAGGTTTAATTAATATTTAATCGACAAGGTGAATTAAGAAATTAATTCTATTTGAATTAATTAATTCTAAGGGTTCGATTAAATTAAATTAACAAAGTGGGTTAAGAAATTAATTCGAATGGGTCGATTGGAGTTGATTAGTCGGGAAAGACTAAGCGGTCAACGAAAGCCAAATTAAAAGGCCCAACTCGAGAGCCCATTAGGTCTCCATTAGAGCTCCTTATAAATAGAAAGCTTAAGGCCTAAGAAACTTAAAGAAAATCTTGACAACTTTGTCTTCCTTGAGTGAGAAAGTTCTAGAGAGAGACTCTCCTTCCTTCTTGGGTTTCTTTCAAAAACAAACTTGGAATCTCACTTCTCGATTTTTAGATTAAGTCCAAAGATCAAATTTTTAGATAGCCCATTGATTTATTTGAGTTACCCACTGCTGGATACTGTTCATCGGACACTGTTCAACGATACTGTTCATCGGATACTGTTCGCTGGACACTGTTTACGGGGAC
Source organism: Knoxia roxburghii (assembly GCA_030378225.1). Lineage (NCBI taxonomy): Eukaryota > Viridiplantae > Streptophyta > Magnoliopsida > Gentianales > Rubiaceae > Knoxia > Knoxia roxburghii. The sequence continues at coordinate 25,221,609 of CM059420.1, read as the reverse complement.
TGTTCACAGAATTCACTGTTCACTCCGGGGTGCTTGATCCAGCTGGGTTTGTGTTGATCTCTTTCTTGGGTTGGTGATCCACAATCTTGGTTGTCCAGATCGTGACCGGAGTTCAAGTGGGTTCGATTTTATTGGCAAAAAAAGTAGTGGGCAATAGTTTTTTGGGTTAAAGGTTTGATCTTTTGGGCAGATTTGATCTAATTGAGGGATTTTCTTGGCAGATTTCTCGTGGGCTTTGGCAGCAGATTTCGATAGATTATTGCCCACGCAATATTCGAAGTTTTCTCGGAGTTATCTTTTGGATTTCTTGTGGAATTCGCATAAAGATTGGATTTTTCTTATTGCGTTGGACTTCGCTACGAAGGTATAACCTTTAATCCTTCCGCTTTTAATTAAAGGTGTGATCTTTGTGCGTTAGATGTCATTTTAATAAATTAAATAAGTATAAGCCAAGATCCGTTCGAGGGTAAATGAATTTGAGCCTGAGCTTGGTCGAAAGCTTCCGATTATGGAATGCATTGCACGAAAGTGAGGTTTTCGATTTAGCCCGGGCTTGTTCTATTTTTCTTCAATTTAAACCAGAAGGTAAAGACAAAGGATAATCTCCAACTTCAACAGCAGCAACTCTTGCCCGTTGCCCACTCGGAGATCTAGTTCACCTTTCTTTGTCATCCTTCCATTTCTGAGTCCCTGCATATAAGTACAAATGTGAGCCCCACAGCCAGTATCTAATACCCATGAGGTGGACATAGAAATATTAATTTCTATAACAAAGATACCTGAAGCTGAAGGATTTGCTTTCGAGAAACTTTTTGTAGTCTGTCTTCCAATGACCTTTCTATTTGCTGAAGAGACATGTATCATCCTTTTTGGATCTTGTCTTAGCAGTTGGAGGAGCTTATGGTTGGGAAGCAGTCTTACTGCGAGCTTTCTTGTTCTGCCCAACTTTGGCCTTGTCTTCTTCTTCCCTTTACCTTTCTCTACAACCAACACTGGCGTTGCTTTCCGAAGGGTTTGCTCAGTGTTCTTTAATATGCCATGGAGCTCAGGAATGCTCCTATCCATGTTGTGCATATTGTAGTTCACCACAAAATCATTGTATTCATCAGGCAATGATGCCAAGATGATATCAATGGCCAATTCCATACGAAGGGTGCATTCAATCGCTCTAGGGTATCAATGTACCCTTTCATCTTGATCAAATGCGTGCTAATTAATGAACCCTTTGCCATCTTGCACGAAATTAAAGCTTTTATCGTAACGAACCCTGCGTTACGGGTTTGTTCACGAAACATCTCCATCAGTGACTTAAAAATCTGGAAGGCTTCCGAATTCATGAACTGCTTTTGAAGCTCACCCGTCATAGACACAAGCATCAAGCAAGTCACATCATCGGAGTCATTTTTCAGCTTATCCCAGGCTCGTTGAACAGTTGTCGAAGCATATTGGGGTGGTTCTGGTAAGGCGGTGATGTGAATCCATGGTACGAATTCACGTGAATTATAGAATCGTTCTCGATTGATCTTTTGAGCAAAACAACTAGCTCAAGTGGATTCAACAATATTGAGTATTAATGAACTCAACACCTTTGAATCACACTATATTGAAAGATGTCTTGAAATCTTCCAAGCAAAAACAACCCAAACCAAAATAGACCCAACAACAATAGGATGAAAACCTATCACCTTTGAATCATAAAATGGTAGTTTTGAAATTACTATTCCCAACCCCTCTAATTTTCAAACCCAACAACACTAGGATAAACCTAACACCTTTGGATTATGAAATGAATTAGAAAAGAAGAGTAAAAGGCGCCACAACTAAAAGGAAGAGTTTTAGTTGATAAGCCAAATAAGTTTTGCAAGCATACTTGCAAGACTAAAACTAGCTCACGAAGAAACTAGCAAAGAAAGGAAAATTCCTTAAAGTTTATAACATCAAATCTTTTTTTTAATTCTAATAGTTAACCAAGGCCCCTATTTATAGAGTTTCAAGAGGGACCAAGGTTGGAAATTACAAAAGGATTAAAGGAGCAATTCTAAATCTTCTAGTCAAGACTAGCATTAACACTTCTCTTTGACCAAGAAAAGCTCTTTGACCTAGAAAAGCTCTTTGACCTAGAAGACTCTTGCACTTAATTCTAATATTCTAAATACTAAAAAAAATGCAGAAAACAACTTGAAAATATCACCCAAATGCTGTTGAATTTCGTCCATAAATTCAGCTTATAAATGCGACGTTCAACCTTCTTCAGGCGACATGGGCATGTCAGAGGAAAAGTTATATTCTGCCCAACCTTTCTCAGGCGACATGGGCATGTCAGAAGAAAAGTTCTGTTCTGCCCAACCTTTCTCAGGTGACATGGGCATGTCAGAGGAAAAGTTCTATTCTTCCCAACCTTCCTCAGGCGACATGGGCATGTCGGAGGAAATGTTCACTTCTGGAATCTTCATAAAAAAGTACTTCCCACACCATTTGGATCAAGATTCAAGACTTGCAAAATGTTGTAATGTTTGGCATGAATTGAGGTAGCCTTTGGATCCTCATTTGAATGGACTTCAAGAATCAAAATGTTCAAGGCTTCTTTGATGTTTCAGCTAGATTCGCATCAGGCGGTCTCTAAGACATGTAGCTTCCTTTCTTGCTTGAGAACTATTCTCAAGTTTTTTTCCCAATCTAAGAAGTTTGGTCCAACCAATTTATCCTTATCCAATATACTTCTTAGAGTAAAGTTTGAGATGACATTAGTGGTAGACGATGCCATTTCTACAAAGAATAAATGCAAAAGATTAGAATGAGTTTTTGAAAAATGGTAGTGATAAAGTTGGGCAACTATTAGGTGACAACCCACCACACGAAGAAAACCTGAGGTCCTTGGGCTCTCCAAGTCCACAGACGTTTGACGCACAAGCGGGCCCCCAAGTATGGAAGCAATTTATAACTTAGGTTTTTAGGGATTTAGTTTGAGCGGCATAACATGCATTTCGTTTTTCATTATTCACAAAATATAAAATATAACGCGAAAAATGCAATGAATTGGGCTGTAGTCTATTACAAGGCTTTTAAAATTTTGTCTTTATTTGGGCCTCCATTATTGGGCTCCAACTCCATGACTCCGTCTTGGTTTATTAGAATTTGTTGGGCCTAATTTCTAATCTATTCTATTACAATAAATTTTAATAGGCACGCAGGCCCAATTTAAATGGCTCGCAGGCCCCAAATTAAACCAAAATAAATAAAGCTCAATTCATGCATGAAAAACACATAAATGCAAGTGCTTCATACAAGCCCATTTTAATTAAGCCAATCAATTTAAAAGATTGTGTAATTGAATATTTCCAAAATATTCTATACTATTAAAATTGATTGTGTCATAATCAATTTTAATCAATTTTTTATTTTTCTTGTTCAATCATTTGGCATAAATGATGCATGAACATACCAAATATGTATGCAAATTTTTAAACCATTTGAATAAATCATACCATATTTGAAAACATAAATAAAGAATCAAATTAATCAAATTAATTATTCTATTTATTATCTAATTATCCTAATCTTATTAAGATAATTGATTTAAGATAATTTTAAAATCTTAAAATCCAATTTTAACATTTTAAAACTAAAATCTGATAAGATTTGATTTTATTCCAAAATTAAAATTTTAAAATCTTACCAAAATCAGAAAACAATTTTTCTTTAAATTATTGGGCAGTTTGGTAATTTAAATAAAATTATGGGCAATGTTTTGAGGAGGACTCAAAGTCCAGGGGCTATTCTACAACTTTTAAAATTCTTTTAAAAGTGGCAGTCTAGGGTTTTAAGGTTCAAGTGGCGGTGGGGCATTTTGGTCTTTTCTGCCCAATTAGGGCTTTATCCTCCCGCCTCCAACCCATTTCTTCCCCGGCAACCCCTCGTCAGAATTCTTGACTCCCGACGACATTTGTCAGTCGTCTCTTCCGACGATTTGAGTCTCCCGTTCACAACTTTCCAGATCGCGGAATCCCCGAACGATGAGTAAGCCGTTTGAAGAACTCCCGAAACAAAAGGAACGAACTTCGACCATTCCGACTAAGAGAGATGCAAAGGTGACCGCTGCTTGTTCTCCGTCTAATCGTGACCTCGCATCAATCGATATTCGGCTGAAACCATTATGGTTTCTTCGATTACCGGTGAGAGAAAAACAAATCAGCCCAAAAACCATTTCCGGCTGATTTGTTTTTCTTGGCGAAGCAATAACCTGCGAAAGAAATAAAACCCAGCACTGAAATCTTTGGGCCCATTTTTCCGGCGGAACCACAGTGACCAAAACAGACATGAAACCCAGATTCTAGTAAGGAATTTTGATAACCCATTTTTAAAACCAATCCAAACCATTTAAAGAATCTGGCCAAACAATTTGGTAGCCTAGAATTTGAAAAACCCAAAACAAACCAAAAACTTTACGTCGAAAGTGTTGGAGTAGAATACATAAGCTATGCTTGTATTGTACAGTTTCCCAGTTTAATATATCGATTTTTGTTTCAGTCATATCTTGTTGTGCATTAATCGTCCATTTATATTATGTAAGTAGATGATGAGGTGTCTGGTGCGACACAGTAGATCTCATCATTGGTTGAAAGACATAATATATAAATGAGGTTCGTAACCGAGACAGCTTTGGACAAACTGTCGGTTTAGGTTATTATGTGATTCAGATAATTAGTTTGTCTAAACTAATTGAATCATATAGATATGCCCGGGGCATGTTGAACTTGACTCTTAGGAATGATTTGTCTTGTACTGATTTAATAGACAAATCGATCCTTGTATTCTATCTCTAAATCCCTAGACTCGAGCGGGCATGAGGATTAGACATAGTGTACTTTGATCTGCCAAAGGGTGAGGTCAATTGTGGCCAATAATCTCGGTAGGTTGGGTGCGCGTGTTTAGTTACTTGGTGTGCTGCTGCTTGTCGAAAGGAAACCATGTACCGGTGCGTCCGGGGTGATGGTGCTCCCGAGATGAGCTCGAAATGTTTATTATACTAAACCCGGCCGGTGGACTTATGTCCGGTATAGTAAAAAGGTCGAGTGGTACTAGTCTCGGAATATTAAGAAGTTGATGAATTAATTTATCAGTAAATTAATGAATTAACGAGCACTATATCTTTGATGTGGGGAGATTATGAATATAATTTAATTAAGTTGTTCCGGAAGCAATTCTGGTGTAGGTTGGTAGTGCCATAATTAATCCGTTAGTGGTACGATTAATTATGTACTGGGTTATTGACAAAGGTAGATTTAATTAATTGAGGAATTAATTAATCCTTGTGTCAGTTGGTTGTGAATCATCCCAAGAACTGGTTTGGGATAAGTGAATCCCTGTGTCAGTTGGGAGTGATTCATCCCAGGAACTGGATTGGGATAAGTGAATCCCTGTGACAGTTGGGAGTGTATCAGTCCAGGAACAGGATTGAAGGAAACAGAATCTGTATCAGTCCAGAAACAGGATTGAAGGAAAACAGAAACCCAGTAGGAAGACCAATCCAAAACCAACTTGGAGTCTCTCTTGTAACTCTATAAATAGACAAGGGATCAGTCATTCAGATAACAACAACAACACAATTAATCCACAGGATTTCTAGAGAGAGAAAATTCTAGAGAGAAAAAACGTTTCTCTCTCCAAGTCGAATTTTCAAGAAAGTGTGCAGCTGGTTTTTGGGTTTCTAGTGGCTGAAATTTTGGCCTTGGTCTATACCAGCTGCGCGTAGCTTTCTCTCTCTGCGGGCGGTGCGTTTATAGTACGTGCCAGGTGCTGCGGGGCTGGAGTTTTCTAGCAAGTGGATTGTGGTGAGTAGCTGATCAATTGACTTCTAGTTCGTTGCCCACACAACGTGAAGTCATAGTCTTGAGGCATACAAGAGAATCACCAAGTGCACGCTTCAAAGGTACTTTTCTAAGATTCCGCTTTAATAGAAATTTTTGTTGCGTGGTAAATCGAGCAAGTGCAACCCCAGATCCTACCAAAATCTTTCAATTGGTATCAGAGCAAGGTTTAGGGGGTTCTGTGCTTGTTCGATTTATTACATGGTTTTATTTGTAGGTTGTTTAGAATCCCGACTATTATGGTTACGTTTGTATGGGTTTTAATTAAACTCCGGGACATGTCCGGATTTAATTTTATTATGAATGTTTGTAATAGTATAACCACGTGCTGGAAGCCGTGTAGGATTAGATCAAATCTGTAGTAGGATTTTTTCTATGTAATTTCGATTATTTAATTTTCCTAGAATGCCTTGTAGTAGGAAAATTATTTTTTGTAATCGAAGGCGTTATGGTGGGCGACTTGGATTCGTGGGTTTTGGGTTATCATGAATTTGAAGAAACCCAGAAAAACCCAGAACGAATTGCAAGAAGACCAAATAGCGTGGGAAAAAGCAAAGGAGGAGTTGGCGGCAGGAGGCGACGCCGGCGTCGACCGCCGGCAGCAAGTCGCGCCGGCCGGGTGGCCAGCAGCAGCTGCTGCCGCATCAAGGGCGCAGCAGCAGCAGCTGCCGCGCCCAGGGCACAGCAGCCGCGCGCAGGCCCGCGCGCGAGCCCTGGGCCGCGCGCACGGCCCGTGTGGGCCGTGCGCGCGGGCAGCGCGGCCCTCGGGCTGTGCTGCGGCCCGGGCGGCCCGTTCGGGCTGTTCGGGCTGTTTTTGGCCCGTTTTTCCTCCAGTTTTCGTTTTTTGAATTTCAAGACTCTCTCCATCGAGTGACGTGAGGGGACACGAGATCAAGGCAGAAGATGGAAGCAATTAAAACCATAATAGTCGGGGAATTTATTTTTTCGAATTTATTTCCCGTATTTATTGTTTTAATTTTTATGCTTTATTTTTATGCTGTATTTTAGATGCATGAATTAAAGCATGTCTGGTTTTATGGTTGCACATAACTTAGGTTAGTTAATTGCATGTTAAAATCGGAAAAACCCTCAATTATGAAATCTAAGTGGGAGCGGGTTGTGTTATATCCCCATGGCCACCATTACGGATTCATATGTGATGTGGGTGGGCTTGCGCGTTGGCATTAGGGCCTTCCTCCATTCGGATGAGTCCAGCCCCAAGATCGCTAGACTATGAGCTTCTAAGTAAGATGACTAGAGCGAGTTTAACTAGGAGAAATGCGACACCCTCTCCATCTGAGGCACACTATCCTGAGGTAACAAACTCAGAAGTCACGTAATGGCACACACTTAGTGTATGATCTGCAGTATTCCTCCCGCGAGGTTACGCTGCTTACTTGTACGGCTGAAAGCACCGACTATTAGCTACATTGATCAAAAGATCGTTGGTCATATAATGTAGTTAATGAACTTGGTTCTTCTCAAACGAATGTGGGTTAGCGTAAACGTCCACACTGCGTGGCTTGCGAGAATCCCGGTGGATGAGATGTTGGTGGATTAATATTATTGTTTTGAGGGAATCAATAATTAATTGAATTTTCATGTTTTTTCGAAATTTCTAGCATATATAACTGAAACACTGTTCGTTTACTTTCCAGTTTAAATCGATATGGCATTCAATCCTTTAGCTGCTATTTTGAAAAACAACAATTTAACTGGAACTAATAATGTCGATGGAAGTCGTAACTTGGACATTATCCTTAGGGCTGAGAGCGCTCCTGTGAGAGATCGTGTCATTGACATGATTAGTAACATCAACAAGGTTGAGGTAGGAGGAGGCAAAATCGTTGGTGAAACCAAAGCCGATATTGTCCTCCAGAGCTTGCCTCAAAGCTATGAGCGGATTCAGTTGAACTACAACATAAGTAAGATGTCGTGGAGTTCATCCGAGCTCTTGGCAGAGTTGATGGTGGCTCAAAGCTATGAGCAGATTCGGTTGAAATACAACATAAGTAAGATGTTGTGGAGTTCATCCGAGCTCTTGGCAGAGCTGATGGTGGCTAAAAGTCTTCTTCAAGAGAAGAAGCGAGCTTTAGTCGCAGTCGAAGCTTTAGAATCTTCTTCTGAGCCTGAGGCTGGAAAGAAGAAAAGAAAGCTCGAGGGAGTAGCTAAAAAGGCACAAATTGTGCCTAAGCCAGATATTGCAAAGAAGAAGTCGAAAGACAAGTGCTATAAGTGCAATAAGACGGGATATAGGAAAGCGGATTGTCCAAAGCTTATAAGTACGATAAATTATGCCTTAATTACTGAGACATGTTTAGCGGCGATTCCCACAGATACTTGGTGTGTGGATTCAGGTGCCACTGACCATGTTTGTAATTCTTTGCAAGAGTTCCAAGTAACCCAGAAGCTTAGAGAAGGCGAATTAGATATCTACTTGGGCGACACTACAAGAGTGTCAGTAGAAGCAGTGGGAGTAGTTAAGTTGAATTTTGAAAATTCTAGCTTAGAGTTAGTTAATTGTCTTTATGTAGCGAGTTTTAGGAAGAACTTGATTTCGGTTTCTAAACTCTTGAAGAACGGGTATAAGTTTATTTTTTCTGATGACTGTGTTGTTATTAGAAGAAATGGAAAACTTATTTGTTCTGGTTCATTGGCGGACAATTTGTTTGTGGTTAACTCTAACTCCCCTGTTGCGCAAAACATAGAGATAGATAGCTCAGAATCTAACATTATTAAGAGGAAGAAACCTTCTGAAATGAATCAAACCTATCTTTGGCATCTAAGGCTAGGTCATATAAACCTTAGTAGGATTCAGAGGTTGGTCAATGATGGACCTTTGGGTTCATTAGATATTGACAGTTATGCAACCTACGAATCTTGCTTGGAAGGTAAGATGACCAAGAGACTTTTTAAAGCAAAAGGCTATAGAGCTAAAGAAGCATTAGAGTTGATTCATTCTGACTTGTGTGGACCTATGACGGTCCAGGCACGAGGGGGATATGAGTATTTCATGACATTCACGGATGATTACTCTAGGTACGGATACATTTACCTAATGCGCCACAAGCCCGAATGTTTTGGCAAGTTCAAAGAGTTTTGGGCAGATATGAAGAAGCATCATGGTAAGAGTATCAAGACACTGCGTTCAGATCGTGGTGGGGAGTACCTGTCCCATGAATTTCGAGATTACCTCACTGAGGTAGGAATTCAGTCTCAGTTGTCTGCACCTGGCACGCCAGAGCAGAATGGTGTAGCAGAAAGGAGGAACCGAACTCTTATGGAAATGGTTAGGTCCATGATGAGCTATAGTGATTTGCCAAGTTCGTTTTAGGGATATGCCTTGGAAACGGCAATGTATATTCTTAATCTTGTACCATCTAAAACCGTGCCTTCAACCCCAGTAGAGTTGTGGAACGGGCGGAAGCCCAGTCTAAGACATCTCAGAATTTGGGGCTGCCCAGCACATGTGCTTAAGGCAGATACGGCTAAGTTAGATGCAATAACAGAATTAATGCTGTTTGTAGGATATCTTAGGGGAACGAAAGGTGGTCTATTCTATAGTCCTAAAGATCAGAAGGTGGTGGTGAGTACCAACGCTAGATTTTTAGAAGAGGACTATGTCTTAGACCACAAGCCCAAGAGTAAGATAGTACTAGAAGAGCTTAGACGACAAACTACTAATCCTGATGCACCAGCACAAGTAGATACACCACACACTGCACATGAGATCACAGATGATGCACCTACATAGGCGGTGCCTCGTCGTAGTGGGAGGGTTGTGAGACAGCCAGACAGGTTCGTTGGCGTGGGAGAGGCTTCAGACCTAGTCCCAGGTATGCCTGAACCTGACCCAGTTAACTACAATGAGGCACTTTGAGATAAAGATGCAGAATTTTGGCGTAAGGCTGGACCTGCCTGATGGGTTTAAGCCCATTGGATGCAAGTGGGTCTACAAACGTAAGAGAGGACCTGACGGGAAGGTGGAAACCTTTAAAGCTAGGCTGGCGGAGAAGGGGTATACTCAGAAAGAGGGAATCGATTATGAGGAAACCTTCTCCCCGGTAGCCATGCTTAAGTCGATCCGGATTCTCTTGGCCATAGCTGCTCATATGGATTATGAGATTTGGCAGATGGATGTCAAGACAGCTTTCCGCAATGGAAGTCTTGAGGAAACCATCTTTATGCAGCAACCAGAGGGATTCATTGAAAAAGGCCAAGAGCATAAGGTTTGCAGGCTTAAGAGATCTATTTATGGACTTAAGCAGGCATCCAGATCTTGGAACATCCGGTTTGATGAGGTAATCCAGTCCTTTGGATTTACTCAGTGTCCGGATGAGCAATGTGTATATCGCAGACGTGATGGAAACTCAGTGGTGTTTATTGTGCTTTACGTAGATGACATTCTATTGATTGGCAACAACAAGAAAGTGTTATCAGACGTAAAGGCATGACTGTCCAAACAATTTGATATGAAGAACTTAGGGGAAGCGAGACATATCCTTGGGATCAAGATTATTCGAGATCGTAGGAAACGTTCGTTAACGCTCTCCCAAGCTTCGTACATAGACACGATTCTGGCCCGTTTTAACATGCAGAACTCCAAGAAAGGTTTTCTACCTTTCAGGCATGGAGTGTTTCTATCTAAGGAACAGTCTCCTAAGACTGTTGAGGAGATAGAGACCATGAAGACAGTTCCATATGCTTCGGCAGTAGGAAGTCTCATGTATGTCATGTTGTGTACGAGGCCTGATATCTGTTATGCCGTGGGCATGGTGAGCAGATATCAGAGTAACCCCAAGAAAGCTCATTGGGAGGCAGTAAAATGCATTCTCAAGTATTTGCGCAGAACGAGGGACCAAGTTATGGTCTATCAGGCGTCTGAGCTGGTACCCCGAGGTTACACGGATTCAGATTTCCAAGGCAACAGGGACAAGAGCAAGTCTACCTCAGGGTATGTGTTTACTCTGGGAAGTGGAACCATAGTTTGGCGGAGTGTCAAGCAGAAATGCGTGGCAGACTCTACCATGGAGGCTGAGTACATTGCCGCATCAGAGGCAGCGAAAGAAGCAGTATGGCTCAAGAACTTCCTAGTGGACTTAGATGTGATTCCTGGTTTGCAGCGGTCTATCACGGTATATTGTGATAACAACGGTGCAGTAGCAAACTCGAAGGAACCACGAGCCCACAAGGCGAGTAAACATATACAGCGCAAGTACCACCTGATACGAGACATCGTAAAGAGGGTAGACGTGGTCGTGGCTAAGATAGAATCAGAGGATAACCTTGCAGATCTGTTCACGAAAACATTGACTTCTAAAGTCTTTGAGGCTCACGTGAAGGGCAAGGGGATCAGATGCTTAGGAGAGCCTTGACAGTTTTTCTAGATAGATAGCAGCATATTGGGTAGGATTGTATGTAGTTGTATACTTAAAGCACAGCTTAAGTATTAGTGGGAGATTGTTGGAGTAGAATACATAAGCTATGCTTGTATTGTACAGTTTCCCAGTTTAATATATCGATTTGTGTTTCAGTCATATCTTGTTGTGCATTAAGCGTCCATTTATATTATGTAAGTAGATGATGAGGTGTCTGGTGCGACACAGTAGATCTCATCATTGGTTGAAAGACATAATATATAAATGAGGTTCGTAACCGAGACAGCTTTGGACAAACTGTCGGTTTAGGTTATTATGTGATTCAGATAATTAGTTTGTCTAAACTAATTGAATCATATAGATATGCCCGGGGCATGTTGAACTTGACTCTTAGGAATGATTTGTCTTGTACTGATTTAATAGACAAATCGATCCTTGTATTCTATCTCTAAATCCCTAGACTCGAGCGGGCATGAGGATTAGACATAGTGTACTTTGATCTGCCAAAGGGTGAGGTCAATTGTGGCCAATAATCTCGGTAGGTTGGGTGCGCGTGTTTAGTTACTTGGTGTGCTGCTGCTTGTCGAAAGGAAACCATGTACCGGTGCGTCCGGGGTGATGGTGCTCCCGAGATGAGCTCGAAATGTTTATTATACTAAACCCGGCCGGTGGACTTATGTCTGGTATAGTAAAAAGGTCGAGTGGTACTAGTCTCGGAATATTAAGAAGTTGATGAATTAATTTATCAGTAAATTAATGAATTAACGAGCACTATATCTTTGATGTGGGGAGATTATGAATATAATTTAATTAAGTTGTTCCGGAAGCAATTCTGGTGTAGGTTGGTAGTGCCATAATTAATCCGTTAGTGGTACGATTAATTATGTACTGGGTTATTGACAAAGGTAGATTTAATTAATTGAGAAATTAATTAATCCTTGTGTCAGTTGGTTGTGAATCATCCCAAGAACTGGTTTGGGATAAGTGAATCCCTGTGTCAGTTGGGAGTGATTCATCCCAGGAACTGGATTGGGATAAGTGAATCCCTGTGACAGTTGGGAGTGTATCAGTCCAGGAACAGGATTAAAGGAAACAGAATCTGTATCAGTCCAGAAACAGGATTGAAGGAAAACAGAAACCCAGTAGGAAGACCAATCCTAAACCAACTTGGAGTCTCTCTTGTAACTCTATAAATAGACAAGGGATCAGTCATTCAGATAACAACAACAACACAATTAATCCACAGGATTTCTAGAGAGAGAAAATTCTAGAGAGAGAAAACGTTTCTCTCTCCAAGTCGAATTTTCAAGAAAGTGTGTAGCTGGTTTTTGGGTTTCTAGTGGCTGAAATTTTGGCCTTGGTCTATACCAGCTGCGCGTAGCTTTCTCTCTCTGCGGGCGGTGCGTTTATAGTACGTGCCAGGTGCTGCGGGGCTGGAGTTTTCTAGCAAGTGGATTGTGGTGAGTAGCTGATCAATTGACTTCTAGTTCGTTGCCCACACAACGTGAAGTCATAGTCTTGAGGCATACAAGAGAATCACCAAGTGCACGGCTTCAAAGGTACTTTTCTAAGATTCCGCTTTAATAGAAATTTTTGTTGCGTGGTAAATCGAGCAAGTGCAACCCCAGATCCTACCAAAATCTTTCAATAAGAAAAACCCAAAACAAACCAAAAACTTTACGTCGAAAGCATTATTCGCAAACCCAGAAAAAAAAAATTTCAATAAGAAAAACGTTTTCAAAACAAAACAGCCAAGCAAGATAACAAAAACCCAGACTTAGATATTTGGGCAAATCACAATACCGACCGAAAATTTATTTCAATTCATTGGTTTTTCCATCAAACGCAAACAAGAATAAAACAATGCCCAAAGAGGAAACCCAGTGATGCGAATCTAGCTGAAACATCAAAGAAGCCTTGAACATTTTGATTCTTGAAGTCCATTCAAATGAGGATCCAAAGGCTACCTGAATTCATGCCAAACATTACAACATTTTGCAAGTCTTGAATCTTGATCCAAATGGTGTGGGAAGTACTTTTTTATGAAGATTCCAGAAGTGAACATTTCCTCCGACATGCCCATGTCGCCTGAGGAAGGTTGGGAAGAATAGAACTTTTCCTCTGACATGCCTATGTCACCTGAGGAAGGTTGGGCAGAATAGAACTTTTCCTCCGACATGCCCATGTCGCCTGCCCATGTCGCCTGAGAAAGGTTGGGATAGAACTTTTCCTCTGACATGCCCATGTTGCCTGAAGAAGGTTGAAAAGTCGCATTTATGAATTGAATTTGTGGGCGAATTTCAACAGCATTTGGGTGATATTTTCAAGTTGTTTTCTGCATTTTTTTTAGTATTTAGAATATTAGAATTAAGTGCAAGAGTCTTCTAGGTCAAAGAGCTTTTCTAGGTCAAAGAGCTTTTCTTGGTCAAAGAGAAGTGTTAATGCTAGTCTTGACTAGAAGATTTAGAATTGCTACTTTAATCCTTTTGTAATTTCCAACCTTGGTCCCTCTTGAAACTCTATAAATAGGGGCCTTGGTTAACTATTAGAATTAAAGATTTGATGTTATAAACTTTAAGGAATTTTCCTTTCTTTGCTAGTTTCTTCGTGAGCTAGTTTTAGTCTTGCAAGTATGCTTGCAAAACTTATTTGGCTTATCAACTAAAACTCTTCCTTTTAGTTGTGGCACCTTTTACTCTTCTTTTCTAATTCATTTCATAATCCAAAGGTGTTAGGTTTATCCTAGTGTTGTTGGGTTTGAAAATTAGAGGGGTTGGGAATAGTAATTTCAAAACTACCATTTTATGATTCAAAGGTGATAGGTTTCATCCTATTGTTGTTGGGTCTATTTTGGTTTGGGTTGTTTTTGCTTGGAAGATTTCAAGACATCTTTCAATATAGTGTGATTCAAAGGTGTTGAGTTCATTAATACTCAATATTGTTGAATCCACTTGAGCTAGTTGTTTTGCTCAAAAGATCAATCGAGGACGATTCTATAATTCACGTGAATCCATGGTACGAATTCACGTGAATTATAGAATCGTCCTCGATTGATCTTTTGAGCAAAACAACTAGCTCAAGTGGATTCAACAATATTGAGTATTAATGAACTCAACACCTTTGAATCACACTATATTGAAAGATGTCTTGAAATCTTCCAAGCAAAAACAACCCAAACCAAAATAGACCCAACAACAATAGGATGAAACCTATCACCTTTGAATCATAAAATGGTAGTTTTGAAATTACTATTCCCAACCCCTCTAATTTTCAAACCCAACAACACTAGGATAAACCTAACACCTTTGGATTATGAAATGAATTAGAAAAGAAGAGTAAAAGGCGCCACAACTAAAAGGAAGAGTTTTAGTTGATAAGCCAAATAAGTTTTGCAAGCATACTTGCAAGACTAAAACTAGCTCACGAAGAAACTAGCAAAGAAAGGAAAATTCCTTAAAGTTTATAACATCAAATCTTTAATTCTAATAGTTAACCAAGGCCCCTATTTATAGAGTTTCAAGAGGGACCAAGGTTGGAAATTACAAAAGGATTAAAGTAGCAATTCTAAATCTTCTAGTCAAGACTAGCATTAACACTTCTCTTTGACCAAGAAAAGCTCTTTGACCTAGAAGACTCTTGCACTTAATTCTAATATTCTAAATACTAAAAAAAATGCAGAAAACAACTTGAAAATATCACCCAAATGCTGTTGAAATTCGTCCACAAATTTAGTTCATAAATGCGACTTTTCAACCTTCTTCAGGCGACATGGGCATGTCAGAGGAAAAGTTCTATCCCAACCTTTCTCAGGCGACATGGGCAGGCGACATGGGCATGTCGGAGGAAAAGTTCTATTCTGCCCAACCTTCCTCAGGTGACATGGGCATGTCAGAGGAAAAGTTCTATTCTTCCCAACCTTCCTCAGGCGACATGGGCATGTCGGAGGAAATGTTCACTTCTGGAATCTTCATAAAAAAGTACTTCCCACACCATTTGGATCAAGATTCAAGACTTGCAAAATGTTGTAATGTTTGGCATGAATTGAGGTAGCCTTTGGATCCTCATTTGAATGGACTTCAAGAATCAAAATGTTCAAGGCTTCTTTGATGTTTCAGCTAGATTCGCATCATTCCCCCATTCTTGAAGATGATTCGTCCTCGAATCGGAATCGATCATAGGCTTGGTAGTTGGGCTCTCCTTGGATTCCAAACTTCTAAAAATAGAACCAACACGCCATTGCATTGAATCAATAGTAGCACTTAAAGAAGTAGAAAAAGAATGTCTTACCTTACAACTTCTTGAATCGGGTAACCAAATAGAATTAGAATTGGTGTTGAATTTAAGCTTCCCACTTGGTATATCTCTAAAGATAGAAGTAACAAAGATAATCCAACAAAATACAATTCCTTCAAATTGAACAAACACCTTAAGATTGTGTAAACAATTATCACCACACTCATTGCTAACATCAAAATTTATGATGCATAAAAGACCAAAAACATGCATATTTTGCAACAAATGATTTGTGACAACTTTTGCAACTTCACACATGATCAATGGTTCACAAAATTTTAAGAATTGTATTGCTCTCCAAAATTCTAAAATCTCCCAAAAATGTAGTAACTGATGAGAAGCGCAAGTAGACTTATAACACAATGAACCAATTAACTCCAAAACAAAATTTATGAGCAAACCAAAAACTTGAATTCCTTTATATAGGTGATCCTGAAGTGCTTGTGAGAATACAATTGATGAATCACGTATGTTCAAGGGTTCCATAATCACCAAAAACTCACCAAATTCATATGATATCAAGAAATTGAAAACAAACCCAAATCTGGAATATGCACAAGAAATATCCAACTTATGAGAATGCACACAAAGGTCCAAAAATGGAAAAGAAATATTCAACTCATAAGAGTTCCAAAACACACAAGATTTTGAGCATCTCCTAAAGAATGAAGAGTGAGATTTAAAGCAAAAAGACTCACAAAATTCTGAACATTGATGTAGTAACTCATGACAATGAAACATCCCAAATAGTGTTAAGAACTCATTCACATATTCACAAAAATATAAGGACTCTCGGGAATCAGTGGACTTACAAATCAAACACCCAGCAAGAGAAGTATGCACTTGCTTTTGCAACTTATTCTCAAAAACAGATTTCTTTACCTCAAAACATCTAGTAATGAAACTAGATGGTTTATGTGTTGCTTGGACAATTTCAATTTCAAAAGAAGTGTCCTTAGAACCTTTATCTTCAAGTCCCTGAAAAATCTCACTTTTACAAACCAAATAAGATGGAAAATTGTTAGGAGATAAAAGTACTTTGAGAGGTGGGGAAGATATTGTCCTATCTACCTCACAAACTCGTTCATGTTCATCTTTTCTCTCAATATGTTCACCTTTTCTCTCAATATCTCCTTTTGAAATTTTCAATCCCTTAAAAATTTCTTTTTCTGTCTCTTTTGGCTTTTCTAACTCATCATAAGATTCATGCCATTTTTCACTCCTATTGCTTTTCTCCTTAAGGTCTCTTTCTTTTTTTTTTTCTCTCACTTTGCTTTTCTTCTCACCAACTCTTGCTTTTTCATGACTCCTTTTACCACTCTCACTCATATGCTTCATTTTTCTTTGGAACATGAGCACCTCATAATGAGATAATGGTGCAAGAGTAACTTTTCTGCCATAGGCATTGAAAACATATTTTCCACTTGATTTGTTGTGCAAAAAGTTTTTATTATGCATCCATGCCTTTCCCAAAAGAAGATTTGTAGACACCATTGGTACAATATCACAACTAACAAAATCATGATATCTACCAAAACAAAAAGGAACCAACACTTTTTCGTTTACCTCCACGAGTCCACACTCACTTGAATACATGTATGGCTTTGGATGTGGAAAGGAAGATAGTTTGCACTTTTCAATCAAATAAGTACTAGCCATGTTAGCAGAATTATGGGAATCAAGGTTGATAAGGCAAACCTTGTCATTAATGATCCCGCATACATGAAAATTAGTGTCGCGACGAGCATCATCTTGTTGACTTCCTTGCCTTTCTTCTCTTTGCTGAAAAGCAAGTTCTAGTTGGTCCATTCGGGTGGTTACCCTATTAATGATTTGTTCCAATCGCCTTGTGGTGTGTTCCCTCCATGCTTTTTGTTCAGGTGTTTCACCGGTTGGATATGCCATTAGAACAACAAAAGATAAAAGTACCTCGCACCCCTTGTCCCCTTTCCCTAATATGTCTCAACCCAAATGAAAAGAAATTTTCACTCGTGTTTAAGGCCGATCTAGTAGGGGAAAGTTGCACTCAGATTTTACCACTCTTTTCCTCCTGCAAGTTCTTGTGAGAATCATTAAACCCTTACAAGATGCTACTCAAAGTTCTTACTTGGCAACAAAGAAAGTTTAGAGGTCAAAGAAAGGATAGTATGTAATGATTAGGTAAAAGAAACAAGAATAAGATTTAGAAAGAAATTATAAGAGTAGAAAGAAAACAATGATGATACCTTTTCTTCAAAACTTTTCCCACACTTGGAATCACAAATCCTTGCAATATTAATTGAAGAAGCTAGAAAGATAGTTTCTTCTCTCTCTTTTTTTTTTTTTTTTTTTTTAACATACTCTTTCTTTTTCTTTTTTTTTTTTTTTTTTTGACTATCTTTTTTTTTTTTTTTTTTTTTTTCTTCTTGCAAACTTGAACCTTCAAATAGAAACAAGGTAACTATGATAAAAATAAGATGCAAGATAACAAAAATGATATGATCAAATCAAGGAAACTGAGCTCTGATACCAAACTGATGTGGATCCACTTGAGCTAGTTGTTTTGCTCAAAAGATCAATCGAGGACGATTCTATAATTCACGTGAATTCGTACCATGGATTCACATCACCCAGCTTCCAGCGGACTCAATTTTGAAAAACCCAGAATTATGTTTGGTTTTTCTTTGATATTAGAATCAGGTTTTTTTTTTCAACAAAATTAATTTCCCAAAAATAAAGAATTTGTTTTAATTAATTAATTTTTTATTTTAACACTAAAATCCTTAGCATAGCTCTAATACTACTGTAGGGATCGCAGGCATATTTTTCAAAATTTTACGCAGCGGATTCATGCCAATTCCAATTTTAGTGTTTTAATTGATCCTACGTTCAAAGCTTCTAAAGCATACCCTCGTAGCGTAATCGGTTGCCGCGTCTGGATCCTTGTCTGATGTTGGTCCAATCCTTCTGCTCCGGTTATGTTTGTCACCACCAAAATCCTTCCTTGAAGGACTCTCTACTTTCAAGCACGAAAGCCTTTGCAGATTCGGTACTAGCCATTTTCTGCCTACGGAGATAATTTAAAATTTTGTGTATATTTTGCTTGTTCTGATTTTCGGATTGAAAATCATAATCCCACTACAATAATATCCCTAAGATATTTGTAGAGTTGAAATTTACAAAATCAGTATTGTAATTAATCAATTATTACTTAACTGATCTAATCATATTCCAAATCAGTATTATTAACAAATATTATTTTGCTGATTCCGAATCAGTATTAAATAATATTTACTGATTCCAAATTAGTATTAAATAATACCTTAATGATTTGGGTTATACACCAAGCCCATGGATCAACCCATTACCCATGGATCAGGCTGATGGATCAAGAACCTTAATTGCAATTAGGTCCCTTGATTTATCAGCCCATCCCAATTATTCCCAAGTAATTAATTAACTCTTAATTAATACCACAGAACTTTTCAATAATATTTAATTAAACTATTTAATTAAATCTTATTTATTTACGTATAACAATTATACTTATTGTAGGCCAGAATACTTACTCTGCATCATCAAACTTTTTTATGTGCGATCCTGTAGGCCCATTCTAAATTGGTAATGGATAATTCAATCTCATTGATTAATCCATAAGTTATTAGTGGTCTCTAGCAAGACATAATGACTACCCAATTCAGAATGGAGGGTCGAATGGTGATTCAACACAACCTTTCCGAGCAAACTGCATACGATCCTCTACATTGATATCCCGTTTAGCATAAGGCATGAAACCATCATCCTTATATAGCTAAACGTGTACTTGATCTCTTAGTGACACTGAATTCATCAAGCAAATGATAATGCTTATCATTCCTTGGGCATGGCCATGCACTTCTCAGTTCACTATCAAGTGGTCAAGATATCATCTCTCACTTAAGAGAGATTTGTAGTCTCATCACTTCACCTACATATCTTAGCGTGACTCATAGTGTACCCAATCATACACGTACCTGGCAACCTGTTACGGTCCCGTTATGAAAGATTTTTGTAGGATCTGGGTTTGCACTTGCTCGATTTACCACGCAACAAAAATTTCTATTAAAGCGGAATCTTAGAAAAGTACCTTTGAAGCGTGCACTTGGTGATTCTCTTGTATGCCTCAAGACTATGACTTCACGTTGTGTGGGCAACGAACTAGAAGTCAATTGATCAGCTACTCACCACAATCCACCTGCTAGAAAACTCTAGCCCCGCAGCACCTGGCACGTACTATAAACGCACCGCCCACAGAGAGAGAAAGCTACGCGCAGCTGGTATAAACCAAGGCCAAAATTTCAGCCACTAGAAACCCAAAAACCAGCTGCACACTTTCTTGAAAATTCAACTGGAAGAGAGAAACGTTTTCTCTCTAGAATTTTCTCTCTCTAGAAATCCTGTGGATTAATTGTTGAATTGTATGTCTTGAATAACTGATCCCTTGTCTATTTATAGAGTTACAAGAGAGACTCCAAGTTGGTTTAGGATTGGTCTTCCTACTGGGTTTCTGTTTTCCTTCAATCCTATTTCTGGACTGATAAAGATTCTGTTTCCTTCAATCCTGTTCCTAGACTGATACACTCCCAACTGTCACAGGGATTCACTTATCTCAATCCAGTTCCTGGGATGAATCACTCCCAACTGACACAGGGATTCACTTATCCCAAACCAGTTCCTGGGATGATTCACAACCAACTGACACAAGAATTAATTAATTTCTAAATTAATTAAATCTACCTTTGTCAACAACCCAGTACATAATTAATCGTACCACTAACGGATTAATTATGGCACTACCAACCTACACCAGAATTGCTTCCGGAACAACTTAATTAAATTATATTCATAATCTGCCCACATCAAAGATATAGTGCTCGTTAATTCATTAATTTACTGATAAATTAATTCATCAACTTCTTAATATTTCCAGACTAGTACCACTCGACCTTTTTACTATACCGGACATAAGTCCACCGGCCGGGTTTAGTATAATAAACATTTCGAGCTCATCTCGGGAGCACCATCACCCCGGACGCACCGGTACATGGTTTCCTTTCGACAAGCAGCAGCACACCAAGTAACTAAACACGCGCACCCAACCCACTGAGACTATTGGCCACATTTGACCTCACCCATTGGCAGATCAAAGTACACTATGTCTAATCCTCATGCCCACTCGAGTCTAGGGATTTAGAGATAGAATACAAGGATCGATTTGTCTATTAAATCAGTACAAGACATATTAACAACTTAAAAAAAAAATCAAGTTTCAGTATTAATTTTTTGAAAATATTGATATCCTCAAAATAATATAATCACCCATTGACATCTCTCACACCGGGATTAACGCAGGTCATGCAAGTGAACGTCTACGCTAAGCCACATTCATTCAAGAAGAACCGAAGCTCATTAATTTCACTATCTTACCAACGATCTTATGATCAATGAAATTAATAGTCAATGATTTTATCCGTACACCTAAATAACGTAACCCCGCGCGAGGAATACTTTAAATAGTACACTAAAAGTATGCTATTACGTGACTTCTAAGTTTGTTACTTAGGATACTAATGCGCCATCGGCATAGAGGGTTTCACAACTTTCTCCAATTAAACTCACTATAGTCATCCCTTCAGAAATTCATTCTAGTGATATCTGTGATTGAAAACTCATCAACATGGAGGAAGGCCCTAATGCCAACTCGCAAGTCTAACCATATCATATATGAACCCGTAATGGAGGCCATGGGGATATTTACCAACCCGCTCCCATTTAGATTTTTAACTTTGAGGATTTTTACATTTTAACATGCAATATCTTAACTATGGATATTCGCACCCGTAAAACCGTTGGAGTTTTAATATGCAAATAATCTACCTTAATTAATTGAACTTTACTTTTTAAAACGGTTTGGAATTTGTTCATGCAAAATAAATCGAAAACACACAATCAACGAAAAGATATAAATACATGAAATTAAAGAAATAAAATTTCCTGACTATTATGGCCTTCTCTATCGTTGATTCCTTGACGCCTCGATGACATGTCCCGTCATGTCGCTCCCACTCGTTATTTGGATTCCTCTTGGTTCGCCCTGTTTTTCTCGGTTTTCTACGTAATTAGGAATCACCCAAAATTACAAGAAACCAAAACTCGCGAATATAAGTTACCCAAAATAACGTCTTCGTCATAATACATAAATTCCTATATACAAAGGCATTTTTTTAGGAATTTTAAAGACGAGATAATTAAATCAAATCCTACTACAAGATTTATCTAATCCTACAAAGCTTCCAGCTTGTGGTTATTACTATTACAGACATTTCCCTTCAAAAACACTATGAGCCCGGACATGTCCCGAGGATTATGAATGAAAAATAAATTCTACCATAATAGCCGGGAAACTAATAACCACCTGTTCAAATATTTTGACAAAAATAATAATGCCAAAATAAATCCATGTAATTAATTAAACAAGTATAAAGCCAAAACACTCACTCTGATACCATTTTGAAGGAAAACAGAACAACCCGGGTTAAATCGAAAATCTCACTTTCTTGCAATTCATTCCAGAATCGGAAACTTTCGACGAAGCTCAGGCTCAAATTCATTTTCCCTCAAGGGATCTAGGCTTATACTTATTTAATTTATTAAACCACACACAAAGATATGACCTTTAACTAAAAGCGGAAAGTCTAAAGGTTATACCTTTGTAGCAAATTCCCTAGCAAAAAGAAATCCAAAATCTTCGGGCAAGCGAAATCCACAAGAAATCTGAAGAATAACTCCAAATCGACTCCGAACAAGTGTGGGCTAGTGTCTATGGAGTAGCCCAAAATAAAACGAAGAAATCCTAAGAAACTTGCTTCGAAAAACACAAGATCTAACAAAAGAGATCTTGCCCGGAACTCAAAATCTCTCACAGATTTCACCGCCCAATACGCCAAACGAAAACCCACCAACCAGAGCCTTAAAGTCGCGATCTAGACTTGGCGGACCCAAAGGGAACAAGATTGAGGATCTGCGCTCCAAAATGGCAGCCGGCCGACAAGAAAATGAACCAGCGATCGTCGAAAAACACGACTGATCGGTGCCGGAGCTACAGCGAAAAACTGCTGGAAAATCCGACTAAAAAACAGGCGGAGAAATCAGATCTAGAGAGATAGAGTATGGGCTTTGTATTTCAAAAGAGAAAACTTTCTTAGCTGACCTCGAGAAGAAGATTCGATAAAGATAAAGGGCTTCTCACTCTAAGCTAAATTTTCTCTCACTAGGCTAAGTTGCCTCCAAGTTCCTTATGTCTTCATTAATGTCTAACAAGGGATATTTATAGGGAGCTTCTAAGGAAACCTAATGGGCCTTTGAGTTGGGCCTTTTAGTTTGACTTTCGTTGACCCCTTAGTCTTTCCTAGACTAGTCAACTCCAATCGATCCGTTTAAATTAATTCTTTAACCCACTTCGTTAATTTAATTTAATCGAACCCTTTGTATTAATTAATTCATATAGAATTAATTTTCTTAATCCACTTTGTCAATTAAATATTAATTAAACCATTAGGATTAATTAATTCACTTTATCAATTAGTAAAAGCATAATTATTTGTACCACTAATGGACCAATTATGGAACAACCGCTCAAATAAAAATCTTTACATCGCGCCACTTTATTTTCTTCTATCTCCTCACATCAAAGATCTAGTGCTCGTCGTTTATCAATTTACTGACAAATTATTTCACCTACTTCTTGGTATCCGAGATTATTACCACTCGACTTTCTTAATATACCGGACGTAAAGTCCACTGGCCAGTTTTAGTATAATAAACCTTACGAGCTCATCTCGGGAGCACCATCAACCCGGCGAACCGGTACGTGGATTCCTCCGACTAGCAACGACATGTAAGAAGCTAAACACCGCTTACCCAACCTACCGAGGTATAGGCCTCAATTGACCGCACTCTTTTCCAAATCAAAGCATACGATATCTAACTCTCACGCCCCCTCCCAATCTCGGGATTGAGAGACTGAATACTAGGACCGAATTAACTAAGCCGATCAGTACAAGTTAATTCTATCCAAACTGGTCGTACTCAATATGCCCCGGGCATATCCGTGTAATTTAATTAGTATAGACAAACTATCAGAAAGGTCTAGCAGCTCCCAGACCTGATTTGAGTCCATAGAACCCATATCAGCAATCATCACTCTCTGCCAAGAATCTGTATTTTTATCCTGGAGAGCCTCATTGTAGCTAACTGGGTCTGGTTAATGAGCGTCGGGAATAAAGTCCGAAGACTCACCCAAACCTATGTACCTCTCGGGCTGTCTGACAACCCTCCCAGTATGATGAGGCGCAGCCTGTGTAAGAGCATCGTCTGTGATAGTGTGTGCAGTCTCTTACGGTGTGTCTTTGAAAGATTATCTGCCCGGGCCTAGCCATAAATTCACTTTCGTGCTATGCATTCCAGAATCAGAATCTCTGGGCAGGCCTCGATGCTAGCACAATCGCTTTTCCAATCCTTGCTTGAAATAACATTGCGCAGGATCTTGGTATGTACTTATTCGATTTATCACGTAACAAATAAATTCTTAATTAAAAACGGAAACATAAGAATTACCTATTGAAGTGTTTACTCAGGTTATTCTCTTGTATGCCTCGAGACTTTGCTTGTATGCTGTGTGGGCAGCAATCTAACAAGCAATTGATAAGCTAATCACCACAACTGGGTCGCCTGAAAAATTATGCAACCACCTGCCCTTAGCGTGCGATGATCACGCGCGACCTCGGACCCGAGAGAGAAGTTTCACGTGCCGCCAAAATTCTCACGCACCACTGATCAATGGAGTAAAATTGGCCGGCCAAAAACTAGAGAAAATCGGCAGCAATAAGCCTAGGAAATCCGATTGTTAGAGTGAGAAATATTTCTCTCTCTAGGATTTTCTCTCTCTAGTTTTCTTGTCTTGAAGAATATGAATTGTGTATTATGGAATAGCTATATAGAGTTACAAGAGAGACCCCAAGTTAGTTTAGGATTGGTCTTCCTAATGGGTTTAGGTAATTAATTAGTTTCCAAATCCAATTAGGTAACTAATCTAATAGGATAAACCAAATCTAATTAGATTCCTAATCTCTAGGATTTCCTAATTCTAATTAAAACTTAAGATTTAATTAATTAATTAAATAATTCCACTCAGTTAATTACTTAATTAACCCTTAGGAATAATTTATCAACTAATTAATTGTACCTATTCAATTAACTCATTATAAAATTAATCGTACCACTAACGGATTAATTTTTGCACTACCATCCTACACTAGAATTGCTTCCGAAACAACTTAATTAATTTATTCATAATCTCCCCACATCAAAGATATAGTGATCGTTAATTTATTAATTTACTGATAAATTAATTAACTTCTTTAATTCCGAGACTAGTACCACTCGACCATTTTACTATACCGGACATAAGTCCACCAGCTGGGTTTAGTATAATAAACATAACGAGCTCATCTCGGGAGCACCATCACCCCAAACGCACCGGTACATGGTTTCCTTTCGAGAAGCAGCAGCACACCAAGTAACTAAACACGCACACCTACCCACCATGACAATTGGCCACAATTGACCTCACCCATTTGCAGATTAAAGTACACTATGTCTAATCCTTATGCCCACTCAAGTCTAGGGATTAAGAGATAGAATACTAAGAATGATCTGTCTATTAAATCAGTATAAGACAAATCATTCGAAATGGTCAAGTTCAATATGCCCCTGGCATATTTCAATCAGTTTAGACAAACCAATTATCTGAATCACATAATAACCTAAACCGACAGTTTGTCCAAAGCTGTCTCGGTTACGAACCTTAAATAATGATGAGATCTACTGTGTCACACAAGACACCTCATTATCTAACTACATAATATAAATGGACAAATAATGCACAAAAAAAGATAACCAAAACATTAATCGATAAATTAACTGGGAAAATGTACAATACAAGCATAGCTTATGTATTCGACTCCAACAATCTCCCACTAATACTTAAGCTGTGCTTTGAGTATATATCTACATTCAAATCCTATACACTCTACTACTATATATCTAGAAAAACTGTCATGACTCCCCTAAGTATCTGATTCACATGCCCTTCACGCGAGCCTCAAAGACTTTTGAAGTCAATGTCTTCGTGAACGGCTATGCAAGGTTATCCTCTGATGCTATCTTAGCCACGACCACGTCTTCCCTTTTTACGATATCTCGTATCAGGTGGCACTTGCGCTGTATATGTTTACTCGCCTTGTGGGCTCGTGGTTCCTTCGAGTTTGCTATAGCACTGTTGTTATCGCAATACACCGTGATAAACTTTTGCAAACCATGAATCACATCTAAGTTCATTAGGAAGTTCTTGAGCCACACTGCTTCCTTCGCTGCCTCTGATGCTGCAACGTATTCAGCCTCCATGGTGGATTCCGCCACGTATTTCTGCTTGACACTCCGCAAAACTATGGCTCCACCTCCTAGAGTAAACGCATACCCCTGAGGTAGACTTGCTCTTGTCCATGTCGCCTTGGAGATCTGAATCTGTGTAACATCGGGGTACCAACTCAGGCGCCTGATAGACCAACACTTGGTTACTTGTTCTGGGCAAATACTTGAGAATGCATTTTACTGCCTCCCAATGAGCTTTCTGGGGATTACTTTGATATCTGCTTACAATGCCAACGACATAACAGATATCAGGGCTCGTACACAACATGGCATACATGAGACTTCCTACTACCGAAGCATAAGGAACTGTCTTCATGGCCTCTATCTTCTCAACAGAATTTCAACCGCCGCCGCCTGGTGAAGGAAAACTGAACAAGCCCGGGCTAAATCGAAAACATCACTTTCGTGCAATGCATTCCAGAATCGGAAGCTTTCGACCAAGCTCAGGCTCAAATTAGTTTACCCATGAACGGATCTAGGCTTATACTTATTTAATTTATTAATCGGGACACAAAAAATTAAATCTTTAATTAAAGCTGAATATTAAAGATTTTACCTTTTGTAGCGAAGTCCCTTGCTTAAAGAAAAATCCAATCTTTGATTGTGATTCCAATAGAAATCCGAATAATAACTCTGATACAAACTCCAAAATAGTGTGGGCTATTATCTACGGAGTTACCCACGGCAAAATAAGAAAACCCAAGAAACTTGCTCCGGAAGAAAACCCAAAATCTGAAATTTAAAACTTGCCCATAAATTTTTTTTTTTAAAATTCTGCTGCTGCGCTAAAAAATCTGTTGCGCAAGTCACCTTCTCCAACCGCTGAACCCGCCGGAATTTGTATATAAAACCGACCACCAGAGCTTAGTTATCCAGTCCTGATCTATACAACCGGCTTCATGGATCACTCAGCAAGAAGATCAACATGAAGACCGGTCGGCTCAGGGCACCGGACAGGACCGAGCGCTGGGTTTTTGAGCTCGATAAAAACCCTGATATGCGCTAAGCGCTGCAGGTATGGAAATTCTGACCGGTTGCTGGGTTAAGCGACTATCCGGGCAAGATAAAGATTTTGTCTTCCGAAGGAGAAAGCTATCTTAGCTGACTTCGAGAAAGAATTTCGATGAGGAAGACAAAATTCTCTCTCTCAGCTAAACTTTCTCACTCTAGCCCTTTCTTGGACTTCAAGTTTCTTAATTGATTTCTTGCCCAATAAGTTGTATTTATAAGGAGCTTCTAAGGAGACCTAATGGGCTCTCGAGTTAGGCCTTAAAATTTGACTTTCATTGACCGCTTAGTCTTCCCGACTAATCAACTCCAATCGACCCATTTAAATTAATTTATTTAACCCACTTTGTTAATTTAATTTAATCGAACCCTTAGAATTAATTAATTCAAATAGAATTAATTTCTAAATTCACTTTGTCGATTAAATATTAATTAAACCTTTTGGATTAATTAATTTACCTTGTCGATTAGTCAAATGCATAATCGGTCGTACCACTAACGGACCAATTATGGAACTACAGCTCGAAAATGACTTTACATCGCGCCATTATATTTTATTCTATCTCCCCACATTAAAGATCTAGTGCTCGTCGGTATATCAATTTACTGACAAATTAATTCACCGACTTCTTGGTTTTTGAGATTAGTACCACTCGTCCTTTTATTATACCGAACATAAAGTTCACCGGTCGGGTTTAGTATAATAACCTTACAAGCTCATCTCGGGAGCACCATCAACCCGGCGAACCGGTACGTGGATTCCTTCGACTAGCAACGGCACGTAAGAAGCTAAACACTGCATACCCAACCTACCGAGGTATAGGCGTCAATCGACCGCACTCTTTGGCAAATCAAAGCACACGATATCCAACCTTCACGCCCGTCCCAATCTTGGGATTGAGAGACGGAATACTAGGGCCGAATTGACTACGCCAATCAGTATAAGTCAATTCTTTCCAAACTGGTCATGCTCAATATGCCTCGGGCATATCCGTGTGATTTAAACTAGTTTAGATAAACTAATTTCCAAACCACACAATAACCTATACCGATAGTGTGTTCAGACTATCTCGGTTACGAGCATACTTTTTATATATCAATACTTTAACCAATAACGGTATCTACTGTGTCTGTCCACACCCCGTTATCTAGTTCTATGATATAAAGGAACAAATTTATACTGAAACAAAATGATATGTCAACTGTGGATATTAGTTTTTGATACAAGCCATAGCTTTTCTGTATTCAAAACTAACAATCTCCCACTAATACTCAAAGCTATGCTAAGAAGTACAAAAACTGTCCAACCCGCTATTACACTGCTGTCATAATGAAATCTCCAGAACACCTTTTAAGCTCACTCACATGGCTCTCTCAAGAATCTGACTCCCATGCCCTCCACATGTCTCTCAAAGACCTTTGGGGTCAATGGCTTGGTGAAAGGATCTGCAAGGTTGTCATCTGAAGCTATATTGGCCATGATCACGTCTTCCCTCTTTACGATCTCTCGTATCAGGTGGTACTTGCGCTCTATGTGTTTACTCGCCTTATGGGCTCGTGGTTCCCTTGAGTTAGCAACTGCACCATTCTTATCACAATAAACTGTGATAGACCTAGGCAACTCAGGAACCACATCTAAGTCCATCAGGAAGCTCCTGAGCCATACAGCCTCTTTCGCTGCCTCTGAAGCGGCAACGTACTCGGCCTCCATGGTAGAGTCCGCCACGCATTTCTGTTGACACTCTTCCATACTATGGCTCCACATCCTAGAGTAAACACAAACCCAGAGGTAGACTTACTCGTGTCCAAATCACCTTGAAAGTCCGAATCTGTGTAACCCAATGGTACAAGCTCCTGCGCTCTATAAACTAGGACATAATCTCTCGTCCTGCGCAAGTACTTGAGAATGCATTTTATTGCCTCCCAGTGAGCCTTCCCAGGGTTACTCTGATATCTGCTAACCATGCCAACGGCAAAGCAAAAATCAGGCCTCGTGTATAACATAGCATACATGAGGCTACCCACTGCATAACATAGCCTTCATGGCATCTATCTCCTCAGCAGTCTTAGGACACTGCTCCTTAGATAAATGCACTCCATGCCTGAAAGGTAGTGAACCCTTCTTGGAGTTCTGCATGTTAAAACGGGCCAGAATCGTGTCTATGTAGGATGCCTGAGAGAGAGTCAGAGAACGTCTCCTACGATGTCGAATAATCTTAATCCCAAGGATATGTCCAGCCTCTCCCAAATCCTTCATATCGAATTGCCTGGACAACCATGCCTTTACGTCTGACAACACCTTCTTACTGTTGCCAGTAAGAAGGATGTCATCTACGTAAAGTACGAGAACACCACCATATCACCATCACGCCTGCGATAAACACACTGCTCATCCGGAGACTGAGTGAATCCATAGGACTGAATAACCTCGTCAAAACGAATGTTCGAAGATCTGGATGCTTGCTTAAGTCCATAAATGGACCTCCTAAGCCTGCATACCTTGTGCTCTTTGCCTTTAACAATGAAGCCCTCTGGTTGCTGCATAAAGATGGTCTCCTCAAGACTTCCATTAAGAAAAGCTGTCTTGACTTTCGTCTGCCAAATCTCATAGTCCATATGAGCAGCTATGGCCAAGAGTATCCGGATTGACTTAAGCATAGCTACCGAGGAAAAGGTCTCCTCATAATCGATCCCTTCTTT
Organism: Knoxia roxburghii; assembly: GCA_030378225.1. Lineage (NCBI taxonomy): Eukaryota > Viridiplantae > Streptophyta > Magnoliopsida > Gentianales > Rubiaceae > Knoxia > Knoxia roxburghii. Next base: position 25,191,854 of record CM059420.1, on the reverse strand, counting down.
CTAAGTATACCCCTTCGCCACAAGCCTAGCCTTGAAGGTCTCAACCCTCCCATCAGATCCTCTCTTTTGCTTGTAAACCCATTTGCACCCAATAGGCCTAAACCCATCAGGAAGGTCTACCAGCTCCCAGACTTGATTTGAGTCCATAGAACCCATCTCAGCAATCATCGCTCCCTGCCAAGAATCTGCATCTTTATCCTGGAGAGCCTCATTGTAGTTAACTGGGTCTGGTTCATGAGCACCAGGGATAAAGTCCGAAGACTCACCCAAACCCATGTGCCTCTCAGGCTGTCTCACAACCCTCTCACTACGACGAGGCGCAGCCTGTGCAAGAGCATCATCTATGATAGTGTGAGCAGTCTCTTGTGGTGTGTCTTCCTGTACTTGTGCATCTGGAATAGTGGACTGATTTCTAGGCTCTTCCAATACTACTGCTTGACTTGTGATCTAAAATATAGTCCTCCTCAAAAAATCTGGCATTGGTGCTGATCTCCACCTTCTGATCCTGAAGACTATAAAATAAACCACCTCTCGTTCCTTTGGGGTAGCCTATAAACAACATGGCCTTGGATATCGCCTCTAACTTGCCTGCATCTGCCTCGAGCACATGTGCTGGACAACCCCATATTCTGAGATGTCTCAGACTAGGCTTCCGCCCATTCCACAACTCTAATGGGGTCGAAGGCACAGACTTAGATGGCACAAGGTTGAGGATAAAATATGTTGTCTCCAAGGCATAACCCCAAAACGAGGTAGGCAACTCACTGTAACTCATCATCGATCTAACCATCTCCATAAGAGTCCTGTTCCTCCTCTCTGCTACACCATTCTGCTGGGGTGTGCCAGGTGCATACAACTGGGTCTGAATACCCTCCTCTGACAAATAGGATCTAAATTCACTAGAGAGGTATTCGCCACCGCGATCAGACCGCAGTGACTTGATACTCTTACCCAGATGGTTCTCCACCTCAGCATTGAATAACTTGCCAAAGCATTCAGACTTGTGGCGCATCAGGTATATGTATCCATATCTAGAGTAATCATCCGTGAAAGTCACGAAATACCCATAACCACCTCTAGCCTGAACTGACATAGGCCCACACACGTCAGAATGAATCAGCTCTAAAACCTCCTTGGCCCTATACCCCTTTGCCTTGAAAGGCCTCTTGGTCATTTTATTTACCCTCCAAGCAGGACTCACAGGTCGAATAACTGTCAATATCTAGTAAGTCCAAGGACCCACTCTTGACCAACCTTTGAATCCTACTAAGGTTGATATGACCGAGTCTCAGGTGCCAAAGATAAGTCTGATTCAAAGGGGAAGACTCTTTTCTCTTATTATGATTCGATGATGAGCTACTAGTTTCTGTGTTTTGCATTACTGGGGAGTATGTCTTAATTAAAAACAAATTGTCAACCAATGTACCGGAACATATAAGTTTCTGGCCTTTTCTAATAAATATAGATATATCAGAAAAAACACACTTATAACCATCCAAAACAAGTTTAGAAACAGAAAGTAAGTTCTTGCGAAAACTGGGTACATAAAGACAATCTCTCAACAATAAAGTAGAGTCTAAAAAATAAAGACATAAAACTCCCACTGCAGCAACAGAAACTCTGGTAGTATCCCCAAGGTAGACCTGCAACTCTCCCTCTCTAAGCAGCCGGGTCACTTGGAACCCTTGCAAAGAATTACAAACATGATCAGTGGCTCCTGAATCCACACACCAAGTATCTGTGGGAATCGCCGTTAAACACGTCTCAGTGACTAGGGAAAATTTACACATACCTCGAGGCTTTGGGCAGTCCTTCTTCCAATGTCCCGCTTTGCCACATCTAAAGCATTTGCCTTTCGGCTTCTACTTCTTGGCAATGCCCGCCTTGGGTCCATGACTGGCTCCTGCTTTCTGGCCTCTCTTCCTCTTTTGCTTCCTGGCTTTGGGCCCAGCAGAGGAACCTGAGGGACCAACAGTAGCCAAGGCTTGCTTCTTCTCTGCGAATAGGCTCTCAGCAGACACTAATGCAGTCATGAGCTCAGAAAGTGAATATGAGAGATTCCCCATATTATAGTTCAATCGAAACTGCTCAAAACTTGGAGGCAAGCTCTGAAGGATGATATCGACCTGGGTTTCCCCATCAATCTCACCTCCCAATACCTCAATCTCATTGATGCAACCAATCATGTCCAGTACGTGATCTCTCACCGGTAAGGACAATGTCCAGGTTACGTTTCCAATCAATGTAATTTGGACCGGTGAGTTTGTTTTGGTTCAGAATGATAGCTAGCGGGTTGAACGACATATCAACTGAAAATAAAAAATTCAAGTTTAAGTATACTTTTTCGAAAATATTGAAAAATCCTCAAAAACAAATATAATCTTCTACCAACATCTCTTACACCGGGATTAACGCATGCCACGATAGGTGAACATCTACGCTAACCCACATTCGTTCGAGAAGAACCGAAGTTCATTAATTTCATTATCTGACCAATGATCTTATGATCAATGAAATTAATAGTCGATAATTTTAGCCGTACCCGAAAATAGCGTAACCTCGATGAGAGGGATACTAAAAACGGTACACTAAGTGTATGCCATTACGTGACTTCTAAGTTTGTTAATTAGGATACTAATGCGCCACGGATGGCGATGGTGTCGCAACTTTCTCCAATTAAACTCACTATAGTCATCCCTTCAGAAATTCATTCCGGTGATATCCGTGGTTGAAAACTCATCCGATAGGGAGGATGGTCTAAGCCAACATGCAAGTTTAACCACATCACCAATGAACCCGTAATGGAGGCCATGGGGATATTAACCAACCCGCTCCCACTTAGATTTTTACACTTGAGGATTTTTACGTTTTAACATGCAATATCTTAACTATGGATATTCGCACCCATAAAACCGTTGGGGTTTTAATATGCGAATAATCTACCTTAGTTAATTGCATTTACCTTTTCAAAAAATATTTTGGTTTGGTTTTCGTTCATGCAAAATTAAACGAAAATCACACAATCAACGAAAAGACATAAATACGGGAAATTAAAATTAAATAAAATTTCTCGACTATTATGGCCTTCTCTATCGTTGATTCCTTGACGCCTTGGTGGCACGTCCCGTCATGTCGCTCCCACTCGTTATTTGGATTCCTCTCGATTCGCCTGGGTTTTCTCGGTTTACTACGTAATTAAGAATCACCCAAAATTACGATAAACCAAAACTCGTGAATATAAGTTACCCAAAATAACGTCTTCGTCATAGTACATAAATTCCTATATACAAAGGCGTTTTTCTAGGAATTTAAAGACGACATGATTAGATCAAATCCTACTACAAGATTTTTCTAATCCTACACGGCTTCCAGCTCATGGTTATTACTATTACAGAAATTTCCATTCAAAAATAAAATAAGCCCGGACATGTCCCGGGGTCTATGAATGAAAATTAAATTTCTACCATAATAGCCGGGAAACCAATAACCACCTGTTTCAGCATTTCGACAAAAATAATAATGCCAAAATAAAGCCGTGTAATAGATCAAACAAGTATAAGACCGAAACCTCGCTCTGATACCAATTTGAAGGAAAACTGAACAAGCTCGGGCTAAATCGAAAACCTCACTTTCGTGCAATGCATTCCAGAATCGGAAGCTTTCGACCAAGCTCAGGCTCAAATTAGTTTACCCATGAACGGATCTAGGCTTATACTTATTTAATTTATTAATCGGGACACAAAAAATTAAATCTTTAATTAAAGCGGAATATTAAAGATTTTACCTTTTGGAGCGAAGTCCCTTGCTTAAAGAAAAATCCAATCTTTGATTGCGATTCCAATAGAAATCCGAAGAATAACTCCGATACAAACTCTGAAATAGTGTGGGCTATTATCTACTGAGTTACCCAGGCAAAATAAGAAAACCCAAGAAACTTGCTCCGGAAGAAAACCCAAAATCTGAAATTTAAAACTTGCCCAGATTTTTTTTTTTTTTAAAATTCTGCTGCTGCGCTGAAAAATCTGTTGCGCAAGTCATCTTCACCAACCGCTGAACCCGCCGGAATTTGTATATAAAACCGACCACCAGAGCTCCGTTATCCAGTCCCAATCTGTACAACCGGCTTCATGGATCACTCAGCAAAAAGATCAACATGAAGACCGGTCGGCTCAGGGCACCGGACAGGACCGAGCGCTGGGTTTTTGAGCTCGATAAAAACCCTGATCTACGCTATGCGTTGCATGTATGGAAATTCCGACCGGTTGCTGGGTTAAGCGACTATCCGGGCAAGATAAAGATTATGTCTTCCGAAGGAGAAAGCTATCTTAGCTGACTTTGAGAAAGAATTTTGATGAGGAAGACAAAATTCTCTCTCTAAGCTAAACTTTCTCACTCTAGCCCTTTCTTGGACTTCAAGTTTCTTAATTGATTTCTTGCCCAATAATTTGTATTTATAAGGAGCTTCTAAGGAGACCTAATGGGCTCTCGAGTTAGGCCTTAAAATTTGACTTTCGTTGACCGCTAAGTCTTCCCGACTAATCAACTCCAATCGACCCATTTAAATTAATTTATTTAACCCACTTTGTTAATTTAATTTAATCGAACCCTTAGAATTAATTAATTCAAATAGAATTAATTTCTAAATTCACTTTGTCGATTAAATATTAATTAAATCTTTTGAATTAATTAATTTACCTTGTCGATTAGTCAAATGCATAATCGGTCGTACCACTAACGGACCAATTATGGAACTACCGCTCGAAAATGACTTTACATCGCGCCATTATATTTTATTCTATCTCCCCACATTAAAGATCTAGTGCTCGTCGGTTTATCAATTTACTGACAAATTAATTCACCGACTTCTTGGTTTCCGAGATTAGTACCACTCGTCCTTTTATTATACCGAACATAAAGTTCATCTACCGGGTTTAGTATAATAACCTTACAAGCTCATCTCGGGAGCACCATCAACCCGGCGAACCGGTACGTGGATTCCTCCGACTAGCAACGACACGTAAGAAGCTAAACACCCATACCCAACCTACCGAGGTATAAGCCTCAATCGACCGCACTCTTTGGCAAATCAAAGCACACGATATCCAACCTTCACGCCCGTCCCAATCTCGGGATTGAGAGACGGAATACTAGGACCGAATTGACTACGCCAATCAGTATAAGTCAATTCTATCGAAACTGGTCATGCTCAATATGCCTCGGGCATATCCGTGTGATTTAAACTAGTTTAGATAAACTAATTTCCAAACCACACAATAACCTATACCGATAGTGTGTTCAGACTATCTCAGTTACGAGCATACTTTTTATATATCAATACTTTAACCAATAACGTATCTACTGTGTCTGTTCACACCCCGTTATCTAGTTCTATGATATAAAGGAACAAATTTATACTGAAACAAAATGATATGTCAACTGTGGATATTAGTTTTTGATACAAGCCATAGCTTTTCTGTATTCAAAACTAACAGTTGTCAATCTCTTGTAAAACTTTTACAAAGTAATAAGCTTGAACCTAAACTTGACAAATGCCTATTTGTGGGATATCCTAAGGAAAATAAAGGATATCAATTCTACAACCCAACTGAGAACAAAGTGTTCGTTGCTCGAGGAGCTACTTTCTTAGAGAAATAATTTCTGTACATGAAAGACAGTGGGAGTATAATAGAACTCGGAGAAGTTCAAGAACCACAAGAGAATATAGAACGATCTACAGAAACTCAGATGGAAGTTGACATGGAAACTCATGAAGATAAGCAACCTTAGTCAACAACACAAGACCTAGAAAATCTAGTAGATCTCGTCATGAATCCGAGAGATACGGATTTCTTGTGACTGACGATCAAGATTTGATCGTGGCGGACTCTAATGAGCCCGCGAACTACAAACTGGTTTTAGAAAGTCCGAATTCAGATAAATAGCTACAAGCCATGGAATCTGAAATGCAATCCATGATGGACAATAAAGTGTGGACTTTGATTGATCCTCTTGTTCAGGAAAAAGTTGTCGATTGCAAATGGATTTTCAAATTAAAACCTGGCGGGATCTTCAAGGCACGACTAGTGGCTAAAGGTTTCAGACAGACTCATGGTATTGACTATGATGAAACCTTCTCCCCTGTCGTGATGCTCAAGTCCATTAGGACAATGCTTGCCATAATAGCATATTTTGACTATGAGGTATTGCATATAGATGTTAAGACGGCTTTCCTGAATGGAAACCTACTCGACGATGTTTATATGAAACAACCCGAGGGATACATCGATCAAAAGCATCCTAATAGAGTATGTAAGCTTCAGAGGTCCATCTATGGACTAAAGAAAGCATCTCGAAGTTGGAATCTTCGTTTTGATGAGGAAGTAAAAGGTTACAGATTCATCCAGAACGAAGATGAGCCTTGTGTTTACAAGAAGGTTAGTGGGAGCAAGATTGTTTTCCTTGTCCTACATGTGGACGACATCCTACTCATAGTAAATGACATCCCCATGTTGAAAGAAATCAAACAATAGTTGGGGAGTGTATTTTCTTTGAAAGATTTAGAAGAAGTCGAGATGATATTAGGTATCAAAATCTATAGAGAAATATCTAAAAGGCTTATAGGACTAAGTCAAGAAGGGTACATAGACAAGATATTGAAGAGGTTCAATAATTCTAACTCTAAGAATGGTATGGTACCGTTCAGACATGGCCTTCTCTTGAAGAAGAACCAAGGTCCTTCAACAAGAGAGGAGAGGGAAATAATGAGTAGAGTCCCATATGCTTCGGCTATAAGATCTATCATGTATGCCATGTTGTGCACCCGTCCAAATGTCGCACATGCACTTAGCATGACTAGCAGATACCAACAAGATCCAGGAATGGCTCATTGGACTGCAGTCAAAGCAATCCTAAAATACTTGCGAAGGACAAAAGGATTGATGCCAGTGTATGGAGGACAAGAACGGCTCATCGTACAAGGTTGCGCCGATGCTGTTTTCCAAACAGATCAACATGACATGAAGTCACAGTCAGGTTGTGTGTTTAGCCTGAATGGCGGTGCAATGAGTTGGAAAAGCTCGAAGCAAGATACCACAACCGTCCCTATAACATAATCTGAGTAAATTGTTGCATCAGATGCTGCAAAGGAAGCTATTTGGTTGAGAAAGTTAGTGTCTGACATTGGAGTGATACCGAGTATCCAATATCTGATTGACCTGTTCTGTGATAACAACGGGGCCATCGCACAAGCTAAGGAGCCTCGGCCACACCAGAAAACCAAACACATACTCAGAAGGTTTCACCTCATCCGAGAGATCATCGATCGAGGAGATGTGAAAGTGTGCAAAATAGGATCAGACGACAATATAGCAGATCGTCTCACAAAAGCTCTACCATAGTCAAAGTTTGAGAGATATGTAATAGAGCTTGGTCTTGAAATGTTTGGGGCATAGCCCTCCAAAAGGCAAGTGGGAGATTGTTGGTGTATGCCCTTTTGAGGGCTATTTATGTAATTTAGACATTTGTCGTCTGTTTGATAATTTATTAATGAGTTAATTTCATGATAATTATATTCTTGTGCATATTTAATTTCATGAAATTGATCCGCCAAAATAAAACACTCCATGTTCTTTTAGATCATGAGTATTTTTTTGAGTAGTACTCGTACGAGGATTCTTAGACCAGAAATCACTACATAGTCTTAGAAGAATTGTAGTGTGCTTTGACATACGCCTAACGGGACCGTAACAGGTTGCCAAGTACGGGTATGATTGGGTACACTATGAGTCATGCTACGATATGTAGCTGAAGTGATGGGACTACAAATCTCTCTTAAGTGAGTGATGATATCTTGGCCACTTGATAGTGAATTGCGAAGTGCATGGCTATGCCCGAGAAATGGTAAGTGTTATCATTTGCTCGAATAAAATCAGTGTCACTAAAAAATCAAGTAAACGTTTAGCTAAATAAGGATGATGGTTCTATGCCTAATGCTAAACAGGATATCAATGTAGAGGACCGTACGAAGTATGCTCGGAAAGGTTGTGTTGAATCACCATTCAACCATCCATTCTGAATTGGGTAGTCATTATGTCTTGCTAGAGACCACTAATGACTTATGGATTAATTAATTAGATTTGTTGCGCTGCTGCGTAGCAATTACTGCACTGCGTGGCAGCAGCTGCACCGCAGCCGGCCGGCAACTTCTACCGGTGATTTTTCGCCAGCGCTGCCCCTTGCCTCCGATCCCTCCTTCATTTCTTCCCACGCTATTTGGTCTTCTTGCAATTCGTTCTGGGTTTTCCTTGGTTTCTACGAATTAACGATAACCCAAAACCCACGAATTCAAGTTGGCCACCATAACGCCTTCGATTACAAAAAATTAATTCTCCTACTACAAGGCTTTCTAGGAAAATTAAATAATTGATATTACATAGAAAAAATCCTACTACAGATTTGATCTAATCCTACACGGCTTCCAGCAAGTGGTTATACTATTACAAACATTCATAATAAAATCAAATCCGGACATTTCCCGCAATTTAATTAAAACCCATATAAACGTAACCATAATAGTCGGGATTTCTTAACCACCTGCAAATAAAACCATGTAATAAATCGAACAAGCACAAAACCCAAAACCAGGCTCTGATACCAATTGAAAGATTATCTGCCCGGGCCTAGCCAGAAACTCACTTTCGTGCTATGCATTCCAGAATCGGAATCTCTGGCAAGGCCTAGACGCTAGCTCAATTGCTATTCCAATCCTTGCTTGAAATAACATTGCGCGGGATCTTGGTATGTACTTATTCGATTTATCACGCAACAAATAAATTTTTAATTAAAAGTGGAAACATAAGAATTACCTATTGAAGCATTTACTCAGGTGATTCTCTTGTATGCCTTAAGACTTTGCTTTTATGCTGTGTGGGCAGTAATCTAACGATCAATTGATCAGCTAATCACCACAACTAGGTCACCTGAAAAATTCTGCAACCACCTGTCCTTAGCGTGTGAAGATCACGCGCCACCTAGGACCTAAGAGAGAAGCTTCACGCACAGCCAAAATTCTCACGCGCCACCGATCAATAGAGTAAAATTGGTCAGCCAAAACTGGAGAAAAATCGGCAGCAATAAGCCTAGGAAATCCAATTTTTAGAGTGAGAAATATTTCTCTCTAGGATTTTCTCTTTCTAGTTTTCTTGTGTTGAAAACTTATGAATTGTGTATATAGAGTTACAAGACAGACCCCAAGTTGGTTTATGATTGGTTTTCCTAATGGGTTTATGTAATTAATTAGTTTCCAATTCCAATTAGGTAACCAATATAATTGGATAAACCAAATCCAATTAGATTCCTAATATTTAGGATTTCCTAATTCTAATTGAAACTTAAGACTTAATTAATTAATTAAATAATTCCACTTTGTTAATTACTTAATCAACCCTTAGGATTAATTTATCAATTAATTAATTCTACCTATTCAATTAACGCATTACAAAATTTATCGTACCACTAACGGATTAATTTTGGCACTACCATCCTACACCATAATTGCTTCCGGAACAACTTAATTAATTTATTCATAATCTCTCCAATATAGTGCTCGTTAATTTATTAATTTATTGATATATTAATTAATTAACTTCTTTAATTTTGAGACTAGTATCACTCGACCTTTTTACTATTCTGGACATAAGTCCACCAGCTGGGTTTAGTATAATGAACATAACGAGCTCATCTCGGAGCACCATCACCCCGGACGCACCGGTACATGGTTTCCTTTCGACAAGCAGCAACACACCAAGTAACTAAACACGCGCACCCAACCCACCGAGACTAATGGCCACAATTGACCTCACTCATTGGCAGATCAAAGTACACTATGTCTAATCCTCATGCCCGCTCAAGTCTAAGGATGAAGAGTTAGACTCCTAAGAACGATTTGTCTATTAAATCAGTATAAGACAAATCATTCTAAATGGTCAAGTTCAATACGCCCTGGGCATATCTATATGATTCAATAAGTTTAGACAAACCAATTATCCGAATCACATAACAACCTAAACTGACAGTTTGTCCAAAGCTGTCTCGGTTACTAAGCTCATTTATATATTATGTCTTTTAACCAATGATGAGATCTACTGTGTCACACAAGACACTTCATCATCTAACTACATAATATAAATGGACAAATAATGCACAACAAAATATAACCAAAACATTAATCGATAAATTAACTGGGAAAATGTACAATACAAGCATATCTTATGTATTCAACTCCAACAGTCTTCCTGTACTCGTGCATCTGGAATACTGGACTGACCCCTAAGCTCTTCCAATACTACATTTCTCTTTGCCTTGTGAACTAAAACATAGTCCTCCTCGAGAAACTTGGCATTGGTGCTAACCACCACCTTCTGATCCTGAGGACTATAAAATAGACCACCTTTCGTTCCCTTTGGGGTAGCCTACAAAAAGCATAATCTCAGATCTCGCATCTAGCTTGGCTGCTGAAAGATTATCTGCCCGGGCTTAGCCAGAAATTCATTTTCATGCTATACATTCCAGAATTGGAATCTCTGGCCAGGCCTAGACACTAGCACAATCGCTATTCCAACCCTTTTGAAATAACATTGCGCAGGATCTGGGTTCACACTTATTCGATTTACCACGCAACAAAAATTCCTAATTAAAAGCGAAACTTTAGAAAAACACCTTTCAAGCGTGACTCAGATGATTCTCTTGTATGCCTCAAGACTTTGATTTCACGTTGTGTGGGCAACGATCTAGAAACCAATTGACTAGCTAATCACCACAATCCACCTGCTAGAAAAATCCAGCACCCCCGCACCTGGCACGTACTGCAAACGCACTGCCCCGAGAGAGAGAAAGCTACACACACAGCTGGTAAATCAGGACCAAAAGTTTGGCCAATGAAGAACCAAGACAGGCTGCAATTTAGCTATTAAAATTTGACTTTGAGAGAGAAAGAACTTTCTCTCTCTAGAATTTTTATCTCTCTAGTTTTCTTGTCTGGAAAACTTGTGAATTGTAAATTCAATTGTGTGTCTTGAATAGCTAATCCCTTGTCTATATATAGAGTTACAAGAGAGACCCCAGGTTGGTTTAGGATTGGTCTTCCTAATGGGTTTAGTAATTAATTAGTTTTCAAATCCAATTAGGTAACCAATCTAATAGGATAAACCAAATCCTACTAGATTTTCTAATCTCTAGGATTTCTTAATTCTAATTGACACTTAAGACTTAATTAATTAATTAATTCCACTTTGTTAATTACTTAATCAACCCTTAGGAATTAATTAAATAATTCCACTTTGTTAATTGCTAAATTAACCCTTAGGAATAATAAATCAATTAATTAATTCTACCTATTCAATTAACCCATTACAAAATTAATCGTACCACTAACAGATTAATTTTGGCACTACCATCCTACACCAGAATTGCTTATGGAACAACTTAATTAATTTATTCATAATCTCCCCACATCAAAGATATAGTGCTCGTTAATTTATTAATTTACTGATAAATTAAATAATCAACTTCTTTAATTCCGAGACTAGTACCACTCGACCATTTTACTATACCGGACATAAGTCCACCGGCCGCGTTTAGTATAATAAACATTTTGAGCTCATCTCGGGAGCACCATCACCCCAGACACACCGGTACATGGTTTCCTTTTGACAAGCAGCAGCACACCAAGCAACTAAACATGCGCACCCAACCTACCGAGACTATTGGCCACAATTGACCTCACTCATTGGCAGATCAAAGTACATGTTGGATTATGTTCATGTTTTTAATCTAATTAAACAGCGGAATTCCTAAATAATAAGGATCGGGTCTTACCCTTGAAGCGTAATCGGTTGCGCACGTCGCCTGGCTCCTCTGAGAAGATGGCGTTTTGTTGTCTCCAAAATCCTTCCTCGAAGGATTCTATACTCTCAAGCATGAAAGTCTTCGCAAGTTGGTGCTAGCCGATCTTGCCTACCGAGAGAATTTGGGAAAATCTTGTGTATTTTGTCTGATATGAATTTTCGAATTCAAAATCATTCCCACTCCTACAATAATATCCCTAGGATATTTGTAGAGATCAAATTTCCAAAATTAGTATTGTAATCATCCAATTAAAACTTAACTGATTTTAGTCATATTCCAAATCAGTATTATTACCAAATATTATTTTACTGATTCCAAATCAGTATTTAAATAATATTTACTGATTCCAAATCAGTATTAAATAATACCTTAATGATTTGGGTTATACACCAAGCCCATGGATCAACCCATGACCCATGGATCAGGCTGATGGGTCAAGAACTTCAATTGCAATTAAGTCCATTGATTTATCAGCACATCCCAATTGTTCCCAGGTAATTAATTAACTATTAATTAATACCCCAGAACTTTTCAATAATTATACTTATTATAGGCAAGAATACTTATTCTGCATCATCGAACTTTCTTATGTGCGATCCTGTAGGCCCATTCCAAATTGGCAATGGATAACTCAATCTGATTGATTAATCCATAAGTCATTAGTGGTCTCTAGCAAGACATAATGACTACCCAATTCAGAATGGAGGGTCGAATGGTGATTCAACACAACCTTTCCGAGCAAATTGCATATGATCCTCTACATTGATATCCCGTTTAGCATAAGGCATGGAACTATCATCCTTATATAGTAAACATTTACTTGATCTTAGTGACATTGAATCCATCAAGCAAATGATATCCTTATCATTCGTTGGGCATGGCCATGCACTTTTCAGTTCACTATCAACTGGCTTAGATATCATCTCTCACTTAAGAGAGATTTGTAGTCCCATCACTTCACCTACATATCTTAGCGTGAATCATAGTGTACCCAATCATACCAGTACTTGGCAACCTGTTACAGCCCCGTTAGGCGTATGTCAAAGCACACTACAATTCACCTAAGACCATGTAGTGATTTCTGGTCTAAGGATCCTCGTACCAGTACTACTCAAAAGAATCACTCATGATCTAATTAGTCCATGGAGTGTTTCTTTTGGCGGATCGATTTCATGAATTTAAATATGCACAAGAATATTACTATCATGAAATTAACTCATTTGATAAACAATCAATCAAGCGACAAATGTCTTATTTACATAAATACCCTCAAAGTTTATTTACATAAATAGCCATCGTTAGGGCACATACACCAACAGTACACTATGTCTAATCCTCATTCCCGCTCGTGTCTATGGATTATGAGATAGAATACCAATAACAATTTGTCTATTAAATCTTTATAAGACAAATCATTCCTAATGGGCAAGTTCAATACGCCCCGGGCATATCTATATGATTCAATTAGTTTAGACAAACCAATTATCCGAATCACATAATAACCTAAACCGACAGTTTGTCCAAAGTTGTCTCGGTTACAAACCTCATTTATATATTATGTCTTTCAACCAATGATGAGATCTAATGTGTCACACAAGACACCTCGTCATCTACTTACATAATATAAATGGACATATCATGCACAACAAATTATAACCAAAACATAAATGGATATATTACTGGGAAAATATACAATAAAAGCATAGCTTATGTATTTAACTCCAACAATCTCCCACTAATACTTAAGTTGTGCTTTAAGTATACATCTACATACAACTCCTATACACTCTGCTGCTATCTATCTAGAAAAACTTGTTAGTTTTGAATACATAAAAGCTATGGCTTGTATCAAGAACTAATATCCACATATGACATATCATTTTGTTTCGATATAAATTTGTTCCTTTATATCATAGAACTAGATAACGGGGTGTGAAAAGACACAGTAGATACCGTTATTGGTTAAAGTATTGATATATAAAAAGTATGCTCATAACCGAGATAGTCTAAACATACTATCGGTATAGGTTATCGTGTGGTTTGGTAATTAGTTTATCTAGACTAGTTTAAATCACACGGATATGCCCGGGGCATATTGAGCACGACCAGTTTGGATAGAATTGACTTATACTGATCGGCGTAGTTAATTCGGTCCTAGTATTCAGTCTCTCAATCCCGAGATTGGGACGGGCGTGAGAGTTGGATATCGTATGCTTTGATTTGCCAAAGAGTGCGGTCAATTGAGGCATATACCTCGGTAGGTTGGGTATGCGGTGTTTAGCTTCTTACGTGCCGCTGCTAGTTGGAGGAATCCACGTACCGGTTCACCGGGTTGATGGTGCTCCGAGATGAGCTCGTAAGGTCTATTATACTAAACCCGGCCGAGTGGTACTAATCTCGGATACCAAGAAGTCGATGAATTAGTTTGTCAGTAAATTGATAAACCGATGAGCACTAGATCTTTAATGTGGGGAGATAGAAGAAAATATAATGGCGCGATGTAAAGTCATTTTTGAGCGGTAGTTCCATAATTAGTCCGATAGTGGTACGACTAATTATGCATTTGACTAATCGACAAGGTGAATTAATTAATCCTAAAGGTTTAATTAATATTTAATCGACAAGGTGAATTAGGAAATTAATTCTAAGGGTTTGATTAAATTAAATTAACAAAGTGGGTTAAGAAATTAATTCGAATGGGTCGATTGGAGTTGATTAGTTGGGAAAGACTAAGCGGTCAACGAAAGTCAAATTAAAAGGCCAAACTCGAGAGCCCATTAGGTCTCCATTAGAGCTCCTTATAAATAGAAAGCTTATGGCCTAAGAAACTTAAGAAAATCTTGCAAGACAACTTTGTCTTCCTTGAGTGAGAAAGTTCTAGAGAGAGACTCTCATTCCTTCTTGGGTTTCTTTCAAAACCGAACTTGGAATCTCACTTCTCGCTTTTAGATTAAGTCTAAAGATCAAATTTTTAGATAGCCCGTTGATTTATTTGAGTTGCCCACTGCTGGACACTGTTCATCAGAAATTGTTCACCGGACACTGTTCATCGGATACTGTTCACCGGGCACTGTTCACGGGCACTATTTATAGAATTCACTGTTCACTCTAGGGTGCTTGATCCAGCTGGGTTTGTGTTGATCTCTTCCTTGGGTTGCTGATCCACAATCCCGGTTGTCCAGATCGTGACTGGTGTTGAAGTGGGTTCGATTTTATTGGTGAGAAAAGTAGTGGGCAGCAGTTTTTTGGGTTAAAGGTTTGATATAATTGAGGGATTTTCTTGGCGGGTTTCTCGTGGGCTTTGGTAGAAGACTTCGATAGATTATTGCCCACTCAATATTCGAAGTTTTCTCTGAGTTATCTTTTGGATTTCTTGTGGAATTCGCATAAATATTGGATTTTTCTTATTGCGTTAGACTTCGCTACAAAGGTATAATCTTTAATCCTTCCGCTTTTAATTAAAGGTGGGAACTTTGTGCGTTAGATGTCATTTTAATAAATTAAATAAGTATAAGCCAAGATCCGTTCGTGGGTAAATGAATTTGAGCCTGAGCTTGGTCAAAAGCTTCCGATTCTGGAATGGATTACACGAAAGTGAGGTTTTCGATTTAGCCCGGGCTTGTTCTGTTTTCCTTCAAAACTATCATGGCTCTCCTAAGTATCTGATCTCTATGCCCTCCACGTGAGTCTCAAAGACTTTCGAAGTCAATGTCTTCGTGAATGGATCTGCAAGATTATCCTCTGATGCTATCTTAGCCACGACCACGTCTTCCCTTTTTACGATGTCTCGTATCAGGTGGTACTTGCGCTGTATATGTTTACTCACCTTGTGGGCTCGTGGTTCCTTCGAGCTTGCTACTGCTCCGTTGTTATCACAATATACCGTGATAGACTTCTGCAAACCAGGAATCACATCTAAGTCCACTAGGAAGTTCTTGAGCCATATTGCTTCTTTCGCTGCCTCTAATGCGGCAACGTACTCAGCCTCCATGGTACAGTCCGCAACGCATTTCTGCTTTGCACTCCGGCAAACTATGGATCCACCTCCTGGAGTAAACACATACCCTGAGGTAGACTTGCTCTTGTCCCTGTCTCCTTGGAAATCTGAATCTATGTAACCTTGGGGTACTAGCTCAGGCGCGTGATAAACAAGAACTTGGTCTCTCGTTCTGCACAAATACTTGAGAATGCATTTTACCGCCTCTTAATGAGCTTTCCCGGGGTTACTCTGATATCTGCTTACCATGCCAACGACATAACAAATATCAGGCCTCGTACACAACATGGCATACATGAGACTTCCTACTGCCAAAGTAGGAACTGTCTTTATGGCCTCTATCTCCTCAACAGTCTTAGGGAACTGTTTCTTAGATAGATGCACTCGATGTCTGAAAGGTAGAAAACCTAACTTGGAGTTTTGCATGTTAAAACAGGCCAGGATCATGTCTATGTATGAAGCTTGGGAGAGCGTTAACGAACGTTTCCTACGATCTCGAATTATCTTGATCCCAAGGATATGTCCCGCTTCCTCTAAGTCCTTCATATCAAACTGCTTGGACAGCCATGCCTTTACGTCTGATAACACTTTCTTGTTGTTGCCAATTAATAGAATGTCATCTACGTAAAGCACAAGAAACACCACTGAGTTTCCATCACGTATTGGGTACAAACATTGCTCATCTGGACACTGAGTAAATCCGAACGACAAGATTACCTCACCAAACCGGATGTTCCAATACCTGGATGCCTGCTTAAGTTAGTAAATAGACCTCTTAAGCCTGCAAATCTTATGTTCTTTGCCTTTTTTAATGAATCCTTCTGGTTGTTGCATAAAGATGGTTTCCTCAAGACTTCCGTTTAGAAAAGCTGTCTTAACATCCATCTGCCAAATCTCATAATCCAAATGAGCAGCTATGGCCAAGAGAATCTGGATCGACTTAAGCATGGCTACCGGGGAGAAGGTTTTCTCATAATTGATTCCCTTTTTCTGAGTATACCCCTTCACCACCAGACTAGCTTTAAAGGTTTCCACCTTCCCGTCAGGCCCTCTCTTACGTTTGTAGACCCACTTGCATCCAATGAGCTTAAACCCATCAGGCAGGTTCATAAGCTCCCAGACTTGATTGTGGTCCATTTACTCCATCTCGGATATCATTGACTTACGCCAAGATTATGTTTCTTTATCCCGGAGAGCCTCGTTGTAGTTAACTGGGTCAGGTTCAGGCGTACCTGGGACTAGGTCTGAGGTCTCTTCCATGCCAATGAACCTGTCGGGTTGTCTCACAACCCTCCCACTACGACGAGGCACTACCTGTGTAGGCACATCATCTGTGATCTCATGTGCAGTGTGTGGTGTATCTACTTGTGCCGGTGCATCAGAATTAGTAGTTTGTCATCTAAGTTCTTCTAGTACTATCTTACTCTTGGGCTTGTAATTTAAGACATAGTCCTCTTCTAAAAATCTAGCGGTGGTCCTCTTCTAAAAATCTAGCGTTGGTACTAACCACCAGCTTCTGTTCTTTAGGACTATAGAATAGACCACCCTTCGTTCCCCTAGGATATCCTATAAACAGCATTAATTCAGTTCTCGCATCTAACTTAGCTGTATCTGCCTTAAGCACATGTGCTGGCAACCCCAAATTCTGAGATGTCTTAGACTGGGATTGCACCCATTCCACAATTCTACTGGGGTTGAAGGCACTGTTTTAGATGGTACAAGATTAAGAATATACATCGCCATTTCTAAGGCATATCCCCAAAACGAACTTGGCAAATCTCTATAGCTCATCATGGACCTAACCATTTCCATAAGAGTTCGATTCCTCCTTTTTGCTACACCATTCTGCTGTGGCGTGCCAGGTGCAGACAACTGAGACTGAATTCCTATCTCACTGAGGTAATCTCGAAATTCATGGGACAGGTATTCCCCACCACGATCTGAACACAGTGTCTTCATACTCTTACCATGATGCTTCTCCACATCTGCCCGAAACTGTTTGAACTTGCCAAAACATTCGGACTTGTGGCGCATTAGGTAAATGTACCCATACCTCGAGTAGTCATCTGTGAACGTCACGAAATACTCAAAACCCCCTCATGCCTAGACCGTCATAGGTCAACACAAGTCATAATGAATCAACTCTAATACTTCTTTAGCTCTATAACCTTTTGCCTTAGAAGGTCTCTTGGTCATTTTACCTTCCAAGCAAGATTCGCAGGTTGCATAACTATCAATCTCTAATGAACCTAAAAGTCCATTATTGACCAACCTCTGATTCCTACTAAGGTTTATATGACCTAGCCTGAGATGCCAAAGACAGGTTTGATTCATTTCAGAAGGTTTCTTCCTCTTATTAATGTTAGATACCGAGCTATCTATTTATATGTTTTGCACAACAGGGGAGTTAGAGTTAACCACAAACAAATTGTCCGCCAATGAACCAGAATAAATAAGTTTTCCATTTCTTCTAATAACAACACAATCATCAGAAAAAATAAACTTATAACCGTTCTTCAAGAGTTTAGAAACCCAAATAAGGTTTTTTCTAAAACTCGGTACATAAAGACAATTAACTAACTCTAAACTAGAATTTTCGAAATTCAGAGTACCTACTCCCACTGCTTCTACTGACACTCTTGTAGTGTCACCCAAGTAGATATCCAATTCGCCTTCTCTAAATCCCGGAGTTTAATTAAAACCTATACAAACGTAACCATAATAGTCGGGATTTCTTAACCACCTGTAAATAAAAAACCATGTAATAAATCAAACAAGCACAAAACCCAAAACCAGGCTCTGATACCAATTGAAAGATTATCTGCTCGGGCCTAGCTAGAAATTCACTTTCGTGCTACGTATTCCAGAATCAGAATATCTGGCCAGGCCTAGACGCTAGCGCAATCGCTATTCCAACCCTTTTGAAATAACATTGCGCAGGATCTGGGTTTACACTTATTCGATTTACCACGCAACAAAAATTCCTAATTAAAAGTGAAACTTTAGAAAAATACCTTTGAAGCGTGACTCAGGTGATTCTCTTGTATGCCTCAAGACTTTGATTTCACGTTGTGTGGGCAACGATCTAGAAATCAATTCACCAGCTAATCACCACAATCCACCTGCTAGAAAAATCCAGCACCCCCGCACCTGGCACGTACTGCAAACGCACCGCCCAGAGAGAGAGAAAGCTACACACGCAGCTGGTAAATCAGGACCAAAATTTTGGCCAATGAAGAACCAAGACCAGCCGCAATTTAGCTATTAAAATTTGACTTTGAGAGAGAAAGAATTTTCTCTATCTAGAATTTTATCTCTCTAGTTTTCTAATGGGTTTAGGTAATTAATTAGTTTCTGAATCCAATTAGGTAACCAATCTGATAGGATAAACCAAATCCTACTAGATTTTCTAATCTCTAGGATTTCTTAATTCTAATTGAAACTTAAGACTTAATTAATTAAATAATTCCACTTTGTTAATTACTCAATTAACCCTTAGGAATTAATTAAATAATTCCACTTTGTTAATTACTGAATTAACTCTTAGAAGTAATAAATCAATTAATTAATTCTACCTATTCAATTAACCCATTACAAAATTAATCGTACCACTAACGGATTAATTTTGACACTACCATCCTACACCAGAATTGCTTCCGGAACAACTTAACTAATTTATTCATAATCTCCCCACCTAAAAGATATAGTGTTCGTTAATTTATTAATTTACTGATAAATTAATTAATCAACTTCTTTAATTCCGAGACTAGTACCACTCGACCTTTTTACTATAACGGACATAAGTCCACCGACTGATAAAGCCATATAATGGTATTCTTGATTGCTATAATTTTATTGTTTTATAGGCTTTGTGAGTGGAATTAATTACTTATATCTATATTTTGTGTTGAAGGATAGAAATTGGAGATTGCAATTATTTTGGATGATACACTCTATTAAGGACCAATTTGCAGGATTGAAGGAAAAGTAGGGGTGAAAGTTGACAATGGCATAAATAGAGGATTGTGGCTATTTTGACTAAAATCCCTAGTTTACTAAATTGAAGTTGTCGGCTGCTCTTCTTCATTTTGCTTCTAGAATTGCAGCTGCCAAGCTGCTGCCATCCATTGTAAAGTTCCCAAAGAGAAGAACTGAAACTGGTGGTTTTTCTTTCTCCGGAGTTTGCTGCGATTTCTCAGAGCTGCTAACGCGAGATGAATAAGGAAACGGGCTGCTATTGTTTCCAAAGTACCTTCTGTCCAAAATCAGAACCCAAGAATGAAGGAAAGAAATTGGAATTTTCCTGGTTTCTATGAAGCTGCAGCTGCCACAGTGCAAGAAAAAGAAGGCAAGTAAAAATCCTTCCAAAAAAAATTGAGCTGCTTTGATTTCTCCAATTTCCAAAGTTGCTGCTGTTTTCTCAAAGAAATTAAGGGCTGCTGCGTTTCTGGTTTCTAAAGAAAGGAAATCATAAGAATAAGGAAAAGGGATTTTCCTAAATTTCCAAGTTGCTTTGCTGCCAACCGATGAACAAGAAAAGGAAGCAGAATTTTATTCTCCTTGTTCCCAAAAGATGCCCAAGAACCGGGAAAGGAAGTTTTGTTCTTTCTAAAATTACTGCTACTGAATTCTCAAAAGTTCAAGGGTTGCTGACCAGTCAAGAAGGAATAAAAAAAGGAAAAAAAACTGCAGCAAAATTCGGTGAGTTTCAAAGAAACCAAGACTGCGAATTCAAGTGGAAAAAAGGAAGGAAGGGTGCTGTTTAGATACAAAATTGAGCTGGCTGATTTTTGTTTCCAAAGATGATGTCGATTCCTTTCCTCCCCAATTTAATGCTGGACCGAAAAGAAAAGGAAAGGAAAATTCTGTTTCCAAATTCCGATTTGGTTTTACCCGAAGAAAGCAAAGGAAAATGGGTAAGGTCTGGATTTTGCTTTTTTATAATTTTTCTGATGCTGGCATTTAAAGAGAGGGAGAACCTTGAGTTCATGGGCGAACCAGAGAGAGAATACAACAAAGGGAACAGAACAGAGCAAATAGGAGAGCTCAACTGCTGTGTCTGGTTTTTGTTTTTTTTTCAGTTTTCCACTGTGATGATTAACAATTTTTTATTTGTTTTGTTCAAGAACATGAGTAGCTAATTTTATTTTTCTAATCCAAGGGATTTGATTTAATTAGCGTGTTGTGAGGTTTTGTGCTGAATTTAATTTCCTTCGTAAGCTTAAGTATGATTGTTTCTTGTTTTAATTTAGAATTTGTAGTACTAATTGAATTGATGACTCAATTAGTGTTGATTTTTCTGTGCTATCTACATGTTGAGTGTTACGTATATGACACGAAATGGTAGTTCCAAGTAGCAATTAGTTTATTTATGCATGTTGGTGAGACTTAATTGAGCATGCGTGATAATCTAAAGGGAAACAATTGAACTAAATTAGTTAATTGCAGCTATCTCTTTTAGTTAATTTTAGTTTTCGACTAGTTCTTATGTGTAATGCTGTTATGAGTAAATATAAAACGCTATCGTGCCCAGTTTTCCATAACAAGATTTAATCGAATGCTGGGTTTGGTTAATGAAATTAGAGAATCCATAGTTGTTGCGGCTATCCTAACAATAGTGGAGGTTGAATGCTTGAATTGAAGGAAAACCTTTGAGCCTATGATCAACGTATTAATTATTCATTTTTCCCTTGGATTGGATTTTTTTTCTCTTTTGATTTTCTTGATTTAAATTTGTCGTAATTATAGAAGTCTTTTGATTTAGTAGTTAGTTTAATTGCAAAACCCCTGATTACTATTTGATTTAAGAATTAATTTTGGTTCCTTTGGGATTTCGACTCGGTACTACTACAGCTACAAATTTATTTGGAGTTCGGTAGAACTGGATTTATTTTGGGTGCCTCGACAAGCACGGCCAAAATTTGGTGCCGTTGCCGGGGAACTAAAATATTAGTTCTTTGACTAAACAGTTTTTTATTATTTTTTTATGACTAGGGCACATCCACAAGAACCACTGCTATTTAATCCGGAGATTGAGAAAACTGCTAAGCGCATAAGGAAAGAGACTAAGCAAGTGCGAGGAGAATCATCAACGAAGGAGGAATCCGATAGTGACATTGATCTTTCTGATCATCTTGTTTTGCAGGAGGAAGAGATGGCTGACAGAACATTAAGGCAATTGGCGACCCCCGACGTGAACCAACAGTCCTTGTGCATTGTTTTGCCTGAGATTACGGTAGCATTTGAGCTTAAATCTGGTACTATACATTTATTATCTAAATACCGTGGTCTTGCAGGTGAAGATCCTCATTTACACTTGAAGGAATTTCAAGTAGTATGCTCAACAGTGCGGCATCAAGGAGTTAGTGAAGAGAGGGTGCAATTGCAGGCCTTTCCATTTTCATTAGAAGGTAATGCAAAAAGTTGGCTTTTTTACCTGCCGGCCAACTCCATCACCACTTGGGATGAGCTTAAAAAGCAGTTTTTAGAGAAATTTTTCCCTGCATCCAGAGCTTCAAACATTAGGAAAGACATTTGTGGGATTCGACAATTTCATAGCAAGTCTCTGCATGAGTACTGGGAAAGGTTCAAGAAACTGTGCAACAGTTGTCCTCGACACCAAATTCCAAAGCAATTACTGCTGCAATACTTCTATGAGAAGCTTTCTGAGATGGATAGAAATATGTTGGATGCGGTTAGTGGAGGTGCCTTAATGAACAAGACGCCTAATGAAGCTAGAGAGTTGATCAAGGTTATGGCAGAAACTTCTCAACATCATGGGACAAGGGCAAGGACTGAAATTCAGCACGTGAAGGAGGTAAGTCACTCAAATCTTGAAAAACAAGTGACTGATTTAACTACTTTGGTGCGAAAATTTGTTGCAGGGCAAGTACAAGTAGCTCAGGTTTGTGGGATTTGCTCTACACCGGGACATAATAATGATATGTGTCCTACTCTTCATGATGATGGAGTTCAACAAGTGAATGCTGTAGGAGGGTTCCCTAATCAACCTCAACGTCAGTATAATCCATATTCCAACACCTACAATCCAGGTTGGAGAGATTATCCAAATTTTAGATATGGAAATCAAGGTGGGCTAAGTCAATCATATCCCAGACCACCTCCTCAGCAGCCACAAGCCCAAGGATTAGGTATGTCTTTAGAGGAAATTGTCAAATCTTTAGCGACTAACACACAGCAATTTCAATAGGAAACAAGGGCTAGCTTACAAGAGTTAAGGCATCAATTCAGCCAACTAGCTACATCAGTTGGAAAGATGGAGACACAAAATTCTGGAAAATTACCATCTCAGACGGTAATAAACCCAAGAGAGAATGTCAATGCTATCACACTGAGAAGTGGGAAAGAGCTTCCTGAAATTACTACTGTTCCTGTAGTGGAGGAGGAAAATGAAGGAGCAGAAGAAGAATAAAAACAAGAAAAATCTTCAAAGGTAAAATCAGATTCCTCTATGTTTTTTTTCTAACTCACCTGTTCTTCCTTTTCCAACCAGGGTGAAAAAATTCAGAAAGGAGGAGTATGAGGAAGAGATGTTAGAGACTTTCAGGAAAGTAGAAATCAACATCCCTTTGTTAGATGCCATCAAACAAATTCCAAGGTATGCCAAAATGTTGAAGGAACTTTGCACTAATCGAAGGAAGGACAAGGAAGCAGGTAATTCTGGGGAAAAGGAAACTGTATCAAAAATAGATCATCAATTGTTAGAAAAATGTCCAGATCCAGGTATTTATACTTTACCCTGTGTGATATGCAACAGAAAGATTGAAAGGGCTATGTTGGACTTGGGAGCATCAATAAATGTTATGCCGTATTCAATTTATCAGTTGTTAAATATAAGTCCACTTCAAAAGACTAATGTTCTTATTCAATTGGCTGACTGTTCTACTGTGCACCGTGAAGGAATTATAGAAGATGTGTTAGTGCAAGTAAAAGACTTAATTTTCCCTACAGATTTTTATATTTTGAGAATGCAAGATGATTCTATTTCAAATCCATCTAAAATCTTGTTAGGAAGAAATTTCATGAGAACAGCAAAAACGAAAATTGATATGGAAAAGGGTACCCTTTCTGTAGAATTTGCTGGAGAGACAGTGCAATTTAATGTTGATGAGGCAATGAAATACCCTAATGAAAGTCATTCTCTTTGTTTTGTTGACATTTTTGATCAAATTGTGCAGGAACAATTTAATGAAGAAATTAATCATGAATCCAGTGCACTGTTTGAAGAGAATGAGGAGACTTATGACTTGTGTCAAATTTCTGATTTAGAAATTGAAAAACAAGAAAACAGAGAAGGTTTACAACCAGATGGTTCACTTACTCACAAATTGTTACCTTCTGTTTTGCAGGCTCCAGAGTTGGAATTAAAGACTCTTCCAGATCATCTAAAATATGTCTTCTTGAGTGAAAAAGACACACTCCCAGTGATAATCTCAAACAGATTGACCAGTGATCAAGAAGAGAGAATGCTGAAGGTTCTCAAGGAACATAAAATGGCTATTGGCTGGACTTTAGCTGACATTAAGGGAATCAGCCCTGCAGTTTGTATGCATAGAATTCTTCTGGAAGAGGATGCCAAACCAGTGCGAGAGGCTCAGAGGAAGCTGAACCCTGCTTTAAAAGAGGTAGTCCTGAAAGAGATCCTTAAGTTGCTCAACCAAGGGATAATCTATCCAATTTCAGACAGCAAGTGGGTAAGTCCAATCCATGTTGTGCCCAAAAAGATAGGTATGACAGTGGTATTAAATCAAAAAAATGAGCCAGTAAAGATGAGGGTACAGAATGGGTGGAGAATGGTAATTGATTTTCGAAGATTGAACTTAGCCACTCGAAAAGACCACTTCCCTTTACCCTTTATTGATCAGATGCTAGAAAGGTTGGCTGTTAGAGAATTTTTTTGCTTTCTTGATGGTTTTTCAGGTTACTATGAAGTTGTTATAGCTCAGGAGGATCAAGAAAAAACAACCTTCACCTGTCCATTTGGAACTTTCGCCTACAGAAGAATGCCGTTTGGACTATGCAATGCTCCAGGTACATTTCAGAGATACATGCTTAGTATATTTTATGATTTTATTGAAAAATGCATTGAAGTGTTCATGAATGATTTTACGGTATATGGAGATTCTTTCGATGGCTGCCTACATAATTTAACCATGGTTTTGAAAAGGTGCATTGAAACAAACTTGGTCTTAAATTATGAGAAATGTCATTTTATGGTGAATGAAGGAATTGTCTTGGGTCATATGATCTCTTCTAGAGGGATTGAGGTGGATAAGTCTAAAGTTGATTTAATTGTGAGCTTACCCTACCCTAAGAATGTTAGGGAAGTACGTTCTTTTCTTGGACATGCAGGATTTTACCGCAGGTTCATCAAAGACTTCTCAAAGATTGCAGTTCCATTGTCGAACTTGCTTCGAAAAGATATGGTATTTGTTTTTGGAGATGAGTGCAAAGAGGCATTTGACATGCTAAAGAACTTATTGACCATTGCTCCAATCATTCAGTCACTGGATTGGAATCTACCTTTTGAGATCATGTGTGATGCAAGCAATTATGCTGTGGGAGCTGTACTAGGCCAGAGAGTTGAGAAGAAGAGCCATGCCATAGATTATGCTTCAAGGACGCTAAATTCAGCACAGTGCAATTATACCACTACTGAAAAGGAGCTACTAGCAATTGTTTTGCTTTAGATAAATTTCGATCCTATTTACTTGGTTCTAAAGTAGTTGTATTTTCTGATCATGCAGCACTCAAGTATTTCTCGGCGGAAAAGGAGTCCAAGCCAAGACTGATAAGGTGGATTTATTACTACAAGAATTTGATTTAGTGATCAAAGACCGTAAAGGAACTGAAAATTCTGTAGCAGATCACTTGAGCAGGTTAGTAAAAGAGGAAGAGGTACTGCCAATTTTTGGATTTTTCCGTGATGAACATCTTTTTCAATTAAAAGGTATATCCCTGGTATGCTGATATTGTGAACTATTTAGTCATGGGAATTTTGCCAAATTCACTACCTAAGTCTAGGAGGGAAAAAATCAGAACTGAGGCAAAACATTATGTGTGGGATGATCCATATCTTTGGAAATTTTGCGCTGACCAATTGATTAGAAGATGCATTCCAGACCATGAACAAAATTTTGTCCTTACTTTCTGTCATTCTTATGCATGTGGAGGTCATTTTGGACCTAAAAGAACTGCTAGGAAAGTCTTGGATAATGGGTTGTATTGGGAAACAATATTTAGAGATGCATATCTGTTCTGTAAAAATTGTGAAAGGTGCCAGCGAAGTGGAAATCTATCCAGAAAAAATGAAATGCCTCAAACACCTATTATGGTTTGTGAAATTTTTGATGTATGGGGTATTGATTTTATGGGTCCTTTTCCTTCGTCATGTGGTTTTCTATATATACTATTGGCAGTTGATTATGTTTCCAAATGGGTGGAAGCAAAGGCCACCAAAACTAATGACTCTAAATGTGTTGTAGGCTTCCTCAAAACTGACATTTTTAGTAGGTTTGGAGTGCCCCGAGCAATTATAAGTGATCAAGGGAGTCATTTCTGCAATACAACAGTTGAGACCTTAATGAAAAAGTATGGGGTACATCATCGTGTGGCTACAACATACCACCCCCAAACAAATGGACAAGCTGAAGTTTCAAACCTCGAGGTAAAATCCATCTTAGAGAAAACAGTGAATCCAGGACGAAAAGATTGGAGTTTGCGCCTTAATGATGCATTGTGGGCTTATCGAACAGCCTACAAAACACCTATAGGTATGTCTTCTTTTCGTCTAGTTTATGGGAAATCCTGTCACTTACCAGTTGAAATTGAGCACAGGGCATTCTGGGCAGTGAAGCGCTACAATTTAGACATGGAAGCTTCTGGTAAGTCAAGAAAATTGCAATTACAAGAGCTTGAAGAACTCAGTTGAAATAAAGAGTTTAGACACATATAAGGTTTTCAAGGTCAATGGACAGAGGCTGAAATTCTTTCATGACGATTGGAAAAAGTATGCTATGTTGGACATCCCTTGGCAGTGCCTCATTACACACCAAATTGAAGGGTGGAGGACGTCGAGCATAACGACATTAAAAATTTGCGCTTATTGGGAGGCAACCCAATTGTTTAAATTTCATTTGTTTTACTTACTTTATTGAATAAGCTGACTAAATAGGTTAAGTTTTTTGTTCTTGATTGTCTTGAAATCTTTGATTTTTTTGATAGTCGTGGTTTTTCTTAACCATTTAGTCAACATAGTCTTAGATTTTTTTTTTAATAAGTTTGTTTAATTGTGGCAATCAAGTTGAAAAGATACATGCGACTCTCAAGTTCTCATAGAATGACACCGTCTCTGCTTCTGAATTCCAATCTGATCTTGTGGCTCCTCGACTAAAATTCTCAAGGGAGTATTGTTCTATTCTCTGTCACATATTATTTGAGAATTTTTTCCTGCTCACACTAGCATACTTGTTTTGAATGTTTCCTACATTGTGGACGATGCAGAATTTGAGTGTGGGGGAGGAGTTTGTGTTTTCTTGCCAAAATTTTTTAGTATGGGTTCAATTCTTTGATTCAATTTTATGTTGCTTAAGACCACTCTAAAATTTTTGAGCACTCAAGTCATGATCATGAGACTATTTATGTGTGAAGAGAATATGCTGAAGTACATGTCTTTGACCTTTAATTTACTTCTATGCTTGTTTGATTGGCATTTGAGATTAAGTTGGAAGCATATCATACTGAAGAAGTGATTTAGGCCATCTTTGAAATTATCCTTTGCATTCCCATTAAGAGTTTGGTGATACCTTTTTCTCACTCATTTGAAGCTCATTGAAGGATGGTTCTAAGGGATGAAAAAGATTTATGAAGTGCAAATTGAAAGGGTTGGGTGTGAAAAAAAAAAAAGAAAAAAAGAAAAAAAAAAGAGGCCAATATAAACAACTTCAATTGGATTTGTGTGGCTGAAAAAAGATGCCAATATAAACAAGTTCAATTGGATTTGTGTGGCTAGAAGAAAAAAAAAAAAAAAAGAAGAAGGAAGGTATAAGGGAAGTTCCAATGAACTTCAAAGAGGTGGTATAAGGTGAAGTTCCAATGAACTTCAAGATAAGAGTAGGGAAAGTCTAAGTGTGGGAGTGCTTATGTTAGTTTTGAATACAGAAAAGCTATAGCTTGTATCAAAAACTAATATCCACAGTTGACATATCATTTTGTTTCAGTATATATATTTGTTCCTTCATATCATAGAACTAGATAACGGGGTGTGGAAAGACACAGTAGATACCGTTATTGGTTAAAGTATTGATATATAAAAGTATGCTCGTAACCGAGATAGTCTGAACATACTATCGGTATAGGTTATTGTGTGGTTTGGAAATTAGTTTATCTAAACTAGTTTAAATCACACGGATATGCCCGGGGCATATTGAGCACGACCAGTTTGGATAGAATTGACTTATACTGATCGGCGTAGTCAATTCGGTTCTAGTATTCCGTCTCTCAATCCCGAGATTGGGACGGGCGTGAGGGTTGGATATCGTATGCTTTGATTTGCCAAAGAGTGCGGTCGATTGAGGCCTATACCTCGGTAGGTTGGGTATGCGGTGTTTAGCTTCTTACGTGCCGTTGCTAGTCAGAGGAATCCACGTACCGGTTCACCGGGTTGATGGTGCTCCCTAGATGAGCTCGTAAAGTCTATTATATTAAACTCGGCCGGTGAACTTTATGTTCGGTATAATAAAAGGACGAGTGGTACTAATCTCGAAAACCAAGAAGTCGGTGAATTAATTTGTCAGTAAATTGATAAACCGACGAGCGCTAGATCTTTAATGTGGAGAGATAGAATAAAATATAATGGCGCGATATAAAGTCGTTTTCGAGCGGTAGTTCCATAATTGGTCCGATAGTGGCACGACCGATTATGCATTTGACTAATCGACAAGGTGAATTAATTATCCAAAAGGTTTAATTAATATTAATCGACAAAGTGAATTTAGAAATTAATTCTATTTGAATTAATTAATTCTAAGGGTTCGATTAAATTAAATTAACAATGTGGGTTAAATAAATTAATTTAAATGGGTCGATTGGAGTTGATTAGTCGGGAAGACTTAGCGGTCAACGAAAGTCAAATTAAAAGGCCTAACTCAAGAGCCCATTAGGCCTCCAATTGAGCTCCTATAAATAGAATAACTTGAGACCAAAGAAAGCTAAGGAAATCTTGCAAGACAATTTTTCTTGCTTTCTTGAGTGAGAAGGTTTAAGAGAGAGAATTTTTCTTCAAGAATTCTTTCTCAAAAACAAACCAAAGAGAATTTTTCTTCATGAATTCTTTCTCAAAAACGAACTAGTTTTCTTGCTCCTTGAATCGGATTCATCCCAAAGATCGAACCTTCAAGTTGTTTTCATACAGCCCGCCAGTTTTTTCTTCTCGGATAGCCGCGACTAAATATATTTTTCGGCCGTGACTTAGAAGATTTTTTCCGGCGCGATTTAGTGGGTTTTTTCTGGTGCTGTTTTCTCAGCTGCAACTTCGTGCGTTTGATTCGAGGAGGCTGGTGTTGATCACTTTCTACAAATTGGTGATCCACTAGTCCTTCTTGTCTAGATCACGATGGAGTTGTAGTTTAGTTTTCAGCAGTCCGTGGGTTTTAAATCGCTGGAGCAATTTTTCTATATAAAAAGGGCTGGGCTGTATCGGGTTCTTTGATCAGCTTTTGGGATTATTTTGAGTCTGATATTTGAAAGATTTCCAGGTGGGTTTTCGTGGGCTAAGTAAGTAGACTTCGATAGATTATTGCCCACGCAATATTCGAAGTTTCTACGGAGATATCTATTGGATTTCTATTGGAATCGCAACAAAGAATTGGTTTTTCTTTAGGCAAGAGACTTCGCTACAAAAGGTATAATCTTTAAATTCCACTTTTATTAAAAATTGAATCTTTTATGTCCCGATTAATAAATTAAATAAGTATAAGCCTAGATCCGTTCATGGGTAAACTAATTTGAGCCTGAGCTTGGTCGAAAATTTCCGATTCTGGAATGCATTGCACGAAAGTGAGGTTTTCGATTTAGCCCGGGCTTGTTCAGTTTTCCTTCAAATTGGTATCAAAGCGAGATTTCGGTCTTATACTTGTTTGATTTATTACACGGCTTTATTTTGGCATTATTATTTTTGTCGAAATGCTTAAACAGGTGGTTATTGGTTTCCCGGCTATTATGGTAGAAATTTAATTTTCATTCATAAACCCCGGGAGATGTTCGGGCTTGTTTTATTTTTGAATGGAAATTTGTGTAATAGTAATAACCACGAGCTGGAAGCCGTGTAGGATTAGAAAAATCTTGTAGTAGGATTTGATCTAATCATGTCGTCTTTAAATTCCTAGAAAAACGCCTTTGTATATAGGAATTTATGTACTATGGCGAAGACGTTATTTTGGGTAACTTACATTCGTGGGTTTTGGTTTATTGTAATTTTGGGTGATTCCTAATTACGTAGAAAACTGAGAAAACCTGGGCGAATCGAGAGGAATCCAAATAACGAGTGGGAGCGACATGACGGGACGTGTCACCGAGGTGTCAAGGAATCAACGATAGAGAAGG
This sequence comes from Knoxia roxburghii, assembly GCA_030378225.1. Taxonomy (NCBI): domain Eukaryota; kingdom Viridiplantae; phylum Streptophyta; class Magnoliopsida; order Gentianales; family Rubiaceae; genus Knoxia; species Knoxia roxburghii. Next base: position 25,161,331 of record CM059420.1, on the reverse strand, counting down.
CCATAATAGTCGGGAAATTTTATTTATTTTAATTTCCCGTATTTATGTCTTTTCATTGATTGTGTGATTTTCGTTTTATTTTCATGAACGAAAACCAAACCAAAATATTTTTAAAAGGTAATGTGCAATTAACTAAGATAGATTATTCGCATATTAAAACTCCAACGGTTTTATGGGTGCGAATATCCATAGTTAAGATATTGCATGTTAAAACGTAAAAATCCTCAAGTTTAAAAATCTAAGTGGGAGCGGGTTGGTTAATATCCCCATGGCCTCCATTACGGGTTCATTTGTGATGTGGTTAAACTTGCGTGCTGGCTTAGACCTTCTTCCCTATCGGATGAGTTTTCAACCACGGATATCACCAGAATGAATTTCTAAAGGGATGACTATAGTGAGTTTAATTGGAGAAAGTTGTGACACCCTCGCCATCGGAGGCGCATTAGTATCCTAAGTAACAAACTTAGAAGTCACGTAATGGCATACACTTAGTGTACCGTTTTTAGTATCCCTCCCATCGAGGTTATGCTATTTTAGGGTACGGCTAAAATTATCGACTATTAATTTCATTGATCATAAGATCGTTGGTCAGATAATGAAATTAATGAACTTCGGTTCTTCTCGAACGAATGTGGGTTAGCCTAGACGTTCACCTATCGTGACATGCGTTAATCCCGGTGTGAGAGATGTCGGTAGAAGATTATATTTGTTTTTGAGGATTTTTTCAATATTTTTGAAAAAGTATACTGAAACTTGAAATGTTTATTTTTCAGTTGATATGTCGTTCAACCCGCTAGCTGTCATTCTGAACCAAAACAAACTCACCGGTCCAAACTATATTCACTGGAAATGTAACCTGGACATTGTCCTTACCGCTGAGGGTTACAAGTACGTGCTTACTGAGGAGTGTCCCCCTAAGCCCAGCGATGATGTCACCCCTGAGCAGCGAGAGCCATATACGAGGTGGCAGAAGGCTGATGAGATGACCAGGTGCTACATCTTGGCTTCTATGTCGAGTGTATTGCAGCACCAGCATCAGCAGATTACCTCAGCCTACGATATAATGCTCAACCTCAGGGAGATGTTTGGACATCAGGGCAGGGCAACCAAGCAATCAGCTATGAGGAAACTCATGAATGCTAAGATGGCTGAGGGCACTTCAGTGAGAGATCACGTACTGGACATGATTGGTTGCATCAATGAGATTGAGGTATTGGGAGGTGAGATTGATGGGGGAAACACAGGTTGATATCATCCTTCAGAGCTTGCCTCCCAGTTTTGAGCAGTTTCAATTGAACTATAATATGGGGAATCTCTCATATTCACTTTCCGAGCTCATGACTGCATTGGTGTCTGCTGAGAGCCTATTCGCTGAGAAGAAGCAAGCCTTGGCTACTGTTGGTCCCTCAGGTTCCTCTGCTGGGCCCAAAGCCAGGAAGCAAAAGAGGAAGAGAGGCTAGAAAGCAGGAGCTAATCATAGACCCAAGGCGGGCATTGCCAAGAAGCAGAAGCCGAAAGGCAAATGCTTTAGATGTGGCAAAGCAGGAAATTGGAAGAAGGACTGCCCAAAGCCTCGAGGTACGTGTAAATTTTCCCTAGTCTCTGAGACGTGTTTAGCGGCGATTCCCACAGATACTTGGTGTGTGGATTCAGGAGCCACTTATCATGTTTGTAATTCTTTGCAGGGGTTCCAAGTGACCCGCCTGCTTAGAGAGGGAGAGTTGCAGGTCTACCTTGGGGATACTACCAGAGTTTCTGTTGCTGCAGTGGGAGTTTTATGTCTTTATTTTTCAGACTCTACTTTATTGTTGAGAGATTGTCTTTATGTACCCAGTTTTCACAAGAACTTACTTTCAGTTTCTAAACTTGTTTTGGATGGTTATAAGTGTGTTTTTTCTGATAGATCTATATTTATTAGAAAAGGCCAGAAACCTATATGTTCCGGTACATTAGTTGACAATTTGTTTCTAATTAAGACATACTCCCCAGTAATGCAAAACACAAAAACTAGTAGCTCATTATCGAATCATAATAAGAGAAAAAAGTCTTCCCCTTTGAATCAGACTTATCTTTGGCACCTGAGACTCGGTCATATCAACCTTAGTAGGATTCAAAGGTTGGTCAAGAGTGGGTCTTTGGACTTACTAGATATTGACAGTTATTCGACCTGTGAGTCCTGCTTGGAGGGTAAAATAACCAAGAGGCCTTTTCAAGGCAAAGGGGTATAGGGCCAAGGAGGTTTTAGAGCTGATTCATTCTGACGTGTGTGGGCCTATGTCAGTTCAGGCTAGAGGTGGTTATGAGTATTTCGTGACTTTCACGGATGATTACTCTAAATATGGATACATGTACCTGATGCGCCACAAGTCTGAATGCTTTGGCAAGTTCAGAGAATTCAAGGCTGAGGTGAAGAACCATATGGGTAAGAGTATCAAGTCACTGTAGTCTGATCGCGGTGGCGGATACATCTCTAGTGAATTTAGATCCTATTTGTCAGAGGAGGGTCTTCAGACCCAGTTGTCTGCACTTGGCACACCCCAGCAGAATGGTGTAGCAGAGAGGAGGAACAGGACTCTTATGGAGATGGTTAGATCGATGATGAGTTACAGTGAGTTGCCTACCTCGTTTTGGGGTTATGCCTTGGAGACAGCATGTTTTATCCTCAACCTTGTGCCATCTAAGTCTGTGCCTTCGACCCCATCGGAGTTGTGGAATGGGCGAAAGCCTAGTCTGAGACATCTCAGAATATGGGGTTGTCCAGCACATGTGCTCGAGGCAGATGCAGGCAAGTTAGAGGCGAGATCCAAGGCTATGCTGTTTATAGACTACCCCAAAGGAACGAGAGGTGGTTTATTTTATAGTCCTCAGGATCAGAAGGTGGTGATCAGCACCAATGCCAGATTTCTTGAGGAGGACTATATTTTAGATCACAAGTCAAGCAGCAAGGTAGTATTGGAAGAGCTTAGAAGTCAGTCCACTATTCCAGATGCACACGCAGGAAGACACACCACAAGAGACTGCACACACTATTACAGATGATGCTCTTGCACAGGCTGCGCCTCATCGTAGTGGGAGGGTTGTGAGACAGCCCTAGAGGTACATGGGTTTGGGTGAGTCTTCTGACTTTATCCCCGGTGCTCATGAACCGGACCAAGTTAACTACAATGAGGCTCTCCAGGATAAAGATGTAGATTCTTGGCAGAGAGCCATGATTGCTGAGATGGGTTCTATGGACTCAAATCAAGTCTGGGAGCTGGTAGACCTTCCTGATGGGTTTAGGCCTATTGGGTGCAAATGGGTTTACAAGCGAAAGAGAGGATCTGACGGGAGGGTTGAGACCTTCAAGGCTAGGCTTGTGGCGAAGGGGTATACTCAGAAAGAAGGGATCGATTATGAGGAGACCTTTTCCCCGGTAGCTATGCTTAAGTCAATCCGGATTCTCTTGGCCATAGCTGCTCATATGGATTATGAGATTTGGCAGATGGATGTCAATACAACTTTCCTTAATGGAAGTCTTGAGGAGACCATCTTTATGCAGCAACCAGAGGGCTTCATTGTTAAGGGCCAAGAGCACAAGGTATGCAGGCTTAGGAGGTCCATTTATGGACTTAAGCAAGCATCCAGATCTTGGAACATCCGTTTTGATGAGGTTATCCAGTCCTATGGATTCACTCAGTCTCCGGATGAGCAGTGTGTTTATCGCAGGCATGATGGTGATATGGTGGTGTTCCTCGTACTTTACGTAGAGAACATTCTTCTTATTGGCAACAGTAAGAAGGTGTTGTCAGACGTAAAGGCATGGTTGTCCAGGCAATTTGATATGAAAGATTTGGGAGAGGCTAGACATATCCTTGGGATTAAGATTATTCGAGATCGTAGGAGACGTTCTCTGACTCTCTCTCAGGCATCCTACATAGACACGATTCTGGCCCGTTTTAACATGCAGAACTCCAAGAAGGGTTCACTACCTTTCAGGCATGGAGTGCATTGTCTAAGGAGCAGTGTCCTAAGACTGCTGAGGAGATAGATGCCATGAAGGCGGTACCCTATGCTTCTGTAGTGGGTAGCCTCATGTATGCTATGTTGTGCACGAGGCCTGATATTTGCTTTGTCGTTGGCATGGTTAGCAGTTATCAGAGTAACCCTGGGAAGGCTCACTGGGAGGCAGTAAAATGCATTCTCAAGTACTTGCGCAGGACGAGAGATTATGTCCTAGTCTATAGAGCGCAGGAGCTTGTACCATTGGGTTACACAGATTCGGACTTTCAAGGTGATTTGGACAAGAGTAAGTCTACCTCTGGGTTTGTGTTTACTCTAGGAGGTGGAGCCATAGTATGGAGGAGTGTCAAGCAGAAATGTGTGGCGGACTCCACCATGGAGGCTGAGTACGTTGCCGCTTCAGAGGCAGCGAAAGAGGCTGTATGGCTCAGGAGCTTCCTGATGGACTTAGATGTGGTCCCTGTCTATCACAGTTTATTGTGATAACAATGGTACAGTTGCTAACTCAAGGGAACCACGAGCCCATAAGGCGAGTAAACACATAGAGCGCAAGTACCACCTGATACGAGAGATCGTAAAGAGGGGAGACGTGATCGTGGCCAATATAGCTTCAGATAACAACCTTGCAGATCCTTTCACCAAGCCATTGACCCCAAAGGTTTTTGAGAGACATGTGGAGGGCATGGGAGTCAGATTCTTGAGAGAGCCATGTGAGTGAGCTTAAAGGTGTTCTGGAGATTTCATTATGACAGCAGTGTAATAGCGGGTTGGACAGTTTTTGTACTTCTTAGCATAGCTTTGAGTATTAGTGGGAGATTGTTAGTTTTGAATACAGAAAAACTATGGCTTGTATCAAAAACTAATATCCACAGTTGACATATCATTTTGTTTCAGTATATATATTTGTTCCTTTATATCATAGAACTAGATAACGGGGTGTGGACAGACACAGTATATACCGTTATTGGTTAAAGTATTAATATATAAAAGTATGCTCGTAACCGAGATAGTCTGAACATACTATCGGTATAGGTTATTGTGTGGTTTGAAAAGTAGTTTATCTAAACTAGTTTAAATCACACGAATATGCCCGGGGCATATTGAGCACAACCAGTTTGGATAGAATTGACTTATACTGATCGACGTAGTCAATTCGGTTCTAGTATTCCGTCTCTCAATCTCGAGATTGGGATGGGCGTTAGGGTTGGATATCGTATGCTTTGGTTTGCCAAAGAGTGCGGTCGATTGAGGCCTATACCTCGGTAGGTTGGGTATGCTGTGTTTAGCTTCTTACGTGCCGTTGCTAGCCAAAGGAATGTACGTACCGGTTCGCCGGGTTGATGGTGCTCCCGAGATGAGCTCGTAAAGTCTATTATACTAAACCCGGCCGGTGAACTTTATGTTCGGTATAATAAAAGGACGAGTGGTACTAATCTCGGAAACCAAGAAGTCGGTGAATTAATTTGTCAGTAAATTGATAAACCGATGAGCGCTAGATCTTTAATGTGGGGAGATAGAATAAAATATAATGGCGCGATATAAAGTCGTTTTCGAGCGGTAGTTCCATAATTGGTCCGATAGTGGCACAACCGATTATGCATTTGACTAATCGACAAGGTGAATTAATTAATCCAAAAGGTTTAATTAATATTTAATCGACAAAGTGAATTTAGAAATTAATTCTATTTCAATTAATTAATTCTAAGGGTTCGATTAAATTAAATTAACAAAGTGGGTTAAATAAATTAATTTAAATGGGTCGATTGGAGTTGATTAGTCGGAAAGACTTAGCGGTCAACGAAAGTCAAATTAAAAGGCCTAACTCGAGAGCCCATTAGGTCTCCAATTGAGCTCCTATAAATAGAATAACTTGAGACCAAAGAAAGCTAAGGAAATCTTGCAAGACAAGTCTTGCCCCTTTCTTGAGTAAGAAGGTTCTAGAGAGAGAATTTTTTTCATGAATTCTTTCTCAAAAACGAACTAGATTTCTTGCTCCTTGAATCGGATTCATCCCAAAGATCAAACCTTCAAGTTGTTTTCATACAGCCCGCCAGTTTTTTCTTCTCGGACAGCCGCGACTAAATATATTTTCAGGCCGCGACTTAGAAGATTTTTTCCGGCGCGATTTAGTGGGTTTTTTTGGTGCTGTTTTCTCAGCTGCAACTTCGTGCGTTTGATTCGAGAAGGCTGGTGTTGATCTCTTTCTACAGATTGGTGATCCACTAGTCCTTCTTGTCTAGATCACGATAGAGTTGTAGTTTAGTTTTCAGCAGTCCGTGGGTTTTAAATCACTGGAGCAATTTTTCTATATAAAAAGGGCTGGGCTGTATCGGGTTCTTTGATCAGCTTTTGGGATTATTTTGAGTCCGATTTTCGAAAGATTTCCAGGTGGGTTTTCATGGGCTAAGCAAGTAGACTTCGATAGATTATTGCCCACGCAATATTCGAAGTTTCTACGGAGATATCTATTGGATTTCTATTGGAATCGCAACAAAGAATTGGTTTTTCTTTAGGCAAGGGACTTCGCTACAAAAGGTATAATCTTTAAATTATGCTTTTATTAAAGATTGAATCTTTTATGTCTTGATTAATAAATTAAATAAGTATAAGCCTAGATCTGTTCCTGGGTAAACTAATTTGAGCCTGAGCTTGGTCAAAAACTTCCGATTTTGGAATGCATTGCACGAAAGTGAGGTTTTCGATTTAGCCCGGGCTTGTTCAGTTTTCCTTCAGCTTGGTGAAACAAGGAAAATGGAAGGGTTTTGAGCTTCTTAATCAAATATTAACACTTATCCAAGTATGCAGGCCAATTAAAAAAGTCCTATTGATCTTTGGTTGGGTGGAAGTTTCAATCTAGTTAAGGGTGTCATGAAAGATAAGTGTAGGGTGGATTAGAAGGTGAGATATTTTGCTTCATCTATATTCTTCTAACCTGAAAAAAGTTGAAGGTGATTGATTTGTACACACACCACACCTAAGTGGTTTATGGTGGCATGAGATTGGTTCTTTGAATTGTTCTACATATTTGGGTATAGTTTCTTATAAATCTCCTTGACTAGTCCTTTGAATCCTTCCATGCAATGAGTTTGAATATTTGACATGCTTGAGGGCATAATGTAAGTGTGGGGGAATTTGATAAAGCCATGTAATGGTATTCTTGATTGCTATAATTTTATTGTTTTATAGGCTTTGTGAGTTGAATTAATTACTTATATCTATATTTTGTGTTGAAGGATAGAAATTGGAGATTGCAATTATTTTGGATGATACACTCTATTAAGGACCAATTTGCATGTTTGAAGGAAAAGTAGGGGTGAAAGTTGACAATGACATAAATAGAGGGTCAATTCTGCATTGTGGCTATTTTGACTAAAATCCCTAGTTTACTAAATTGAAGTTGTCGGCTGCTCTTCTTCATTTTGCTTCCAGAATTGCAGCTGCCAAGCTGCTGCCATCCATTGTAAAGTTCCCAAAGAGAGAACTAAAACTGGTGGTTTTTCTTTCTCCGGAGTTTGCTTCGATTTCTCAGAGCTGCTAACGCGAGATGAATAAGGAAACGGGCTGCTATTGTTTCCAAAGTACCTGCTGTCCAAAATCAGAACCCAAGAAGGAAGGAAAGAAATTGGAATTTTCCTGGTTTCTAAGAAGTTGCAGCTGCCACACTGCAAGAAAAAGAAGGCAAGTAAAAATCCTTCCCAAAAAAATTGAGCTGCTTTGATTTCTTGAATTTCCAAAGTTGCTGCTGTTTTCTCAAAGAAATTAAGGGCTGCTGCGTTTCTGGTTTCTAAAGAAAGGAAATCATAAGAATAAGGAAAAGGGATTTTCCTAAATTTCCAAGTTGCTTTGATGCCAACCGATGAACAAGAAAAGGAAGCAGAATTTTATTCTCCTTGTTCCCAATAGATGCCCAAGAACCGGGAAAGGAAGTTTTGTTCTTTCTAAAATTACTGCTACTGAATTCTCAAAAGTTCAAGGGTTGCTGACCAGTCAAGAAGGAATAAAAAAAGGAAAAAAAGTGCAGCAAAATTCGGTGAGTTTCAAAGAAATCAAGGCTGCGAATTCAAGTGGAAAAAATGAAGGAAGGGTGCTGTTTAGATACAAAATTGAGCTGGCTGATTTTTGTTTCCAAAGATGATGCCGATTCCTTTCCTCCCTAATTTGCTGCTGGACTGAAAAGAAAAGGAAAGGAAAATTCTGTTTCCAAATTCCGATTTGGTTTTACCCAAAAAAAGCAAAGGAAAATGGGTAAGGTCTGGATTTTCCATTTTTATAATTTTTCTGCTGCTGGCATTTAAAGAGAGGGAGAACCTTGAGTTCATGGGCGAACCAGAGAGAGAATACAACAAAGGGAACAGAACAGAGCAAATAGGAGAGCTCAACCGCTGTGTCTGGTTTTTGTTTTTTTTTTTCAGTTTTCCACTGTGATGATTAACAATTTTTTATTTGTTTTGTTCAAGAACATGAGTAGCTAATTTTATTTTTCTAATCCAAGGGATTTGATTTAATTAGCGTGTTATGAGGTTTTGTGCTGAATTTAATTTCCTTCGTAAGTTTAAGTATGATTGTTTCTTGTTTTAATTTAGAATTTGTAGTACTAATTGAATTGACGACTCAATTAGTGTTGATTTTTCTGTGCTATCTACATGTTGAGTGTTACGTATATGACACGAAATGGTAGTTCCAAGTAGCAATTAGTTTATTTATGCATGTTGGTGAGACTTAATTGAGCATGCGTGATAATCTAAAGGAAACAATTGAACTAAATTAGTTAATTGCAGCTATCTCTTTTAGTTATTTTTAGTTTTCGACTAGTTCTTATGTGTAATGCTGTTATGAGTAAATATGGAACGCTATCGTGTCCAGTTTTCCATAACAAGATTTAATCAAATGCTGGGTTTGGTTAATGAAATTAGAGAATCCATAGTTGTTGCGGCTATCCTAACAATAGTGGAGGTTGAATGCTTGAATTGAAGGAAAACCTTTGAGCCTATGATCAACGTGTTAATTATTCATGTTTCCCTTGGATTGGATTTTTTTCTCTTTTGATTTTCTTGATTTAAATTTGTCGCAATTATAGAAGTCTTTTGATTTAGTAGTTAGTTTAATTGCAAAACCCCTGATTACTGTTTGGTTTAAGAATTAATTTTGGTTCCTTTCAGATTTCGACTCGGTACTACTACTGCTACAAATTTATTTGGAGTTCGGTAGAACCGGATTTATTTTGGGTGCCTAGACAAACACGGCCACCGGCTGGGATTAGTATAATAAAAATTTTGAGCTCACATAATAACCTAAACCGACAGTTTGTCCAAAGCTGTCTCGGTTACGAACCTCATTTATATATTATGTCTTTCAACCAATGATGAGATCTACTGTGTCACACAAGACACCTCATCATCTACTTACATAATATAAATGGACACATCATGCACAACAAATTATAACCAAAACATAAATTGATATATTACTGGGAAAATGTACAATACAAGCATAGCTTATGTATTAAACTCCAACAATCTCCTACTAATACTTAAGCTGTGCTTTAGGTATACATCTACATACAACTCCTATACACTCTGTTGCTATATATCTAGAAAAACCCTCGTGGCTCTCCTAAGTATCTGATCCCCATGCCCTCCATGTGAGCCTCAAAGACTTTTTAAGTCAATATCTTCATGAACGGATCCGCAAGGTTATCCTCTGATGCTATCTTAGCCACGACCACGTCTTCCCTCTTTACGATGTCTCGTATCAGGTGGTAGTTGCGCTGTATAATTTTACTCGCCTTGTGGGCTCATGGTTCCTTCGAGTTTGCTACTGCACCGTTGTTATCACAATATACCGTGATAGACTTCTGCAAACTAGGAATCACATCTAAGTCCACTAGGAAGCTATTATGGTGTAGGATGGTAATGCCAAAATTAATCCATTAGTGGTACGATTAATTTTGTAATGAGTTAATTGAATAGGTAGAATTAATTAATTGATAAATTATTCCTAAGGGTTAATTAAGTAATTAACAAAGTGAAAATATTTAATTAATTAATTAAGTCTTAAGTTTCAATTAGAATTAGGAAATCCTAGAGATTAGGAATCTAATTGGATTTGGTTTATTCTATTAGATTGGTTACCTAATTGGATTTGGAAACTAATTAATTACCTAAACCCATTAGAAAGACCAATCCTAAACCAACTTGGGGTCTCTCTTCTAACTCTATATATAGACAAGGTATTAGCTATTCCATAATACGCAATTCATAAGTTTTCAAGGCAAGAAAACTAGAGAGAAATATTTCTCAGTCTAAAAATCAGATTTCCTAGGCTTATTGCTGCAGATTTTTCTCCAGTTTTTGGCCTGCCGATTTTACTCCATTGATCCGTGGCACGTGAGAATTTTGGTGGCGCGTGAAGCTTCTCTCTCAGGTCTTAGGTGGCGCGTGATCTTTACACGATAAGGGTAGGTGGTTGCAGAATTTTTCAGGCGACCCAGTTGTAGTGATTAGCAGATCAATTGCTCATTAGATTGCTGCCCACACAGCATACAAGCAAAGTCTTGAGGCATACAAGAGAATCACTTGAGTAAACGCTTCAATAGGTAATTCTTATGTTTTTGCTTTTAATTAAGAATTTATTTGTTGCGTGATAAATCGAATAAGTACATACCAAGATCCTGCGCAATGTTATTTCAAGAAAGGATTGGAATAGCGATTGTGCTAGCGTCTAGGCCTGGCCAGAGATTCCGATTCTAGAATGCATAGCACGAAAGTGAGTTTTTGGCTAGGCCCGGGCAGATAATCTTTCAACTATGGCTCCACCTCCTTGAATAAACACAAACCAAGAGGTAGACTTACTCTTATCCGAATGACCTTGAAAGTCTAAATCTGTATAACCTAATGGTACAAGCACATGCGCTCTATAGACTAGGACATGATCTCTCGTCCTGCGCATGAAAGATTATCTGCCCGGGCCTAGCCATAAATCACTTTTGTGCTATGCATTCCAGAATCGAAATCTCTGGCCAGGCCTAGATGCTAGCACAATTGCTATTCCAACCCTTTTGAAATAACATTGCGCAAGATATGGGTTTGCACTTACTCGATTTACCACGCAACAAAAATTTCTAATTAAAAGCGGAACTTTAGAAAATACCTTTGAAGCGTGTACTTAGGTGATTCTCTTGTATGCCTCAAGACTTTGATTGCACGTTGTGTGGGCAACGATCTAGCAACCAATTGATTAACCAATCATTACAATCCACCTGCCAGAAAATTCCAGCACCGTTGCACCTGGCACGTAAAGCACCGCCCGGAGAGAGAAAGCTATACGCGCTGCCTGTTTAAACAGGCCAAAATTTCAGCCAACAATTGAGAAAAAACCAGCCGCACCTAGGCTTCAAAAATCCGACTATGAGAGAGGAATTTTATTTCTCTCTCTAGGATTTTATCTCTCCAGTTTTCTTGTCTTGAAAACTTATGAATTGTATATGTGGAATAGCTAATCCCCTGTCTATATATAGAGTTACAAGAGAGACCCCAAGTTGGTTTAGGAATGGTCTTCCTAATGGGTTTAGGTAATTAATTAATTTCCAAATCCAATTAGGTAACCAATCTGATAGGATAAACCAAATCCGACTAGATTTTCTAATCTCTAGGATTTCCTAATTCTAATTGAAACTTAAGACTTAATTAATTAATTAAATAATTCCACTTTGTTACTTTCTCAATTAACCCTTAGGAATAATTAATCAATTAATTAATTCTACCTATTCAATTAACCCATTACAAAATTAATCGTACCACTAACGGATTAATTTTAGCACAACCATCATACACCAGAATTGCTTCCGGAACGACTTAATTAATTTATTCATAATCTCCCCACATCAAAGATATAATGCTCGTTAATATATTAATTTACTAATAAATTAATTAACTAACTTATTTAATTCCGAGACTAGTACCACTCGACCTTTTTACTATACCGGACATAAGTCCACCACCTGGGTTTAGTAATAAACATAACGAGCTCATCTCGGGAGCACCATCACCCCGGACGCACTAGTACATGGTTTCCTTTCGACAAGCAGCAGCACACCAAGTAACTAAACACGCGCACCCAACCTACCGAGACTATTAGCCACTATTGACCTCACCCATTGGCAGATCAAAGTACACTATGTCTAATCCTCATGCCCACTCGAGTCTAGGGATTAAGAGATAGAATACCAAGAACGATTTTCCTATTAAATCAGTACAAGACAAATCATTCCTAATGGTCAAGTTCAATACGCCCCGGTCATATCTACATGATTCAATTAGTTTAGACAAACCAATTATCCTAATCACATAATAACCTAAACCGGCATTTTGTCCAAAGCTGTCTCGGTTACAAACCTCATTTATATATTATGTCTTTCAACCAATGATGAGAGCTACTGTGTCACACAAGACACCTCATCATCTACTTACATAATATAAATGGACATATCATGCACAACAAAATATAACCAAAATATAAATCGATATATTACGGGAAAATGTACAATACAAGCATAGCGTATATATTCAACTCCAACAATCTCCTACTAATACTTAAGCTGTGCTTTAGGTATACATCTACGTACAACTCCTATACACCACAATATTATACCCCACATCGGACTAACTGTGGTACTACCGCTCAAAAATGACTTTATATCGCGCCACAATATTTTCTCCTATCTCCCCAGATCAAAGATCTATTGCTCATCGGTTTATCAATTTACTGACAAACTAATTCACCAACTTCTTGGTATCCAAGATTAGTACCACTCGACTTTTTTATTATACCAGACGTAAAGTCCATTAGTACAATAAACCTTACGAGCTCATCTCGGGAGCACCATCAACCCAGTGAACCGGTACGTGGATTCCTTCGACTAGCAACGGCACGTAAGAAGCTAAACACCGCATACCCAACCTACTGAGGTATAGGCTTTAATTGACCGCACTCTTTGGCACATCAATGCATACGATATCTAACTCTCATGCCCTCTCAATCTCGTGATTGAGAGAATGAATACTAAGACTGAATTTACTACGTCGATTAGTATAAATCAATGCTATCCAAACTGGTCGTGCTCAATATGCCCCGGGCATATGCGTGTGATTTAATTAGTCTAGATAAAGTAATTTCCAAACCACACGATAACCTATACCGATAGTATGTTCAGACTATCTCAATTATGAGCATACTTTTTATATATAAATACTTTAACCAATAACGAGATGTACTGTGTCTTTCCACACCCCGTTATCTAGTTCTATAATATAATTGAACAATTCAATACATAAACAAAATGATATGTCAACTGTGAATATTAGTTTTTGATACAAGCCATAGTTTTTCTGTATTTCAAAACTAACATAGTTTTGGGTGAGTCTTCGGACTATATCCCTGGCGCTTATGAACCATACCTGAATAGCTACAATGAAGCTCTCCAGGATAAAGATTCAGATTCTTGGCAGAGAGCGATGATTACTGAGATGGGTTCTATGGACTCCAATCAGGTCTGGGAGCTGCTAGACTTTCCTGATGGATTTCAGCCTATTGAGTGCAAACGAAAGAGAGGATCTGACGGGAGGGTTGAGACCTTCAAGGCTAGGCTTGTGGCGAAAGGATATACTTAGAAAAAAGGTATCGATTATGAGGAGACCTTTTCCCCGGTAGCTATGCTTAAGTCAATCTGGATTCTCTTAGCCATAGCTGCTCATATGGACTACGAGATTTGGCAGATGGACATCAAGACAATTTCCTTAATGTAAGTCTTGAGGAGACCATCTTTATGCTGAAACCCGGGGTTTCATTGTTCAGGGCTAAGAGAACAAGGTGTGCGGGCTTAAAAGGTCCATTTATGGACTTAAGCAAGCATCCAGATATTGGAACATCCGTTTTGACGAGGTTATCCAGTCCTATGAATTCACTCAGTCTCCGGATGATCAGTATGTATATCGCAGGCGTGATGGTGATATGGTGGTGTTCATCGTACTTTACGTAGATGACATCCTTCTGATTGGCAACAGTAAGAAGGTGTTGTCAGACGAAAAGGCATGGTTGTCCAGGCAGTTTGATATGAAGGATTTGGGAAAGGCTGGACATATCCTTGGGATCAAGATTATTCGAGATCGTAGGAGACGTTCTCTGACACTCTCCCATGCATCCTACACAGACACGATTCTAGCCCGTTTTAACATGTAGAACTCCAAGAAGATTTCACTACCTTTCAGGCATGAGGTGCATTTATCAAAAGAACAGTATCCCAAGACTGCTGAGGAGATAGATGCCATGCAGGTGGTTCCTATGCATCTGTAGTGGGTAGCCTCATGTATGCTATTTTATGTACAAGACCTGATCTTTGCTTTTCCATTGGCATGGTTAGCAGATATAAAAGTAACCCTGGGAAGGCTCACTGGGAGGCAGTAAAATGCATTCTCAAGTACTTGTGCAGAACGAGAGATCATGTCCTAGTTTATAAAGCGCAAGAGCTTGTACAACTAGGTTACACAGATTCGGACTTTCAAGGTGATATGGACAAGAGTAAGTCTACCTCCGGGTTTGTGTTTACTCTAGGAGGTAGAGCCATAGTATGGTGGAGTGTCAAGAAGAAATGCGTGGCAGACTCCTCTATGGAGGCTGAGTACGTTGCCGTATCAGAGGCAGTGAAAGAAGCTGTATGGCTCCGGAACTTCCTGGTAGACTTAGATGTGGTTCTTGAGTTGCCCAGGGCTATCACAGTTTACTGTGATATTAATGGTGTAGTTGCTAACTCGAGGGAACCGCGAGCCCACAAAGTGAGTAAACACATAGAGCGCAAGTACCACCTGATACGAGAGATCGTAAAGAGGGGAGACGTGACCGTGGCCAAGATAGCTTCAGGTGACAACCTTGCCGATCCTTTCACAAAGCCAATGACCCAAAGGTCTTTGAGAGACATGTGGAGGGCATGAGAGTCAGATTCTTTAGAGAGCCATGTGAGTAAGCTTAAAGGTATTATGTAAATTTCATTATGAATGCAGTGTAATAGCGGGTTCGACAGTTTTTGTACTTCTTAGCATAGCTTTGAGTATTAGTGGAAGATTATTAGTTTTGAATACAGAAAAGCTTTGGCTTGTATCAAAAACTAATATCCACGGTTGAAATATCATTTTGTTTCGGTATTGAATTGTTCCATTATATCATAGAACTAGATAACGGAGTGTGAAAAGACACAATAGATCCCGTTATTGGTTAAAGTATTGATATATAGAAATTATGCTCGTAACTGAGATAGTCTGAACATACTATCGGTATAGGTTATCATGTGATTTGGAAATTAGTTTGTCTAGACAAATTAGATCATGGATATGCCCGGGGCATATTAGGCATGACCAATTTGGATAGAATTAACTTGTACTGATTGGCATAGTTAATTCAGTCCTAGTATTCAGTCTCTCAATCCCGAGATTGGGACGGGCGTGAGAGTTAGATATCTTATGCTTTGATTTGCCAAAGAGTGCGGTTAATTGAGGCCTATACCTCAGTAAGTTAGGTGTGCGGTGTTTAGCTTCTTATGTGTCATTACTAGTCGGAGAAATCCACGTACTGGTTCACCGGGTTGATGGTCCTCTCGAGATGAGCTTGTAAGGTTTATTATACTAAATCTGGCCAGTGGACTTTACGTTCAGTATAATAAGAAAGTAGAGTGATACTAATCTCGGATACCAAGAAGTGGGTGAATTAATTTGTCAGTAAATTGATGAACCGATGAGCACGAGATCTTTGATGTGGGAAGATAGAAGAAAAATAAAGTGGCGCAATGTAAAGTCATTTTTTAGCGGTAGTTCCATAATTGGTCCGTTTGTGTACGACTAATTATGCGTTTGACTAATCGAAAAAGTGAATTAATTAATCCTAAAGGTTTAACTAATATTTAATTGACTAAGTGGATTAAGAAAATTAATTCTATATGAATTAATTAATCCTAAGGGTTTGATTAAATTAAATTAAATTAACAAAAGTGGGTTAAGAAATTAATTCGAAAGGATCGATTGGAGTTGACTAGTCTAGGGAAGACTAAGGGGTCAACGAAAGTCAAATTAAAAGGCCCAACGTAAAGGCCCACTAGGTCTCCTTAGAAGCTCCCTATAAATACCCCTTGTCAGGCATTAATGAAGACATTAGAAACCTTGGTGGCTATTAGTCTAGTGAGAGAAAGTCTAGCTTAGAGTGAGATATTCTTCTTCTTCGAATCTTCTGCTCGTAGTCAGCTAGGATAGCTTTCTTCTTCGACTAAACTCAGGTCATTTTTGTCCCTTGATAATATTTATTAGAAGCCGCCGGCGATTGGCGATTTTCGATGGCCAGCGCCGTCGCGGTTTGGTTGCCATCAGTGTGGTGATCCGCTAGCTTGGTGAAAGCTTTGAGCCAGTGTATAGATCTCTGACCGGTAGGAGCTTTTCCCGGTGACTGTCCGTTCATATTCCGGCAGTGGCTTCAACATTTGTGCAGAAGCCTCCAAGCCAATCTGTTTTTGGGCAGTTTGAATTTTCTCGAAGCGGGTCTCTTTGCATTTCTTCATTTTTCTTTGGGCTACTCAGTAGATACTAGCCCACACTAGTTCGGAGTCGATTTGGAGTCATTCTTTGGATTTCTTGTGGATTTCGCTTACCCAAAGTTTTGGATTTCTATTTGCTAAGGACTTCGCTTCAAAGGTATAATCTTTAGACTTTCCGCTTTTAATTAAAGGTTGAATCTTTGTGCGTTGTTTAATAAATTAAATAAGTATAAGCCTAGATCCGTTCAGGGGAAAATGAATTTGAGCCTGAGCTTTCTCAAAAGTTTCCAATTCTGGAATTCATTGCATGAAAGCGAGATTTTCGATTTAGCCCGGGCTTGTTCTGTTTTCCTTAATGCAAACTTATGCTCTTGAATTTTTTCAATGAATCTCTCTGGTTGCTGCATGAATATAGTTTGCTAAAGACTTCCGTTAAGGAAAGCCGTCTAGAAATCTATTTGCTATATCTCATAATCTAAATGAGCAATTATGGCCAAGAGAATCCGGATCGACTTAATAATTGCAACCGGGGAGAAGGTTTCCTCATAATCGATTCCCTCTTTCTGAGTATACACTTTCACCACAAGCCTAGCTTTAAAGGTTTCAAACTTTTCGTCAGGTCCTCTCTTGCGTTTGTAGTGAAAGATTATCTGCCCGGCCCGCTCAAAAATTCACTTTCGTGCTACTCATTCTAGAATCGGTATCTTTGACAAGGCCTAGACTCTAGCACAATCGATATTCCAATCCTTGCTTGAAATAACATTGCGTAGGATCTTGGTATGTACTCATTCAATTTATCACGCAACAAAATAAATTCAAATAAAAGCGGAAACATAGAAAGTACCTCTTGAAGCGTGTTACTCAGGTGATCGCTTGTATGACTCAATACTTTGATCGCACGTTGTGTGGGCAACGATCTAGCGAGCAATTGATCAGCAATCAGCACAACTGGGTTGCTAGAAAAAATTCCCCGGAACCACCAGCCTGCGCTAGTGAACTCTACACGTCACCGAGAGAGACTCATGCGCCGCCGCTCTTTGAACCACGCGCCGCCGGGAATTGAGAAGATCCGGCCGCCGATTTGAAGGGAGAGCAGCCGACCTTTTGAGCTTCAAAAATCTGAACTTTAGAGATAAAATTCTCTCTCTCTAGGATTTTCTCTCTCTAGTTTTCTTGTCTTGAAAACTTATTAATTGTGTTCTTTAGAATTGCTAATCCTTTGTCTATATATAGAGTTACAAGAGAAGCCCCAACTTGGTTTAGAATTGGTCTTCCTAATGGGTTTAGGTAATTAATTAGTTTTCAAATCCAATTAGGTAACTAATCTAATAGGATAATCCAAATCCAATTAGATTTCATAATCTCTAGGATTTCCTAATCCTAGTTGAAACTTAAAACTTAATTAATTAATTAAATAATTCCACTATGTTAATTAATTAATTAACACTGAGGAATAATTAATTAAATAATTAATTCTACTTATTCAATTAACCCAGTACAAAATTAATGGTACCACTAACGGATTAATTTTGGCACTACCATCCTACACCAGAATTGCTTCCAGAACAACTAAATTAATTTATTCTTAATCTCCCCACATCAAAGATTTAGTGCTCTTTAATTTATAAATTTACTGATAAATTAATTAATTAACTTATTTAATTCTGAGACTAGTACCACTCGACCTTTTTACTATACCGGACATAAGTCCACCAGCTGGGTTTAGGATAATAAACATAACGAACTCATCTCGGGAGCACCATCACCCCGGACGCACAAGTACATGATTTCCTTTTGACAAGTAGCAGCACACCAAGTAACTGAACACACGTACCCAACCTACCGAGACTATTAGCCACAATTTACCTCACCCATTGGCAGATCAAAATACAGTATGTCTAATCCTCATGCCCGCTCAATTCTGGGGATTAAGAGATAGAATACTAAGACTGAATTGTCTATTAAATTAGTAAAAGACAAATTATTCTAAATGGTCAAGTTCAATACGTCCCGGGCATATCTATGTGATTCAATTAGTTTAGACAAACCAATTATCTGAATCACATAATAACCTAAACCGATAGCGTGTCCAAAACTGTCTCGGTTACGGACCTCATTTATATATTATGTCTTTTAACCAATGATAAGATTTACTGTGTGACACCAGACACCTCATCATCAAACTATATGATATAAATGGACTAAAATTGCACAACATATAAACCAAACATTAAATCGATATATTAACTGGGAAAAAGTACAATACAAGCATAGCTTATGTATTCAAACCTAACAATCTCCCACTAATACATAAGTTGTGCTTTAGGTATATAACTACATTCAATATTTTGAAGGAAAACTGAATAAGCCCGGGCTAAATCGAAAACCTCGCTTTCGTGCAATGCATTCCAGAATCGGAAGCTTTCGACCAAGCTCAGGCTCAAATTAGTTTACCCATGAACGGATCTTGGCTTATACTTATTTAATTTATTAATCGGGACACAAAAGATTCAATCTTTAATAAAAGCGAAATTTAAAGATTATACCTTTTGTAGCGAAGTCCCTTGCCTAAAGAAAAAAACCAATCTTTGTTGCGATTCCAATAGAAATCCAATAGATATCTCCGTAGAAACTTCGAATATTGCGTGGGCAATAATCTATCGAAGCTTACTTGCTTAGCCCACGAAAACCCACAAGAAAAATCACTTGAAAAAGATAACAACTAGCCCAAAACTTTTCCTTGAAATTCTGCCGCAAAACCCACAAAAAAACTGCTCTTTTTTCAGCCACAAAAATGGATTATCGAAACCTCAAATGATTCGCCCAACCACGATCTGCACCACCACTACCATGGATCACCAAGATAATCAAGAGATCAACATGGTAGTAGCAGGATCAGCACCCTGGGCTAACATTTGTACCCACCGAAAATTAAGTGCTGCGGCCAAAAAAAAATAAAAACTGTCCAGCGGGTTTTGAAGAAACCAAGCAGCTGGATTTTTAAAACTGAAAAAATGCAGCAGCAAACTCTCCAGCTGGTTTTGAAGAAACCAAGCAGCTGGATTTTTAAAACTGAAAAAATGCAGTAGCAAACTCTCCAGCGGGTTTTGAAAAAAAAAAACAAGCAGCGGGATTTTAAAACTGAAAACTGCAGCAGCTTAATTTCACAAAGTTTATATCTTTGAGCTTTATCTAATTCAAGGAGCGAGATCTCAAGTTCGACTTCGAGAAAGAAACTTCGAGAAGAAGAAGATCTCTCTCTAGAACTTTCTCACTCTAAAAGGGGCAAGACTTGTCTTGCAAGATTTTTCTTAGCTTGCTTTGGTCTCAAGTTATTCTATTTATAGGAGCTCAATTGGAGACCTAATGGGCTCTCGAGTTAGGCCTTTTAATTTGACTTTCGTTGACCGCTAAGTCTTCCCGACTAATCAACTCCAATCGACCCATTTAAATTAATTTATTTAACCCACTTTGTTAATTTAATTTAATCGAACCCTTAGAATTCTAAATTCACTTTGTCGATTAAATATTAATTAAACCTTTTGGATTAATTAATTTACCTTGTCGATTAGTCAAATGCATAATCGGTCGTACCACTAACGGACCAATTATGGAACTACCGCTCGAAAATGACTTTACATCGCGCCATTATATTTTATTCTATCTCCCCACATTAAAGATCTAACGCTCATCGGTTTATCAATTTACTGACAAATTAATTCACCGACTTCTTGGTTTCCGAGATTAGTACCACTCGTTCTTTTATTATACCGAACATAAAGTTCACCGGCCGGGTTTAGTATAATAAAATTTACGAGCTCATCTCGGGAGCACCATCAACCTGGCGAACCGGTACGTGGATTCCTTCGACTAGCAACGGCACGTAAGAAGCTATACACCGCATACCCAAACTACCGAGGTATAGGCCTCAATCGACCGCACTCTTTGGCAAATCAAAGCATACGATATCCAACCCTTACGCCCGTCCCAATCTCGGGATTGAGAGATGGAATACTATGACCGAATTGACTACGCCGATCAGTATAGGTCAATTCTATCCAAAGTGGTCGTGCTCAATATGCCCCGGGCATATCTATGTGATTTAAACTAGTTTAGATAAACTAATTTCCAAACCACACACTAACCTATACCGATAGTATGTTCAGACTATTCGGTTACGAGCATACTTTTTATATATCAATACTTTAACCAATAACGGTATCTACTGTGTCTGTCCACACCCCGTTATCTAGTTTTATGATATAAAGGAACAAATTTATACTGAAACAAAATGATATGTCAACTGTGGATATTAGTTTTTGATACAAGCCATAGCTTTTCTGTATTCAAAACTAACAATCTCACACTAATACTCAAAGCTATGCTAAGAAGTACAAAAACTGTCCAACCCGCTATTACACTGCTGTCATAATGAAATCTATAGAACACCTTTAAGCTCACTCACATGGCTCCCTCAAGAATCTGACACCCATGCCCTCCACGTGTCTCTCAAAGACCTTTGGGGTCAATGGGTTTGGGAAAGGATCTGCAAGGTTGTCATTGTTGGTGAATGTGCCCTAATGAGGGCTATTTATGTAAATATACTTTGAGGGTATTTATGTAAATAAGATATTTGTCGCTTGATTGATTGTTTATCAAATGAGTTAATTTCATGATAGTAATATCCTTGTGCATATTTAAATTCATGAAATCGATCCGCCAAAAGAAACACTCCATGGACTAATTAGATCATGAGTGATTCTTTTGAGTAGTACTGGTACTAGGATCCTTAGATCAGAAATCACTACATGGTCTTAGGTGAATTGTAGTGTGCTTTGACATACGCCTAACGGGGCCGTAACAGGTTGCCAAGTACGGGTATGATTGGGTACACTATGAGACACGCTAAGGTATGTAGGTGAAGTGATGGGACTACAAATCTCTCTTAAGTGAGAGATGATATCTTGGCCACTTGATAGTGAACTGAAAAGTGCATGGCCATGCCCAAGGAATGATAGGATATCATTTGCTTGAAGGATTCAGTGTCACTAAGAGATCAAGTAAACGTTTAGCTACATAAGGATGATGGTTCCATGCCTTATGCTAAACTGGATATCGATGTAGAGGATCGTACGCAGTTTGCTCGGAAAGGTTGTGTTGAATCTCCATTCGACCCTCCATTCTGAATTGGGTAGTCATTATGTCTTGCTAGAGACCACTAATGACTTATGGATTAATCAATGAGATTGAGTTATCCGTTGCCAATTTGGAATGGGCCTACAGGATCGCACATAAGAAAGTTCAATGATGCAGAATAAGTATTCTTGCCTACAATAAGTATAATTGTTATACTTAAATAAATAAGATTTAATTAAATGATTTAATTGAATATTATTGGAAAGTTCGGTGGTATTAATTAATAGTTAATTAATTACCTGGGAACAATTGGGATGGGCTGATAAATCAAGGGACTTAATTGCAATTGAAGTTCTTGACCCATCAGCCTGATCCATGGGTCATGGGTTGATCCATGGGCTTGGTGTATAACCCAAATCATTAAAGTGTTATTTAAGGCTGATTTGGAATTAGTAAATATTATTTAAATACTGACTTGGAATCAGTTAAATAATATTTGGTAATAATACTGATTTGGAAATTACTAAAATCAGTTAAGTTATAATTGGATAAATTACAATACTGATTTTGGAAATTAATTCTCTACAAATATCCTAGGGATATAATTGTAAGTAGAGGAGATTTTTGAATGATTCTCATCAGAAAAATACACAGATTTCCCAAATTCTCCGGGTAGGCAAGATTGGCTAGCACCAACCTGCGAAGGCTTTCGTGCTTGAGAGTAGAGGATCCTTCGAGGAAGGATTTTGGAGACAACAAAACGCCATCTTCTCAGAGGAGCCAGGCGACGTGCGCAACCGATTACGCTTCAAGGGTAAGACCCGATCCTCATAGTTTAGGATTCCGCTGTTCAATTGGATTAAACACCTAGACTATTCCCAACAGTCATCTGATGCTATCTTGGCCACGGTCACGTCTCCCCTCTTTACGATCTCTCGTATCAGTTGGTACTTGCGCTCTATGTGTTTACTCGCTTTATGGGCTCATGGTTCCCTCGAGTTAGCAACTGCACCATTGTTATCATAATAAATTGTGATAGACCTAGGCAACTCAGGAACCACATCTAAGTCCACCAGGAAGTTCCGGAGCCACACAGATTCGTTCGCTGCTTCTGATGCGGCAACTTACTCAGCCTCAATGGTGGAGTTCGCCACGCATTTCAGCTTGACACTCCGCCATACTATGGCTCCACCTCCTGGAGTAAACACAAACCCAGAGGTAGACTTACTCTTATCCATATCACCTTGAAAGTCTCAATCTGTGTAACCCAACGGTACAAGCTCTTGCGCTCTATAAACTAGGACATAATCTCTCGTCCTGGGCAAGTACTTGAGAATGCATTTTACTGCCTCCCAGTGAGCCTTCCCAGGGTTACTCTGATATCTGCTAACCATGCCAATAGCAAAGCAAATATCAGGCCTCCTACATAACATAACATACATGAGGCTACCCACTGCAGTAGCATAGGGTACCGCCTGTGAAAGATTATCTGCCCGGGCCTAGCGAGAAACTCACTTTCGTGCTATGTATTCCAGAATCGGAATCTCTGGCCAGGCCTAAATGCTAGCACATTCGCAATTCCAATCTTTGCTTGAAATAACATTGTGCAGGATGTTGGTATGTACTTATTCAATTTATCACGCAGCAAATAAATTCTTAATTAAAAGCGAAAACATAAGAATTACCTGTTGAAGCGTTTACTTAGGTGATTCTCTTGTATGCCTCAAGACTTTGCTTGTATGCTGTGTGGGCAGCAATCTAATGAGCAATTGATAAGCTAATCACCACAATCCACCTGCCGAAAAAATTCCACCACTACCGCACCTGGAACGTGTACTACACGCGCCACCTGGGAGGAGAGAGAAAGCCACGCACCGCCACCAAAATCGGATAAATCTAGCCGGCCAAAGCTGGCTATGAAATTCTGAAAATTCTGAGAAGAATTATTTCTCTCTCTAGGATTTTCTCCTCTAGTTTTCTTGTCTTGAAAACTTATGAATTGTATATTGTGGAGTAGCTAATCCCTTGTCTATATATAGATTTTCAAAAGAGACCCCAAGTTGGTTTATGATTGGTCTTCCTAATGGGTTTAAGTAATTAATTAGTTTCCAAATGCAATTAGGTAACCAATCTGATAGAATAAACCAAATCATTTTAGATTCCTAATCTCTAGGATTTCCTAATTCTGATTGAAACTTAAAACTTAATTAATTAATTAAATAGTTCCACTTTGTTAATTACGTAATTAACCCTTAGGAATAATTAATTAATTAATTCTACCTATTCAATTAACCCATTACAAATTAATCATACCACTAACAGATTAATTTTGGCACTACCATCCTACACCAGAATTGCTTCCGGAACAACTTAATTAATTTATTCTTAATCTCCCCACATCAAAGATATAGTGCTCGTTAATTTATTAATTTACTGATAAATTAATTAATTGACTTCTTTAATTCTGAGACTAGTATCACTCGACCTTTTTACTATACCGGGCATAAGTCGACCATCTAGGTTTGGTATAATAAACATAATGAGCTCATCTCGGGAGCACCATCACCCCGGACGCACCGGTACATGGTTTCCTTTCGACAAGCAGCAGCACACCAAGCAACTAAACACGCGCACCCCACCCACCGAGACTATTGGCCACAATTGACCTCACCCATTGGCAGATCAAAGTACACTATGTCTAATCCTCATGCTCGCTCGAGTCTAGGGATTAAGAGATAAAATACCAAGAACGTTTTGTCTATTAAATCAGTACAAGACAAATTATTCTAAATGGTCAAGTTCAATACGCACCAGACATATCTATATGATTCAATCAGTTTAGACAAACTAATTATCCGAATCACATAATAACCTAAACCGACAGTTTGTCTAGAACTGTCTCGGTTATGAACCTCATTTATATATTATGACTTTTAATCAATGACGAGATCTACCGTGTCACACAAGACACCTCATCATCTAACTACATAATATAAATGGAAAAATAATGCACAACAATATTTAACCAAAACATTAATCGATATATTAACTGGGAAAATGTGCAATATAAGCATAGCTTATGTATTCAACTCCAACAATCTCCCACTAATACTTAAGTTGTGCTTTAAGTATACAACTGCATTCAACTCCTATATACTCTACTACTATATATCTAGAAAAACTGTCATGGCTCCCTTAAGTATCTAATTCCCTTGCCATCCACGTGAGCCTCAAAGTCTTTTGAAGTCAATATCTTCGTGAACGGATCTGCAAGGTTATCCTCTGAAGCTATCTTAGCCACGACCATGTCTTCCCTCTTTACGATGCTTCGTATCAGGTGGTACTTGCGTTGTATATGTTTACTCGCCTTGTGGGCTCGTGGTTCATTCGAGTTTGCTACTGCACCGTTGTTATCACAATACACCATGATAGATTTCTCCAAACCAGGAATCACATCTCAGTCCACTAAGAATCACATCTAAGGTAGAAAACCATTCTTGGAGTTCTGCATGCTAAAACGGGCCAGAATCGTATCTATGTATGAAGCTTAGAAGAGCGTTAACGAACATTTCCTACAATCTCGAATTATCTTGATCCTAATGATATGTCCTGCTTCCCCTAAGTCCTTCATATCAAACTGCTTAAAAAACCATGTCTTTATGTCAGATAACATTTTCTTGTTGTTGCTAATCAATAGAATGTCATCTACGTAAAGCACAAGAAACACCACTGAGTTTCCATCACGTCTGCGGTACACACATTGCTCATCCGGACACTAAGTAAAACTGTAGGACTGGATTACCTCATCAAACCGGATGTTTCAAGATCTGGATGCCTGCTTAAGTCCATAAATGGACCTCTTAATCCTGCAAACCTTATGCTTTTGGCCTTTTTCAACGAATCCCTCTGGTTGCTGCATGAAGATGGTTTCCTCAAGACTTCCGTTAAGGAAAGCTATCTTGACATCCATCTGCCATATCTCATAATCTAAATGAGCAGCTATGGCCAAGAAAATCCAGATCGACTTAAGCATAGCTACCGGGTAGAAGGTTTCCTCATCATCGATTCCCTCTTTCTGAGTATACCCCTTCGCCACCAGCCTAGCTTTAAAGGTTTCCACATTTTCGTCAGGTCCTCTCTTACGTTTGTAGACCCACTTACGTCCAATGGGCTTAACCCATCAGGCAGGTCGACAAGCTCCCAGACTTGATTATGGTCCATTAACTCCAACTCAGATATCATTGCCTTACGCCAAGATTCTGTATCTTTATCTCGGAGAGCCTCATTATAATTTACTGGGTCAGGCTCAGGCGTGCCTGGGACTACGTCTGAGGCCTCTCCACCACCAATGAACCTGGCTGTCTTTCAAATCTCCCACTACGACGAGACACCACCTGTGTAGGCGTATCATCTGTGATCTCTTGTGCAGTGTGTGGTGTATCTACTTTTGCTGGTGCATCAGGATTATTAGTTTGTCTTCTAAGCTCTTCTAGTAGTATCTTACTCTTGGGCTTGTGATCTAGGATATAGTCTTCCTCCAAAAATCTAGCGTTGGTACTAACCACGACCTTCTGATCTTTAGGACTACAAAACAGACAACCTTTCGTTCCCCTAGGATATCCTACAAACAGCATTAATTCTATTCTTGCATCGAGCTTAGCCGCATCTGCCTTAAGCACATGTGCTGGGTAACCCCGAATTCTGTGATGTCTTAAACTAGGCTTTCGCCCGTTCCACAACTCTACTGGGGTTGAAGGCATGGTTTTAAATGGTACAAGATTAAGAATATACATCACTGTTTCTAAGGCATATCCCCAGAACGAACTCGGCAAATCACTATAGCTCATCATCGACCTAACCATTTCCATGTGAGTTCGATTCCTCATTTCTGCTACACCGTTCTACTGTGGCGTGCCAGGTGCAGACAACTGAGACTAAATTCCTACCTCACTGAGGTATTCTCGAAATTCGTGGGACAGGTACTCCCCACCACGATTTGATCGCAGTGTCTTGATACTCTTACCATGATGTTTCTCCACATCTGCCCAAAACTCTTTGAACATGCCAAAGCACTCAGACTTGTGATGCATTAGGTAAATGTACCCGTACCTTGAGTAGTCATCCGTGAACGTCACGAAATACTCGAACCCACCTCGTGCTTGGATCGTCATTCGTCCACATAAGTCAGAATAAATCAACTCTAGTACTTCTTTGGCTCTATAACGTTTTACTTTAAAAGGTCTCTTGGTCATCTTACCCTCCAAGCAAGATTCGCAGGTCGAATAACTGTCAATCTCTAATGAACCTAAAGGTCCCTCATTGACCAACCTCTGAATCCTACTAAGGTTTATATGACCTAGCTTGAGATGCCAAAGATAGGTTTGATTCATTTCAGAAGGTTTCTTCCTCTCACTAATGTTAGATAAAGATCTATATGTTTCTATATTTTGCGCAACAGGGGGAGTTAGAATTAACCACAAACAAATTGTCAGCCAATGAACCAGAACAAATAAGTTTTCCATTTCTTCTAATAAATACAGATTCATCAAAAAAAATAAACTTATAACCGTTCTTTAAGAGTTTAGAAACCGAAATAAGGTTCTTTCTAAAACTCGGTACATAAAGACAATTAAATAATTCTAATCTAGAACCCTCAAAATTTAGAGTGAAAACTCCCACTGCTTCTACTGACACTCTTGTAGTGTCGCCCATGTAGATATCCAGCTCACCCTCTCCCAGCTTCCGGGTTACTTGAAACCCCTGCAAAAAATTACAAACATGATCAGTGGCGCCTGAATCCACACACCAAGTATCTGTGGGAGTCACTGCTAAACATGTCTAAGTAATTAGGGCAGAAACTATTATACCTTTAGGCTTTTGGACAATCCGCTTTCTAGTGTCCCGTTTTTTCGCACCTGAAGCACTTGCCTTTGGGCTTGCTATTCTTTGTGATTTCAGGCTTAGCAGCAAGTTTCTTGGCCTTCTTCTTATTCTTATTCTTCTTGCCTTTAGGTGCAGAAGAAAAACTTGAAGCCTTCAATGTGACCAAAGCTTGCTTCTTCTCGTGGAAGATGCCTTCAGCCGACACCAAATCAGTTTTGAGCTCGGGTAGAGTGTAAACTCTTTGATTCATGTTATAGTTGACCCAAAACTGCTCAAAACTAGAGGGTAAGCTCTGGAGGATGATATCTATCTGACTTTCTGGGTCGATTTCACCTCCCAACACCTCTATCTTGTTGATGTTACTGATCATGTGAAGCACATGATCTCTCAAATATCTGCCCTCAGCATCTTTCGTGTTCATCAACTTTTTCATGGCTGCTTGCCTACCAGTCCTGCCTTGATGAGCGAACATCTCCCTCAGGTGAGCCATCATGTTGGAGGCAGAGACCATGGGATGAAGCTGATGTTGCAGCACATTTGACACAAAGGCCAAAATATAGAACCGCGTCATTTCATCCACTTTTCTCCATCTGGCATAGGCATCCCTATCCTCTTGATGAGAGTCCTCGTTAGGCACATCTGGACATACTTCAGTGAGCACAAACTTATACTGCTCTGTCATTAGGACAATGTCCAAGTTACTGCTCCAGTCAACATAATTAGTTCCAGTTAACTTATTGTCTTTCAATATAGTAGCTAAGGGGTTGAATGCCATATCAAAAAACTATAAAATAAATAAACAGACAATGTTTCAGTTATAAATTTAGAATTTCAAAAAACAAGAAAATTCTTACAATTATTGACTTTCCTCAAAACAATAATTTTATCCACCAACATCTTATTCACCGGGATTCTCGCAAGCCACGATAGTGTGGACGTTTAGCTAATCCACATTCGTTTGAGAAGAACCAAGTTCATTAACTACACTATCTGACCAAATGATCTATTGATCAATGTAGCTAATAGTCGGTGCTTTCAGCCATATAAATAAGCAACGTAACCTCGATGGGAGGAATACTGCAGATCATACACCAAGTGTGTGACATTACGTGACTTATGATCTTGTTACCTCAGGATAGTGCGCCTTAGATGGAGAGGGTGTCCCATTTCTCCTAGTTAAAATTACTCTAGTCATCTTACTCAGAAATTCATAATCTAGAGATCGTGTGGTTGGACTCATCCGAATGGAGGAAGGCCCTAATGCCAACGCGCAAGTCCACCCACATCGCATATGAACTCATAATGGTGGTTGTGGGGATATAAAACCAACCCACTCTCACTTAGATTTCCAAATTGAGGGTTTTTGTGGTTTTAACATGCCATTAACTAACATAAGTTATATGCAATCATGAAACCATCATGCTTTAAAATCATGTATCTAAAATACAGCATAAAAATTAAAGCACAAAAACTAAAACAATAAATACAGGAAATAAATTTCCCGACAATTATGGTTTTAATTGCTTCCATCTTCTGCCTTGAACTCGTGTCCCGCCACATAACTCGATGGAAAAAGTCTTGAACTTCAAAAAATGAAATCTGGAGGAAAAATGAGCACACACATAGCGCACCGCAAGCTAGCGTAGCAGCGATTGTGGCCGGTCACCGGCGGCGGCTCCCACCAGCGAGTCATCGCTGGCGGCGCCCCCACCTCTGATTCCACCTTTTGCTTCTTCTACATTATTTAGTCTTCTTGCAATTCGTTCTGGGTTTTCATGGGTTTCTACGAATTAACGATAACCCAAAACCCACCAATTCAAGTTGCCTACCATAACGCCTTCGATTACATAAAATTAATTCTCCTACTACAAGGCTTTCTAGGAAAATTAAATAATCAAAATTACGTAGAAAAAATCCTACTACAGATTTGATCTAATCCTACACGGCTTCATGCACGTGGTTATACTATTATAAATATTCAAAATAAAATCAAATTTGGACATGTCCCGGAGTTTAATTAAAACTAATACAAACGTAACCACAATAGTCAGGATTTCTTAACTACCTACAAAGAAAATCATGTAATAAATCGAACAAGCACAAAACCCAAAACCAGGCTTTGATACCAATTGAAAGATTATCTGCCCAGGCCTAGCCAGAAACTCACTTTCGTGCTATGCATTCCAGAATTGGAGTCTCTGGCCAGGCCTAGACGCTAGCACAATCGATATTCCAATCTTTGCTTGAAATAACATTGCACAGGATCTTGGTATGTACTTATTCGATTTAT
This sequence comes from Knoxia roxburghii, assembly GCA_030378225.1. NCBI lineage: Eukaryota > Viridiplantae > Streptophyta > Magnoliopsida > Gentianales > Rubiaceae > Knoxia > Knoxia roxburghii. The sequence continues at coordinate 25,131,452 of CM059420.1, read as the reverse complement.
CACGCAGCAAATAAATTCTTAATTAAAAGCGAAAACATAAGAATTACCTGTTGAAGCGTTTACTTAGGTGATTCTCTTGTATGCCTCAAGACTTTGCTTGTATGCTGTGTGGGCATTAATCTAACGAGCAATTGATAAGCTAATCACCACAATCCACCTGCCGGAAAAATTCCAGCACCACTGCACCTGGAACGTGTACTACACGCGCTGCCTGGAAGGAGAGAGAAAGCCATGCACCGCCGCCAAAATTGGATAGATCCAGCCGGCCAAAGATTGCTATGAAATCCAAAAATTCTGAGAAGAATTATTTCTCTCTCTAGAATTTTCTCTCTCTATTTTTCTTTTCTTGAAAACTTATGAATTCTGTCTCGTGGAATAGCTAATCCCTTATCTATATATAGAGTTACAAGAGAGACCCCAAGTTGGTTTAGGATTGGTCTTCCTAACGGGTTTAAGTAATTAAGTAGTTTCCAAATCCAATTAGGTAACCAATCTGATAGGATAAACCAAATCCTACTAGATTCCTAATCTCTAGGATTTCCTAATTCTAATTGAAACTTAAGACTTAATTAATTAATTAATTAATTAATTCCACTTTGTTAATTACTTAATTAACCCTTATGAATAATTAATTAATTAATTCTATCTATTCAATTAACCTATTACAAAATTAATTGTACCACTAACAGATTAATTTTGGCACTACCATCCTACACCTGAATTGCTTCCGGAAAAACATAATTAATTTATTCTTAATCTTCCCACATCAAAGATATAGTGCTCGTTAATTTATTAACTTACTGATAAATTAATTAATAACTTCTTTAATTCTGAGACTAGTACCACTCGACCTTTTTACTATACCGCACATAAGTCCACCAGCTGGGTTTAGTATAATAAACATAACGAGCTCATCTCGGGAGCACCATCACCCCGGACGCACCGGTACATGGTTTCCTTTCGACAAACAGCAGCACACCAAGCAACTAAACACGCGCACCCAACCCACCGAGACTATTGGCCACAATTGACCTCACTCATTGGCAGATCAAGGTACACTATGTCTAATCCTCATGCCCACTCAAGTCTAGGGATTAAGAGATAGAATACCAAGAATGTTTTGTCTATTAAATTAGTTCAAGACAAATCATTCTAAATGGTCAAGTTCAATACGCACCGGGTATATCTATATGATTTAATCATTTTAGACAAACTAATTTCTGAATCACATAATAACCTAAACCAACAGTTTGTCCAGAACTGTGTCCGTTACAAACCTCATTTATATATTATGTCTTTTAACCAATGACGAGATCTACTGTGTCACACAAGACACCTCATCGTCTAACTACATAATATAAATGGACAAATAATGCACAACAACATTTAACCCAAACATTAATCGATATATTAACTGGGAAAAAGTATAATATAAGCATAGCTTATGTATTCAACTCCAACAGCCTGCATGGCATCTATCTCCTCAGCAGTCTTGGGACATTGCTCCTTAGACAAATGCACCCCATGCCTGAAAGGTAGTGAACCCTTCTTGGAGTTCTGCATGTTAAAACGGGCCAGAATCGTGTCTATGTAGGATGCCTGGAAGAGTGTCAAAGAACGTCTCCTACGATCTCGAATAATCTTGATCCCAATGATATGTCCAGCCTCTCCCAAATCCTTCGTATCAAATTACCTGAACAACCATGCCTTTACGTCTGACAACACCTTCTTACTGTTGCCAATCAGAAGAATGTCATCTACGTAAAGTACGAGGAACACCACGGTATCACCATCACGTTTGCGATATACACACTGCTCATCCGAACACTGACGGAATCCATAGACTGGATAACCTCATCAAAATGGATATTCTAAGATTTGGATGCTTGCTTAAGTCCATAAATGGACCTCCTAAGCCTGCATACCTTGTGCTTTTGGCACTGAACAATGAAACCCTCTGGTTGCTGCATAAAGATGGTCTCCTCAAGACTTCCCTTAAGGAAAGCTGTCTTGACGTCCATCTGCCAAATCACATAGTCCATATGAGCAGCTATGGCCAAGAGAATCTGGATCGACTTAAGCATAGCTACCGGGGAAAAAGTCTCCTCATAATCGATGCCCTCTTTCCTCTCTTTCGTTTGTTGACCCATTTGCACCCAATAGGCCGAAACCCATCAGGGAGGTCTACCAGCTCCCAGTGATTTGAGTCCATATAACCCATCTCAGCAATCATCGCTCTCTGCCAAAAATCTGCATTTTTATCATGGAGAGCCTCATTGTAGCTAACTGGGTCTGGTTCATGAGCGCAAGTGATAAAGTCCGACGCCTCACCCAAACCCATGTAACTCTCGGGCTGTCTGACAACCCGCCCACTATGACGAGGCGCAGCCTGTGTAAGAGCATCATTTGTGATAGTGTTTGCAGTTTCTTGTGGTGTTTCTTCTTGTACTTTTGTGTTTGGAATAATGGATTGAACCCTAAGCTCTTCCAATACTACCTTGCACTTTGCCTTGTGATCTAAAACATAGTCCTCCTCAAGAAACTTGGCATTGGTGCTCACCACCACCTTCTGATCCTGAGGACTATAAAACAGACCACATTTCGTTCCTTTGGGGTAGCCTACAAAAAGCATAATCTCAGATCTCGCATCTAGCTTGACTATGTCTGCCTTAAGTTAAAAATTATCTGTTCGGGCCCAGCCAGAAACTCACTTTCGTGCTACGCATTCCAAAATCGAAATCTCTGGCCAGGCCTAGACTCTTGCACAATTGCTATTCCAACCCTTACTTGAAATAACATTACGCAGTATCTAGGTTTGCACTTATTCGATTTACCACGCAACAAAAATTTCTAATTAAAAGCGAACTTTAGAAAATACCTTTGAAGCGTGACTTATGTGATTCTCTTGTATGCCTCAAGACTTTGATCTCACGTTGTGTGGGCAACGATCTAGAAATCAATTTGATAAGAAATCACCACAATCCACCTGCCAGAAAATTCCAGCACCACCGCACCTGGCACGTACTATAAACGCACCGCCCAGAGATACAGAAAGCTACACGCACAGCTGGTAAAACCAGGCCCAATTTTGGCCAACACAGGACAAAAACTAGCCGCAAAAAACTCTATAAATTCGACCTTGAGAGAGAAGAAATTATTTCTCTCTCTAGAATTTTATCTCTCTAGTTTTCTTGTCTTGAAAACTTGTGAATTGTGTCTCGTGGAATAGCTAATCCTTTGTCTATATATAGAGTTACAAGAGAGACCCCAAGTTGGTTTAGGATTGGTCTTCCTAATGGGTTTAGGTAATTAATTAGTTTCCAAATCCAATTAGGTAACCAATCTGATAGGATAAACTAAATCCTACTAGATTTCCTAATTCTAATTGAAACTTAAGATTTAATTAATTAATTAAATAATTCCACTTTGTTAACTACTTAATTAACCCTTAGGAATTAATTAAATAATTCCACTTTGTTAATTACTCAATTAACCCTTTGGAATAATTAATCAATTAATTAATTCTACCTATTAATTATCCACTACAAAATTAATCGTACCACTAACGGATTAATTTTGGCACTACCATCCTACACCAGAATTGCTTCCGGAATAACTTAATTAATTTATTCATAATCTCCCCACATCAAAGATATAGTGCTCGTTAATTTATTAATTTATTGATAAATTAATTAATCAACTTCTTTAATTCCGAGACTAGTACCACTCGACCTTTTTACTATACCGGACATAAGTCCACCGGCCGGGTTTAGTATAATAAACATTACGAGCTCATCTCGGGAGCACCATCACCCCGGACGCACCGGTACATGGTTTCCTTTTGGCAAGCAGCAGCACACCAAGCAACTAAACACGCGCACCCAACCTACCGAGACTATTGGTCACAATTGACCTCACCCATAGGCAGATCAAAGTACACTATGTCTAATGCTCATGCCCGCTCGAGTCTAGGGATTAAGAGATAGAATACCAAGAACGATTTGTCTATTAAATCAGTACAAGACAAATCATTCCCAATGGTCAAGTTCAATATGCCCTAGGCATATCTATGTGATTCAATTAGTTTAGACAAACTAATTATCCGAATCACATAATAACCTAAACTGACAGTTTGTCCAAAGCTGTCTCGGTTACGAACCTCATTTATATATTATGTCTTTCAACCAATGATGAGATCTACTGTGTCACACAAGACACCTCATAATCTACTTACATAATATAAATGGACATTTCATGCACAACAAAATATAACCAAAACATAAATCGATATATTACTGGAAAAATGTACAATACAAGCATAGCTTATGTATTTAACTCCAACATTAAGCATATATGTTGGACAACCCCAAATCCTGATATGTCTCAAACTAGGCTTTCATCCAGTCCACAGCTCTACTGGAGTCGAAGGCACAGACTTAGATGGTATGAGATTAAGGAGATAACACGTTGACTCCAAGGCTAAACCCCAAAACGATATAGGCAATTCGCTATAGCTCATCATTGATTTAACCATATCCATAAGAGTCTTGTTCCTCTACTCTGCTACACCATTCTGCTAGGGTGTGCCAGGTGCAGACAACTAGGTCTGAATACCTTTCTCCGACAAATAGGACCTAAATTCACTAGAGAGGTATTCGCCACCGCGATCAGATCGCAAGGCTTTGATACTCTTACCCAGATGGTTCCCCACCCTAGCCTTAAACTCTTTGAACTTGCCAAAGCATTCAGTGTTGGATTCGAATACATAAGCTATGCTTGTGTTGTACATTTTCCCAGTTAATATATCGATTTGTGTTTCAGTTATAATTGGTTGTGCATATTAAGTCCATTTATACTATGTAAGTAGATGATGAGGTGTCTTGTGTGACATAGTAGATCTCATAATTGGTCGAAAGGCATAGTATATAAATGAGGTTCGTAACCGAGACAGTTTTGGACAAACTGTCGGTTTAGGTTATTATGTGATTCGGATAATCGGTTTGTCTAAACTGATTGAATCATATGGATATGCCCGGGACGTATTGAACATGACCTTTAGGATTGATTTGTCTTGTACTGATTTAATAGACAAATAACCTTGTATTCTATCTCTAAATCCCTAGACTCGAGCGGGCATGAGGATTAGACATAGTGTACTTTGATCTGCCAATGGGTGAGGTCAATTGTGACCAATAATCTCGGTGGGTTGGGTGCGCATGCTTAATTACTTGGTGTGCTACTGCTTGTCGAAAAGAAACCATGTACCGGTGCATCCGGGGTGATGGTGCTCCCGAGATGAGCTCAAAATGTTTATTATAATAAACCCAGCCAGTGGACGTATGTCCGGTATAGTAAAAAGGTCGAGTGGTACTAGTTTCGGTATTAAGAAGTTGATTAATTAATTTATCAGTAAATTAATAAATTGACGAGTACTATATCTTTGATGTGGGGAGATTATGAATATAATTTAATTAAGTTGTTCCGGAAGCAATTGTGGTGTAGGATGGAAGTGCCAAAATTAATCCGTTAGTGGTACGATTAATTTTGTAATGGGTTAATTAAATAGGTAGATTTAATTAATTAATTGGTTAATTATTCCTAAGGGTTAATTCAGTAATTAACAAAGTGGAATTGTTTAATTAATTAATTAAGTCTTAAGTTTCAATTAGAATTAGGAAATCCTAGAGATTAGAAATCTAGTAGGATTTGGTTTATCTTATCTTATCCTATTTAGATTGGTTACCTAATTGGATTTGGAAACTAATTACCTAAACCCATTAGGAAGTCCAATCCTAAACCAACTTGGGGTCTCTCTTGTAACTCTATAAATAGACAAGGAATCAGTTTATTCAAGACACACAATTAATCCACAAGATTTCTAGAGAGATAAAATTCTAGAGAGAGAAAACCTTCTCTCTCCAAAATGAATTTTAAAGCATTTAGCAACTGGTTTTTTGCTTCAAGTGGCCAAAAATTCTTGGTCCTTTTGCTAGCCCCGTGTGTTGCTTTCTCTCGCTCCGGGCAGTGCGTTTGCAATACGTGCTAGGTGCGGAGGTGCTGGATTTTTCTGGCGGGTGGAATTATGGTGATAACTGATCAATTGACTTCTAGTTCGTTGCCCACACAACGTGAAGTCATAGTCTTGAGGCATACAAGAGAATCGCTCGAGTCACGCTTCAAAGGTAATTTTCTAATGTTCCGCTTTTATTAGAAATTTTTTGTTGCGTGGTAAATCGAACTAGTGCGAACCCAGATCCTACAGAACTTTCATTCAGACTTGTGGCGCATGAGGTATATTTATCCATATCTAGAGTAATCGTCCGTGAAAGTCACGAAATACTCATAACCACCTCTAGCCTGAACTAACATAGGCCCACACAAGTCAGAATGAATCAACTCTAAAACCTCATTAGCCCTATACCCCTTTGTTTTGAAAGGCCTCTTGGTCATCTTACCCTCCAAGCAAGAGTCATAGGTCGGATAGCTGTCAATATCCAATGAGTCCAAAGACCCATTATTAACCAACCTTTGAATTCTACTAAGGTTGATGTGATCAAGCCTCAGGTGCCAAAGATAAGTTTGATTCAAAGGGGAAGACTCCTTTATCTTACTATGATTTGGTGATGAGTTATTAGTTTCTGTGTTTGTATCACTGGGGAGTATGTCTTGATTAAAAACAGATTGTCAACTAATGCACCGGAACATATAAGCTTCTGGTTCTTTCTAATAAAAAGAAATTTATCAGAAAAGACACACTTATAACCATCCAATAAAAGTTTAGAAACTGAAAGCGAATTCTTTCGAAATTTGGGTACATATAAACAATCTCTCAAATGTAAAACTGAGTCTGAAAAGTAAAAACACAAAACTCCCACTGCAACAATAGAAACTCTGGTAGTATCCCCAAGGTAGACCTGCAACTCTCCCTTTCTAAGCAGCCGGGTCTCTTGGAACCCCTACAAAGGATTACAAACATGATCAGTGGCTCCCGAATCCACACACCAAGTATCTGTAGGAATCGTCGCTAAACATGTCTCCGTAACTAGGGAAAATTTACACATACCTCGAGGCTTTGGGAAATCCTTCTTCTAATGTCCTAATTTTCCACATCTGAAGCACTTGCCTCTCGGCTTATACTTATTGGCAATGTCCGCCTTGGGTCCATGATCAGCAACTCCTGCTTTCTGGCCTCTCTTTCTATTGTGCTTCTTGGCTTTGGGCCCAGCAGAGGAACCTGGGGGACCAACAGTATCCAAGGCTTGCTTCTTCTCTGCGAAGAGGTCCTCAGTAGACACCAATGCAGTTATGAGCTCGGGAAGTGAATATGAGAGCTTGCTTATATTGTAATTCAACCGAAACGGCTCAAAACTAGGGGGTAAGCTCTGGAGAATGATATCGACCTGGGTTTCCCCATCAATATCACCAACTCATCATGTCCAGCACGTGATCCCTTACTGAAGTGCCCTCAGCCATCCTAGCATTCATTAGTTTCCTCATAGCTGACTGTTTGGCTGCCCTGCCTTGATGTCCAAACATCTCCCTGAGGTTGAGCATCATATCATAGGCTGAGGTAAACAACAGATGCTAGTGCTGCAGTACACTCGACAAAGAAGCCAAGATGTAGCACCGAATCATCTCATCAGACTTCTGCCACCTCGTATATGGCTCACGCTGCTCAGGGGTGACATCATCGCTGGGCTTAAAGGGGCACTCCTCAATGAGCACGTACTTGTAACCCTCAACGGTAAGGACAATATCCAGGTTACGTTTCCAGTCAATGTAATTTGGACCCGTAAGTTTGTTCTGATTCAGTGTGACAGCTAGTGGTTGAACGACATATCAACAACTGAAAAATAAACAATCAAGTTTCAGTATCACTTTTTCGAAAATATAGAAATCCTCAAAAAACAATATAATCTCCATCGACATCTCTCACACCGGATTAATGCAGATCATGCGGGTGAACGTCTACGCCAACCCACATTCGTTCGAGAAGAACAGACGTTCATTAATTTCACTATCTGGTCAACGATCTTATGATCAATGTAATTATTAGTCAATGCTTTTAGCCATACACATAAATAGCGTAACCTTGTGGGAGGAATACTATAAATAGTACACTAAGTGTATACCATTACGTGACTTCTAAGTTTGTTACTTAGGATACTAATGCGCCCTCAGCAGAGAGGGTGTCGCAACTTTCTCCAATTAAACTCACTATAGTCATCCCTTCAGAAATTCATTCTAGTGATATCTGTGATTGAAGACTTGTCCGCATGGAGGAAGGCCATGAAGGAAAACAGAACAAGCTCGGGCTAAATCGAAAACCTCACTTTCGTGCAATGCATTCCAGAATCGAAACCTTTAGACAAAGCTCAGGCTCAAATTCATTTTCCCATGAACGGATCTAGGCTTATACTTTTTTAATTTATTAATCGAGACATAAAAGATACAATCTTTAATTAAAGCAGAAAGCTCAAAAACTATACCTTTGTTGCGAAGTCCCTAGCAAAAAGAAATCCAAAACTTCGGGCAAGCAAATTCCACAAGAAATCCGAAGAATAACTCCAAGTCGACTCCGAACTAGTGTGGGCTAGTAGCTACAGAGTAGCCCAAGGAAAAACGAAGAAATCCTAAGAAACCCATTTCAAGAATCATGCAAATCTGAAGAAACAGATTTAGCCCGGAAACTGAACCCAAACTGAGAATCCACTCCAAAAGTGTTTGGAATGTGTTCCTGCTCGTAGATCTAGACTCCAGTGATCTGAGAAGATCAAGCTAGAGGATCAACACAACAAGAATAAACAAACCCACTTCAAGGGAAGCTAAACCTCCGCCCAAAAAAGAGACCAAATGCCCGCGCCGATTCCCTTCGGCGGTGATAAGTTCAGCGGCCAAAATAAACACCAAAGGCGGAAGCTTTCACTCCAAAAATGACGATCTAGGATTCTCTAGGTTATGGGCTTTGAGGATTCTCGAAGAAAAAAGATTCTTGGTTGACTTTGAAAGAAAACTTCAAGGTAGGGGAAGAAGTTCTCTCTCTAAACCACTCTTTCTCTTACTAGGCAAAAATGCCTCTAATGTTTCTAATGTGTCATCAAATGTCTAACAATGGATATTTATAGAGAGCTTCTAAGGAGACCTACTGGGTCTTTGAGTTGGGCCTTTTAATTTGACTTTCATTGACTCCTTAGTCTTCCCTAGACTAGTCAACTCCAATCGATCCTGTTGAATTAAATCTTTAACGCACTTCGATAATTTAATTTAATCGAACCCTTAGGATTAATTAATTCATATAGAATTAATTTTCTTAATCCACTTTGTCAATTAAATATTAATTAAACCTTTAAGATTAATTAATTCACTTTATCGATTAGTCAAACGCATAATTAGTCATACCACTAACTGACCAATTATGGAACTACCGCTCAAAAACGACTTTACATTGCGCCACTATATTTTCTTCTATCTCCCCACATTAAAGATCTAGTGCTCGTCGATTTATCAATTTACTTACAAACTAATTTACCGACTTCTTGGTATCCGAGATTAGTACCACTCGACCTTCTTATTATACCTGACATAAAGTCCACCGGCCGGGTTTAGAATAATAAACCTTATGAGCTCATCTCGGGAGCACCATCAACCCGGCGAACCGGTACGTGGATTCCTTCGACTAGCAACGGCACGTAAGAATCTAAACACCGCATACCCAACCTACCGAAGTATGGGCCTCAATTAACCAAACTCTTTGGCAAATCAAAGCATACGATATCCAACTCTCACGCCCGTCCCAATCTCAGGATTGAGAGACTGAATACTAGGACCAAATTGACTACGCCGATTAGTATAAGTCAATTTCTATCCAAACTGGTCGTGCTCAATATGTCCCGGCATATCTGTGTGATTTAATTAGTCTAGAAAAACTAATTTCCAAACCATACGATATCCTATACCGATAGTATGTTCAGACTATCTCAGTTACGAGTATACTTTTATATAACAATACTTTAAACAATAACGATATCTGCTGTGTGTTTCCAAACCCCGTTATCTAGTTCTATGATATAATGGAACAATTTAATGCTGAAACAAAATGATATGTCATCTGTGGATATTAGTTTTTGATACAAGCCATAGCTTTTCTGTATTCAAAACTAACAGGCCATAATACCAACACGCAAGAATAACCACATCACCAATGAACCCATAATGGAGGCTATGGGGATATTTACCAACCCGCTCCCACTTAGATTTTTAAGTTTCAGGATTTTTTGTTTTAACATGCAATATCTTAACAAATGATATTCGCACCCATAAAACCGTTGGAGTTTTACAATGCAAATAATCTACCTTAATTAATTGCACTTTACCTTTTAAAACTTTTAGTTTGGTTTTCGCTCATACAAAATAAAAGGAAAACACACAATCAACGGAAAGACATAAATATGGGAAATTAAAGAAATAAAATTTCCCGACTATTATGGCCTTCTCTATCGTTGATTCCTTGATGCCTCGGTGACACGTCCCGTCATGTCGCTCTCACTCGTTATTTTGATTCCTCTCGATTCGCCTGGGTTTTCATGGTTTACTACGCAATTAGAAATCACCCAAAATTACGAGAAACTAAAACCCACGAATATAAGTTACCCAAAATAACGTCTTCGTCATAGTACATAAATTCCTTTATACAAAGGCATTTTTCTAGGAATTTAATGACGACATCATTAGATTAAATCCTACTACAGGATTTATCTAATCCTACACGGCTTCTAGCTCATGGTTATTACTATTACAAACATTTCCATTCAAAAACAATATGACCCCGGACATGTCCCCGGTATATGAATGAAAAATAAATTCTACCATAATAGCCGGGAAACTAATAACCACCTGTTTAAACATTTTGACAAAAAAAATAATAATGCCAAAATAAAGTTGTGTAATAAATTAAATAAGTATAAAGCCAAAACACTCGCTCTGATACCAATTTGAAGGAAAACATGACAAGCCCGGACTAAATCAAAAATCTCACTTTCGTGCAATGCATTCCATAATCGGAAACTTTCGACAAAACTCAGGCTCAAATTCATTTTCCCTGAACGGATCTAGGCTTTACTTATTTAATTTATTAAATCGACAAACAACACACAAAGAATCGACCTTTAATTAAAAGCGGAAAACATAAAGGTTATACCTTTGTAGCGAAGTCTTCAGCAATAAGAAATCCAAAATTTCGGGTAAGCAAATTCCACAAGAAATCCAAAGAATAACTCCAAATTCGACTCTGAACTAGTGTGGGCTAGTGTCTACGGAGTTGCCCTAAGAAAAATGAAGAAATCCCAATAAACTTGCTTTGAAAAACTCAAGAACTGTCGAAACAGTTCTTGCCAGGAGCAGCCTAAAACCCCCACCGCCGGCTGCCACTCAACGCCGCACCTCCGGTCACCTAACCGCCAAACCCCGGCCACGATCTAGACGGTGGAATTCACGGATCACCAACCAGAGAAGAGATCAACGTGAATAACCACCGGCCTAGCACCCCGGGAATTCGAACGGTCACTAGAAAAAGGAAACCCACGGCGGCGTGCGGCGGACCTAAGAGGAAAACGGAGGCGATCAAAAATAATGAATCGAGGCTGCTTAAAAATCCATGGGCTGAGTTTTTTTTTCGAAGAAGAAAGCTTTTCTAGCTGACTTCGACGAGAAGATTTGAAGAAGAAAGAATTTTCTCACTCTAAGCTAGACTTTCTCTCACTAGGCTAAACTTGGCCTCCAAGTTTCTTATGTCTTCATTAATGCCTAACAAGGGATATTTATAGGGAGCTTCTAAGGAGATCTAGTGGGCCTTTGAGTTGGGCATTTTAATTTGACTTTCGTTGACTCCTTAGTCTTCCCAAGAGTAGTCAACTCCAATCGATCTTTCGAATTAATTTCTTTAACCCACATTGTTAATTTAATTTAATCGAACCCTTTTAATTAATTCATATAGAATTAATTTCTTAATCCACTTTTTCAATTAAATATTAATTCAACATTTAGGATTAATTAATTCACTTTATCGATTAGTCAAATACATAACTAGTCGTACCACTAACGGACCAATTATGGAACTACCGCTCAAAAATGACTTTACATCGCGCCATTTTATTTTCTTCTATCTCCCCACATCAAAGATCTAATGCTTGTCGATTTATCAATTTACTGACAAACTAATTCACCGACTTCTTGGTATCCGAGATTAGTACCACTCGACCTTCTTATTATACCAGACGAAAAGTCCACTGGCCAGTTTTAGTACAATAAACCTTACGAGCTCATCTTGGGAGCACATCAACCTGGCGAACCGGTACGTGGATTCCTCCGACTAGCAACGACACGAAAGAAGCTAAACACTGCAAGCCCAACCTACCGAGGTATAGGCCTCAATTGACCGCACACTTTGGCACATCAAAGCATATGATATCTAACTCTCACGCCCGTCCCAATCTCTGGACCGAATACTAGGACCGAATTGACTATGCCGATCAGTAAAAGTCAATTCTATCAAAACTGGTCGTGCTCAATATGCCCCGGGCATATCCGTGTGATTTAAATTAGTCTAGATAAACTAATCTCCAAACCACACGATAACCTATACCAATAGTATGTTCAGACTATCTCAGTTACGAGCATACTTTTTATATATCAATACTTTAACCAATAACGGTATCTACTGTGTCTTTCCACACCCCGTTATCTAGTTCTAAGATATAATGGAACAATTTAATACTGAAACAAAATGATATATCATCTGTGGATATTAGTTTTTGATACAAGCCATAGCTTTTCTGTATTCAAAACTAATAAAGGCAGGGCAGCAAAACAGTCAGCTATGAGGAAACTCATGAATGCTAGGATGGCTGAAGGCATTATTTTGTTGTGAATTATTTGTCCATTTATATTATGTAGTTAGATGATGAGTGTCTTGTGTGACACAGTAGATCTCATCATTGGTTAAACGGCATAATATATAAATGAGGTTCGTAACCGAGATAGCTTTGGACAAACTGTCGATTTAGGTAATTATGTGATTCGGATAATTGGTTTGTCTAAACTGAGTGAATCATATAGATATGCCCGGGGCGTATTGAACTTGACCATTAGGAATGATTTGTCTTGTACTAATTTAATAGACAAATCGTTCTTGGTTTTCTATCTCTTAATCCCTAGACTCGAGCGGGCATGAGGATTAGACACAGTGTACTTTGATCTGCCAATGGGTGAGGTCAATTGTGACTAATAGTCTCGGTAGGTTGTGTTAGAGTGAAATACATAAGCTATGCTTGTATTGTACATTTTCCCAGTAATATATCGATTTATGTTTTGGTTATATTTTGTTGTGCATGATATGTCCATTTATATTATGTAAGTAGATGATGAGTTGTCCTGTGTGACACAGTAGATCTCATAATTGGTTGAAAGACATAATATACAAATGGGGTTCGTAACCGAGACAGCTTTGGACAAACTGTCGGTTTAGGTTATTATGTGATTCAGATAATTGGTTTGTCTAAACTAATTGAATCATATAGATATGCCCGGGGCATATTGAACTTGAACATTAGGAATGATTTGTCTTGTACTGATTTAATAGACAAATCGTTCCTGGTATTCTATCTCTTAATCCCTAGACTCGAGCGGCATGAGGATTAGACATAGTGTACTTTGATCTGCCAATGGGTGAGGTCAATTGTGGCCAATAGTCTCAGTTGGTTGGGTGCGCGTGTTTAGTTGCTTGGTGTGCTGCTGCTTGTCGAAAGGAAACCATGTACCGGTGCATCCGGGGTAATGGTGCTCCAGAGATGAGCTCGTAATGTTTATTATACTAAACCCGGCCAGTGGACTTATGTCCGGTATAGTAAAAAGGTCGAGTGGTACTAGTCTCAAAATTAAAGAAGTTGATTAATTAATTTATCAGTAAATTAATAAATTAACGAGCACTATATCTTTGATGTGAGGAGATTATGAATAAATTAATTAAGTTGTTCTGGAAGCAATTACGGTATAGGATGGTAGTGCCAAAATTAATCCGTTAGTTGTACAATTAATTTTGTAATGGGTTAACTGAATAGGTAGAATTAATTAATTGATTTATTATTCCTAATGGTTAATTAAGTAATTAACAAAGTGGAATTATTTAATTAATTCCTAAGGGTTAATTATGTAATTAACAAAGTGGAATTATTTAATTAATTAATTACGTCTTAAGTTTCAATTAGAATTCAGAAATCCTAGAGATTAGGAAATCTAATAGGATTTGGTTTATCCTATCAGATTGGTTACCTAATTGGATTTGGAAACTAATTACTTACCTAAACCTAATAGGAAGACCAATCCTAAACCAACTTGGTGTCTCTCTTGTAACTCTATATATAGACAGGGGATTAGCTATTCAAGACACACAATTGAATTTACAATTCACAAGTTTTCAAGACAAGAAAACTAGAGAGATAAAATTCTAGAGAGAGAAAATTATTTCTCTCTCATAGTCAAATTTTTGGAGCTAATTACGACTGGTCCTTTTGGTTTATTGGCAAAAAATTTTGGCCTCTTTACCAGCTGTGTGTATAGCTTTCTCTCTCTCTCTCCAGGCGGTGCGTTTGCAGTACGTGCCAGGTGCGGGTGTGCTAGAATTTTCTAGCCAGGTGGATTGTGGTGATTAGCTGGTCAATTTATTTCTAGATCGTTGCCCACATAATGTGAAATCAAAGTCTTGAGGCATACAAGAGAATCACCTGAGTCACGCTTCAAAGGTACTTTTCTAAAATTCTACTTTTAATTAGAAATTTTTGTTGCGTGGTAAATCGAATAAGTGCAAACCCAGTTCCTGCGCAATGTTATTTCAAGCATGGTTGGAATATCGATTGCGCTAGCGTCTAGGCCTGGCCAGAGATTCTGATTCTGGATCAGAGCCTGGTTTTGGATTTTGTGCTTGTTCGATTTATTACATTGTTTTATTTGCTGGTGGTTAAGAAATCCCGACTATTATGGTTACGTTTGTATGGATTTTAATTAAACTCCGGGACATGTCCGGATTTAATTTTATTATGAATGTTTGTAATAGTATAACCACGTGCTGGAAGCCATGTAGGATTAGATAAAATCTGTAGTAGGATTTTTTCTATGTAATTTCGATTCTTTAATTTTCCTAGAATGCCTTGTAATAGGAGAATTAAATTTTTTAAATCGAAGGCGTTATGGTGGGCAACTTGAATTCGTGGGTTTTGGGTTATCGTTAATTCGTAGAAACCCAGGAAAACCCAGAACGAATTGCAAAAAGACCAAATAGCGTGGGAAGAAGTGAAGGAGGAAGTGGCAGCAGGAGGCGGCGCCGGCGACGTCCGCTGGCAACCGCCAAGAGCAGCGGCGGAGCAGCTGCGCCAGCGCGCGGCAGCAGGCCAGCAGTAGCGCGCAGCAACTGCAACTGTTGTGCGCGTGCGGCTCGTTCGGGCTGCGTTTTGGCCCATTTTTCCTCCAGTTTTGTTTTGTGAAGTTCAAGACTTTCTCCATCGAGTGACGTGTCGGGACACGAGATCAAGGCAAAAGATGGAAGCAATTTAAACCATAATAGTCGGGAAATTTTTTTACGTATTTATTTCCCGTATTTATTGTTTTAATTTTTATGCTTTATTTTTATTGAAATAATTTTGCCACATAGGATCTGGGTTTGCACTTGCTCGATTTACCACGCAACAAAAAATTTCTAATTAAAAGCGGAACTTTAGAAAGTTACCTTTGAAGCGTGCACCTGGTGATTCTCTTTTATGCCTCAAAGACTATGACCTCTTGTTGTGTGGGCAACAATCTAGAAGCCAATTGACCAGCAACTCACCACAATCCACCTACTGAAAAAAATTCAGCACCTCCGCACATAGCACGTACTGCAAACACACAGCCCGGAGAGAGAGAAAGCTACACACGGGGCTGCCCAGAAGGCCAAGAATTTTCGGCCACTTTAATGGTAAAAACCAGCCGCCCCAAGCTTAAAAATTCGTTCTTAAGAGAGAAAGAAATTTCTCTCTCTAGAATTTTATCTCTCTAGATTTTTGAATAATGAATCTATTGAATTGTGTTTCTTGAATGGCTAATCCGTTGTCTATTTATAGAGTTACAAGAGAGACCCCAAGTTGGTTTAGGATTGGTCTTTCTAATGAGTTTAGGTAATGAATTAGTTTCCGAATCCAATTAGGTAACCAATCTGATAGGATAAACCAAATCCTACTAGATTCCTAATCTCTAGGATTTCCTAATTCCAATTGAAAGTTAAGACTTAATTAATTAAATAAATAATTCCACTTTATTAATTACTTAATTAACCCTTAGGAATTAATTAAATAATTCCACTTTGTTAATTACTGAATTAACCCTTAGGAATAATTAACCAATTAATTAATTAAATCTACCTATTCAATTAACCCATTACAAGATTAATCGTACCACTAACGGATTAATTTTGGCACTACCATCCTACACCAGAATTGCTTCCAGAACAACTTAATTAAATTATATTCATTAATCTCCCCACATCAAAGATATAGTGCTCGTTAATTAAAATTAATTTACTGATAAATTAATTAATTAACTTCTTTAATTCTGAGACTAGTACCACTCGATCTTTTTACTATACCGGACATAAGTCCACCGGCCGGGTTTAGTATAATAAACATTTCGAGCTCATCTCGGGAGCACCATCACCCCGGACGCACCGGTACATGGTTTCCTTTCGACAAGCAGCAGCACACCAAGTAACTAAACACGTGCACCCAACCCACCGAGACTATTGGCCACATTTGACCTCACCCATTGGCAGATCAAAGTACACTATGTCTAATCCTCATGCCCACTCAAGTCTAGGGATTTAGAGATAGAATACAAGGATCAATTTTTCTATTAAATCAGTACAAGACAAATCATTCCTAAAAGTCAAGTTCAATATGCCCCGGACATATCTATATGATTCAATTAGTTTAGACAAACAAATTATCCGAATCACATAATAACCTAAACCGACAGTTTGTCCAAAACTGTCTCAGTTACAAACCTCATTTATATATTATGTCTTTCAACCAATGATGAGATCTACTGTGTCGCACCAGACACCTCATCATCTACTACATAATATAAATGGACAATTAATGCATAATAAGATATGACTGAAACACAAATCGATATATTAAACTGGGAAAATGTACAACACAAGCATAGCTTATGTATTCAAATCCAACAATCTCCCACTAATACTTAAGTTATGCTTTAAGTATACAACTACATACAATCCCTATACAATCTGCTGTTATCTATCTAGAAAAACTGTCAAGGCTCTCTTAAGCATTTGATCCCCATGCCCTTCACGTGAGCCTCAAAGACTTTTGAAGTTAATGTTTTCGTGAATGGATCTACAAGGTTATTCTCTGATGCCATCTTAGCCATGACCACGTCTACCCTCTTTACGATGTCTCGTATCAGGTGGTACTTGCGCTGTATATGTTTACTCATCTTGTGGGCTCGTGGTTCCTTCGAGTTTGCTACTGCATCGTTGTTATCACAATATACCGTGATAGACTTTCTGCAAATCAGGAATCACATCTAAGTCCACTAGAAAGTTCTTGAGCCATATTGCTTCTTTCGCTGCCTCTGATGCGGCAACGTACTCAGCCTCCATGGTAGAGTCCGCCACGCATTTCTGCTTGACACTCCGCCAAACTATGGCTCCACCTCCTAGAGTAAACACATACCCTGAGGTAGACTTGCTCTTGTCCCTGTCGCCTTGGAAATCTGAATCTATGTAACCTCGGGGTACCAGCTCAGGCGCCTGATAGACCAGAACTTTGTCCCTCATTCGGCGCAAATACTTGAGAATGCATTTTACTGCCTCCCAATGAGCTTTCCCAGGGTTACTCTGATATCTGCTTACCATGCCAACTGCATAACAGATATCAGGCCTCGTACACAACATGGCATACATGAGACTTCCTATTGCCGAAGCATATGGAACTGTCTTCTTGGCCTCTATCTTCTCAACAGTCTTAAGAGACTGTTTTTTAGATAGAAACACTCCATGCCTGAAAGGTAAAAAACCTTTCTTGGAGTTCTGCATGTTAAAACGGGCCAGAATCGTGTCTATGTACGAAACTTGGGAGAGCGTTAACGAACGTTTCCTATGATCTCGAATAATCTTGATCCTAAGGATATGTCCCGCTTCCCCTAAGTCCTTCATATCAAATTGCTTGGGCAGCCATGCCTTTACGTCTGATAACACTTTCTTGTTGCCAATCAATAGAATGTCATCTACGTAAAGCACAAGAAACACCACTGAGTTTCCATAACGTCTGCGATACACACATTGCTCATCCGGACACTGAGTAAATCCAAAGGACTGGATTACCTCATCAAACCGGATGTTCTAAGATCTGGATGCTTGCTTAAGTCTATAAATAGACCTCTTAAGCCTGCAAACTTTATGCTCTTGGCCTTTTTCAATGAATCCCTATGGTTGCTGCATAAAGATGATTTCCTCAAGACTTTCGTTTAGAAAAGCTGTCTTGATATCCATCTGCCAAATCTCATAATCCATATGAGCAGCTATGGCCAAGAGAATCCGGATCGACTTAAGCATGGCTACCGGGGAGAAGGTTTTCTCATAATCGATTCCCTCTTTCTGAGTATACCCCTTCGCCACCAGCCTAGCTTTAAAGGTTTCTACCTTTCCTTCAGGTTCTCTCTTACGTTTGTAGACCCACTTGCATCCAATGGGTTTAAACCCATCAGGCAGGTCCACAAGCTCCCAGACTTGATTGTGGTCCATTGACCCCATCTCGGATATCATTTTCTTACGCCAAGATTCTACATCTTTATCTCAGAGAGCCTCATTATAGTTAACTGGGTCAGGTTCAGACACTCCTTGGACTAGGTCTGAAGCCTCTCCCACGCCAATCAACCTGTCGGGCTGTCTCACAACCCTCTCACTATGATGAGGCACCACCTGTGTAGGCGCATCATCTGTGATCTCATGTGCAGTGTGTGGTGTATCTACTTGTGCTGGTGCATCAGGATTAGTAGTGTGTCATCTAAGCTCTTCTAGTACTATTTTACTCTTGGGCTTGTGGTCTAAGGCATAGTCCTCTTTTAAAAATCTAGTGTTGGTACTTACCACCACCTTCTGATCTTTAGGACTATAGAATAGACCACCTTTCGTTCCCCTAGGATATCCTACAAACAGCATTAATTCTATTCTCGCATCTAACTTAGCCGTATCTTCCTTAAGCACGTGTGCTGGGCAGCCTCAAATTCTGAGATGTCTTTGACTTAGCTTGCACCCATTCCACAACTCTACTGGGGTTGAAGGCACGGTTTTAGATGGTACAAGATTAAGAATATACATTGCCGTTTCTAAGGCATATCCCCAGAACGAACTTGGCAAATCACTATAGCTCATCATGGACCTAACCATTTCCATAAGAGTTTGATTCCTCCTTTCTACTACACCATTCTGCTGTGGCGTGCCAGGTGCAGACAACTGTGACTGAATCCCTAACTCAGTGAGGTAATCTCGAAATTCATGGGAGAGGTACTTCCCACCACGATCTGAACACAGTGTCTTGATACTTTTACCATGATGCTTCTCCACATCTGCCCGAAACTCTTTGAACTTGCCAAAACATTCGGACTTGTGGCGCATTAGGTAAATGTACCCGTACCTAGAGTAGTCATCCGTGAACTTCACGAAATACTCATATCCCCCTAGTGCCTAGACCGTCATAAGTCCACACAAGTCAGAATGAATCAACTCTAATACTTCTTTAGCTCTATGACCTTTTGCCTTAAAAGGTCTTTTGGTCATCTTACCTTCCAAACAAGATTCACAGGTTGCATAACTGTCAATATCTAATGAACCTAAAGGTCCATCATTGACCAACCTCTGAATCCTACTAAGGTTTATATGACCTAACCTGAGATGCCAAAGATAGGTTTAATTCATTTCAGAAGGTTTCTTCCTCTTATTAATGTTGGATCCTGAGCTATCTATTTCTATGTTTTGCGCAACAGGGGAGTTAGAGTTAACCACAAACAAATTGTCCGCCAATGAACCAGAACAAATAAGTTTTCCATTTCTTCTAATAACAACACCGTCATCAGAAAAAATAAACTTATACCCGTTCTTCAAGAGTTTAGAAACCGAAATCAAGTTCTTTCTAAAACTCGGTACATAAAGACAATTAACTAACTCTAAGCTAGAATTTTCGAAATTCAACTTAACTACTCCCACTGCTTCTACTGACACTCTTGTAGTGTCGCCCAAGTAGATATCCAATTCGCCTTCTCTAAGCTTCCGGGTTACTTGGAACCCTTGCAAAGAATTACAAACATGGTCAGTGGCACCTGAATCTACACACCAAGTATCTGTGGGAATCGCCGCTAAACATGTCTCAGTAATTAAGGCAGAATTTATCGTACTTATAAGCTTTGGATAATCCGCTTTCCAATGTCCAGTCTTATTGCACTTGAAGCACTTATCTTTTGACTTCTTCTTTGCAATACATGGCTTAGGCACAATTTGCGCCACTTGAGCTATTCCCTCGAGCTTCCTCTTTTTCTTTCTAGCCTCAGGCTCAGAAGAAGATTCTGAAGCTTCAACTGTGACTAAAGCTCGCTTCTTCTCTTGAAGAAGACTTTTAGCCGCCACCAACTCTGCCAAGAGCTCGGATGAACTCCACAACATCTTACTTATGTTGTAGTTCAACCGAATCCGCTCATTGCTCTGAGGCAAGCTCTGGAGGACAATATCGGCTTTGGTTTCACCAACGATTTCGCCTCCCACTACCTCAGCCTTATTGATGTTACTAATCATGTCAATGACATGATCTCTCACAGGAACGCTCTCAGCCCTAAGGACAATGTCCAAGTTACGACTTCCATCGACATTATTAGTTCTAGTTAAATTGTTGTTTTTCAAAATAACAGCTAAGGGATTGAATGCCATATCGATTTAAACTGGAAAATAAACAAACAAGTTTTCAGTTATATATGCTAGAATTTCGAAAAATTCTAATTAATTATTGACTTCCCTCAAAACAATAATCTTAATCCACCAACATCTCATCCACCGGGATTCTCGCAAGCCACGCAGTGTGGACGTTTACGCTAACCCACATTCGTTTGAGAAGAACCAAGTTCATTAACTACACTATCTGACCAATGATCTTTTGATCGATGTAGCTAATAGTCGGTGCTTTTAGCCATACAAGTAAGCAGCGTAACCTCGGGGGAGGAATACTGCAGATCGTACACTAAGTGTGTGCCATTACGTGACTTCTGAGTTTGTTACCCCAGGATAGTGTGTTAGTTTTGAATACAGAAAAGCTATGGCTTGTATTAAAAACTAATATCCACAGTTGACATATCATTTTGTTTCAGTATAAATTTGTTCCTTTATATCATAGAACTAGATAACGGGGTGTGGACAGACACAGTAGATACCGTTATTGTTTAAAGTATTGATATATAAAAAGTATGCTCGTAACAGAGATAGTCTGAACATACTATCGGTATAGGTTATTGTGTGGTTTGGAAATTAGTTTATCTAAACTAGTTTAAATCACACAAATATGCCCGGGGCATATTGAGCACGACCAGTTTGGATAGAATTGACTTATACTGATCGGCGTAGTCAATTCGGTCCTAGTATTCCGTCTCTCAATCCCGAGATTGGGATGGGCGTGAGGGTTGGATATCGTGTGCTTTGATTTGCCAAAGAGTGAGGTCAATTGAGGCCAATTCCTCGGTAGGTTGGGTATGCGGTGTTTAGCTTCTTACGTGCCGTTGCTAGTCGGAGGAATCCACGTACCGGTTCGTCGGGTTGATGGTGCTCCCGAGCTCGTAAGGTTATTATACTAAACCCGGCCGGTGAACTTTATATTCGGTATAATAAAAGGACGAGTGGTACTAATCTCAGAAACCAAGAAGTCGGTGAATTGATTTGTCAGTAAATTGATAAACCGACGAGCGCTAGATCTTTAATGTGGGGAGATAGAATAAAATATAATAGCACGATGTAAAGTCGTTTTCGAGCGGTAGTTCCATAATTGGTCCGTTATTGGTACGACCGATTATGCATTTGACTAATCGACAAGGTAAATTAATTAATCCAAAAGGTTTAATTAATATTTAATCGACAAAGTGAATTTAGAAATTAATTTGATTTTGAATTAATTAATTCTAAGGGTTCGATTAAATTAAATTAACAAAGTAGATTAAATAAATTAATTTAAAAGGGTCGATTGGAGTTGATTAGTCGGGAAGACTTAGCGGTCAACGAAAGTCAAATTTTAAGGCCTAACTCGAGAGCCCATTAGGTCTCCTTAGAAGCTCCTTATAAATACTACTTATTGGGCAAGAAATCGATTAAGAAACTTGACACCAAAGTAAAGGGTAGAAAGAGAAAATTTAGCTTAGAGAGAAATTTTTGTCTTCCTTATCGAAGTTTCTCTCGAAGTCAGCTAAGACAATTTTCTCCTTCGGAAGATTAACTCTAGAGCTTGCCCAGATCATCATTAGAACAAGCAGCCAGTCATCTGCATTTGGATTGCGCAGATTGGATTTCCGATCAGAATCGTGCGCAACGGGTTTCTTTGTCCCTTTCAACTCCGGCGATGATTTCTTCTGCTCGGTGCCCAGAACCGATTGAACCCCACGTTCGATCTTCCTAATGGAGTGATCCGTGGGTTTTGATTGTCCAGATCGGGACTGAGCAGGCCATCTTCCGGTGGACGGATTTACTGCATGACCGGTAGGTTGCGGATGAAGTTATAAAAAAAAAAAAAAACTGGGCAGCAGTTTGTATTTAAAAAGATTCATTTTTTTTTTGAGTTTTCTTCCGGAGCAAGTTTCTTGGGTTTTCTTGATTTTCCGTGGGTAACTCCGTAAACAATAGCCCACACTATTTTGGAGTTTGTATTGGAGATATTCTTTGGATTTCTTGTGGAAGTTGCGTCAAAGATTGGATTTTTCTTTAAGCAAGGGACTTCGCTACAAAAGGTAAAATCTTTAAGTATTCCGCTTTAATTAAAGATCAAATCTTTTGTGTCCCGATTAATAAATTAAATAAGTATAAGTCTAGATCCGTTCATGGGTAAACTAATTTGAGCCTGAGCTTGGTCGAAAGCTTCCGATTCTGGAATGCATTGCACGAAAGTGAGGTTTTCGATTTAGCCCGGGCTTGTTCAGTTTTCCTTCATAGTGCACCTCAGATGGAGAGGGTGTCGCGTTTCTCCTAGTTAAACTCGCTCTAGTCATCTTACTCAGAAGTTCATAGTCTAGCGATCTCGGGGCTGGACTCATCCGAATGGAGGAAGGCCCTAACGCCAACGCGCAAGCCCACCCACATCGCATATGAACCCGTAATGGTGGCCATGGGGATATAAAACAACCCGCTCCCACTTAGATTTCCAAATTGATGGTTTTTCCAGTTTTAACATGCAATTAACTAACTTAAGTTATATGCTACCACAAAACCAGACATGCTTTAATTCATGCATCTAAAATACAGCATAAAATAAAGCATCAAAATTAAAACAATAAATACGGGAAATAAATATGTAAAATAAATATCTCGAATATTATGGTTTTAATTGCTTCTATTCTTTGCCTTGATCTCGTGTCCCATCACGTCACTCGTGTAGAGAGTCTTGAACTTCAAAAAATGAAAACTGGAGGAAAAATGGGCCAAAAATAGCTCGAACGACCCGAACGGGCCGCCCGTGCCACAACACGGCCCGAGGGCCGCACTGTCCGCGCGCACAGCCCGGACAGGCCCAGTGCGCGGCGCTGCGCCTGTGCACCCGCGCGCCCGCATGGCCCGCACGGGCGTGCGGCCCATCAGCGCCTGTGCGCGCAGCCACACGTGGCTGCTGCTGCACCCTTGGTGCGGCAGCTGCTGCTGTTTGCCACCCGGCCGGCGCGACTTGCTGCCAGCAGTAGTTGCCGGCATCGCCTCCTGCCGCCAATTCCTCCTTCGCTTTTCCCCACGCTATTTGGTCTTCTTGCAATTCGTTCTGGGTTTTCCTGGATTTCTTCAAATTCATGATAACCCAAAACCCACGAATCCAAGTCACCCACCATAACGCCTTCGATTACATAAAAAAACAATTTTCCTACTACAAGGCATTCTAGAAAAATTAATCGAAATTACATAGAAAAAATCCTACTACAGATTTGATCTAATCCTACATGGCTTCCAGCACTTGGTTATACTATTACAAACATTCATAATAAAATTAAATCCGGACATGTCCTGGAGTTTAATTAAAACCCATACAAACGTAACCATAATAGTCGGGATTCTTAACCACCTGCAAATAAAACAATGTAATAAATCAAACAAGTACCAAAACCCCCTAAACCAGGCTCTGATACCAATTGAAAGAATTTTGCCACATAGGATCTGGGTTTGCACTTGCTCGATTTACCACGCAACCAAAAATTTCTAATTAAAAGCGGAACTTTAGAAATTTACCTTTGAAGCGTGCACCTGGTGATTCTTTTGTATGCCTCAAAGACTATGACCTCTTGTTGTGTGGGCAACAATCTAGAAGTCAATTGATCAGCAACTCACCACAATCCACCTGCTGAACTCAGCACCTCCGCACCTAGCACGTACTGCAAACGCACTGCCCGGAGAGAGAGAAAGCTACACACGGGGCTGCCCAGAAGGCCAAGAATTTTTGGCCACTTTAATGGTAAAAACCAGCCGCCCCAAGCTTAAAAATTCGTTCTTGAGAGAGAAAGAAATTTCTCTCTCTATATTCTTGAATAATAAATCTATTGAATTGTGTTTCTTGAATGGCTAATCCCTTGTCTATTTATAGAGATTAAAAGAGCGACCCCAAGTTGATTTAGGATTGGTCTTCCTAATGGGTTTAGGTAATGAATTAGTTTCCAAATCCAATTAGGTAACCAATCTGATAGGATAAACCAAATCCTACTAGATTCCTAATCTCTAGGATTTCCTAATTCCAATTGAAACTTAAGACTTAATTAATTAATTAATTAATTAATTAATTCCACTTTGTTAATTACTTAATTAACCCTTAGGAATTAATTAAATAATTCCACTTTGTTAATTATTGAATTAACCCTTAGGAATAATTAACCAATTAATTAATTAAATCTACCTATTCAATTAACCCATTACAAGACTAATCGTACCACTAACGGATTAATTTTGGCACTACCATCCTACACCAAAATTGCTTCCGGAACAACTTAATTAAATTATATTCATTAATCTCCCCACATCAAAGATATAGTGCTCGTTAATTAAAATTAATTTACTGATAAATTAATTAATTAACTTTTTTAATTCCGAGACTAGTACCACTCGACCTTTTTACTATACTGGACATAAGTCCACCGGTCGGGTTTAGTATAATAAACATTTCGAGCTCATCTCGGGAGCACCATCACCCCGGACGCACCGGTACATGGTTTCCTTTCGACAAGCAGCAGCACACCAAGTAACTAAACACGCGCACCCAACCCACCGAGACTATTGGCCACATTTGACCTCACCCATTGGCAGATCAAAGTACACTATGTCTAATCCTCATGCCCACTCGAGTCTAGGGATTTAGAGATAGAATACAAGGATCGATTTGTCTATTAAATCAGTACAAGACAAATCATTCCTAAAAGTCAAGTTCAATATGCCCCAGGCATATCTATATGATTCAATTAGTTTAGACAAACCAATTATCTGAATCACATAATAACCTAAATCGACAATTTGTCCAAAACTGTCTCAGTTACGAACCTCATTTATATATTATGTCTTTCAACCAATGATGAGATCTACTGTGTCGCACCAAACACCTCATCATCTACTTATATAATATAAATAGACAATTAATGCACAACAAGATATGACTGAAACACAAATTGATATATTAAATTGGGAAAATGTACAACACAAGCATAGCTTATGTATTCAAATCCAACATTTATGCCGTATTTTAGATGCATGATTTCAAAGCATGTTGGTTTTATGGTTGCACATAGCTTAGGTTTAGTTAATTGCATGTTAAAACCGAAAAACCCTCAATTTGGAAATCTAAGTGGGAGCGGGTTGGTTTAATATCCCCATGGCCACCATTACGGGTTCATATGCGATGTGGGTGGGCTTGTGCGTTGGCATTAGGGCCTTCCTCCATTCGGATGAGTCCAGCCCCGAGATCGCTAGATTATGAACTTCTGAGTAAGATGACTAGAGTAAGTTTAACTAGGAGAAATGTGACACCCTCTCCATCTAAGGCACACTATCCTGAGGTAACGAACTCAGCAGTCACGTAATGGCACACACTTAGTGTACGATCTGCAGTATTCCTCCCGCGAGGTTATGCTGCTTATTTGTACGGCTGAAAGCACTGACTATTAGCTACATTGATCAATAGATCATTTGGTCAGATAATGTAGTTAATGAACTTGGTTCTTCTCAAACGAATGTGAGTTAGCATAAACGTCTACACTGCGTGGCTTGCGAGAATCCCAGTGAATGAGATGTTGGTGGATTAAGATTATTGTTTTGAGGGAAGTCAATAATTAATAGAATTTCTTCATTTTAAAAATTCTAGTCTAAATAACAAAAACATTGTCTGTTTATTTTCCAGTCTAATCGATATGGCATTCAACCCCTTAGCTGCTATTTTGAAAGATAACAAATTAACTGGAACCAATTATGTCGACTGGAGTCGTAACTTGGACATTGTCCTGACCGCTGAGCAATATAAGTTTGTGCTCACCGAAATATGTCCAGATGTGCCTGATGAGGACTCTCCTCAAGAGGATAGGGATGCCTATGCCAGGTGGAGAAAAACGGATGAGATGGCGCGGTGCTATATTTTGACCTCCGTGTCAAATGTGCTGCAATATCAGCTTCATCCATGGTCTCCGCCTTCAACTTGATGGCACACCTGAGGGAGATGTTCACGCATCAAGGCAGGACTGCTAGGCAAGTAGCCATGAGGAAGTTAATGAACACCAAAATGTCTGAAGGCGGATCGGTGAGAGATCATGTTTTACACATGATCAGAAACATCAATGAAATTGAGGTGTTGGGAGCAGAAATCGACCAGGAAAGTCAGATTAGATATTATCCTCCAGATTCTACCCTCTTATTTTGAGCAGTTTCGGGTAAACTACAATATGAACCAAAGGGTTTATACACGACCCGAGCTCTTGACTGATTTGGTGGCGGCCGAAGGCATCTTCCACGAGAAGAAGCGCTTTGGTCGCAGTAAAGGCTTCAAGTTCTTCTTCTGCGCCTAAAGGCAAGAAGAATAAGAAGAAGAAAAATGCTAAGAAACTTGCTACAAAGCCAGAGATTTCAAAGAAAAGCAAGCCCAAGGGCAAGTTCTTCAAGTGCGATAAAGCAGGACACTGGAAAGGGGATTGTCCAAAGCTCAAAGGTACGATTGTTTTTGCCATAATTACTGAGACATGTTTAGCAGTGATTCCCACAGATACTTGGCATTCCTACCTCACTGAGATCAGACTAAATTCCAAAGCTCTAGACTGAATTCCTACCTCACTGAGATCAGAAGGGTGGTCTATTCTATAGTCCTAAAGATCAGAAGGTGATGGTTAGTACCAACACTAGATTTTTAGAAGACGACTATGTCTTATACCACAAGCCCAAGAGTAAGATAGTACTAAAAGAGCTTAGGCGACAAACTACTAATCCTGAAACACCGGCACAAGTAGATACACCACACACTGCACATGAGATCACAGATGATGCGCCTACACAGGTAGTGCCTCATCGTAGTGGGAGGGTTGTGAGACAGCCGGACAGGTTTATTGGCGTGAGAGAGGCCTCAGGCCTAGTCCCAGGTGTGCCTGAACCTGATCCAGTTAACTACAATAAGGCTCTCCGAGATAAAGATGCAGAATCTTGGCGTAAGGCAATGATATCCGAGATGGGGTTAATGGACCATAATCAAGTTTGGGAGCTGGTGGACCTACCTGATGGGTTTAAGCCCATTGGTTGCAAGTGGGTCTACAAACGTAAGAGAGGACCTGACGGGAAGGTGGAAACCTTTAAAGATAGGCTGGTGGCGAAGGGGTATACTCAAAAAGAGGGAATCGATTATGAGGAAATTTTCTCCCCGGTAGCCATTAAGTCGATCCGGATTCTCTTGGCCATAGCTGCTCATTTGGATTATGAGATTTGGCAGATGGATGTCAAGACAGCTTACCTAAACGGAAGTCTTGAGGAAACCATCTTTATGCAGCAACCAGAGGGATTCATTGAAAAAGGCCAAGACCATAAGGTTTGCAGGCTTAAGAGGTCTATTTACGGACTTAAGTAGGCATCCAGATTTTAGAACATCCAGTTTGATGAGGTAATCCAGTCCTTCGGATTTACTCAGTGTCCAAATGAGCAATGTGTATACCGCAGACGTGATGGAAACTCAGTGGTGTTTCTTGTGCTTTACGTAGATGACATTCTATTGATTTGCAACAACAAGAAAGTGTTATCAGACGTAAAGGCATGGCTATCCAAGCAGTTTGATATGAAGGACTTAGGGGAAGTGGGACATATCCTTGGGATCAAGATAATTTAATATCGTAGGAAACGTTCGTTAACGCTCTCCCAAGCTTCATACATAGACATGATTCTGGCCCGTTTTAACATACAAAACTCCAAGAAAGGTTTTCTACCTTTCAGACATGGAGTGCATCTATCTAAGGAACAGTCTCCTAAGACTGTTGAGGAGATAGAGGCCATGAAGGCAGTTCCATATGCTTCGGCAGTAGGAAGTCTCATGTATGCCATGTTGTATACGAGGCCTGATATCTGTTATGTCGTTGGCATGGTAAGAAGATATCAGAGTAACCCCAGGAAAGCTCATTGGGAGGCAGTATAATGCATTCTCAAGTATTTGCGCAGAACTAAGGACCAAGTTCTGGTCTATCAGGCGCCTGAGCTAGTACCCCGAGGTTACACGGATTCAGATTTCCAAGGCGGCAGGGACGCGAGCAAGTCTACCTCAGGGTATGTGTTTACTCTAGGAGGTGGAGCCATAGTTTGGTGCAGTGTCAAGCAAAAATGCGTGGCGGACTCTACCATGGAGGCTGAGTACGTTACCGCATTTGAGGCAGCGAAACAAGCAGTATGGCTCAAGAACTTCCTAGTGGACTTAGATGTGATTCCTGGTTTGCAAAAGTCTATCACGGTATATTATGATAACAACGGTGCAGTAACAAACTCGAAGGAATCACGAGCCCACAAGGCGAGTAAACATATACAGCGCAAGTACCACCTGATATGAGACGTCATAAAGAGGGAAGACGTGTCGTGGCTAAGATAGCGTCAGAGGATAACCTTGCAGATTTATTCACGAAGACATTGACTTCGAAAGTCTTTGAGGCTCACGTGGAGGGCATGTGGATCAGATACTTAGGAGAGCCATGATAGTTTTTCTAGATAGATAGCGGCAGAATGTATAGGAGTTGAATGTAGATGTATACTTAAAGCACATCTTAAGTATTAGTGGGAGATTGTTAGAGTTAAATACATAAGCTGTGCTTGTATTGCACATTTTCCCAGTAATATATCGATTTATGTTTTGGTTATATTTTGTTGTGCATGATATGTCCATTTATTTTATGTAAGTAGATGATGAGGTGTCTTGTGTGACACAGTAGATCTCATCATTGGTTGAAAGACATAATATATAAATGGGGTTCATAACTAAGACAGCTTTGGACAAACTGTCGGTTTAGGTTATTATGTGATTCGGATAATTGGTTTATGTAAACTAATTGAATCATATAGATATGCCCGGGGCGTATTGAACTTGACCGTTATGAATGATTTGTCTTATGCTGATTTAATGGACAAATCGTTCCTGGTATTCTATCTCTTAATCCCTAGATTCGAGCGGGCATGAGGATTAGACATAGTGTACTTTGATTTACTAATGGGTGAGGTCAATTGTGGCCAATAATCTCTGTAGGTTGGGTGCGCGTGTTTAGTTGCTTGGTGAAATCGACCCAGAAAGTCAGATGGATATCATCCTCCAAAACTTACCCTCTAGTTTTGAGCAGTTTCGGGTCAACTATAACATGAATCATAGAGTTTACACTCTACTCGAGGTCTTAACTAATTTGGTGTCGGCCGAACGCATCCTCCACGAGAAGAAGCAAGCTTTGGTCATAGTGAAGGCTTCGAGTTCTTCTTCTGCACCTAAAGGCAAGAATATCAACAAGAAGAAGAAAGCCAAGAAACTTGCAGCAAAGCCTGAAATCGTAAAGAAGAGCAAGCCCAAAGGCAAGTGCTTCAGGTGCAAGAAAACGGGAAACTGGAAAGCGGATTTTCCAAAGCCTAAATGTACGATAGTTTCTGCCCTAATTACTGAGACATGTTTAGCGGTGACTCCCACAGATACTTGGTGTGTGCATTATGGCGTCACTGATCATGTTTGTAATTATTTGCAAGGGTTCTAAGTAACCCAGAATCTTAGAGAGGGTGAGCTGGACATCTACATGGGCGACACTACAAGAGTGTCAGTAGAAGCAGTGGGAGCAGTCACTTTAAATTTCGAAAGTTCTATATTAAAATTAATTAATTTTCTTTATGTACCGAGTTTTAGAAAGAAGCTTATTTCGGTTTCTAAACCCTTAAAGAACGGTTATAAGTTCATTTTTTCTGATGATTCTGTATTTATTAGAAGAAATGGAAAACTTATTTGTTCTAGTTCATTGGCTGACAATTTGTTTGTGGTTAATTCTAATTCCCCTGTTGTACAAAACATAAAAATAGATAGCTCTTTATCTAACATTAATAAGAGGAAGAAACCTTCTGAAATGAATCAAACTTATCTTTGGCATCTCAGGCTAGGTCATATAAACCTTAGTAGGATTCAGAGGTTGGTCAATGATGGACCATTAGGTTCATTAGAGATTGACAGTTATTGAACCTCCGAATCTTGCTTGGAAGGTAAAATGACCAAGACACCTTTTAAAGCAAAAGGTTATAGAGCTAAAGAAGTATTAGAGTTTGTTCATTATGACTTGTGTGGACCAATGACGATCCAAGCACGAGGTGGGTTTGAGTATTTCGTGACGTTCACGGATGACTACTCAAGGTACGGATACATTTACCTATTGCGTGACAAGTCCAAGTGTTTTGGCAAGTTCAAAGAGTTTCGGGCAGATGTGAAGAAGCATCATGGTAAGAGTATCAAGAAATTGTGATCAGATCGTGGTGTGGAGTACCAGTCCCACAAATTTTGAGAATACCTCAGTGATGTCAGAATTTCGGAGGTGTTTGGAGCTATTCTTCAGATTTCTTGTGGATTTCATTTGCCCGAAGTTTTTTATTTCTTTTTGCTTGGGACTTCGCTTCAAATGTATAATCTTTAGACTTTCTGCTTTAATTAAAGATTTAATCTTTGAGTTTCGTTTTAATAAATTAAATAAGTATAAGCCTAGATCCATTCAGGAGAAAATGAATTTGAGCCTGAGTATTGTCAAAAATTTCTGATTCTGGAATGCATTGCACGAAAGTGAGATTTTCGATTTAGCCCGGGCTTGTTGTGTTTTCCTTCAACTAATCATGTCAATGACATGATCTCTCGACAATATCCAAATTTTGACTCCAATCGACATAGTTCGGACCAGTTAATTGGTTGTCTTTCAATATTGTAGCTAACGAATTAAATGTCATATCGAAGACTGTAAATAAATAAACAGACAATGTTTCAGAAAAATAAATTTAAGAATTTTGAAAAATCCTAAGTAATTATTGACATCCCTTAAAGAATAATTAATTCCACCGACATCTCATTCACTGGGATTTTTGCAAGCCACGATAGTGTGGACGTTTACGCTAACTCACATTCATTTGAGAAGAACTAGGTTCATTAACTACACTATCTGACTAAACGATCTATTAATCAATGTAGTTAATAGTCAGTGCCTTTTAGCCGTACAAATAAGCAAAGTAACCTCGATAAAAGGAATACTACAAATCGTACACTAAGTGTATGCTATTACGTGACTTCTGAGCTTATTAACTTAGGATAGTGCGCCTCAGATGGAGAGGGTATCGCATTTCTCCTATTTCAACTTACTCTAATCATCTTACTTAGAAATTCATAGATAGTGATCTTATGGTTGGACTCATCCAATATGGAGGAATGCCCTAATACCAACGCGCAAGTCCACGCACATCACATATAAATTCGTAATGGAGGCTATGGGAATATTAACCAACCCGCTCCCACTTAGATTTGTAAATTGAGGGTTTTTCCGATTTTAACATGCAATTAACTAATCCTAAGTTATGTGCAAACATAAAACCAACATGCTTTAAAATTATGCATCTAAAATACAACACAAAAATTAAAGCATAAAATTAAAACTATAAACACAGGAAATAAATGTGTAAAATAAATTTCCCGACTATTATGGTTTTAATCGCTTCCATCTTCTGCCTTGATCTCGTGAACTGTCATGTCTCTCGATGGATTGCATCTTGAAGGTTGGATCTTCAAAAAAAAGAGGAAAAACGGACTGTCTGCGCAAACTTAACGAGATGCGCAGCGCTGCCGCCGCCGCTGGTTGCGGGTAACTTCTGCCGGCGAGTCAGCCACCCCTAGTCATTTTCCATTTTCTGATCCTACTGCGTTATTTGGTCTTCTTGCAATTCGTTCCGGGTTTTTTCTATTTTCTACGAATTAACAATAAACCAAAACTCACGAATTCAAGTCACTCACCATGACGCCTTCGATTACATAAAAAATTTTCCTACTACAAGGCATCCTGGAAAATAAAATTGAAAATTACATAGAAAAAATCCTACTACAGATTTGATCTAATCCTACACGACTTCCAACACGTGGTTTTACTATTACAAGCATTCATAAAAACCAAAGCCCGAACATGTCCTGGGGTTTAATTAAAATATACAAACGCAAGCATAATAGCCGGGATTTCTCAACCGCCTGCAACAAAACCATGTAACAAATCGAACAAGCACAAAACCAAAACCAAGCTCTGATACCAATTGAAAGATTATCTGCCCAGGCCCGGTGAAAATTCACTTTCATGCTATGCATTCTAGAATCGGAATTCTTGACCAGGCCTAAGCTCTAGCATAATTGCTATTCCAATCCTTGCTTGAAATAACATTGTGCAGGATTTTAGCTTATACTTGTTCGATTTGCCATGCAACAATTAATTCCTAATTAAACCGAAAGTTTAAAAATTACCTATTGAACCGTGTACTTAGGTGATTCTCTTGTATGACTCAAGATTTTGATCGTATGTTGTGTGGGCAATGATCTAACGAACAATTGATCAACAATCACCACAGAAAAAATCTATCCGGGAAAAATCCAAAAGCTCACCGCTGCTGGAATTTTGCACAGCAACCCACCGCCGGTTCAACCTTGTCGCCGCCGCTCGGAGTTAGTACTGCCCGGCCGCTGCCTGAGGTGAGAACCCGCCGTCTTAGAGAATTAACTTCGAGTGAGAAAGTTGTTTTATCTCTCTAAATTCTCTCTCTAGTTTTCTTGTCTTGAAAACTTATGAATTGTGTATGTAGAATTGCTAATCTCTTGTCTATTTATAGAGTTACAAGAGAGACCCCAAGTTGGTTTAGGATTGGCCTTCCTAATGGGTTTAGGATTATTAATTAGTTTACAAATCCAATTAGGTTCCAAATCTAATAGGATTTCCAAATCCAAATAGATTTCATAATTCTAATTAAACTTTAAGACTTAATTAATTAATTAAATAATTCCACTTTGTAAATTACTTAATTAACCCTTATGAATAATTTATTAAATAATTAATTCTACTTTATCAATTATGAAAGATTATCTGCTCAGGCCTAGCCAGAAACTCACTTTCGTGCTATGCATTCCAGAATCGGAATCTCTGGCAAGGCCTAAACTCTAGCACAATCGCTATTCCAACCATGCTTGAAATAACATTGCGCAGGATCTTAATTTGTACTTATTCGATTTATCACGCAACAAATAAATTGTTAATTAAAAGCGGAAGAATAAGAATTACCTATTGAAGCGTTTACTCAGGTGATTCTCTTGTATGTATTGAAGGAAACAGAACAAGCCCGGGCTAAATCGAAAATCTCACTTTCGTGCTATGCATTCCAGAATCGGAGACTTTCGACTCGGTTTAGGCTTAAATTAATTTCCCCTAAACGGATATAGGCTTATACTAGTTCAATTTATTAAAACAACACGCTAAAAATTAAATCTTTAATTTAAAGCGAAAGTCTTAAAGATTATACCTTTGAAGCGTATCCCTACCAATAAGAAAACCAAAGCTGAAAATCCCGTTGTTTACCTCCCAGGACCAATCACGAGAAAATCCCAATAAAAACTCCTTCTCTACCTCGAAATCACATGGGCAACTATCCAAAAGGTAGCGAAGACACTAAGGAAGAGATCCATATGAGACCCACTTCGAAAAACTCGTCAAATCCTCAGCAGATCGTTGCCCGAAGATTACTACTGCCTATTTACGGCCTGCTGCCTTTTTACCACCTCGCTACGAAATCCACTCGAAATCCAAAGGATAACTCTAAACAACCTCAAACTTGGGTGGGCAAGTGTCTACGAGGTGGCTAAAGGCACTGGCGAAGAAATTCAAAGAAACCCACTTCAAGAAACTCACAGATCTTAAAAACAGATCTAGCCCGAGAAACTGTTTCTAATCTGAAAACTCACACCGCCTCAATAAAACTTCTTGGGTAAGCTATTTGCTCGTAGATCTGGACTTTGGCGAACCAAAAGGAAAGATCCAAAGGATCAACGCAACAAATAAACAAAGCCCACTATGAAAATGCACCAAAACGGCGCTGAAAAATCCAAAAAACGCAGGCAACGCTAACTGCCCGGAAAAAGAGCGGAGAACGGACTTCTCGAGCGACTTTTGAACTTCCAGGTGGTAGTCTTGGGCTTGTGGAATCATGGGCTAAGTTTCTTGAACAAGAAAGATGGCAAACCGACTTCAAAAAAGAATTCGCAATAAGGAAGAAAGAATTCTCTCTCTAGGCTTGTCTTTCTCACTCTAAGCCATTTGCCTACAAGGTTTCTAATAATGTCTTCAAATGTGCCTAACATTAGCTATTTTTAGGGAGCTCCTTGGGAGGCCTAGTGGGCTTTTGAGTTGGGCATTAGTGTTTGACTTTCGTTGACCCCTTAGTCTTCCCTAGACTAATCAACTTCAATCGATCCTTTCGAATTAATTTCTTAACTCACTTTATTAATTTAATTTAACCAAACCCTTAGGATTAATTAATTCATATAGAATTAATTTTCTTAATCCACTTTGTTAATTAAATATTAATTAAACTTTTAGGATTAATTAATTCACTTGATCGATTAGTCAAACGCATAATTAGTCGTACCACTAACGAACCAATTATGGAACTACCGCTCAAAAACGACTTTACATCGTGCCACTTTATTTTCTTCTATCTCCCCACATTAAAGATCTAGTGCTCGTCGATTTATCAATTTACTGACAAACTAATTCACCGACTTTTTGGTATCCGAGATTAGTACCCCTCGACTTTCTTATTATACTGGATGTAAAGTCCACTGGCCTATTTTAGTACAATAAACCTTACGAGTTTATCCTGGGAGCACCATCAACCGGCGAACCGGTACGTAGATTCCTCCGACTAGCAACGACACGTAAGAAGCTAAACACCTCATACCCAACCCACCGAGGTATAGGCCTCAATTGACCGCACTCTTTGGTAAATCAAAGCATACGATATCCAACTCTAACGCCCGTCCCAATCTCGGGATTGAGAGACTGAATACTAGGACCGAATTGACTACGCCGATGAGTACAAGACAATTCTATCCAAGCTGGTCGTGCTCAATATGCCCCGGGCATATCCGTGTGATTTAATTAGTCTAGATAAACTAATTTCCAAACCACACGATAACCTATACTGATAGTAAGTTCAGACTATCTCAGTTACGAGCATACTTTTTATATATCAATACTTTAACAAATAACGGTATCTACTGTGTCTTTCTACACCCCGTTATCTAGTTCTATGATATAATGGAACAATTTAATACTGAAACAAAATGATATGTCATCTGTGGATATTAGTTTTTTATACAAGCCATAGCTTTTCTGTATTCAAAACTAACAATCTCCCACTAATACTCAAAGCTATGCTAAGATGTACAAAAACTGTCCAACCCGCTATTACACAGCTGTCATAATGAAATCTACAGAACACCTTTAAACTCACTCACATGGCTCCCTCAAGAATCTGACTCCCATGCGTTCCACATGTCTCTCAAAGACCTTTGGGGTCAATGGCTTTGTGAAAGGATTTGCAAGGTTGTCATCTGATGCTATCTCGGCCACGGTCACGTCTCCCCTTTTTACGATCTCTCGTATCAGGTGGTACTTGCACTCTATGTGTTTACTCGCTTTGTGGCCTCGTGGTTCTCTCGAGTTAGCAACTGCACCATTGTTATCACAATAAACTGTGATAGACCTAGGCAACTCAGGAACCACATCTAAGTCCACCAGGAAGTTCCGGAGCCATACAGCTTCTTTCGCTGCCTCTGATGCGGCAACGTACTCAGCCTCCATGGTGGAGTCCGCCATGCATTTCTGCTTGACACTCCGCCATACTATGGCTCCACCTCCTAGAGTAAACACAAACCCAGAAGTAGACTTACTATTGTCCATATCACCTTGAAAGTCTGAATCTGTGTAACCCAACGGTACAAGCTCCTGCGCTCTATAAACTAGGACACAATCTCCGGTCCTGCGCAAGTACTTGAGAATGCATTTTACTGCCTCCCAGTAAGCCTTCTCAGGGTTACTCTGATATCTGATAACCATGCCAACAACAAAGCAAATATCAGGCCTCGTACATAACATAGCATACATGAGGCTACCCACTGCGGAAGCATAGGGTACCGCCTACATGGCATCTCTCTTCTCAGTAGTCTTAGGACACTGCTCCTTAGAAAAATGCACCCCATGCCTGAAAGGTAGTGAACCCTTATTGGAGTTCTGAATGTTAAAACGGGCCAGAATCGTGTCTATGTAGGATGCGTGGGAGAGTGTCAGAGAACATCTCCTACGATCTCGAATAATCTTGATCCCAATGATATGCCCAGCCTCTCCCAAATCCCTCATTTCAAATTGTTTGGACAACATGCCTTTACGTATAACAACACCTTCTTACTGTTGCCAATCAGAAGGATGTCATCTACGTAAAGTACGAGAAACACCACCGTATCACCATCACGCCTGCGATATGCACACTGCTCATCCGGACACTGAGTGAATCCATAAGTCAGAATGACAGAGGCCCACATAAGTAAGAATGAATCAACTCTAAAACCTCTTTTACCCTCCAAGCAGGACTCACATGGAGGAAAACAGTCAATATCTACTAAGTCTAAAGACCCATTATTGACTAACCTTTGAATCCTACTAAGGTTAATGTGACCTAGTCTCAGGTGCCAAAGATAAGTTTGATTCAAAGGAGAAGACTCTTTTCTCTTACTATGATTCGGTGATGTGTTACTAGTTTCTGTGTTTTGCACAACTGGGGAGTTTGTCTTAATTAAAAACAGATTATCAACTAATGTACCGGAACATATAAGCCTCTGGTTCTTTCTAATAAAAATAGAATTATCAGAAAAAACACATTTATAACCATCCAATAAAAGTTTAGAAACTGAAAGTAAATTCTTCCGAAAACTGGGTACATATAGAAAATCTCTCAAATGTAAAATAGAGTCTGAAAAATAAAGACATAAAACTCCCACTGCAACAACAGAAACTCTGGTTGCATCCCCAAGGTAGACCTGCAACTCTCCCTCTCTAAGCAGCTGGGTCACTTGGAACCCCTCGAGGCTTCTGGCAATCCTTCTTCCAATGTCCCGCCTTGCCACATCTGAAGCACTTGCCTCTTGGCTTATGCTTCTTGGTAATGCCCGCCTTGGGTCCATGATCTGTAGCTACTTTCTGGCCTCTCTTCCTCTTGTGCTTCCTGGCTTTGGGCCCAGCAGAGGAACCTGAGGGACCAATAGTAGCCAAGGCTTGCTTCATCTCTGCAAAGAGGCTCTCAGCAGACACCAATGCAGTATGAGCTCGGGAAGTGAATATGAGAGCTTGCCATATTATAGTTCAGCCGAAACTGCTCAAAACTGGGAGGCAAGCTCTGGAGAATGATATCGACCTGGGTCTCTCCATCAATATCACCTCCCAATACCTTGATCTCATTGATGCAACTGATCATGTCCAATACATGATCCCTCACTGAGAAGTCTTCAGCCATCCTAGTATTCATGAGTTTCCTCATAGTTGACTGCTTAGTTGCCCTGCCCTGATATCCAAACATCTCCCTGAGGTTGAGCATCTATCGTAGGCTGAGGTAAACAACTGATGCTGGTGTTGCAGTACACTCGACATAGAAGCCAAGATGTAGCACCGGGTCATCTCATCAGTCTTCTGCCACCTCGTATATGGCTCTCGCTTCTCAGGGGTGGCATCATCGCTGGGCTTAGGGGGGTACTCCTGAGTTAGCACGTATTTGTAACCCTCAGCGGTATGGACAATGTCCAGGTTACGATTCCAGTCAATGTAATTAGGACCCGTAAGTTTGTTCTGATTTAGCATGACAGCTAGCGGGTTGAACAACATATCAACAACTGAAAAATAAACAGTCATGTTTCAGTATTACTTTTTCTAAAATATTGAAATCCTCAAAAACAATATAATCTCCATCGACATCTCTCACACCGGGATTAACGCAGGTCACGCGGGTAAACGTCTACGCCAACCCACATTCATTCGAGATGAATCAAAGTTCATTAATTTCACTATCTGACCAACGATCTTATGATCAATGAAATTAATAGTCAATACTTTTAGCCGTACACATAAATAGCGTAACCTCACGGGAGGAATACTACAAATAGTACACTAAGTGTATGCCTTTACGTGACTTCTAAGTTTGTTACTTAGGATACTAATGCGCCCGCAGCAGAGAGGGTGTCGCAACTTTCTCCAATTAAACTCACTATAGTCATCTCTTTGGAAATTCATTCTAGTGATATCTGTGATTGAAGACTTGTCTGCATGGAGGAAGGCCATAATACCAACTCGCAAGAATAACCACATCACCAATGAACTCGTAATGGAAGCCATGGGGATATTTACCAACCCGCTCCCACATAGATTTTTAAGTTTAAGGATTTTTCCATTTTAACATGCAATATCATAACAAAGGATATTCGCACCCATAAAACCGTTGGAGTTTTAATATGCGAATGATCTACCTTAGTTAATTGCACTTGGTTTTTGTTCATACAAATAAATCAAAAACACACAATCAACGAAAAGACATAAATACGAGAAATTAAAGAAATAAAATTTCCCAACTATTATGGTCTTCTCTATCGTTGATTTCTTGACGCCTCGGTGACATGTCCCGTTATGTCGCTCCCACTCGTTATTTGGGCTCCTCTCGATTCGCCCGAATTTTCTCAATTTTGTACGTAATTAGGAATCACCCAAAATTACGACAAACCAAATCCCGCGAATATAAATTACCCAAAATAATGTCTTCGTCATAATACATAAATTCCTATATACAAGGCGTGTTTTCTAGGAATTTAAAGACGACAACATTAGATTAAATCCTACTATAAGATTTATCTAATCCTACACGGCTTCCAGCTCTTGATTATTACTATTACAGACATTTCCATTCAAAAACAATACGAGCCCGGACATGTCCTGGGGTTTATGAATGAAAAATAAATTCTACCATAATAGCCGGGAAACTAATAACCACCTGTTTAAACATTTTGACAAAAATAATAATGCCAAAATAAAGCCGTGTAATAAATTAAACAAGTATAAAGCCAAAACACTCGCTCTGATACCAATTTGAAGGAAACAGAACAAGCCCGGGCTAAATCCAAAATCTCACTTTCGTGCTATGCATTCCAGAATCGGAGACTTTCGACTCGGCTCAGACTTAAATTCATTTTCCCTGAACGAATCTAGGCTTATACTAGTTCACTTTATTAAAACGACAAGCTAAAAATCAAATCTTTAATTTAAAGCAGAAGTTTTAAAGATTATACCTTTGAAACGTGTCCCTACCAATAAGAAAACCAAAGCTGAAAATCCCATTGTTTACCGCCTGGGACCAATCACGAGAAAATCCGATAAAAACTCCTTCTCTACCTCGAAATCACATGGGCGACTATCCACAAGGTAGCTAAGACACTAAGTAAGAGATCCATATGAGAACCACTTCGAAAAACTCGTCAGATTCTCAGCAGATCTTTGCCCGAAGATTACTGTGCTTATTTACCGTCTACAGCATATTTACCGCCTATAGCATATTTACCGCCTGGCTACGAAATCCACTCGAAATCCAAAGGATAACTCTAAAAAACCTCAAACTTTGGTGGGAAAGTGACTATGAGGTGGCTAAAGGCACTGGCGAATAAATCCAAAGAAATCCACTTCAAGAAACTGATAGATCTAAAAAACAGATCTAGCCCGGGAAACTGTTTCTAATCTGAAAACCCACACCGCCTCAATAAAACTTCGTGGGTAAACTATTTGCTTGTAGATCTAGACTTTGGCGAACCTAAAGGAACGATCCAAAGGATCAACGCAACAAATAAACAAAACCCACTATGAAAATGCACCAAAACGGCGCTGAAAAATCCAAAAAACGCAGGCAACGCTAACTGCCCAAAAAAAGAGCGGCGAACGAACTTCTTGAGCGGCGTTTGAACTTCTAGGTGGGACTTGGGCTTCTAGAATCATGGGCTAAGTTTTTTGAACAAGAAAGATAGCAAACCGACTTCGAAAAAGAATTCTCAATAAGGAAGAAAGAATTCTCTCTCTAGGTTTTTCTTTCTCACTCTAAGCCATTTGCCTACAAGGTTTCTAATAATGTCTTCAAATGTCTATTTATAGGGAGCTCCTTGGGAGACCTAATGGGCTTTTGAGTTGGGCCTTAGTGTTTGACTTTCGTTGACCCCTTAGTCTTCCCTAGACTAATCAACTCCAATCGATCCTTTTGAATTAATTTCTTAACCCACTTTGTTAATTTAATTTAATCGAACCCTTAGGATTAATTAATTCATATATAATTAATTTCTTAATCCACTTTGTCAATTAAATACTAATTAAACATTTAGAATTAATTATTTCACTTTGTCGATTAGTCAAATGTATAATTATTCGTACCACTAACAGACCAATTATGGAACTACCGCTCAAAAATGACTTTACATCGCGCCACTTTATTTTCTTCTATCTCCCCACATTAAAGATCTAGTGCTCGTCGATTTATCAATTTGCTGACACACTAATTCACTGACTTCTTGGTATCCGAGATTAGTACCACTCAACATTCTTATTATACCGGACGTAAAGTCCACTGGCCAGTTTTAGTACAATATGTTGGAGTTGAATACATAAGCTATGCTTGTGTTGTACTTTTTCCCAGTTAATATATCAATTTATGTTTTGGTTAAATTTAGTTGTGCATTATTTGTCCATTTATATTATGTAGTTAGATGATGAGGCGTCTTGTGTGACACAGTAGATCTCATCATTGGTTAAAAGACATAGTATATAAATGAGGTTCGTAACCAAAACAGCTTTGGACAAGCTGTCATTTTAGGATATTATGTGATTCAGATAATTGGTTTGTCTAAACTAATTGAATCATATAGATATGCCCGTGGCGTATTGAACTTGACCTTTAAGAATAATTTGTCTTGTACTGATTTAATAGACAAATCGCTCTTGGTATTCTATCTCTTAATCCCTAGACTCGAGCGGGCATGAGGATTAGACATAGCATACTTTGATCTGTCAATGGGTGAGGTCAATTGTGGCCAATAGTCTCGGTAGGTTAGGTGCGCGTGTTTAGTTGCTTGGTGTGCTGCTGCTTGTCGAAAGGAAACCATGTACAGGTGCGTCCAGGGTGATGGTGCTCCCGAGATGAGCTCGTAATGTTTATTATACTAAACCCGGCCTGTGGACTTATGTCCGATATAGTAAAAAGGTCGAGTGGTACGAGTCTCAAAATTAAAGAAGTTAATTAATTAATTTATCAGCAAATTAATAAATTAACGAGCACTATATCTTTGATGTGGGGAGATTATGAATATAATTTAATTAAGTTATTCCGAAAGCAATTTTGGTGTAGAATGGTAGTGTCATAATTAATCCAGTAGTGGTACGATTAATTATGTATTGGGTTATTGACAAAGGTAGATTTAATTAATTAAGTAATTAATTAATCTGTGTGTCAATTGGTTGTGAATCATACCAGGAACTGGATTAGGGATAAGTGAATCCCTGTATCAGTTGGTTGTGAATCATACCAGGAACTGGATTGGGATAAATGAATCCTGTATCAGTTGGATGTGTATCAGTCCAGGAACATGATTGAAGGAAACAGAAACCCAATAGGAAGACCAATCCTAAACCAACTTGGGGTCTCTCTTGTAACTCTATATATAGACAAGGGATTAGCTATTCCACACACACAATTCATAAATTTTCAAGACAAGAAAACTTAGAGAGAGAAAATTTCTCTCTAAAAGTCAGATTTTTTAAGCTTTATAGCTGCCAAAATTTTCCTGGTTTTTGGCGCTTTTCTGTGGCTTTCTCT
The DNA here is from genome assembly GCA_030378225.1 of Knoxia roxburghii. NCBI lineage: Eukaryota > Viridiplantae > Streptophyta > Magnoliopsida > Gentianales > Rubiaceae > Knoxia > Knoxia roxburghii. The sequence goes on along the minus strand of CM059420.1, from coordinate 25,088,674 downwards.
CTCTCCGAGCTGTGCGTTAACTGTACGTGTCAAGTGCAGCGGTGCTGTTTTTTTCTGGCAGGTGGATTGTGGTGATTAGTTGATCAATTGATTGCTAGATCGTTGCCCACACAACGTGCAATCAAAGTCTTGAGGTATACAAGAGAATCACCTGAGTTCACGCTTCAATAGGTAATTCTTGTTCTTCCGCTTTTATTAAGAATTTTTGTTGCGTGGTAAATCGAATAGGTGCAAACCCAGATCCTACACAATGTTATTTCAAAAGGGTTAGAATAGCAATTGTGCTAGCGTCTAGGCCTGGCCAGAGATTCCGATTCTGGATTGCATAGCACGAAAGTGAATTTCTGGCTAGGCCCGGGCACAATCCACCTGTCATAAAATTCCAGCACCGCTGCACCTGGTGCGTACAATTAACACACCGCCCGAAAAGAGAGAAAGTTTCACTTTGCTGCCAAAAAATATAAGAAATTTCGGTTGCTATAAAGCCTTGGAAAATCCAAATTCTAAGAGAGAGAAACTTTCTCTCTCAAGAATTTTCTCTATCTAAGTTTTCTTGTCTTGAAAACTTATGAATTGTGTATCTTGAATAGCTAATCCCTTGCCTATATATAGAGTTGCAAAAGAGACCCCAAGTTGGTTCAGGATTGGTCTTCCTACTGGGTTTCTCTTTCCTTCAATCATGTTCCTAGACTGATACACATGCAACTGATACAGGGATTCTCTTATCCCAATCAAGTTCCTAGTATGATCCACAACCAACTGATACAGGGATTCAATTATCCCCAATCCAGTTCCTGGTATGATTCACAACCAACTGTCACATGGATTAATTAATTACTGAATTAATTAAATCTACCTTTGTCAATAACCCAATACATAATTAATCGTACCACTAACGGATTAATTATGGCACTACCATCCTACACCAGAATTGCTTCCGGAACAACTTAATTAAATTATATTCATAATCTGCCCACATCAAAGATATAGTGCTTGTTAATTTATTAATTTACTGATAAATTAATTAATTAACTTTTTTAATTCCGAGACTAGTACCACTTGACCTTTTTACTATACCGGACAAAAGTCCACCAACCGGGAGCACCATCACCCCGGACGCACCAGTACATGATTTCCTTTCGACAAGCAGCAGCACACCAAGCAACTAAACATGCGCACCCAACCTACCGAGACTATTGGTCACAATTGACCTCACCCATTGGCATATCAAAGTACACTATGTCTAATCCTCATGCCCGCTCGAGTCTAGGGATTAAGAGATAGAATACCAAGAACGACTTGTCTATTAAATCAGTACAAGACAAATCATGCTTAAAGGTCAAGTTCAATACGCCCCGGGCATATCTATATGATTCAATCATTTTAGACAAACCAATTATCTGAATCACATAATAACCTAAACCGATAGTTTGTCCAAAGCTGTCTCGGTTACGAACCTCATTTATATATTATGTCTTTTAACCAATGAGGAGATCTACTGTGTCACACAAGACACCCCATCATCTAACTACATAATATAAATGGACAAATAATGCACAACCAAATATAACCAAAACAAAAATCGATATATTAACTGGAAAAAAGTACAACACAAGCATAGTTTATGTATTCAACTCCAACAATTTCTAAATCACATAATAACCTAAACCGACGGTGTGTCTAAAACTGTGTCGGTTACGAACCTCATTTATATATTATGCCTTTTAATCAACGATGAGACCTACTGTGTCACACCAGACACCTCATCATCTAACTACATAATATAAATGGACAATAAACAATTTAAAAAAATGTTTAATCGATATATACAAAACAGGGAAATAACTTAATACAAGCAAAACATTAGTATTCAAACCCAACAACAGGTGCCAGCACCTTCCGGTCGCCTGTCCTATCTTCCTGTGCTAGTTTTGCTTCTTGTCCAATTTTCTTCCATTTCAGCTCATTTTCTGCATGTTTTCTTCTCTTTTGCTCCAAAAATCTTTAGCTTTTGTCCAATATCTCATTTATAGCTCCTTACTACAAAATCATACAAATCGAACCATAAGTTCACTATTAAGCTCAAAAGGGATATCATTTTTTGTGAAAATAACTAAAAATTAACTAAATATACATGATTTTAGCCTCCATAGTAGAGTCCGCCATGCATTTCTGCTTGACACTCTGCCAAACTATGGCTCCACCTCCTAGAGTAAACACATACCCTGAGGTAGACTTGCTCTTATCCCTGTCACCTTGAAAATCTGAATCTGTGTAACCTCGGGGTACCAGCTCAGGCGCCTAATAGACCAACACTTGGTCTCTTGTTCTGTGCAAGTACTTGAGAATGCATGTCACTGCCTCCCAATGAGCTTTCCCGGGGTTACTCTGATATCTGCTTACCATGCCAATGACATAACAGATATCAAGCCTCGTACACAACATGACATACATGAGACTTCCTACTGCCGAAGCATAAGGAACTATCTTCATGGCCTCTATCTCCTCAACAGTCTTGGGAGACTGTTCCTTAGACAGATGCACTCTATGTCTGAAAGGTAGAAAACTTTTTCTTGGAGTTCTGCATGTTAAAACGGGCCAGAATCGTATCTATATATGAAGCTTGGGAGAGCGTTAACGAACGTTTTCTACGATCTCAAATTATCTTGATCCTAAGGATATGTCCTGCTTCCCCTAAGTCCTTCATATCAAACTGCTTGGACAACTATGCCTTTACGTCTGATAACGCTTTCTTGTTGTTTCCAATCAATAAAATGTCATCTACGTAAAGCACAAGAAACACCACTGAGTTTTCATCACGTCTGCGGTATACACATTGCTCATCCGGACACTGAGTAAATCTGTAGGACTGGATTACCTCATCAAATCGGATGTTCTAAGATCTGGATGCCTGCTTAAGTCTGTAAATAGACCTGTTAAGCCTGCAAACCTTATGCTCTTGGCCTTTTTCAACAAATCCTTCTGGTTGCTGCATAAAGATGGTTTCCTCAAGACTTTCGTTTAGGAAAACTGTCTTAACATCCATTTGTCATATCTCATAATCTAAATGAGCAGCTATGGCCAAGAGAATCTGGATCGACTTAAGCATGGCTACCGGGGAGAAGGTTTTCTCATAATCGATTCCCTCTTTCTGAGTATACCCTTTCGCCACCAGCCTAGCTTTAAAGGTTTCCACCTTTCTGTCAGGTCCTCTCTTATGTTTGTAGACCCACTTGCATTCAATGGGCTTAAACCCATCAGGTAGGTCCACAAGCTCGCAGACTTAATTGTGGTCCATTGACTTCATCTCGGATATCATTGCCTTACGCTAAGATTCGGCATCTTTATCTTGAAGAGCCTCATTGTAGTTAACCGGGTCAGGTTCAGGCGCTCCTGGGACTAGGTCTGAGGCCTCTCCCACGCCTATGAACCTGTCGGGCTGTCTAACAACCCTCCCACTACGACGAGGCACCACCTGTGTAGGCGCATCATCTGTGATCTCTTGTGCAGTGTGTGGTGTATCTACTTGTGCTGGTGCATCAGGATTAGTAGTTTGTCGCCTAAGCTTTTCTAGTACTATCTTACTCTTGGGCTTATGATCTAAGATATAGTCCTCTTCCAAAAAATCTAGCGTTGGTACTAACCACCACCTTCTGATTTTTAGGACTATAAAACAAACCACCTTTTGTTCCCCTAGGATATCCTACAAATAACATTAATTCAGTTCTCACATCTAACTTAGCCGCATCTGCCTTAAGCACATGTGCTGGGCAACCCCAAACTCTGAGATGTCTTAGACTGGGCTTACGCCCATTCCACAACTCTACTGGGGTTGAAGGCACGGTTTTAGATGGTATAAGATTAAGAATGTACATCACTGTTTCTAAGGCATATCCCCATAATGAACTTGGCAAATCACTATAGTTGATCATCGAACTAACCATTTCCATGAGAGTATGATTCCTTCGTTCTGCTACACCGTTGTGCTGTGGCGTGCCAGGTGCAGACAACTGAGACTGAATTCTGACCTCACTGAGGTATTCTCAAAATTCATAGGACAGGTACTCCCCACTACGATCTGATCACAGTAATTTAATACTCTTACCATGATGTTTCTCCACATCTGGCCGAAACTCTTTGAACTTGCCAAATCACTCAGACTTGTGACGCATTAGGTAAATGTACCCGTACCTTGAGTAATCATCCGTGAACGTCACGAAATACTCAAATCCACCTCGTGCCTGGACCATCATTGGTCCACACAAGTCAGGATGAATCAAATCTAATACTTCTTTTGCTCTATATCCTTTTGCCTTGAAAGGTCTCTTGGTCATTTTACCTTCCAAGCACGATTCGTAGGTTGCATAACTATCAATATCAAATGAACCTAAAGGTCCATCATTGACCAACCTCTGAATCCTACTAAGGTTTATATGACCTAGCCTGAGATACCAAAGATAGGTTTGATTCATTTTAGAAGGTTTCTTGCTCTTATTAATGTTAGATAAAGAGCTACCTGTTTATATGTTTTGCACAACGGGGGAGTTAGAATTAACCACAAACAAATTGTCAGCCAGTGAACCAGAACAAATAAGTTTTCCATTTCTTCTAATAATAATAGAGTCATCAGAAAAAATAAACTTATAACCGTTCTTTAAGAGTTTAGAAACCTAAATAAGGTTCTTTCTAAAACTCGGTACATAAAGACAATTAACTAACTCTAGCCTAGAATTTTTGAAATTTAGGCTGACTACTCCCACTGCTTCTACTGACACTCTTGTAGTGTCACCCAAGTAGATATCCAGCTCGCCTTCTCTAAGCTTCTGGGTTACTTGGAACCCTTACAAAGAATTACAAACATGGTCAGTGGCGCCTGAATCCACACACCAACAATCTGTGGGAATCACCGCTAAGCATGTCTCAGTAATTAAGACAGAAACTATAGTACGTTTAAGCTTTGGACAATCCGATTTCCAATGTCCCATTTTCCCGCACTTGAAGCATTTGCCTTTTGGCTTGCTCTTCTTTGCGATTTCAGGCTTAGCAGCAAGTTTCTTGGCTTTCTTCTTCTTCTTATTCTTCTTGCCTTTAGGCGCAGAAGAGGAACTTGAAGCCTTCGCTGTGACCAAAGCTTGCTTCTTCTTGCGGAAGATGCCTTCGGCCGACACCAAATCAGTTAAGAGCTTGGGTAGAGTGTAAACTCTTTGATTCATATTATAATTAACCCGAAACTGCTCAAAACTAGAGGGTAAGCTCTAGAGGATGATATCTATATGACCTTCTGGGTCGATTTCACCTCCCAACACATCTATCTCATTGATGTTACTGATCATGTGAAGCACATGATCTCTCACTGATCCGCCCTCAGCCATCTTAGTGTTCATCAACTTTCTCATGGCTGATTGCCTAGCAGTCCGGCCTTGATGAGCGAACATCTCTCTTAGGTGAGCCATCATGTTGAAGGCAGAGACCATAGGATGAAGCTGATGTTGCAGCACATTTGACACAGAGGCCAAAATATAGCACCGTGCCATCTCATCTGCTTTTCTCCACCTGGCATAGGCATGCCTATCCTCTGGAGTAGAGTCCTCATTAGGCACATCTGGACATATTTCGGTGAGCACAAACTTATACTGCTCTGCCGTCAGGACAATGTCCAAGTTACGACTCCAGTCGACATAGTTAGTTCTAGTTAACTTATTGTCTTTCAATGAGTGAATTTTAAAAAAGGTCATCATACTTTGATAAAGTTTAGGTTTTGGTCACTAACTTTTAAAAATTCAAAAAAGGTCACTAACTTTTGCATTTGAATTTTGATTTGGGTCATTCCGTCCATATTATCCGTGAAGCCCACTAACGGACCAAAATTATGAGGATATTTCTGTCCAATTATACCCAAAAAAACCATGTGCTTCCTTTTGAATTTTAAAAAAATGTTATCATACTTTGATAAAGTTTAGGTTTTGTTCACTAACTTTTGCATTTGAATTTTGGTTTTGGTCATTCCGTTCATATTATCCTTGAAGCCCACTAACGGACCAAAATTTTGAGGGTATTTATGTCCAATCATACCCAAAAAACCCATGTGCTTCCTTTTTTTTTTTTTTTTTTACTATTTATCTTTCTTCCACTCACCCTCCCCTCTTTTTTTTTTTTTTTTTCCATATTCATCTTTCTTTTCCAGCCACCCTGCCACCCTTCTTGCCGGAAATAATCACCATTCTCCCAGAAACATCCAGAAACGTCTACATCCATGCATGTGAATTTAAGCCAATTTTTTCACAAAGACGGATGTGAAAAAAATTGGCTTAAATTCACATGCAAAGATGTAGACGTTTCTGGACATTTTTGGGAGAATGGTGATGGGTTTTGTTGTTTCCGGCAAGAAGGGTGGCAGGGTGGTTGGAGAAGAAAGATGAATACGAAAAAAAAAAAGGAAACACATGGGTTTTTTGGGTATGATTGGACAGAAATACCCTCAAAATTTTGGTCCGTTAGTGGGCTTCACGGATAATATGGACGGAATGACCAAAACCAAAATTCAAATGCAAAAGTTAGTGACCTTTTTTGAATTTTTGAAAGTTAGTGACCAAAACCTAAACTTTATCAAAGTATGATGACCTTTTTTAAAATTCACTCTCTTTCAATATAGTAGCTAATGGGTTGAATGCCATATCGAAAAACTGTAAAATAAATAAACAGACAATGTTTCAGTTATTAAATCTAGAATTTCGAACACAAGGAAATTCTAATAATTATTGACTTCCCTCAAAATAATAATCTTAATCCACCAACATCTCATTCACCGGGATTCTTGCAAGCCACGTAGTGTGGACGTTTACGCTAACCTACATTCGTTTGAGAAGAACCATGTTCATTAACTACACATCTGACCAAACGATCTATTGATCAATGTAGCTAATAGTCGGTGCTTTCAGTCTTACAAATAAGCAGCGTAACCTCGAGCGAGGAATACTACAAATCATACACTAAGGGTGTGCCATTACGTGACTTCTGAGTTTGTTACCTCAGGATAGTGCGCCTCAGATGGAGAGGGTATCACATTTCTCCTAGTTAAACTTACTCTCGTCATCTTACTCAAAAATTCATAATCTAGTGATCTCGGGGTTGGACTCATCTGAATGAGGAAGGCCCTAATGCCAATGCGCAAGCCCACCCACATCACATATGAACTCGTAATGGTGGCCGTGGGGATATTAAACGAACCCGATTCCACTTAGATTTCCAAATTGAGGGTTTTTCTGGTTTTAACATGCAATTAACTAACCCTAAGTTATGTGCAACTATAAAACCAGTCATGCTTTAAATCATGCATCTAAAATACAGCATAAAAATAAAGCACAAGAATTAAAACAATAAATATGGGAAATAAATGCGAAAATTAAATTTCCCGACTATCATGGTTTTAATCGCTTCCATCTTCTGCCGTGATCTCGTGTCCTGCCACGCAACTCGATGGATTGAGTATTGATCTTGAAAAATGAAAACTGGAGAAAAACGGGCCAAAACGCGACCCAAACGGGCCGCACGCGAGCGGCCCAGTAGCACGCAGCAGTTGCTGCCGCGCCTGTTGCCACACCATGGCGCAGCAGGCCTGCTGCGATGTGCGGCAGTGGTGCTGCTGCCACAGGCGATTGCCGGCGACGGCTCCTGTCGGCGAGTCATCGCCGGCGCCGCCCCCTGCCACCTGTTTCTCCTTCGTTTATTCTCACGCTATTTGGTCTTCTAGCAATTCGTTCTGGGTTTTCCTAGATTTCTACGAATTAACGATAACCCAAAACCCACGAATTCAAGTTGCCCAACATAACACCTTCGATTACAAAAATTAATTCTCCTACTACAAGGCTTTCTAGGAAAATTAAATAATCGAAATTAGATAGAAAAAATCCTACTACAGATTTGATCTAATCCTACACGGCTTCTAGCACGTGGTTATACTCTTACAAACATTTATGATAAAATCAAATCCGGACATGTCCTGGAGTTTAATTAAAACCCATACAAACGTAACCATAATAGTCGGGATTTCTTAACCACCTGCAAATAAAACCATGTAATAAATCGAACAAGCACAAAACCCAAAACCAGGCTCTGATACCAATTGAAAGATTATCTGCCTGGGCCTAGCCAGAAACTCATTTTCGTGCTATGCAGTCCAGAATCGGAATCTCTGACCAGGCCTAGACGTTAGCACAATTGCTATTCCAACCCTTTTGAAATAACATTGCACAAGATCTGGGTTTGCACTTATTCGATTTATCACGCAACAAAAATTCTTAATTAAAAGCGGAAGAATAAGAATTACCTATTGAAGCATATACCCAGGTGATTCTCTTGTATGCCTCAAGACTTTGATTGCATGTTGTGTGGGCAACGATCTAGCAACCAATTGATAAGCTAATCACCACAATCCACCTGCCAAAAAATTCCAGCACCGCTGCACCTGGTGCGTACAATTAACACACCGCCCGGAGAGAGAGAAAGCTTCACGTTGCTGCCAAAAAATAGAAGAAATTTCGGCTACTATAAAGCCTTGGAAAATCTAAATTCTAAGAGAGAGAAACTTTCTCCCTCTAGGATTTTCTCTCTCTAAGTTTTCTTGTCATGAAAACTTATGAATTGTGTATCTTGAATAGCTAATCCCTTGCCTATATATAGAGTTACAACAGAGACCCCAAGTTGGTTCAGGATTGGTCTTCCTACTGGGTTTCTGTTTCATTCAATCCTGTTCCTGGACTGATACACATCCAACTGATACAAGGATTCACTTATCCCAATCTAGTTCCTGGTACGATCCACAACCAACTGATACAGGGATTCACTTATCCCCAATCCAGTTTCTGGTATGATTCACAACCAACTGACACAAGGATTAATTAATTACTTAATTAATTAAATTTACCTTTGTCAATAACCCAATACATAATTAATCGTACCACTAACGGATTAATTATGGCACTACCATCCTACACCAGAATTGCTTCCGGAACAACTTAATTAAATTATATTCATAATCTCTCCACATCAAAGATATAGTGCTCATTAATTTATTAATTTACTGATAAATTAATTAATTAACTTTTTTAATTCCGAAACTAGTACCACTCGACCTTTTTACTATACCGGAGATAAGTCCACCGGCCTGGTTTTGTATAATAAACATTACGAGCTCATCTCGGGAGCACTATCACCCCGAATGCACCGGTACATGGTTTCCTTTCGACAAGCAGCAGCACAACAATCAACTAAACACGCGCACCCAACCTACCGAGACTATTGGTCACAATTGACCTCACCCATTGGCAGATCAAAGTACACTATGTCTAATCCTCATGCCCGCTCGAGTCTAGGGATTAAGAGATAGAATACCATGAACGATTTGTCTATTAAATCAGTACAAGACAAATCATTCTTAAAGGTCAAGTTCAACACACCCCGGGCATATCTATATGATTCAATCAGTTTAGACAAACCAATTATCCGAATAACATAATAACCTAAACCGACAGTTTGTCCAAAGCTGTCTCGGTTATGAACCTCATTTATATATTATGTCTTTTAACCAATGATGAGATCTACTGTGTCACACAAGACACCCCATCATCTAACTACATAATATAAATGGACAAATAATGCACAACCAAATATAACCAAAACATAAATCGATATATTAACTGGGAAAAAGTATAACACAAACATAGTTTATGTATTCAACTCCAACAATTTCTGAATCACATAATAACCTAAACCGACGGTGTGTCCAAAACTGTGTCGTTTACGAACCTCATTTATATATTATGCCTTTTAATCAACGATCTACAGTGTCACACCAGACACCTCATCATCTAACTACATAATATAAACATACAATAAACAATTTTAAAAAAAGTTTAATCGATATATACAAAACTGAAAAATAATTTAATACAAGCAAAACATTAGTATTCAAACCCAACAACAGGTGCCAGCACCTTCCGGTCGCCTGTCCTATCTTCCTGTGCTAGTTTTGCTTCTTGTCCAATTTTCTTCCATTTCAGCTCATTTTTCTGCATGTTTTCTTCTCTTTTGCTCCAAAAATCTTCAGGTTTTGTCCAATATCTCATTTATAGCTCCTTACTACAAAATCATACAAAACGAACCATAAGTTCACTATTAAGCTCAAAAGGGATATCATTTTTTTGTGAAAATCAACTAAAAATTATCTAAATATACATGATTTTGACTCATAAAAAAATTTATAAATTTAAGTCATAGGTCTAATAGTTAAAGGGATACTCATACTACCGAAGGTTCTTGTTGATTCTTCATTCCCTAGATGGTTTTTCAATTTCAAGACATTGAAGACATAGAGCATACGATCTGAAGGCATTGAAGACACAAAGAATACAATTTTGGGTAGTGTATTTTTCAATCCAGGAGGAGTTTTGGCCACAGAGTTAATGTATTCTCCTACGCTTACTTTGTTTTTGAATCTGCTGATTTGCTTGTATTTAGTTAAAATAAGGAAAATCTGACTCTTCTGCGTAAGAATCAATAAAAAAGAATGAAAAAAAATCATGCATTTTACACGTGAGTTTGGACAAATTGTTCATAGAAATTAGTCAATGGACTAAATAATTTGTTTGATATAGATCGGGGATTAAAAAAAGTCACTTGAAAAAATTAAGAACCAAAAAAACATTACAAAAATAATTTCAATATATTGAGGACTAAAAGTCATTTGAAAGGTATTTTCTTAGGGGCAAAATTAGTATTTTAGTCCCTTATAAATGAGGGTGTTGCTGTTTTGGTCCCAAATAAAACTACGACTGTTGTTTTGGTTCCTTATCAATTTTTTATAAGCGTTTTACATCATTTTTTACAAAAAAGTTAGAAGATAACGGATTAAGTCATTTAATCGCTAGTCAAACCTAATTTTTATTTCAAAATGATTGTACCATAATGTTTTCAATCTATTTTATGACTCGGTTCCTCATGAATGTTCAACCCATTTAGATCGACTCACAATCCAAAATAACGGTCGAAACCCTAAATGGGTTGAACATTCATGAGGATCCGAATTATAAAATTAGTTCAAAATATCATGGTACAAAGATCAAATGAGTTAATCTGTCATCTTCTAAATATTTTCTTAAAAAAAGACTAAAAACGCTAATAAAAAATTGATAGCAGACCAAACACAGTAGTCGTAATTTTATTTGGGATCAAAACAGCAATACCTCTATTTATAGGGATCAAAATATCAATTCGGCCTTTCTTATACTTGCTATATTATTTTTACTTTTTAATATCCGAAACAAATATAAATCAGTTTTTGTTTTAATTTTGGTTGTAATAGTTTGTTGGCAAAAACGGGCCAAGGAAAATCTTCCTCCGTCCATGGCTGCTCACCTTACTGCTTTCTGGCCTAACGTCCCCGCTTCTAAACTCACCGGACACGTTATCCAGAGCCGAAACAGCTCGCTCCCATCAACCAAGTGTGCTGCTCACTCTTCTTCCGCTTCGTCCACTATTCAGGCGAGAAATGAACTCAAACATTGTCTTCTTATATATATATATATCCCATTTTCTGATTTTGAAGCACTGAAACTGCTAATTCGCGGCCATTTTTCCCTTTCCCTTTTTCTTTCTGATTTTGTTTTAGGAGATTGAATTCTGGGTTTTGCCGAGTGATGAGATATGTTGGCTTAAAGCCAGAGAAGCGTGACTTGATAACTTTGTACCGCTTCTATTTTCAGCTAATTTGTTCAAGAACTAATTTTTGCATTTTATTGTGCAAAAGCTTATGAATTTCCCATGTAGCTGATATGGCGATAATTTTGCGATAAGAAAGAGGGATATTTTGCGATACTTTGGAAAGCAAATGTAGAATTGGATAAGGTAAGAGGAGAGTGATATTTTGGGTATGCAATTCGTTGCAATGATTTTTAAGTTCTAAACTATCGCTGTTTAGCAATTTTAAAAGCAATGGCTCTGGGTGAACTGATCAAATGATGTTTGAAGTTCCCTTTACTTTCCTTGGTCCCGATTAGGGCAATGATCTTTATGTCCACATTTGGTAGGTAAGGGTCAAGCATCTTTCAACCTCTAATTTGAAGCTAGATTTTGCTTTCTCCTGATTCTCCTCCGCCCTCGGTAGCCCCAAAAAGAAAATTTGCTGCAAGAAGATTGATAGAAAAAGTTTTTTGCCATTGGTAGTAACATACGATGTGAGAATTATTGATGGTTGGAAATATTCCTGTAATGGCTGTTCATTGCCAGAACCATAATAAAGTGAAACCTTGCAGATTGTTGGCAGGAAAGGTTTGGGGTTGCAAACAACTGGGATTTCGAAAGTCATCAGTACTTCTGGGGGTGACATTCAAAAACAATATGATTGGGATGATTGGGAATCTGATCTTTATCATTGGACTCAATCATTACGTCCAATTCAGGTAGCTTAAGCTTCAACTTGAGAGCTGGTCTTCAAATATGAAATTTCAACGAAGCTATCTTTTCTTTTAACTTCTTATTCTTCATTTGAAAACTAAATAGTTTGACTTGGTGTAAGCTCACCTTGCTGGCTATGGTATAGTGGTTTCCTGGTCATATTGCAAAAACTGAAAAAGAACTCAAGGAACAGCTGAAATTGATGGATGTTGTTATAGAGGTTCGAGATGCAAGGATTCCAATGTCAACAAGCCATCCACAGGTTATACCTTTTATTTCAATGCACATGTTGTACTTGTTGAATTTAGAGTCCTTCCATGTATTCTAAATTTTATTTAATGCCTTGGCACAATTGTAGGCAATCAGTGGATTGCAGTCTGCAGTCTGCAGTGTGCATATTGCTGACAACAAGAAACGTTACTTTCCCTTTTAGAACTATAATCTTCCTTTTCTGGACGTCATGTTTGTAGTATCATTCCCAATGTCTTCCATACTACAGATTCAACAATGAGATTGGTACCAAACAGTGTGATTGGAGTATTATATATCAGTAACATGATAGAACTAAGAAATTGTAAATTGTTTTCAATTGCTTAAACATAATAAATACAGAAACTGGTTCTTTCCAGGATTCAACTTTCTGTTTTACTTTTTGTGTATATGGTGAAAGCTAATGTACCTTTTGCCATTTGTTTGATCAAAGTAATAGACAAGATCTGTAATTTATGCATCTTCATTTTTTAAAGAGGCATGATAGTTATGCAATTTTCCTTTGAGGACATTAAATGGCCCCACCTTCTCCATCAACAAAAGTAGGAAAGAGAACTAGGGATCATCCTTGGCTTTGTCCTTAGTGATCAGATCCAATTGTTTAGTTAGTCGTGTCCTTTATATGAAAACTACTTAGACTTTAAAGTTTTCTTCCTCCATTATTATACATGCCTTCAAAGTCAAGAGTCAAGACTACAGATGATGCTGTTTAATTGTGAAGGGCTAGACTTGAATTTCTTGATTTTTTTCCAGAGACCTGTTGCTTATCTTTCCCTTTGAACAAAACTGATTGCTAAATTTTCTGTACCTCATTTATATGCCCTTCTTACTTGTTCTTTTAATATATTTACATGTGCAGATGGAATCATGGGTTGGCAACCGAAAAAGGATCTTGGTTTTAAACCGAGAGGACATGATATCTACTGCAGATAGGAATGCTTGGGCGACTTATTATGCTAGGCAGGGTGTAAAAGTTATATTCTCCAACGGGAAGCTGGGAATGGTACTGAAAAAGGATATTCTTATTGAATTGGTCTGTGCTTGATTGAAAAGAAATTGGAGATCAACAACTTTCTCTGAAATTGCAGGGTACTATGAAGCTAGTTAGGTTGGCAAAAGAACTTGCAGGAGGTGTCAATGTGAAGCGCAGAGCAAAAGGACTACTACCCCGTGCTGTGAGTTGTTTTGTCAATACCAAAAAATATAACTTCCTCCTGTTGGTTAATTATTGGGTAGATCTGTTCCATTCCTTTGTATGTTCAAATGAAGGTTGTGTTGTATTAAGTTATTCAATACTTTAACCACAAGTTTTCTGTGCTTTCAAGTCGTTTTTGTTGATTGTTTTCCATTCTTACCGTCTCTTGCTGTATAAAATTATTTCATACTAGCATTAATTAGTAATGACATTTAAGTTTCAACAAGGAAACCAAAACTGTGGTAATGAAGCTAGACTTGGAATTATTTTGAAATAGTTTAAAATTGTGGGACTTAGTATATTGTAGTGTACGTCTTACTATTCGATGTTTATAGAAAAGCTGCTTTCTGTTGCTTTCCTAAGTTTGATGAATTTTTCCTGTGAGAGGAATTAATGAGTTATTTCAACAGGTGCGAGCAGGGGTAGTTGGATATCCAAATGTTGGTAAATCATCCCTGATAAATCGTTTGCTAAAGCGTAGAATGTGTCCCGCAGCTCCAAGACCTGGTGTTACTAGGGAACTGAAGTATGTACTATTCTAATTTTCACTTGTCTAACTTGGCCATGTAAAACAATATTTGTGGATTTTCTGAATATGAGTGGAGAGTTATGCTTTTATTGCGCATAAGAAGTTTACTTTAGCCAAGATTTTGCATGTTGTCAAACATACACGTATGAAATAACATGGATGAGTGATCAACAACATAGTAGTTTTTATGTATGAAATAACATGGATGAGTTTATTTTTTACCTTTATAAGTTTCTAATTACTTCCATCTCACTATTCTGCCGAAGATGGGTCCACTTTGGTAACGATTTAGAGTTGCTGGATTCACCTGGTATAATTCCAATGAGGATTAGTGATCAGTCTGCAGCAATAAAACTTGCCATTTGTGATGACATTGGAGAAAGGTCTTATAATAGTGCTGATGTTGCAGCTATTCTTGTGCAGATGCTTGGAAAGCTTCCAAATGGAGGTTTGTTTAAATTGCAGGCAGACTGAAATTTGATTATTTTATGTTGTTTTGCCTTTTTGTTCAGCTCTGTCTGGGTCTGTTACATTGTCGTGCAGTAGAGATATTTCCTTTTGTGTAATGTCAATACTGAAGATAGATACATTTTATCTACCTTGTTCTTGGCAGGCACTACTATGGCTCTCCATGACCGATACAAGATTGATGTTGATCTTAGCTGTGGTAAAACGTAAGTTCTCAGGCTATTTTACATGAGGCTTATTTGGAAACTAGGCTAGGGATTTCATTTTTGAGAGAATATCAATTGTTTGGATTTGCTATTTATTTACTTATTGGTCAGGTTGACTCCATACTGTTTCAATTGGTATTTGATTTTCAACATTTGCTTTTCTTTATAAAACTGCAGATTTGTCCACGATCTTGCGTGTCAATTATTCAATGGCGACTCTCACCAGGCTGCATTTCGCATTTTGTCAGATTTTCGGAAAGGAAAGTTAGGTTGGGTTGCCTTGGAGAGACCTCCAAAGTTGTGAACGCAGGCAATGTTTTCCTATGCAAATTTATTTTTCCCGTTCTTGGTATTGATTTGTTGCAGAAGCTTCCGGTAGACCAAATATTAACCTGGATGCCCCTCACATGCATGCTTTTTAAGAAGGCTGGAGCATTTACTGTGATTTTGAAGGATCCAGAGTATACAAAGCATTCAGCAGTGTCGAAAGAGATGGTTCTTACTTGTTTGTTGGAAACCTTTCTGTGCTTTAAACAGTTTACTGGCCTCCTCTTCATAATCTCTCCTACTTGTAAATGAAAGTAATATAAATAGTGAGTGCCACATAGCTAGAATGTCACTTCTAATTCAAAACCTTGAGTTTGTATTTTTTATTGAGGGGAAAATGCAGTTTTGCTACTTGGATCTTTGCCTCAGTGACAATGTTGGTGCTCATTGTATCATGAGACTGTTGGTCCTCAATTTGTATAAATATAACGAAAGCAGTCCCTTTTAAAGTTTAAATTAGTCTTTTTTTTAAATAAAAAATATATATTAATTTATTAGAAACACAAATTACAAGTATAGCTGTCATTGTTGTGTGTACTATGGATAAACTTATATAGATTTACCCTATCAAACGATGGATATATCGCATGTCGAAATTTTAAACCGAACAAGGATACATCACTAATTTTTTAATGAAAACTTTAAAACGTAGATATAATAATTACATCTATGATGACTGAATATTCTTGGACCAAACCAGCGAACATCATCAATGATGCTGCTATCAATTCAACGAATTTCTCCAATGAAACGGCCCCATAACAACGAACACCATCAATGAAGCCGCGACCAATACACTACCAGTAGATCTGAATCTACTGAAAGACAAAAAAAAAAAAAAAAAATTGGGGATAATCCCCTTTATTGGATGACAAAATTACAAACAAGAAAACGTAATGAGCAACAAATTTATGTCCTCCATCCTCCCATGATGGGAAGATGGGGGAATAAATATTTTTTAGGATTGAGTTTGGGAGAAAAGAGAGGAAAACTATGGCTGCAAACAATTATTTAAATATGTAATGTAATTGGCCAAAAAATATATTTTTTTTTGTAATAGACCAAAAAAGTATTTTATTTATATGTAGTGGACCAAAATTGGAGTTTACTCTTTAGATAATCAATTGATTGTAATTGTCGAAACTATGGAATAATCTCATTGACCAAGTATGGATGAATGCAATAACGTTTTAAATGAGATTGAATTATGAGAAATAGAAGACTCATGGTATAGAAATTAGCAATGGGCATTTTTTTGTGAAATACATGGAGCAATGGATTTGATTAAGCACTAAACCTGTACTGATTTGAAAGAATCGGATAACAATGATTCGAAAACAAATGATGGAAAAAAAAAGTCATCATAGTTTATAATTTTTGAAGTTGGTGAGTATTTATTAATTTATTTTTGAATATTTATTTTTTAACTTGTTTAAATAATTATTTGTATTTTAATTTATTTAGCATATTATCAAACAAACAAATAAAATTTTTGAAGTTTGTACCGATAATATTAATCATGAAAAGTTTTACAAAAAAAAAAAAAAAAATAATGTATTAGAGGAAGGTGTGGCTCATACTCATTGTTGATAGGGGATGTATATGTTAATGAAATTATTGATGGAAATCCAATGCATTCTTTAGAAATATTACACGTGAAAAAACTTGCATTGTTGAGATTATGCAATAATTTTCACTCTAAAAATTTGTTAAAAAAAAAAGTAAGTATGTATTCGTGGGAGAAAAAATAGTAAAATTCCTTATGAGTTTGGGTTAATACTATACCCAGGGACAGACCTATCTAAGGATTTAGGGTCGATCGCCAAAAAAACACCCAAATTCTATTTTCAGCCGCCCTAGCAGTGCCTTTTGGGGGGTGCGTCGCTGCTATAGTGCCAGGGAAGAAGAAAATCCATGAAGAAAACCGGGGGGGGGGGGTTGTTTAAGGAAAAAACACACAATTGATCCAATATAATGACCTCGATACACAATTAGTCCTACATGTTTGGAACTTGACAAATTTGGTCCTAAACGTTTCAATTAACAGATTTTATACCAACTTAACTACTGACTCAGAAGCCGTTAAGTTTTAAGTCACATGGCTACCATGTGTATGCAACGTGTTATCCAGTGCCACGGGGCAGCCAATTGACCGCGCATGCCACGTGGCATAATTATTAAAAATTTTAAAAATGTTTCACAAATTCAATCTTATAATTGCGCAATGTGACAGCCCACGTGACGGTCACGTGTCCACCACGTGACAAGTGCATTGATAATTGACTAACACTTGGCATCCATTGCGACGTGGCAGACCACATGGCAGGAATGTGTGATGTGATCTCAAGACCACCTCATGGTTGAAAGCTTACTTCAAAATGTCAAGAGCAAGTTCAAGGCACGAAGAGCATGAGCCAAGTCCAAATTGTGGTCATTTGGGATCCAAGGGCAAAAGCAAGAATAAAGAAGACATTTGAAACCCTTGGTACTATGGTTCTTATTTTCAAAGATAAGCCACCATCAAGAGAAGTCATAGTACTAAGCAAGATTGCAAGCTAGCCTTCATTTTTATTGTTTTCGAATCAAAGACATTTTAGTTTGGCCTTAGGATTTGAGTTTGGGCCAAAGTTTTATTTATTTGAATTAGTGAGTCTTTGTACTTGTTTAAGTGGTTTTGTAAATCCTTCATAGATGAGTTTTTCCCTTAAACAAGTCCAACAAAATCCACCAAGGCCCAGAGGAGGAAGAAATCCGGCCAACATGTTATAAGGTCCACAAGAAACTTACTTGGACAAGAAGGAAAGAGAAGGCAAGGGGAAACCCTACCTAGAGGTTCGGCCGTTGCCCCCTCCTTCAAGACCCCCCCGTTTTTCCAGTTTTTAATTTTTGCTGATTTTTGCTAATTATAGATTTATTCTTTCAGGATATAGAAAGAATCAATCACAGTAAGAATCTTAGAATAATTAGGATTGATTAGAGGTAGAATAAGGAAACAAGTCCATTGAAAGATTATCTGTCCGGGCCCGGTCAAAAATTCACTTTCGTGCTATGCATTCCAGAATCGAAACTCTTGACCAGTCCTAGACTCTAGCACAATCGCTATTTCAATCCTTGCTTGAAATAACAGGATCTTGGTTTGCACTTATTCGATTTATCACACAACAAAATTTCTAACTAAAGCGGAAGTTTAGAGATACCTTTTGAAGCGTATACTCAGGTGATCTCTTGTATGACTCAAGACTAGGCTCGAACGTTGTGTGGGCAACGATCCAACGATCAACAATCAACACAAAAGGACTCGCCGGAAAAATCCAACGAACTACCACCACACGTGCCGCCGATTTTCACCGCACGCGCCGCGAACAACGAAACCCACGCGCCGCTGAGTTTTCTTGGAAGAAATCCGATAGCCTTCCTCGGGTTTTGGGCCGTACGCGCAAAGAGAAACAATCCGACTTTGAGAAAGAAAATAATTTCTTTCTATAGGATTTTATCTCTCTAGTTTTCTTGTCTTGAAAACTTATGAATTGTGTACTATAGAATTGCTAATTCCTTGTCTATATATAGAGCTACAAGAGAGACCTCAAGTTGGTTTAGGATTGGCCTTCCTAATGGGTTTAGGTAATTAATTAGTTTCCAAATCCAATTAGGTAACTAATCTAATAGGATAATCCAAATCCAATTAGATTTCCTAATCTCTAGGATTTCCTACTTCTAATTGAAACTTAAGACTTAATTAATTAATTAAATAATTCCACTTTGTTAATTACTTAATTAACCGTTAGGAATAATTCACTCATTAATGAATGCTACTTATGCAATCAACCCACTACAAAATTAATCGTACAACTAATGGATTAATTTTGGCACTACAATCCTACACCATAATTGCTTCCGGAAAAACTGAATTAATTTATTCTTAATCTCCCCACATCAAAGATTTAGTGCTCATTAATTTATTAATTTACTGATAAATTAATTAATTAACTTCTTTAATTCGGAGATTAGTACCACTCGACCTTTTTACTATACCGGACATAAGTCCATCGGACGGGTTTAGTATAATAAACATAACCTGCTCATCTCGGGAGCACCATCACCCCGGACGCACCAGTACATGGTTTCCTTGAAAGAAATATTGCCACATAGCATCTGGGTTTGCACTTGCTCGATTTACCACGCAACAAAAATTTCTTATTAAAGCGGAACCTTAGAAAAAATACATTTGAAGCGTGCACCTGGTGATTCTCCTGTATGCCTCAAGACTATGACTTCACGTTGTGTGGGCAACGAACTAGAAGTCAATTGATCAGCTACTCACCACAATCCACCTGCTAGAAAAATCAGCACCGCAGCACCTGGCACGTACCATAAACGCACCGCCCGCAGAGAGAGAAAGCTATGCGCAGCTGGTATAAACCAAGGCCAAAATTTCAGCCACTAGAAACCCAAAAACCAGCCGCACACTTTCTTGAAAATTCGACTTGGAGAGAGAAACGTTTTCTCTCTCTAGAAATCTTGTGGATTAATTGTGTTTCTTGAATGGCTAATCCCTTGTCTATTTATAGAGTTATAAGAGAGACTCCAAGTTGGTTTAGGATTGGTCTTCCTAATGGGTTTAGGTAATGAATTAGTTTCCAAATCCAATTAGGCAACCAATCTGATAGGATAAACCAAATTCTACTAGATTTCCTAATCTCTAGGATTTCCTAATTCCAATTGAAACTTAATTAAATTATATTCATTAATCTCCCCACATCAAAGATATAGTGCTCGTTAATTAAAATTAATTTACTGATAAATTAATTAATTAACTTCTTTAATTCCGAGACTAGTACCACTCGACCTTTTTACTATACCGGACATAAGTCCACCGGCCGGGTATAGTATAATAAACATTTTGAGCTCATCTCGGGAGCACCATCACCCCGGACGCACCGGTACATGGTTTCCTTTCGACAAGCAGCAGCACACCAAGTAACTAAACACACGCACCCAACCTATCGAGACTATTGGCCACAATTGACCTCACCCATTGGCAGATCAAAGTACACTATGTCTAATCCTCATGCCCACTCGAGTCTAGGGATTTAGAGATAGAATACAAGGATCGATTTGTCTATTAAATCAGTACAAGACAAATCATTTCTAAAAGTCAAGTTCAATATGCCCCGGACATATCTATATGATTCAATTAGTTTAGACAAACTAATTATCTGAATCACATAATAACCTAGACCGACAGTTTGTCCAAAGCTGTCTCGGTTACGAACCTCATTTATATATTATGTCTTTCAACCAATGATGAGATCTACTGTGTCGCACCAGACACCTCATCATTTACTTACATAATATAAATGGACAATTAATGCACAACAAGATATGACTGAAACACGAATCGATATATTAATCTGGGAAACTGTACAATACAAGCATAGCTTATGTATTCTACTCCAACAATCTCCCAGTAATACTTAAGCTGTGCTTTAAGTATACAACCACATACAATCCCTATAAAATCTGCTGCTATCTATCTAGAGAAACTGTCAAGGCTCTCTTAAGCATCTGATCCCCATGCCCTTCACGTGAGCCTCAAAGACTTTTGAAGTCAATGTTTTCGTGAATGGATCTGCAAGGTTATCCTTTGATGCTATCTTAGCCACGACCACGTCTACCCTCTTTACGATGTCTCGTATCAGGTGGTACTTGCACTGCATATGTTTACTCACCTTGTGGGCTCGTGGTTCCTTCGAGTTTGCTACTGTACCGTTGTTATCACAATAAACCGTGATAGACTTCTGCAAACCAGGGATCACATCTAAGTCCACTAGGAAGTTTTTGAGCCATTGTGCTTCTTTCGCTGCCTCTGATGCGGCAACGTACTCAGCCTCCATGGTGGAGTCCGCCACGCATTTCTACTTGACACTCCGCCAAACTATGGCTCCACCTCCTAGAGTAAACACATACCCTGAGGTAGACTTGCTCTTGTCTCTGTCGTCTTGGAAATCTAAATCTGTGTAACCTCGGGGTACCTGCTCAGACGCCTGATAGACCAAAACTTGGTCCCTCGTTCTGCGCAAATACTTGAGAATGCATTTTACTGCCTCCCAATGAGCTTTCCCAGGGTTACTCTGATATCTGCTCACCATGCCAACGACATAATAGATATCAGGCCGCGTGCACAACATGGTATACATGAGACTTCCTACTGCCGAAGCATATGGAACTGTCTTCATGGTCTCTATCTCATCAACAGTCTTAGGAGACTGCTCCTTAGATAGAAACACTCCATGCCTGAAAGGTAGAAAACATTTCTTGGAGTTCTGCATGTTAAAATGGGCCTGAATTGTGTCTATGTATGAAGCTTGGGAGAGCGTTAACGAACGTTTCCTACGATCTCGAATAATCTTGATCCCAAGGATATGTCCCGCTTCCTCTAAGTCCTTCATATAAATTGCTTGGACAGCCATGCCTTTTCGTCTGATAACACTTTCTTGTTGTTGCCAATCAATAGAATGTCATCTACGTAAAGCATAAGAAACACCACTGAGTTTTCATCACGTCTGCGATATACACATTGCTCATCCGGACACTGAGTAAATCCAAAAGACTGGATTACCTCATCAAACCGGATGTTCCAAGATCTGGATGCCTGCTTAAGTCCATAAATAGACCTCTCAACCTTATGCTCTTGGCCTTTTTCAATGAATCCCTCTGGTTGCTGCATAAAGATGGTTTCCTCAAGACTTCCATTTAGGAAAGTTGTCTTGACATCCATCTGCCAAATCTCATAATCCATATGAGCAGCTATGACCAAGAGAATCCGGATCGACTTAAGCATGGCTACCGGGGAGAAGGTTTCCTCATAGTCGATTCCCTCTTTCTGAGTATACCCCTTCGCCACCAGCCTAGCTTTAAAGGTTTCCACCTTCCCGTCAGGTCCTCTCTTACGTTTGTAGACCCACTTGCATCCAATGGGCTTGAACCCATCAGGCAGGTTCACAAGCTCCCAGACTTGATTGTGGTCCATTGATCCCATCTCAGATATCATTGCCTTACGCCAAGATTCTGCATCTTTATCTCGAAGCGCCTTATTGTAGTTAACTTTGTCAAGTTCAGGCACACCTAGGACTAGGTCTGAGGCCTCTCCCATGCCAATGAACCTGTCGGGCTGTCTCACAACTCTCCCACTACGATGAGGCACCGCCTGTGTAGGCGCATCATATGTGATCTCATGTGCACTGTGTGGTGTATTTTAGTTGTGCTGTTGCATCAGGATTAGTAGTTTGTCGTCTAAGCTCTTCTAGTACTATCTTACTCTTGGGCTTATGGTCTAAGACATAGTCCTCTTCTAAAAATCTAGCGTTGGTACTTACCACCATCTTATGATCTTTAGGACTATAGAATAGACCACCTTTCGTTTCCCTAGGATATCCTACAAACAACATTAATTCTGTTCTTGCATCTAACTTAGCTGTATGATGTGCTGGGCAGCCCAAAATTCTGAGATTTCTTAGACTGGGCTTCCGCCCGTTCCACAACTCTACTGGGGTTGAAGGCACGGTTTTAGATGGTACAAGATTAAGAATATACATTGCCGTTCTAAGGCATATCCCCAGAACGAACTTGGCAAATCACTATAGCTCATCATGGACCTAACCATTTCCATAAGAGTTTGATTCCTCCTTTCTGCTACACCATTCTGCTGTGGCGTGCCAGGTGCAGACAACTGAGACTGAATTCCTACCTCAGTGAGGTAATCTCAAAATTCATGGGACAGGTACTCCCCACCACGATCTGAACGCAGTGTCTTGATACTCTTACCATGATGCTTCTCCACATCTACTCGAAACTCTTTGAACTTGTCAAAACATTCGGACCTGTGGCGCATTAGGTAAATGTATCCGTACTTAGAGTAGTCATTCGTGAACGTCACGAAATACTCATATACCTCTCGTGCCTGGACCGTCATAGGTCCACTCAAGTCAGAATGAATCAACTCTAATACTTCTTTAGCTCTATGAACCCAAAGGTCTCTTGGTCATCTTACATTCCAAGCAAGATTCGCAGGTTGCATAACTGTCAATATCTAATGAACCCAAAGGTCCATCATTGACCAACCTCTTGTTAGTTTTGAATACAGAAAAGCTATGGCTTGTATCAAAAACTAATATCCACAGATGACATATCATTTTGTTTCAGTATAAATCTGTTCCTTTATATCATAGAACTAGATAACGGGGTGTCGACAAACACAGTAGATACCGTTATTGGTTAAAGTATTGATATATAAAAAGTATGCTCGTAACCGAGATAGTCTGAACATACTATCGGTATAGGTTATTGTGTGGTTTGGAAATTGGTTTATCTAGACTAGTTTAAATCACACAGATATGCCCGGGGCATATTGAGCACGACCAGTTTGGATAGAATTGACTTGTACTGATCGGCGTAGTCAATTCGGTCCTAGTATTCTGTCTCTCAATCCCGAGATTGGGACGGGCGTGAGGGTTGGGTGTCGTGTGCTTTGATTTGCCAAAGAGTGAGGTCAATTGAGGCCAATACCTCGGTAAGTTGGGTATGCGGTGTTTAGCTTCTTGCGTGCCGTTGCTAGTCGGAGGAATCCACGTACCGGTTCGCCGGGTTGATGGTGCTCCCGAGATGAGCTCGTAAGGTTATTATACTAAACCTGGCCAGTGAACTTTATGTTCGGTATAATAAAAGGTCGAGTGGTACTAATCTCGGAAACCAAGAAGTCGGTGAATTAATTTGTCAGTAAATTGATAAACCGACGAGCGCTAGATCTTTAATGTGGGGAGATAGAAGAAATAATAATGGCGCGATGTAAAGTCGTTTTCGAGCGGTAGTTCCATAATTGGTCCGTTAGTGGTACGACCGATTATGCGTTTGACTAATCGACAAGGTAAATTAATTAATCCGAAGGGTTTAATTAATATTTAATCGACAAAGTGAATTTAGAAATTAATTCGATCTTGAATTAATTAATTCTAAGGGTTCGATTAAATTAAATTTACAAAGTGGATTAAATAAATTAATTTAAAAAGGGTCGATTGGAGTTGATTAGTCGGGAAGACTAAGCGGTCAACGAAAGTCAAATTTTAAGGCCTAACTCGAGAGCCCATTAGGTCTCCTTAGAAGCTCCTATAAATACAACTTATTGGGCAAGAAATCGATTAAGAAACTTGACACCCAAGTAAGAGGTAGTGAGAGAAAGTTTTAGCTTAGAGTGAGAAGTTCGTCTTCCTCGTCGAAACTTCTTCTCGAAGTCAGCTAAGAAAACTTTCTTCTTCGCAGAAAACTCAAGCCCATAAAACCCCAGTATTTTTGCTGCGGCTTAGTTATTATTATTGAATGTTCCGGGGTTTTTTCTTGGACAACCCAGATCGAGCATTCTGGGTTATTCTTCGACAACCCAAGTTGCACGCTGAGGGGTTTTCTTCAACAACCCAGATCGAGTGTTCTGTTTTTTTTTTTTTGGCAACCCAGGTTGAACGCTGCGGGGTTTTCTTCAACAACCCAGATCGAGCGTTCTGGGGTTTTCTTCAACAACCCAGGTTGATCTGCTGCTGGGTTCTTCATCCGCTGCTGTTTTTTTTTCCCTTCTGCAGCGGGTTCATCATCAACCCAGTTCCGGCACAGTGGGTTCATCATCAATCCAGTTCCGGTGCAGTAGTTTTCATTGTCCGCCTAGTCCGCCCAGATCGCCCAGTATTCAGCAATGATGGGCTGATTTTATTCGCCCAGTATTCAGCAATGATGGGATGATTTTGTTCGCCCAGAAATCTGCACTGAAGGGCTGATTTTGTTCGCCCAGAAATCTGCGCTGAAGGGCTGATCTTGTTCGCCCAGAAATCAGTGCTGAGGGCTGTTTTTGTTCGCCCAGAAATCAGTGCTGAGGGCTGATCTTATTCGCCCAGTTTCAGGACTGCGGCGGATCAGTTTTCGCCGCCCAGTTCTTGCGATTGGTTTCCTGACCCGGGTGCTGATCCTGCTGCTGCTGTGTTGATCTCTTGTTCATCTCGGTGATCCGCAGCAGTGGTGGTGCAGATCGTAGCGGGTTTTGGAGTCCGATCAAAGGGGCTGAATTGGTTTTCTTTAGGCGACAGTTTGGTTGTTATTAGCGGCAGCAATTGGGGTTAATTAGTGGGCAGTTTTGAGTTTCTTGCAAAGCAAGTTTCTTGTTTTTCCATTGATTTGCCGTGGGTAACTCCGTAGACGATAGCCCACACTATCTCGGAGTCGTATTGGAGAATTCTTTGGATTTCTTCTGGAAATCGCCGCTGAATATTTGGTATTCTTTAATCGAAGGACTTCGCTACAAAAGGTATAATCTTTAAGTTCCGCTTTAATTAAAGATTCAATTTTTTTGTGTCCCGATTAATAAATTAAATAAGTATAAGCCTAGATCCGTTCATGGGTAAACTAATTTGAGCCTGAGCTTGGTCGAAAGCTTCCGATTCTGGAATGCATAGCACGAAAGTGAGGTTTTCGATTTAGCCCGGGCTTGTTCAGTTTTCCTTCAAATTGGTATCAGAGCGTTGGTTTCGGTCTTATACTTGTTTGATTTATTACACGGCTTTATTTTGGCATTATTATTTTTGTCGAAATGTATAAACAGGTGGTTATTGGTTTCCCGGCTATTATGGTAGAAATTTAATTTTCATTCATAAACCCCGGGACATGTCCGGGCTCGTTTTATTTTTGAATGGAAATTTCTGTAATAGTAATAACCACGAGCTGGAAGCCGTGTAGGATTAAAAAAATCTTGTAGTAGAATTTGATCTAATCATGTCGTCTTTAAATTCCTAGAAAAACGCCTTTGTATATAGGAATTTTTGTACTATGACGAAGACGTTATTTTGGGTAACTTATATTCGCGGGTTTTGGTTTATTGTAATTTTGGGTGATTCATAATTACGGAATAAACCGAGAAAACCCGGGCGAATCGAGAGGAATCCAAATAACGAGTGGGAGCGACACGACGGGAAGTGTCACCGAGGCGTCAAAGAATCAACGATAGAGAAGGCCATAATAGTCGGGAAATTTTATTTTATTTAATTTCCCGTATTTATGATTTTTTCGTTGATTGTGTGATTTTCGTTTTATTTTGCATGAACGAAATTCAAACCAAAAGTTTTTCAAAAAGGTAATGTGCAATTAACTAAGGTAGATTATTCGCATATTAAAACTCCAACGGTTTTATGGGTGCGAATATCCATAGTTAAGATATTGCATGTTAAAACGTAAAAATCCTCAAACTTAATTACATTCGCAAGTTTTGGTTTAATCGTAATTTTGGGTGATTCCTAATTACGTGGGATTTTGGTTTATCGTAATTTTGGGTGATTCCTAATTACGTAGAAAACCGAGAAAGCCCGGATTTTAGTTTTTCGTAATTTTTGGGTGATTCCTAATTACGTAGAAAACCGAAATGGAAAACCGAGAAAACTAAGGCGAATTTAAATTATTTTAAAAATCTAAGTGGGAGCGGGTTGGTTAATAGCCCCATGGCCTCCATTACGGGTTCATTGGCGATGTGGTTAAACGGCTTCCCTACGGATGAGTTTTCAATCACAGATATCGCTGGAATGAATTTCTAAAGGGATGACTATAGTGCGTTTAATTGGGAAAAGTTGCGACACCCTCGCTACCGAGGCGCATTAGTACCCTAAGTAACAAACTTAGAAGTCACGTAATGGCATATACTTAGTGTACTGTTTATAGTATCCCTCCTACGAGGTAACACTATTTACGTGTACGGCTAAAATTATCGACTATTAATTTCATTGATCATAAGATCGTTGGTCAGATAATGAGATTAATGGACTTTGGTCATTCTCGAACGAATGTGGGTTGGCGTAGACGTTCACCTACGTGACCTGCGTTAATCCCGGTGGGAGAGATGTCGGTAGAAGATTATATTTCTTTTCTGAGGATTTTTCAATATTTTCGAAAAGTATACTGAGACATGTTTTTTTCATTATTTTCAGTTGATATGTCGTTCAACCCGCTAGCTGTCATTTTTGAACCAAAATAAACTCACGAGTCCAAACTATATTGACTGGAAACGTAACCTGGACATTGTCCTTACCGCTGAGGGTTACAAGTACGTGCTTACTGAGGAGTGTCCCCTTAAGCAGGGTAGCCAAGCAGTCAGCTATGAGGAAACTCATGAATGCTAGAATGGCTGAGGGCATTTCAGTGAGGGATCACGTGCTGGACATGATCAGTTGCATCAATGAGATCGAGGTACTGGGAGGTGATATTGATGGGGAGACCCAGGTCGATATCATTCTCCAGAGCTTGCCTCCCAGTTTTTGAGCAGTTTCGGTTGAACTATAATATGGGCAAGCTCTCATATTCACTCCCCGAGCTCATGACTACATTGGTGTCAGCCGAGGGCCTATTCGCTGAGAAGAAGCAAGCTTTTGCTACTGTTGGTCCCTCAGGTTCCTCTGCTGGGCCCAAAGCCAGGAAGCAAGAGAGGAAGAGAGGCCAGAGAGCAGGAACTAATCATGGACCCAAGGCAGGCATTGCCAAGAAGCAAAAGCCGAAAGGCAAATGTTTTAAGTGTGGCAAAGTAGGACATTGGAAGAAGGATTGCCCAAAGCCTCGAGGTTAAAAGTAAATTTTCCCTAGTTACTGAGACGTGATTAGCGGCGATTCCCACGAATACTTGGTGTGTGGATTCGGGAGCCACTGATCACGTTTGTAATTCTTTGCAGGGGTTCCAAGTGACCCGGCTGCTTAGAGAGGGAGAGTTGCAGGTCTACCTTGGGGATACTACCAGAGTTTCTGTTGTTGCAGTGGGAGTCATTTGTCTTTATTTTTTAGACTCTACATGACAATTGGTTTTCAAGATATACTCCCCAGTAATGCAAAACACAGAAACTAGTGAGTTGCCTATCTCGTTTTGGGGTTATGCCTTGGATACAGCGTGTTTTATCCTCAACCTTGTGCCATCTAAGTCTGTGCCTACGACCCCAGTAGAGTTGTGGAGTGGGCGCAAGCCTAGTCTGAGACATCTCAGGATTTGGGGTTGTCCAGCACATGTGCTCGAGGCAGATGCAGGCAAGTTAGAGGCGAGATCTAAGGTTATGCTGTTTGTAGGCTACCCCAAAGGAACGAGAGGTGGTTTATTTTATAGTCCTCAAGATCAGAAGGTGGTGGTCAGCACCAATGCCAGATTTCTTGAGGAGGACTATATTTTAGATCACAAGTCAAGCAACAAGGTAGTATTGGAAGAGCTTAGAAGTCAGTCCATTATTCCAGATGCACACGTACAGGAAGATACACCACAAGAGACTGCACACACTATCACAGATGATGCTCTTACACAGGCTGCGCCTCGTCGTAGTGGGAGGGTTGTGAGACAGCCCGAGAGGTACATGGGTTTGGGTGAGTCTTCGGACTTTATCCCTGGTGCTCGTGAACTAGACCCAGTTAACTACAATGAGGTTATTCAGGATAGAGATGCAAGCATCCAGATCTTGGAACATCCGTTTTGACGAGGTTATCCAGTCCTATGGATTCACTCAGTGTCCGGATGAGCAGTGTGTTTATAGTAGGCGTGATGGTGATATAGTGGTGTTCCTCGTACTTTACGTAGATGACATTCTTCTTATTGGCAACAGTAAGAAGGTGTTGTCAGACGTAAAGGCATGGCTGTCCAGGCAATTCGATATGAAGGATTTGGGAGAGGCTGGACATATCCTTGGGATCAAGATTATTCGAGATTGTAGGAGACGTTCTCTGACTCTCCCTCAGGCATCCTACATAGATACGATTCTGGCCCGTTTTAACATGCAGAACTCCAAGAAGGGTTCACTACCTTTCAGACATGGGGTGCATTTGTCTAAGGAGCAGTGTCCTAAGACTGCTGAGGAGATAGATGCCATGAAGGCGGTACCCTATGCTTCTGCAATGGGTAGCCTCATGTATGCTATGTTGTGCACGAGGCCTGATATTTGCTTTGCCGTTGGCATGGTTAGCAGATATCAGAGTAACCCTGGGAAGGCTCACTGGGAGGCAGTAAAATGCATTCTCAAGTACTTGCGCAGGACGAAAGATTGTGTCCTAGTTTATAGAACGCAGGAGCTTGTACCATTGGGTTACACAGATTTGGACTTTCAAGGTGATTTGGACAAGAGTAAGTCTACCTCTGGGTTTGTGTTTACTCTAGGAGGTGGAGCCACAATATGGAAGAGTGTCAAGCAGAAATGCTCGGCGGACTCTACCATGGAGGCCGAGTACGTTGCCGCTTCAGAGGCAGCGAAAGAGGCTGTGTGGCTCAGGAACTTCCGGATGGACTCAGATGTGGTTCCTGAGTTGCCTAGGTCTATCACAGTTTATTGTGATAACAATAGTGCAGTTGCTAACTCGAGGGAACCACGAGCTCATAAGGCGAGTAAACACATAGAGCGCAAGTACCACCTGATACGAGAGATCGTAAAGAGGGGAGACGTGACCGTGGCCAAGATAGTATCAGATGACAACCATGCAGATCCTTTCACAAAGCCATTGACCCTAAAGGTCTTTGAGAGACATGTGGAGGGCATGGGAGTCAGATTCTTGAGGGAGCCATGTTAGTGAGCTTAAAGGTGTTTTGGAGATTTCATTATGACAGCAGTGTAATAGCGGGTTGGACAGTTTTTGTACTTCTTAGCATAGCTTTGAGTATTAGTGGGAGATTGTTAGTTTTGAATACAGAAAAGCTATGGCTTGTATCAAAAACTAATATCCACAGATGACATATCATTTTGTTTCAGTATAAATCTGTTCCTTTATATCATAGAACTAGATAACGGGGTGTCGACAAACACAGTAGATACCGTTATTGGTTAAAGTATTGATATATAAAAAGTATGCTCGTAACCGAGATAGTCTGAACATACTATCGGTATAGGTTATTGTGTGGTTTGGAAATTGGTTTATCTAGACTAGTTTAAATCACACAGATATGCCCGGGGCATATTGAGCACGACCAGTTTGGATAGAATTGACTTGTACTGATCGGCGTAGTCAATTCGGTCCTAGTATTCTGTCTCTCAATCCCGAGATTGGGACGGGCGTGAGGGTTGGGTGTCGTGTGCTTTGATTTGCCAAAGAGTGAGGTCAATTGAGGCCAATACCTCGGTAAGTTGGGTATGCGGTGTTTAGCTTCTTGCGTGCCGTTGCTAGTCGGAGGAATCCACGTACCGGTTCGCCGGGTTGATGGTGCTCCCGAGATGAGCTCGTAAGGTTATTATACTAAACCTGGCCAGTGAACTTTATGTTCGGTATAATAAAAGGTCGAGTGGTACTAATCTCGGAAACCAAGAAGTCGGTGAATTAATTTGTCAGTAAATTGATAAACCGACGAGCGCTAGATCTTTAATGTGGGGAGATAGAAGAAATAATAATGGCGCGATGTAAAGTCGTTTTCGAGCGGTAGTTCCATAATTGGTCCGTTAGTGGTACGACCGATTATGCGTTTGACTAATCGACAAGGTAAATTAATTAATCCGAAGGGTTTAATTAATATTTAATCGACAAAGTGAATTTAGAAATTAATTCGATCTTGAATTAATTAATTCTAAGGGTTCGATTAAATTAAATTTACAAAGTGGATTAAATAAATTAATTTAAAAAGGGTCGATTGGAGTTGATTAGTCGGGAAGACTAAGCGGTCAACGAAAGTCAAATTTTAAGGCCTAACTCGAGAGCCCATTAGGTCTCCTTAGAAGCTCCTATAAATACAACTTATTGGGCAAGAAATCGATTAAGAAACTTGACACCCAAGTAAGAGGTAGTGAGAGAAAGTTTTAGCTTAGAGTGAGAAGTTCGTCTTCCTCGTCGAAACTTCTTCTCGAAGTCAGCTAAGAAAACTTTCTTCTTCGCAGAAAACTCAAGCCCATAAAACCCCAGTATTTTTGCTGCGGCTTAGTTATTATTATTGAATGTTCCGGGGTTTTTTCTTGGACAACCCAGATCGAGCATTCTGGGTTATTCTTCGACAACCCAAGTTGCACGCTGAGGGGTTTTCTTCAACAACCCAGATCGAGTGTTCTGTTTTTTTTTTTTGGCAACCCAGGTTGAACGCTGCGGGGTTTTCTTCAACAACCCAGATCGAGCGTTCTGGGGTTTTCTTCAACAACCCAGGTTGATCTGCTGCTGGGTTCTTCATCCGCTGCTGTTTTTTTTTCCCTTCTGCAGCGGGTTCATCATCAACCCAGTTCCGGCACAGTGGGTTCATCATCAATCCAGTTCCGGTGCAGTAGTTTTCATTGTCCGCCTAGTCCGCCCAGATCGCCCAGTATTCAGCAATGATGGGCTGATTTTATTCGCCCAGTATTCAGCAATGATGGGATGATTTTGTTCGCCCAGAAATCTGCACTGAAGGGCTGATTTTGTTCGCCCAGAAATCTGCGCTGAAGGGCTGATCTTGTTCGCCCAGAAATCAGTGCTGAGGGCTGTTTTTGTTCGCCCAGAAATCAGTGCTGAGGGCTGATCTTATTCGCCCAGTTTCAGGACTGCGGCGGATCAGTTTTCGCCGCCCAGTTCTTGCGATTGGTTTCCTGACCCGGGTGCTGATCCTGCTGCTGCTGTGTTGATCTCTTGTTCATCTCGGTGATCCGCAGCAGTGGTGGTGCAGATCGTAGCGGGTTTTGGAGTCCGATCAAAGGGGCTGAATTGGTTTTCTTTAGGCGACAGTTTGGTTGTTATTAGCGGCAGCAATTGGGGTTAATTAGTGGGCAGTTTTGAGTTTCTTGCAAAGCAAGTTTCTTGTTTTTCCATTGATTTGCCGTGGGTAACTCCGTAGACGATAGCCCACACTATCTCGGAGTCGTATTGGAGAATTCTTTGGATTTCTTCTGGAAATCGCCGCTGAATATTTGGTATTCTTTAATCGAAGGACTTCGCTACAAAAGGTATAATCTTTAAGTTCCGCTTTAATTAAAGATTCAATTTTTTTGTGTCCCGATTAATAAATTAAATAAGTATAAGCCTAGATCCGTTCATGGGTAAACTAATTTGAGCCTGAGCTTGGTCGAAAGCTTCCGATTCTGGAATGCATAGCACGAAAGTGAGGTTTTCGATTTAGCCCGGGCTTGTTCAGTTTTCCTTCACCTCTGAATCCTACTAAGGTTTATATGACCTAGCCTGAGATGCCAAAGATAGGTTTGATTCATTTCATAAGGTTTCTTCCTCTTATTTTAATGTTGGATCCTGAGCTATCTATTTCTATGTTTTGCGCAACAGGGGAGTTAGAGTTAACCACAAACAAATTGTCTGCCAATGAACCAGAACAAATAAGTTTTCCATTTCTTCTAATAACAACACAGTCATCAGAAAAAAAAAAAACTTATACCCGTTCTTCAAGAGTTTAGAAACCAAAATCAAATTCTTTCTAAAACTCGGTACATAAAGACAATTAACTAACTCTAAGCTAGAATTTTCGAAATTCAACTTAACTACTCCCACTACTTTTACTGACACTCTTGTAGTGTCGCCCAAGTAGATATCCAATTCGCCTTCTCTAAGATTCTGGGTTACTTGGAACCCTTGCAAAGAATTACAAACATGATCAGTGGCACCTGAATCCACACACCAAGTATGTGTGGGAATCGTCGCTAAACATGTCTCAGTAATTAAGGCAGAATTTATTGTACTTATTGTTGGGAATTAAAACTTTTAGTGGATCGCTCAATCAAAATCTTTATGTTTTAATTATTGGCATTATATCTCTTCAATTGTGATTGTCGACTATTAGCTTTAAAGTTATGGGCTCTTGCTTCCTTTCGCAAAGGAGATAATTGCTTCCTTTCGTTTCCGTATTATCCCGTCGGCCGCGATCTGACCGTAGCTCCACCGTCGCACCATCGTGGGTCTGATTCATCTCGGTAGAGGGTTGATCGACAGATTAGGGGTCTTCCCAGGAACCTAATCTAGAAGACGACTCAGACCCAGCTGACCAGGTTTCAAGCTGCAAAGGGTCCACCGACGAAAACCCTAATCTCGAAGGAAACATCTCCAACAAAGGACCGAACAGGATATCAGTCTATCAGACATCAGGACCAGGTGTTTTCTTCCCTAGTCTGTGTGCTTGCACTTATTTATTTGCATGCTAAGGGTATACTTAACTGATTCTGATTGTGAGTGGTTCTTGCTGTACTTGTGCATGTAGTTGATCAGTTTGTGTGCAAATAATTGGACCATTAGGCTGTCTTGTGGTACATCCGTGCTAGTACTAACCTTATTGATATTTTTTATGTGATACTCGTGTGAGACTGATTGGATTATTAAGTTGTCCTTATGGTATACCTGATTGCCTAGGCTATTTTGTGTGCTACTACTGGCTGTGCTTGGGGGACCTGATCGCGTATTTATCATTGTATGTAACTAGGTGTGTATAACCTTGATTTCTTTGGCTGACATTGGTATACTTGCTTACTGATCCTCTGCTGCTTAGTTCATACTTACTGTCATTGACTGCTTGGGTGTGTTTGTACTCGTGGCCTGAACCATAGATAGTAGAAATCATGATGCGACCTTGAGACCTTGTTCGAGGACGAGGGGTGCAAGTAGGGAAAATGAAAGGGGACATAGGTTACGAGTGGCATCTTGGAATATAGGAACGCTAAGCGGCAAGCTGTCAGAAGTAGTAGACACACTTAAAAGGAGAAGGATAGGGATAGCATGCCTCCAGGAGACTAGATGGAAGGGGAATAGAGGGGACGAGCGAAACGGGTATAAGCTTTTGTACTCGGGGTCGGATGGAACCAAGAATGGAGTAGGCTTTCTAGTGGATATAAGAGTACACAAAAACATGATTGAGGTAATTAGACACAATGACAGGATAATGGTGTTGAGGCTAGTACTAGGGGGGGAAGTAATGGTGGTGGTTAGTGCGTATGCGCCACATGGGGGGCTAGGGGAACAGACGAAAAACGAATTCTGGGAGTGTCTAGACGGGGTAATTAGGGCCATACCTAGAGAGGAGAAAGTTATCATAGGAGGCGACTTTAATGGACACATAGGTAAGGATAGTGATGGCTTCCACCCGGTCCATGGAGGTTTCGGTTTCGGGGATAGGAACGACACCGGTAGGGACCTTTTAGATTTTGCAGTGGCGCATGACTTAGGTATCTTGAACTCGTTCTTCAGGAAGAGGGAATCACAACTAATCACGTTTAGCAGTGGAGGCCGCAACACGCAGATCGACTACGTATTGATGAGACAAGGAGATCGACAAAACTGGAGGGACTGCAAGGTAATCCCGGGGGAGGCTGCAGTGACCCAACACCGTTTACTGGTGGCAGTGATAGGCATGAGACAGAAGCCGACCTGAGGGGACGAGGAGAGGAAAATCCCTCATAGAATCCGATGGGGAAATCTAAAGGGGGACAAAATTGCAGAGTTTAGGGATAAGATCATCCCAATGACATCAACCACAAGGGTGGAGGGCACAAACCAGATGTGGGAAACGATGGTGAGTACTATTACGCAGGCAGCGAAAGAGACTCTAGGAATCCAGACGAGGAGGACAGGATGGCATAAGGAGTCCTGGTGGTGGAACGATGAGGTGCAAAACAAGATAAAGGACAAACAAGGCTGTTTTAGGGAGCTTTTAAGGTGCACAGACGTGGAGGAGAGACCGAGATTGAGGGAGAACTATAAAAAGGCCAAGAGAGAGGCAAAGAAATCGGTGACAGAGGCAAAGAACACAGCGTATAAGAAGATGTACGATCGCCTTGAAACAAAGGAAGGGGAGAATGACATGTTTAGGATTGCCAGAGCCAGAGAGCGTAGGAGACAAGACCTAGGAGGTGTGAAGTTTGTAAAGGGAGAGGATGGACGCGTGCTAACCAAAGAAGGGGAAATCAAGGTAAGATGGCAGACCTACTTTAAGGATCTCTTCAACGGCGGAAGGACGTCTCAGGAAGGAGGCGACAACAACAATAACCAAAGACAACAACGAAGTAACGGCTACTGCCGAGGCATCACACACGGTGAGGTAGAGAAAGCGCTTAGGAGGATGGGAAGAGCCAAGGCAGTGGGCCCAGATAACATACCGATTGAGGTGTGGAAGTGCCTTGGAGAGGAAGGCGTACAGTGGTTGACTAAGTTGTTCAACGGCATATTTACATCGGGTAAAATGCCAGATCAGTGGAGGACCAGTGTAGTGGTCCCTATCTATAAGAACAAAGGGGACGCACAATGCTGCGGGAACTACAGAGGGATCAAGCTTTTAGGACATACGATGAAGCTATGGGAGAGAGTTATTGAGACGAGGATCAGAATGGAAACACAGGTGTCAGTAAACCAATTTGGTTTCATGCCAGGACGGTCAACCACAGAAGCAATACACGTCCTAAGGAGAATGATGGAAAAGTACAGAGAAAGGAAGCACGACCTACATATGGTCTTCATCGACCTCGAAAAGGCGTACGACAGCGTGCCACGTAGGCTGATCTGGGATAGCCTAGAGGCTAGGGGGGTACCGGGGAAGTATGTAGACATAATTAGAGATATGTATCATAGCAGCGAAACTAGGGTCAGATCAATGGTGGGGGATACCGATTCCTTTCCGGTGGAAGTGGGCCTCCACCAAGGGTCCGCACTGAGCCCGTTTCTGTTTGCGGTTGTCATGGATGAGCTGACAAAGCAAATCCAGGGGTCAGTCCCGTGGTGCATGCTGTTTGCGGATGACATTGTGCTAATAGCGGAGAATAAGCAGACTCTAAACACACGCTTGGAAGAGTGGAGAGAAACTCTGGAGAATAAGGGACTAAGGATAAGCCGAGGTAAGACTGAGTACCTCTATTGTGGCTTCAGTGGTACAGGTGAAGATGATGACACCCATATCAACCTTGAAGGCCAAGCTGTCACACGATCGACTAAGTTTAAGTACTTAGGATCGTATGTCCAAGGGGATGGGGACATTGATAGCGACATCACACATCGGATTCAAGCTGGCTGGTGTAGGTGGAGGGCAGCTTCAGGGATACTGTGTGATAGGAGCTTCCCAACCAGATTGAAGGGAAAATTCTATAAGGTTGCAGTGCGATCGGCTATGCTATATGGAACAGACTGCTGGGCCACCAAGAAGACACAGGCGCGCAAGATGGAGGTAGCAGAGATGAGGATGTTGAGGTGGATGTGCGGACACACGAGGTTAGACAGGATTAGAAATGAGGTTTTTAGAGAGAGGCTAGGAGTAGCTAGTATAGCAGAGAAGATAAGGGAGGGCAGACTGAGATGGTTTGGGCATGTGAAGAGGAGGCAAGCGTCAGCCCCGGTTAGGGCGGGGGAAGCCCTCACTGTGGAAGGGAAGAGGGGTAGAGGCAGGCCCAAACTGACTTGGGAGGAGAGGATTAGACGGGATATGCTAGAGTTGCACCTCTCTGAGGACATGGTCCAGGATAGAAACTCGTGGAGACATAGAATTAAGGTTAAGGAGTGTTAGGGCATAGCTGCCATAGTTTAGGAGACTTCTGCATGCCTCTAACTTTATTGCCATATCTGTACATGTACATATGGTACTACTTGATAGTATGGTAGGAAATACTATGATGCTATGTTGTTATGATACTTATTGTTATGATACTTATTGCACACACCCCAAGTTCCCTAGGCTCTAGTTATGGAACATATCCTTACTTCTACATATCAATATGATGTTCTTTTGAGCCGGGGGTCTCTTCTGGAAGCAGCCTCTCTGTCCCTAGGGATAGAGGTAAGGTCTGCCTACATCCCACCCCCCCCAGACCCTGCAAATAGCCTGGCTATGAGTGGGATATACTGGGTATGTTTGTTGTTGTTGTTGTTGTTGTTGTTATTGTTGGGAATTGTCTAGGTGTTTAATCCAATTAAACAGCGAAATCCTAAACACTAAGGATCGGGTCTTACCCTTGAAGCGTAATCGGTTGCGCACGTCGCCTGGCTCTTCTAAGAAGATGGCGTTTTGTTGTCTCCAAAATCCTTCCTTGAAGGATCCTCTACTCTCAAGCACGAAAGCCTTCGCAGGTTGGTGCTAGCCAATCTTGCCTACCGGTAGAATTTTGGGAATTCTGTGTATTTTGTCTGATGAGAATAACTCAAAATCATCATCCTACAATTATATCCCTAGGATATTTGTAGATAATTAATTTCTAAAATCAGTATTGTAATTTATCCAATTATAACTTAACTGATTTTAGTAATTTCCAAATCAGTATTATTACCAAATATTATTCAACTGATTCCAAGTCAGTATTTAAATAATATTTACTAATTCCAAATCAGCCTTAAATAATACTTTAATAATTTGGGTTATACACCAAGCCCATGGATCAACCCATGACCCATGGATCAGGCTGATGGGTCAAGAACTTCAATTGCAATTAAGTCCCTTGATTTATCAGCCCATCCCAATTGTTCTCAGGTAATTAATTAACTATTAATTAATACCATAGACCTTTCCAATAATTATTTAATTAAACCATTTAATTAAATCTTATTTATTTAAGTATAACAATTATACTTATTGTAGGCAAGAATCCTTATTCTGCATCATTGAACTTTCTTATGTGCGATCCTGTAGGCCCATTCCAAATTGGCAACGGATAACTCAATCTCATTGATTAATCCATAAGTCATTAGTGGTCTCTAGCAAGACATAATGACTACCCAATTCAGAATGGAGGGTCGAATGGAGATTCAACACAACCTTTCCGAGCAAACTGCGTATGATCCTCTACATTGATATCCAATTTAGCATAAGGCATGGAACCATCATCCTTATGTAGCTAAACGTTTACTTGATCTCTTAGTGACACTGAATCCATCAAGCAAATGATATCCTTATCATTTCTTGGGCATGGCCATGCACTTTTCAGTTCACTATCAAGTGGCCAAGATATCATCTCTCACTTAAGAGAGATTTGTAGTCCCATCATTTCACCTACATACCTTAGCGTGTCTCATAGTGTACCCAATCATACCCGTACTTGGCAACCTGTTACAGCCCCGTTAGGCGTATGTCAAAGCACACTACAATTCACCTAAGACCATGTAGTGATTTCTGGTCTAAGGATCCTAGTACCAGTACTACTCAAAAGAATCACTCATGATCTAATTAGTCCATGTAGTGTTTCTTTTGGCGGATCGATTTCATGAATTTAAATATGCACAAGGATATTACTATCATGAAATTAACTCATTTGATAAACAATCAATCAAGCGACAAATATCTTATTTACATAAATACCCTTAAAGTATATTTACATAAATAGCCCTCATTAGGGCACATTCACCAACAATCTCCCACTTGCCCGATGAAGGGCTATGTCCTAAACTGTTTAAGACCAAGCTCTATTACATGTCTATCAAACTTTGACTGTGGTAGAGCTTTTGTGAGAGGATCTGCTATATTGTCGTCTGACCCTATTTTGCACACTTTCACATCTCCTCGATCAATGATCTCTCGGATGAGGTGAAACCTTCTGATTATGTGTTTAGTTTTCTGGTGTGATCGAGACTCCTTAGCTTGTGCGATGGCCCCGTTATTGTCACAGAAAAGTTCTATCGGATCTTGGATACTCGGTATCACTCTGATGTCTGACATGAACTTTCTCAGCCAAACAGCTTCCTTTGCAGCATCTGATGCATCAATGTACTCAGACTCTGTTGTAGAATCGGCTGTTGTATCTTGCTTTGAGCTTTTCCAACTTATTGCACCGCCATTCAGACTAAACACGTAGCCTGATTGTGACTTCATGTTATCTTGATCTGTTTGGAAAGCAGCATCAGCGTAACCTTGTACAATGAGCTGTTCTTGTCCTCCATACACTAGCATTAATCCTTTAGTTCTTCGTAAGTACTTCAGGATTGCTTTGACTGCAGTCCAATAATCCATCCCTGGATCTTGTTGGTATCTGCTAGTCATGCTAAGTGCATGTGCAACATCCGGACGGGTACACAACATGGCATACATGATAGATCCTATTGCCGAAGCATATGGGACTCTACTCATTGTATCCCTCTCCTCTCTTGTTGAAGGACCTTGGTTCTTCTTCAAGAGAAGGCCATGTCTAAATGGTACGTTACCATTTTTGGAGTTAGACATATTGAATATTTTCAATATCTTGTCTATGTACCCTTCTTGACTTAGCCCCAAAAGCATTTTAGACCTATCTCTATAGATCTTGATACCTAGTATCGTCTCAACTTCTCCTAAGTCTTTCATAGAAAATACACTCCCCAACCATTGTTTGATGTCTTTCATCAAAGGAATGTCATTTCCTATGAGCAGGATGTCGTCCACATATAGGACAAGGAAAACAATCTTGCTCCTACTAACTTTCTTGTAAACACAAGGCTCATATTCGTTTTTGATGAATCCGTAACCTTTTACTTCCTCATCAAAACGAAGATTCCAACTTCGAGATGCTTGCTTTAGTCCATAGATAGACCTCTGAAGCTTACATACTCGATTAGGATGCTTTTGATCGATGTATCCCTCGGGTTGTTTCATATAAACATCCTCGAGTAGGTTTCCATTCAGGAAAGCCGTCTTAACATCCATCTGCCATACCTCATAGTCAAAATATGCTGCTATGACAAGCATTGTCCTAATGAACTTGAGCATCACGACAGGAGAGAAGGTTTCATCATAGTCTATACCACGAGTCTGTCTGAAACCTTTAGCCACTAGTCGTGCCTTGAAGATCCCGCCAGGTTTTAACTTGAAAATCCACTTGCAATTGACAACCTTTGCCTGAACAGGAGGGTCAATCAAAGTCCACACTTTATTGTCCCTCATGGATTGAATTTCAGATTCCATGGCTTCTATCCATTTACCGGAATCCGGACTTTCTAAAACCTGTTTGTAGTTCGCGGGCTCATTAGAGTCCACCAAGATCAAATCTTGATCGTCAGTCACGAGA
This sequence comes from Knoxia roxburghii, assembly GCA_030378225.1. Classification (NCBI taxonomy): domain Eukaryota; kingdom Viridiplantae; phylum Streptophyta; class Magnoliopsida; order Gentianales; family Rubiaceae; genus Knoxia; species Knoxia roxburghii. Next base: position 25,048,300 of record CM059420.1, on the reverse strand, counting down.
AATCCGTATCTCTCGGGTTCATGACGAGATCTACTAGACCTTCTAGGTTCTTGTGTTGTTGACTCAGGTTGCTCATCTTCATGAGTTTCCATGTCAACTTCCATCTGAGTTTCTGTAGATCGTTCTACATTCTCTTATGGTTCTTGAACTTCTCCGAGTTCTATTCTACTCCCACTGTCTTTCTTGTACAGAAATTCTTTCTCTAAGAAAGTGGATCCTCGAGCAACGAACACTTTGTTCTCAGTTGGGTTGTAGAATTGATATCCTTTGGTTTCCTTAGGATATCCCACAAATAGGCATTTGTCAGTTTTGGGTTCAAGCTTATTACTTTGTAAACGCTTTACATGGGCTTGACAACCCCAAACTCGTAGATAGGACATATAGGGCTTCCGACCCATCCATATCTCATATGGAGTCTTATCTACTGCCTTAGATGGAATACGATTCAATAAATAGGCAGCAGAAAGGAGAGCATAACCCCAAAAGGATGTAGGGAGAGTTGCTAGGCCCATCATTGATCGAACCATATCTAATAAGGTCCGATTTCTCTTTTCGGATACACCATTCCATTGAGGTGTTCCCGGTGGAGTCAGCTGTGAAATAATTCCACACTGTTTTAGATAGCCATCGAACTCATCACTAAGGTATTCACCTCCCCGATCGGAGCGAATAGCCTTAATCCTTCTATCCAACTGATTCTCTACTTCGTTTTTAAACTCTTTGAACTTTTCAAAAGTTTCACTTTTATACCTCATTAAGTAGACATACCCATATCTACTAAAGTCATCAGTAAAAGTCACGAAGTATTCAAATCCACCTCTGGCTTGTGTGCTCATTGGTCCACATACATCCGTATGTATTAGGGCCAATAGCTCACTTGTTCTTTCACCTTTCTTGTTGAAAGGACTCTTTGTCATTTTGCCTTGCAAGCAGGGTTCGCAGGTATCATATGATTCAAAATCAAATGAACCAAGCACTCTATCCTTGTGAAGCTTTTGAACTCGCTTTTCATTTGCATGGCCTAATCGACAATGCCAAAGGTATGTTGGACTTAAATCATTTTTAGATGATTTAGCTTTATTTTCTATGTTATAGACTGGTTTTTTTGGGTCAAATCCAAGACATACAGACCGTTACACATATTTGCAACTCCGTATAAAATATCATTTCGATATAAAGATAACGAATTATTCTCTATAATAAATCGAAAACCTTTATTATCTAAACTCGAAACTGAAATAATATTTCTGCTCAAAGCAGGTACATAATAACAATTTTCAAGTTCGATATTTAAACCAGAAGGTAAAGACAGAGTGTAATCTCCAACTTCAACAGCAGCAACTCTTGCCCCATTGCCCACTCGGAGATCTACTTCACCTTTCTTTGTTATCCTTCTATTTCTGAGTCCCTGCACATTAGTACAAATGTGAGCCCCACAACCAGTATCTAATACCCATGAGGTGGACATAGAAAGATTAATTTCTATAACAAAGATACCTGAAGCTGAAGGATTGTTTTCGAGAAACTTCTTGCAGTCTCTCTTCCAATGACCCTTCTGTTTGCAGAAGAGACATGTATCATCCTTTTTGGATCTTGTCTTAGCAGTTGGAGGAGCTTGTGGTTGGGAAGCAGTCTTACTCCGAGCTTTCTTATTCTGTCCAACTTTGGCCTTGCCATTAAGCTTCCTCTTCCCTTTACCTTTCTCTACAACTAACACTGGCGTTGCCTTCCGAAGGGTCTGCCCAGTGTTCTTTAACATGCCATGAAGCTCAGGAATGCTCCTTTCCATGTTATGCATGTTGTAGTTCACCACAAAATCATTGTATTCATCAGACAATGATGCCAGGATGATATCAATGGCCAATTCCCTAGGAAGGGGTGCATTCAATCGCTCTAGGGTATCAATGTACCCTTTCATCTTGATCAAATGCGTGCTAACTGACGAACCTTTCGCCATCTTACACGAAATTAAAGCTTTTATCGTAACGAACCTTTCGTTACGGGCTTGTTCTCAGAACATCTCCGTCAGTGACTCGTAAATCTGGAACGCTTCTGAATTCATGAACTGATTTTGAAGCTCGCCCGTCATTGATGCGAGCATCAAGCAAGTCACATCATCGGAGTCGTTTTTCAGCTTATCCCAGGCTCGTTGAACAGTTGCCGAAGCATTTTGTGGTGGTTCAGGTAAAGCGGTCTCTAAGACATTCAACTTCCTTTCTTGTTTGAGAACTATTCTCAGGTTTCTTTCCCAATCCAAGAAGTTTGGACCAACAAGTTTTTCTTTGTCCAAAATACTTCTTAGAGTGAGATTTGAAGTGACATTAGTGCTAGAAGATGCCATTTCTACAAAAGAAATAAAATGCAAAATATTAGAATGAGTTTTGAAAAATGTTTTCCACAATAGCCAAAATTGAAATCCCAAACAATTTTGTGTTGGTGCTAGATTGTGGGCCGAAAATCCACAAAGAGTCAACCCCAGTCTTGCTTTGGCAAGTATCGTAGGGATCGGGCTCTTTTGGTAGGCAACGTTCAAATCACATTCCATGTAATCTAACGCTTTCCAATTGCATACCATGCAACTTTTCGGTGATAGGATGAACATTCCAAATGTTTGACACCATCCTACCTTTGCAAAATTAATCCCTAGTCAACTTATCGGGTCAAGCTAGGATTAATTTTCCCAAGTTAAACCATCCCTCAAGGCATCACATCAATAGACACCCACACAGTTTTTCCATAACAAGTGGTAGTGATAAAGTTGAGCATCTAATACCCAAACAGTTTTTCCACTCATTAATGGTAGTGATAAAGTTGGGCACTATTATGTAACAACCCGCCGCATGAAGAAAACCTGAGGCCCTTGGGCTCTCCAAGTCCATCAGACGTTCGACACTCAAGCGGGCCATCAAGTATGGAAGCAAAATCTTGGATTTTTGGGATTTAAGTTTGATCGGCTTAACATGCATTTTCGTTTATCATTCATTTGCATAAATAAAAGAATGAAATTAAAGCGATGAACTGGGCTCTAGTCTATTACAAGGCCTTTTAAAATCTTCATATAGGGCCTCCGCTCCTGGGCTCCACCATGGACTCCTCTTGAAACCTCCTTTTGGGCCTAACTATTACATGATGATTTTATAGGCACGCAGGCCCGATTCAAAATTGGCTCGCAGGCCCAAACTTTTAAAACGTTAAAATTAAAAGCCCAATTCATGCTTTGAAACACATAAAATGCATATGCTCATACAAGCCGGTTTTAATTTAAGCCGATTAATTTTAGGGATTGTGTAACTATTACAGAATTAAAATTGATCGTGTCATGATCAATTTTAATCAATCCTTCTGTTCATTTTACATTTATCCAAAATGATGCATGAACATGCTTGCATAATTATGATGCTTCAAATAAAATTTAAACAATTTAAATAAGCATCAAAATTAAAGTAAAATAAATAAATAACAATTTAAAATTTAAACTAATTAATTAATCTAATTAATTAATTATTTATTTATTTATTTATCTTTTTCTAATTATTTTAATCTAACTAAAATAATTATTTTAAAATATATCTAATTATCTAATTAAGATAAATTTAAACTTATAGGATAAAATTCTAAATTAATCCTATCTTTATCTAATAAGATTATTTAAAATTCCAGAAAATTTTAAAATTTTCATTTTCTGAAACTTTTGAGGCAATTATGTAATTTAAATAAAATTTTGGGCTAGGGTTTTGAGGAGGACTCAAAGTCCAGGGACCATTATGCAATTTTAAAACCATTTTAAAATCTGCATTCCATTTTGGTAATTAGAGGCTGCGGCGGGGGCATTTTGGTAAATTCACCCGTTTAGGGTTTCAACCCCCAGCCGCCTTCTCAGCCAATGAGGGTTCTTGGGCTGCGGGGTATTTCGGTCATTTCACCCATTAGGGTTTCTTGCCCCAGCCGCCGTCCTCAACCTTTCTTCTTCCCCAAAAATTTTCCCGTCGCCGGTGAAAACCCCCGGCGTCCTCGACTTCTCGGCGACATTCGCCCAGTTGTCTCTTCCGGTTTTCATCTCGATATCCCGATCGCTGACTTCCCGATCGAAGAATCCTCGACCAACGAAGTAGCCGTTCAAAGATTCCAAAAAAAAAAAACAAAAACAACCCCAGTGAAATCGTTTTTCCGGCGAAGAATTTTAGGAAAAACCCAGATGCCAAAACCTTTTTGAAACCCCGATTTTAAACCCCAATTGTGCCGAAACAATTTTCGGGATGGACAAGGAACAAAACCCAAAAATGATTTTGCTTCTCCCCGTTTTTCCGATCGAAAGAACAAAAGAAATTTCAGGGGAAAAAATTTTAAACCCAGTTTTCAAACCATCTAATCCAGACTCGTTTTTAAGCTCAAACCAAAACGAAAACAATTTCAAGGAACGGGAGATCAAAACCCACAAAATTTTGAACAAAAAACAATGAAAATCAGCCATATCGGGAGCTCGCGATTTTCCGGCGAGAATCTGGCTGGTCGGAACTTTTTCCGGCGTGCCGATGTCACCCACTAAGGCCGGCCGATCTTCATCATTATTTTATTATTTTCCCAGAAACAATAAAATAATATTTTAATTATTTTTTCCCAGAAATTTTTTTTTTCAAAATTTTATTAAAATCAATTTTAATTAAAATCCAATTACTTCTAATTAAAATCAATTTTAATTTTAACCTTGCTCTGATACCACTGTTGGGAATTGTCTAGGTGTTTAATCCAATTAAACAGCGGAATCCTAAACACTAAGGATCGGGTCTTACCCTTGAAGAGTAATCGGTTGCGCACGTCGCCTGGCTCCTCTGAGAAGATGGCGTTTTGTTGTCTCCAAAATCCTTCCTTGAAGGATCCTCTACTCTTAAGCACGAAAGCCTTCGCAGGTTGGTGCTAGCCAATCTTGCCTACCGGGAGAATTTTGGGAATTCTGTGTATTTTGTCTGATGAGAATAACTCAAAATCATCATCCTACAATTATATCCCTAGGATATTTGTTGAGAATTAATTTCCAAAATCAGTATTGTAATTTATCCAATTATAACTTAACTGATTTTAGTAATTTCCAAATCAGTATTATTACCAAATATTATTTAACTGATTCCAAGTCAGTATTTAAATAATATTTACTAATTCCAAATCAGTCTTAAATAATACTTTAATAATTTGGGTTATACACCAAGCCCATGGATCAACCCATGACCCATGGATCAGGCTGATGGGTCAAGAACTTCAATTGCAATTAAGTCCCTTGATTTATCAGCCCATCCCAATTGTTCTCAGGTAATTAATTAACTATTAATTAATACCATAGACCTTTCCAATAATTATTTAATTAAACCATTTAATTAAATATTATTTATTTAAGTATAACAATTATACTTATTGTAGGCAAGAATCCTTATTCTGCATTATTGAACTTTCTTATGTGCGATCCCGTAGGCCCATTCCAAATTGGCAACGGATAACTCAATCTCATTGATTAATCCATAAGTCATTAGTGGTCTCTAGTAAGACATAATGACTACCCAATTCAGAATGGAGGGTCGAATGAAGATTCAACACAACCTTTCCGAGCAAACTGCGTACGATCCTCTACATTGATATCCAGTTTAGCATAAGGCATGGAACCATCATCCTTATGTAGCTAAACGTTTACTTGATCTCTTAGTGACACTGAATCCATCAAGCAAATGATATCCTTATCATTCCTTGGGCATGGCCATGCACTTTTCAGTTCACTATCAAGTGGCCAAGATATCATCTCTCACTTAAGAGAGATTTGTAGTCCCATCACTTCACCTACATACCTTAGCGTGTCTCATAGTGTACCCAATCATACCCGTACTTGGCAACCTGTTACAGCCCCGTTAGGCGTATGTCAAAGCACACTACAATTCACCTAAGACCATGTAGTGATTTCTGGTCTAAGGATCCTAGTACCAGTACTACTCAAAAGAATCACTCATGATCTAATTAGTCCATGGAGTGTTTTTTTTGGCGGATCGATTTCATGAATTTAAATATGCACAAGGATATTACTATCATGAAATTAACTCATTTGATAAACAATCAATCAAGCGACAAATATCTTATTTACATAAATACCTTCAAAGTATATTTACATAAATAGCCCTCATTAGGGCACATTCACCAACACTTATAAGCTTTGGACAATCCGCTTTCCAATGTCCCGTCTTATTGCACTTGAAGTACTTGTCTTTTGACTTCTTCTTGCAATACATGGTTTAGGCACAATTTGCGCCACTTGAGCTATTCCCATGAGCTTCCTCTTCTTCTTTCTAGCCTCAGGCTCAGAAGAAAATTCTGAAGCTTCGACTGCGACTAAAGCTCGCTTCTTCTCTTGAAGAAGACTTTTAGCCGCCACCAACTCTGCTAAGAGCTCAGATGAACTCCACAACATCTTACTTATGTTGTAGTTCAACCGAATCTGCTCATTGCTTTGAGGCAAGCTCCGGAGGACAATATCGGCTTTGGTTTCACCAACGATTTCACCTCCCACTACCTCAACCTTGTTGATGTTACTAATCATGTCAATGACACGATCTCTCACAGGAACGCTCTCAGCCCTAAGGACAATGTCCAAGTTACGACTTCCATCGACATTATTAGTTCCAGTTAAATTGTTGTTTTTCAAAATAGCAGCAAAGGGATTGAATGCCATATCGATTTAAACTGGAAAGTAAACAAACAATGTTTCAGTTATATATGCTTAGAATTTCAAAACCATGAAATTCTATTAATTATTGACTTCCCTCAAAACAATAATTATAATCCACCAACATCTCATCCACCGGGATTCTCGCAAGCCACGCAGTGTGGACGTTTACGCTAACCCACATTCGTTTTTGAGAAGAACCAAGTCATTAACTACACTATCTGACCAACAATCTTTTGATCAATGTAGCTAATAGTCGGTGCTTTCAGCCGTACAAGTAAGCAGCGTAACCTCGCGGGACGAATACTGCAGATCGTACACTAAGTGTGTGCCATTACGTGACTTCTGAGTTTGTTACCTCAGGATAGTGCGCCTCAGATGGAGAGGGTGTCGCATTTCTCCTAGTTAAACTCGCTCTAGTCATCTTACTTAGAAGCTCATAGTCTAGCGATCTCGGGGCTGGACTCATCCGAATGGAGGAAGGCCCTAATGCCAACGCGCAAGCCCACCCACATCGCATATGAACCCGTAATGGTGGCCATGGGGATATGAACCAACCCGCTCCCACTTAGATTTCCAAATTGAGGGTTTTTCCGGTTTTAACATGCAAGTAACTAACCTTACTTATGTGCAACCATAAAACCAGTCATGCTTTAAATCATGCATCTAATATACATCATAAAAATAAAGCATAAAAAATTAAAATGATAAATACGGGAAATAAATACGTAAAATAAATTTCCCGACTATTATGGTTTTAATTGCTTCCATCCTTTGCCTTGATCTCGTGTCCCGTCACGTCACTCGATGGAGAGAGTCTCAAACTTCAAAAAATGAAAACTGGAGGAAAAACGGGCCGTGCGCGCGCGGGCCTATGTGCGGCTGCTACGCCCTGGGTGCAGCAACTGCTGCTGCTGCGCCTTTGCTGGCCACCCGGCCGGCGCGACTTGCTGCCGGCGGTCGTTGCCGGCGTCGCCTCCTGCCGCCAACTCCTCCTTAGCTTTTTCCCACGCTATTTGGTCTTCTTGAAATTCGTTCTGGGTTTTCCTGGGTTTCTTCAAATTCATGATAACCAAAAACCCATGAATCCAAGTCGCCCACCATAACGCATTCGATTACATAAAAAATAATTTTCCTACTACAAGGCATTCTAGGAAAATTAAATAATCGAAATTACATAGAAAGAATCCTACTACAGATTTAATCTAATCCTACACGGCTTCCAGCACGTGGTTATACTATTACAAACATTCATAATAAAATTAAATTCGGACAAGTCCCGGAGTTTAATTAAAACCCATACAAACGTAACCATAATAGTCGGGATTTCTTAACCACCTGCAAAACAGAACCATGTAATAAATCGAACAAGCATAGAACCCTTAAACCAGGCTTTGATACCAATTAAAAGAAATATTGCCACATAGGATCTGGGTTTGCACTTGCTCAATTTACCACGCAACAAAAATTTCAAATTAAAGCGGAACCTTAGAAAAAATACCTTTGAAGCGTGCACTTGGTGATTCTCTTATATGCCTCAAGACTATGACTTCACGTTGTGTGGGCAATGAACTAGATGTCAATTGATCAGCTACTAACCATAATCCACCTGCTAGAAAAATCCAGCACCGTAGCACCTGACACATACTATAAACGCACCGCCGGCAGAGAGAGAAAGCTATGCGCAACTGGTATAAACCAAAGCCAAAATTTCAGCCACTAGAAACCCAAAAACCAGCCGCACACTTTCTTGAAAATTTCACTTGGAGAGAGAAACATTTTCTCTCTCTAGAAATCTTGTGGATTAATTGTGTTTATTGAATGGCTAATCCCTTGTCTATTTATTGAGTTATAAGAGAGACTCCAAGTTGGTTTAGGATTGTTCTTCCTAATGGGTTTAGGTAATGAATTAGTTTCCAAATCCAATTAGGCAACCAATCTGATAGGATAAACCAAATCCTACTAGATTTCCTAATCTCTAGGATTTCCTAATTCCAATTGAAACTTAATTAAATTGTATTCATTAATCTCCCCACATCAAAGATATAGTGCTCTTTAATTAAAATTAATTTACTGATAAATTAATTAATTAACTTCTTTAATTTCGAGACTAGTACCACTCGACCTTTTTACTATACAGGACATAAGTCCACCGGCCGGGTTTAGTATAATAAACATTTCGAGCTCATCTCGGGAGCACCATCACCCCGGACGCACCGGTACATGGTTTCCTTTCGACAAGCAGCAACACACCAAGTAACTAAACACTATGTCTAATCCTCATGCCCACTCGAGTCTAGAGATTTAGAGATAGAATACAAGGATTGATTTGTCTATTCAATCAGTACAAGACAAATCATTCCTAAAAGTCAAGTTCAATATGCCCCGGGCATATCTATATGATTCAATTAGTTTAGAGAAACTAATTATCTGAATCACATAATAACCTAGACCGACAGTTTGTCCAAAGCTGTCTCGGTTACGAACCTCATTTATATATTATGTCTTTCAACCAATGATGAGATCTACTGTGTCGCACCAGACACCTCATCATCTACTTACATAATATAAATGGACAATTAATGCACAACAAGATATGACTGAAACACGAATCGATATATTAATCTGGGAAACTGTACAATACAAGCATAGCTTATGTATTCTACTCCAACATTCCTTTCGACAAGCAGCAACACACCAAGTAACTAAACACGCTCACTCAACCTACCGAGACTATTGCCCACAAATGACCTCACTCATTGGCAGATCAAAGTACACTATGTCTAATCCTCATGCCCGCTCAAGTCTTGGGATTAAGAGATAGAATACTAAGAAGGAATTGTCTATTAAATCAGTACAAGACAAATCATTCTAAATAGTCAAGTTCAATAAGCTCCGGTCATATCTATATGATTCAATTAGTTTAGAAAAACCTATTTTTCAAATCACTTAATAACCTAAACCGACAGCTTGTCGAAAACTGTCTCGGCTACGAACCTCATTTATATATTATGTTTTTTAACCAATGATGAGATCTATTGTGTCACACCAGACACCTCATCATCTAATCACATAATATAAATGGACTAAACATGCACAACATATAAACTAAAACATTAAATCGATATATTAATTGGGAAAAATTATAATACAAGCATACCTTATGTATTCAAACCTAACAATCTCTCACTAATACTTAAGATGTGCTTTAAGTATATAACTACATTCAATCTTTTATAATCTACAATACATATAGAAAAACTATCATGGCTCTCCTATGTATCTGATCCCCATGTCCTGCACGTGAGCCTCAAAGTCTTTGAAGTCAATGTCTTCGTGAATGGATCTGCAAGATTATCCTCCGATGCTATCTTTGCCACGACCACGTCTTCCCTCTTGACAATATCTCGTATTAGGTGGTACTTGTGTTGTATATGTTTACTCGCCTTGTGGGCTTGTGGTTCCTTCGAGTTTGCTACTACACCGTTGTTATCACAGTAAACTTGTTAGGTTTGAATACATAAGCTATGCTTGTATTATACTTTTTCCCAGTTAATATATCAATTCAATGTTTTGGTTTATATATACTTTTTCCCAGTAAATATATCGACTTAATGTTTTGGTTTATATGTTGTGCATGTTAAAGTCCATTTATATTATGTAGTTAGATGATGAGGTGTATGGTGTGACACAGTAGATCTCATCATTGGTTACAAGACATAATATATAAATGAGGTTCGTAACTGAGACAGTTTCGGACACGCTGTCGGTTTAGGTTATTATATGATTCAGATAATTGGTTTTTCTAAACTAATTGAATCATATAAATATGTCCGGGGCATATTGAACTTGACCATTTAGAATGATTTGTCTTGTACTAATTTAAAAGAAAATTTGTTCTTAGTATTATATCTCTTAATCCCAAGACTTGAGCGCGCATGGGGATTAGACATAGCGTACTTTGATCTGCCAATGGGTGAGGTCAATTGTGGCCAATAGTCTCGGTGGGTTGTGAAGGAAAACAGAACAAGCCCAGGCTAAATCGAAAACCTCACTTTCTTACAATGCATTCCAGAATCGGAAGCTTTCGACAAAGCTTAGGCTCAAATTCATTTTTCCATGAACGGATCTAGGCTTATACTTATTTAATTTATTAAAACAACATCTAACGCACAAAGATTACACCTTTAGTTAAAAGCGGAAGAATTAAAGGTTATACCTTTGAAGCGAAGTCCAACGCAATAAGAAAAACCAAATCTTTAATTCACGATCACTACCGAAATCCAATGGATTACTCCAAGAAGCCTCGAATATTGCGTGGCAATAATCTATCGAGGTGTACTATCAAGCCCATGAGAAACCCACTAAGAAAATCCCTCTATTAGATTAAATCTGCCCAAAAGATCAAACCTTTAACCCAAAAAAATGCTACCCACTACTTTTCTCGTCAATAAAATCGAACCCACTTCAACTCCGGTCACGATCTGGACAACCGGGATTGTAGATCACCAACCCAAGGAAGAGATCAACACAAACCCAGCTGGATCAAGCACCCTAGAGTGATTAGAAGTGGCTGCCATCTCACCAAGAAAATCGTGAACAGTAAATTCCGTGAACAGTGAGTTCCGTGAACAGTGAGTTCCGTGAACAGTGAATTCCGTGCAAAAATTATAAAATCTAGCAGTGGGCAACTCCAAAAATCGATGGGCTATCTAAAAGTTTAATCTTTCAAGCTTAATATAAATCGGGAAGTGAGAATCCAAGTTCGTTTTCGAAAGAAAACTCAAAAAGGAAGAGAGTTTCTCTCTAAAACTTTCTCACTATAAGGAAGACAAATGTCTTGCAAGATTTTCTTAAGTTTCTTAAGGCATGAGCTTTCTATTTATAGGGAGCTCCAATGGAGACCTAGTGGGCTTTTGAGTTGGGCCTTTTAATTTGACTTTCGTTGACCGCTTAGTCTTTCCTAGACTAATCAACTCCAATTGACCCATTCGAATTAACCATTTCGTTAATTTAATTTAATCGAACCCTTAGGATTAATTAATTCAAATAGAATTAATTTTCTTAATCCACTTTGTCAATTAAATATTAATTAAACCTTTAGGATTAATTAATTCACTTTGTCGATTAGTCAAATACATAACTAGTCGTACCACTATCGGACTAACTATGGAACTACCGCTCAAAAACGACTTTACATCGCACCACTATTTTTCTTCTATCTCCCCACATTAAAGATCTAGTGCTCGTCGGTTTATCAATTTACTGACAAACTAATTCACCGACTTCTTGGTATCCGAGATTTGTACCACTCGACCTTTATTATACCAGACATAAAGTCCACCAGTCGGGTTTAGTATAATAGACCTTACGAGCTCATCTCGGGAGCACATCAACCCGACGAACCGGTACATGGATTCCTCCGACTAGCAACGGCACATAAGGAGCTTAACACCGCATACCCAACCTACCGAGGTATAGGCCTCAATTGACCGCACTCTTTGGCAAATCAAAGCATACGATATCCAACTCTCACGCCCGTCCCAATCTCGGGATTAAGAGACTGAATACTAGGACCAAATTGACTACGCCGATCAGTATAAGTCAATTCTATCCAAACTGGTCGTGCTCAATATGCCCCGGGCATATCCGTGTGATTTAAACTAGTATAGATAAACTAATTTCTAAATCACACGATAACCTATACCGATAGTATGTTCATACTATCTCAGTTACGAGCATACTTTTTATATATCAATACTTTAACCAATAACGGTATCGACTGTGTCTTTCACACACTCCGTTATCTAGTTCTATGATATAATGGAATAATTTAATACTGAAACAAAATGATATGTCATCTGTGGATATTAGTTTTTGATACAAGCCATAGCTTTTCTGTATTCAAAACTAACAGGTTGGGTGCGCGTGTTTAGTGTGCTGCTGCTTGTCGAAAGGAAACCATTTACCGGTGCGTCAGGGGTGATGGTACTCTCGAGATGAGCTCGTTATGTTTATTATACTAAACCCAACTGGTGGACTTATGTCCGGCATAGTAAAAAGGTCGAGTGGTACTAATCTCATAATTAAAGAAGTTAATTATTTAATTTATCAGTAAATTAATAAATTAACGAGCACTAAATATTTGATGTGGAGAGATTAAGAATAAATTAATTTAGTTGTTTCAGAAGCAATTCTGGTGTAGGATGGTAGTGCCAAAATTAATCCGTTAGTGGAACGATTAATATTGTAGTGGGTTAATTGAATAAGTAGAATTAATTATTTAATTAATAATTCATAAGGGTTAATTAAGTAATCAACAAAGTGAAATTATTTAATTAATTAATAAAGTTTTAAGTTTCAATTAGAATTAGGAAATCCTTGAGATTAGGAAATCTAATTGGATTTGGATTATCCTATTAGATTAGTTATCTAATTGGATTTGGAAACTAATTAATTACCTAAACCCATTAGAAAGACCAATCCTAAACCAACTTGGGGTCTCTCTTGTAACTCTATATATAGACAAGGGATTAGCAATTCTATAACACACAATTCATAAGTTTTCAAGACAAGAAAACTAGAGAGAGAAAATTTAGAGAGAGAAAATAAATTTCTCCATCGCAAATAATTTTCTCAGGTGGCCGAATTTGGCTAGAGGCGGCGGCCGGTGGTGAAATAATTCCGGCGGCGGCGGCAGCAGTTGGTATTCAGGCGGCGACGAGATGCATAATTTTTCCGGCGAGTGGATTATTATGATTTTCTGATGATTTGCTCGTTAGAGTGTTGCCCACACAACATACGATCAAAGTCTTGAATCATACAAGAGAATCACCTGAGTTTACGCTTCAATAGGTAATTCTTATACTTCCGCTTTTAATTAAGAATTTATTTTGTTACGTGATAAATCGAATGAGTACATACCAAGATCCCGTGCAATGTTATTTCAAGCAAGGGTTGGAATAGCAATTGTGCTAGAGTCTATGCCTGGTCAAAGATTCCAATTCTGCAAGCCCGGGCTAAATCGAAAATCTCACTTTCGTGCAATGCATTCCAGAATCAGAAACTTTTGACAAAGCACAGGCTCAATTTCATTTTTTCCTGAACGGATCTAGGCTTATACTTGTTTAATTTATTAAACAACGCACAAAGATTCAACCTTTAATTAAAAGCGGAAAGTCTAAAGGTTATACCTTTGTAGCGAAGTCCCAAGCAAAAAGAATACCAAATCTTCGGGCAAGCGAAAACCACAAGAAATCCGAAGAATAACTCCAAACGCCTCCGAATTAGTGTGGGCTAATGTCTACGGAGGGGTCCAAGGCAACACTGAAGAAATCCAAAGAAACCTGCTTCAAAAAACCCAAAATCTGTAAAAACAGATTTAGCCCGGGAACTGTCAGGCCAAATCTGAAAACCCAATAAATCACCAAAAGAGATCCTATACCAACCGTAAATCTAGACCTTGGCGAACCCAAAGTAACAAGTAAAAGGATCAGCGTGAAAGGAGGATCAAAACCCACAAAACTGATCAGATTTTGCTCGCCAAAAAGAGCAGCCACCGGCTGAAAAATCCAAACTGCGATGCCTGTGAAAATGATGAAATCCAGGCAGAAAAATCTGATCAAAGGGTGATTTAATCTATGGGTTTTCTTGGCTAATCGATAGGTTGGGTTTTTAGAAGAGGAAAGATCCAAAGTTGACTTCGAAAGAGAAGAATCGATGAAGAAGGAGAGTTTCTCTTTCTAGACTTAACTTTCTCATACTAGGCTTGTAGCCACCAAGGTTTCTAATGTCTTATTAAGTGCCTAACAAGGACTATTTAAAGGGAGCTTTTAAGGAAACCTAGTGGGCCTTTGAGCTGGGCCTTTTAATTTGACTTTCATTGACTTCTTAGTCTTCCCTAGACTGGTCAACTCCAATCGAGCCTTTCGAATTAATTCTTTAACCCACTTCGTTAATATAATTTAATCAAACCCTTAGGATTAATTAATTCATATAGAATTAATTTCTTAACCCACTTAGTCAAATAAATATTAATTAAACGTTTAGGATTAATTTATTCACTTTGTCGATTAGTCAATCGCATAATTAGTCATACCATTAACAGACCAATTATGGAACTACCACTAAAAAATGACTTTACATCGTGCCACTATATTTTCTTCTATCTCCCCACATCAAAGATCTAGTGCTCGTTGGTTTATCAATTTACTGACAAATTAATTCACTGACTTCTTGGTATCCGAGATTAGTACCACTTGACTTTCTTATTATATATGACGTAAACTCCACTGGCCAGATTTAGTATAATCAAACTTATGAGCTCATCTTGGGAGCACTATCAACCCGGAGAACCGGTACGTGGATTCCTCCGACTAGCAATGGCACAAAAGAAGCTAAAGACCGCATACCCAACTTACTGAGGTATAGGCCTCAATTGACAGTGCTCTTTGGAAAATCAAAGCATACGATATCTAACTCTCACGCCCGTCCCAATCTCGGGATTTGAGAGACTTAATACTAGGACTGAATTAACTACGATGATCGGCACAAGTTAATTCTATCCAAACTGGTCGTGCTCAATATGACCCGGGCATATCCGTGTGATTTAATTAGTCTAGACAAACTAATTTCCAAATCACACAATAACCTATACCGATAGTATGTTCAGACTATCTCAGTTACGAGCATACTTTTTATATATCAATACTTTAACCAATAACAGGATCTACTGTGTCTTTCCACACCCCGCTATCTAGTTCTTTGATATAATGGAACAATTTAATACTGAAACAAAATGATATGTCAACTGTGATATTAGTTTTTGATACAAACCATAGCTTTTCTTTATTCAAAACTAACAATCTCCCATTAATACTCAAAGCGATGCTAAGAAGTACAAAAACTGTCCAACCCGCTATTACACTGCTGTCATAATGAAATCTACAAAACACATTTAAGCTCACTCTCATGGCTCTCTTAAGAATCTGACTCCCATGCCCTCCACATGTCTTTCAAACACCTTTGCGGTCAATGGTTTTGTGAAAGGATCCGCAAGGTTGTCATCTGATGCTATCTTGGCCACAATCACGTCTCCCCTCCTTACGATCTCTCGTATCAGGTGGTACTTGCACTCTATGAGTTTACTCACTTTGTGGGCTCCCTCGAGTTAGCAACTGCACCATTGTTATCACAGTAAACTGTGATAGACCTAGACAACTCAGGAACAACATCAAAGTCCACAAAAAAGTTCCAGAGCCATACAACTTCTTTCGCTGCCTCTGATGCGACAACGTACTCAGCCTCCATGGTGGAGTCCGTCATGTATTTTTGCTTGAAACTCCGCCATACTACGGTTCCACCTCCTACAGTAAACACAAACCCAGAGGTAGACTTACTCTTGTCCATATCACCTTAAAAGTCTGAATATGTGTAACCCAATGGTACAAGCTCCTGCGCTCTGGAAACCAGGACATGATCTCTCGTTCTGTGCAAGTATTTGAGAATGCATTTTACTGTCTCCCAGTGAGCCTTCCCAGGGTTACTCTGATATCTGCTAACCATGCCAACAGCAAAGCAAATATCTGGCCTCGTACATAACATAGCATACATGAGGCTACCCACTGTAGAAGCATAGGGTACCTTCTACATGGCATCTATCTCCTCAGCAGTCTTGGGTGCTCCTTTGAAAAATGCACTCCATGCCTGAAAGGTAGTGAACCCTTCTTGGAGTTTTGCATATTAAAACGGGCCAAAATAGTGTCTATGTAGGATGTCTGAGAGAGTGTCAGAGAATGTCTCCTATGATCTCGAATAATCTTGATCCCAAGGATAAGTTCAGCCTCTCCCAAATCCTTCATATCAAACTGCCTGGACAACCATGGCTTTAAGACTGACAACACCTTTTTGCTGTTGTTAATCAGAAGGATGTCATCTACGTAAAGTATGAGGAATACCACCATATCACCATCATGCCTGCGATTTACACACTGCTCATCCGGACACTGAGTGAATCCGTAGGACTGGATAACCTCGTCTAAACAGATGTTCAAAGATCTAGACACTTGCTTAAGTCTATAAATGGACCTCTTAAGCCTGCATTGTGCTGTTGGCCGTGAACAATGAAACCCTCTGGTTGCTGCATAAAGATGGTCTAATCAAGACTTCCATTAAGGAAAGCTGTCTCATAGTCCATATGAGCAGCTATGGCTAAGAGAATTCGGATCGACTTAAGCATAGCTACCGGGGGGGGGGGGGGGAAGGTCTCCTCATAATCACTACCCTCTTTTTGAGTATACCCCTTCGCCACAAGCCTAGCCTTGAAGGTCTCAACCCTCCCGTCAGATCCTCTCTTTCGCTTGTAGACTCATTTGCACTCAATAGGCCAAAACCCATCAGGAAGGTCTACCAGTTCCCAGACCTGATTTGAGTCCATAGAACCCATCTCAGCAATCATCGCTCTATGCCAAGAATCTGCATCTTTATCCTTGAGAGCCTCATTGTAGCGAACTGGCTCTGGTTCATGGGCGCCAGGGATAAAGTCCGAAGACTCACCCAAACCCATGTATCTCTCAGTTGTCTGACAACTCTCCCACTACGACGAGGTGCAACCTGTGTAAGAGTATCATCTGTGATAGCGTGTGCAGTCTCTAGTGGCGCGTCTTCCTGTACTTGTGCATCTGGAATAATGAACTGATTTCTAAGCTCTTTCAATTCTATCTTGCTACTTGACTTGTGATCTAAAATGTAGTCCTCCTCAAGAAATCTGGAATTGTGCTTACCACCACCTTATGATCATGAGGACTATAAAATAGACCACCTCCCGTTCCTTTGGGGTAGCCTATAAACAGTATAACCTTGGTTCTCGTATTACCTGCATCTGCCTCAAGCACATGTGCTGGACAACCCCAAATACTGAGATGTCTCAGACTAGGCTTTCGCCCAGTCCACAACTCTACTGGGGTCGAAAGCACAGGCTTAAATGGTACAAGGTTAAGAATGAAACATGTTGTCTCTAAGGCATGACCCCAAAACGAGATAGGCAACTTACTGTAACTCATCATCGATCTAACCATATCCATAAGAGTCATGTTCTTCCTCTCTGCTACACCATTATGTTGGGGTGTGCCAGGTGTAGACAACCGGGACTGAATACTCTCTTCTGACAAATAGGACCTAAATTCACTAGAGAGGTATTCGCCGCCGCGATCAGATCGCAAGGCCTTGATACTCTTACCCAGATGGTTCTCCACCTTAGCCTTAAACTCTTTGAACTTTCCAAAGCATTCATACTTGTGGCGCATTAGGTATATGTATCCATATCTAGAGTAATCATCCGTGAAAGTCACAAAATACTCATAAACACCTCTAGCCTGAATTGACATAGGCCCATACAAGTTAGAATTAATCAATTCTAAAACCTCTTTGGCCCTATACCCCTTTGCCTTGAAAGGCCTCTTGGTGATCTTACCCTCAAAGCAGGACTCGCAGATCAGATATCTGTCAATTTCCAATTAGCCCAAATGCCCATTATTGACCAACCTTTGAATTCTACTAAGGCTGATGTGACATAGTCTCAGGTGCCAAAGATAAGTTTGATTCAAGTATCTCAGGCTGATGTGACAGTCTCAGGTGACATAGTCTCATGTGACATAGTCTCAGGTACAAAGTATCTGTGAGAATTGAAGGAAAACAGAACAAGCCTGGGCTAAATCGAAAATTTCATTTCCGTGCAATGCATTCCAGAATCAGAAACTTTCGACAAAGCTCAGGCTCAAATTGATTTTCCCGTGAATGGATCTAGGCTTATACTTATTTAATTTATTAAATTGAAAAACAACGCACAAAGATTCGACCTTTAATTAAAAGCAGAAAGTCTAAAGGTTATACCTCTGTAGCGTTGTCCAATGCAATAAGAAAGACCAAATCTTTGCTTGCGATTACCACCGAAATCCAAAAGATAACTCCTAGAAAACAATGAATATCGCGTGGGCAATAATCTATCGGAGTCTGCCAACAAAACCCACAAGAACTGCCGCCACATGAAGAACCTCCGCTGTGAACTCCCGACAACTGTCACAACCAAAAAATTGCCGACCAAGATCTGTATCTCAGTCACTATCTGGACATGGACAAGGTCCACGGATCAGCGCACCGAAACTCAACAATCCGGCCAGAAAAACAACAGCGACACCTCACTGGAAATTCGTGAAATCGGCGGAATAATGAAGACCGGCGGCTATGAAAAATTGGACCTTTTTGGTTTGAGTATATTTAGAGAGAAAGAAAGATCCGGGTGACTTCGAGAAAGATTGAAAGATTCAATCTTTTCTTGATTCTCTCTCTAACCCCTTTCTTTCTCTAGAAGACAACTTCTTGTCTTACAAACCACACTTATGATTTCTTAAGGTAAAAGCTTTATAGGGAGCTCTTAAGGAGACCCAATGGGCTTTTGAGTTAGGCCTTTTAATTTGACTTTCGTTGACCGCTTAGTCTTTTATAGACTAATCAACTCCAATCGACCCATTCGAATTAATTTCTTAACTCACTTCGTTAATTTAATTTAATCGAACCCTTAGGATTAATTAATTCATATAGAATTAATTTTCTTAATCCACTTTGCCAATTAAATATTAATTAAACCTTTAGGATTAATTAATTCACTTTGTCGATTAGTCAATCGCATAATTAGTCGTACTACTAACGGACCAATTATGGAATTACCGCTCAAAAATGACTTTACATCGCGCCACTGTATTTTCTTTTATCTCCCCACATCAAAGATCTAGTGCTCGTCAGTTTATCAATTTATTGAAAAATTAATTCACCGACTTCTTGGTATCTGAGATTAGTACCACTCGACTTTCTTATTATACCGGACATAAAGTCCACTGGCCAGATTTAGTATAATCAAACCTATGTGGTGATCTCGGGAGCACTATCAACCCGGAGAACCGGTACGTGGATTCCTCCGACTAGCAACGACACATAAGAAGCTAAACACCGCATACCCAACTTACCGAGGTATAGACCTCAATTGATAGCACTATTTGGAAAATCAAAGCAAACGATATCTAACTCTCACGCCCGTCCCAATCTCGGGATTGAGAGACTTAATACTAGGACTGAATTAACTACGATGATCGGTACAAGTTAATTCTTGAAGGAAAACTGAACAAGGCCGGGCTAAATTGAAAACCTCACTTTCGTGAAATGCATTCTAGAATCGGAAGCTTTAGACCAAGCTCAGGCACAAATTAGTTTACCCATGAACGGATCTAGGCTTATACTTATTTAATTTATTAATCGGGACACAAAAGATTCGATCTTTAATTAAAGCGGAATTTAAAGATTATACCTTTTGTAGCGAAGTCCCTTGCCTAAAGAAAAACCAATTCTTTTATGTGAAATCCAATAGAAATCCAATTGATTCTCCAAGAACACTTCGAATATTGCGTGGGCAATAATCTATCGAAGCTTACTTGCTTAGCCCACGAAAACCCACTAGAAATCTTTCAAATTAAACTCAAATTCTGCCTAAAATCTGATCATTCCTTTCGCTGGACTGCTCGCGCCGAACTGCTGCTTAGGAAGATAACCCACCGCCGAACTTAATCACCAACAGCCCGCCTGAACTCAGCCACCATCCAGCCGTGATCTAGACAACCATCATCACGGATCACCAACAGAGATCGACGTGATGATGGTCGAATCAACGCGCGGACAGCAGGCTAAGCAAACTGGCGTCGGGAAAAAATAATTGCCCAGTCCGGCGGAAAACCCTGAAGCAGCGGCGAGAAAATGAACAGCAGTCCGATAATAATAACCCACAAATGAAGAAGGTATGATCTTTAGGCTGAGTTCAATCCGAGGAGCAAGATAGCAAGTTCGTTTTTGAGAGATAACTTCAAGAAGAAGAAGAAGTTCTCTCTCTAGAACTTTCTTACTCTTGGTGCAAAACTTGTCTTGCAAGATTTCTTATTTTTCTTTGGTCTCAAGTTATTCTATTTATAGGAGCTCGATTGGAGACCTAATGGGCTCTCGAGTTAGGCCTTAAAATTTGACTTTCGTTGACCGCTAAGTCTTCCCGACTAATCAACTCCAATCGACCCATTTAAATTAATTTATTTAATCCACTTCGTTAATTTAATATAATCGAACTCTTAGAATTAATTAATTCAAAATAGAATTAATTTCTAAATTCACTTTGTCGATTAAATATTAATTAAACCTTTTGGATTAATTAATTTACCTTGTCGATTAGTCAAATGCATAATCGGTCGTGCCACTATCGGACCAATTATGGAACTATCGCTCGAAAACGACTTTACATCGCGCCATTATATTTTATTCTATCTCCCCACATTAAAGATCTAGCGCTTGTCGGTTTATCAATTAACTGACAAATTAATTCACCGACTTCTTGGTTTCCGAGATTAGTACCACTAGTCCTTTTATTATACCGAACATAAAGTTCACCGGCCGAGTTTAGTATAATAACCTTACGAGCTCATCTCGGGAGCACCATCAACCCGACGAACCGGTACGTGGATTCCTCCGACTAGCAATGGCACGTAAGAAGCTAAACACCGCATACCCAACCTACCGAGGTATAGGCCTCAATTGACCGCACTCTTTGGCAAATCAAAGCATACGATATCCAACCCTCACGCCCATCCCAATCTCGGGATTGAGAGACGGAATACTAGGACCGAATTGACTACGCCGATCAGTATAAGTTAATTCTACCCAAACTGGTCGTGCTCAATATGCCCCGAGCACATCCGTGTGATTTAAACTAGTCTAGATAAACTAATTTCCAAACCACACGATAACCTATACCGATAGTATGTTCAGACTATCTCGGTTACGAGCATACTTTTTATATATCAATACTTTAACCAATAACGGTATCTACTGTGTCTGTCCACACCCCGTTATCTAGTTCTATGATATATAGGAACAAATTTATACTGAAACAAAATGATATGTCAACTGTGGATATTAGTTTTTGATACAAGCCATAGCTTTTCTGTATTCAAAACTAACAATCTCCCACTAATACTCAAAGCTATGCTAAGAAGTACAAAAAACTGTCCAACCCGCTATTACACTGCTGTCATAATGAAATCTCCAGAAC
Organism: Knoxia roxburghii; assembly: GCA_030378225.1. Lineage (NCBI taxonomy): Eukaryota > Viridiplantae > Streptophyta > Magnoliopsida > Gentianales > Rubiaceae > Knoxia > Knoxia roxburghii. Next base: position 25,026,461 of record CM059420.1, on the reverse strand, counting down.
ACTTTTAAGCTCACTCACATGGCTCTCTCAAGAATCTGACTCCCATGCCCTCCACATGTCTCTCAAAAACCTTTGGGGTCAATAGCTTGGTGAAAGGATCTGCAAGGTTGTCATCTGAAGCTATCTTGGCCACGATCACGTCTCCCCTCTTTACGATCTCTCGTATCAGGTGGTACTTGCGCTCTATGTGTTTACTCGCCTTATGGGCTCGTGGTTCCCTCGAGTTAGCAACTGCACCATTGTTATCACAATAAACTGTGATAGACCTAGGCAACTCCGGAACCACATCTAAGTCCATCAGGAAGCTCCTGAGCCATACAACCTCTTTTGCTGCCTCTGAAGCGACAACGTACTCGGCCTCCATGGTAGAGTCCGCCACGCATTTCTGCTTGACACTCTTCCATACTATGGCTCCACCTCCTAGAGTAAACACAAACCCAGAGGTAGACTTACTCTTGTCCAAATCACCTTAAAAGTCTGAATCTGTGTAACCCAATAGTACAAGCTCCTACGCTCTATAAACTAGGACATAATCTCTCGTCCTGCGCAAGTACTTGAGAATGCATTTTACTGCCTCCCAGTGAGCCTTCCCAGGGTTACTCTAATATCTGCTAACCATGCCAACGGCAAAGCAAATATCAGGCCTCGTGCACAACATAGCATACATGATGCTACCCACTGCAGAAGCATAGGGTACCGCCTTCATGGCATCTATCTCCTCAGCAGTCTAAGGACACTGCTCCTTAGACAAATGCACTCCATGCCTGAAAGGTAGTGAACCCTTCTTGGAGTTCTGCATGTTAAAACGGGCCAGAATCGTGTCTATGTAGGATGCCTGAGAGAGAGTCAGAGAACGTCTCCTACGATCTCGAATAATCTTAATCCCAAGGATATGTCCAGCCTCTCCCAAATCCTTCATATCGAATTGCCTGGACAACCATGCCTTTACGTCTGACAACACCTTCTTACTGTTGCCAATAAGAAGAATGTCATCTACGTAAAGTAAAAGGAACACCACCATATCACCATCACGCCTGCGATAAACACACTGCTCATCCGGAGACTGAGTGAATCCATAGGACTGGATAACCTCATCAAAACGAATGTTCCAAGATCTGGATGCTTGCTTAAGTCCATAAATGGACCTCCTAAGCCTGCATACCTTATGCTCTTGGCCCTTAGCAATGAAGCCCTCTGGTTGCTGCATAAAGATGGTCTCCTCAAGACTTCCATTAAGGAAAGCTGTCTTGACGTCCATCTGCCAAATCTCATAGTCCATATGAGCAGCTATGGCCAAGAGAATCCGGATCGACTTAAGCATAGCTAACGGGGAAAAGGTCTCCTCATAATCGATCCCTTCTTTCTGAGTATACCCCTTCACCACAAGCCTAGCCTTGAAGGTCTCAACCCTCCCGTCAGATCCTCTCTTTCGCTTGTAAACCCATTTACACCCAATAGGCCTAAACACATCAGGAAGGTCTACCAGCTCCCAGACTTAATTTGAGTCCATAGAACCCATCTCAGCAATCATCGCTCTCTGCCAAGAATCTGCATCTTTATCCTGGAGAGCCTCATTGTAGTTAACTGGGTCTGGTTCATGAGCGCCAGGGATAAAGTCCGAAGACTCACCCAAACCCATGTACCTCTCGGGCTGTTTCACAACCCTCCCACTACGACGAGGCGCAGCCTGTGCAAGAGTATCATCTGTGATAGTGTGTGCAGTCTCTTGTGGTGTGTCTTCCTGTACGTGTGCATCTGGAATAATGGACTGACTTCTAAGCTCTTCCAATACTACCTTGCTGCTTGACTTGTGATCTAAAATATAGTCCTCCTCAAGAAATCTGGCATTGGTGCTGACCACCACCTTCTGATCCTGAGAACTATAAAATAAACCACCTCTCGTTCTTTTGGGGTAGCCTATAAACAGCATAACCTCTGATCTCGCCTCTAACTTGCCTGCATCTGCCTCGAGCACATGTGCTGGACAACCCCAAATCCTATGATGTCTTAGACTAGGCTTTCGCCCACTCCACAACTCTACTGGGGTCGTAGGCACAGACTTAGATGGCATAAGGTTGAGGATAAAACATGCTGTATCCAAGGCATAACCCCAAAACGAGGTAGGCAACTCACTGTAACTCATCATCGATCTAACCATCTACATAAGAGTCCTGTTCCTCCTCTCTGCTACACCATTCTACTGGGGTGTGCCAGGTGCAGACAACTGGGTCTGAATACCCTCCTCTGAAAAATAGGATCTAAATTCACTAGAGAGGTATTCGCCACCGCGATCAGACCGCAGTGACTTGATACTCTTACCCAGATGGTTCTCCACCTCTGCCTTGAATTCTCTGAACTTGCCAAAGCATTCAGACTTGTGGCGCATCAGGTATATGTATCCATATCTAGAGTAATCATCCATGAAAGTCACGAAATACTCATAACCACCTCTAGCCTGAACTGACATAGGCCCACACACATCAGAATGAATCAGCTCTAAAACCTCCTTGGCCCTATACCCCTTTGCCTTGAAAGGCCTCTTCGTCTTGACCAACCTTTGAATCCTACTAAGGTTGATATGACCTAGTCTCAGGTGCCAAAGATAAGTCTGATTCAAAGAGGAAGACTCTTTTCTCTTATTATGATTTGATGATGAGCTACTAGTTTCTGTGTTTTGCATAACTGCGGAGTAAGTCTTAATTAAAAACAAATTGTCAACCAATGTACCAGAACATATAAGTTTCTGGCCTTTTCTAATAAAAACTGAACCATCAGAAAATGCACACTTATAACCATCCATAACAAGTTTCGAAACCGAAAGCAAGTTCTTTCGAAAACTAGGTACATAAAGACAGTCTTTTAAATGTAAAATAGAGTCTGAAAAATAAAGACATAAAACTCCCCCTGCAGCAACAGAAACTCTGATAGTATCCCCAAGGTAGACTTGCAACTCTCCCTCTCTAAGCAGCCGGGTCACTTGGAACCCCTGCAAAGAATTACAAACATGATCAGTGGCTCCTGAATCCACACACCAAGTATCTGTGGGAATCGCAGCTAAACATGTCTCAGTGACTAGGGAAAATTTACACGTACCTCGAGGCTTTGGGCAGTCCTTCTTCCAATGTCCCGTTTTGCCACACCTGAAACATTTGCCTTTCGACTTCTGTTTCTTGGCAATGCCCGCCTTGGGTCCATGATTGGCTCCTGCTTTCTGGCCTCTCTTCCTCTTTTGCTTCCTGGCTTTGGGCCCAGCAGAGGAACCTGAGGGACCAACAGTAGCCAAGGCTTGCTTCTTCTCTCAGCAGACACCAATGCAGTCATGAGCTCAGAAAGTGAATATGAGAGATTCCCCATATTATAGTTCAATCGAAACTGCTCAAAACTGGGAGGCAAGCTCTGGAGGATGATATCGACCTGGGTATCCCCATCAATCTCACCTCCCAATACCTCGATCTCATTGATGCAACCAATCATGTCCAGTCGTGATCCCTTACTGAAGTGCCCTCGGCCATCTTAGCATTCATGAGTTTCCTCATAGCTGACTGCTTGGCTGCCCTGCCCTGATGTCCAAACATCTCCCTGAGGTTGAGCATCATATCGTAGGCTGAGGTCATCTGCTGATGCTGGTGTTGCAGTACACTTAACATGGAAACCAAGATGTAGCACCTGGTCATCTCATCAGCCTTCTGCCACCTCGTATATGGCTCTCGCTGCTTAGGGGTAGCATCATCGCTGGGCTTAGGGGGGCACTCCTTAGTAAGCACATACTTATAACCCTCAGCGGTAAGGACAATGTCCAGGTTACGTTTCCAATCAATGTAATTTGGACCGGTGAGTTTGTTTTGGTTCAGAATGACAGTAGCTGGTTGAACGACATATCAACTGAAAATAAACAAACAAGTTTCAGTATACTTTTTCGAAAATATTGAAAAATCCTCAGAAAACAAATATAATCTTCTACCGACATCTCTCACACCGGGATTAACACAGGTCACGATGGGTGAACGTCTACGCCAACCCACATTCGTTCGAGAAGAACCGAAGTTCATTAATTTCATTATCTGACCAACGATCTTATGATCAATGAAATTAATAGTCGATAATTTTAGCCGTACACGTAGATAGCGTAACCTCGATGGGAGGGATACTATAAATAGTACACTAAGTGTATGCCATTACGTGACTTCTAAGTTTGTTACTTAGGATACTGATGCGCCTCGGATGGCGAGGGTGTCGCAACTTTCTCCAATTAAACTCACTATAGTCATCCCTTTAGAAATTCATTCCGGTGATATCTGTGATTGAAAACTCATCCGATAGGGAGGAAGGTCTAAGCCAGCACGCAAGTTTAACCACATCACCAATGAACCCGTAATGGAGGCCATGGGGCTATTAACTAACCCGCTCCCACTTAGATTTTTAATTTCGATTCGCCTGGGTTTTCTCGGTTTTCTACGTAATTAGGAATCACCCAAAATTACGATTAAACCAAAACCCGCGAATGTAATTAGTTTGAGGATTTTTACGTTTTAACATGCAATATCTTAACTATGGATATTCGCACCCATAAAACCGTTGGAGTTTTAATATGCGAATAATCTACCTTAGTTAATTGCACATTACCTTTTAAAAAAAAATTGGTTTGGATTTCGTTCATGCAAAATAAAACAAAAATCACACAATCAATGAAAAGACATAAATACGGGAAATTAAACAAATAAAATTTCCCGACTATTATGGCCTTCTCTATCGTTGATTCTTTGACGCCTCGGTGACACTTCCCGTCGTGTCGCTCCCACTCGTTATTTGGATTCCTCTCGATTCGCCTGGGTTTTCTCGGTTTACTACTTAATTAGGAATCACCCAAGATTATGATAAACCATAACCCGCGAATATAAGTTACCCAAAATAACGTCTTCGTCATAGTACATAAATTCCTATATACAAAGGCGTTTTTCTAGGAATTTAAAGACTACATGATTAGATCAAATCCTACTACAAGATTTTTCTAATCCTACACGGCTTCCAGCTAGTGGTTATTACTATTACAGAAATTTCCATTCAAAATAAAACAAGCCCGGACATGTCCCGGGGTTTATGAATGAAAATTAAATTTCTACCATAATAGCCGGGAAATCAATAACCACCTGTTTAAACATTTCGACAAAAATAATAATGCCAAAATAAAGCCGTGTAATAAATCAAACAAGTATAAGACCGAAACCAACGCTCTGATACCAATTTGAAGGAAAACTGAACAAGCCCGGGCTAAATCGAAAACCTCACGTTCGTGCAATGCATTCCAGAATCGGAAGCTTTCGACCAAGCTCAGGCTCAAATTAGTTTACCCATGAATGGATCTAGGCTTATACTTATTTAATTTATTAATCGGGACACAAAAGATTCGATGTCTAATTAAAGCGGATTTAAAGATTATACCTTTTGTAGCGAAGTCCCTTGCCTAAAGAAAAACCAATTCATTTATGTGAAATGCAATAGAAATCCAATTGATTCTCCAAGAACAATTCGAATATTGCGTGGGCAATAATCTATCGAAGCTTACTTGCTTAGCCCACGAAAACCCACTAGAAATCTTTCAAATTAAACTCAAATTTTGCCTAAAATCTGATCATTCCTTTCGCTGGACTGCTCGCGCCGAACTGCTGCTTAGGAAGATAACCCACCGCCGAACTTAATCACCAACTGCCCGCCTGAACTCAGCCACCATCCAGCTGTGATCTAGACAACCATCATCACGGATCACCAACAGAGATCGACGTGATGATGGTCGAATCAACGCGCGGACAGCAGGCTAAGCAAACTGGCGCCGGGAAAAAATAATTGCCCAGTCCGGCAGAAAACCCTGAAGCAGCGGCGAGAAAATAAACAGCAGTCCGATAATAATAACCCACAAATGAAGAAGGTATGATCTTTAGGCTGAGTTTAATCCGAGGAGCAAGATAGCAAGTTCGTTTTTGAGATATAACTTCAAGAAGAAGAAGTTCTCTCTCTAGAACTTTCTTACTCTAGGTGCAAGACTTGTCTTGCAAGATTTCTTATTTTTCTTTGGTCTCAAGTTATTCTATTTATAGGAGCTCGATTGGAGACCTAATGGGCTCTCGAGTTAGGCCTTAAAATTTGACTTTCGTTGACCGCTAAGTCTTCCCGACTAATCAACTCCAATCGACCCATTTAAATTAATTTATTTAATCCACTTCGTTAATTTAATTTAATCGAACCCTTAGAATTAATTAATTCAAAATAGAATTAATTTCTAAATTCACTTTGTCGATTAAATATTAATTAAACCTTTTGGATTAATTAATTTACCCTGTCGATTTGTCAAATGCATAATCGGTCGTGCCACTATCAGACCAATTATGGAACTACCACTCGAAAACGACTTTACATCGCGCCATTATATTTTATTCTATCTCCCCACATTAAAGATCTAGCGCTCGTCGGTTTATCAATTTACTGACAAATTAATTCACCGACTTCTTGGTTTCCGAGATTAGTACCACTCGTCCTTTTATTATACCGAACATAAAGTTCACCGGCCGGGTTTAGTATAATAACCTTACGAGCTCATCTCGGGAGCACCATCAACCCGGCAAACCGGTACGTGGATTCCTCCGACTAGCAACGACACGTAATAAGCTAAACACCGCATACCCAACCTACCGAGGTATAGGCCTCAATTGACCGCACTCTTTGGCAAATCAAAGCATACGATATCCAACCTTCACGCCCATCCCAATCTCGGGATTGAGAGACGGAATACTAGGACCGAATTGACTACGCCGATCAGTATAAGTCAATTCTATCCAAACTGGTCGTGCTCAATATGCCCCGGGCACATCCGTGTGATTTAAACTAGTCTAGATAAACTAATTTCCAAACCATACGATAACCTATACCGATAGTATGTTCAGACTATCTCGGTTACGAGCATACTTTTTATATATCAATACTTTAACCAATAACGGTATCTACTGTGTCTGTCCACACCCCGTTATCTAATTCTATGATATAAAGGAACAAATTTATACTGAAACAAAATGATATGTCAACTGTGGATATTAGTTTTTTATACAAGCCATAGCTTTTCTGTATTCAAAACTAACAATTCTATCTAAACTGGTCGTGCTCAATATGCCCCGGGCATATCTGTGTGATTTAATTAGTCTAGACAAACTAATTTCCAAATCACACGATAACCTATACCGATAGTATGTTCAGACTATCTCAGTTACGAGCATACTTTTTATATATCAATACTTTAACCAATAACAGGATCTACTGTGTCTTCCACACCCCGCTATCTAGTTCTATGATATAATGGAACAATTTAATACTGAAACAAAATGATATGTCAACTATGGATATTAGTTTCTGATACAAACCAAAGCTTTTATGTATTCAAAACTAACAATATCCCATTAATACTTAAAGTGATGCTAAGAAGTAAAAAAACTGTCCAACCCGCTATTACACTGCTATCATAATAAAATCTACAAAACACATTTAAGCTCACTCACATGGCTCTCTTAAGAATCGGACTCCCATGCCCTCCACATGTCTGTAAAACACATTTTGTTAGTTTTGAATACAGAAAAACTATGGCTTGTATCAAAAACTAATATCCACAGATGACATATGATTTTGTTTCAGTATTAAATTGTTCCATTATATCATATAACTGGATAACGGGGTGTGGAAAGACACAGTCGATACCGTTATTGGTTAAAGTATTGATATATTAAAAGTATGCTCGTAACTGAGATAGTCTAAACATACTATCGATATAGGTTATCGTGTGGTTTGGAAATTAGTTTATCTAGACTAATTAAATCACACGGATATGCCCGGTGCATATTGAGCACGATCAGTTTGGATAGAATTGACTTGTACTGATCGGCGTAGTCAATTTGATCCTAGTATTCAGTCTCTCAATCCCAAGATTTGGACGTGCGTGAGAGTTGGATATCGTATACTTTGATTTGCCAAAGAGTGCGGTCAAATCAGGCCTATACCTCGGTAGGTTGGGTATGCGGTGTTTAGCTTCTTACGTGCCGTTGCTAGTCGGAGGAATCCACATACCGGTTCACCGGGTTGATGGTGCTCCCGAGATGAGCTCATAAGGTCTATTATACTAAACCCGGCTGGTTGACTTTACATCCGGTATAATAAAAGGACGAGTGGTACTAATCTCGGATACCAACAAGTCGATGAATTAGTTTGTCAGTAAATTGATAAACTGACGAGTACTGGATCTTTAATGTGGGGAGATAGAAGAAAATATAATGGCTCGATGTAAAGTCATTTTCGAGCGTTAGTTCCATAATTAGTCCGATAGTGGTACAACTAATTATGCATTTAACTAATCGACAAGGTGAATTAATTAATCCTAAAGGTTTAATTAGTATTTAATCGACAAGGTGAATTAAGAAATTAATTCTATTTGAATTAATTAATTCTAAGGGTTCGATTCAAGTTAATTAACAAAGTGGGTTAAGAAATTAATTTGAATGGGTCGATTGGAGTTGATTAGTCGGGAAAGACTAAGCGGTCAATGAAAGTCAAATTAAAAGGTCCAACTCGAGAGCCCATTAGGTCTCCATTAGAGCTCCTTATAAATAGAAAGCTTAAGGCCTAAGAAACTTAAGAAAATCTTGCAAGACATTTTGTCTTGCTCTTGAGTGAGAAAGTTCTAGAGAGAGACTCGCCTTCCTTTCTTGGGTTTCTTTCAAAAACGAACTTGGAATCTCACTTCTCGATTTTAGATTAAGTCCAAAGATCAAACTTTTAGATAGCCCATTGATTTATTTGAGTTGCCCACTGTTGGATTTTATAATTTTTGCCCGGAATTCACTATTCACTATTCACATACACTGTTCACGGACACTGTTCACTCCGGGGTGCTTGATCCAGCTGGGTTTGTGTTGATCTCTTCCTTGGGTTGGTGATCCACAATCCCGGTTGTCCAGATCGTGACCGGAGTTGAAATGGGTTCAATTTTATTGGCGAGAAAAGTAGTGGGCAGCAATTTTTTGGGTAAAAGGTTTGATCTTTTGGACAGATTTGATCTAATTGAGGGATTTTCTTGGCGGGTTTCTCGTGGGCTTTGGTAGCATACTTCGATAGATTATTGCCCACACAATATTCGAAGTTTTCTCGGAGTAATCTTTTGCATTTCGGTGGTAGTCGTGAACGAAAGATTCGGTTTTCTTATTTGCTAAGGACTTCGCTTCAAAGGTATAACCTTTAATCCTTCCGCTTTTAATTAAAGGTTTAATCTTTGTGGGTTAGTTGTTGATTTAATAAATTAAATAAATATAAGCCAAGATCCGTTCATGGGTAAATGAATTTGAGCCTGAGCTTTGTCGAAAGCTTCCGATTCTGCAATGCATTGCACGGAAGTGAGGTTTTTGATTTAGCCCGGGCTTATTCTGTTTTCCTTCAAAATGGTATCAGAGCGTAGGTTTCGGTCTTATACTTGTTTGATTTATTACACGGCTTTTTTTTGGCGTTATTATTTTTGTCAAAATATTTAAACAGGTGGTTATTAGTTTCCCAACTATTATGGTAGAATTTTATTTTTCATTCATAAACCCCGGGACATGTCCGGGCTCGTATTGTTTTTGAATGGAAATATCTGTAATAGTAATAACCACGAGCTGGAAGCCGTGTAGGATTAGAAAAATCTTGTAGTAGGATTTGATCTAATCATGTCATCTTTAAATTCCTAGAAAAACGCCTTTGTATATAGGAATTTATGTATTATGATGAAGACATTATTTTGGGTAACTTATATTTGCGGGTTTTGGTTTCTCGTAATTTTTGGTGATTCCTTATTACGTAGTAAACTGAGAAAACCCGGGCAAATCGCGAGGAATCCAAATAACGAGTGGGAGCGACATGACGAGACGTGTCACCAAGGCGTCAAAGAATCAACGATAGAGAAGGCCATAATAGTCGAGAAATTTTATTTCTTTAATTTCCTGTATTTATGTCTTTTCATTGATTGTGTGTTTTTCATTTCATTTTGCATGAACGAAAACCAAACCAAAACGTTTTTTAAAAGATAACGTGCAATTAACTAAGGTAGATTATTCGCATATTTAAACTCCAATGGTTTTATGGGTGCGAATATCCATAGTTATGATATTGCATGTTAAAACATAAAAAAATCCTCAAGCTTAAAAATCTAAGTAGGAGTGGGTTGGTAAATATCCCCATGGCCTCCATTACGGGTTCATTGGTGATGTGGTTGCGTGCTAGCTTAGACCTTCCTCCTTATCGGATGAGTTTTCAACCACAGATATCACCGGAATGAATTTCTAAAGGGATGACTATAGTGATTTTAATTGGAGAAAGTTGCGACACCCTCACCATCCGAGGTGCATTAGTATCCTAAGTAACAAACATAGAAGTCACGTAATGGCATACACTTAGTGTACCATTTTTAGTATCCCTCCCATCGAGGTTACGCTATCTTCGTGTACGGCAAAAATTATCGACTATTAATTTCATTGATCATAAGATCGTTGGTCAGATAATGAAATTAATGAACTTCGGTTCTTCTCAAACGAATATGGGTTGGCGTAGACGTTCACCCATCGTGACCTGCATTAATCCCGGTGTGAGAGATGTCGACAGGAGAATGTATTGTTTTGAGGATACAATATTTTCGAAAAAGTATACTGAAACTTGAATGTTTATTTTTCAGTTGTTATTGATATGTCGTTCAACTCGGTAGCGGTCATTTTAAATAACAAACTTACGGGTCCAAATTACATTGACTGGAAACGTAACCTGCACATTGTCCTTACTGTTGAGGGTTACAAGTACGTGCTCACTAAGGAGTGCCCCCTTAAACCCAGTGATGATGCCACCCCTGAGCAGTGAGAGCCATAAACGAGGTGGCAGAAGGCTGATGAAATGACCCGGTGCTACATCTTTGCTTCTATGTCGAGTGTAATGCAGCACCAGCATCAGTTGTTTACCTCAGCCTACGATATGATGCTCAACCTCAGGGAGATGTTTAGACATCAGGGTAGGGCAGCCAAGCAGTCAGCTGTGAGAAAACTCATGAATGCTATGATGGCTGAGGGCACTTCAGTGAAGGATCACGTACTGGACATGATGAGCTGCATTAATGAGATCGAGGTACTGGGAGGTGACATTGATGGGGAGACCCAGGTCGATATCATTCTCCAGAGCTTGCCCCCCAGTTTTGAGCAGTTTTGGTTGAACTACAATATGGGCACGCTCTCATATTCACTTCCCGAGCTCATAACTGCATTGGTGTCTGCTGAGGACCTCTTCACAGAGAAGAAGCAAGCCTTGGCTACTGTTGGTCTCTCGGGTTCCTTTGCTGGGCCCAAAGCCAAGAAGCAAAAGAGGAAAAGAGGCCAGAGAGCAGCAGCTGATCATGGACCCAAGACGGGCATTGCCAAGAAGCATAAGCTGAAAGGCAAGTGCTTCAGATGTGGCAAAGCAGGACATTTGAAGAAGGATTGCCCAAAGTCTCGAGGTATGTGCAGATTTTCCCTAGTTACTGAGACGTGTTTAGCGGAAATTCCCACAGATACTTGGTGTGTGGATTCAGGAGCCACTAATTATGTTTGTAATTCTTTGCAGGGGTTCCAAGTGACCCGGTTGCTTAGAGAGGGAGAGTTGCAGATCTACCTTGGGGATACTACCAGAGTTTCTATTATTGTAGTGGGAGTTTTGTGTCTTTATTTTTCAGACTCTGTTTTAAATTTAAAGGATTGTCTTTATGTACCCAGTTTTCGGAAGAACTTGCTTTCAGTTTCGAGACTTATTTTGGATGGTTATAAGTGTGTTTTTTCTGATAATTCTGTTTTTATTAAAAAGAACCAGAAACTTATATGTTCCGGTACATTAGTTGACAATCTGTTTTTAATCAAGACAAACTCCCCAGTAATGCAAAACATAGAAACTAGTAACTCATCACCGAATCATAATAAGAGAAAGGGGTCTTCCCCTTTGAATCAAACTTATCTTTGGCACCTGAGACTCGGTCACATCAACCATAGTAGGATTCAAAGGTTGGTCAATAATGGGTCTTTGGACTCATTGGATATTGACAGCTATCCGACCTATGAGTCCTGCTTGGAGGGTAAGATGACCAAGAGGCCTTTCAAGTCAAAGGGGTATAGGGGCCAAGGAGGTTTTAGAGTTGATTCATTCTAACTTGTTTGGGCCTATGTTAGTTCAGGCTAGAGGAGGTTATGAGTATTTCGTGACTTTCACGGATGATTACTCTAGATATGGATACATGTACCTGATGCGCCACAAGTCTGAATGCTTTGGCAAGTTCAAAGAGTTTAAGGCTGAGGTGGAGAACCATCTGGGTAAGAGTATCAAGGCATTGTGATTTGATCGCGGTGGCGAATATCTCTCTAGTGAATTTAGGTCCTATTTGTCAAAGGTGGGTATTCAGTCCCAGTTGTCTGCACCTGGCACACCCCAGCAGAATGGTGTAGCAGAAAGGAGGAACAGGGCTCTTATAGATATGGTTAGATCGATGATGAGTTACAGTGAGTTGCCTATCTCGTTTTGGGGTTATGCCTTAGAGACAACATGTTTCATCCTCAACCTAGTGCCATCTAAGTCTGTGCCTTCGACCCCAGCAGAGTTATGCCTTAGAGACAACACATGTGCTCGAGGCAGATGCAGGCAAGTTAGAGGCAAGAACCAAGGCTATGCTATTCATAGGCTACCCTAAAGGAACGAGAGGTTGTCTATTTTATAGTCCTCAGGATCAGAAGGTGGTGATTAGCACAAATGCCAGATTTCTTGATGAGGACTATATTTTAGATCACAAGTCAAACAGCAAGGTAGTATTGGAAGAGCTTAGAAGTCAGACTTCCTTAACTTACTGGTAGTTGAGCCTTGTCTTTGCGAACACCTTCTCTCCCCCTGAGTTCTCTCTTGCTGGCTTCCCAGTGCTTTCTTTTAATGGCTTCCAAGGGTTCGGTTAGAGAAGCTAAGGACATAACAGAACAAATAAGATCGAGCTATCTCAAGACAGGTAGCTAGGCGCATGTAGGATAGATAGAATCTACTGCTGGTTTAGCTTATCGATGTCCTTGAGTCCAATGAGGAGAGGATAAAGAGTGGGCAATGATCTGACCTTTCTTTCACGCTAAAGCAAGAGAATTAGGAGTTCGTCTCTATCAACCTTCACAATGTGCCATTTGCCCTATCAGTAGTGGTTACTCCCGATCCGAAGCACCCCTTTTCACAGCGGCTTTCCCGAAAGGAATTCTTATCGCTTAGCGCTTGTGCGTCGGAAGAGATCGGATAATCGGTTGCTAATGCTAATATGTAAGTAGCTCAGAGGTGCTGATCCAATCCGAACCAAGATGAGGAAAGTCCAACTGGTCAAACCCTTTTCTCACTCCGTGATTTCCATTTACTCTCCTATAGTTGACATTTCTTCAGAAGAACGAGAAGGGAAGACGACCCCAAGGCGAAGTCGATGAGACAGCGAATCGGAAGTTCCGTTCAACCAGCGCAGGTTAGGCGTACATCCATGGGAAAGTAGTATGCGAAACTTCGAATCCTTATGTTGAGTATTGAATCTTTCTAATAATAATAAGTAGCAAAGTGTGTCCAATTCCACAATAATGGTTGACGCAGCAATGCCGGAAGCTTAGGAGTGGACCGGCGTTCTATATTCTATATAATATAGAATCGTTGTTCCGGGGCCGTCGAACTAGCCTTATTTGAAGCTCCTATGGTGTCTGTGGACTGAAAACTCAAGCATGTGGAGATCTCTAATCCTAGCCAAATATGGAAGCTTAGTGAATTCAACCAACAAGGCTGAATCCCACCTTTGGAAGTGCATCCAGAAATTGCAACCTGTAGCTTACCGGGGAGTGAAATGGGAAATAGGTGATGGGAAACATGTCCTCTTCTGGAAAGATTTATGGGTTACCTCAGACCACCCCTTTCAATTCTATGCAAACAGACACCTTCCATATGAGTTCCCATGCCTTGCTTGTGGGGTTCCAGTTGTCACCGTCCACTAGAGAAAACGCAGAAGATACTGAGAAAATGCCATTTTTGGTTAGGCTCCAGATTGGCTTGTCTCTGCCAATTTCAGTTCTTGGAGGATAAATTGCCCCAATGAGTTTCCAAATATTACTATTCCAGATGCACAAGTATAGGAAGGCACACCACAAGAGACTGCACACACTATCACAGATGATGCTCTTACACAGGCTGCGCCTCGTCGTAATGGGAGGGTTGCTAGGCAGCCCGAGAGGTACATGGGTTTGGGTGAGTCTTCGGACTTTATCCTTAGCGCTCATGAACCAGACCCAGTTAGCTACAATGAGGCTCTCCAGGATAAATATGCAGATTCTTGGCAGAGAGCGATGATTACTGAGATGGTTTTTATGGACTCAAATCAGGTCTGGTAGCTAGTAGATCTTCCTGATGGGTTTTGACCTATTGGGTGCAAACGGGTCTACAAGCAAAAGAGAGGATCTGACGAGAGGGTTGAGACCTTCAAGGCTAGGCTTGTGGCGAAGGGGTATACTCATAAAAAAGGGATCGATTATGAGGAGACCTTTTCCCCGGTAGCTATGCTTAAGTCGATCCGGATTCTCTTAGCCATAGCTGCTCATATGGACTATGAGATTTGGCATATGGACGCCAAAATAGCTTTCCTTAATAGAAGTCTTGAGGAGATTATCTTTATGTAGCAACCAGAGGGCTTCATTGTTCAGGGCCAAGAGCACAAGGTATGCAGGCTTAGGAGGTCCATTTATGGACTTAAGCAAGTATCCAGATCTTGGAACATCCGTTTTGATGAGGTTATCCAGCCCTATGGATTCACTGAGTGTCTGGATGAGTAGTGTGTTTATCGTAGGCGTGATGATGATACGGTGGTGTTCCTCGTACTTTATGTAGATGACAATCTTCTGATTGGCAACAGTAAGAAGGTGCTGTCAGACGTAAAGGCATGGTTGTCCAGACAATTTGATATGAAGGATTTGGGAAAGGCTGGACATATCCTTGGGATCAAGATTATTCGAGATCGTAGGAGACGTTCTCTAACTCTCTCTCAGGTATCCTACATAGACACGATTCTGGCCCGTTTTAACATGCAGAACTCCAAGAAGGGTTCACTATCTTTCAGGAATGGGGTGCATTTGTCTAAAGAGCAGTGTCCCAAGACTGCTGAGGAGATAGATGCCATGAAGGCGGTAGCCTATGCTTCAGCAGTGGGTAGCCTCATGTATGCTATGTTATGTACGAGGCCTGATATTTGCTTTGCCGTTGGCATGGTTAGCAGATATTAGAGTAACCCTGGGAAGGCTCACTGGGAGGCAGTAAAATGCATTCTCAAGTACTTGCGCAGGACGAGAGATTATGTCCTAGTTTAGAGAGAGCAGGAGCTTGTACCATTAGGTTACACAGATTTGGACTTTGAAGGTGATATGGACAAGAGTAAGTCTACCTCTGGGTTTGTTTTTACTCTAGGAGGTTGAGCCATAGTATGGCGGAGTGTCAAGCAGAAATGCGTGGCGGACTCCACCATGGAGGTTGAGTACGTTGCCATATCAGAGGCAGCGAAAGAAGCTGTATGGCTCCGGAACATCTTGGTAGACTTAGATGTGGTTCCTGAGTTTCCTAGGTCTATCACAGTTTATTGTGATAACAATGGTGCAGTTGCTAACTCGAGGGAACCACGAGCCCACAAAACGAGTAAACACATAGAGCGCAAGTACCACCTGATACGAGAGATCATAAAGTGGGGAGACGTGACCGTGGCCAAGATAGCATCAGATGACAACCTTGCAGATCCTTTCACAAAGCCATTGACCCCAAAGGTCTTTGAGAGACATGTGGAAGGTATGGGAGTCAGATTCTTGAGGGAGCCATGTGAGTGAGCTTAAAGGTGTTCTGGAGATTTCATTATGACAGCAGTGTAATAGCGGGTTGGACAGTTTTTGTACTTCTTAGCATAGCTTTGAGTATTAATGGGAGATTGTTAGTTTTGAATACAGAAAAGCTATAGCTTGTATAAAAAACTAATATCCACAGATGACATATAATTTTGTTTCAGTATTAAATTGTTCCATTATATAATAGAACTAGACAACATGGTGTGGAAAGACACAATAGATACCGTTATTGGTTAAAGTATTGATATATTAAAAGTATGCTCGTAACTGAGATAGTCTGAATATACTATCGGTATAGGTTATCGTGTGGTTTTGGAAATTAGTTTATCTAGACTAATTAAATCACACGGATATGCCCGGGGCATATTGAGCATGACCAGTTTGGATAGAATTGACTTGTACTGATCGGCGTAGTCAATTCTGTCCTAGTATTCAGTCTCTCAATCTCGAGATTCGGACGGGCATGAGAGTTGGATATCGTATGCTTTGATTTGCCAAAGAGTGCGGTCAATTGAGGCATATACCTTGGTAGGTTGGGTATGCGGTGTTTAGCTTCTTACGTGCCATTGTTAGTCGAAGGAATCCACGTACCGGTTCGCCGGGTTGATGGTGCTCCCGAGATGAGCTCGTAAGGTCTATTATAAAAACCCGACGGGTGGAATTTACGTCCGGTATAATAAAAGGACGAGTGGTACTAATCTCGGATACTAAGAAGTCGATGAATTAGTTTGTCAGTAAATTGATAAACCGACGAGTACTAGATCTTTAATGTGGGGAGATAGAAGAAAATATAATGGCGCGATGTAAAGTCATTTTTGAGTGGTTGTTCCATAATTAGTCCGATAGTGGTGCGACTAATTATGCATTTGACTAATCGACAAGGTGAATTAATTAATCCTAAAGGTTTAATTAATATTTAATCGACAAGGTGAATTAAGAAATTAATTCTATTTGAATTAATTAATTCTAAGGGTTCGATTAAATTAAATTAACAAAGTGGGTTAAGAAATTAATTCGAATGGGTCGAGTGGAGTTGATTAGTAGGGAAAGACTAAGCGGTAAACGAAAGTCAAATTAAAAGGCCCAACTCGAGAGGCCATTAGGCCTCCATTAGAGCTCCTTATAAATAGAAAGCTTAAGGCCTAAGAAACTTAAGAAAATCTTGCAAGACATTTTGTCTTGCTCTTGAGTGAGAAAGTTCTAGAGAGAGACTCTCCTTCCTTTCTTAGGTTTCTTTCAAAAACGAACTTGGAATCTCACTTCTCGATTTTAGATTAAGTCCAAAGATCAAACTTTTAGATAGCCCATTGATTTATTTGAGTTGCCCACTGCTGGATTTTATAATTTTTGCCCGGAATTCGCTGTTCATGGACACAGTCCACGGACACTGTTCACTCCGGGGTGCTTGATCCAGCTGGGTTTGTGTTGTTCTCTTCCTTGGGTTGGTGATCCATAATCCCGGTTGTCCAGATCGTGACCGGAGTTGAGGTGGGTTCGATTGTATTGGCGAGAAAAGTAGTGGGCAACAGTTTTTTGGGTTAAAGGTTTGATCTTTTGGGCAGATTTAATCTAATTGAGGGATTTTCTTGGCGGGTTTCTCATGGGCTTTGGTAGCATACTTCGATAGATTATTGCCCACGCAATATTCGAAGTTTTCTCGGAGTAATCTTTTGGATTTCGGTGGTAGTCACGAACGAAAGATTTGGTTTTCTTATTTTCTAAGGACATCGTTTCAAAGGTATAACCTTTAATCCTTCCGCTTTTAATTAAAGGTTTAATATTTGTGGGTTAGTTGTCGATTTAATAAATTAAATAAGTATAAGCCAAGATCCGTTCATGGGTAAATGAATTTGAGTCTGAGCTTTATCGAAAGCTTCCGATTCTGGAATGCATTGCACGAAAGTGAGGTTTTCGATTTAGCCCGGGCTTGTTTTATTTTCCTTCACATTTGGGGTCAATGGTTTTGTGAAAGGATCCACAAGGTTGTCATCTGATGCTATCTTGGCCACAATCACGTCTCCCCTCCTTACGATCTCCCGTATCAGGTGGTACTTGCGCTCTATGTGTTTACTCGCTTTGTGGGCTCCCTCAAGTTAGCAACTGCACCATTGTTATCATAGTAAACTGTGATAGACCTAGGCAACTCAGGAACCACATCAAAGTCCACAAGGAATTTCCGGAGCCATACAGCTTCTTTCGCTGCCTCTGATACGGCAACGTACTCAGCCTCCATGGTGGAGTTCGTCACGCATTTTTGCTTGAAACTCCGCCATACTATGGCTCCACCTCCTACAGTAAACACAAACCCAGAGGTAGACTTACTCTTGTCAATATTATCTTAAAAGTCCAAATCTGCGTAACCCAATAGTACAAGCTCCTGCGCTCTATAAACCAGGACATGATCTCTCGTTTTGCGCAAGTACTTGAGAATGCATTTTATTGTCTCCCAGTGAGCCTTCCCAGAGTTACTCTGATATCTACTAACCATGACAATGGCAAAGCAAATATCTGGCCTCATACATAACATAGCATACATGAGGCTACCCACTGCAGAAGCATAGGGTACCGCCTGTATGGCATCTATCTCCTCAGCAGTTTTGGGACACTGCTCCTTTGATAAATGCACTCCATGCCTGAAAGGTAGTGAACCCTTCTTGGAGTTTTGCATATTAAAATGGGCCAGAATAGTGTCTATGTAAAATGTCTGAGAGAGTGTCAGAGAATGTCTCCTACAATCTCGAATAATCTTGATCCCAAGGATAAGTCCAGCCTCTCCCTAATCCTTCATATCAAACTGCCTGGACAACCATGCCTTTACGTCTGACAACACCTTCTTACTGTTGTAAATCAGAAGGATGTCATCTACGTAAAGTACGAGGAATACCACCATATCACCATCATGCCTACGATATATACACTACTCATCCATACACTGAGTGAATCCATAGGACTGGATAACCTCGTCGAAACAGATGTTCAAAGATCTAGATACTTGCTTAAGACATAAATGGACCTCTTAAGCCTGCATTGTGCTCTTGGCCCTGAACAATGAAACCCTCTGGTTGCTGCATAAATATGGTTTTATCAAGACTTCCATTAAGGAAAGCTATCTCATAGTCTATATGAGCAGCTATGGCCAAGAGAATCCACATCGACTTAAGCATAGCTACCGGGGGGGGGGGGAAAGGTCTCCTCATAATCACTACCCTCTTTCTGGGTATACCCCTTCGCCACAAGCCTAGCCTTGAAGGTCTCAACCCTTCCGTCAGATCCTCTCTTTCGCTTGTAGACCCATTTGTACTCAATAGGCTGAAACCCATCAGGAAGGTCTACCAGCTCCCAGACCTGATTTGAGTCCATAGAACCCATCTCAGCAATCATCGCTCCATGCCAAGAATCTACATCTTTATCCTTGAAAGCCTCATTGAGCGAACTGGGTCTGGTTCATGGGCGCCAGGGATAAAGTCCAAAAACTCACCCAAACTCATGTATCTCTCGGTTGTCTGACAACCCTCCCACTATGATGAGGCGCAACCTGTGTAAGAGCATCATTGGTGATAGTGTGTGCAGTCTCTAGTGGTGTGTCTTCCTGTACTTGTGCATCAGGAATAATGGACTGATTCTAAACTCTTCCAATACTACCTTGCTACTTGACTTATGATCTAAAACGTAGTCCTCCTCAAGAAATCTGGCATTGGTGCTTACCACCACCTTCTGATCCAGAGGATTATAAAATAGACCACCTCCTATTCCTTTGGGGTAGCCTATAAATAGCATAACCTTGGTTCTCGCATATAACTTACCTGCATCTGCCTCGAGCACATATGCTGGACAACCCCAAATACTGAGATCTCAGACTAGGCTTTCGCCCAGTCCACAACTCTACTGGGGTCGAAGGCACATGCTTAAATGGTACAAGGTTAAGAATGAAACATGTTGTCTCTAAGGCATGACCCCAAAATGAGATAGGCAACTTACTGTAACTCATCATCAATCTAACCATATCCATAAGAGTCCTGTTCTTCCTCTCTGTTATACCATTCTGCTGGGGTGTGCCAGGTGCAGACAACCGAGACTGAATACCCTCTTTTGACAAATAGGACCTAAATTCCCTAGAGAGGTATTCGCCACCGCGATCAGATTGCAAGGCCTTGATACTCTTACCCAGATGGTTCTCCACCTCAGCCTTAAACTCTTTGAACTTTCCAAAGCATTCAGACTTGTGGCGCATTAGGTATATGTATCCATATCTAGAGTAATCATCCGTGAATGTCATGAAATACTCATAACCACCTATAGCCTGAATTGACATAGGCCCACACAAGTCAGAATGAATCAACTCTAAAACCTCTTTGGCCCTATACACCTTTGCCTTGAAAGGGCTCTTGGTGATCTTACCCTCAAAGCAGGACTCGCAGGTCGGATAGCTGTCAATTTCCAATGAGCCCAAATGCCTATTATTGACTAACCTTTGAATCCTACTAAGGCTGATGTGACATAGTCTCAGGTGCCAAAGGTAGGTTTGATTCAAAGGGGAAGACTCTTTTCTTTTATTATGATTCGGTGATGAGTTACTAGTTTCTATGTTATGCACAACTGGGGAGTTTGTCTTGATTAAAAATAGATTGTCAACCAATGTATCGGAAAATATAAGCCTCTGGTTCTTTCTAATAAAAACAGAATTATCAGAAAAACACACTTATAACCGTCCAATAAAAGTCTCGAAATTGAAAGTAAATTCTTCCAAAAACTGAGTACATAAAGACAATCCTTTAAATGTAAAACTGAGTCTGAAAAATAAACACTCTAACAACAGAAACTCTGGCAGTATCCCCAAGGTAGACATGCAACTCTCCCTCTCTAAGCAGCTGGGTCACTTAGAACCCCTGCAAAGAATTACAAACATGATCAGTGGCTCTTGAATCCACACACCAAGTATCTGTAAGAATTGAAGGAAAACAGAACAAGCCCGGGCTAAATCGAAAAGCTCATTTTCGTGCAATGCATTCCAGAATCGAAAACTTTCGACAAACCTCAGGCTCAAATTCATTTTCCCGTGAATGGATCTAGGCTTATGCTTATTTAATTTATTAAATTGAAAAACAATGCACAAAGATTCGACCTTTAATTAAAAGTGGAAAGTCAAAAGGTTATACCTCTGTAGCGTTTTCCAATGCAATAAGAAAGACCAAATCTTTGCTTGCGATTACCACCGAAATCCAAAAGATGACTCCTAGAAAACACCGAATATAGCGTGGGCAATAATCTATCGGAGTCTGTCAACAAAACCCACAAGAACTACCAAAAGGGGCTAGCCCAAAATTCTCAAAATAACCAAAAACTTGGTCCGATAAAAAACCGGCAAAACTGCCGCCGCGTGAAGAACCTCCGCTGCGAACTTTTGGCGACTGTCATGACCAAAAAACTGTCGACCAAGATTTGAATCTCAATCACGATCTGGACACAGACAAGGTCCACAGATCAACGCACCGAAATTCAACAATCTGGCCAGAAAAACAACAGTGACACCTTACCAGAAATTCATGAAATCGGCTAAATAATGAAAATCGGCGGCTATGAAAAATCGGACCTTTTTGGTTTGAGTATATTCTGGGAGAAAGAAAGATCCGGGTGATTTCGAGAAAGATTCAAAGATTCAATCTTTTCTTGATTCTCTCTCTAACCCCTTTCTTTGTCTAGAAGACAACTTCTTGTCTTACAAGCCACACTTATGATTTCTTAAGGTAAAAGCTTTATAGGGAGCTCTTAAGGAGACCTAGTGGGCTTTTGAGTTAGGCCTTTTAATTTGACTTTCGTTGACCGCTTAGTCTTTCATTGACTAATCAACTCCAATCGACCCATTCGAATTAATTTCTTAACCCACTTCGTTAATTTAATTTAATCGAACCCTTAGGATTAATTAATTCATATAGAATTAATTTTCTTAATCCAATTTGTCAATTAAATATTAATTAAACCTTTAGGATTAATTAATTCACTTTGTTGATTAGTCAAATACTTAATTAGTCGTACCACTATTGGACTAACTATGGAACTACCACTCAAAAATGACTTTACATCGCGCCACTATATTTCCTTCTATCTCCCCACATCAAAGATCTAGTGCTCGTCGGTTTATCAATTTACTGACAAACTAATTCACCGACTTCTTGGCATCCGAGATTAGTCCCACTCGACCTTCTTATTATACCGGATGTAAAGTCCACTGGCCAATTTTAGTACAATAAACCTTACGAGCTCATCTCGGGAGCACCATCAACCCGGCGAAGCGGTACGTGGATTCCTCCGACTAGCAACGGCACGTAAGAAGCTAAATGCCGCATGCCCAACATACTGAGGTATAGACCTCAATTGATCGCACTCTTTGGCACATCAAAGCATACGATATCTAACTCTCTCACCCGTCCCAATCTCGGGATTGAGAGAGTGAATACTAGGACGGAATTGACTACGTCGATCAGTACAAGTCAATTCTATCCAAACTGGTCATGCTCAATATGCCCCAGGCATATCCGTGTGATTTAATTAGTCTAGATAAACTAATTTCCAAACCACACGATAACCTATACCGATAGTATGTTTAGACTATCTCAGTTACGAGCATACTTTTTATATATCAATACTTTAACCAATAACGGTGTCTACTGTGTCTTTCCACACCCCGTTATCTAGTTCTATGATATAATGGAACAATTTGATACTGAAACAAAATGATATGTCATCTGTGGATATTGGTTTTTGACACAAGCCATAGCCTTTCTGTATTCAAAACTAACAGGAATCGCCGCTAAACCCGTCTTATTAACTAGGGAAAATTTACACATACCTCAAGGCTTCTGGCAATCCTTATTCCCTTGTCCCACCTGTTGGTGAATGTGCCCTAATGAGGGCTATTTATGTAAATATACGTTGAGGGTATTTATGTAAATAAGACATTTGTCACTTGATTGATTGTTTATCAAATGAGTTAATTTCATGATAGTAATATCCTTGTGCATATTTAAATTCATGAAATCGATCCGCCAAAAAAAATACTCCATGGACTAATTAGATCGTGAGTGATTCTTTTGAGTAGTACTGGTACTAGGATCCTTAGACCAGAAATCACTACATGGTCTTAGGTGAATTGTGGTGTGCTTTGACATACGCCTAACGGGGTCATAACAGGTTACCAAGTACGGGTATGATTGGGTACACTATGATTCACGCTAAGATATGTAAGTGAAGTGATGGGACTACAAATCTCTCTTAAGTGAGAGATGATATCTTGGCCACTTGATAGTGAACTGAAAGTGCATGGCCATGCCCAAGGAATGATAAGGATATCATTTGCTTGATGGATTCAGTGTCACTAAGACATCAAGTAAACGTTTAGCTACATAAGGATGATGGTTCCATGCCTTATGCTAAACGGGATATCGATGTAGAGGATCGTACGCAGTTTGCTCGGAAAGGTTGTGTTGAATCACCATTCGACCCTCCATTCCGAATTGGGTAGTCATTATGTCTTGCTAGAGACCACTAATGACTTATGGATTAATCAATGAGATTGAGTTATCCATTGCCAATTTGGAATGGGCCTACAGGATCGCATATAAGAAAGTTTGATGATGCAGAATAAGTATTCTTGCCTACAATAAGTATAATTGTTATACTTAAATAAATAAGATTTAATTAAATGGTGTAATTAAATATTATTGGAAACTTCTGTGGTATTAATTAATAATTAATTAATTACCTGGGAATAATTGGGATAGGCTGATAAATCAAGGGACTTAATTGCAATTGAAGTTCTTGACCCATCAGCCTGATCTATGGGTCATGGGTTGATCCATGTGCTTGGTGTATAACCCAAATCATTAATGTATTATTTAAGGCTAATTTGGAATTAGTAAATATTATTTAAATACTGATTTGGAATCAGTTAAATAATATTTGGTAATAATACTGATTTGGAATATTACTAAAATTAGTTAAGTTATAATTGGATAATTACAATACTGATTTTGGAAATTAATTCTCTACAAATATCCTAGGGATATAATTGTAGGAGGGGGATTTTTGAATTATTCTCATCAGAAAAAATACACAGGATTTCCCAAATTCTCCGGGTAGGCAAGATTGGCTAGCACCAACCTGCGAAGGCTTTCGTGCGTAAGAGTAGAGAATCCTTTGAGAAAGGATTTTGGAGATAGAAAAACGTCGTCTTCTCAGAGGAGCCAGGCGACGTGCGCAACCGATTACGCTTCGAGGGTAAGACCCGATCCTTATAGTTTAGGATTCCGCTGTTTAATTGGATTAAACACCTAAACAAAATCCAACAGTGGTATCAAAGCCAGGTTGTTCGGTTTTAATTAAAATTGGTTTTTAATTAAAAAGGGAATAATGGAGGCGAATTGGTTTTTCCAATGAGGGTTTCCAAAACCCAGAAAACCAAAAACATATTTGGGTTCTTGTCTTCAACCAAATTGGTTTCGCAAATACGTGGGCTTTTTTTTCCCTCACCGGGAAAACAGTTTTGGTTTTTGGTCGCTAAGTCGCTGGAAAAACACAACCATCTGGGTTTTGGTTTTCAAATCCATGCTGGGCTAATTTTCTTTGAAAACCTTGTTGAAACATATTTCATTTCTTGGTTTTGTTATTTTTGTTAAATTTCAACGGGATTTTGCTTTTTGCTGAAAAAAATCGTTTCTCCATTTTTGGTCTAGTTTCTGGGAAAAGGTTTCGAAATTGGATTTGAAATCTGGGCTGAATTGATCTGGAATTGGATTCTGGTTCTGGTGCTTATTGTTTTGGTTTTCTCCTGGAATTGTTTCGGTCACCAAATTTGCTGGAAATATTTTGCTGGGCTGGTTATATTTCTTCCGCAAGGGTTTTGGTCGTCGGGAAAACGAATCAGCCGAAAGTGGTTTCTGGGCTGATTTGTTTTTCTCTCGCCGGTCTTCTAAGGAAATCAATGGCCGAAAAAACGGGATAGCTGGACTAGGTGTCTTGGCACTTTCGATTTTCCATGGCGGAGGCTGCCGGTGCGTGGTCTCGGTCAGACGAGAACGAGTAGCAACGAATGTTGCCGCTGCATCTTCTCTAGTCTGGACGATCGGAGATCTTGACTCCCAATGCATTCTTCGAATGGCGGTCTCCGTCACTTGGGAGGCCGTGATCGGGAAGGGTACTGCCAGGAGAGGCAATCGACGCCGGAAAGGAAGACTAGCGAATGTCGCCGGGAGTCGAGAAGGCCGGCGGGAGGTCGAAGAAGACAAAGAGGGTTGGCGGAGGCTTGCGGGTGAAGCCCTAATAGGCTATATTTACTGAAATACCCCCACCGCTCCAAGAAACCCTAATTGGTTAAAGAAGAGAGAGGCGGCATGGGCTGAAACCCTAAAAGAGTGAGTTTACCTAATTGCCCCTGCCGCAGCCCCTAATTACCAAAAGAGGCATCAGATTTTAAAATGGTTTTAAAATTGTAGTATGGCCTCTGGACTTTGAGTCCTCCTCAAAACCCTAGCCCAGAATTTTATTTTAATTACCAAATCGCCCCAAAAGTTTCAGAAAATTAAAATTTTAAAATTTTCTGAATTTTATTTAATAAGATTTTAATTAAATAATCTTATTAGATAAAGATAGGATCAATTTAGAATTTTATCCTATAAGTTTAAATTTAAAACTTGAAAATGAATTATCTTAATTAGATTAGGATAATTAAAATTAATTTAAATTTTAAATTTGAAAGTTTATCTTAATTAGATAATTAGATAAATTTTAAAATAATTATTTTAATTAGATTAAAATAGTTAGAAAAGATAAATAAATAAATAAATAAATAATTAATTAGATTAATTAATTAGTTTAAATTTTGAATTTTATTTTATTTATTTTATTTTAATTTTGATGCTTATTTAAACTGTTTAAATTTTATTTGAAGCATCATAATTATGACAAGCATGTTCATGCATCATTTTGGATAAATGTAAAATGAACAGAAGGATTGATT
Source organism: Knoxia roxburghii (assembly GCA_030378225.1). NCBI lineage: Eukaryota > Viridiplantae > Streptophyta > Magnoliopsida > Gentianales > Rubiaceae > Knoxia > Knoxia roxburghii. The sequence goes on along the minus strand of CM059420.1, from coordinate 25,000,499 downwards.
AAAATTGATCATGACACGATCAATTTTAACTCTGTAATAGTTACACAATCCTTAAAATTAATCGGCTTAAATTAATACCTACTTGTATGAGCATATGCATTTTATGAGTTTCAAAGCATGAATTGGGCTATTAATTTTAATGTTTTAAAAGTTGGGGCCTGCTAGCCAATTTTTAATTTGGGCCTGCGTGCCTATAAAAATCATCATGTAATAGTTAGGCCCAAAAGGAGGTTCCAAGAGGAGTCCATGGTGGAGCCCAGGAGCGGAGGCCCAAACATGAAGATTTTAAAAGGCCTTGTAATAGATAGAGCCCAGTTCATCGCTTTATTTCATTCTTTTACTTTTGCAAATGAATGTTAAACGAAAATGCATGTTAAGTCGATCAAACTTAAATCCCAAAAACCCAAGATTTTGCTTCTATACTTGAGGGCTCGCTTGAGTGTCGAGCGTCTGATGGACTTGGAGAGCCCAAGGGCCTCGGGTTTTCTTCATGCGGCGGGTTGTTAGATAATAGTGCCCAACTTTATCACTACCATTAATGAGTGGAAAAACTGTTTGGGATTTAGATGCTCAACTTTATCACTACCACTTGTTATGGAAAAACTGTGTGGGTGTCTATTGATGTGATGCCTTGAGGGATGGTTTAACATGGGAAAATTAATACTAGTTTGACCCGATAAGTTTACTAGGGATTAATTTTGCAAAGATAGGATGGTGTCAAACATTTGGAATGTTCATTCTATCACCGAAAAGTTGCATGGTATGCAATTGGAAAGCGTTAGATTACATGGAATGTGATTTGAACGTTGCCTACCAGAAGAGCCCGATACCTACGATACTTGCCAAAGCAAGACTGGGGTTGACTCTTTGTGGATTTTTGGCCCACAATCTAGCACCAACACAAAATTGTTAGGGATTTCAATTTTGGTATTGTGGAAAATTAATTTTAAAACTCATTCTAATATTTTGCAATACTCTTTGTAGAAATGGCATGATCTAGCACAAATGTTATCTTAAACTTTACTCTAAGAATATTGGATAAAGATAAATTGGTTGGACCAAACTTCTTAGATTGGGAAAGAAACTTGAGAATAGTTCTCAAGCAAGAAAGGAAGCTACATGTCTTAGAGACCGCTCTACCTGAACCACCACAAAATGCTTCGGCAACTGTTCAATGAGCCTGGGATAAGCTGAAAAGCGACTCCGATGATGTGACGTGCTTGATGCTCGCGTCTATGACAAGCGAGCTTCAAAAGCAGTTCATGAATTTGTAATCGTTCCGAATTTATGAGTCACTGACGGAAATGTTTCGTGAACAAGCTTCAGGTATCTTTGTTATAGAAATAAATCTTTCCATGTCCTCCTCATGGGTATTAGATACTGGTTGTGGGGTTCAGATTTGTACTAATGTGCAGGGACTAAAAAATAGAAGGATAACAAAGAAAGGTGAAGTAGATCTCCGAGTGGGCAACGGGGCAAGAGTTGCTGCTGTTGAAGTTGGAGATTACACTCTGTCTTTACCTTCTGGTTTAAATATCGAACTTGAAAATTGTTACTATGTACCTGCTTTGAGCAGAAATATTATTTCAGTTTCGAGTTTAGATAATAAAGGTTTTCGATTTATTATAGAGAATAATTCATTATCTTTATATCGAAATGATATTTTATACGAAGTTGCAAATATGTGTAACGGTCTGTATGTCTTGGATTTGACCCAAAAAAACCAGTCTATAACATAGAAAAGAAAGCTAAATCATCTAAAAATGATTTAAGTCCAACATACCTTTGGCATTGTCGATTAGGCCATGCAAATGAAAAGCGAGTTCAAAAGCTTCACAAGGATGGAGTGCTTGGTTCATTTGATTTTGAATCATATGAAACCTGCGAACCTTGCTTGCAAGACAAAATGACAAAGAGTCCTTTCAACAAGGAAGGTGAAAGAACAAGTGAGCTATTGGCCCTAATACATACAGATGTATGTGGACCAATGAGCACACAAGCCAGAGGTGGATTTCAATACTTCGTGACTTTTACTGATGACTTTAGTAGATATGGGTATGTCTACTTAACGAGGTATAAAAGTGAAACTTTTGAAAGGTTCAAAGAGTTTAAAAACGAAGTAGAGAATTAGTTGGATAGAAGGATTAAGGCTATTCGCTCCGATCGGGGAGGTGAATACCTTAGTGATGAGTTCGATGGCTATCTAAAACAGTGTGGAATTATTTCACAGCTGACTCCACTGGGAACACCTCAATGGAATGGTGTATCCGAAAGGAGAAATCGGACCTTATTAGATATGGTTCGATCAATGATGGGCCTAGCGACTCTCCCTACATCCTTTTGGGGTTATGCTCTCCTTTCTGCTGCCTACTTATTGAATCATATTCCATCTAAGGCAGTAGATAAGACTTCATATGAGATATGGATGGGTCGGAAGCCCTATATGTCCTATCTACGAGTTTGGGGTTGTCAAGCTCATGTAAAGCGTTTACATGTTTGCTCGAGGAGCTACTTTCTTAGAGAAAGAATTTCTGTACAAGAAAGACAGTGGGAGTAGAATAGAACTCGGAGAAGTTTAAGAACCATAAGAGAATGTAGAACGATCTACAGAAACTCAGATGGAAGTTGACTTGGAAACTTATGAAGATGAGCAACCTGAGTCAACAACACAAGAACCTAGACGATCAAGATTTTATATTGGTGGACTCTGATGAGCCCACGACCTACAGACCGGTTTTAGAAAGTCCACATTCAGATAAATGGCTGCAAGCCATGGAATCTGAAATGCAATCCATGAGGGACAATAAAGTATGGACTTTGATTGACCCTCCTGTTCAGACAAAGGCTGTAGATTGCAAGTGGATTTTCAAGTTAAAACGTGGCGGGATCTTCAAGGCACGACTAGTGGCTAAAGGTTTCAGACAGACTCATTGTTGGTGAATGTGCCCTAATGAGGGCTATTTATGTAAATATACTTTGAGGGTATTTATGTAAATAAGATATTTGTCGCTTGATTGATTGTTTATCAAATGAGTTAATTTCATGATAGTAATATCCTTGTGCATATTTAAATTCATGAAATCGATCCTCCAAAAGAAACACTCCATGGACTAATTAGATCATGAGTGATTCTTTTGAGTAGTACTGGTACTAGGATCCTTAGACCAGAAATCACTACATGGTCTTAGGTGAATTGTAGTGTGCTTTGGCATACGCCTAACTGGGCCGTAACAGGTTGCCAAGTACGGGTATGATTGGGTACACTATAAGACACGCTAAGGTATGTAGGTGAAGTGATGGGACTACAAATCTCTCTTAAGTGAGAGATGATATCTTGGCCACTTGATATTGAACTGAAAAGTGCATGGCCATGCCGAAGGAATGATAAGGATATCATTTTCTTGATGGATTCAGTGTCACTAAGAGATCAAGTAAACGTTTAGCTACATAAGGATGATGGTTCCATGCCTTATGCTAAACTGGATATCGATGTAGAGGATCGTACGCAGTTTGCTCGGAAAGGTTGTGTTGAATCTCCATTCGACCCTCCATTCTGAATTGGGTAGTCATTATGTCTTGCTAGAGACCACTAATGACTTATGGATTAATCAATAAGATTGAGTTATCCATTGCCAATTTGGAATGGGCCTACAGGATCGCACATAAGAAAGTTCAATGATACAGAATAAGGATTCTTGCCTACAATAAGTATAATTGTTATACTTAAATAAATAAGATTTAATTAAATGGTTTAATTAAATATTATTGGAAAGGTCTATGGTATTAATTAATAGTTAATTAATTACCTAAGAACAATTGGGATGGGCTGATAAATCAAGCGACTTAATTGCAATTGAAGTTCTTGACCCATCAGCCTGATCCATGGGTTATGGGTTGATCCATGGGCTTGGTGTATAACCCAAATCATTAAAGTATTATTTATGGTTGATTTGGAATTAGTAAATATTATCTAAATACTGACTTGGAATCAGTTAAATAATATTTGATAATAATACTGATTTGGAAAATTACTAAAATCAGTTAAGTTATAATTGGATAATTACAATACTGATTTTGAAAATTAATTCTCTACAAATATCCTAGGGATATAATTGTAGGAATAGGGGATTTTGAATTATTCTCATCAGACAAAAATACACAGATTTTCCCAAATTCTCCGGGTAGGCAAGATTGGCTAGCACCAACCTGCGAAGGCTTTCGTGCTTGAGAGTAGAGGATCCTTCGAGGAAGGATTTTGGAGACAACAAAACGCCATCTTCTCAGAGGAGCCAGGCGACGTGCGCAACCAATTACGCTTCAAGGGTAAGACCCGATCCTTAGTGTTTAGGATTCCGCAGTTTAATTGGATTAAACACCTAAACAATTCCCAACAGTGGTATCAGAGCAAGGTTTAGAACATTTTAGTGATTAATATTAAAATTAATTGATTCAAGCAAATTGTTTGTGTTGAAAATTAATTTTATTATTACCCGAGAAAAAAAAAACTAGAACCATGGGTTTTAAAGATTTGGATATTTTTCTTTTCTGGGTTTCGTAGCTTATTGCCGGAGAACCAAAGTTTTTTTTCCGAGAAAAAAGGGTTCAAAACGAATGGTCATTCGTCGGAAAAAAGGGCAAAAGGGAAAATTGATTTCTGGGTTTTGATGACCGGAATTGTTCCGCTTATGCTTTGGGTTTCTGTTTTGTTTGGGCTGCTATTATTTTCTGGAGTTTAAAATTTTTCGCCGGAAATATATGGGTTTTGGTGTCAAAACGCTAGGCTATGTTGTTATTTTTCCTGGGTTTTTGATTCGAATGGCCGGAATCGTTCCGCCTTTGTTTTGGTCAGAATTGAAAAAAATTTTTATGGGCTGCTGATTGTTGTTTTGATTAGTTTCATTTTCGTCGGAATCTGGTTTTGGTTTTGAAAGTTTTTTTGCTTTTCGCTGGTTGCTTGTCGGTTTGGATACCGAGGCTTCGCCGGGAAAAATGAGAGGAAGCCGCATGGCTGTCCGTTTAACGAGCCTTCTTGGTTAGCGTCGTCTTCAATCGGCGTTCATCATTGGGGCATCATTCTTCGTTTTCTCACCGGAAACTGAGTCGGACCGATCTTTGTGGTTGATTAAGAATGGAGAGCGCAGTGGCGATTGTCGTTACTGCACCTCCGTCGCGATTGGATTTCGCCGTTGGACGTCGGGAATCTTGGTCTACCGGAAATCGAAATCGAAAACTTTAATCGGCCGGCGAGAGTGTGAGTTGGGGAAGAAAGACTTGGCGGCGGGGTGCAGAAAACCCTAAATGGGTAAAATGACTAAATTGCCCCGCCGCTGCTTCCAAAACCCTAGCTGCAAAGTTTTGAGTTTTAAAATTATAAACCAGCCCCAACAGTTTTGTTTTCATAAAACCCTAAGCCCGGAAATTAAAATAAATTAGATTATTGCCCCCGCTGCAGCCACTAATTACCAAAACGGACAGCTGAATTTTAAAATAGTTTTAAAATTGCAGAATGGCCCCTGAACTTTGAGTCATCCTCAAAACCCTAGCCCAAAATTTTATTTAAATTACCAAATAACCCCAAAAGTTTTTGAAAATTTAAATTTTAAAATTTTCTGAATTTTATTTAATAAGTTTTTAATTAAATAATCTTATTAGATAAAGATAGGATTAATTTAGAATTTTATCCTATAAGTTTAAATTTAAAATTTTGAAATAAATTATCTTAATTAGATTAGGATAATTAAAATTATTTAAATTTTAAATTTGAAAATTTATCTTAATTAGATAATTAGATAAATTTTAAAATAATTATTTTAATTAGATTAAAATAAATAAATAAGATAAATAATTAATTAAATAATTAATTAATTAGATTAATTAAATTGTTTAAATTTTGAATTGTTATTTATTTATTTTATCTTATTTTAATTTTGATGCTTATTTAAATTGTTTAAATTTTATTTGAAGCATCATAATTATGCAAGCATGTTCATGCATCATTTTAGATAAATGTAAAATGAACAGAATGATTGATTAAAATTGATCATGACACGATCAATTTTAATTCTGTAATAGTTACACAATCCTTCAAATTAATCGGCTTAAATTAAAATCGGCTTGTATGAGCATATGCATTTTATGTGTTTCAAAGCATGAATTGGGCTTTTAATTTTAACGTTTTAAAAGTTGGGGCCTGCGAGCCAATTTTGAATTTGGGCTTGCGTGCCTATAAAAATCATTCATGTAATAGTTAGGCCCAAAAGGAGGTTCCAAGAAGAGTCCATGGTGGAGCCCAGGAGCGGAGGCCCAAACTTGAAGATTTTAAAAGGCCCTGTAATAGACTAGAGCCCAGTTCATCGCTTTATTTCATTCTTTTATTTATGCGAATGAATGATAAACGAAAATGCATGTTAAGCCGATCTAACTTAAATCCCAAAAACCCAAGATTTGCTTCCATACTTGAGGGCCCGCTTGAGTGTCGAACGTCTGATGGACTTGGAGAGCCTAAGGGCCTCAGGTTTTCTTCATGCGGCGGGTTGTTACATAATAGTGCCCAACTTTATCACTACCATTAATGAGTGGAAAAACTGTTTGGGTATTAGATGCTCAACTTTATCACTACCACTTGTTATGGAAAAACTGTGTGGGTGTCTATTGATCTGATGCCTTGAGAGATGGTTTAACTTGGGAAAATTAATCCTAGTTTGACCCGATAAGTTGACTAGGGATTAATTTTGCAAAGATAGGATGGTGTCAAACATTTGGAATGTTCATCTTATCATCGAAAAGTTGCATGGTATGCAATTGGAAAGCGTTAGATTACATGGAATGTGATTTGAACGTTGCCTACCAAAAGAGCCCGATCCCTACGATACTTGCCAAAGCAAGACTGGGGTTGACTCTTTGTGGATTTTCGGCCCACAATCTAGCACCAACACAAAATTGTTTGGGATTTCAATTTTGGCTATTGTGGAAAACATTTTTCAAAACTCATTCTAATATTTTGCAATTATCTTTTGTAGAAATGGCATCTTCTAACACAAATGTTATCTTAAACTTTACTCTAAGAAGTATATTGGATAAAGATAAATTGGTTGGACCAAACTTCTTAGATTGGGAAAGAAACTTGAGAATAGTTCTCAAACAAGAAAGGAAGCTACATGTCTTAGAGACCGCTTTACCTGAACCACCAAAAAATGCTTCGGCAACTGTTCAACGAGCCTGGGATAAGCTGAAAAGTGACTCTGATGATGTGACTTGCTTGATGCTCGCGTCAATGACCGGCGAGTTTCAAAAGCAGTTCATGAATTTAGAAGCGTTCCGAATTTATGAGTCACTGACGGAAATGTTTCGTGAACAAGCTTCAGGTATCTTTGTTATATAAATAAATCTTTCTATGTCCTCCTCATGGGTATTAGATACTGGTTGTGGGGCTCACATTTGTACTAATATGCAAGGACTTAGAAATAGAAGGATAACAAAGAAAGGTGAAGTAGATCTCCGAGTTGGCAACGGGGCAAGAGTTGCTGCTGTTGAAGTTGGAGATTACACTCTGTCTTTACCTTCTGGTTTAAATATCGAACTCGAAAATTGTTATTATGTACCTACTTTGAGCAGAAACATTATTTCAGTTTCGAGTTTAGATAATAAAGGTTTTCGATTTATTATAGAGAATAATTCGTTATCTTTATATCGAAATGATATTTTATACGGAGTTGCAAATATGTGTAACGGTCTGTATGTCTTGGATTTGACCCAAGAAAAACCAATCTATAACATAGAAAAGAAAGCTAAATCATCTAAAAATGATTTAAGTCCAACATACCTTTGGCATTGTCGATTAGGCCATGCAAATGAAAAGCGAGTTCAAAAGCTTCACAAGGATGGAGTGCTTGGTTCATTTGATTTTGAATCATATGAAACCTGCGAACCCTGCTTGCAAGGCAAAATGACAAAGAGTCCTTTCAACAAGAAAGGTGAAAGAACACGTGAGCTATTGGCCCTAATACATACGGATGTATGTGGACCAATGAGCACACAAGCCAGAGGTGGATTTGAATACTTCGTGACTTTTACTGATTACTTTAGTAGAGATGGGTATGTCTACTTAATGAGGTATAAAAATGAAACTTTTGAAAAGTTCAAAGAGTTTAAAAACGAAGTAGAGAATCAGTTGGATAAAAGGATTAAGGCTATTCGCTCCGATCGGGGAGGTGAATACCTTAGTGATGAGTTCGATGGCTATCTAAAACAGTGTGGAATTGTTTCACAGCTGACTCCACCGGGAACACCTCAATGGAATGGTGTATCCGAGAGGAGAAATTAGACCTTATTAGATATGGTTCGATCTATGATGGGCCTAGCGACTCTCCCTACATCCTTTTGGGGTTATGCTCTCTTTTCTGCTGCCTACTTATTGAATCGTATTCCATCTAAGGCAGTAGATAAGACTCCATATGAGATATGGATGGGTCGGAAGCCCTATATGTCCTATCTACGAGTTTGGGGTTGTCAAGCTCATGTAAAACGTTTACAAAGTAATAAGCTTGAACCCAAAACTGAAAAATGCCTATTTGTGGGATATCCTAAGGAAACTAAAGGATATCAATTCTACAACCCAACTGAGAACAAAGTGTTCGTTGCTCGAGGAGCCATTTTCTTAGAGAAAGAATTTCTGTACAAGAAAGCCAGTGGGAGTAGAATAGAACTCGGAGAAGTTTAAGAACCACAAGAGAATGTAGAACGATCTACTGAAACTCAGATGAAAGTTGACATGGAAACTCATGAAGATGAGCAACCTGAGTCAACAACACATAAACCTAGAAGGTCTAGTAGATCTCATTATGAACCCGAGAGATACGGATTTCTCGTGACTGACGATCAAGATTTGATCTTGGTGGACTCTAATGAGCCCGCGAACTACAAACAGGTTTTAGAAAGTTCAGATTCCGGTAAATGGCTTGAAGCCATGGAATCTGAAATGCAATCCATGAGGGACAATAAAGTGTGGACTTTGATTGACCTTCCTGTTCAGGCAAAGGTTGTCGATTGCAAGTGGATTTTCAAGTTAAAACCTGGCGGGATCTTCAAGGAACGACTAGTGGCTAAAGGTTTCAGACAGACTCATGGTATAGACTATGATGAAACCTTCTCTCCTGTCGTGATGCTCAAGTCCATTAGGACAATGCTTGCCATAGCAGCATATTTTGACTATGAGGTATGGCAGATGGATGTTAAGACGGCTTTCCTGAATGGAAACCTACTCGAGGATGTTTATATGAAACAACCCGAGGGATACATCGATCAAAAGCATCCTAATCGAGTATGTAAGCTTCGGAGGTCTATCTATGGACTAAAGCAAGCATCTCGAAGTTAGAATCTTCGTTTTGATGAGGAAGTAAAAGGTTACGGATTCATCAAGAACGAAGATGAGCCTTGTGTTTACAAGAAAGTTAGTGGGAGCAAGATTGTTTTCCTTGTCCTATATGTGGACGACATCCTGCTCATAGGAAATGACATTCCTTTGATGAAAGACATCAAACAATGGTTGAGGAGTGTATTTTCTATGAAAGACTTAGGAGAAGCTGAGACGATACTAGGTATCAAGATCTATAGAGATAGGTCTAAAAGGCTTCTAGGGCTAAGTCAAGAAGGGTACATAGACAAGATATTGAAAAGATTCAATATGTCTAACTCCAAAAATGGTAACGTACCATTTACACATGGCCTTCTCTTGAAGAAGAACCAAGGTCCTTCAACAAGAGAGGAGAGGGATACAATGAGTAGAGTCCCATATGCTTCGGCAATAGGATCTATCATGTATGCCATGTTGTGTACTCGTCCGGATGTTGCACATGCACTTAGCATGACTAGCAGATACCAACAAGATCCAGGGATGGATTATTGGACTGAAGTCAAAGCAATCTTGAAGTACTTACGAAGAACTAAAGGATTAATGCTAGTCTATGGAGGACAAGAACAGCTCATTGTACAAGGTTACGCTGATGCTGCTTTCCAAACAGATCAAGATGATATGAAGTCACAATCAGGCTACGTGTTTAGTCTCAATGGCGGTGCAATAAGTTGGAAAAGCTCAAAGCAAGATACAACAGCCGATTCTACAACAGAGTCTGAGTACATTGCTGCATCAGATGCTGCAAAGGAAGCTGTTTGGCTGAGAAAGTTCGTGTCAGACATCGGAGTGATACCGAGTATCCAAGATCCGATAGAAATTTTTTGTGATAATAACGGGGCCATCGCACAAGTTAAGGAGCCTCGGTCACACCAGAAAACCAAACACATACTCAGAAGGTTTCACCTCATCCGAGAGATCATTGATCGAGGAGATGTGAAAGTGTGCAAAATAGGGTCAGACGACAATATAGCAGATCCTCTCACAAAAGCTCTACCACAGTCAAAGTTTGATAGACATGTAATAGAGCTTGGTCTTAAACAGTTTAGGACATAGCCCTTCATCGGGCAAGTGGGAGATTGTTGGTGAATGTGCCCTAATGAGGGCTATTTATGTAAATATACTTTGAGGGTATTTATGTAAATAAGATATTTGTCGCTTGATTGATTGTTTATCAAATGAGTTAATTTCATGATAGTAATATCCTTGTGCATATTTAAATTCATGAAATCGATTCGCCAAAAGAAACACTCCATGGACTAATTAGATCATGAGTGATTCTTTTGAGTAGTACTGGTACTAGGATCCTTAGACCAGAAATCACTACATGGTCTTAGGTGAATTGTAGTGTGCTTTGACATACGCCTAACGGGGCCGTAACAGGTTGCCAAGTACGGGTATGATTGGGTACACTATGAGACACGTTAAGGTATGTAGGTGAAGTGATGGGACTACAAATCTCTCTTAAGTGAGAGATGATATCTTGGCCACTTGATAGTGAACTGAAAAGTGCATGGCCATGCCCAAGGAATGATAAGGATATCATTTGCTTGATGGATTCAGTGTCACTAAGAGATCAAGTAAACGTTTAGCTACATAAGGATGATGGTTCCATGACTTATGCTAAACTGGATATCGATGTAGAGGATCGTACGCAGTTTGCTCGGAAAGGTTGTGTTGAATCACCATTCGACCCTCCATTCTGAATTGGGTAGTCATTATGTTTTGCTAGAGACCACTAATGACTTATGGATTAATCAATAAGATTGAGTTATCCGTTGCCAATTTAGAATGGGCCTACAGGATTGCACATAAGAAAGTTCAATGATGCAGAATAAGGATTCTTGCCTACAATAAGTATAATTGTTATACTTCAATAAATAAGATTTAATTAAATGGTTTAATTAAATATTATTGGAAAGGTCTATGGTATTAATTAATAGTTAATTAATTACCTAAGAATAATTGGGATGGGCTGATAAATCAAGGGACTTAATTGCAATTGAAGTTCTTGACCCATCAGCCTGATCCATGGGTCATGGGTTGATCCATAGGCTTGGTGTATAACCCAAATCATTAAAGTATTATTTAAGGCTGATTTGGAATTAGTAAATATTATCTAAATACTGACTTGGAATCAGTTAAATAATATTTGGTAATAATACTGATTTGGAAAATTACTAAAATCAGTTAAGTTATAATTGGATAATTGCAATACTGATTTTGGAAATTAATTCTCTACAAATATCCTAGGGATATAATTGTAGGAATAGGGGATTTTGAATTATTCTCATCAGACAAAAATACACAGATTTTCCCAAATTCTCCGGGTAGGCAAGATTGGCTAGCACCAACCTGCGAAGGCTTCCGTGCTTGAGAGTAGAGGATCCTTCGAGAAAGGATTTTGGAGACAACAAAACGCCATCTTCTCAGAGGAGCCAGGGGACGTGCACAACTAATTACGCTTCAAGGGTAAGACCCGATCCTTAGTGTTTAGGATTCCGCTATTTAATTGGATTAAACACCTAAACAATTCCCAACACTCATGGTATAGACTATGATGAAACCTTCTCCCCTGTCGTGATGCTCAAGTCCATTAGGACAATGCTTGCCATAGCAACATATTTTGACTATGAGGTATGGCAGATGGATGTTAAGACGGCTTGCCTGAATGGAAACCTACTCGAGGATGTTTATATGAAACATCCCGAGGGATACATCGATCAAAAGAATCCTAATCGAGTATGTAAGCTTCGTAGGTCGATCTATGGACTAAAGCAAGCATCTTGAAGTTGGAATCTTCAGTTTGATGAGGAAGTAAAAGGTTACGGATTCATCAAGAACGAAGATGAGCCTTGTGTTTACAAGAAAGTTAGTGGGAACAAGATTGTTTTCCTTGTCCTATATGTGGACGACATCCTGCTCATAGGAAATGACATTCCTTTGATGAAAGACATCAAACAATGGTTGGGGAGTGTATTTCCTATGAAAGACTTAGGAGAAGCTGAGACGATACTAGGTATCAAGATCTATATGAAAGTTTTGGCAGATCTGAGTTTGCACTGGCTCGATTTACCACGCAACAAAAATTTCTATTAAAGCGGAATCTTAGAAAAGTACCTTTGAAGCGTGCACTTGGTGATTCTCTTATATGTCTCAAGATTATGACTTCACGTTGTGTGGGTAACGAACTAGAAGTCAATTGATTAGCTACTCACCACAACCCACCTGCTAGAAAACTCTAGCCCCGCAGCACCTGGCACGTACTATAAATGCACCGCCCGCAGAGAGAGAAAGCTATGCGCAGCTGGTATAAACCAAGGCCAAAATTTCAGCCACTAGAAGCCCAAAAACCAGCCACACACTTTCTTGAAAATTTGACTTGGAGAGAGAAACGTTTTCTCTCTCTAGAATTTTCTCTCTCTAAAAATCCTGTGGATTAATTGTGTTGTCTTGAATGGCTAATCCCTTGTCTATTTATAGAGTTACAAGAGAGACTCCAAGTTGGTTTAGGATTGGTCTTCATAATGGGTTTAGGTAATGAATTAGTTTCCAAATCCAATTAAGCAACCAATCTGATAGGATAAACCAAATCCTACTAGGATTTCTAATCTCTAGGATTTCCTAATTCCAATTGAAATTTAAGACTTAATTAATTAATTAAATAATTCCACTTTGTTAATTACTTAATTAACCCTTAGGAATTAATTAAATAATTCCACTTTGTTAATTACTGAATTAACCCTTAGGAATAATTAACCAATTAATTAATTCAATCTACCTATTCAATGAACCCATTACAAAATTAATCGTACCACTAACGGATTGATTTTGGCACTACCATCCTACACCAGAATTGCTTCCGGAACAACTTAATTAAATTATATTCATTAATCTCCTCACATCAAAGATATAGTGCTCGTTAATTAAAATTAATTTACTGATAAATTAATTAATTAACTTCTTTAATTCCGATACTAGTACCACTCGACCTTTTTACTAAACTGGACATAAGTCCACTGGCCGAGTTTAGTATAATAAACATTTTGAGTTCATCTCGGGAGCACCATCACCCCGGACACACCGGTACATGGTTTCCTTTCGACAAGTAGCAGCACACCAAGTAACTAAACACGCGCACCCAACCCACCGAAACTATTTGCCACATTTGACCTCACCCATTGGCAGATCAAAGTACACTATGTCTAATCCTCATGCCCACTCGAGTCTAGGGATTTAGAGATAGAATACAAGGATCGATTTGTCTAATGAATCAGTACAAGACAAATCATTCCTAAGAGTCAAGTTCAATATGCCCCGGGCAAATCTATATGATTCAATTAGTTTAGACAAACTAATTATCTGAATCACATAATAACCTAGACCAACAGTTTATCCAAAGCTGTCTTGGTTACGAACCTCATTTATATATTATGTCTTTCAACCAATGATGAGATATATTGTGTCACACCAGACACCTCATCATCTACTTACATAATATAAATAGACAATTAAGACACAACAAGATATGACTGAAACACAAATCGATATATTAAACTGGGAAACTGTACAATACAAGCATAGCTTATGTATTCTACTCCAATAATCACCCACTAATACTTAAGCTGTGCTTTAAGTATACATCTGCATACAACTCCTATACAATCTGCTGCTATCTATCTAGAAAAACTGTCGAGGCTCTTCTAAGCATCTGATCCCCATGCCCTTCACGTGAGCCTCAAAAGCTTTAGAAGTCAATGTTTTCGTGAACGGATCTGCAAGGTTATCCTCTGATGCTTTCTTAGCCATGACCACGTCTACCCTCTTTACGATGTCTCGTATCTGGTGGTACTTGCGCTGTATATGTTTACTCGCCTTGTGGGCTCGTGGTTCCATCGAGTTTGCTACTGCACCGTTGTTATCATAATAAACCGTGATAGACTTTGGCACACCAGGAATCACATCTAAGTCCACTAGGAAGTTCTTGAGCCATACTGCTTCTTTCGCTGCATCTGATGCGGCAACGTACTCAGCCTCCATGGTAGAGTCCGCCACGCATTTCTGCTTGACACTCCGCCAAACTATGGCTCCACCTCCTAGAGGAAACACAAACCCTGAGGTAGACTTGCTCTTGTCCCTGTCGCCTTGAAAATCTGAATCTGTGTAACCTCGGGGTACCAGCTCAGGCGTATGATAGACCAGAACTTGGTCTCTCGTTCTGCGCAAATACTTGAGAATGCATTTTACTGCCTCCCAATGAGCTTTCCCGGGGTTACTCTAATATCTGCTCACCATGCCAACGACATAATAGATATCAGGCCTCGTACACAACATGGCATACATTAGACTTCCTACTGCCGAAGCATATGGAACTGTCTTCATAGTCTCTATCTCCTCAACAGTCTTTGGAGGATGCTCCTTAGATAGAAACACTCTATGCCTGAAAGGTAGAAAACTTTTCTTGGAGTTTCGCATGTTAAAACGAGCCAGAATCGTGTCTATGTATGAAGCTTGGGAGAGCGTTAACGAATGTTTCCTACGATCTCGAATAATCTTGATCCCAAGGATATGTCCTGCTTCCCCTAAGTCCTTCATATCAAATTGCTTGGACAACCATGCCTTTACGTCTGATAACACTTTCTTGTTGTTGCCAATCAATAGAATGTCATCTACGTAAAGCACAAGAAACACCACTGAGTTTCCATCACGTCTGCGATATACACATTGCTCATCCGGACAATGAGTAAATCTAAAAGACTGGATTACCTCATCAAACTGGATGTTCCAAGATCTGGATGCCTGCTTAAGTCTATAAATAGACCTCTTAAGCCTGCAAACCTTATGCTCTTGGCCTTTTTTAATGAATCCCTCTGGTTGCTGCATAAAGATGGTTTCCTCAAGACTTCCGTTTAGGAAAGCTGTCTTGACATCCATCTGCCAAATCTCATAATCCATATAAGCAGCAATGGCCAAGAGAATCCGGATCGACTTCAGCATGGCTACCGGGGAGAAGGTTTCCTCATAATCAATTCCCTCTTTCTGAGTATACCCCTTCACCACCAGCCTAGCTTTAAAGGTTTCCACCTTCCCGTCAGGTCTTCTCTTACGTTTGTAGACCCACTTGCATCCAATGGGCTGAAACCCATCAGCCAGGTCCACAAGCTCCCAGACTTGATTGTGGTCCATTGACCCTATCTCGGATATCATTGCCTTACGCCAAGATTCTGCATCTTTATCTCGAAGCGTCTCATTGTAGTTAACTGGGTCAGGTTCAGGCACACCTGGGACTAGGTCTGAGGCCTCTCCCACGCCAACGAACCTATCGGGCTGTCTCACAACCCTCCCACTATGACGAGGCACCGCCTATGTAGGCGCATCATCTGTGATCTCATGTGCAGTGTGTGGTGTATCTACTTGTGCTGGTGCATCAGGATTAGTAGTTTGTCGTCTAAGCTCTTCTAGTACTATCTTACTCTTGGGCTTGTGGTCTAAGACATAGTCCTCTTCTAAAAATCTAGTGTTGGTACTTACCACCACCTTCTGATCTTTAGGACTATAGAATAGACCACCTTTCGTTCCCCTAGGATATCCTACAAACAACATTAATTTTGTTCTTGCATCTAACTTAGCCGTATCTGCCTTAAGCACATGTGCTGGGCAGCCCCAAATTTTGAGATGTCTTAGACTGGGCTTCCGCCCGTTCCACAACTCTACTGGGGTTGAAGGCACGGTTTTAGATGGTACAAGATTAAGAATATACATTGTCGTTTCCAAGGCATATCCCCATAACGAACTTGGCAAATCACTATAGCTCATTATGGACCTAACCATTTCCATAAGAGTTCAGTTCCTCCTTTCTGCTACACCATTCTGCTGTGGCGTGCCAGACAACTGAGACTGAATTCCTACCTCAGTGAGGTAATCTCGAAATTCATGGGACAGGTACTCCCCACCATGATCTGAACGCAGTGTCTTGATACTCTTACCATGATGCTTCTCCACATCTGCCCGAAACTCTTTAAACTTGCAAAACATTTGGACCTGTGGCGCATTAGGTAAATGTATCCGTACCTCGAGTAGTCATCCGTGAATGTCAGGAAATACTCATATCCTCCTCGTGCCTGGACCGTCATAGGTCCACACAAGTCAGAATGAATCAACTCTAATACTTCTTTAGCTCTATAGCCTTTTGCCTTAAAAGGTCTCTTGGTTATCTTACCCTCCAAGCAAGATTCGCAGGTTGCATAACTGTCAATATCTAATGAACCCAAAGGTCCATCATTGACCAACCTCTGAATCCTACTAAGGTTTATATGACCTAGCCTTAGATGCCAAAGATAGGTTTGATTCATTTCAGAAGGTTTCTTCCTCTTATTAATGTTAGATTCTGAGCTATCTATCTCTATGTTTTGCGCAACAGGGGAGTTAGAGTTAACCACAAACAAATTGTCCGCCAATAAACTAGAACAAATAAGTTTTCCATTTCTTCTAATAATAACACAGTCATCATAAAAAATAAACTTATACCCGTTTTTCAAGAGTTTAGAAACCGAAATTAAGTTCTTTCTAAAACTCAGTACATAAAGACAATTAACTAACTCTAAGATAGAATTTTCGAAATTCAACTTAACTACTCCCACTGCTTCTACTGACACTCTTGTAGTGTCGCCCAAGTAGATATCCAATTCGTCTTCTCTAAGCTTCCGGGTGTTGGAGTAGAATACATAAGCTATGCTTGTATTGTACAGTTTCCCAGTTTAATATATCGATTTGTGTTTCAGTCATATCTTGTTGTGCATATTTATGTCCATTTATATTATGTAAGTAGATGGTGAGGTGTCTGGTGCGACACAGTAGATCTCATCATTGGTTGAAAGACATAATATATAAATGAGGTTCGTAACCGAGACAACTTTCGACAAACTATCAGTCTAGGTTATTATGTGATTCAGATAATTAGTTTGTCTAAACTAATTGAATCATATAGATATGCCCGGGGCATATTGAACTTGACTCTTAGGAATGATTTGTCTTGTACTGATTTAATAGACAAATCGATCCTTGTATTCTATCTCTAAATCCCTAGACTCGAGTGGGCATGAGGATTAGACATAGTGTACTTTGATCTGCCAATGGGTGAGGCCAAATATGGCCAATAGTCTCGGTGGGTTGGGTGCGCGTGTTTAGTTACTTGGTGTGCTGCTGCTTGTCGAAAGGAAACCATGTACCGGTGCATCCGGGGTGATGGTGCTCCCGAGATGAGCTCGAAATGTTTATTATACTAAACCCGGCCGGTGGACTTATGTCCGGTATAGTAAAAAGGTTGAGTGGTACTAGTCTCAGAATTAAAGAAGTTAATTAATTAATTTATCAGTAAATTAATGAATTAACGAGCACTATATCTTTGATGTGGGGAGATTATGAATATAATTTAATTAAGTTGTTCCGGAAGCAATTCTGGTGTAGGTTGGTAGTGCCATAATTAATCCGTTAGTGGTACGATTAATTATGTACTGGGTTGTTGACAAAGGTAGATTTAATTAATTTAGAAATTAATTAATCCTTGTGTCAGTTGGTTGTGAATCATCCCAGGAACTGGTTTGGGATAAGTGAATCCCTGTGTCAGTTGGGAGTGATTCATCCCAGGAACTGGATTGGGATAAGTGAATCCCTGTGACAGTTGGGAGTGTATCAGTCCAGGAACAGGATTGATGGAAATAGAATCTGTATCAGTCCAGAAACAGGATTGAAGGAAAACAGAAACCCAGTAGGAAGACCAATCCTAAACCAACTTGGAGTCTCTTTGTAACTCTATAAATAGACAAGGGATCAGTCATTCAAGAAAATAACAAAATTCAACAATTAATCCAAAGGATTTCTAGAGAGAGAAAACGTTTCTCTCTCCAGGTCAAATTTTCAAGAAGTTTTGGCTGCTGGTTTTTCTTCCTAGTGGCTGAATTTTTAAGCCCTTGGTGTATACCAGCTGCAAGCAGTTTTCTCTCTCTGCGGGCGGTGCGTTTATAGTACGTGCCAGGTGCTGCGGGGCTAGAGTTTTCTAGCAGGTGGATTGTGGTGAGTAGCTGATCAAATAACTTCTAGTTCATTGCCCACACAACGTGAAGTTATAGTCTTGAGGCATACAAGAGAATGACCAGGTGCACACTTCAAAGGTACTTTTCTAAGATTCCGCTTTAATAGAAATTTTTATTGCGTGGTAAATCGATCAAGTGCAAACCCAGATCCTACCAAAATCTTTCACCGGGTTACTTGGAACCCTTTCAAAGAATTACAAACATGGTCAGTGGCACCTGAATCCACACACCAAGTATTTGTGGGAATCACCGCAAAACATGTCTCAGTAATTAAGACAGAATTTATCGTACTTATAAGCTTTGGACAATCCACTTTCCAATGTCCCATCTTATTGCACTTGAAGTACTTGTCTTTCGACTTCTTCTTTGCAATATCTGGCTGGGGTGTAATTTGTGCCTTTTTAGCTACTCCCTCGAGCTTTCTCTTCTTCTTTCCAGCCTCAGGCTCAGAAGAAGATTCTAAAGCTTCGACTGCGACTAAAGCTCGTTTCTTCTCTTGAAGAAGACTTTTAGCCGCCATCAACTCTGCCAAGAGCTCGGATGAACTCCACAACATCTTACTTATGTTGTAGTTCAACCGAATCCGCTCATAGCTTTGAGGCAAACTCTGGAGGACAATATCGGTTTTGGTTTAACCAACGATTTCGCCTCCCACTACCTCAACCTTGTTGATGTTACTAATCATGTCAACGACACGATCTCTCACTGGAGCGCTCTCAGCCCTAAGGGCAATGTCCAAGTTACGACTTCCATCGACATTATTAGTTCCAGTTAAATTGTTGTTTTTCAAAATAGCAGCTAAAGGATTGAATGCCATATCGATTTAAACTGGAAAGTAAACAAACAATGTTTCAGTTATATATGCTAGAATTTTCGAAAACATGAAAATCCAATTAATTATTGATTTCCCTCAAAACAATAATATTAATCCACCAACATCTCATCCACTGGGATTCTCGCAAGCCACGCAGTGTGGATGTTTATGCTAACCCACATTCATTTGAGAAGAACCAAGTTCATTAACTACACTATCTGACCAACGATCTTTTGATCAATGTAGGTAATAGTCGGTGCTTTCAGCCGTACAAGTAAGCAGCGTAACCTCGCGGATAGTGTGCCATTACGTGACTTCTGAGTTTGTTACCTCAGGATAGTGCGCCTCAGATGGAGAGGGTGTCGCATTTCTCCTAGTTAAACTCGCTCTAGTCATCTTACTCCGAAGCTCATAGTCTAGCGATCTCGGGGCTGAACTCATCCGAATGTAGGAAGGCCCTAATGCCAACGCGCAAGCCCACCCACATCGCATATGAACCCGTAATGGTGGCCATGGGGATATAACATAACCCGCTCTCACTTAGATTTCCAAATTGAGGGTTTTTCCGATTTTAACATGCAATTAACTAACCTAAGTTATATGCAACCATAAAACCAGACATGCTTTAATTCATGTATCTAAAATACAACATAAAAATAAAGCATAAAAATTAAAATAATAAATACGGGAAATAAATACGTAAAATAAATTTCCCGACTATTATAGTTTTAATTGCTTCCATCCTTTGCCTTAATCTCGTGTCCCATCACTTCACTCGATAGAAAGAGTCTTAAACTTTAAAAAATGAAAACTGGAGGAAAAACGGGCCAAAAATAGCTCGAAAGGCCCACGCGCGCGCCCACAGCCCATAAGGGCCGTGCGCGCGGCCCACTACGCACGGTCGTGCGAGTGCGGCCCTGTGCGCGCGGCCCCTGAGCGCTGCGCCCTTGGCGCAGCAGCTGCTGCTGCTGGCCACCCGGCCGGAGTGACTTGCTGTCGGTGGTCGTTGCCGATGTCGCCTCCTACCGCCAACTCCTCCTTCACTTTTTCCCACGCTATTTGGTCTTCTTGCAATTCGTTCTGGGTTTTCCTGGGTTTCTTCAAATTCATGATAACCCAAAACCCACGAATCCAAGTCGCCTACCATAACGCCTTCGATTACTTAAAAAACAATTTTCCTACTACAAGGCATTCTAGGAAAATTAAATAATCAAAATTACATAGAAAAAATCCTACTACAGATTTAATCTAATCCTACACGACTTCCAGCACGTGGTTATACTATTACAAACATTCATAATAAAATTAAATCTGGACATGTCCCGGAGTTTAATTAAAACCCATACAAACGTAACCATAATAGTCGGGATTCTAAACCACCTGCAAATAAAACCATGTAATAAATCGAACCAGCACAGAACCCCCTAAACCAGGCTCTAATACCAATTGAAAGTTTTGGTAGGATCTGGGTTTGCACTTGCTCGATTTACCACGCAACAAAAATTTCTATTAAAGCAGAATCTTAGAAAAGTACCTTTGAAGCGTGCACCTGGTGATTCTCTTGTATGCCTCAAGACTATGACTTCACGTTGTGTGGGCAATGAACTAGAAGTTAATTGATCAGCTACTCACAACAATCCACCTGCTAGAAAACTCTAGCCCCGCAGCACCTAGCACATACTATAAACGCACCGCCCGTAGAGAGAGAAAGCTACGCGCAGCTGGTATAAACCAAGGCCAAAATTTCAGCCACTAGAAACCCAAAAACCAGCCGCACACTTTCTTGAAAATTCGACTTGGAGAGAGAAACGTTTTCTCTCTCTAGAATTTTCTCTCTCTAAAAATCCTGTGGATTAATTGTGTTGTCTTGAATGGCTAATCCCTTGTCTATTTATAGAGTTACAAGAGAGACTCCAAGTTAGTTTAGGATTGGTCTGCCTAATGGGTTTAGGTAATGAATTAGTTTCCAAATCCAATTAGGCAACCAATCTGATAGGATAAACCAAATCCTACTAGGATTCCTAATCTCTAGGATTTCCTAATTCCAATTGAAACTTAAGACTTAATTAATTAAATAATTCCACTTTGTTAATTACTTAATTAACCCTTAGGAATTAATTAAATAATTCCACTTTGTTAATTACTGAATTAACCCTTAGGAATAATTAACCAATTAATTAATTAAATCTACCTATTCAATTAACCCATTACAAAATTAATCATACCACTAACGGATTAATTCTGGCACTACCATCCTACACCAGAATTGCTTCCGGAACAACTTAATTAAATTATATTCATTAATCTCCCCACATCAAAGATATAGTGCTCGTTAATTAAAATTAATTTACTGATAAATTAATTAATTAACTTCTTTAATTCCGATACTAGTACCACTCGACCTTTTTACTATACCGAACATAAGTCCACCGGCTGGGTTTAGTATAATAAACATTTCGAGTTCATCTCGGGAGCACCATCACCCCGGACGCACCGGTACATGGTTTCCTTTCGACAAGCAACAGCACACCAAGTAACTAAACACGCGTACCCAACCCACCGAGACTATTGGCCACATTTGACCTCACCTATTGGCAGATCAAAGTACACTATGTCCAATCCTCATGCCCACTCGAGTCTAGGGATTTAGAGATAGAATACAATGATCGATTTGTCTGTTGAATCAGTACAAGACAAATCATTCCTAAGAGTCAAGTTCAATATGCCCCGGGCATATATAGATGATTCAATTAGTTAAGACAAACTAATTATCTGAATCACATAATAACCTAGAGCGACAGTTTGTCCAAAGCTGTCTCGGTTACGAACCTCATTTAGATATTTTGTCTTTCAACCAATGATGAGATCTACTGTGTCACACCAGACACCTTATCATCTACTTACATAATATAAATGGACGATTAATGCACAACAAGATATGACTGAAACACAAATCGATATATTAAACTGGGAAACTGTACAATACAAGCATAGCTTATGTATTCTACTCCAACACTATAGAGATAGGTCTAAAAGGCTTCTGGGACAAAGTCAATAAGGGTATATAGACAAGATATTGAAAAGATTCAATATATCTAACTCCAAAAATGGTAACGTACCATTTAGACATGGCTATCTCTTGAAGAAGAACCAAGGTCCTTCAACAAGAGAGGAGAGGGATACAATGAGTAGAGTCCCATATGCTTCGGCTTCAAGAGAAGGCCATGTCTGAATGGTACCATACCATTCTTAGAGTTAGACATATTGAACCTCTTCAATATTTTGTCTATGTACCCTTCTTGAGTTAGTCTTAGAAGCCTCTTTGATCTATCTCTCTATAGATTTTGATACCCAGTATCATTTCAGCTTCTCCTAAGTCTTTCATAGAAAATACACTCCCCAACCATTGTTTGATATCTTTTAACATGGGAATGTCATTTCCTATGAGTAGGATGTCGTCCACATATAGGACAAGGAAAACTATCTTGCTCTCACTAACCTTCTTGTAAACACAAGGCTCATCTTCATTCTTGATGAATCCGTAACCTTTTACTTCCTCATCAAAACGAAGATTCCAACTTCGAGATGCTTGCTTTAGTCCATAGATGGATCTCTGAAGCTTACATACTCGATTAGGATGCTTTTGATCGATGTATCTCTCGTGTTGTTTGATATAAACATCCTCGAGTAAGTTTCCATTCAGGAAAGCCGTCTTAATATCCATCTGCCATATCTCATAGTCAAAATATGCTGCTATGGCAAGCATAGTCCGAATGGACTTGAGCATCATGACAGGGGAGAAGGTTTCATCATAGTCTATACCATGAGTCTGTCTGAAACCTTTAGCCACTAGTCGTGCCTTGAAGATCCCGCCAGGTTTTAACTTGAAAATCCACTTGCAATCGATGCCTGAACAGGAGGATCAATCAAAGTCCATACTTTATTGTCCCTCATGGATTGCATTTCAGATTCCATTGCTTGTAGCCATTTATCTGAATTTGGACTTTCTAAAACCTGTTTGTAGTTTACGGGCTCATCAGAGTCCACCAAGATCAAATCTTGATCGCTAGTCACGAGAAATTTATATCTCTCGGGTTCATGACGAGATCTACTAGACCTTCTAGGTTCTTGTGTTGTTGACTCAGGCTGCTCATCTTCATGAGTTTCCATGTCAACTTCCATCTGTGTTTCTGTAGATCGTTCTACATTCTCTTGTGGTTCTTGAACCTCTTCAAAATTTATTCTACTCCCACTGTCTTTCTTGTAGAGAAAATCTTTGTCTAAGAAAGTGGCTCCTCGAGCAACAAACACTTTGTTCTCAGTTGGATTGTAGAATTGATATCCTTTTGTTTCCTTAGGATATCCCACAAACAGGCATTTGTCAGTTTTAGGTTCAAGCTTACTACTTTGTAAACGCTTTACATGAGCTTGACAACCCCAAACTCGTAGATAGGACATAGAGGGTTTTTGACCCGTCCACATTGGAGTCTTATCTACTGCCTTAGATGGAATATGATTTAGTAAGTAGGCTGTTGAAAGGAGGGCACAACCCCAAAAGGACATAGAGAGTTGCTTGGCTCATCATAGATCGAACCATATCTAATAAGGTCCGATTCCTCCTCTCCGATACACCATTCTATTGAGGTGTTCCTGGTGGAGTCAGCTGTGAAACAATTCCACACTGTTTTAGATAGCCATCGAACTCATCACTAAGGTATTCACCTCCCCGATCGAAGCGAATAGCCTTAATCCTTCTATCTAACTATTTTTCTACTTCATTTTAAAACTCTTAGAACTTTTCAAAAGTTTCATTTTTATACCTCATTAAGTAGACATAACCATATCTACTATAGTCATCGGTAAAAGTCACGAAGTATTCAAATCCACCTCTGGCTTGTGTGCTCATTGGTCCACATACATCTGCACGTATTAGAGCCAATAGCTCACTAGTCCTCTCGCCTTTCTTGCTGAAAGGACTCTACGTCATTTTGCCTTGCAAACAGGGTTCACATGTGTCATATGATTCGAAATCAAATGACCCAAGCACTCCATCCTTATGAAGTCTTTGAACTGGCTTCTCATTTGCATGGCCTAAACGACAATGCCACAGATATGTTGGACTTAAATCAGATTGAATTAATTTGGCTTTCTTTTCAATGTTATAAACCAGTTTCTCTTGGGTCAAATGAAACATCTTTTTGACATAAAGACAACGATTTATTACCAATAATAAAACGAAATCCTTTAATATCCAAACAAGAAATTGAAATAATATTCCTACTCATAGTAGGTACATAATAACAATTCTCTAAAACAATGTTTAAATCGGAAGGCAAAGACAAAGTGTAATCTCCAACTTCAACAGCTGCAACTCTTGCCCCGTTGCCCACTCGGAGATCTACTTTGCCTTTTTTTGTCATCCTTCTATTTCTCAGTCCCTGCACACTAGTACAAATGTGAGCCCCACATCCGGTATCTAATACCCATGAGGTGGACATAGAAAGATATATTTCAATAACAAAGATACCTGAAGCCGAAGGATTTGTTTCTTCTCTTCAAGAAACAACTTGCAGTTTCTTCTCCAATGCCCCTTCTGATTGTAATGGAAACATACAGCGTCCTTCTGAGCATTTTTCTTAGCAGGAGGAGTTTGAGGCTGAGCCTTAGGAGCAGTCTTACTGCGAGGCTTCTTGTTTTCAGCAACTTTTGCCTTGCCTTTAAATTTTCTCTTGTTGCCCTTACCTTTTTCTACAACAAGTACTGGGGTTCCCTTCCGAAGGATTTGCTCAGTATTTTTAATCATTCCATGGAGCTCAGGAATCGTCCTCTCCATGTTATGCATGTTGTAGTTCACCACAAAGTCATTGTAATCATCAGGCAGTGAAGCCAAGATGATGTCAATGGCTAACTCTCTAGCAAGAGGTGCATTTAATCTCTCTAGGGTATCAATATACCCCTTCATCTTGATCAAATGCGTGCTTACTGACGAACCCTTCACCATCTTGCACGAGATCAATGCTTTTATCGTAACGAACCTTTCGTTACGGGCTTGTTCACGGAACATTTTCGTTAGTGACACATAAATTTAGAACGCTTCCAAATTCATGAATTGCTTCTGAAGCTCGCCTGACATAGTCGTGAGCATCAGGCATGTCACATCATCAGAATCACTTTTCAGCTTTTCCCATGCTCGTTGAACAGCAGCCGTAGCATTTACAGGTGGTTTAGGCAAAGCGGCGTCTAAGATATTTAGCTTCCTTTCTTGTGTGAGAACAATTCTCAAGTTTCTTTCCCAATCTAAGAAGTTTGGACCAACAAGTTTTTCTTTGTCCAAAATGCTTCTTAGAGTGAGATTAGATGTATTAGTACTAGTAGATGCCATTTCTACAAAAGAAAAATGCAAAATATTAGAATGAGTTTTAAAATATTTTCCACAATAGCCAAAATTGAAATCCCAAATAATTTTGTGTTGGTGCTAGATTGTGGGCCGAAAATCCACAAAGAGTCAACCCCAGTCTTGTTTTGGCAAGTATCATAGGGATTAGGCTCTTTTGGTAGGCAACGTTCAAATCACATATCATGTAATTTAACGATTTCCAATTGCATCACTATGCAACTTTTTGGTGATAGGATGAACATTCCAAATGTTTGACACCATCCTATCATTGCAAAATCAATCCTAGTCAACTTATCGGGTCAACTAGGACCAATTTTCCTAAGTCAAACCATCCCTTGAAGCCTCATATCAATAACGACCCAAATAGTTTTTCACACTATAGTTGTAGTGAGTAAAGTTGAGCTTTTATTACATGACAACTCGCCTCACAAAGAAAATCTGAGGCCCTTGGGCTCTCCAAGTCCGTCAGACGTTCGATGATTTGACGAGCCCCCAAGTATGAAAGCAATTTGAACGGCTTAACATGCATTGTCATTTTTCATTCATTCACAAATCATAAAATTGAGAAAATGCGATGAATTGGGCTCTAATCTATTACAGGGCTTTATAGAAAAAACATCTTCTTTTGGGCCTGTTAGTTTTGAATACAGAAAAGCTATGGCTTGCATCAAAAACTAATATCCACAGTTGACATATCATTTTGTTTCGGTATAAATTTGTTCCTTTATATCATAGAACTAGATAACGGGGTGTGGACAGACACAGTAGTTACCGTTATTGGTTAAGGTATTGATCTATAAAAAGTATGCTCGTAACCGAGATAGTCTGAACATACTATCGATATAGGTTATTGTGTGGTTTGGAAATTAGTTTATCTAAACTAGTTTAAATCAAACAGATATGCCCAGGGCATATTGAGCACGACCAGTTTGGATAGAATTGACTTATACTGATCGGCGTAGTCAATTCGGTCCTAGTATTCCGTCTCTCAATCCCGAGATTGGGACGGGCGTAAGGGTTGGATATCGTGTGCTTTGATTTGCCAAAGAGTGAGGTCAATTGAGGCCAATACCTCGGTAGGTTGGGTATGCGGTGTTTAGCTTCTTACGTGCCATTGCTAGTCGGAGGAATCCACGTACCGGTTCGCCGGACTGATGGTGCTCCCAAGATGAGCTCGTAAGGTTATTATACTAAACCCGGTCGGTGAACTTTATGTTCGGTATAATAAAAGGACGAGTGGTACTAATATCGGAAACCAAGAAGTCGGTGAATTAATTTGTCAGTAAATTGATAAATCGACGAGCGCTAGATCTTTAATGGGGGAGATAGAATAAAATATAATGGCGCGATGTAAAGTCGTTTTCGAGCGGTAGTTCCATAATTGGTCCGATAGTGGCATGACCGATTATGCATTTGACTAATCGACAAGGTAAATTAAATATTCCAAAAGGTTTAATTAATATTTAATCGACAAAGTGAATTTAGAAATTAATTCTATTTTGAATTAATTAATTCTAAGGGTTCGATTAAATTAAATTTAAAAAGTGGGTTAAATTAAATTAATTTAAATAGGTCGATTGGAGTTGATTAGTCGGGAAGATTTAGCGGTCAACGAAAGTCAAATTTTAAGGCCTAACTCGAGAGCCCATTAGGTCTCCTTAGAAGCTCCTTATAAATACAACTTATTGGGCAAGAAAACATTAACAGAAACTTGGCAGCCAAGAAAAGGCTAAAAAGAGAAAGTTTAGTCTAGAGAGAGAACTGTGTCTTCCTCGTCAAGTTCTCTCTCGAAGTCGACTAAGATAACATTCTTCTTCGAAAAGGAACTCAGCCCATCACAATATCGGAACTGCTGCACCTTGGTTCTTCTTAGAAACCGCCGACCGCTGCTGTGTTTTTCTTATCGGCGCGCTATAGTTTTGGTTGCAGAATTCCGGTGGCTGTTCTTTGTTCCCGGGATGCTGATCCGACCGCTTCATCATGTTGATCTCTTCTCCGGTCGGTGATCCGTGAGTGGCGGTTATGAAGATCGCGGCTGGGAAGAGATCGGTCGACTGTCCGGAGTTCAAACAGCAAAGGGCGGCCGGCGGTTTACAGTTTCTTGCGCAGTATTCCGGCAGGCTGAATTTAAGTTTCTTGAGAAGCAAGTTTTCTTGGGTTTTCATTAATTTGCCGTGGGTAACTCCGTAGACAATAGCCCACACTATTTCGGAGTTTTGTATCGGAGTCATTCTTCGGATTTCTTGTGGAAATTGCGCTAAAGATTGGATTTTTCTTTAAGCAAGGGACTTCGCTTCAAAAGGTAAAATCTTTAAATTCCACTTTTATTAAAGATTGAATCTTTTGTGTCCCGATTAATAAATTAAATAAGTATAAGCCTAGATCCGTTCATGGGTAAACTAATTTGAGCCTGAGCTTGGTCTAAAGCTTCCGATTCTAGAATACATTGCACGAAAGTGAGGTTTTCGATTTAGCCCGGGCTTGTTCAGTTTTCCTTCAAATTGGTATCAGAGCGTTGGTTTTGGTCTTATACTTGTTTGATTTATTACACGGCTTTATTTTGGCATTATTATTTTTGTCGAAATGCATAAATAGGTGGTTATTGGTTTCCTGGCTATTATGGTAGAAATTTAATTTTCATTCATAAACCCCGGGACATGTCCGGGCTTGTTTTATTTTTTGAATGGAAATTTCTGTAATAGTAATAACCACGAGCTGGAAGCCGTGTAGGATTAGAAAATCTTGTAGTAGGATCTGATCTAATCATGTCGTCTTTAAATTCCTAGAAAAACGCCTTTGTATATAGGAATTTATGTACTATGACGAAGACGTTATTTTGGGTAACTTATATTCGTGGGTTTTGGTTTATCGTAATTTTGGGTGATTCCTAATTATGTAGTAAACCGAGAAAACCCGAGCGAATCGAGAGGAATCCAAATAACGAGTGGGAGCGACACGACGGGAAATGTCACCGAGGCGTCAAAGAATCAACGATAGAGCAGGCCATAATAGTCAGGAAATTTTATTTGTTTAATTTCCCGTATTTATGTCTTTTCGTTGATTGTGTGATTTTGGTTTTATTTTGTATGAACGAAAACCAAACCAAAATGTTTTTTAAAAGGTAATATGCAATTAACTAAGGTAGATTATTCGCATATTAAAACTCCAACGGTTTTATGGGTGCGAATATCCATAGTTAAGATATTGCATGTTAAAACGTAAAAATCCTCAAAGTAATTACATTCGCGGGTTTTGGTTTAATCGTAATTTTGGGTGATTCCTAATTACGTAAAAAACCGAGAAAACCCGGGCAAATCGAAATTAAAAATCTAAGTGGGAGCGGGTTGGTTAATAGCCCCATGGCCTCCTTTACGGGTTCATTGGTGATGTGGTTAAACTTGCGTGCTGGCTTAGACCTTCCTCCCTATCGGATGAGTTTTCAATCACAGATATCACCGGAATGAATTTCTAAAGGGATGACTATAGTGAGTTTAATTGGAGAAAGTTACGACACCCTCGCCATCCGAGGTGCATTAGTATCCTAAGTAACAAACTTAGAAGTCACG
Source organism: Knoxia roxburghii (assembly GCA_030378225.1). NCBI lineage: Eukaryota > Viridiplantae > Streptophyta > Magnoliopsida > Gentianales > Rubiaceae > Knoxia > Knoxia roxburghii. The sequence goes on along the minus strand of CM059420.1, from coordinate 24,971,221 downwards.
TAATGGCATACACTTAGTGTACTGTTTATAGTATCCCTCCCATCGAGGTTACACTATCTACGTGTACGGCTAAAATTATCGACTATTAATTTCATTGATCATAAGATCGTTGGTCAGATAATGAAATTAATGAACTTCGGTTCTTCTCGAACGAATGTGGGTTGGCGTAGACGTTCACCCATCGTGACCTGCGTTAATCTCGGTGTGAGAGATATCGGTAGAAGATTATATTTGTTTTTTGAGGATTTTTCAATATTTTCGAAAAAGTATACTGAAACTTGTTTGTTTATTTTCAGTTGATATGTCGTTCAACCCGCTAGCTGTCATTCTGAACCAAAACAAACTCACCGGTCCAAATTACATTGATTGGAAACGTAACCTGGACATTGTCCTTACCGCTGAGGGTTATAAGTATGTGCTTACTGAGGAGTGTCCCCCTAAGCCCAGCGATGATGCCACCCCTGAGCAGCGAGAGCCATATATGAGGTGGTAGAAGGCTGATGAGATGACCAGGTGCTACATCTTGGCTTCCTTGTCAAGTGTACTGCAACACCAGCATCAGCAGATGACCTCAGCCTACGATATGATGCTCAACCTCAGGGAGATGTTTGGACCTCAGGGCAGGGCAGCCAAGCAGTCAGCTGTGAGGAAACTCATGAATGCTAAGATGGCTGAGGGCACTTCAATGAGAGATCACGTACTGGACATGATTGGTTGCATCAATGAGATTGAGGTATTGGGAGGAGAGATTGATGGGGAAACCCAAGTCGATATCATCCTTCAGAGCTTGCCTCCCAGTTTTGAGCAGTTTCGATTGAACTATAATATGGGAAATCTCTCATATTCACTTTTTGAGCTCATGAATGCATTGGTGTCTGCTGAGAGCCTCTTCGCAGAGAAGAAGCAAGCCTTGGCTACTGTTGGTCCCTCAGGTTCCTCTGCTGGGCCCAAAGCCAGGAAGCAAAAGAGGAAGAGAGGCCAGAAAGCAGGAGCCAGTCATGGACCCAAGGCGGGCATTGCCAAGAAATAGAAGTCGAAAGGCAAATGTTTCAGGTGTGGCAAAGCGGGACATTGGAAGAAGGACTGCCCAAAGCCTCGAGGTATGTGTAAATTTTCCTTAGTCACTGAGACATGTTTAGCGGCGATTCCCACAGATACTTGGTGTGTGGATTCAGGAGCCACTAATCATGTTTGTAATTCTTTGCAGGGGTTCCAAGTGACCCGGCTGCTTAGAGAGGGAGAGTTGCAGGTCTACCTTGGGGATACTACCAGAGTTTCTGTTGCTGCAGTGGGAGTTTTATGTCTTTATTTTTCAGACTCTACTTTATTGTTGAGAGATTGTCTTTATGTACCTAGTTTTCGTAAAAACTTGCTTTCAGTTTCTAAACTTGTTTTGGATGGTTATAAGTGTGTTTTTTCTGATAGATCTATATTTATTAGAAAAGGCCATAAACTTATATGTTTCGGTACATTGGTTGACAATTTGTTTTTAATTAAGACTTACTCCCTAGTTATGCAAAACACAAAAACTAGTAACTCAACACTGAATCATAATAAGAGAAAAGAGTCTTCCCCTTTGAATCAGACTTATCTTTGGCACCTGAGACTAGGTCATATCAACCTTAGTAGGATTCAAAGGTTGGTCAAGAGTGGGTCTTTGGACTTACTAGATATTGACAGCTATTCGACCTGTGAGTCCTGCTTGGAGGGTAAAATGACCAAGAGGCCTTTCAAGGCAAAGGGGTATAGGGCCAAGGAGGTTTTAGAGCTGATTCATTCTGACGTGTGTGGGCCTATGTCAGTTCAGGCTAGAGGTGGTTATGAGTATTTCGTGACTTTCACGGATGATTACTCTAGATATGGATACATATACCTGATGCGCCACAAGTCTGAATGCTTTGGCAAGTTCAGAGAATTCAATGCAGAGGTGGAGAACCATCTGGGTAAGAGTATCAAGTCACTGCGGTCTGATCGCGGTGGCGAATACCTCTCTAGGGAATTTAGATCCTATTTGTCAGAGGAGGGTATTCAGACCCAGTTGTCTGCACTTGGCACACCCCAGCAGAATGGTGTAGCAGAGAGGAGGAACATGACTCTTATGGAGATGGTTAGATCGATGATGAGTTACAGTGAGTTGCCTACCTCGTTTTGGGGTTATGCCTTGGATACAACATGTTTTATCCTCAAACTTGTGTCATCTAAGTCTGTGTCTACGACCCCAGAAGAGTTGTGGAGTGGGCGAAAGCCTAGTCTGAGACATCTCAGGATTTAGGGTTGTCCAGCAAATGTGCTCGAGACAGATACAGGCAAGTTAGAGGCGAGATTCAAGGTTATGCTGTTTATAGGCTACCCCAAAGGAACGAGAGGTGGTTTATTTTATAGTCCTCAGGATCAGAAGGTGGTGGTCAGCACCAATGCCAGATTTCTTGAGGAGGACTATATTTTAGATCACAAGTCAAGCAGCAAGGTAGTATTGGAAGAGCGTAGAAGTCAGTCCACTATTCCAGATGCACACGTACAGGAAGACACACCACAAGAGACTGCACACACTATCACAGATGATGCTCTTGCACAGGCTGCGCCTCGTCGTAGTAGAAGGGTTGTGAGACAGCCTGAGAGGTACATGGGTTTGGGTGAGTCTTCGAACTTTATCCCTGGCGCTCATGAACCAGACCTAGTTAACTACAATGAGGCTCTCCAGGATAAAGATGCAGATTCTTGGCAGAGAGCGATGATTGCTGAGATGGGTTCTATGGACTCAAATCAAGTCTGGGAGCTGGTAGACCTTCCTGATGGGTTTAGGCCTATTGGGTGCAAATGGGTTTACAAGCGAAAGAGAGGATCTGACGGGAGGGTTGAGACCTTCAAGGCTAGGCTTGTGGCGAAGGGGTATACTCAGAAAGAAGGGATCGATTATGAGGAGACCTTTTCCCCAGTAACTATGCTTAAGTCAATCCAGATTCTCTTGGCCATAGCTGCTCATATGGACTATGAGATTTGGCAGATGGACGTCAAGACAGCTTTCCTTAATGGAAGTCTTGAGGAGACCATCTTTATGCAGCAACCAGAGGGCTTCATTGTTAAAGGCCAAGAGCACAAGGTATGCAGGCTTAGGAGGTCCATTTATGGACTTAAGCAAGCATTCAGATCTTGGAACATTCGTTTTGATGAGGTTATCCAGTCCTATAGATTCACTCAGTCTCCGGATGAGCAGTGTGTTTATCGCAAGCGTGATGGTGATATGGTGGTGTTCCTCATACTTTACGTAGATGACATTCTTCTTATTGGCAATAGTAAGAAGGTGTTGTCAGACGTAAAGGCATGGTTGTCCAGGAAGTTTGATATGAAGGATTTGGGAGAGGCTGGACATATCCTTGGGATCAAGATTATTCGAGATCGTAGGAGACGTTCTCTGACTCTCTCTCAGGCATCCTACATAGACACGATTCTGGCCCGTTTTAACATGCAGAACTCCAAGAAGGGTTCACTACCTTTCAGACATGGAGTGCATTTGTCTAAGGAGCAGTGTCCTAAGACTGCTGAGGAGATAGATGCCATGAAGGCGGTACCCTATGCTTCTGCAGTGGGTAGCCTCATGTATGCTATGTTGTGCACGAGGCCTGATATTTGCTTTGCCGTTGGCATGGTTAGCAGATATCAGAGTAACTCTGGGAAGGCTCACTGGGAGGCAGTAAAATGCATTCTCAAGTACTTGCACAGGACGAGAGATTATGTCTTAGTTTATAGAGCGCAGGAGCTTGTACCATTGGGTTACACAGATTCGGACTTTCAAGGAGATTTAGACAAGAGTAAGTCTACCTTTGGGTTTGTGTTTACTCTAGGAGGTGGAGCCATAGTATGGAATAGTGTCAAGTAGAAATGCGTGGCGGACTCTACCATGGAGGCCGAGTACGTTGCCGCTTCAGAGGCAGCGAAAGAGGCTGTATGGCTCAGGAGCTTCCTGGTGGACTTGGATGTGGTTCCTGAGTTGCCTAGGTCTATCACAGTTTATTGTGATAACAATGGTGCAGTTGCTAACTCAAGGGAACCACGAGCCCATAAGGCGAGCAAACACATAGAGCGCAAGTACCACCTGATACGAGAGATCGTAAAGAGGGGAGACGTGATCGTGGCCAAGATAGCTTCAGAGGACAACCTTGCAGATCCTTTCACCAAGCCATTGACCCCAAAGGTCTTTAAGAGGCATGTGGAGGGCATGGGAGTCAGATTCTTGAGAGAGCCATGTGAGTGAGCTTAAAGGTGTTATGGAGATTTCATTATGACAGCAGTGTAATAGCGGGTTGGACAGTTTTTTGTACTTCTTAGCATAGCTTTGAGTATTAGTGGGAGATTGTTAGTTTTGAATACAGAAAAGCTATGGCTTGTATCAAAAACTAATATCCACAGTTGACATATCATTTTGTTTCGGTATAAATTTGTTCCTTTATATCATAGAACTAGATAACAGGGTGTGGACAGACACAGTAGATACCGTTATTGGTTAAAGTATTGATATATAAAAAGTATGCTCGTAACTGAGATAGTCTGAACATACTATCGGTATAGGTTATTGTGTGGTTTGGAAATTAGTTTATCTAAACTAGTTTAAATCACACAGATATGCCCGGGGCATATTGAGCACAACCAGTTTGGATAGAATTGACTTATACTGATCGGCGTAGTCAATTTGGTCCTAGTATTCCGTCTCTCAATCCCGAGATTGGGACGGGCGTGAGGGATGGATATCGTGTGCTTTGATTTGCCAAAGAGTGAGGTCAATTGAGGCCAATACCTCAGTAGGTTGGGTATGCGGTGTTTAGCTTCTTACGTGCCGTTGCTAGTCGGAGGAATCCACGTACCGGTTCGCCGGGCTGATGGTGCTCCCGAGATGAGCTCGTAAGGTTATTATACTAAACCCGGCCGGTGAACTTTATGTTCGGTATAATAAAAGGACGAGTGGTACTAATCTCGGAAACCAAGAAGTCGGTGAATTAATTTGTCAGTAAATTGATAAACCGACGAGCGCTAGATCTTTAATGTGGGGAGATAGAATAAAATATAATGGCGCGATGTAAAGTCATTTTTGAGAGGTTGTTCCATAATTGGTCCGATAGTGGCACGACCGATTATGCATTTGACTAATCGACAAGGTAAATTAATTAATCCAAAAGGTTTAATTAATATTTAATCGACAAAGTGCATTTAGAAATTAATTCTATTTTGAATTAATTAATTCTAAGGGTTCAATTAAATTAAATTAACAAAGTGGGTTAAATTAAATTAATTTAAATGGGTCGATTGGAGTTGATTAGTCGGAAGACTTAGCGGTCAACGAAAGTCAAATTTTAAGGCCTAACTCGAGAGCCCATTAGGTCTCCTTATAAGCTCCTTATAAATACAACTTATTGGGCAAGAAAACATTAAGAGAAACTTGGCAGCCAAGAAAAGGCTAAATAGAGAAAGTTTAGTCAAGAGAGAGAACTGTGTCTTCCTCGTCAAGTTCTCTCTCGAAGTCGACTAAGATAACATTCTTCTTCGAAAAGGAACTCAGCCCATCACAATATCGGAACTGCTGCACCTTGGTTTTTCTTAGAAACCGCCGACCGCTGCTGTGTTTTTCTTATCGGCGCGCTGCAGTTTTGGTTGCAGAATTCTGGTGGCTGTTCTTTGTTCCCGGGGTGCTGATCCGACCGCTTCCTCACGTTGATCTCTTCTCCTGTCGGTGATCCGTGAGTGGCGGTTGTGCAGATCACGGCTGGGAAGAGATCGGTCGACTGTCCAGAGTTCAAACAGCAAAGGGCGGTCGGCGGTTTACAGTTTCTTGCGCAGGATTCCGGCAGGCTGAATTTAAGTTTCTTGAGAAGCAAGTTTTCTTGGGTTTTCATTAATTTGCCTTGGGTAACTCCGTAGACAATAGCCCACACTATTTCGGAGTTTTGTATCGGAGTCATTCTTCGGATTTCTTGTGGAATTTGCGCTAAAGATTGGATTTTTTTTTTAAGCAAGGGACTTCGCTTCAAAAGGTAAAATCTTTAAATTCCGTTTTTATTAAAGATCGAATCTTTTGTGTCCCGATTAATAAATTAAATAAGTATAAGCCTAGATCCATTCATGGGTAAACTAATTTGAGCCTGAGCTTGGTCGAAAGCTTCCGATTCTGGAATGCATTGCACAAAAGTGAGGTTTTCGATTTAGCCCGGGCTTGTTCAGTTTTCCTTCAGGGACTCCATGGTTGGGCTTCCGTTCCTGGGCTCTACCATGGACTCCTTTGGAACCTCCTTTTTTGGGCCTAACTATTACATAATGATTTAATAGTCATCTCTTCGCCTCGGTCCGACCCCGATCAAATCGCGACCCACATCGGCAATTCATCGATCGACAAGAAGTGACGAAGACCGTGACCCCTTGACTCCCCCGGTGAAAACCATTTCCCGACGGAACAAACGAGGAAGCCAATTCTCCATCACTTCGTTTCCCCTCGGCGCGAGGAACCTTTCCCCGCCTTAGTGAAACAACCGGCGCAAGTCTCCAACGGTTCTCAAAACCCAAATCGGAAAAATTTTTTTTTTCTTCCCGGCGACATTTTTCCCAAACCCAGAAAAACTTCTTTAAAAAACAACCACGCAAAAAATGTTTTGAAACGAAACAAGCCCGAAATGTTTCCCATGAGGAAAAGAACAAAACGCACAGAAAAATTCAGGCCAAAAAACCCAATTTTGAGCAATTCGCGATTTTCCAGTGAACTTTTGGCTGGCCGGAAAAACTTTCCGACGAAAATTCCCAGAACCCGGCTACTTCAAGTAGTATAATTTTTTATTTTTTTCTCCAAAACATTTTTCAAAGAAAAATTCTTATACCTGATTTTTCAACCCTTTTGTTTCAATTAAAACACTTTTAATTAAAACAAGATTAACCTGACTCTGATACCACTATTAGGATCTAGGCATGCATAATTTCCAAACTATTCTACGGAATAGCCTAAATTCATGTGAAACTGGTTCTTACCCTTGAAGCGTAATCGGTTGCGCTCGTCGCCTGGCTCCCTTGAGAAGATTGTGTTCACCAACAATTCACGCGAATTGTCTCTACGATCTTGCACTGGAGCCTATCAGAATTGGTGCTAGCCAAAAACTTGCCAGCAAAAGAGAAAAATGATTTTTCTCTGGAAGAATGTTTTGGAAGAGTCAGAGAGAGAGTTTTCTCAAATTTCTTTTTCACTTGTTTCAAAACAGAATTAGGTTTAAAAATCTCTCATCTCACGCATACTTCTCTGCTCTTTTTATAAAAGAGTTGAGACTTGTCTGTTAATAATAATTAATTATTTACTGAGTTGGGTTTAACCAACACCATGGATCAACCCATTGATCCATGGATCAGACTGATAGGTCAAGAACCTCAATTCACATTTAGGTCCCTTGATTTGTCAGCCCAATTCAATTCTTCCTAGGTTATTAATTAACTCTTAATTAATACCATAATACTCTTCAATAATATTTATATTTAATTAAACCATTTAATTAAATATTATCAATTTAAGTATAACTCTTATACTTAATACAGGCAATTTAACTAATTCTGAATCATCGAACTCACTTATGTGCGATCCTGTAGGCCCATTCCAAATTGACAATGAATAAATTAATCTCATTCATTAATCCATAAATCATTAGTGGTCTCTAGCAAGACATAATGACTACACAATTCAGAACGGAGGGTCGAATGGTGATTCAACACAACCTTCCGACTATACTACGTAATGTCCTCTACACTGATATCCAGTTTAGCATAAGACATGGAACCAATCATCCTTATATAGCTAAACATTTTACTTGATCTCTTAGTGATACTAAACTTAATCAAGCAAATGATAACCCTTATCATTTATTGGGCACGACCATGCACTTCTCAGTTCACTATCAAGAGGTCAAGATATCATCTCTCATTTAAGAGAGACTTGTAGTCCCATCACTTCACCTACATACCTTAGCGTGACTCATAGTGTACCCAATCATACCCGTACTTGGCAACCTGTTACGGTCCCGTTAGGCATATGTCAAAGCACACTCTAATTCACCTAAAACTATGCAGTGATTTTTGGTCTAAGGATCCTCGTACGAGTACTACTCAAAAGAATCACTCATGATCTAAAAGTCCATGGAGTGTTTCTTTTTGGCGGATTGATTTCATGAAATTCAATATGCACAAGAATATAATTTCATGAAATTAACTCATCAGATAAATAGTCAATCAAACGACAAATGTCTTATTTACATAAATAACCTTCAAAGTTTATTTACATAAATAGCCCTCAAAAGGGCACATACACCAACAAAATCACTACATGGTCTTAGATGAATTGTGGTGTGCTTTGACATACACCTAACGGGGCCGTAACAGGTTGCCAAGTACGGGTATGATTGGGTACACTATGATTCACGCTAAGATATGTAGGTGAAGTGATGAGACTACAAATCTCTCTTAAGTGAGAGATGATATCTTGGCCACTTGATAGTGAACTGAAAGTGCATGGCCATGCCCAAGGAATGATAAGGATATCATTTGCTTGATGGATTCAGTGTCACTAAGAGATCAAGTAAACGTTTAGCTACATAAGGATGATGGTTCCATGCCTTATGCTAAACGGGATATCGATATAGAGGATCGTACGCAGTTTGCTCGGAATGGTTGTGTTGAATCACAATTCGACCCTCCATTCCGAATTGGGTAGTCATTATGTCTTGCTAGAGACCACTAATGACTTATGGATTAATCAATGAGATTGAGTTATCCATTGCCAATTTGGAATGGGCCTACAGGATCGCACATAAGAAAGTTCGATGATGCAGAATAAGTATTCTTGCCTACAATAAGTATAATTGTTATACTTAAATAAATAAGATTTAATTAAATGGTTTAATTAAATATTATTGGAAAGTTCTGTGGTATTAATTAATAGTTAATTAATTACCTGGGAACAATTGGGATGGGCTGATAAATCAAGGGACTTAATTGCAATTGAAGTTCTTAACCCATCAGCCTGATCCATGGGTCATGGGTTGATCCATGGGCTTGGTGTATAACCCAAATCATTAAGGTATTATTTAAGGCTAATTTGGAATTAGTAAATATTATTTAAATACTGATTTGGAATCAGTTAAATAATATTTGGTAATAATACTGATTTGGAATATTACTAAAATCAGTTAAGTTATAATTGGATAATTACAATACTGATTTTGGAAATTAATTCTCTACAAATAACCTAGGGATATAATTGTATGAGGGGGATTTTTGAATTATTCTCATCAGAAAAAATACACAGGATTTCCCAAATTCTTCGGGTAGGCAAGATTGGCTAGCACCAACCTGCGAAGGCTTTCATGCGTAAGAGTAGAGAATCCTTTGAGGAAGGATTTTGGAGATAGAAAAATGCCGTCTTCTCAGAGGAGCCAGGCGACGTGTGCAACCGATTATGCTTCGAGGGTAAGACCCGATTCTTATAGTTTAGGATTTTGTTGTTTAATTGGATTAAACACCTAAACAAAATCCAACACCACCTTGCCACATCTGAAGCACTTGCCTTTCGGCTTATGCTTCTTGGCAATACCCGTCTTGGGTCCATGATCAGCTGCTGCTTTCTGACCTATCTTTCTCTTGTTCTTCTTGGCTTTGGGCCCAGTAGAGGAACCTGAGGGACCAACAGTAGCCAAGGCTTGCTTCTTCTCTGCGAGAGGCTCTCAGCAGACACCAATGCAGCCATGAGTTTAGGAAGTGAATATGAGAGTTTTCCCATATTGTAGTTTAACCAAAACTGCTCAAAACTGGGGGGAAAGCTCTGGAGGATGATATCGACCTGGGTCTCCCCATCAATGTCACCTCCTAATACCTCAATCTCATTGATACAGCTCATCATGTCCCGCACGTGATCCCTCACTGAAGAGCCCTCAGCCATCATAGCATTCATGAGTTTCCTCATAGCTGGCTGTTTGGCTGCCCTACCCTGATGTCCAAACATCTCCCTGAGGTTGAGCATCATATCGTAGGCTGAGGTAAACAACTGATGCTGGTGCTGCAGTACACTCGAAATAGAAGCCAAGATGTAGCACCGGTTCATCTCATCATCCTTTTGCCACATCGCATATGGCTCTCGCTGCTCAGGGGTGGCATCATCGCTGGGCTTAGGGGGGCACTCCTCAATGAGCACATACTTGTAACCCTCAGCAGTAAGGACAATGTCCAGGTTATGTTTGTAGTCAATGAAATTAGGATCCGTAAGTTTGTTCTGATTCAGTATGACAGCTAGCGGGTTGAACGATATATCAACAAACTGAAAAATAAACAGTCAATTTTCATTATAACTTTTTCAAAAATATTAAAATCCTCAAAAACCAATATAATCTTCTTCCGACATCTCTCACACCGGGATTAACGCAGGTCATGATGGGTGAACGTCTACGCCAATCCACATTTGTTCGAGAAGAACTGAAGTTCATTAATTCCATTATCTGACCAACGATCTTATGATAAATGAAATTAATAGTCGATAATTTTAGCCGTACATGAAGATAGCGAACCTCGATGGGAGGGATACTAAAAACGATACACTAAGTGTATGCCATTATGTGACTTCTAAGTTTGTTACTTATGATACTAATGCGCCTCAGATGGCGAGGGTGTCGCAACTTTCTCCAATTAAGCTCACTATAGTCATCCCTTTAGAAATTCATTTCGGTGATATCTGTGGTTGAAAACTCATCCGATAGGGAGGGAGGTCTAAGCCAACACGCAAGTTTAACCACATCACCAATGAACCCGTAATGGAGGCCATGGGGATATTTACCAACACGCTTCTACTTAGATTTTTAAGTTTGAGGATTTTTTACGTTTTAGCATGTAATATCTTAACTATAGATATTCGCACCCATAAAACCATTGGAGTTTTAATATGTGAATAATCTACCTTAGTTAATTGCACTTTACCTTTTAAAACGGTTTGGTTTTCATTCATGCAAAATAAATCAAAAACACACAATCAACGAAAAGACATAAATATGGGAAATTAAAGAAATAAAATTTCCCAACTATTATGGCCTTCTCTATCGTTGATTCTTTAATGCCTCGGTGACACGTCCCGTCATGTCGCTCCGTTATTTGGATTTCTCTCGATTCGTCCGGGTTTTCTTGGTTTACTTACGTAATTAGGAATCACCTAAAATTACCAGAAACCAAAACCCACGAATATAAGTCACCCAAAATAACATCTTCGTTATAATACATAAATTCCTATATACAAAGGTGTTTTTCTAGGAATTTAAAGACGACATAATTAGTTCAAATTCTACTACAAGATTTATCTAATCCTACAGGATTTCTCGCTCATGGTTATTACTATTACAGACATTTCCATTCAAAAACAATACGAGTCCCAGACATGTCCCGGGGTTTATGAATGAAAAATAAATTTTACCATAACAGCCGGGAAACTAATAACCACCTGTTTAAACATTTTGACAAAAATAATAATGCCAAAACAAAGTTGTGTAATAAATTAAACAAGTATAAATCCAAAACACTCGCTCTGATACCAATTTGAAGAAAAACCGAACAAGCCCAGGCTAAATAAAAAATCTCACTTTCGTGCAATGCATTCCAGAATCGAAAACTTTCAACAAAGCTCAGGCTCAAATTCATTTTGCCCTGAATGGATGTAAGCTTATACTTATTTAATTTATTAAACAACGCACAAAGATTCAACCTTTAATTAAAAGTTGAAAGTATAAAGGTTATACCTTTGTAGCGAAGTCCCAAGCAAAAAGAATACCAAATCTTCGTGCAAGCGAAATCCACAAGAAATCCGAAGAATAACTCCAAACGCCTCCGAATTAGTGTGGGATGATGTCTACGGAGGGGACCAAGGCAACACCTAAGAAACCCAAAGAAACCTGCTTAAAAAAACCCAAAATCTGTGAAAACAGATTTAGCCAGGGAACTATCGGGCCAAATCTGAAAACCCAATAAATCACCCAAAGAGATCCTACACCAACCATAGATCTAGACCTTGGTGAACCCAAAGGAATGAACCAAAGGATCAGCACAAAGTGAGGATCAAAACCCACAATACTGATAGGATTTTGCTCGCCAAAAAGTGCAGCCACCGGCCAGAAAATCCAAAATGCGGCCCCGGTGAAAATGATGAAATCCGGGTAGAAAATCCGATCAAAGGGTGATTTAATCTATGGGTTTTATTGGCTAATTGATGGGCTGGGTTTTTTCGAAGAAGAAAGATCCAAAGTCGACTTCGAAAGAGAAGAATCGATGAAGAAGGAGAGCTTCTCTTTCGATACTTAACTTTCTCTTACTAGGCTTGTAGCCACCAAGGTTTCAAATGTCTTGTTAAGTGCCTAACAAGGACTATTTATAGGGAGCTTCTAAGGAAGCCTAGTGGGCATTTGATTTGGGCCTTTTAATTTGACTTTCGTTGACTCCTTAGTCTTCTCTAAACTAGTCAACTCCAATCGAGCCTTTCGAATTAATTCTTTAACCCACTTCGTTAATTTAATTTAATCGAACCCTTAGGATTAATTAATTAATATAGAATTAATTTCTTAATCCACTTAGATAACTAAATATTAATTAAACCTTTAGGATTAATTAATTCACTTTGTCGATTAGTCAAACGCATAATTAGTCGTACAACTAACGGACCAATTATGGAACTACCACTCAAAAACAACTTTACATCGTGCCAATATATTTTCTTCTATCTCCCCACATCAAAGATCTAGTGCTAATCGGTTTATCAATTTACTGACAAACTAATTCACCGACTTCTTGGTATCTGAGATCAGTACCACTCGACTTTCTTATTTTTCCGGACGTAAAGTCCACTGGCCAGATTTAGTATAATAAACCTTACGAGCTCATATCGGGAGCACCATCAACCCAGTGAGCCGGTATATGGATTTCTCCGACTAGCAACGACACATAAGAAACTAACGACTGCATACCCAACTTACCGAGGTACATGCCTCAATTGGCCGCACTCTTGGAAAATCGAAGCATACGATATCTAACTCTCACGCCCGTTCCAATCTCGGGATTGAGAGACTGAATACTAGGACTGAATTAGCTACGCCTATCAATATAAGTTAATTCTATCCAAACTGGTCATGCTCAATATACCCCGGGCATATCCGTGTGATTTGATGAGTCTAGACAAACTAATTTCCAAATCACACGATAATCTATACCGATAGTATGCTCAGACTATCTCAGTTATGAGCATACTTTTTATATGTCGATACTTTAACCAATAACAGGATCTACTGTGTCTTTCCACACTTCGTTATCTAGTTCTATGATATAATGGAACAATTTAATACTGAAACAAAATGACCTGTCAACTGTGGATATTAGGTTTTTATACAAGCCATAGCTTTTCTGTATTCAAAACTAACAAATCTTTCAATTGGTATCAAAGCCTGGTTTTGGGTTTTGTGTTTGTTCGATTTATTACATGGTTTTATTTGTAGATGGTTTAGAAATCCTGAGTATTATGGTTCCGTTTGTATGTTTTTTAATTAAACCCCGAGACATGTCCGGGTTTGGGTTTATTATGAATGCGTGTAATACTATAACCACGTATTGGAAGCCGTGTAGGATTAGATCAAATCTGTAGTAGGATTTTTTCTATGTAATTTCAATTTCAATTTTCCTAGATGCCTTGTAGTAGGAGAATTTTTTTGTAATCGAAGGCGTTACGTGGCCAATTTAATTTGTGGGTTTTGGGTTATCGTTAATTCGAAAAAACCCAGGAAAATCCAGAACGAATTGCAATAAGACCAAATAGCGTAGGAGAAGCGAATGAGAGATCGGAGGTGGCCAGCGACGCCGGTGACGAATCGTCGGCAGAGCCGCCGACCGGCACCAGCAGGTGAGCGATAGCGGCAACAGCAGTTGTTGCGGCCCCGGTTGGTTTGCACAATTGGCACGTTTTCCTTTTGGAGTTGTTTTTTTTTTTTGGAAATTTAACTTTTCAAGACTCAATCCATCGACTATCGTGATGGGACACGAGATCAAGGCAGAAGATGGAAGCAATTAAAGCCATAATAGTCGGGAAATTAATTTGAAGTATTTATTTCGTGAATTTACAATTTTAATTTTTATGCTTTAACTTTTGTCTGTATTTTAGAAGCATAATTTTAAAGCACGCTGGTTTTATGTTTGCACATAACTTAGGATTAGTTAATTGTATGTTAAAATTAAACAAACCCTCAATTTAGAAATCTAAGTGGAAGCAGGTTGGTTTAATATCCCACAGCCACCATTATGAGTTCATGATGTGGGTGGACTTGCGCGTTGGCATTAGGGCCTTCCTCCATTCGGATGAGTCCAACCACAAGATTGCTAGATTATGAATTTCCGAGTAAGATGACTAGAGTAAGTTTAACTAGGAGAAATGCAATACCCTCTCCATCTGAGGTGCACTATCCTAAGGTAACAAGCTCAGAAGTAACGTAATGGCACACACTTAGTGTACAATTTGTAGTATTCCTCCCATCGAGGTTACGCTGCTTATTTGTATGGCTAAAGACACTGACAATTAGCTACATTGATCAATAGATCGTTTGGTCATATAGTGTCGTTAATGAACTTGGTTCTTCTCAAACGAATATGGGTTAGCGTAAACGTCACACTATCGTGGCTTGTGAGAATCCCGGTGAATGAGATATCGGTGGTTTAAATTATTGTTTTGAGAAAAGTCAATAATTGTTAGAATTTCTTATTATTTTCAAAATTCTTGGATTAAACACTAAAGCATTGTCTGTTTATTTAATTTGACAGTATTCGATATGAAATTCAATCCTTTAGCTACAATTTTGAAAGACAACAAGTTAACTGGTTCAAACTATCTTGATTGGATTCGTAATTTGGATATTGTCCTGACGGCTGAGCAGTATAAGTTTGTCCTCACCGAAGTCTGTCCAGATGTGCCTAACGATGAATCTCCTCAAAAAGATAGGGATGCGTATGAGAGGTGGAGAAAAGTGGATGAGATGACGCGGTGTTAAATTCTGGCATCTGTGTCGAATGTTCTGCAATATCAGCTTCATCCTATGGTTTCTACCTTTAATATGATGGCTCACCTGAGAGAGATGTTTGCTTATCAAGATAGGATAGCTAGGAAATCAGCCATGACGAAGATAATAAATAACACAATAGCTGAGGGCTCGTCCGTGAGAGATCATGTGTTTCACATTATTAGAAACATCAATGAGATAGAGGTGTTAGGAGGTGAGATTGATCCAGAGAGTCAGATTGATGTCAACCTCCAGAGCTTACCCTCTAGTTTCGAGAAGTTTTAGGTCAACTATAACATAAACCAAAGAGTGTATATACTTTACCCGAGCTCCTAACAGTATTGGTGTCGGCCGAAGGCATCTTCCACGAGAAGAAGAAACTTTGGTCACAATGAAGGCTTCAAGCTCTTCTTCTGCGCCTAAAGGCAAGAACAAGAAGAAGAAGAATGCCAAGAAACATACTGCTAAGCCAGACATCGCAAAGAAGAGTAAGCCTAAAGGCAAATGCTTTAAGTGCAGGAAAACGGACATTGGAAATCGGATTGTCCAAAGCTTAAAGGTGCGATAGTTTATGGCTTAATTATTGAGACGTGTTTAGGGGCGATTCCCACAGATATTTGGTGTGTGGATTCTAGAGCCACTGACCATGTTTGTAATTCTTTGCAGGGGTTCCAAGTAACCGGAAAGCTTAGAGAGGGCGAGTTGGATTTTTACTTTGGTGACACTACAAGAGTGTCAGTGGAAGCAGTGAGAGTAGTTAGTTTAAATTTTGAAAATTATAGACTAGATTTACCAAATTGTCTTTATGTACCGAGTTTTAGAAAGAACCTTATTTTGGTTTCTAAACTCTTAAAGAATGGATTCAAGTTTATTTTTTCTGATAATACTATTGTTGATAGAAAAGATGGCAAACTTGTTTGTTCTTGTTCATTAGTAGATAATTTGTTTGTGGTTAAATCAAACTCCCCTGTTGTGCAAAATATAGAATTAAAAAGGACATCATCTAACACTAATAAGAGAAAAGAACCTTCTAAAATCAATCAAACCTATCTTTGGCATATTAGGCTAGATCATATAAACCTTAGTAGGATTCAAAGGTTGGTCAATGATGGACCTTTAAGTTCATTAGAGATTGACAGTTATTCAACCTGTGAATCTTGCTTGGAAGGTAAGATGACCAAGAGACCTTTTAAGGCACAAGGGTATAGATCTAAAGAAGTACTAGATTTGATTCATTCTGACTTGTGTGGATCGATGTCGGTCCAAGCATTAAGTGGGTTTGAGTATTTCGTGACGTTCACGGATGATTACTCAAGGTACATATATATTTACCTAATGCGCCACAAGTTCGAATGCTTTAGTAAATTCAAAGAGTATGGGAAAGATGTGGAGAAGCATTATGGCAAAAGTATCAAGACACTGCGATCAGATCATGGTGGTGAGTATCTACCCGATGAATTTCTAGAATACCTTAGCGAGTTTGGAATTCAGTCTCAGTTGTCTGCACCTGGCACACCATAGCAGAACTTTGTAGCAGAAAGGAGGAATTGAACTCTCATGGAAATGGTTAGGTCAATGATGAGCTATAGTGATTTTTCGAGTTCGTTCTGGGGGTATACCTTAGAAAAAACAATGTACATCTTTAATCTTGTACCATCTAAAACCATGCCTTCAGCCCTAGTAGAGTTGTGGAACGGGCATAAGCCCAGTCTAAGACATCTCAGAATTCGGGGTTGCCCAGCACATGTGCTTAAGGCAGATGCGGCTAAGTTAGATGCAGGAACGAAAGTAATGCTGTTTGTAGGATATCCTAAGGGAACGAAAGGTGGTCTGTTGTATATCCCTAAAGATCAGAAGGTCGTACTTAGCACTAACGCAAGATTTTTAGAGGACGACTATATTTTAGATCACAAGCCAAATAGTAATATAGTACTAGAAGAGCTTAGGAAACAATCTGATAATCCTGATGCACCAGCACAAGTAGATACACCACACGCTGTACAAAATATCACAGATGATGCGCCTACATAGGTGGTGCCTCGTCGTAGTGGGAGGGTTGTAAGATAGCCTGACAGGTTCATTGGCGTAGGAGAGGCCTCAGACCTAGTCCTAGACGTGCATGAGCCTGACCCAGCTAACTACAACGAGGCTTCCCGAGATAAAGATGCAGAAAAGCAATGATATCCGAGATGGGGTTGATGGATCATAATCAAGTCTGGGAGCTTGTGGACCTACCTTTTTGAAGGGTTCAAACCCATTGATATAAGTGGGCCTACAAACACAAGAGAGGACCTGACGGATAGGTGGAAACCTTTAAAGCTAGGCTTGTGGCGAAGAGGTATACTCAGAAAGAGGGAATCGATTATGAGGAAACCTTCTTCTCGGTTGCCATGGTTAAGTCAATCCGGATTCTCTTTGCCATAGCTGCTCATTTAGATTATGAGATATGGCAGATGGATATCAAGACAACTTTCTTTAAAGGAAGTCTTGAGGAAACCATTTTCATGCAGCAACCAGAGGGATTCATTTAGAAAGGCCAAGAGCATAAGGTTTGCAAGCTTAAGAGGTCCATTTACGGACTTAAGTAGGCATCCAGATCTTGGAACATCCGTTTTGATGAGGTAATCTGCTCCTACGAATTTACTTGATGTCCGGATGAGCAATGTGTATATAGCAGACGTGATGGAAACACAGTGGTGTTTCTTGTGCTTTACGTAGATGTCATTCTATTGATTGGCAACAACAAGAAAGTGTTATCAGACGTAAAGACATGGCCGTCCTAAAAATTCGATATGAAATACTTAGGGGAAGCAGGACATATCCTTGGGATCAATATAATTCGAGATCATAGGAAATGTTCATTAACGCTCTCCCAAGCTTCATACATAGATATGATTCGGGCCCGTGTTAACATGCAGAACTCCAAGAAAGGTTTTCTACCTTTCAAACACGGAGTTCATCTATCTAAAGAGCAGTCTCCCAAGACTGTTGAGGAGATAGAGGCCATGAAGACAGTTCCTTATGCTTCTGCAGTAGGAAGTCTCATGTATGCTATGTTGTATACGAGCCCTGATATTTATTATGCCGTTGGCATTGTAAGCAGATATCAGAGTAACCCATGTAAAGCTCATTGGAAAGCGGTAAAATGCATTCTCAACTATTTGCACAGAATGAGAGACCAAGTGTTGGTCTATCAGGTGCCTGAGCTGGTACCCCGAGGTTACACAGATTCAGATTTCCAAGGCGACAAGGGACAATAGCAAGTCTACCTCAGGGTATGTGTTTACTTTGGGAGGTAGAGCCATAGTTTGGCAGAGTGTCAAGCAGAAATGCGTGGTGGACTCTACCATGGAGGCTGAATACGTTGCAACAATAGAATCAGCGAAAGAAGCAGTCTGGCTCAAGAACTTCTTAGTGGACTTAGAAGTGATTCCTCGTTTGTAGAAGTCAATCACAGTGTACTATGATAACAACGATGCAGTAGCAAACTCGAAGGAACCACGAGCCCACAAGGCGAGTAAACACATACAGCGCAAGTACCACCTGATATGAGATATCGTCAAGAGGGGTGACGTGGTCGTGGCTAAGATAGCATCAGAGTATAACCTTGCAGATCTAATCACGAAGACATTGACTTCAAAAGTCTTTGAGGCTTACGTAGAGGACATGGGGATCAGATATTTATGAGAGCCATGATAGTTTTTCTAGTTGTATTGTAGAGTGTAAAAGATTGAATGTAGTTATATACTTAATGTTAGGAATGAATACATAAGCTATGTTTAGATTAAACTTTTTCCCAGTTAATATATCGATTTAATGTTTTGGTTTATATGCTGTGCATATTTGTCCATTTATATTATGTAGTTAGATGATGGGGTGCTAGTGTGACACAGTTGATTCATCATTGGTTAAAAGACATAATATATAAATGAGGTTCATAACCGAGAAAGTTTTGGACAAGCTGTCGGTTTAGGTTATTATGTGATTCAGATAATTGGTTTGTCTAAACTAATTGAATCATATAGATATACCCGGGGCGTATTAAAATTGACCATTTGGAATGATTTGTCTTGTACTAATTTAATAGACAGATCGTTATTAGTATTCTATCTCTTAATCCCTAGACTTGAGCGGGCATGAGGGGTAGACATAGTGTACTTCAATGGCTGGTGAGATCAATTGTGGCAATAGTCTCAGTGGGTTGGGTGCGCGTGTTTACTTACTTGGTGTGCTGCTGCTTGTCGAAAGGATACTAAATCTTCGGGTAAGCGAAATCCATAAGAAATCTGAAGAATAACTCCAAATGCCTCTGAATTAGTGTAGGCTAATGTCTACAGAGGGGTCCATAGCAACACCTAAGAAATCCAAAGAAACCTGCTTAAAAAAACCCAAAATCTGTAAAAACATATTTAGCCCGGGAACTGTCGGCCAAATTTGAAAACCTAATAAATCACCAAAAGAGATCCTACACCAACTGTAGATCTAGACCTTGGTGAACCCAAAGGAATGAGCCAAAGGATCAGCGCGAAGTGAGGATCAAAACCCACAAAAAGTGCAACCACCGGCCGGAAAATCCAAACTGCGGCGCCGGTGAAAATGATGAAATCTGGGCAGAAAAATCCGATCAAAGGGTGATTTAATCTATGGGTTTTCTTGGCTAATTGATGGGTTGGGTTTTTTGAAGAAGAAAGATCCAAAGTCAACTTTGAAAGAGAAGAATCGATGAAGAATGAGAGCTTCTCTTTCGAGACTTAACTTTCTCTTACTAAGCTTGTAGCCACCAAGGTTTCAAATGTCTTGTTAAGTGCCTAATAAGGACTATTTATAGGGAGCTTCTAAGGAAAGCTAATGGGCCTTGAGTTGGGCCTTTTAATTTGACTGTCATTGACCGCTTAGTATTTCTTAGACTAATCAACTTCAATCGACCAATTCGAATTAATTTCTTAACCCACTTTGTTAATTTAATTTAATCGAACCCTTAGGATTAATTAATTCACATAGAATTAATTTCTTAATCCACTTTGTCAATTAAATATTAATTAAAGCTTTAGGATTAATAAATTCACTTTGTCGATTAGTCAAATACATCATTAGTTGTACCACTATCGGACTAACTATGGAACTACCGCTCAAAAATGACTTTACATCAAGCCACAATATTTTCTTCTATCTCCCCACATCAAAGATCTAGTTCCCGTCGGTTTATCAATTTACTGACAAACTAATTCACTGACTTCTTAGTATCCGAGATTAGTACCACTTGACCTTCTTATTATACCGGACGTAAAGTCCACTGGCCAGTTTTAGTATAATAAACTTACGAGCTCATCTTGGGAGCACCATCAACCCGGCGAACCGGTACGTGGATTCTTCCGACTAGCAACGGCACGTAAGTAGCTAAACACCGCATACCCAACCTACCAAGGTATAGGCCTCAAAAGACCGCACTCTTTAGAAAATCAAATCACATGATATCTAACTCTCACGCTCGTCCCAAACTTGGGATTGAGAGACTGAATACTAGGACCGAATTGACTACTCCGATGAGTACAAGTAAATTCTATCCAAATTGGTCGTGCTCAATATGCCCCTGGCATATTCGTGTGATTTAAATTAGTCTAGATAAACTAATTTCCAAATTACACGATAACCTATACCGATAGTATATTCAGACTATCTCAGTTACGATCATACATTTTATATATCAATACTTTAACAAATAACGGTATCTACTGTGTCTTTCACACACCCCGTTATCTAGTTCTATGATATAATGGAACAATTTAATACTGAAACAAAATGATATATCATATGTGGATATTAGTTATTGATACAAGCCATAGCATTTCTGTATTCAAAACTAATAGGTGGTGGCTAAAAGTCTTCTTCACGAGAAGAAGCGAGCTTTAGTCGCAGTCAAAGCTTCAAAATCTTCTTTTAAGCCTAAGGATGGAAATAAGAAGAGAAAGCACAAGGGAATGGCTCAAAATGCACAGATTGCACCAAAGCCAGAGATTGCAAAGAAGAAGCTGAAAGGCAAGTGCTTCAAGTGCAATCAGACAGGACACTGGAAATCAGATTGTCCAAAGCTCACAAGTACGATAGTTTGTGCCTTAATTACTGAGACATGTTTAGCGGCGATTCCCACAGATACTTGGTGTATGGATTTAGGCGCCACTGACCATGTTTGTAATTTTTTGTAGTTTTTCCAAGTAACCCGAAAGCTTAGAGAAGGCGAGTTGGATATCTACTTGGGTGACACTACAAGAGTGTCAGTAGAAGCAGTGAGAGTAGTCAGCCTTAATTTCAAAAATTCTAGGCTAGCTTTAGTTAATTGTCTTTATATATCGAGTTTAAAAAAAACCTTGTTTCAGTTTCTAAACTCTTAATTGGTGATAAGTTTATTTTTCCTGATGATTTTGTTGTTATTAGAAAAGATGGAAAACTTATTTGTTCGGGTTCATTAGCTGACAATTTGTTTATAATTAAATCAAACTCCCCTGTTGTACAAAATATAGAGATAGATAGCGCATCATCTAACACTAATAAGAGGAAAGAACCTTCTAAAATGAATCAAATCTATCTTTGGCATCTCAGGCTAGGTCATATAAACCTTAGTAGGATTCAAAGGTTGGTCAATGATGGACCTTTAATTTCATTAGAGATTGACAGTTATTCAACCTGCGAATCTTGCTTAGAAGGTAAGATGACCAAGACACCTTTTAAGGCAAAAGGTTATAGATCCAAAGAAGTATTACAGTTGATTCACTCTGATTTTTGAGGACCTATGTCGGTCCAAGCACGAGGTGGGTTTGAGTATCTTGCGATGTTCACGGATGATTACTCAAGGTACAGGTACATTTACCTAATGCGCCACAAGTCCGAATGCTTTAGTAAATTCAAAGAGTATCGAGCAGATATGGAGAAACATCACGGTAAAAGTATCAAGACATTATGATCAGATCGTGGTGGCGAGTACCTATCCCACGAATTTCGAGAATACCTTAGCGAGGTCAGAATTCAATCTCAGTTGTCTGCACCTGGCACACCACAGTAGAATGTGTAGTAGAAATAAGGAACCGAACTATCATGGAAATGGTTAGGTCAATGATAAGCTATAGTGATTTTCTGAGTTCGTTCTGAAGGTATGCCTTAAAAACAACAATGTACATCCTTAATCTTATACCATTTAAAACCGTGCCTTAAACCCCAGTAGAGTTGTGGAATGGGCTTATATCTAAGACATCTCAGAATTTGGGGTTGGCCAGCACATGTGCTTAAACCAGACGCAGCTAAGTTAGATGGAAGAACTGAGGTAATGCTGTTTGTAGGATATCCTAGAGGAACGAATGGTGGTCTGTTTTATAGTTCTAAAGATCAGAATGTGGTGGTTAGTACTAACACCAGATTTTTGAAGGAAGACTATATTCTAGATCACAAGCCCAAGAGCAAGATAGTACTAGAAGAGCTTAAGAGACAAACTGATAATCCTAATGCACCAGCACAATTCGATGCACCAAACACTGCACAAATATCACAGATGATGCACCTACATAGGTGGTGCCTCGTCATAGTGGGAGGGTTATGAGACAGCCCGACAGGTTCATTGGCATGGGAGAGGCCTCAGACCTAGTCTTAGAAGCGCCTGAGCCTGACCCAGTAAACTACAATAAGGCTCTCCGAGATAAATATGCTGAATCTTGGCAAAAGGCAATGATATCCGAGATGGGGTTGATGGACCACAATCAAGTCTGGGAGCTTATGGACCTGCCTGATGGGTTCAAGCCCATTGGATGTAAGTGGGACTACAAACAAAAGAGAGGACCTGAAGAAAAAGTTGAAAACTTTAAAGCTGGGCTTGTAGTGAAGGGGTATACTCAGAAAGAGGGAATCGATTATGAGGAAATCTTCTCCCCGGTGGCCATACTTAAGTCAATCTGGATTCTCTTGGCCATAGTGATGTAAAACAGAACAAGCCCGGGCTAAATCGAAAACCTCACTTTCGTGCAATGCATTCAATAATCGGAAGCTTTCGACCAAGCTCAGGCTCAAATTCATTTACCCACGAACGGATCTTGGCTTATACTTATTTAATTCATTAAAACGACATCTAACACACAAACATCACACCTTTAATTAAAAACGGAAGGATTAAAGGTTATACCTTTGTAGCGATGTCCAACGCAATAAGAAAAATCCAATCTTTATGCGAATTCCAAAAGAAATCCAAAAGATAACTCGGAGAAAACTTCGAATATTGCGTGGGAAATAATCTGCCCAAAAAGATCAAACCTTTAACCCAAAAAACTGCTGCCCACTACTTTTCTCGCCAATAAAATCGAACCCACTTCAACTCCAGTCATGATCTGGACAACCGGGATTGTGGATCACCAACCCAAGGAAGAAATCAACACAAACCCAGCTGGATCAAGCACCCCGGAGTGAACAGTGTCTGTGAATAGTGAACAGTGAATTCCGGGCAAAAATTATAAAATCCAGCAGTGGGAAACTCAAATAAATCAATGGGCTATCTAAAAGTTTGATCTTTGGACTTAATCTAAAATCGAGAAGTGAGATTCCAAGTTCATTTTTTAAAGAAACCCAAAAAGGAAGGAGAGTCTCTCTCTAGAACTTTCTCACTCAAGAGCAAGACAAAATATCTTGTAAGATTTTCTTAAGTTTCTTAGGCCTTAAGCTTTCTATTTACAATGAGCTCTAATGGATACATAATAAGCTCTCGAGTTGGGCCTTTTAATTTGACTTTCATTGACCGCTTAGTCTTTCCCGACTAATCAACTCCAATCGACCCATTCGAATTAATTTCTTAACCCATTTTGTTAATTTAATTTAATCGAACCCTTAGAATTAATTAATTCAAATAGAATTAATTTCTTAATTCACCTTGTCGATTAAATATTAATTAAACCTTTAGGATTAATTAATTCACCTTGTCGATTAGTCAAATGCATAATTAGTCGTACCACTATCGGACTAATTATGGAACTACCGCTCGAAAATGACTTCACATCGCGCTATTATATTTTCTTCTATCTTCCCACCTTAAAGATCTAGTGCTCATCGGTTTATCAATTTACTGACAACCTAATTCACTGACTTCTTGGTATCCGAGATTAGTACCACTCGTCCATTTATTATACCGGACGTAAAGTCCACCGACCGGATTTAGTATAATAAACTTTATGAGCTCATCTCAGGAGCACCATCAACCCGGTGAACCAGTACGTGGATTCCTCTGACTAGCAATGACACGTAAGAAGCTAAACACCGCATACCCAACCTACCGAGGTATAGGCCTCAATTGACTGCACTCTTTGGCAAATCAAAGCATACGATATCCAACTCTCAAACCCGTCCCAATCTTGGGATTGAGAGACTGAATACTAGGACCGAATTGACTACGCTGATCAGTACAAGTCAATTTTATCCAAACTGGTCGTGCTCAATATGCCCCGAGCATATTCGTGTGATTTAATTAGTCTAGATAAACTAATTTCCAAACCACACGATAACCTATACCAATAGTATGTTCAAACTATCTCGGTTATGAGCATAATTTTAATATATCAATACTTTAACCAATAACGGTATCTACTGTGTCTTTCCACACCCCGTTATCTAGTTCTATCATATAATGGAACAATTTAATACTGAAACAAAATGATATGCCATCTGTGGATATTAGTTTTTGATACAAGCCATAGCTTTTCTGTATTCAAAACTAACACATAGCTACTCATTTAGATTATGAGATATGGCAGATGGATGTCAAGACAGATTTCCTTAACGAAGTCTTGAGGAAACCATCTTTATGCAGCAACCAGAGGGATTTGTTGAAAAAGGCCAAGAGCATAAGGTTTGTAGGCTTAAGAGGTCTATTTATGGACTTAAGCAGGCATCTAGATCTTGGAATACTCGGTTTGATGAGGTAATCAAGTCCTACAGATTTACTCAGTTTCCGGATGAGCAATGTGTATATCGCACACGTGATGGAAATGCGGTGGTGTTTCTTGTGCTTTACGTAGATGACATTCTATTTATTGGTAACAACAAGAAAGTGTTATCAGACGTAAAGGCATGGTTATCCAAACAATTTGATATGAAGGACTTAGGGGAAGCGGGACATATCCTTGGGATCAAGATAATTCGAGATCGTAGGAAACGTTCGGTAAGGCTCTCCCAAGTTTCATACATAGATACGATTCTGGCCCGTTTTAACATGCAGAACTCCAAGAAAGGTTTTCTTCCTTTCAGATATGGAGTGCATCTATCTAAAAAACAGTCTCCTAAGACTGTTGAGGAGATAGAGGCCATGAAAACAGTTCCTTTTATTTCAGCAGTAGGAAGTCTCATATATGCCATGTTGTGTACGAGGCTTGATATCTGTTATGTTATTGGCATCGTAAGCAAATATCAGAGTAACCCCGGGAAAGCTCATTGGGAAGCAGTAAAATGCATTCGCAAGTATTTTCGCAGAACAAGAGACCAAGTGTTGGTCTATCAGGCGCCTGAGCTGGTACCCCGAGGTTACACAGATTTAGATTTCCAAGGCGACAGGGACAAGAACAAGTCTACCTCTGGAGAATGATATCGACTTGGGTCTCCCCATCAATGTCACCTCCCAGTACCTCGATCTCATTGATGCAACTCATCATGTCCAGTACGTGATCCCTCACTGAAGTGCCCTCAGCCATCCTAGCATTCATGAGTTTCCTCATAGCTGACTGCTTGGCTGCCCTACCTTGATGTCCAAACATCTCCCTGAGGTTGAGCATCATATCGTAGGCTGAGGTAAACAACTGATGTTGGTGCTGCAGTACACTCAACGTAGAAGCCAAGATGTAGCACCGGGTCATCTCATCAGCCTTCTGTCACCTCGTATATGGCTCTCGCTGCTCAGGGGTGGCATCATCGCTGGGTTTAGGGGGCACTCCTCAGTGAGTACGTACTTGTAACCCTCAGCAGTAAGGACAATGTCCAGGTTACTTTTCCTGTCAATGTAATTTGGACTCATAAGTTTGTTATGATTTAAAATGACAGCTAGCGGGTTGAACGATATATCAATAACAACTGAAAAATAAACAGTCAAGTTTCATTATACTTTTTCGAAAATATTGTATCCTCAAAACAATATATTCTCCTATCGACATCTCTCACACCGGGATTAACGCAGGTCACGATGGGTGAACGTCTATGCCAACTCACATTCGTTTGAGAAGAACCGAAGTTCATTAATTTCATTATCTGACCAAGGATCTTGTGATCAATGAAATTAATAGTCGATAATTTTAGCCGTACACGGAGATAGCGTAACCTCGATGAGAGGGATACTAAAAACGGTACACTATGTCTATGCCATTATGTGACTTCTAAGTTTGTTACTTAGGATACTAATGCGCCTCGGATGGCGAGGGTGTCGCAACTTTCTCCAATTAAACTCATTATAGTCATCCCTTTAGAAATTCATTCCGGTGATATCTGTGGTTGAAAACTCATCCGATAGGGAGGAAGGTCTAAGCCAGCACGCAAGTTTAACCACATCACCAATGAACCCGTAATAGAGGCCATGGGGATATTTACCAACCCGCTCCCACTTAGATTTTTAAGATTGAGGATTTTTTTACGTTTTAACATGCAATATTTAACTATGGATATTCGCACCCATAAAACCGTTGGAGTTTTAATATGCGAATAATCTACCTTAGTTAATTGCACGTTACCTTTTAAAAAATGTTTTGGTTTGGTTTTCGTTCATGCAAAATGAAACGAAAAACACACAATCACGAAAAGACATAAATACGGGACATTAAAGAAATAAAATTTCCCGACTATTATGGCCTTCTCTATCGTTGATTCCTTGATGCCTCGGTGACACGTCCCATCATGTCGCTCCCACTCGTTATTTGGATTCCTCTCGATTCGCCCAGGTTTTCTCAGTTTACTTACGTAATTAGGAATCACCCAAAATTACGAGAAACCAAAACCCACGAATATAAGTTACCCAAAATAACGTCTTTGTCATAATACATAAATTCCTATATACAAAGGCGTCTTTCTAGGAATTTAAAGACGACATGATTAGATCAAATCCTACTACAAGATTTTTCTAATCCTACACGGCTTCCAACTCGTGGTTATTACTATTACAGATATTTCCATTCAAAAACAATACGAGCCCGGACATGTCTCGGGGTTTATGAATGAAAAATAAAATTCTACCATAATAGCCGGGAAACTAATAACCACCTTTTTAAATATTTTGACAAAAATAATAATGCCAAAATAAAGCCGTGTAATAAATCAAACAAGTATAAGACCGAAACTTATGCTCTGATACCATTTTGAAGGAAAACAGAACAAGTCCGGGCTAAATCGAAGCCTCACTTTCGTGCAATGCATTCCAGAATCGGAAGCTTTCGACCAAGCTCAGGCTCAAATTCATTTACCCACGAACGGATCTTGGCTTATACTTATTTAATTTATTAAAATGACATCTAACGCACAAAGATCACACCTTTAATTAAAGCGGAAGGATTAAAGGTTATACCTTTGTAGCGAAGTCCAACGTAATAAGAAAAATCCAATCTTTATGCGAATTCCATAAGAAATCCAAAAGATAACTCCGAGAAAACTTTGAATATTGCGTGGGCAATAATCTATCAAAGTCTGCTACCAAAGCCCACGAGAAACCCGCCAAGAAAATCCCTCAATTAGATCAAATCTTCCCAAAAGATCAAACCATTAACCCAAAAAACTTCTGCCCACTACTTTTTTCGCCAAGAAAATCGAACCCACTTCAACTCCGGTCACGATCTGGACAACTGGGATTGTGGATCACCAGCCCAAGGAAGAGATCAACACAAACCCAGCTGGATCAAACACCCCGGAGTGAACGGTGTCCGTGAACAGTGTTCGTGAGTAGTGAACAGTGAATTCCGGGCAAAAATTATAAAATCCATCAGTGGGCAACTCAAATAAATCAATGGGCTATCTAAAAGTTTGATCTTTGGACTTAATCTAAAATCGAGAAGTGAGATTCCAAGTTCGTTTTTTAAAGAAACCCAAGAAAGGAATGAGAGTCTCTCTCTAGAACTTTCTCACTCAAGAGCAAGACAAAATATCTTGCAAGATTTTCTTAAGTTTCTTAGGCCTTAAGCTTTCTATTTATAAGAAGCTCTAATGGATACCTACTAGGCTCTCGATTTGGGCCTTTTAATTTGACTTTCGTTGACCGCTTAGTCTTTCTCGACTAATCAACTCCAATCGACCCATTCAAATTAATTTCTTAACCCACTTTGTTAATTTAATTTAATCGAACACTTAGAATTAATTAATTTAAATAGAATTAATTTCTTAATTCATCTTGTCGATTAAATATTAATTAAACCTTTAGGATTAATTAATTCACCTTGTCGATTAGTAAAATACATAATTAGTCGTACCGCTATCGGACTAATTATGGAACTATCGCTCGAAAATGACTTTACATCGCGCCATTATATTTTCTTCTATCTCCCCACATTAAAGATCTAGTGCTCGTCGGTTTATCAATTACTGACAAACTAATTCCCCGACTTCTTGGTATCAAAGATTAGTACCACTCGTCCATTTATTATACCGAACATAAAGTTCACCGGCTGGGTTTAGTATAATAGACCTTACGAGCTCATCTCGGGAGCGCCATTAACCGGCGAACCGGTACGTGGATTCCTCTGACTAGCAACGGCACTTAAGAAGCTAAACACCACATACCCAACCTACCGAGGTATAGGCCTCAATTGACCCCACTCTTTGGTAAATCAAAGCATAGATATCCAACTCTCACGCCCGTCCCAATCTCGGGATTGAGAGACTGAATACTAGGACCGAATGGAGTACGCCGATCGGTACAAGTCAATTCTATCCAAACTGGTCGTGCTCAATATGCCCCGGGCAAATTCTTGTGATTTAATTAGTCTAGATAAACTAATTTCCAAACCACACGTTAACCTATACCGATAGTATGTTCAGACTATCTCAGTTACGAGCATGCTTTTAATATATCAATACTTTAACCAATAACGGTATCTACTGTGTTTTTCCACACCCCGTTATCTAGTTCTATGATATAATGGAAAATTTTAATACTGAAATAAAATGATATGTCATCTGTGGATATTAGCTGTTGATACAAGCCATAGCTTTTCTGTATTCAAAACTAACACATAGCTACTCATTTAGATTATGAGACATGGCAGATGGATGTCAAGACAGATTTCATTAACGAAGTCTTGAGGAAACCATCTTTATGCAGCAACCAGAGGTATTCGTTGAAAAAGGCCAAGAGCATAAGGTTTGTAGGCTTAAGAGGTCTATTTATGGACTTAAGTAGGCATCTAGATCTTGGAACACTCGGTTTGATGAGGTAATCAAGTCCTACAGATTTACTCAGTTTCCGGATGAGCAAAGTGTATATCGCACACGTGATGGAAACGCGGTGGTGTTTCTTGTGCTTTACGTAGATGACATTCTATTGATTGGTAACAACAAGAAAGTGTTATCAGACGTAAAGGCATGGTTGTCCAAACAATTTGATATGAAGGACTTAGGGGAAGCGGGACATATCCTTGGGATCAAGATAATTCGAGATCGTAGGAAACGTTCGGTAATGCTCTCCCAAGTTTCATACATAGATACGATTCTGGCACGTTTTAACATGCAGAACTCCAAGAAAGGTTTTCTTCCTTTCAGATATGGAGTGCATCTATCTAAAGAACAGTCTCCTAAGACTGTTGAGGAGATAGAGGCCATGAAGACAGTTCCTTATGTTTCAGCAGTAGGAAGTCTCATATATGCCATGTTGTGTACGAGGCTTGATATCTGTTATGTTGTTGGCATCGTAAGCAAATATCAGAGTAACCCTGGGAAAGCTCATTGGGAAACAGTAAAATGCATTCGCAAGTATTTTTGCAGAACAAGAGACCAAGTGTTGGTCTATCAGGCGCCTGAGCTGGTACCTCGAGGTTACACAGATTCAGATTTCCTAGGCGACAGGGACAAGAACAAGTCTACCTCAGGGTATGTGTTTACTTTGGGAGGTGGAGCCATAGTTTGACGGAGTGTCAAGCAGAAATGCGTGGCGGACTCTACCGTGGAGGCTGAATACATTGCCACATCAGAGGCAGCAAAATAAGCAGTATCGCTCAAGAACTTTCTAGTGGACTTAGATGTGATTCCTGGTTTATAGAAGTCAATCACAGTGTATTGTGATAACAATGGTGCAGTAGCAAACTCGAATGAACCACGATCCCTTAAGGCGAGTAAACACATACAGCGCAAGTACCACCTGATACGAGATATCTGTTAGCTTTGAATACAGAAAAGCTATTGCTTGTATGAAAAACTAATATTCACAGTTTATATATCATTTTGTTTCAATATTAAATTTGTTCTATTATATTATAGAACTAGATAACGGGGCGTGGAAAGACACAGTAGATCTCTTTATTGGTTAAAGTATTGATATATCAAAACTATGCTCGTAACTGAGATAGTTTGAACATACTATCGGTGTAGGTTATCGTGTGATTTGAAAATTAGTTTGTCTAGACTAATTAAATCACACGAATATGCCCGGGGCATATTGAGCACGACTAGTATGGATAGAATTAAGTTGTGTTGATCGGTGTAGTTAATTCGGTCAAAGTATTCTAATCTCTTAATCCCGAGTTTGGGACGGGCATGAGAGTCAGATATCGTATGCTTTGATTTGCCAAAGCGTGCAGTCAATTAAGGCCTATAGCTCGGTAAGTTGGGTATGCGGTGTTTAGCTTCTTTGTGTGCCGTTGCTAGTCGAAGAAATCCATGTACCGGTTTGCCGGGTTGATGGTGCTCCCGAGATGAGCTCGTAAGGTTTATTATACTAAACCCTGCTGGTGGACTTTATGTCCAGTATAATAAGAAATTCGAGTGGTACTAATCTCGGTTACCAAGAAGTCAGTGAATTAAATTGTCAGTAAATTGATGAACCAACGAGCACTAGATCTTTGATGTGGGGAGATAAAAGAAAAATAAAGTGGCGCGATGTAAAGTCATTTTTGAGTCGTAGTTCCATGATTGGTTCGTTAGTCGTATGACTAATTATGCGTCTGACTAATAGACAAAGTGAATTAATTAATCTAAAGGTTTAATTAATATTTAATTGACTAAGTGTTGGTGTATGTGCCCTTTTAGGGGCTATATAGATATTTGTCGTTTTGATTGATGTTATAATCGGATGAGTTAATTTCATGATAGTAATATTCTTGTGCAAATTTAATTTCATGAAATCGATCCGCCAAAAGAAACACTCCATGGACTGATTAGATCATGAGTGATTCTTTTGAGTAGTACTGGTACGAGGATCCTTAGACCAAAAATCACTACATGGTCTTAGGTGAATTGTAGTGTGCTTTGACATACGCCTAACGGGGCCGTAATAGGTTGCCAAGTACGGGTATGATTAGGTACACTATGAGTCACACTAAGATATGTAGGTGAAGTGATGGGACTACAAATATCTCTTAAGTGAGAGATGATATCTTTGCCACTTGATAGTGAACTGAGAAGTGCATGACCATGCCCAAGGAATGATAAGCGTTATCATTTGCTTGATGGATTCAGTGCCACTAAGAGATCAAGTAAACATTTAGTTATATAAGGATGATGGTTCCATGCCTTATGCTAAACGGGATATCAATGTAGAGGATCGTACGCAGTTTGCTCGGAAAGGTTGTGTTGAATTACCATTCGACCCTCCATTCTGAATTGGGTAGTCATTATGTCTTGCTAAAGACCACTAATGACTTGTGGATTAATCAATGAGATTGAGTTATCCATTGCCAATTTAGAATGGGCCTACAGGATCGCACATAAGAAAGTTCGATGATGCAGAATAAGTATAATTGTTATACTTAAATAAATAAGATTTAATTAAATGGTTTAATTAAATATTATTGAAAAGTTTCGTGGTATTAATTAAGAGTTAATTAATTATCTGGGAACAATTGGGATGGGCTGATAAATCAAGGGACTTAATATTGAAGTTCTTGACCTATCAGCCTGATCCATGGGTCATGGGTTGATCCATGGGCTTGGTGTATAACCCAAATCATTAAGGTATTATTTAATACTAATTTTGAATCAGTAAATATTATTTAATACTGATTTGGAATCAGTAAAATAATATTTGGTAATAATACTGATTTGGAATATGATTAAATCAGTTAAGTAATAATTGATTGATTACAATACTGGCTTTTTGGGGTTTTTGTCGCTTCCTTCACGCTTATCCTTTGGCTCGTTCCTTCGGGTTTGCCAAAGTCTAGATGTATGGTTGGTGGGAGATTTGTTTGGTGGCAAACGTGGGTTTTCAGATTTGGCCTGACAGTTCCCGAGCTAGATCTGTTTTTACAGATCTGTGATTTTTTTTAAGCGGGTTTCTTTGGATTTCTTCGTTGTTGCCTTGGACCACTCCGTAGACATTAGCCCACACTGATTCGGAGGTGTTTGGAGTTATTCTTTGGATTTCTGGTGGATTTCGCTTTCCCAAAGATGTGGATTTCTTTTTGCTTGGGACTTCGCTTCAAAGATATAATCTTTACACTTTCCACTTTAATTAAAGATTTAAACTTCGAGCGTCGTTTTAATAAATTGAACAAGTATAAGCCTAGATCCATTCAGGGGAAATGAATTTGAGCCTGAGCCGAGTCAAAAGTCTCCGATTCTGGAATGCATTGCACGAAAGTAAGATTTTCGAAACTGAACATGCCCGGGCTAAATCGAAAATCTAACTGTCATGCAATGCATTCCAGAATCGGAGACTTTCGACTCGGCTCATGCTCAAATTCATTTCCCCTGAACAGATCTAGGCTTATACTTGTTCAATTTATTAAAGCGACATGCTAAAAATTAAATCTTTAATTTAAAGAGGAAGTCTTAAAGATTATACCTTTGAAGCGTGTCACTAGCAATAAGAAAACCAAAATTGGAAAATCTTGCTATTTATCGCCCGGGACCAATCATGAGAAAATCCCGATAATGACTCCGTTTCCACCCCGAAATCGTGTGGGCGATTATCCACAGGGTAGCTAAGCCACTAAGGAAGAATACCAAAATGAACCACTTCAAACAACTCGTCAGATCTTCAGCAGATCGTTGCCCGAAGATCAACCTCTTATTTACCGCCTACTGCGAAAACCAAGACTTTAGAATTCCACACAGAATCCAAAGGACAACTCCAAACAACCTCGAACTTGGGTGAGGAAGTAACTACGAGGTGGCTAAAGGCACTAGAGAAGAAATCCAAAGAAACCCAGTTCAAGAAACTCACATATCTGAAAAACAGATCTAGCTCGGGAAATAATTCTAATCTGAAAACCGACACCGCCTCAATAAAACTTCATGGGTAAGCTATTTGCTCATAGATCTAGACTTTGGCGAACAAAAATGAACAAGCCAAAGGATGAAAACAACAAATAAACAAAGCCCACTATTAAAATGTACCAAAACGGAGCTGAAAAATCCAGAAAACGTAGGCGCTGCTAACTGCCCAGAAAAAGAGCGGCAAACGGACTTCTCGAGCGGCGTTTGAACTTCTAGGTGGTGGTCTTAGGTTTCTAGAACCATGGGCTAATTTTCTCGAACAATAAAGATCTGAGACCGACTTCGAAATAGAATTCTCAATAAGGAAGAAAGAAATTTCACTCTAGGCTTGTCTTTCTCACTCTAAGGCATTTGCCTAGAAGGTTTATAATGTCTTCAAATGTGCCTAACAATAGCTATTTATAGGGAGCTCCTTGGGTGACCTAGTGGGCTTTTGAGTTGTGACTTAGTGTTTGACTTTCGTTGACACCTTAGTCTTCCGTAGACTAGTCAACTTTAATCGAGCCTTTCGAATTAATTTCTTAATTTACTTCGTTAATTTAATTTAATCGAACCCTTAGGATTAATTAATTCAATTAGAATTGATTTCTTGATCCGCGTAGTCAATTAAATATTAATTAAACCTTTAGGATTAATTAATTCACTTTGTCGATTAGTCAAACGCATAATTTATCGTACCACTAACGGACAAATTATAGAACTACCGCTAAAAAACGACTTTACATCGCGCTCACTTTATTATTCTTCTATCTTCTCACGTCGAAATCTAGTGCTCATCGGTTCATCAATTTACTAGCAAATTAATTCAGCGACTTCTTGGTATCCGAGATTAGTACCTCTCGACTTTCTTATTATACCGGACATAAAGTCCATCGGCTGGGTTTAGTGTAATAAACCTTACGAGCTCATCTCGGGAGCACCATCAACCCGATGAACCGGTACGTGGATTTCTCTGACTAGCAACGACACACAAGAAGCTAAACACCGCATACCCAAATTACCAAAATTTAGGCATCAATTGACCGCACCCTTTGGCAAATCAAAGCATACGATATCTAAATCTCATGCCTATCCCGATCTCGAGATTAAGATATTTGAATACTAGGACCGAATTAACTACGCCGATCAGTACAAGTTAATTCTATCCAAACTGGTCTTGCTCAAATGACCCGGGCATATCTGTTTAATGTAATTAGTCTAGATAAACTAATTTCCAAATCAGACGATAACCTATACCGATAGTATGTTTAGACTATCTCAATTACGAGCATTCTTTTTATATATCAATACTTTAAATAATAAGAAGATCTACTGTGTTTCCACAACTTGTTATCTAGTTCTGTGATATAATAGAACAAATTTAACACTGAAACAAAACAATATCTCAACTGTGGATATTAGTTTTTCATACAAGCAATAGATTTTCTGTATTCAAAACAAAAGATCTCCCACTAATACTCAAAACTATGCTCTGAAGTATAAAAACTGGTTTAATACATTTATTCCTATGTCACACCAAAATCTAGAGAGCTATAAAGGTTCAGTCAAGAATCTAACTCCCATGCCCTTCACGGGGTTCCCAAAGACTTTTGCAGTCAATGGTTTCGTAAATGGATCTACAAGGTTGTCAACTGATACTATTTTTGTTGGAGTAGAATACATAAGCTATGCTTGTATTGTACAATTTCCCAGATTAATATATCGATTTATGTTTTGGTTATAATTTGTTGTGCATATTATGTCCATTTATACTATGTAAGTAGATGATGAGGTGTCTTGTGTGACACAGTAGAACTCATCATTGGTCGATAGACATAGTATATAAATGAGGTTCGTAACTGAGACAACTTTGGACAAGCTGTCGGTTGAGGTTATCATGTGATTCGGATAATTGGTTTGTCTAAACTAATTGAATTATATAGATATGCCCGGGGCGTATTGAACTTGACCTTTAGGAATGATTTGTCTTGTACTGATTTAATAGACAAATTGTTCATTGTATTCTATCTATAAATCCCTAGACTCGGGCGGGCATGAGGATTAGACATAGTGTACTTTGATCTGCCAAATGCTGAGGTCAATTGTGGCCAATATTCTCGGTGGGTTGGGTGCGCGTGTTTAGTTACTTGGTGTGGTGCTGCTTGTCGAAAGGAAACCATGTACCAGTGCGTCCAGGATGATGGTGCTCCCGAGATGAGATCCAAATGTTTATTATACTAAACCTGGCCGGTGAACTTATGTCCGGTATAGTAAAAAGGTCGAGTGGTACTAGTCTCGGAATTAAAGAAGTTAATTAATTAATTTATCAGTAAATTAATAAATTAACGAGCACTATATCTTTGATGTGGGGAGATTATGAATATAATTTAATTAAGTTATTCCGGAAGCAATTCTGGTGTAGGATGGAAGTGCCAAAATTAATCCGTTAGTGGTACGATTAATTTTGTAATGGGTTAATTGAATAGGTAGATTTAATTAATTAATTGGTTAATTATTCCTAAGGGTTAATTTAGTAATTAACAAAGTGGAATTTTTTAATTAATTCCTAAGGGTTAATTAAGTAATTAACAAAGTGGAATTATTTAATTAATTAATTATGTCTTAAGTTTCAATTAGAATTAGGAAATCCTAGAGATTAGGAATCTAGTAGGATTTGGTTTATCCTATCAAATTGATTACCTAATTGGATTTGGAAACTAATTACCTAAACCCATTAGGAAGTCCAATCCTAAACCAATTTGAGGTCTCTCTTGTAGATCTATATATAGACAAGGGATTAGCTATTCAAGACACACAATTCATAAGTTTTCAAGACAAGAAAACTAGAGAGAGAAAATTTTCTCTCTCCAAACGAATTTTGAAGAGCAAATAGGCGGCTGGTTTTCTTCATCAAGCGGCCGAAAATATTGGTCCAAAATACTAGCCCCGTGTGTTTCTTTCTCTCTCTCCGGGCGGTGCGTTTGCAGTACGTGCTAGGTGCGGGATTTTTCTGGCGGGTGGAGTTGTGGTGATAGCTGATCAATTGGCTTCTAGATTGTTGCCCACACAACAAGAAGTCAAAGTCTTGAGTCATACAAGAGAATCACCCAAGTCACGCTTCAAAGGTAACTTTCTAAAGTTCCGCTTTTAATTAGAAATTTTTGTTGCGTGGTAAATGGAACTAGTGCGAACCCAGATCCTACAAAATATTTCAATTGGTATTAGAGCGAGGTTTTGGATTTTGTGCTAGATCGATTTGCTACATGGTTTTATTTGCAGTTTAGAATCCCGACTATTATGGTTACGTTTGTATGGGTTTTAATTAAACTCCGGGTCATGTCCGAATTTAATTTTATTATGAATGTTTGTAATAGTATAACCACGTGTTGGAAGCTGTGTAGGATTAGATTAAATCTGTAGTAGGATTTTTTCTATATAATTTCAATTCTTTAATTTTCCTAGAATGCCTTGTAGTAGGAAAATTGATTTTTCTAATCGAAGGCGTTATGGTAGGCGACTTGAATTCGTGGGTTTTGGGTTTTTGTGAATTCGTAGGAACCCAGGAAAACCTAGAACAAATTACAAGAAGACCAAATAGCGTGGGAAAAAGCGAAGGAGGAATTGGCAGCAGGAGGCGACGCCGGCAACGACCACCGGCAGCAGTCGCGCCGGCCGGGGTTAGCAAAGCCACTGCAGCGCGGCGCGGCAGCAGCAAGCAGCAGCAGTGCGCAGCAGTTGCTGGGCCGCGCACGGCCCGTGCTGGCGGTGGTCGCGCGCGGCACGGGCGGCCAGTTCAAGCTGGTTTTGGCCCGTTTTTCCTCCATTTTTCTTTTTTTGTAGTTCAAGACTGTTTCCATTGAGTGACGTGGCGGGACACGAGATCAAGGCAGAAGATAGAAGCAATTAAAACCATAATAGTCAAGAAATTTTTTTACGTATTTATTTCCCGTATTTATTGTTTTGATTATTATTCTTTATTTTTATGCTGTATTTTAGATGCATGAATTAAAGCATGTCTGGTTTTATGGTTGCACATAACTTAGGTTTAGTTAATTGCATGTTAAAATCGGAAAAACCATCAATTTTGAAAATCTAAGTGGGAGCGGGTTGGTTTAATATCCCCATGGCCACCATTACGGGTTCATATGCGATGTTGGTGGGCTTGCGCGTTGGCATTAGGGCCTTCCTCCATTCGGATGAGTCTAGCCCCGAGATCGCTAGACTATGAACTTCTGAGTAAGATGACTTGAGTAAGTTTAACTAGGAGAAATGCGACACCCTCTCCATCTGAGGCGCACTATCCTGAGGTAACAAACTCAGAAGTCACGTAATGTCACACACTAAGTGTACGATCTGCAGTATTCCTCCCGCGAGGTTTTGCTGCTTATTTGTACGGTTGAAAACACTGACTATTAACTACATTGATCAAAAGATCGTTGGTCAGATAGTGTAGTTAATGAACTTGGTTCTTCTCAAACGAATGTGGGTTAGCGTAAACGTCCCCACTGCGTGGCTTGTGAGAATCC
Organism: Knoxia roxburghii; assembly: GCA_030378225.1. Classification (NCBI taxonomy): domain Eukaryota; kingdom Viridiplantae; phylum Streptophyta; class Magnoliopsida; order Gentianales; family Rubiaceae; genus Knoxia; species Knoxia roxburghii. The sequence goes on along the minus strand of CM059420.1, from coordinate 24,933,216 downwards.
CGGTGGATGAGATGTTAGTGGATTAAGATTATTGTTTTGAGAGAAGTCAATAATTAATTAGAATTTCATATTTTCTAAATTCTAAGCATATATAACTGAAACATTGTTTGTTTATTTTCCAGTTTAATCGATATGGAATTCAATCCTTTAGCTGCTATTTTGAAAAATAACAAATTAACTGGAACTAATAATGTCGATGAGAGTCATAACTTGGACATTGTCCTTAGGGCTGAGAACACTCCTGTGAGAGATCATGTCATTGATGTGATTAGTGACATCAACAAGGTTGAGGTAGTGAGAGGCAAAATCGTTGGTGAAACCAAAGCCGATATTGTCCTCCGGAGCTTACCTCAAAGCTATGAGCGGATTCGGTTAGACTACAACATAAGTAAGATGTTGTGGAGTTCATCCGAGTTTTAGGCAGAGTTCATGGCGGCTAAAAGTCTTCTTCAAGAGAAGAAGCGAGCTTTAGTGGCAGTCGAAGCTTCAGAATCTTCTTCTGAGCCTGAGGCTAGAAACATGAAGAGAAAGCTCGAGGGAATAGCTCAAGAAGCGCGAATTGCACCTAGGTCAGATATTGCAAAGAAGAAGTCGAAAGTCAAGTGCTTCAAGTGCAATAAGACGGGACATTGGAAACAATAAATACGATAGTTTCTGCCATAATTACTGAGACATGTTTAGCGGCGATTCCCACAGATACTTGGTGTGTGGATTTAGGTGCCACTGACCATGTTTGTAATTCTTTGCTAGGGTTCTAAGTAACCCGGAAGCTTACAGAAGGCGAATTGGATATCTACTTGGGCGACACTACAAAAGTATTAGTAGAAGCAGTGGGAGTAGTTACTCTGAATTTCGAGAATTCTAGCTTAGAGTTAGTTAATTGTCTTTATGTACCGAGTTTTAGAAAGAACCTTATTTCAGTTTCTAAGCTCTTAAAGAATGGGTATAAGTTTATTTTTTCTGATGACTGTGTTGTTATTAGAAGAAATGGAAAACTTATTTGTTCTGGTTCATTGGCGGACAATTTGTTTATGGTTAACTCTAACTCCCCTGGTGCGCAAAACATAGAGATAGATAGCTCAGGATCTAACATTAATAAGAGGAAGAAACCTTCTGAAATGAATCAAACATAAATTTGGCATCTCATGCTAGGTCATATAAACCTTAGTAGGATTCAGATGTTGGTCAATCATGGACCTTTGGGTTCATTAGATATTGACAGTTATGGAACCTGTGAATCTTGCTTGGAAGGTAAGATGACCAAGAGACCTTTTAAGGCAAAAAGTTATAGAGCTAAAGAAGTATTAGAGTTGATTCATTCTGACATGAGGGGGATTTGAGTATTTCGTGACGTTCACGGATGACTACTCTAGGTATGGGTACATTTACTTAATGCGCCACAAGTCCGAATGTTTTGGCAAGTTCAAAGAGTTTCGGGCAGATGTAGAGAAGAATCATAGTAAGAGTATCAAGACACTACGTTCATATCGTGGTGGGGAGTACCTGTCCCATGAATTTCAAGATTACCTCAGTGAGGTAGGAATTCAGTCTCAGTTGTCTGCACCTGGCACGCCACAGCAGAATAGTGTAGCAGAAAGGAGGAATCGGACTCTTGCGGAAATAGTTAGATCCATGATGAGCTATAGTGATTTGCCAAGTTCGTTCTGGGGATATGCCTTAGAAGCGGCAATGTATATTATAAATCTTGTACCATCAATGACCGTGCCTTCAACCCCAGTAGAGTTGTGGAATGGGCGCAAGCCCAGTCTAAGACATCTCAGAATTTGGGGGTGCCCAGCACATGTGCTTAAGGCAGATACGACCAAGTTAGATGCGAGAACAGAATTAATGTTGTTTGTAGGATATCCTAGGGGAACGAAAGGTGGTTTATTCTATAGTCCTAAAGATCAGAAGGTGGTGGTTAATACCAACGCTAGATTTTTAGAAGATGACTATGTCTTATATCCACAAGCCCAAGAGTAAGATAGTTCTAGAAGAGCTTAGACGACAAACTACTAATCATGATGCACCGGCACAAGTAGATACACCACACACTGCACATGAGATCACAGATGATGCGCCTACACAGGTGGTGCCTCGTCGTAGCAGGAGGGTTGTGAGATAGCCCGACAGGTTTATTGGCATGGGAGAGGCCTCAGACCTAGTCCCAGATACGCCTGAACCAGACTCAGTTAACTACAATGAGGCACTCCGAGATAAAGATGCAGAATCTTGGCGTAAGGCAATGATATCCGAGATGGGGTCAATGGACCACAGTCAAGTCTGGGAGCTTGTGGACCTTCCTGATGGGTTTAAGCCCATTGGATGCAAGTGGGTCTACAAACGTAAAAGAGGACTTGACGGGAAGGTGGAAACCTTTAAAGCTAGGCTGGTGGCGAAGGGGTATACTCAGAAAGAGGGAATCGATTATGAGGAAACCTTCTCCCCGGTAGGCACGCTTAAGTCGATCCAGATTCTCTTGGCCATAGTTGCTCATTTGGATTATGAGATTTGGCAGATGGATGTCAAGACAACTTTCCTAAATATAAGTCTTGAGGAAACCATCTTTATGTAGCAACCAGAGGGATTCATTGAAAAAGGCCAAGATCATAAGGTTTGCAGGCTTAAGAGGTCCATTTACAGACTTAAGCAGGCATCCAGATCTTGGAACATCCAGTTTGATGAAGTAATCCAGTCCTTTAGATTTACTCATTGTCCAGATGAGCAATGTGTATACCGCAAACATGATCGAAACTCAGTGGTGTTTCTTGTGATTTGCGTAGATGACATTCTATTGATTGGTAACACCAAGAAAATGTTATCAGACGTAAAGGCATGGCTGTCCAAGCAGTTTGATATGAAGGACTTAGGGAAAGTGGGACATATCCTTGGGATCAAGACCATTCAAGATTGTAGGAAACGTTCGTTAACGCTCTCCCAAGCTTCTTACATAGACACGATTCTGGCCCGTTTTAACATACAGAACTCCAAGAAAGATTTTCTACCTTTCAGACACGGAGTGCATCTATCTAAGGAACAGTCTCCTAAGATTGTTGAGGAGATAGAGGCCATGAAGACAGTTCCATATGCTTCAGCAGTAGGAAGTCTCATGTATGCCATGTTGTGTACGAGGCCTGATATCTGTTATGCTTTGGCATAGTGAGCAGATATCAGAGTAACCCCGGGAAAGCTCATTGGGAGGCAGTAAAATGCATTCTCAAGTATTTGCGCAGAACGAGGGACCAAATTCTTGTCTATCAGGCGCCTGAGCTGGTACCCCGAGGTTACACAGATTCAGATTTCCAAGGCGATAGGGACAAGAGCAAGCCTACCTCAGGGTATGTGTTTACTCTAGGAAGTGGAGCCATAGTTTGGCAGAGTGTCGAGCAGAAATACGTGGCGGACTCTACCATGGAGGCTGAGTACGTTACCGCATTAGAGGCAGTGAAAAAAGCAGTATAGCTCAAGAACTTTATAGTGGATCAGATGTGATTCCTGGTTTGCAGAAGTCTATCACGGTATATTGTGATAACAACGGTGCAGTAGCAAACTCGAAGGAACCACGAGCCCACAAGGTGAGTAAACATATACAGCGCAAGTACCACCTGATACGAGACATCGTAAAGAGGGAAGACGTGGTCGTGGCTAAGATAGCATCAGAGGATAACCTTGCAGATCCATTCACGAAAACATTGACTTCAAAAGTCTTTGAGGCTCACGTGAAGGGCATGGGAATCAGATACTTAGGAGAGCCATGATAGTTTTTTTAGATAGATAGCAGCAGATTGTATAGGATTGTATGTAGACGTATACTTAAAGTACAGTTCAAGTATTAGTGGGAGATTGTTGGAGTAGAATACATAAGCTATGCTTGTATTGTACAATTTCCCAGATTAATATTTCGATTTATGTTTTGGTTATAATTTGTTGTGCATATTATGTCCATTTATACTATGTAAGTAGATGATGAGGTGTCTTGTGTGACACAGTAGATCTCATCATTGTTCGAAAGACATAGTATATAAATAAGGTTCGTAACCGAGACAGCCTTGGACAAGCTGTCGGTTTAGGTTATTATGTGATTCGGATAATTGGTTTGTATTCTATCTCTAAATCCCTAGACTCGGGCGAGCATAAGGATTAGACATAGTGTACTTTGATCTGCCAATGGGTGAGGTCAATTGTGGCCAATATTCTCGATGGGTTGGGTGCGTATGTTTAGTTACATGGTGTGCTGCTGCTTGTCGAAAGAAAACCAAGTACCGGTGCGTCTGGGGTGATGGTGCTCCCGAGATGAGCTCTAAATGTTTATTATACTAAACCCGGCCGGTGGACTTATGTCCGGTATAGTAAAAAGGTCGAGTGGTACTAGTCTCGGAATTAAAGAAGTTTATTAATTAATTTATCAGTAAATTAATAAATTAAGGAGCACTATATCTTTGATGTGGGGAGATTATGAATATAATTTAATTAAGTTGTTCCGGATGCAATTCTGGTGTAGGATGGAAGTGCCAAAATTAATCCGTTAGTGGTACAATTAATTATGTAATGGGTTAATTGAATAGGTAGATTTAATTAATTAATTGGTTAATTATTCCTAAGGGTTAATTCATTAATTAACAAAGTTTAATTATTTAATTAATTCCTAAGGGTTAATTAAGTAATTAACAAAGTGGAATTATTTAATTAATTAATTAAGTCTTAAGTTTCAATTAGAATTAGGAAATCCTAGAGATTAGGAATCTAGTAAGATTTGGTTATCCTATCAGATTGGTTGCCTAATTGGATTTGGAAACTAATTCATTACCTAAACCCATTAGGAAGTCCAATCCTAAACCAACTTGGGGTCTCTCTTGTAGCTCTATATATAGACAAGGGATTAGCTATTCAAGACACACAATTCATAAGTTTTCAAGACAAGAAAACTAGAGAGATAAAATTCTCGAGAGAGAAAATTTTCTCTCTCCAAAATGAATTTTGAAGAGCGAATAGGCGGCTGGTTTTCTTCATCAAGTGGCCAAAAATATTGTTCCAAAATACTAGCCCCGTGTGTTGCTTTCCTCTCTCCGGGCAGTGCGTTTGCAGTACGTGCTAGGTGCGGAGGTGCTGGATTTTTCTGGTGGGTGGAGTTGTGGTGATAGCTGATCAATTGGCTTCTGGATTATTGCCCACACAACAAGAAGTCAAAGTCTTGAGTCATACAAGAGAATGACCCATGTCACGCTTCAAAGGTAACTTTCTAAAGTTTCGCTTTTGATTAGAAATTTTTGTTGCGTGGTAAATCGAACTAGTGCGAACCCAGATCCTACAAAATCTTTCAATCTTCACCCACGTCTTCCCTATTTACAATTTATCTTATTGTGTAGTACTCGCGCTCTGTGTGTTTACTCACCTTGTGGATTTGTGGTTCCTTCAAGTTTCTCACTGCACTATTGTTATCGCAGTAAACTGTGATAAGACTGGGCAACTTAAGAATCACATCTAAATCCACTAGGAAGTTCCTAAACCACACTGCTTTCTTCGCTGCCTCTGAAGCAACGAATTCAGCCTCAATGGTGGAGTCTACCATGCATTTCTACTTGACACTCCGCCATACTATGGCTCCACTCCTACAGTTAACACAAACCCAGAGGTAGACATTCCTTTTGTCCATATCACTTTGGAAACCCTAATCTGTGTAACCCCTAGCTCTTGCGCCTGATATACCAAAACTTTTTTCTTCATTTTGTGCAAATACTTGAGCTTTTCCTGGGTTACACTGATATCTGGCAACTATGCCTACGACAAAGCAAACATCAGCCTCGTACACAACACGAATACATGAGACTTCCTACTGCAAATATATAAGGAACTGTCTTCATGGCTTCTATCTACTTAGGAGACTGCTACTTAGATAGATGCACTCCGTATCTAAAAAGTTGGAAGCTTTTATTGGAGTTCTGTATGTTAAAACGATTTAGATTCATGTCTAGGTAGGAATCCTGAGAAAGTGTCTGTGAATATCTCTTACGATCCCGAATAATCTTGATCCCAAGGATATGTTCACCCTGTCCTAAATCCTTCATATCAAACTTGCTTGAATGACTATGCCTTTATGTCTGACAATACATTCCTACTGTTTGTTGCCAATACGAAGAATATTATCTAAATAAAGAAAAGCTCATTCGGACACTGGGTCTGGTTCGTGAGCGCTAGGGATCAAAATCTGAATATTGTCCAAAGCCCACGTACCTCTCACTGTTAGTTTTGAATACAGAAAAGCTATGGCTTGTATCAAAAACTAATATCCACAGTTGACATATCATTTTGTTTCAGTATTAAATTGTTCCATTATATCATAGAACTAGATAACGGGGTGTGGAAAGACACAGTAGATCTCGTTATTGGTTAAAGTATTGATATATAAAAAGTATGCTCGTAACTGAGATAGTCTAAACATACTATCGGTATAGGTTATCGGGTGATTTAGAAATTAGTTTGTCTAGACTAATTAAATCACACAAATATGCCCAGAGCATATTGAGCATGACCAGTTTGGATAGAATTAACTTCTACTGATTGGCAATTATGCTTTGATTTGTCAAAGAGTGCGGTCAATTGAGGCCTATATCTCGATAAGTTGGGTATATGGTGTTTAGCTTCTTATTGCTAGTCAGAGGAATCCACGTACCGGTTCGTCGGGTTGATGGTGCTCCTGAGATGAGCTCGTAAGGTTTATTGTACTAAATCTGGCCAGTGGACTTTAGGTTCGGTATAATAAGAAAGTCGAGTTGTACTAATCTTAGATACCAATAAGTCGGTGAATTAATTTGTCAGTAAATTGATAAACCGATGAGCACTAGATATTTGTTGTGGGGAGATAAAAGAAAATAAAGTGCCGCGATGTAAAGTCATTTTTGAGTGGTAGTTCCATAATTGGTCTGTTAGTGGTACGACTAATTATGCATTTGAATAATCGATAAAGTGAATTAATTAATCGTAAAGGTTTAATTAATATTTAATTGACAAAGTGGATTAAGAAAATTAATTCTATATGAATTAATTAATCCTAAGGGTTTGATTAAATTAAATTAACAAAGTGGGATAAGAAATTAATTCGAAAGAATCGATTGCAGTTGAATAGTATAGGGAAGACTAAGGTGTCAACGAAAGTCCAATTAAAAGGCCCACTAGGTCTCTTTAGAAACTCCCTATAAATATCCCTTGTTAGGCATTAATGAAGACATTAGAAACCTTAGAGGAATTTTACCTAGTGTGAGAAAGAGTGGTCTAGAGAGAGAACTTCTTCCTCGACCTTGAAGTTTTCTTTCGAAGTCGACCAAGGGTCTTTCTTCTTCGAGAATCCTGAAAGCCCATAACTTAGAGAATCATAGATCACCAATTTAGGGATCGATCGTCGCCGTTTGTTGAGATTTTCGGCCGCCAGACTGTTTCCGCTGATGAGGTTCATCGGCGCTGGCGAAGTACTCCTTTTGAGGTGATGATTCATCTCTTTTTGTGTTGGGTTTGTGTTTTTTGTTGTGTTGATCCTCTGGCTTGTTCCTTTTGGTTCGCCAGAGTCTAGATCTATGAGCAAAAACACCTTTTTGACAAGTTTGGTGTGGGTTTTCAGTTTAGGTTTAGTTCCCAGGCTAAATCTGCTTTTCAGATTTGTGTGATTCTTGAAGTGGGTTTCTTAATATTTCTTCGTTTTGCTTTGGGCTACTCCATAGATACTAACCCACACTAGTTCGGAGTCGATTTGGAGTTATTCTTCGAATATCTCTTGGATTTCGCTTGCCCGAAGTTTTGGATTTCTATTTGCTAAGGACTTCGCTTCAAAGGTATGACCTTTAGACTTTCCGCTTTTAATTAAAGGTTGAATCTTTGTACGTTGTTTAATAAATTAAATAAGTATGAGACTAGATCCGTTCAGGGGAAAATGAATTTGAGCCTAAGCTTTGTCGAAAGTTTCCGATTCTGGAATGCATTGCATGAAAATGAGATTTTTGATTTAGCCTGGGCTTGTTCTGTTTTCCTTCACCCACTACGATAAAGCACCGTCTGTGTAATAGCATCATCTATGACAACTTGTTCAGTATTCTACGATGTATCTACTTGTACTAGTGTATTAGGAAATTCTGGACTGTCCCTTAAGCTTTTATAGCATAATCCTGTTACTTGGTTTATGGTTTAGAATATAGTCCTCTTCTAAAATCTATTGTTGGTAATAACCACCATATTCTTATTTTTAGCACTATAGAGTAAACCAACCTTCGTTCCTCTGGGGTATCCTATAAACAGCATTACCTCCAATATTGCATCTAACTTGTCTGTATCTACCTTAAACACATGTCTTGGACAACCCCAGATTCTGAGATGTCTAATACTGGGCTTTTGCCCTGACCATAACTCTACAGGGGTTGAAGGCATGGACTTATATGGTATAATATTTAGATTGTAAGCCGTTGTTTCTAAGGCATATCCCCAAGACGAATGGAGCAACTCACCGCAACTCATCACAGATCGAACCATTTCCATAAGAGTTCTGTTTCACCGTTCTGCTACACCATTCTGCTGATAAGTAGTTCTTAAATTCACCAGATAGTTATTCGCCACTTTGATCAAATCATAATGACTTGATACTTTTACAATGATGGTTCTCTTCATCTGTCTGAAACTCTTTGAACTTGCCAAAATATTTGGACTTGTGGCGCATCAAGTAAACGTACCTGCACCTCAAGTAGTATTCTGTGAAGATCACAAAATTCTCGAAAACTACATCTGGCCTGAATTATCATAGGTCCACATAAATCAGAATGAACCAACTCCTAAAAGCTTTTTGACCTTTAAAAACTACTTGGTCATTCTACCTTCTAAGCAGAATTCGTAGGATGTGTAACTGTCAATATCTAATGAGCCTTAGGGCCTATCATTGACCAACCTTTGAATTCTACTAAGGTTTATATGACCTAGTATTATGTGCCAAAAAGAGCTTGGTTCATTTTACACGGTTATTCTCTCTCATTATGATTCAATGATGTGTTATTTATCTCAGTGTCATTGCACTACTGGGGAGTTAGTTTTTATCAAGAAGAGATTGTTGACCAATGAGCTGGAATGTATAAGTTTCTTCTTCTTTCCAATAACAAAATTATCAGATAAAATGAACTTATAACTATCCAATAAGAGTTTAGAAACATTAAGTAAATTCTTTCTAAAACTCTGATCATAAAGACAATCATTCAAAAATCTATCATAGCATTATTTAGAAAATAAGTCTAGCTACTGTTGGGAATAGTCTAGGTGTTTAATCCAATTAAACAGCGGAATCCTAAACTATGAGGATCGGGTCTTACCCTTGAAGGTTGCGCACGTCGCCTGGCTCCTCTGAGAAGATGGCGTTTTGTTGTCTCCAAAATCCTTCCTCGAAGGATCCTCTACTCTCAAGCACGAAAGCCTTCGCAGGTTGGTGCTAGCCAATCTTGCCTACCCGGAGAATTTGGGAAAATCTGTGTATTTTTCTGATGAGAATCATTCAAAAATCCTTCCTCCTACAATTATATCGCTAGGATATTTGTAGAGAATTAATTTCCAAAATCAGTATTGTAATTTATCCAATTATAACTTAACTGATTTTAGTAATTTCCAAATCAGTATTATTACCAAATATTATTTAACTGATTCCAAGTCAGTATTTAAATAATATTTACTAATTCCAAATCAGCCTTAAATAACACTTTAATGATTTGGGTTATACACCAAGCCCATGGATCAACCCATGACCCATGGATCAGGCTGATGGGTCAAGAACTTCAATTGCAATTAAGTCCCTTGATTTATCAGCCCATCCCAATTATTCCCAGGTAATTAATTAACTATTAATTAATACCACCGAACTTTCCAATAATATTCAATTAAACCATTTAATTAAATCTTATTTATTTAAGTATAACAATTATACTTATTGTAGGCAAGAATACTTATTCTACATCATTGGACTTTCTTATGTGCGATCCTGTAGGCCCATTCCAAATTGGCAACGGATAACTCAATCTCATTGATTAATCCATAAGTCATTAGTGGTCTCTAGCAAGACATAATGACTACCCAATTCAGAATGGAGGGTCGAATGGAGATTCAACACAACCTTTCCGAGCAAACTGCGTACGATCCTCTACATCGATATCCAGCTTAGCATAAGGCATGGAACCATCATCCTTATGTAGCTAAGCGTTTACTTGATCTCTTAGTGACACTGAATCCATCAAGCAAATGATATCCTTATCATTCCTTGGGCATGGCCATGCACTTTTCAGTTCACTATCAAGTGGCCAAGATATCATCTCTCACTTAAGAGAGATTTGTAGTCCCATCACTTCACCTACATACCTTAGCGTGTCTCATAGTGTACCCAATCATACCCGTACTTGGCAACCTGTTACGGCCCCGTTAGGCGTATGTCAAAGCACACTACAATTCACCTAAGACCATGTAGTGATTTCTGGTCTAAGGATCCTAGTACCAGTACTACTCAAAAGAATCACTCATGATCTGGTTAGTCCATGGAGTGTTTCTTTTGGCGGATCGATTTCATGAATTTAAATATGCACAAGGATATTACTATCATGAAATTAACTCATTTGATAAACAATCAATCAAGCGACAAATATCTTATTTACATAAATACCCTCAAAGTATATTTACATAAATAGCCCTCATTAGGGCACATTCACCAACAGCTACTCCCACTACTTTCACTGATACTTTGATAGTGTCACCTAAGTAAACCTGCATCTCGCCTTCTCTAAGCATTTGGGTTACTTGGCACTAAACATGATTACAAACATGATTAGTGGTTACTGAATCCACACACCAAGTATCTGTGAGAATCACCACTAAACATGTCTAAGTAACTAAGGCAAAATGGTTGTACTTTTGAGCTTTGGACAATCTGGTTTCCAATGTCCTGCCTTGCCATATTTGAAGCACTTGCCTTTCGGCTTCTTCTTCTTGGCAATGTCTGGCTTAAACACTTGATTAGTAATCTTCAAAGTCATGAGGCAAACCCTGGAGTATCACCTCCTAAAATCTCATTCTCATTGATGTTACGAATCATCTCAAATACGTGATCTCTCACAAGTGTGCCCTTAGCCATATTAGTCATTTGGCATTTCTGAGCATACCTCAGTGAGCACCAACTTGTATTGCTCAGCCGTGAGCACGAACTTGTATTAGCCATATTAGTCATGCGCCTCAGTTAGTGAGGGTGTAGGGAAATTCAATTACGTGACTTCTAGTCATCCTTTTAGAAATTCAATCTAGTGGACTCGGGATTGAAGTCTTATCCGTAGGGAATAAGGCACTTGGCCAGCGCGTAGGTCTAATCCACATCACATATGAATTCGTAATGGAGGCCATGAGAATATATACCAACCCGCTCCCACTTAGATTTTTAAGTTTGAGGATTTTTACGTTTTAACATGCAATATCTTAACTATGGATATTCGCAATCATAAAACCGTTGGAGTTTTAATATGCGAATAATCTACCTTAGTTAATTGCACCTATAAAACCAACATGCAATATCTTGACTTCGGTTACTCGCACCTATTAAAACCGTTGGAGTTTTAATATACGAATAATCTACCTTAGTTAATTGCACGCATAAAATTAGTTTGTTTTCTATCATGCATAAAAACATAAAACGAAAACAAATAGGCAACGATAAGGACATAAAACAGGAAATACATAATTAAACATTTCTTGACTATTATGGCCTTCTTAATCGTTGCTTCCTTTGACACCTTGTTGACCATTAGGAATGATTTGTCTTGTACTGATTTAATAGACAAATCGTTCTAGGTATTCTATCTCTTAATCCCTAAACTCGAGCAGGCATGAGGATTAGACATAGTGTACTTTGATCTGCCAATGGGTGAGGTCAATTGTGGCCAATATTCTCGGTAGGTTGGGTGCACGTGTTTAGTTGCTTGGTGTGCTGCTGCTTGTCCAAAGGAAACCATGTACCGGTGCATCAGGGGTGATGGTGCTCCCGAGATGAGCTCGTAATGTTTATTATACTAAACCCGGCCGATGGACTAATGTCCGGTATAGTAAAAAGGTCGAGTGTTACTAGTCTCAGAATTAAAGAAGTTAATTAATTAATTTATCAGTAAATTAATAAATTAATGAGCACTATATCTTTGATGTGAGGAGATTATGAATATAAATTAATTAAGTTGTCCAGAAGCAATTCTGGTGTAGGATGGTAGTGCCGAAATTAATCGTTAATGGTACGATTAATTTTGTAATGGGTTAGTTGAATAGGTATAATTAATTAATTGATTAATTATTCCTACGGGTTAATTGAGTAATTAACAAAGTGGAATTATTTAATTAATTAATTAAGTCTTAAGTTTCAATTAGAATTAGGAAATCCTAGAGATTAAGAATCTAGTAGGATTTGGTTTATCCTATCAAATTAGTTACCTAATTGGATTTGGAAACTAATTAATTACCTAAACCCATTAGGAAGACCAATCCTAAACCAATTTGGGGTCTCTCTTGTAACTCTATATATAGACAAGGGATTAGCTATTCAAGACACACAATTCAATAGTTTCATAATTCAAGAAACCAGAGAGAGAAATCTAAAAGAATTCTCTCTAATAGTCAATTTTTTTCCCAAAACAGCTCGGTGGATCGGTCTTCAAGTTTAGGCGATAGGACTTCATCTTGAGTCGGCGGCGTGAAGACTGTTCTGAGCTGCGCGTGGGAGATACTCTCGGGAAGGCGGTGGTGCGTGTGATACACGCGCAGGCGGCAGCTCTTCGTTGGTCAATCCAGCATTTTTTTTTTGTGTTGATTACTGATCAATTAGTTGCTAGATTGTTGCCCACACAACGTGCAGTCAAAGCCTTGAGTCATACAAGCGATCACCCGAGTTCACGCTTCAAGAGGTACTTTTCTAAGATTCCGCTTTTAATTAGAAAATTATTGTTGTGCGGTAAATCGAATAAGTGCAAACCCAGATCCTGTGCAATATTATTTCAAAAGGATTGGAATACCGATTGTGATAGCGTTTAGGCCTGGTCAGAGATTCCGATTCTGGAATGCATAGCACGAAAGTGAATTTCTGGCTAGGCCCGGGCAGATAATCTTTCAATTTGTATCAGAGCCTGGTTTTGGGTTTTGGGCTTGTTCGATTTATTACATGATTTTATTTGCAGGTGGTTACGAAATCCCAACTATTATGGTTATGTTTGTATGGGTTTTAATTAAACTCCGGGACATGTCCGAATTTGATTTTATTATGAATGTTTGTAATAGTATAACCACATGTTGGAAGCCGTGTAGGATTAGATAAAATCTGTAGTAGGATTTTTTCTATGTAATTTCGATTATTTAATTTTCCTAGAAAGCCTTGTAGTAGGAGAATTAATTTTGTAATCGAAGGCGTTATGGTGGGTAACTTGAATTTGTGGGTTTTGGGCTATCGTTAATTCGTAGAAACCCAGGAAAACCCAGAATGAATTGCAAGAAGACCAAATAGCGTGGGAAAAAGCAGAAGAGAGAGCGGGGGTGGTCAACGGTGCCGGTGAAAAGTCACCGAAAGAAACCGCTGGCCGGCAGCGAAGCAGCTGCCGCCGCACAGGGTAACAATTACTGCGCAGGTGCGTGGCAGCAGCTGTAGTCGCAGCGCAGCAACAGCCGCGTACGTGGCCTGTTTGGGTCACGTTTTTACCCGTTTTTCCTCCAGTTTTAATTTTTTGAAGTTCAAGACTCTTTCCATCGAGTAACATGGCGGGACACGAGATCAAGGCAGAAGATGGAAGCAATTAAAACCATAATAGTCGGGAAATTTAATTTTTGCATTTATTTCCCGTATTTATTGTTTAAATTTTTATGCTTTAATTTTTTGTGTTGTATTTTAGATGCATGATTTTAAAGCATGTTTGGTTTTATGGTTGCACATAACTTAGGGATAGTTAATTGCGTGTTAAAACTGGAAAAACTCCCATTTGGAAATCTAAGTGGGAACGGGTTCGTTTAATATCCCCACGGCCACCATTACGACTTCATATGCGATGTGGAAGGACTTGCGCATTGGCATTAGGGCATTCCTCTATTCGGATGAGTCCAACCCCGAGATCGCTAGATTATGAATTTCTAAGTAAGATGACTGGAGTAAGTTTAACTAGGAGAAATGCGACACCCTCTCCATCTGCGGCGCACTATCTTGTGGTAACAAACTCAGAAGTCACGTAATGACACACACTTAGGGTTTGATTTGTAGTATTCCTCCTATCGAGGTTACGCTGTTTACTTGTACGGCTGAAAGCACTGACTATTAGCTACATTGATCAATAGATCGTTTAGTCAAGTATAGTTAATGAACTTGGTTCTTCTCAAACGAATGTGGGTTAGCGTAAATGTCCACACTATCGTGGCTTGCGAGAATCCCGGTGAATGAGATGTTGGTTGATTAAAATTATTGTTTTGAGGGAAGTCAATAATTGCTAGAATTTCCTTGATTTTGGAAATTCTAGTTTTATAAACTGAAACATTGCCTATTAATTTGTTTTACAGTTTTTTGATATGGCATTCAACCCTTTAGCAACTATATTGAAAGACAATAAGTTAACATGAACTAATTATGTCGACTGGAGTCGTAACTTGGACATTGTCCTGACGGCAGAGCAGTATAAGTCTGTGCTCACCGAAGTATGTCCAGATGTGCCTAATGAGGACTCTCCTCAAGAGGATAGGGATGCCTATGCCAGGTGGAGAAAAGTGGATGAGATGGCGCGATGCTATATTTTGGCCTCTGTGTCAAATGTGCTACAACATCAGCTTCATCCCATGGTCTCTGCCTTTAACATGATGGCTCACCTAAGAGAAGTGTTCGCTCATAAAGGCCGGACTGCAAGACAATCAGCCACGAGAAAGTTGATGAGCACTAAGATGGCTGAGGGCGGATCGGTGAGAGTTCATGTGCTTCACATGATCAGTAACATCAATGAGATAGAGGTGTTGGGAGGTGAAATCGACCCAGAAAGTTAGATAGATAGCATCCTCCAGAGCTTACCCACTAGTTTTGAGCAGTTTCGGGTCAATTATAATATGAATCAAAGATTTTACACTCTACCCGAGCTCTTAACTGATTTGGTGGTGGCCGAAGGCATCTTCCACGAGAAGAAGCAAGCTTTGGTCACAGCGAAGGCTTCAAGTTCTTATTTTACGCCTAAAGACAAGAAAAATAAGATAAAGAAGAAATACCTATTGAATAAGAAATTATTAATAAAAGCGGAAGAATAAGAAATACCTATTGAAGCGTGAACTCAAGTGATTCTCTCGTATGCCTCAAGACTTTGATTGCCCGTTGTGTGGGCAACGATCTAGCAATCAATTAATCAACTAATCACCACAATCCACCTGCGAGAAAATTCTAGCACCGCTACACCTGGTGCGTACAATTAACGCACTGCCCGAAGAGAGAGAAAGCTACACTTTGCTACCGATTTAACAGGATAAAATTTGACCACCAACAGAGAATAAAACCAGCCGCAATTTTGCCTACAAAATCCGACTATGAGAGATAAAATTTATCTCTCTCTCTAGGATTTTATCTCTCTAGTTTTCTTGTCTTGAAAACTTATCAATTGTGTATCTTGAATAGCTAATCCCTTATCTATATATAGAGTTACAAGAGAGACCCCAAGTTGGTTTAGGATTGGTCTTCCTACTGGCTTTCTGTTTCTTTCAATCCTATTCTTGGACTGATACACATCCAATTGATACAGGGACTCACTTATCCCAATCCAACTCCTGGTATGATTCACAACCAACTAATACAGGGATTCACTTATCCCTAATCCAGTTCCTGGTATGATTCACAACCAACTGACACAAGGATTAATTAATTACTTAATTAATTAAATATACCTTTATCAATAACCCAATACATAATTAATCGTACCACTAATGGATTAATTATGGCACTACCATCCTACACCAAAATTGTTTCCGGAACAACTTAAGTAAATTATATTCATAATCTCCCCACATCAAAGATATAGTGCTCGTTAATTTATTAATTTATTGATAAATTAATTAATTAACTTCTTTAATTCTGAGACTAGTACCAGTCGACCTTTTTACTATACCGGACATAAGTCCACCGATCGGGTTTAGTATAATAAACTTTACGAGCTCATCTCGGGAGACCATCACCTCGGACGCACCGGTACATAGTTTCCTATCGAGAAGCAGCAGCCCACCAAGTAACTAAACACGAGCACTCAACCTACCGAGACTATTGGCCACAAATGACCTCACCAATTTGCAGATCAAAGTACGCTATGTCTAATCCTCATGCCCGCTCGAGTCTAGGGATTAAGAGATAGAATACCAAGAATGATTTGTCAATTAAATCAGTACAAGACAAATCATTCTTAAACGTCAAGTTTAATACGCCCCAGGCATATCTATATATAATTCAATTAGTTTAGACAAACCAATTATCCGAATCACATAATAACTTAAACTGACAGTTTGTCCAAAGCTGCCTCGGTAACAAACCTCATTTATATATTATGTCTTTTAACCTGTGATGAGATCTACTGTGTCACACAAGACACCTCATCATCTAACTACATAATATAAGTGGACAATTAATGCACAACAAAATATAACAAAAACATAAATCGATATATTAACTGGGAAAAAGTACAACACAAGCATAGCTTATGTATTCAACTCTAACAATCTCCCACTAATACTTAAGTTGTGCATCTACATTGAATCCCTATACAATCTGCTACTATATATCTAGAAAAATTGTCATGGCTCTCCTAAGTATCGAATTCCCATGCCCTCCACGTGAGCCTCAAAGACTTTTGAAGTCAATGTCTTCGTGAACGGATCTGCAAGGTTATCTTCTGATGCTATCTTAGCCACGACCACGTCTTCCCTTTTTATAATGTCTCATATCAGGTGGTACTTGCGCTGTATAGGTTTACTCGCCTTGTGGGCTCGTGGTTCCTTCGAGTTTGCTACTGCACCATTGTTATCACAATATACTGTTATAGACTTCTGCAAACCAGGGATCACATCTAAGTCCACTAGGAAGTTCTTGAGCCATACTGCTTCCTTCACTGCATCTGACGCGGCAACGTATTCAGCCTCCATGGTAGAGTCTGCCACGCATTTCTGTTTGACACTCCGCCAAACTTTGGCTCCACCTCCTAGAGTAAACACATACCCTGAGGTAGACTTGCTCTTGTCCCTGTCGCCTTGGAAATCTGAATCTGTGTAACCTCGGGGTACCAACTCGGGCACCTGATAGACCAACACTTGGTATCTCGTTATGCGCAAATACTTGAGAATGCATTCTACTGTCTCCCAATGAGCTTTCCCGGGGTTACTCTGATATCTTCTTACCATGCCAATGGCATAACAGATATCAGGCCTCGTACACAGTAAGGCATACATGAGACTTCTTACTACCAAAGCATAAGGAACTGTCTTCATGGCCTCTATCTCCTCAACAGTCTTGGGAGACTGTTCCTTAGACAGATGCACTTCACGTCTGAAAGGTAGAAAACCTTTCTTGGAGTTCTGCATATTAAAACGGGCAAGAATCGTATCTATGTTCGAAGCTTGGGAGAGCGTCAATGAATGTTTCCTATGATCTTGAATTATCTTGATCCCAAGGATATGTCCCGCTTCCCCTAAGTCCTTCATATCAAACTGCTTGGACAGCCATTCTTTTACATCTGATAACACTTTCTTGTTGTTGCCAATCAATAGAATGTCATCTACGTAAAGCACAATAAAAACCACTGAGTTTCCATCACGTCTGCAGTACACACATTGCTCATCTGGATACTGAGTAAATCCAAAGAACTGGATTACCTCATCAAACCGGATGTTCCAAGATCTGGATGCCTGCTTAAGTCTGTAAATGGACCTTTTAAGCCTATAAACCTTATGCTCTTGGCCTTTTTAAATGAATCCTTCTGGTTGCTGTATGAAGATTGTTTCCTCAAGAATTCCGTTAAGGAAAGCTGTCTTGACATCCATCTGCCATATCTCATAATCTAAATGAGTAGCTATGGCCAAGAGAATTCGGATCGACTTAAGCATGGCTACTGAGGAAAAGGTTTCCTCGTAATCGTTTCCCTCTTTCTTAGAATACCCCTTCGCCACCAGCCAAGCTTTAAAGGTTTCCACCTTTCCGTCAGGTCCTCTCTTATGTTTGTAGACCTACTTATATCAAATGGGCTTAAACCCATCAGACAAGTCCACAAGCTCCCAGACTTGATTGTGGTCCATTGACCCCATCTTGGATATCATTGCCTTACTCCAAGATTCTGCATCTTTATCTCGGAGAGCCTCATTACACTTAACCAGGTCAGGCCCAAGCGCGTCTGGGACTAGGTCTTGTTGGGATCGGAGGCATGATTTACAAAAATTTTGCGCAGCGGATTCACGCCTATTCCAATTTAGTGTTATATTAATCCTATGTTTAAAGCTTATAAAGCTTACCATTGTAGCGTAATCGGTTGCCGCACCTGGATCCTTGTTTGATGTTGGTCCAAGCCTTCTGCTCCGGTTACGTTCGTCACCACCAAAATCCTTCCTTGAAGGACTCTCTACTTTCAAGCACGAAAGTCTTCGCAGATCTGGTGCTAGCCGATCTTGCCTACTGAGAGAACTTTGGAATCTAGTGTATTTTTGTCTGATCTGATTTTTCTAATTCAAAATTATCATCCTCCTATAATAATATCCCTAGGATATTTGTAGAGATCAAATTTCCAAAATCAGTATTGTAATCATCCAATTATAACTTAAATGATTTTAGTCATATTCCAAATCATTATTATTACCAAATAATATTTTTCTGATTCCAAATCAGTATTTAAATAATATTCACTGATTCTAAATCAGTATTAAATAATACCTTAATGATTTAGGTTATACACCAAGCCCATGGATCAACCCATGACCCATGGATCAGGCTGATGGGTCAAGAACTTCAATTGCAATTAAGTCCCTTGATTTATCAGCTCATCCCAATTGTTCCCAGGTAATTAATTAACTATTAATTAATACCACAAAACTTTTCAATAATATTTAATTAAACCATTTAATTAAATCTTCTTTATTTAAGTACAACAATTATACTTATTGTAGGCAAGAATACTTATTCTGCATCATCGAACTTTCTTATGTGCGATCTTGTAGGCCCATTCTAAATTGGTAATGGATAACTCAATCTCATTGATTAATCTATAAGTCATTAGTGGGCTCTAGCAAGACATAATGACTACCCAATTCAGAATGGATGGTCGAATGGTGATTCAACACAACCTTTCTGAGCAAACTGCGTACGATCCTCTACATTGATATCCCGTTTAGCATAAGGCATGGAACCATCATACTTATATAGTTAAACGTTTACTTGATCTCTTAGTGACACTGAATCCATCAAGCAAATAACATCCTTATCATTCCTTGGGCATGGCCATGCACTTTTCAGTTCACTATCAAGTGGCCAAGATATCATCTCTCACTTAAGAGAGATTTGTAGTCCCATCACTTCAGCTACATATCTTAGCGTGACTCGTAGTTGAAGGAAAACTGAACAAGCCCGGGCTAAATCGAAAACCTCACTTTCATGCTATGCATTCCAGAATCGGAAGCTTTCGACCAAGCTCAGGCTCAAATTAGTTTACCCATGAACGGATCTAGGCTTATACTTATTTAATTTATTAATCGGGACACAAAAAATTAAATCTTTAATTAAAGCGGAATTTAAAGATTTTACCTTTTGTAGCGAAGTCCCTCGCTTAAAGAAAACCAAATCTTTTAGCGCAAAATCCACAAGAAATCCGAAGAATTCTCCAATACAAACTCTGAGATAGTGTGGGCTATCGTCTACGGAGCTACCCACGGCAATACGATTGAAAACCCAAGAAACTTGCTTATCAAGAAACTCAAAATAAATCTGCCCAGAATTTTTCCTTCTCAAATTGAAGCTGCCCAGAAAAATCCAAAACCAGCCGCTGGTTTTTTTCTTGCTAAACCCACGAACTGCCGGCGAGGAAGGACAGCCAAGATCGGCCACGATCTGCACGGCAGACCACTTGGATCACCGACCAAAAAGGAGGAGATCAACAAGCGATCAATGCCGGATCAGCACCCCGATTCTTAAGCTGCAATCTGCCGGACAAAACTACTGCACAACTTGCGCAGAAAAATAAAAACTGCAGAAAATTCCAGCGGCTATATTATCGAAGGGACAGTCCGATTTCTCTAATAATCAAGTGGGCTGAGTGAAGAAGGGTCCGGGCTGCTCTATTAATTCATGGGCTGAGTTCCTTGACAAAGAAGAAAGCTTTCTTGATCGACTTCGAGAGAAAACTTGACGATGAAGATACCGTTTTCTCTCTAGACCAAACTTTCTCTTTCTAGCCTAACTTGGCTGCCAAGTTTCTTCCTTAGGGTTTTCTTGCTGCCCAAAATGTTGTATTTATAGGAGCTTCTAAGGAGACCTAATGGGCTCTCGAGTTAGGCCTTAAAATTTGACTTTCGTTGACCGCTAAGTCTTCCCGACTAATCAACTCCAATCGACCCTTTTAAATTAATTTATTTAATCCACTTTGTTAATTTAATTTAATCGAACCCTTAGAATTAATTAATTCAAAATCAAATTAATTTCTAAATTCGTTTGTCGATTAAATATTAATTAAACCCTTCGGATTAATTAATTTACCTTGTCGATTAGTCAAACGCATAATCGGTCGTACCACTAACGGACCAATTATGGAACTACCGCTCGAAAACGACTTTACATCGCGCCATTATTATTTCTTCTATCTCCCCACATTAAAGATCTAGTGCTCGTCGATTTATCAATTTACTGACAAATTAATTCACCGACTTCTTGGTTTCCGAGATTAGTACCACTCGACCTTTCATTATACCGAACATAAAGTTCACTGGCCAGGTTTAGTATAATAACCTTACGAGCTCATCTCGGGAGCACCATCAACCCGGCGAACCAGTACGTGGATTCCTCCGACTAGCAACGGCACGCAAGAAGCTAAACACCGTATACCCAACTTACCGAGGTATTGGCCTCAATTGACCTCACTTTTTGGCAAATCAAAGCATACGACACCCAACCCTCACGCCCGTCCCAATCTCGGGATTGAGAGACGGAATACTAGGACCGAATTGACTACGCCGATCAGTACAAGTCAATTCTATCCAAACTGGTCGTGCTCAATATGCCCCGGGCATATCTGTGTGATTTAAACTAGTCTAGATAAACCAATTTCCAAACCACACAATAACCTATACCGATAGTATGTTCAGACTATCTCGGTTACGAGCATACTTTTTATATATCAATACTTTAACCAATAACGGTATCTACTGTGTTTGTCGACACCCCGTTATCTAGTTCTATGATATAAAGGAACAGATTTATACTGAAACAAAATGATATGTCATCTGTGGATATTAGTTTTTGATACAAGCCATAGCTTTTCTGTATTCAAAACTAACAATCTCCCACTAATACTCAAAGCTATGCTAAGAAGTACAAAAACTGTCCAACCCGCTATTACACTGCTGTCATAATGAAATCTCCAGAACACCTTTAAGCTCACTAACATGGCTCCCTTAAGAATCTGACTCCCATGCCCTCCACATGTCTCTCAAAAACCTTTAGGGTCAATGGCTTTGTGAAAGGATCTGCATGGTTGTCATCTGATACTATCTTGGCCACGGTCACGTCTCCCCTCTTTACGATCTCTCGTATCAGGTGGTACTTAAGCTCTATGTGTTTACTCGCCTTATGAGCTCGTGGTTCCCTCGAGTTAGCAACTGCACTATTGTTATCACAATAAACTGTGATAGACCTAGGCAACTCAGGAACCACATCTAAGTCCATCCGGAAGTTCCTGAGCCACACAGCCTCTTTCGCTGCCTCTGAAGCGGCAACGTACTCGGCCTCCATGGTAGAGTCCGCCACGCATTTCTGCTTGACACTCTTCCATACTATGGCTCCACCTCCTATAGTAAACACAAACTCAGAGGTAGACTTACTCCTGTCCAAATCACCTTGAAAGTCCGAATCTGTGTAACCCAATGGTACAAGCTCCTGCGCTCTTTAAACTAGGACATAATCTCTCGTCCTGCGCAAGTACTTGAGAATGCATTTTACTGCCTCCTAGTGAGCCTTCCCAGGGTTACTCTGACATCTGCTAACCATGCCAACGGCAAAGCAAATATCAGGCCTCGTGCACAACATAGCATACATGAGGCTCCATCAGCAGTCTTAGGACATTGCTCCTTAGACAAATGCACCCCATGCCTGAAAGGTAGTGAACCCTTCTTGGAGTTCTGCATGTTAAAACGGGCCAGAATCGTGTCTATGTAGGATGTCTGAGGGAGAGTCAGAGAACATCTCCTACAATCTCGAATAATCTTGATCCCAAGAATATGTCCAGCCTCTCCCAAATCCTTCATATCGAATTGCCTGGACAACCATGCCTTTACGTTTGACAACACCTTCTTACTGTTGCCAATAAGAAGAATATCATCTACGTAAAGTACTAGGAACACCACCGTTTCACCATCACGCCTGCGATAAACACACTGCTCATCCGGACACCGAGTGAATCCATAGGACTGGATAACCTCGTCAAAACGGATGTTCCAAGATCTGAATGCTTGCATCTCTATCCTGAAGAACCTCATTGTAGTTAACTGGGTCTGGTTCATGAGCACCAGGGATAAAGTCCGAAGACTCACCCAAACCCATGTACCTCTCGGGCTATAAAATAAACCACCTCAAGAAATTTGGCATTGGTGCTGACCACCACCTTCTGATCCTGAGGACTATAAAATAAACCACCTCTCGTTCCTTTGGGGTAGCCTACAAACAGCATAACCTTAGATCTCGCCTCTAACTTGCCTGCATCTGCCTTGAGCACATGTGCTGGACAACCCCAAATCCTGAGATGTCTCAGACTAGGCTTGCGCCCACTCCACAACTCTACGGGGGTCGTAGGCACAGACTTAGATGACACAAGGTTGAGGATAAAACATGTTGTATCCAAGGCATAACCCCAAAACGAGGTAGGCAACTCACTGTAACTCATCATCGATCTAACCATCTCCATAAGAGTCCTGTTCCTCCTCTCTGCTACACCATTCTGCTGGGGTGTGCCAGGTGCAGACAACTGGGTCTGAATACCCTCCTCTGACAAATAGGTCCTAAATTCACTAGAGAGGTATTCACCACCTCTAGCCTGAACTGACATAGGTCCACACACGTCAGAATGAATCAACTCTAAAACCTCCTTGGCCCTATAACCCTTCGCCTTAAAAAGCCTCTTGGTCATTTTACCCTCCAAGCAAGACTCACAGGTCGAATAGCTGTCAATATCTAGTAAGTCCAAAGACCCACTCTTGACCAACCTTTGAATCCTACTAAGGTTGATATGACCTAGTCTCAGGTGCCAAAGATAAGTCTGATTCAAAGGGGAAGATTCCTTTCTCTTATTATGATTCGGTGATGAGTTACTAGTTTCTGTGTTTTGCATAACTGGGGAGTAAGTCTTGATTAAAAACAAATTGTCAACCAATGTACCGGAACATATAAGTTTCTGGAATTTTCTAATAAAAACCGAACCGTCAGAAAATACACACTTATAACCATCCAAAACAAGTTTCGAAACCGAAAGCAAGTTCTTTCGAAAACTAGGTACATAAAGACAATCCTTTAGATATAAAATAGAGTCTGAAAAATAAAGACTAATAACTCCCACTGCAGCCACAGAAACTCTGGTAGTATCCCCAAGGTAGACCTGCAACTCTCCCTCTCTAAGCAGCCGGGTCACTTGGAACCCCTGCAAAGAATTACAAACGTGATCAGTGGCTCCTGAATCCACACACCAAGTATCCGTGGGAATCGCCGCTAAACACGTCTCAGTGACTAGGGAGAATTTACACATACCTCGAGGCTTTGGGCAGTCCTTCTTCCAATGTCCCGCTTTGCCACATCTGAAGCATTTGCCTCTCGGATTCTGCTTCTTGGCAATGCCTACCTTGGGTCGATGACTAGTTGCTGCTTTCTGGCCTCTCTTCCTCTTTTGCTTCCTGGCTTTGGGCCCAGCAGAGGAACCTGAGGGACCAACAGTAGCCAAGGCTTGCTTCTTCTCTCCGAAGAGGCTCTCAGCAGACACCAATGCAGTCATGAGCTCAGAAAGTGAATATGAGAGATTCCCCATATTATAGTTCAATCGAAACTGCTCAAAACTGGGAGGCAAGCTCTGAAGGATGATATCGACCTGGGTCTCCCCATCAATATCACCTCCCAATACCTCAATCTCATTGATGCAACCAATCATCTCCAGCACGTGATCTCTCACTAAAGTGCCCTCAGCCATCCTGGCATTCATGAGTTTCCTCATAGCTGACTGCCTGGCTGCCCTGCCCTGATGTCCAAACATCTCCCTGAGGTTGAGCATCATATCGTAAGCTGAGGTCATCAACTGATGCTGGTGCTGTAGTACACTCGACATGGAAGCCAAGATGTAGCACCTGGTCATCTCATCAGCTTTCTGCCACCTCGTATATGGCTATCGCTGCTCAGGTGTGGCATCCTCACTGGGCTTAGGGGGGCACTCCTCAGTGAGCACGTACTTATAACCCTCAGTGGTTAGGACAATGTCCAGGTTTCGTTTCCAATCAATGTAATTAGGACCGGTGAGTTTGTTTTGGTTCAGAATGACAGCTAGCGGGTTGAACGACATATCAACTGAAAAATAAAAAAAACAAGTCTCAGTATACTTTTTCGAAAATATTGAAAAATCCTCAGAAAAGAAATATAATCTTCTACTGACATCTCTCTCACCGGGATTAACGCAGGTCACGATGGGTGAACGTCTACGCCAACCCACATTCGTTCGAGAAGAACCGAAGTTCATTAATTTCATTATCTGACCAAGGATCTTATGATCAATGAAATTAATAGTCGATAATTTTATCCGTACACGTAAATAGCGTAACCTCGATGGGAGGGATACTATAAACAGTACACTAAGTGTATGCCATTACGTGACTTCTAAGTTTGTTACTTAGGGTACTAATGCGCCTCGGATGGCGAGGGTGTCGCAACTTTTCCCAATTAAACGCACTATAGTCATCCCTTTAGAAATTCATTCCAGCAATATCTGTGATTGAAAACCCATCCGATAGGGAGGAAGGTCTAAGCCAGCACGCAAGTTTAACCACATCGCGAATGAACCCGTAATGGAGGCCATGGGGCTATTAACCAACCCGCTCCCACTTAGATTTTTAATTAATCTCAATTCGCCTTGGTTTTCTCGGTTTTCTATCTCGGTTTTCTACGTAATTAGGAATCACCCAAAATTACGATAAACCAAAATCTGGGTTTTCTCGGTTTTCTACGTAATTAGGAATCACCCAAAAATACGATAAACCAAAACCCCACGTAATTAGGAATCACCCAAAATTACGATTAAACCAAAACTCGCGAATGTAATTAATTTGAGGATTTTTACGTTTTAACATGCAATATCTTAACTGTGGATATTCGCACCCATAAAACCGTTGGAGTTTTAATATGCGAATAATCTACCTTAGTTAATTGCACATTACCTTTTTGAAAAACATTTGGTTTGAATTTCGTTCATACAAAATAAAACGAAAATCACACAATCAACGAAAAAATCATAAATACGGGAAATTAAATAAAATAAAATTTCCCGACTATTATGGCCTTCTCTATCGTTGATTCCTTGACGCCTCGGTGACACTTCCCGTCGTGTCGCTCCCACTCGTTATTTAGATTCCTCTCGATTCGCCCGGGTTTTCTCGGTTTACTCCGTTATTAGGAATCACCCAAAATTACAATAAACCAAAACCCGCGAATATAAGTTACCCAAAATAACGTCTTCGTCATAGTACATAAATTCCTATATACAAAGGCGTTTTTCTAGGAATTTAAAGACGACATGATTAGATCAAATCATACTACAAGATTTTTCTAATCCTACACGGCTTCCAGCTTGTGGTTATTACTATTACAGAAATTTCCATTCATAAATAAAACGAGCCCGAACATGTCCCGGGGTTTATGAATGAAAATTAAATTTCTACCATAATAGTCGGGAAACCAATAACCACCTGTTTATACATTTCGACAAAAATACTAATGCCAAAATAAAGCCATGTAATAAATCAAACAAGTATAAGACCGAAACCAACGCTCTGATACCAATTTGAAGGAAAACTGAACAAGCCCGGGCTAAATCGAAAACCTCACTTTCGTGCTATGCATTCCAGAATCGGAAGCTTTCGACCAAGCTCAGGCTCAAATTAGTTTACCCATGAACAGATCTAGGCTTATACTTATTTAATTTATTAATCGGGACACAAAAAATTAAATCTTTAATTAAAGCGGAATTTAAAGATTTTACCTTTTGTAGCGAAGTCCCTCGCTTAAAGAAAACCAAATCTTTTAGCGCAAAATCCACAAGAAATCCGAAGAATTCTCCAATACAAACTCTGAGATAGTGTGGGCTATCGTCTACGGAGCTACCCACAGCAATACGATTGAAAACCCAAGAAACTTGCTTATCAAGAAACTTAAAACTAAATCTGCCCAGAATTTTTTTCTGAAAATTAAGCTGCCCAGAATTTTTTTTTATCAAAATTGAAGCTGCCCAGAATTTTTCCTTCTCAAATTGAAGCTGCCCAGAAAAATCCAAAACCAGCCGCTGGTTGTTTTCTTGCTAAACCCACGAACTGCCGGCGAGGAAGGACAGCCAAGATCACGGCAGACCACTTGGATCACCGACCAAAAAGGAGGAGATCAACAAGCGATCAATGCCGGATCAGCACCCCGATTCTTAAGCTGCAATCTGCCGGACAAAACTACTGCACAACTTGCGCAGAAAAATAAAAACTGCAGAAAATTCCAGCGGCTATATTATCGAAGGGACAGTCCGATTTCTCTAATAATCAAGTGGGCTGAGTGAAGAAGGGTCCGGGCTGCTCTATTAATTCATGGGCTGAGTTCCTTGACAAAGAAGAAAGCTTTCTTGATCGACTTCGAGAGAAAACTTGACGATGAAGACACCGTTTTCTCTCTAGACCAAACTTTCTCTTTCTAGCCTAACTTGGCTGCCAAGTTTCTTTGACACCGTTTTCTCTCTAGACCCCGATTCTCGAGTTAGGCCTTAAAATTTGACTTTCGTTGACCGCTAAGTCTTCCCGACTAATCAACTCCAATCGACCCTTTTAAATTAATTTATTTAATCCACTTTGTTAATTTAATTTAATCGAACCCTTAGAATTAATTAATTCAAAATCAAATTAATTTCTAAATTCGTTTGTCGATTAAATATTAATTAAACCCTTCGGATTAATTAATTTACATTGTCGATTAGTCAAACGCATAATCGGTCGTACCACTAACGGACCAATTATGGAACTACCGCTCGAAAACGACTTTACATCGCGCCATTATTATTTCTTCTATCTCCCCACATTAAAGATCTAGTGCTCGTCGATTTATCAATTTACTGACAAATTAATTCACCGACTTCTTGGTTTCTGATATTAGTACCACTCGACCTTTCATTATACCGAACATAAAGTTCACTGGCCAGGTTTAGTATAATAACCTTACGAGCTCATCTCGGGAGCACCATCAACCCGGCGAACCAGTACGTGGATTTCTCCGACTAGCAACGGCACGCAAGAAGCTAAACACCGCATACCCAACTTACCGAGGTATTGGCCTCAATTGACCTCACTTTTTGGCAAATCAAAGCATACGACACCCAACCCTCACGCCCGTCCCAATCTCGGGATTGAGAGACGGAATACTAGGACCGAATTGACTACGCCGATCAGTACAAGTCAATTCTATCCAAACTGGTCGTGCTCAATATGCCCCGGGCATATCTGTGTGATTTAAACTAGTCTAGATAAACCAATTTCCAAACCACACAATAACCTATACCGATAGTATGTTCAGACTATCTCGGTTACGAGCATACTTTTTATATATCAATACTTTAACCAAAACAGGTATCTACTGTGTTTGTCGACACCCCGTTATCTAGTTCTATGATATAAAGGAACAGATTTATACTGAAACAAAATGATATGTCATCTGTGGATATTAGTTTTTGATACAAGCCATAGCTTTTCTGTATTCAAAACTAACAGTAGTGTACCCAATCATGCCCGTACTTGGCAACTTGTTACGGCCCCATTAGGCATATGTCAAAGCACACTACAATTCACCTAAGACCATGTAGTGATTTCTGGTCTAAGGATCCTCGTACCAGTACTACTCAAAATAATCACTCATGATCTAATCAGTCCATGGAGTGTTTCTTTTGGCTGATCGATTTCATGAAATTAAATATGCACAAGAATATAATTATCATGAAATTAACTCATTTGATAAATTATCAAACAAACGACATATATCTTATTTACATAAATAACCCTCAAAGTTTATTTACATAAATAGCCCTTATTAGGGCACATACACCAACAATCTCCCACTTTCCCGTTGAAGGGCTATGTCCTAAATTGTTTAAGACCAAGCTCTATTACATGTCTCTCAAACTTTGACTGTGGTAGAGCTTTTGTGAGAGGATCTGCTATATTGTCGTCTGACCCTATTTTGCATACTTTAACATCTCCTTGATCGACGATCTCTCGAATGAGGTGAAAACGTCTGAGTATGTGTTTGGTCTTCTGGTGTGATCGGGGCTCCTTTGCTTGTGCGATGGCCCCATTATTATCACAGAAGAGGTTTATCGGATCTTGGATACTCGGTATCACTCCGATGTCTGACACAAACTTCCTCAACTAAACAGCTTCCTTTGCAGCATCTGATGCAGCAATATACTCAGATTCTGTTGTAGAGTCGGCTGTGGTATCTTGCTTCGAGCTTTTCCAACTCACCGCACCGCCATTCAGGCTAAAAACATAGCCTAATTGTGACTTCATGTCGTCTTGATCAGTCTAGAAAGTAGCATCGATATAACCTTGTACGACGAGCTGTTCTTGTCCTCCGTACGCTAGCATTAATCCTTTAGTCCTTCGCAAGTACCTCAGGATTGCCTTGACTGCTGTCCAATGATCCATTCCTGGATCTTGTTGGTATGTGCTAGTCATGCTTAGTGCATGTGCGACATCCGGGCGGGTACATAACATGGCAAACATGATAGATCCTATTGCCGAAGCATATGAGACTCTACTCATCGCATCCCTCTCCTCTTTATTAGAAGGACATTGGTTCTTCTTTAAGAGGAGGCCATGTCTAAATGGTACCATACCATTCTTAGAATTAGACATATTGAACCTCTTCAATATCTTGTCTATATACCCTTCTTGACTTAGTCCTAGAAGCCTTTAGACCTATCTCTATAGATCTTGATACCTAGTATCATTTCGGCTTCTCCCAAGTCTTTCATAGAAAATACACTCCCCAACCATTGCTTGATGTTTTTCATCATGAGAATGTAATTTCCAATGAGCAGGATGTCATCCATATATAGGACAACGAAAACAATCTTGCTCCCACTAGCTTTCTTGTAAACACAAGGCTCATCTTCGTTCTTGATGAATTCGTAACCTTTTACTTCCTCATCAAAACGAAGATTTCAACTTCGAGATGCTTGCTTTAGTCCATAGATGGACCTCTGAAGCTTACATACTCGATTAGGATGCTTTTGATCGATGTATCCCTTGAGTTGTTTCATATAAACATCCTTGAGTAGGTTTCCATTCGGGAAAGCCGTCTTAACATCCATTTGCCATACTTCATAGTCAAAATATGCTGCTATGGCAAGCATTGTCCTAATGGACTTGAGCATTATGACAGGGGAGAAGGTTTCATCATAGTCTATACCATGAGTCTGTCTGAAACCTTTAGCCACTAGTCGTGCCTTGAAGATCCCGCCAGATTTTAACTTGAAAATCCACTTGCAATCGACAACCTTTGCCTGAACAGGAGGGTCAATCAAAGTCCACACTTTATTGTCCCTCATGGATTGCATTTCAGATTCCATGGCTTGCAGCCATTTATC
Organism: Knoxia roxburghii; assembly: GCA_030378225.1. Lineage (NCBI taxonomy): Eukaryota > Viridiplantae > Streptophyta > Magnoliopsida > Gentianales > Rubiaceae > Knoxia > Knoxia roxburghii. The sequence goes on along the minus strand of CM059420.1, from coordinate 24,903,076 downwards.
CAAATCTGGACTTTCTAAAACTTGTTTGTAGTTCGCGGGCTCATTAGAGTCCACCAAGATCAAATCTTGATCGTCAGTCATGAGAAATCCATATCTCTCGGGTTGGTGACGAGATCTACCAGATTTTCTAGGTTCTTGGGTTGTTGACTCAGGTTGCTCATCTTCATGAGTTTCTATGTCAACTTCCATCTGAGTTTCTGTAGATCGTTCTACATTCTCTTGTGGTTCTTGAACTTCTCCGAGTTCTATTCTACTCCCACTGTCTTTCTTGTACAGAAATTCTTTATCTAAGAAAGTAGCTCCTCGAGCAACGAACACTTTGTTCTCAGTTGGGTTGTAGAATTGATATCCTTTGGTTTCCTTAGGATATCCCACAAATAGGCATTTGTCAATTTTGGGTTCAAGCTTATTACTTTGTAAACGCTTTACATGAGCTTGACAACCCCAAACTCGCAGATAGGACATATAGGGTTTCCGACCTATCCATATCTCATATGGAGTCTTATCTACTGCCTTAGATGAAATACGATTCAATAAGTAGGCAGCAGAAAGGAGAGCATAACCCCAAAAGGATGTAGGGAGAGTCGCTTGGCCCATCATTAATCGAACCATATCTAATAATGTCCGATTTCTCCTTTCGGATACACCATTCCATTGAGGTGTTCCCGGTGGAGTCAGCTGTGAAACAATTCCACACTGTTTTAGATAGCCATCGAACTCATGACTAAGGTATTCACCTCCCCGATCGGAGCGAATAGCCTTAATCCTTCTATCCAGCTGATTCTCTACTTCGTTTTTAAACTCTTTGAACTTTTCAAAAGTTTCACTCTTATACCTCATTAAGTAGACATACCCATATCTACTATAGTCATCAGTAAAAGTCACGAAGTATTCAAATCCACCTCTGGCTTGTGTGCTCATTGGTCCACATACATCCGTATGTATTAGATCCAATAGCTCACTTGTTCTTTCCCCTTTCTTGTTGAAAGGACTCTTTGTTACTTTACTTTGCAAGCATGGTTCACAGGTATCATATGATTCAAAATCAAACGACCCAAGCACTCCATCCTTGTGAAGCTTTTGAACTCGCTGTTCATTTGCATGGCTTAATCGACAATGCCAAAGGTATGTTGCACTTAAATCATTTTTAGTTGATTTAGCTTTCTTTTCTATGTTATAGACTGGTTTTTCTTGGGTCAATTCCAAGATATACAGACCGTTACACATATTTGCAACTCCGTATAAAATATCATTTCGATATAAAGATAACGAATTATTCTCAATAATAAATCGAAAACCTTTACTATCCAAACTGGAAACTGAAATAATATTTCTGCTCAAAGCAGGTACATAATAACAATTTTCAAGTTTGATATTTAAACCAGAAGGTAAAGATAAAGTATAATATCCAACTTTAACAGCAGCAACTCTTGCCCCGTTGCCCACTCGGAGATCTACTTCACCTTTCTTTGTTATCATTCTATTTATGAGTCCCTGCACATTAGTACAAATGTGAGCCTCACAACCAGTATCTAATACCCATGAGGTGGACATAGAAATATTAGTTTCTATAACAAAGATACCTGAAGCTGAAGGATTGCTTTCGAGAAACTTTTTGCAGTCTCTCTTCCAATGACCCCTCTGTTTGCAGAAGAGACATATATCATCCTTTTTGTATCTTGTCTTAGCAGTTGGAGGAGCTTGTGGTTGGGAAGCAGTCTTACTGCGAGCTTTCTTATTTTGCCCAACTTTGGCCTTGCCATTAAGCTTCCTCTTCCCTTTACCTTTCTCTACAACCAACACTGGCGTTGTCTTCCGAAGGGTCTGCTCAGTTTTCTTTAACATGCCATGGAGCTCAGGAATGCTCCTATCCATGTTGTGCATATTATAGTTCACCACAAAATCATTGTATTCATCAGACAATGATGCCAAGATGATATCAATGGCCAATTCCCTAGGAAGGGGTGCATTCAATCGCTCTAGAGTATCAATGTACCCTTTCATCTTGATCAAATGCGTGCTAACTGACGAACCCTTTGCCATTTTGCACGAAATTAAAGCTTTTATCGTAACGAACCTTTCGTTACGGGCTTGTTCGCGGAACATCTCTGCCAGTGACTCAAATATCTGGAAAGCTTCCAAATTCATAAACTGCTTTTGAAGCTCGCCCGTCATAGACGCGAGCATCAAGCAAGTCACATCATCAGATTCATTTTTCAGCTTATCCCAGGCTCGTTGAACAGTTACCGAAGCATTTTGTGGTGGTTCAGGTAAAGCGGTCTCTAAGACATGTAGCTTCCTTTCTTGCTTGAGAACTATTCTCAAGTTTCTTTCCCAGTCTAAGAAGTTTGGTCCAACCAATTTGTCTTTATCCAATATACTTCTTAGAGTGAAGTTTGAAACAACATTAGTGCTAGATGATGCCATTTCTAAAAAGAATAAATGCAAAATATTGGAATAAGTTTTGAAAAATGTTTTCCACAATACCCAAAATTGAAATCCCAAACAATTTTGTGTTGGTGTTAGATTGTGGGCCGAAAATCCACAAAGAGTTAACCCCAGTCTTGCTTTGGCAAGTATCGTAGGGATAGGGCTCTTTTGGTAGGCAACGTTCAAATTACATTCTATGTAATCTAACGCTTTCCAATTGCATACCATGCAACTTTTCAGTGATAGGATGAACATTCCAAATGTTTGACACCGTCCTACCTTTGCAAAATTAATCCCTAGTCAACTTATCGGGTCAAGCTAGGATTAATTTTCCCAAGTCAAACCATCCCTCAAGGCAGCACATCAATTGATGCCCACACAGTTTTTCCATAACAAGTGGTAGTGATAAAGTTGAGTATCTAATACCCAAACAGTTTTTCCACTCATTAATGGTAGTGATAAAGTTGGGCACCTATTATGTGACAACTCGCCAAACGAAGAAAGCCTGAGGCCCCTGGGCTCTCCAAGTCCACAAACGTTCGACGCTCAGAGGGGCCCCTAAGTATGGAAGCAAAAATAACCTGGGTTTTTGGGATTTTAGTTTGATCGGCTTAACATGCATTTTCGTTTTAGCATTCATTTGCATATCAAATAAATAAAATGAATAAAAGCAATGAATTGGGTTTCTAGTCTATTACAGGGTCTCTTAAAGTAACAAGACTTCATGTTCGGGCCTTCATTGTCGGGCTCCTTTTCCTGGGCTCCACTATGGACTCCTCTTGGAAACTCCTCTTGGGCCTAACTATTACATAATTATTTTAATAGGCACGCAGACCCAAATTCAAATGGCCCAACTTTTAAAACATTAATAAGCTCAATTCATGCTTTAAAACACATAAATGCATATGCTAATACAAGTCCGTTTTAATTAAGCCAATTAATTTAAAAGATTGTGTAATTGAATATTTCCAAAATATTCTATACAGTTAAAATTGATTGTGTCATAATCAATTTTAACCAATCTTTCCTTTTCTTGTTCAATCATTTATGATAAATGATGCATGAACATACCAAAATATGTATGCAAATATTTAAACCATTTAAATAAATCATACCATATTTAAATGCATAAAATAAAGAAAGAAAATTAATCCAATTAATTATTCTATTTATGAGCTAATTATCCTAATCTTATTAAGATAATTAATTTAAGATATTTTAAAATCTTAAAATCTAATTTTAATATTTTAAAACCAATTTGATAAGATTTGATTTTATTCCAAAATTAAAATTTAAAATCTTACCAAAATTAAAATTTCAGGAAAAAAATTTCCTGAAAAAGTTTGGGTTGATTTTGTAATTAACAAAAGTTCTGGGCTCAGAGTATAAGGGAAACAAAACTGCTGGGGCTAGTTTGTAATTTTAAAACATTTAAATTTTTGCAGCTAGGGTTTGGGCTTGAGGCGGGGGCATTTCTATCATTTCAGCCAATTAGGGCTTCAGCCAACCCGCCGCAACCCGTTTCTTCTTCCCTGGCGAAAAACAGCCATCTCCGATCATCTTCTTGGGCAAAAAAAAATTTCCCGGCAAAGATGAAGCACCAAAACAGCAGCGGCTCAAGCCAGCAGCCATTTCGAGGGAGACCTGAGGGAACCCAGTCCCAATTTCTAGACAAAAATCAAGAACCGGAGGAAAAAAATTTTGGTGCCCGGTTTTCCGATGAGTGAATCCAGGAAACTTAAACCAAAATCCGAGACCATCCCGGTATTCCTTGTCTTCCCGATTAGAAACCCCAACAATCATTTCGGTGATAAAATGAATGCAACCCCGAAAACAATTTTCAGGCGGCCCCGTTTTTCCGGTGACAATTTTTCAAAACAAAACCCAGAAAATTAAAACACGTTTTGAACCCAGATTTGTAAACCCAGTATGCCGGAAATGGTTTCCAAGAGCAAAGACAGAAAAACCCACAACTTTTAAGGCCAAAACGTTGAAATCCAGCAATCTTGATTTTTCGACCAAAAATCCGGCAGGTTAGCGGCACCAAGTCCGGCGAGCATCAACCAATTTCTTCAAAATTATAATTTTATTATTTTCCAATTAAATAAATAATTAAAAATAAAAATTATTTTTTTTTCTTGCTGCTTTCTAAAAACATGAATTTCCAAAATTCATGAAAATCAATTTTAATTAAAAATCCAATTACTTTTAATCAAAATCAATTTTAATTTTAACACTAGAATTAAGCCTAGCTCTGATACCACTGTTGGGATCAGAGGCATGATTTACAAAAATTTTGCGCAGCGGATTCATGCCTATTCCAATTTAGTGTTCTATTAATCCTACGTTTAAAGCTTCTAAAGTTTACCCTTGTAGCGTAATCGGTTGCCGCACCTGGATCCTTGTTTGATGTTGGTCCAATCCTTCTGCTCCGGTTACGTTTGTCACCACCAAAATTCTTCCTTAAAGGACTCCCTACTTTCAAGCACGAAAGTCTTCACAGATCTGGTGCTAGCCGATCTTGCCTACAGAGAGAACTTTGGAATCTAGTGTATTTTTATCTGATCTGATTTTTCTAATTCAAAATTATCATCCTCCTACAATAATATCCCTAGGATATTTGTAGAGATCAAATTTCCAAAATCAGTATTGTAATCATCCAATTATAACTTAACTGATTTTAGTCATATTCCAAATCAGTATTATTACCAAATATTATTTTTCTGATTCCAAATCAGTATTTAGATAACATTCACTGATTCCAAATCAGTATTAAATAATACTTTAATGATTTGGGTTATACACCAAGCCCATGGATCAACCCATGACCCATGGATCAGACTGATGGGTCAAGAACTTCAATTGTAATTAAGTCCCTTGATTTATCAGCCCATCCCAATTGTTCTCAGGTAATTAATTAACTAAGAATTAATACCACAGAGCTTTTCAATAATATTTAATTAAACCATTTAATTAAATCTTCTTTATTTAAGTATAACAATTATACTTATTGTAGGCAAGAATACTTATTCTGCATCATCGAACTTTCTTATGTGCGATCCTGTAGGCCCACTCTAAATTGGTAATGGATAACTCAATCTCATTGATTAATCTATAAGTCATTAGTGGTCTCTAGCAAGATATAATGACTACCCAATTCATAATGGAGGGTCGAATGGTGATTCAACACAACCTTTCTGAGCAAACTGCGTACGATCCTCTACATTGATATCCCGTTTAGCATAAGGCATGGAACCATCATCCTTATATAGGTAAACGTTTACTTGATCTTTTAGTGACACTGAATCCACCAAGCAAATAATATCCTTACCATTCCTAGGGCATGGCCATGAACTTCTCAGTTCACTATCAAGTGGCCAAGATACCATCTCTCACTTAAGAGAGATTTGTAGTCTCATCACTTCACCTACATATCTTAGCGTGACTCATAGTGTACCCAATCATACCTGTACTTGGCAACCTGTTACGGCCCCGTTAGGCGTATGTCAAAGCACACTACAATTCACCTAAGACCATGTAGTGATTTCTGGTCTAAGGATCCTCGTACTAGTACTACTCAAAAGAATCACTCATGATCTAATCAATCCATGGAGTGTTTCTTTTGGCAGATCGATTTCATGAAATTAAATATGCATAAGAATGTAATTATCATGAAATCAGCAGACACCAATGTAGTCATGAGCTCGGGAAGTGAATATGAGAGCTTGCCCATATTGTAGTTCAACCGAAACTGCTCAAAACTGGGGGGCAAGCTCTGGAGAATGATATCGACCTGGGTCTCCTCATCAATGTCACCTCCCAATACTTCAATCTTATTGATGCAGCTCATCATGTCCAGCACGCGATCCCTCACTGAAGTGCCCTCAGCCATTCTAGCATTCATGAGTTTCCTCAGAGCTTACTGTTTGGCTGCCCTACCCTGATGTCCAAACATCTCCCTGAGGTTAAGCATCATATCGTAGGCTGAGGTAAACAACTGATGCTGGTGCTGCAGTACACTTGACATAGAAGCCAAGATGCAGCACCGGGTCATCTCATCAGCCTTCTGCCACCTCGTATATAGCTCTCGCTACTCAGGGGTGGCATCATCGCTGGGCTTAGGGGGGCACTCCTCAGTGAGCACGTACTTGTAACCCTCCGTGGTAAGGACAATGTCAAGGTTACATTTCCAGTCAATGTAATTTGGACCCGTAAGTTTGTTCTGATTGAAAATGACAGCTAGCGGGTTGAACGACATCAAAAACTGAAAAATAAACAGTCAAGTTTCAGCATACTTTTTCAAAAATACTGAAATCCTCAAAAAACAATATAATCTCCATCGATATCTCTCACACCGAGATTAACGCAGGTCATGCGGGTGAACGTCTATGCCAACGCATATTCGTTCGAGAAGAACCGAAGTTCATTAATTTCATTATCTGACCAACAATCTTATGATCAATGAAATTAGTAGTCAATGCTTTTAGCCGTACACATAAATAGCGTAACCTCGCGGGAGGAATACTATAAATAGTACACTAAGCATATGCCATTACGTGACTTCTAAGGTTGTTACTTAAGATACTAATGCTCCTCAGCAGAGAGGGTGTCACAACTTTCTCCAATTAAACTCACGATAGTCATCCCTTCGGAAATTCATTCCGGTGATATATGTGATTGAAGACTTGTCTGCATGGAGGAAGGCCATAATACCAACTCGCAAGAATAACCACATCACCAATGAACCCGTAATGGAGGCCATGGGGATATTTACCAACCCGCTCCCACCTAGATTTTTTAAGTTTGAGGATTTTTATGTTTTAACATGCAATATCTTAACAATGGATATTCGCACCCATAAAACCGTTGGAGTTTTAATATGCGAATAATCTACCTTAGTTAATTGCACTTTACTTTTTAAAATGATTTGGTTTGGTTTTTGTTCATGCAAAATAAAATGAAAAACACACAATCAACGAAAAGACATAAATACGAGAAATTAAAAGAAATAAAATTTCCCGACTATTATGGTCTTCTCTATCGTTGATTCCTTAACGCCTCGGTGACACGTCCCGTCATGTCGCTCCCACTCGTTATTTGGATTTCTCACAATTCACCCGGGTTTTCTCGGTTTACTAGGTAATTAGGAATCACCCAAAATTACGAGAACCCAAAACCCGTGAATATAAGTTACCTAAAATAATGTCTTCGTCATAATACATAAATTCCTATATACAAAGGCGTTTTTCTAGGAATTTAAAGACGACATGATTAGATCAAATCCTACTACAAGATTTTTCTAATCCTACATGGCTTCCAGCTCATGGTTATTACTATTACAGACATTTCCATTCAAAAACAATACGAGCCCGGACATGACCCGGGGTTTATGAATGAAAAATAAAATTCTACCATAATAGCCGGGAAACCAATAACCACCTGTTTAAACATTTCGACAAAAATAATAATGCAAAAATAAAGTCGTGTAATAAATCAAACAAGTATAAGACCGAAACCTACGCTCTGATACCATTTTGAAGGAAAATAGAACAAGCCCGGGCTAAATCGAAAACCTCACTTTTGTGCAATGCATTCCAGAATCGGAAGCTTTCGACAAAGCTTGGGCTCAAATTCATTTTCCCATGAACGGATCTAGGCTTATACTTATTTAATTTATTAAATTGACATCTAACGCATAAAGATTAAACATTTAATTAAAAGCAAAAGGATTAAAGGTTATACCTTTGAAGCGAAGTCCAACGCAATAAGAAAAACCAAATTTTTCCTAGCGATTACCACTGAAATCCAATAGATGACTCCCAGAGAACTTCGAACCTTCTCACTCAATCCAATAGATGGAAGAATTCTCTCTCTAGAACCTTCTCAGTCAAGAAAGCAAGAGTTGTCTTGCAAGATTTTCTTAATGTTTCTTTGGCCTCAAGTTTTCAATTTATAGGGAGCTCTAATGGAGACCTAGTAGGCTATTGAGTTGGGCCTTTTAATTTGACTTTCGTTGACCGCTTAGTCTTTCCCGACTAATCAACTTCAATCGACCCATTCGAATTAATTTCTTAACCCACTTCGTTAATTTAATTTAATCGAACCTTTAGAATTAATTAATTCAAATAGAATTAATTTCTTAATTCACTTTGTCGATTAAATATTAATTAAACCTTTAGGATTAATTAATTCACTTTGTCAATTAGTCAAATGCACAATTAGTCATACCACTATCGGACTAACTATGAAACTACCGCTCAAAAATGACTTTATATCGCACCACTATATTTTCTTCTATCTCCCCACATTAAAGATCTAGCGCTCGTCGGTTTATCAATTTACTGACAAACTAATTCACAGACTTCTTGGTATCCGAGATTAGTACCACTCGTCCTTTTACTATACAGGACATAAAGTCCACCGGCTGGGTTTAGTATAATAGACCTTACGAGCTCATCTCGGGAGCACCAGCAACCCGACGAACCGGTACGTGGATTCCTCCGACTAGCAACGGCACGTAAGAAGCTAAACACCGCATACCCAACCTACCGAGGTATAGGCCTCAATTGACCGCACTCTTTGGCAAATAAAAGTATAGGATATCCAACCCTCACGCCCGTCTTAATCTCGAGATTGAGAGACTGAATATTAGGAACGAATTGACTACGTCGATCAGTATAAGTCAATTCTATCCAAACTGGTCGTGCTCAATATGCCCTGGGCATATCCGCACGATTTAAACTAGTCTAGATAAACTAATTTCCAAATCACACGATAACCTATACCTATAGTATGTTCAGACTATCTCAGTTACGAGCATACTTTTTATATATCAATACTTTAACCAATATCTACTGTGTTTTTCACACACCCCGTTATCTAGTTCTATGATATAATGGAGCAATTTAACACTGAAAAAAAATGATATGTCATCTGTGGATATTAGTTTTTGATACAAGCCATAGCTTTTTTGTATTCAAAACTAACAATCTCCCACTAATATTCAAAGCTATGCTAAGAAGTAAAAAAACTGTCCAACCTGCTATTACACTGCTGTCACAATGAAATCTCCAGAACACCTTTAAGCTACTCACGTGGCTCCCTCAAGAATCTGACTCCCATGCGCTCCACATGTCTCTTAAAGACCTTTGGGGTCAATGGCTTTGTGAAAGGATATGCAAGGTTGTCATCTGATGCTATCTTGGCCACGATCACGTCTTCCCTCTTTACGATCTCTCGTATCAGGTGGTACTTGCGCTCTATGTGTTTACTCGCCTTATAGGTTCGTGGTTCCCTTGAGTTAGCAAATGCACCATTGTTATCATAGTAAACTGTGATAGACCTAGGCAACTCAGGAACCACATCTAAGTCCATCAGGAAGCTCCGGAGCCATACAGCTTCTTTCGCTGCCTCTGATGCGACAACGTACTCAGCCTCCATGGTGGAGTCCACCACGCATTTCTGCTTGACACTCCGCCATACTATGGCTCCACCTCCTAGAGTAAACACAAACCCAGAGGTAGACTTACTCCTGTCCAAATCACCTTGAAAGTCCGAATCTGTGTAACCCAACGGTACAAGCTCCTGCGCTCTATAAACTAGGACATAATCTCTCGTCCTGCGCTAGTACTTGAGAATGCATTTTACTGCCTCCCATTGAGCCTTCCCAGGGTTACTCTGATATCTGCTAACCATGCCAATGGCAAAGCAAATATCAGGCCTCGTACACAACATAGCATACATGAGGCTACCCACTGCAGAAGCATAGGGTACCGCCTTCATGGCATCTATCTCCTCAGCAGTCTTGGGACACTGTTCCTTAGACAGATGCACCCCATGCCTGAAAGGTAGTGAACCCTTCTTGGAGTTCTGCATGTTAAAACGGGCCAGAATTGTGTCTATGTAGGATGCCTAGGAGAGTGTCAGAGAACGTCTCCTACGATCTCGAATAATCTTGATTGCAAGGATATGTCCAGCCACTCCCAAATCCTTCATATCAAATTGCCTGGATAACCATGCATTTACGTCTGACAACACCTTCTTACTGTTGCCAATCAGAAGGATGTCATCTATGTAAAGTATGAGGAACACCACCGTATCACCATCATACATTCGATAAACACACTGCTCATCCGGACACTGAGTGAATCCATAGGACTGGATAACCTCATCAAAACGGATGTTCCAAGATCTGGATGCTTGCTTAAGTCCATAAATGGACCTCCTAAGTCTACATACCTTGTGCTCTTGGCCCTGAACAATGAAACCCTCTGGTCGCTGCATAAAGATGGTCTCTTCAAGACTTCCATGAAGGAAAGCTGTCTTGACGTCCATCTGCCAAATCTCATAGTCCATATGAGCAGCTATGACCAAGAGAATCCGGATCGACTTAAGCATAGCTACGTGGAAAAAGGTCTCCTCATAATCGATACCCTCTTTCTGAGTATACCCCTTCGCCACAAGCCTAGCCTTGAAGGTCTCAACCCTCCCGTCAGATACTCTCTCTCGCTTGTAGAACCATTTACACCTAATAGGCCGTAACTCATCAGGAAGGTCTACCAGCTCCCAGACCTGATTTGAGTCCATAGAACCTATCTCAGCAATCATCGCTCTTTGCCAAGAATCTGCATCTTTATCCTAGAAAGTCTCATTGTAGCTAACTGGGTCTGGTTCATGAACGCCAAGGATAAAATCTGAAGACTCACCCAAACCCATATACCTCTCGGGCTGTCTGACAACCCTCCCACTACGACGAGATGCATCCTGTGCAAGAGCATCATCTGTGATAGTGTGTGCAGTCTCTTGTGGTGTGTCTTCCTGTACTCGTGCATCTGGAATAGTGGACTCACCCCTAAGCTCTTCGAATACTACCTTGCTCTTTGCCCTGTGATCTAAAACATAGTCCTCATCAAGAAATTTGGCATTGGTGCTCACCACCACCTTCTGATCCTGAGGACTATAAAACAGACCACCTTTCGTTCCTTTGGGGTAGCCTACAAAAGGTATAATCTCAGATCTCGCATCTAGCTTGGCTGTGTCTGCCTTAAGCACATATGTCGGATAACCCCAAATCCTGAGATGTCTTAGTCTAGGCTTTCGCCCAATCCACAGCTCTACTGGAGTTGAAGGCACAGACTTAGATGGTACAAGATTAAGGAGATAACACACTGACTCCAAGGCTAAACCCCAAAACGATATAGGCAATTCACTATAAATCATCTTCGATCTAACAATATCCATAAGAATCCTGTTCCTCCTCTCTGCTACACCATTCTGCTGGGGTGTGCCAGGTGCAGACAACTGGGTATGAATACCCTCCTCTGACAAATAGGACCTAAATTCACTAGAGAGGTATTCGTCACCGTGATCAGATCGCAAGGCCTTGATACTCTTACCCAAATGGTTCTCCACCTCAGCCTTAAACTCTTCGAACTTGCCAAAGCATTCAGACTTGTGGCGCATCAGGTATATGTATCCCTATATAGAGTAATCATTCGTGAAAGTCACGAAATACTTATAACCACCTCTAGCCTGAACTGACATAGGCCCACACAAGTCAGAATGAATCAACTCTAAAACCTCATTGGCCCTATACCCCTTTGCCTTCAAAGTCCTCTTTGTCATCTTACCCTCCAAGCAGGACTCACAGGTCGGATAGCTGTCAATATCCAATGAGTCCAAAGACCCATTATTGACCAACCTTTGAATCCTACTAAGGTTGATATGATCGAGTCTCAGGTGCCAAAGATAAGTTTGATTCAAAGGGGAATACTGATTTCTTTTACGATGATTCGGTGATGAGTTATTAGTTTCTATGTTTTGCATTACTGGGGAGTATGTCTTAATTAAAAACAGATTATCAACTAATGTACCGGAACAAATAAGCTTCTGGCTTTTTCTAATAAAAACAGATCCACAAGATAAAACACACTTATAACCATCTAAAATAAGTTTAGAAACTGAAAGTAAATTCCTGCGAAAACTGGGTACATATAAACAATCTCTCAAATGTAAAACTGAGTCTGGAAAATAAAGACAAAGAACTACCACTGCAACAACAGAAACTCTGGTAGTATCCCCAAGGTAGACCTGCAAATCTCCCTCTCTAAGCAGCCGGGTCACCTGGAACCCCTGTAAAAAATTACAAACATAATCAGTGGCTCCTGAATCCACACACCAAGTATCTGTGGGAATCGCCGCTAAACACGTCTCAGTAACTAGGGAAAATTTACACATACCTTGAGGCTTTGGGCAATCCTTATTCCAATGTCCTGCTTCGCCACATCTGAAGCATTTGCCTTTCGGCTTGTGGTTCGTGGTTCTTGGTAATGCCCGCCTTGGGTCCAAGATCAGCTCCTACTTTCTGGCCTCTCTTCCTCTTTTGCTTCCTGGCTTCGGGCCCAGCAGAGGAACCTGAGGGACCAACAGTAGCCAATGCTTGCTTCTTCTGTGCGAAGAGGCCTTTAGCAGACACCAATGCAGTCGTGAGCTCGGGAAATGAATATGAGAGCTTGCCCATATTGTAGTTCAACCGAAACTGCTCAAAACTGGGGGGCAAGCTTTGGAGAATGATATCGACCTGGGTCTCCCCATCAATGTCACCTCCCAATACTTCAATCTCATTGATGCAGCTCATCATGTCCAGCACGTGATCCCTCACTGAAGTGCCCTCAGCCATCATAGCATTCATGAGTTTCCTCAGAGCTTACTGCTTGGCTGCCCTGATGTCCAAACATCTCCCTGAGGTTGAGCATCATATCATAGGCTGAGGTAAACAACTGATGCTAGTGCTGCAGTACACTCGACATAGAAGCCAAGATGCAGCACCGGGTCATCTCATCAGCCTTCTGCCACCTCATATATAGCTCTAGCTGCTCAGGGGTGGCATCATCGCTGGGCTTAGGGGGCACTCCATTGTGAGCACGTACTTGTAACCCTCAGCGGTAAGGACAATGTCCAGGTTACATTTCCAGTCAATGTAATTTGGACCCGTAAGTTTGTTCTGATTGAAAATGACATCTAGCGGGTTGAATGACATATCAACAACTGAAAAATAAACAGTCAAGTTTCAGCATACTTTTTCAAAAATACTAAAATCCTGAAAAAATAATATAATCTCTATCGACATCTCTCACACCGGGATTAACGCAGGTCACGCGGGTGAATGTATACGCCAACCCACATTCGTTCGAGAAGAACCAAAGTTCATTAATTAAATTATCAGACCAACGATCTTATGATCAATGAAATTAATAGTCAATGCTTTTAGCCGTACACATAAATAGCATAAACTCGCGAGAAGAATGCTATAAATAGTACACTAAGCGTATGCCATTACGTGACTTCTAAGTTTGTCATTTAGGATACTAATGCGCCTCAGCAGAGAGGGTGACGCAACTTTCTCCAATTAATCTCACTATAGTCATCCCTTCAGAAATTGATTCCGGTGATATCTATGATTGAAGATTGTCCGCATGGAGAAAGGCCATAATACCAACTCGCAAGAATAACCACATCACCAATGAACCCGTAATGGAGGCCATGGGGATATTTACCAACCCGCTCCCACTTAGGTTTTTTAAGTTTGAGGATTTTTATGTTTTAACATGCAATATCATAACAAAGGATATTCGCACCCATAAAATCTTTGGAGTTTTAATATGCGAATAATCTACCTTAGTTAATTGCACTTTACTTTTTAAAACGGTTTGGTTTGGTTTTCGTTCATGCAAAATAAAACCAAAAACACACAATCAACCAAAAGACATAAATACGGGAAATTAAAAAAAAATAAAATTTCCCGACTATTATGGTCTTCTCTATCGATTCCTTGATGCCTCGGTGACACGTCCCGTCAAGTCGATCCCACTCGTTATTTGGATTTCTCTCGATTCGCCTGGGTTTTCTCTGGTTACTATGCAATTAGGAATCACCCAAAATTACGAGAAACCAAAACCCGCAAATATAAGTCACCCAAAATAACGTCTTCGTCATAACACATAAATTCCTATATACAAAGGCATTTTTCTTGGAATTTAAAGACGACATGATTAGATCAAATCCTACTACAAGATTTTTTTAATCCTACACGGCTTCCAGCTCGTGGTTATTACTATTACAGACATTTCCATTCAAAAACAATACGAGCCCGGACATGTCCCGGTGTTTATGAATGAAAAATAAAATTCTACCATAATAGCCGGGAAACCAATAACCACCTGTTTAAACACTTCGACAAAAATAATAATGCAAAAATAAAGCCGTGTAATAAATCAAACAAGTATAAGACCGAAACCTACGCTCTGATACCATTTTGAAGGAAAACAGAACAAGTTCGGGCTAAATCGAAAACCTCACTTTCGTGCAATGCATTCCAGAATCGAAAGCTTTTGACAAAGCCCAGGATCAAATTCATTTTCCCATGAACGGATCTAGGCTTATACTTATTTAATTTATTAAATCAACATCTAATGCATAAAGATTAAACCTTTAATTAAAAGCAGAAGGATTAAAGGTTATACCTTTGAAGCGAAGTCCAACAAAATAAGAAAAACCAAATCTTTCCTAGCGATTACCACCGAAATCCAATAGATGACTCCAAGAAAACTTCAAATATCGCGTGGGAAATATTCTATCGAAGTCTACTCGCAAAGCCCATGAAAACCCACAAGAAAGTCTCTCAAAAATCGGATTCAAAACTGCCCAAAAGATCCGATTAAACTGCTGCCCCTTTTCCACCAAAACTGCTGCTGTCCAGCCACTAGTACATCACCAAAATCGAACAAAAAAATCCTTTCTTTGCCGTGATCTCGACAGCCCACATCATGGATCCCCAAAAGAGAGATCAACACAATGAAAAGGCCGAATCAAACGCGCAAAGATTGGATTATTATCCAAGAAAATCGAGAAAACAAATGCTGAGCTGCTGGGCAATATTTTGGAAAACCGGCGGAAATAAAAACTGGGCAGCACTCATGTGTTTAATCCATTTAGGCTGAATCCAATCTTCGAGCAAGCGAAAAATCTAGTTCATTTTTGAGAAAGAATTCTTGAAGAAGGAAGAATTCTCTCTCTAGAACCTTCTCACTCAAGAAAGCAAGAGTTGTCTTGCAAGATTTTCTTAATGTTTCTTTGGCCTCAAGTTTTCTATTTATTGGGAGTTCTAATTGAGACCTAGTGGGCTTTTGAGTTGGGCCTTTTAATTTGACTTTCGTTGACCACTTAGTCTGAAAGATTTTGGTAGGATCTGGATTTCCACTTGCTCGATTTACCACTCAACAAAAATTTCTATTAAAGCGGAATTCTAGAAAAATACCTTTGATGCGTGACTTGGGTGATCGCTTGTATTGCTCAAGACTTTGACTCCTCGTTGTGTGGGCAACGATCTAGAAACCAATTGATTTGCAATCAACAACTGGGTTTGCCAGAAAAATCAGTAACCTCTACCTAACACCGAGATAAACCACACGCGCCGCCGCCCCAAGCTTGTAAACCAGCCGCCGGTCAAGATGGAAGATCCGGGCAGCTCAAAACTTGTTCTTGGGCAGCCGTAGTTTGGTCCTTGAATCCGATTCTTGAGAGAGAACAATGTTTCTCTCTCTAGGATTTTATCTCTCTAGATTCTTGAATTATGAATCTAAGAATTGTGTTTCTTGAATGGCTAATCCCTTGTCTATTTATAGAGTTACAAGAGAGACCCCAAGTTGGTTTAGGATTGGTCTTCGTAATGGGTTTAGGTAATGAATTAGTTTCCAAATTCAATTAGGCAACCAATCTGATAGGATAACCAAATCCTACTGGATTCCTAATCTTTAGGATTTCCTAATTCCAATTGAAACTTAAGACTTAATTAATTAATTAAATAATTCCACTTTGTTAATTACTTAATTAACCCTAAGGAATTAATTAAATAATTCCACTTTGTTAATTACTGAATTAACCCTTAGGAATAATTAACCAATTAATTAATTAAATCTACCTATTCAATTAACTCATTACAAAATTAATCGTACCACTAATGGATTAATTTTGGCACTACCATTCTACACCAGAATTGCTTCCGGAAAAACTTAATTAAATTATATTCAATTTAATCTCCCCACATCAAAGATATAGTGCTCGTTAATTAAAATTAATTTACTGATAAATTAATTAATTAACTTCTTTAATTTCGAGACTAGTACCACTCGACCTTTTTACTATACCGGGCATAAGTCCACCGGCCGGGTTTAGTATAATAAACATTTCAAGTTCATCTCGGGAGCACATCACCCCGGACGTACCGGTACATGGTTTCCTTTCGACAAGCAGCAGCACACCAAGTAACTAAACACGCGCACCCAACCCACCGAGACTATTGGCCACATTTGCCCTTACCCATTGGCAGATCAAAGTACACTATGTCTAATCCTCATACCCACTCGAGTCTAGGGATTTAGAGATAGAATACATCAATTTGTCTATTAAATCAGTACAAGACAAATCATTCCTAAGAGTCAAGTTCAATATGCCCCGGGCATATCTATATGATTCATTTAGTTTAGACAAACTAATTATCTGAATCACATAATAACCTAGACTGACAGTTTGTCCAAAGCTGTCTCGGTTACGAACCTCATTTATATATTATGTCTTTCAAACAATGATGAGATCTACTGTGTCGCACCAGACACCTCATCATCTACTTACATAATATAAATGGACAAAAACATGCACAACAAAATATAATTGAAACACAAATTGATATATTAAACTGGGAAACTGTACAATACAAGCATAGCTTATGTATTCTACTCCAACAATCTCCCACTAATACTTAAGTTGTGCTTTTAAGTATACAACTACATACAATCCTATACAATCTGTTGTTATCTATCTAGAAAAACTATCATGGCTCTCCTAGATATCTGATCCCCATGCCATCCACGTGAGCCTCAAAGACTTTAGAGGTCAATGTTTTCGTGAACGGATATGCAAGGTTATCCTCTAATGCTATCTTAGCCACGACCACGTCTTCCCTCTTCACGATGTCTTGTATCAGGTGGTACTTGCGCTATATATGTTTACTCACCTTGTAGGCTCGTGGTTCCTTCGAGTTTGCTATTGCACCATTGTTATCACAATAAATCGTGATAGACTTCGGCAAACCAGGAATCACATCTAAGTCTACTAGGAAGTTCTTGAGCCATACTGCTTCTTTCACTGCCTCTGATGCGGCAACATACTCAGGCTCCATGGTAGAGTCCGCCACGCATTTCTGCTTGACACTCCGCCAAACTATGGCTCCACCTCCTAGAGTAAACACATACCCTGAGGTAGACTTGCTTTTGTCCCTATCGCCTTGGAAATCTGAATCTGTGTAACCTCGGGGTACCAGCTCAGACGCCTAATAGACCAGAACTTGGTCCCTCGTTCTGCGCAAATACTTGAGAATGCATTTTACTGCCTCCCAATGAGCTTTCCCGGGGTTACTCTGATATCTGCTCACCATGCCAACGGCATAACAGATATTAGGCCTCGTACACAACATGGCATACATGAGACTTCCTACTGCTGAAGCATATGGAACTGTCTTCATGGTCTCTATCTCCTCAACAGTCTTAGGAGACTGATCTTTAGATAGAAACACTCCATGCCTGAAAGGTAGAAAACCTTTCTTGGAGTTCTGCATGTTAAAACGGGCCAGAATCGTGTCTACGTATGAAGCTTGGGAGAGCGTTAACGAACGTTTCCTACGATCTCAAATAATCTTGATCCCAAGGATATGTCCCGCTTCTCCTAAGTCCTTCATATCAAATTGTTTGGACAGCCATGCCTTTACGGCTGATCACACTTTCTTGTTGTTGCCAATCAATAGAATGTCATCTCCGTAAAGCACAATAAACATCACTGAGTTTCCATCACGTCTGCGATATACACATTGCTCATCCAGACACTGAGTAAATCCATAAGACTGGATTACCTCATCAAACTGGATGTTCCAAGATCTGGATGCCTGCTTAAGTCCATAAATAGACCTTTTAAGCCTGCAAACCTTATGCTCTTGGCCTTTTTCAATGAATCCCTCTGGTTGCTGCATAAAGATAGTTTCCTCAAGACTTCCGTTCAGGAAAGTTGTCTTGACACCCATCTGCCTAATCTCATAATCCATATGAGTAGCTATGGCCAAGAGAATCCGGATTGACTTAAGAATGGCTACCGAGGAGAAGGTTTTCTCATAATCGATTCCCTCTTTCTGAGTATACCCCTCCACCACCAGCCTAGCTTTAAAGGTTTCAACCTTCCTGTCAGATCCTCTCTTACGTTTGTAGACCCACTTGCATCCAATGGGCTTGAACCCATCAGGCAGGTCCACAAGCTCCCAGACTTGATTGTGGTCCATTGACCCCATCTCGGATATCATTGCCTTACGCCAAAATTCTGCATCTTTATCTCGAAGCGCCTCATTGTAGTTAACTATGTCAGGTTCAGACACACCTGGGACTAGGTCTGAGGCCTCTCCCATGCCAATGAACCTGTCGGGCTGTTTCACAACCCTCCCACTACGACGAGGCACCGCCTGTGTAGGCGCTTCACCTATGATCTCATGTGCAGTGTATGGTGTATCTACTTGCGCTGGTGCATCAGGATTAGTAGTTTGTCATCTAAGCTCTTCTAGTACTATCTTACTCTTGGGCTTGTGGTCTAAGACATAGTCTTCTTCTAAAAATCTAGCGTTGGTACTCACCATCACCTTCTGATCTTTAGGACTATAGAATAGACCACCTTTCGTTCCTCTAGGATATCCTACAAACAGCATTAATTCTGTTCTTGCATCTAACTTAGCTGTATCTGCCTTAAGCACATATGCTGGGCAGCCCCAAATTCTGAGATGTCTTAGACTGGGCTTCCGCCCATCCCACAACTCTACTGGGGTTGAAGGCACAGTTTTAGATGGTACAAGGTTAAGAATATACATTGCCGTTTCCAAGGCATATCCCCAGAACGAACTTGGCAAATCACTATAGCTCATCATGGACCTAACCATTTCCATAAGAGTTCGGTTCCTCCTTTCTGCTACACCATTCTGCTGTGACATGCCAGGTGCAGACATTTGAGACTAAATTCCTACCTCGGTGAGGTAATCTCAAAATTCATGGGACAGGTACTCCCCACCATGATCTGAACGCAGTGTCTTGATACTCTTACCATGATGCTTCTCCACATCTGCCCGAAACTCTTTGAACTTGCCAAAACATTCGGACTTGTGGCGCATTAGGTAAATGTATCCGTACCTAGAGTAGTCATCTGTGAATGTCATGAAATACTCATATCCCCCTCGTGCCTAGACCGTCATAGGTCCACACAAGTCAGAATGAATCAACTCTAATACTTCTTTAGCTCTATAGCCTTTTGCTTTAAAAGGTCTCTTGGTCATCTTACCCTCCAAGCAAGATTCGCAGGTTGCATAACTGTCAATATCTAATGAACCCAAAGTTCCATCATTGACCAACCTCTGAATCCTACTAAGGTTTATATGACCTAGCCTTAGATGCCAAATATAGGTTTGATTCATTTCAGAAGGCCTCTTCCTCTTATTAATGTTAGATACTGAGCTATCTATTTCTATGTTTTGCGCAACAGGGGAGTTAGAATTAACCACAAAAAAATTGTCCACCAATGAACCAGAACAAACAAGTTTGCCATTTTTTCTAATAAAAACAGACTCATCAGAAAAAATAAACTTGTAACCGTTCTTCAAGAGTTTAGAAACTGAAATCAGGTTCTTTCTAAAACTCGGTACATAAAGACAGTTTACTAACTCTAGGTTACAATTCTCAAAATTTAACCTAACTACTCCCACTGCTTCAACTGACACTCTTGTAGTGTCGCCCATGTAGATGTCCAGTTCGCCCTCTCTAAGCTTCCGGGTTACTTGGAACCCCTGCAAAGAATTATAAACATAGTCAATGGCGCCTGAATCCACACACCAAGTATCCGTGGGAATCACCGTTAAACATGTCTCAGTAATTAGGGCAGAAACAATCATACCTTTGAGCTTTGGACAATCCACTTTCCAATGTCCTGCATTGCCGCATTTAAAGCACTTGCCCTTTGGCTTGCTTTTCTTCGCAACATCTGGCTTCGCTGCAAGTTTCTTGGCGTTCTTCTTCTTCTTCTTATTCTTCTTGCCTTTCGGTCCAGAAGAAGAACTCGAACCCTTTACCGCGACCAAAGCTTGCTTCTTCTCATAGAAGATGCCTTCAGCCGCCACCAAATCAGTTATAAGCTCGGGCAACGTATAAACCCTTTGGTTCATATTGTAGTTGACCCGAAACTGCTCAAAACAAGAGGGTAGACTCTGGAGGATAATATCTATCTGACTTTCCGGGTCGATATTTCCTCCCAACACCTCTATTTCATTGATGTTACTGATCATGTATAAAACATGATCTCTCACCGATCTGCCTTCAGCCATTTTGGTGTTCATTAACTTCCTCATGGCTGACTGCCTGGCAGTCCTACCTTGATGTGCAAACCCCTTAGGTGCGCCAACATGTCAAAAGCAGAGAGCATGGAATGAAGCTGATGTTGCAGCACATTTGACACAGAGGCCAAAATGTAGCACCGCGCCATCTCATCCGCTTTTCTCCACCTGGCATAGGCGTCCCTTTCCTCTTGGGTAGCATCATCATCAGGCACTACTGGACATGCTTCGATGAGCACAAACTTGTACTGCTCAGCCATCAGTACTATGTCCAAATTCCGACTCCAGTCGACATAATTTGTTCCAGTTAATTTGTTGTCTTTCAAGATAGCAGCTAAAGGATTGAATGCCATATCGATTTAAACTGGAAAGTAAACAAAACAGTGTTTCAGTTATATATGCTAGAATTTTCAAAAACATGAAAATCCAATTAATTACTGATTTCCCTCAAAACAATAATATTAATCCACCAACATCTCATCCACCGGGATTCTCGCTAGCCACGCAGTGTGGACGTTTATGCTAACCCACGTTCGTTTGAGAAGAACAAAGTTAATTAACTACACTATCTGACCAACGATCTTTTGATCAATGTAGCTAATAGTCGGTGCTTTCAGACGTACAAGTAAGCAGCGTAACCTCGCGGGAGGAATACTGCAGATCGTACACTAAGTGTGTGCCATTACGTTACTTCTGAGTTTGTTACCTCAGGATAGTGCGCCTCAGATGGAGAGGGTGTCGCATTTCTCCTAGTTAAACTCGCTCTAGTCATCTTACTCAGAAGTTCATAGTCTAGCGATCTCGGGGCTGGACTCATCCGAATGGAGGAAGGCCCTAATGCCAACGCGCAAGCCCACCCACATAGCATATGAACCCATAATGGCGGCCATGGGGATATAACACAACCCGCTCCCACTTAGATTTCCAAATTGAGGGTTTTTCCAGTTTTAACATGCAATTAACTAACCTAAGTTATATGCAACCATAAAACCAGACATGTTTTAATTCATGCATCTAAAATACAACATAAAAATTAAAACAATAAATACGTAAAATAAATTTCCCGACTATTATGGTTTTAATTGCTTCCATCCTTTGCCTTGATCTTGTGTCCCGTCACGTCACTCGATGGAGATAGTCTTGAACTTTAAAAAACAAAAACTGGAGGAAAAACGGGCCAAAAACAGCTCGAATGGCCCGAACGGGCCACCCGGGCCGAAGCAGCGCGGCCCACTGCGCGCGCGTCCAGCGTGCGAGGCCCAGCGCGCTTGGGCAGCAGCGTGCAGCAGCTGCTGCATGCAGCGACTGCTGCACGCTGCTGCTGCCTGCTGCTGTGATTTTTGCCTGCCTGCCGGCGATTTTGCTGCCGGCAATCATTGCCGGCGTCGCCTCCTGACGCCAACTCCTCCTTCGCTTTTTCCCATGCTATTTGGTCTTCTTGCAATTCATTCTGGGTTTTCCTGGGTTTCTTCAAATTCATGATAACCCAAAACCCACGAATCCAAGTCGCCCACCATAACGCCTTTGATTACATAAAAAACAATTTTCCTACTACAAGACATTCTAGGAAAATTAAATAATCAAAATTACATAGAAAAAATCCCACTACAGATTTAATCTAATCCTACACGGCTTCCAGCACGTGGTTATACTATTACAAACATTCATAATAAAATTAAATCCGGACAAGTCCCGGAGTTTAATTAAAACCCATACAAACGTAACCATAATAGTCGGGATTCTAAACCACCTGCAAATAAAACCATGCAATAAATCGAACAAGTACAGAACCCCCTAAACCAGGCTCTGATACCAATTGAAAGATTTTGGTAGGATCTGGGTTTGCACTTGCTCGATTTACCACGCAACAAAAATTTCTATTAAAGCGGAATTCTAGAAAAATACCTTTGAAGCTTGACTTGGGTGATCGCTTGTATGACTCAAGACTTTGACTCCTCGTTGTGTGGGCAATGATCTAGAAGCCAATTGATTAGCAATCAACGCAACTGGGTTTGCCAGAAAAATCAGCAACCTCCACCGTCTAGCGCGTGAGCTTCACGCGCCACCTAGCACCGAGATAAACCACACGCGCCACCGGTCAAGATGAAGATCCGGGCAGCTCAAAACTTGTTCTTGGGCAGCCGCAGTTTGGTCCTTGAATCCGATTCTTGAGAGAGAACAATGATTCTCTCTCTAGGATTTTATCTCTCTAGATTCTTGAATTATGAATCTAAGAATTGTGTTCTTGAATGGCTAATCCCTGGTCTATTTATAGAGTTACAAGAGAGACCCCAAATTGGTTTAGGATTGGTCTTCCTAATGGGTTTAGGTAATGAATTAGTTTCCAAATCCAATTAGGCAACCAATCTGATAAGATAACCAAATCCTACTGGATTCCTAATCTCTAGGATTTCCTAATTCTAATTGAAACTTAAGACTTAATTAAATAATTCCACTTTGTTAATTACTTAATTAACCCTAAGGAATTAATTAAATAATCCACTTTGTTAATTACTGAATTAACCCTTAGGAATAATCAACCAATTAATTAATTAAATCTACCTATTCAATTAACTCATTACAAAATTAATCGTACCACTAACGGATTAATTTTGGCACTACCATCCTACACCAGAATTGCTTCCGGAACAACTTAATTAAATTATATTCAATTTAATCTCCCCACATCAAAGATATAGTGCTCGTTAATTAAAATTAATTTACTGATAAATTAATTAATTAACTTCTTTAATTCCGAGACTAGTACCACTCGACCTTTTTACTATACCGGACATAAGTCCACCGGCCGGGTTTAGTATAATAAACATTTCAAGTTCATCTCGGGAGCACCATCACCCCGGACGTACCGGTACATGGTTTCCTTTCGACAAGTAGCAGCACACCAAGTAACTAAACACGCGCACCCAACCCACTGAGACTATTGGCCACATTTGCCCTTACCCATTGGCATATCAAAGTACACTATGTCTAATCTTCATGCCCACTCGAGTCTAGGGATTTAGAGATAGAATACAAGGATCGATTTGTCTATTAAATTAGTACAAGACAAATCATTCCTAAGAGTCAAGTTCAATATGCCCTGGGCATATCTATATGATTCATTTAGTTTAGACAAACTAATTATCTGAATCACATAATAACCTAGACTGATAGTTTGTCCACAGCTGTCTCGGTTACGAACCTCATTTATATATTATGTCTTCAAACAATGATGAGATCTACTGTGTCGCACCAGACACCTCATCATCTACTTACATAATATAAATGGATATAAACATGCACAACAAAATATAATTGAAACACAAATTGATATATTAAACTGGGAATCTGTACAATACAAGCATAGCTTATGTATTCTACTCCAACATAGTCTTTTCCAACTAATCAACTCCAATCGACCCATTCGAATTAATTTCTTAACCCACTTCGTTAATTTAATTTAATCGAACCCTTAGAATTAATTAATTCAAATAGAATTAGTTTCTTAATTCACTTTGTCGATTAAATATTAATTAAACCTTTAGGATTAATTAATTCACTTTGTCGATTAGTCAAGTGTATAATTAGTCGTACCATCATCGGACTAACTATGGAACTACCGCTCAAAAATGACTTTATATCGCGCCACTATATTTTCTTCTATCTCCTCACATTAAAGATCTAGCGCTCGTCGGTTTATCAATTTACTGACAAGCAAATTCACCGACTTCTTAGTATCCGAGATTAGTACCACTCGTCCTTTTATTATACCGGACATAAAGTCCACCGGCCGGGTTTAGTATAATAGAACTTGCGAGCTCATCTCGGGAGCACCATCAACCCGGTAAACCAGTACGTGGATTCCTCTGACTAGCAACGGCACGTAAGAAGCTAAACACCGCATACCCAACCTACCGATGTATAGGCCTCAATTGACCGCACTCTTTCGCAAATCAAAGCATACGATATCCAACCCTCACGCCCGTCCCAATCTCGGGATTGAGAGACTGAATACTAGGAACGAATTGACTATGCCAATCAGTATAAGTCAATTGTATCCAAACTGGTCATGCTCAATATGCCCCGGGCATATCCGCGTGATTTAAACTAGTATAGATAAACTAATTTCCAAATCACACGATAACCTATACAGATAGTATGTTCAGACTATCTCAGTTACGAGCATACTTTTTATATATCAATACTTTAACCAATAACGGTATCTACTGTGTCTTTCACACACCCCGTTATCTAGTTCAATGATATAATGGAACAATTTAACACTGAAACAAAATGATATGTCATCTGTGGATATTAGTTTTTGATACAAGCCATAGTTTTTCTGTATTCAAAACTAACACTTGCAGAGTTGGTGGTGGCTAAAAGTCTTCTTCAAGAGAATAAGCGAGCGTTAGTCACAGTCAAAGCTTCAGAATCTTCTTCTGAGCCTGGAGGCTAGAAAGAAGAAGAGAAAGCTTGAGGGAATAGCTCAAAAGGCACGAATTGCGCCCGAACCAGATATTGCAAAGAAGAAGTCGAAAGACAAGTGCTTCAAGTACAATAAGACGGGACATTGGAAATCGGATTGTTCAAAGCTTAGACGTACAATAGTTTCTGCCTTAATTACTGAGACATGTTTAGCGGTGATTCCCACAGATACTTGGTGTGTGGATTCAGGTGCCACTGACCATGTTTGTAATTCTTTGCAAGGGTTCCAAGTAACCCGGAAGGTTAGAGAAGGCGAATTGGATATCTACATGGGCTACACTATAAGAGTGTCATTAGAAATAGTAGGAGTTGTCACTCTAAATTTTGAGAGTTCTATATTAGAATTATTTAATTGTCTTTATATACCAAGTTTCAGAAAGAACCTTATTTCGGTTTCTAAACTCTTAAAGAATGGTTATAAGTTTATTTTTCTGATGATTGTGTTGTTATTAGAAGAAATGAAAAACTTATTTGTTCTGGTCCATTGCCTGACAATTTGTTTGTGGTTAATTCTGATTCCACTGTTGTGCAAAACATAGAAACATATAGCTCTTTATCTAACATTAATAAGAGGAAGAAACCTTCTGAAATGAATCAAACCTATCTTTGGCATCTCAGGCTAGGTCATACAAACCTTAGTCGGATTCAGAGGTTGGTCAATAATGGACCTTTAGGTTCATTAGAGATTGACAGTTATTCAACCTGAGAATCTTGCTTGGAGGGTAAGATGACCAAGAGACCTTTAAAGCAAAAGGTTATAGAGCGAAATAAGTACTAGAGTTGATTCATTCTGACTTGTGTGGACCAATGTCGGTCCAAGCACGAGGTGGGTTTGAGTATTTTGTGACATTCACGGATGACTACTCAAGGTACAGGTACATTTACCTAATGCGTCACAAGTCCAAGTGCTTTGGCAAGTTCAAAGAGTTTCGGGCAGATGTTGAGAAGCATCATGGTAAGAGTATCAAGACACTGCGATTAGATCGTGGTGAGGAGTACCTGTCCCACGAATTTTGAGAATACCTCAGTGAGGTAGGAATTCAGTCTCAGTTGTCTGCACATGGCACGTCACACCAGAAGGGTGTAGCAGAAAGAAGGAATCGAACTCTCATGGAAATGGTTAGGTCCATGATGCGCTATAGTGATTTGCCGAGTTCGTTCTGGGGATAGTCCTTATAAACAGCGCTGTATATTCTTAATCTTATACCATCTAAAATTGTGCCTTCAACCCCAGTAGAGTTGTGGTGGTTAAGACATCTAAGAATTTGGGGTTGCCCAGCACATGTGCTTAAGGCAGATGCGGCAAAGTTAGATGCAAGAACAGAATTAATGTTGTTTGTAGTATATCCTAGATGAACGAAAGGTGGTCTGTTTTATATTTCTAAAGATCAGAAGGTGGTGGTTAGTACCAACACTAGATTTTTGGAGGAATACTATATCCTAGATCACAAGCCCAAGAGTAAGATAGTACTAGAAGAGCTTAGCAAACAAACTGATAATCTTGATGTACCAGCACAAGTAGATACACCACACACTACACAAGAGGTCACAGATGATGCGCCTACACAGGTGGTGCGTCGTCGTAGTGGGAGGGTCATAAGACAGCCCGACAGGTTCATTGGCGTGAGAGAGGCCTCGAACCTAGTCCCAGGCGCCACTGAACCTGACCCGGTTAACTACAATGACGCTCTCGAGATAAAGATGCAGAATCTTAGCATAAGACAATGATATCCGAGATGGGGTCAATGGACCACAATCAAGTCTGAGAGCTTGTGGACCTGCCTGATGGGTTTAAGCCATTGGATGCAAGTGCGTCTACAAACGTAAGAGAGTACCTGACGGAAAGGTGGAAACCTTTAAAGCTAAGCTGGTGACAAAGGGGTATACTCAAAAAGAAGGAATCGATTATAAGGAAACCTTCTCCCCGGTAGCCATGCTTAAGTCGATCCGGATTCTCTTGGCCATAGCTTCTCATTTCGATTATGAGATATGGCAGATGGATGTCAAGATAGCTTTCCTAAACGGAAGTCTTGTGGAAACCATCTTCATGCAGCAACCAGAGGGATTCGTTGAAAAAGGCCAAGAGCAAAAGGTTTGCAGGCTTAAGAGGTCCATTTATGGACTTACGCAGGCAACCAGATCTTAGAACATCCAGTTTGATGAGGTAATCCAGTCATACGGATTTACTTAGTGTCCGGATGAGCAATGTGTGTACCGTAGACGTGATGGAAACTCAGCGGTGTTTTTTGTGCTTTACGTAGATAATATTCTATTGATTGGCAACAACAAGAAAGTGTTATCAGACGTAAAGGCATGGTTGTCCAAGCAGTTTGATATGAAAGACTTAGGGGAAGTGGGACATATCCTTGGGATCATGATAATTCGAGATCGTAGCAAACGTTCGTTAACGCTCTCCCAAACTTCATACATAGATACGATTCTGGCCTTTTTTAACATGCAAAACTCCAAGAAAGGTTTTCTACCTTTCAGACACGGAGTGCATTTGTCTAAAGAACAGTCTCCCAAGACTGTTGAGGACATAGAGGCCATGAAGACAGTTCCTTATGCTTCGGCAGTAGGAAGTCTCATATATGCCATGTTGTGTACGAGGCCAGATATTTGTTATGTCGTTGGCATTGTAAGCAAATATCAGAGTAACCCCGGGAAAGCTCATTGGGAGGCAGTAAAATGCATTCTTAAGTATTTGCGCAGAACGAGAGACCAAGTGTTGGTCTATCAGGCGCCTGAGCTGGTACCCCGAGGTTACACAGATTCATATTTCCAAGACGACAGGGACAAGAGTAAGTCTACCTCAGGGTATGTGTTTTTTCTAACAGGTGGAGACATAATTTTGCGACTTGTCAAGCAGAAATGCGTGGCGGACTCTACCATGGAGGCTGAATACGTTGTCGCATCAGAGGCAGCGAAAGAAGCAGTATGGCTGAAGAACTTCCTAGTGGACTTAGATGTGATTCCTGGTTTGCAGAAGTCAATCACGGTGTATTGTGATAACAACGATGCAGTAGCAAACTCGAAGGAACCACTAGCCCACAAGGCGAGTAAATATATACAACGCAAGTACCACTTGATACGAGATATCGTAAAGAGGGAAGACGTGGTCGTGGCTAAGATAGTATCAGAGGATAACCTTGCAGATCTGTTCGCGAAGACATTGACTTCAAAAGTCTTTGAGGCTCACGTGGAGGGCATGGGAATCAGATACTTAGGGGAGCCACGATAGTTTTTTTAGATATATAGTAGCAGAGTGTATAGAAGTTGAATGTAGTTGTATACTTAAAGCACAACTTAAGCATTATTGGAGATTGTTAGAGTTGAATACATAAGCTATGCTTGTGTTGTACATTTTCCAGTTAATATATCGATTTATGTTTTGGTTATATTTTGTTGTGCATTATTTGTCCATTTATATTATGTAGTTAGATGATGAGGTGTCTTGTGTGACACAGTAGATCTCATCATTGGTTGAAAGACATAATATATAAATGAGGTTAGTTATAGAGACAGCTTTGGACAAACTGTCAGTTTAGGTTATTATGTGATTCGGATAATTGGTTTGTCTAAACTGATTGAATCATATAGATATGCTCGAGGCGTATTAAACTTGACCATTTAGAATGATTTGTCTTGTATTGATTTAATAGACAAATCTTTCTTAGTATTCTATCTCTTAATCTCTAGACTTGAGCGGGCATGAGGATTAGACATAGTGTACTTTGATCTGTCAATGGGTGAGGTCAATTGTGGCCAATAGTCTCGGTAGGTTGGGTGCTCGTGTTTAGTTACTTAGTGTGTTGCTGCTTGTCGAAAGGAAACCATGTACCGGTGCGTTTGTGGTGATGGTGCTCCCAAGATGAGCTCGTTATGTTTATTATACTAAACTCAGCTGGTGGACTTATGTCCGGTCTAGTAAAAAGGTCGAGTGGTACTAGTCTCGGAATTAAAGAAGTTAATTAATTAAATTATCAGTAAATTAATAAGTTAACGAGCACTATATCATTGATATGGGAAGATTATGAATAAATTAATTAAGTTGTTCCGGAAGCAATTCTGGTGTAAGATGGTAGTGTCATAATTAATCCGTTAGTGGTACGATTAATTATGTATTGGGTTATTGACAAAGGTAGATTTAATTAATTAAGTAATTAATTAATCCTTGAGTGAGTTGGTTATGAATCATACCAGGAACAGGATTGGGATAAGTGAATCCCTGTATCAATTGGATGTGTATCAGTCCAGGAACAGGATTGAAGGAAATAGAAACCCAGTAGGAAGGCCAATCCTAAACCAACTTGGGGTCTCTCTTGTAACTCTATATATAGACAAGGGATTAGCTATTACACAATATACAATTCACAAGTTTCAAGACAAGAAAACTTAGAGAGAGAAAACTTTCTCTCTCTAAAATCGGGTTTTTGAAGCTCAAATGCTGCCCAATTTTTTTCTATTTTGGGCGGCCAATTTTTGTCCAATTCCGGCGGCGCGTGAGTTCTCTCTCAGGTCCCAGGCGGCACATGAATCTTATGTGCCTATTGCAGTGGTGCTGGAATTTTTCTGGCTGGTGGATTGTGGTGATTAGTTGATCAATTCTTCGTTGGATTGTTACCCACACAACATACGAACAAAGTCTTGAGGCATACAAGAGAATCACCTTAGTAAATGCTTCAATAGGTAATTCTTATTTTTCCATTTTTATTTAAGAATTTATTTGTTGCGTGATAAATCGAATAAGTACATACAAAGATCCTGCGCAATGTTATTTCAAGCAAGGGTTGGAATAGCGATTGTGCTAGCATCTAGGCCTGGCCAGAGATTCTGATTCTGGAATGCATAGCACGAAAGTGAGTTTTTGGCTAGGTCCGGATAGATAATCTTTCAGAGTCTGCCATGCATTTCTGCTTGACACTCCGCCATACTATGGCTCCACCTCCTACAGTAAACACAATCCCAGAGGTAGACTTACTATTGTCCACATCACATTGAAAGTCCGAATTTGTGTAACCCAATTGTACTAGCTCTTGCGCTCTATAAACTAGGACATGATCTCTCGTCCTGTGCAATTACTTACGAATGCATTTTACTGCCTCCCAGTGAGCCTTCCCAGGGTTACTCTGATATTTGCTAACCATGCCAACGGCAAAGCAATATCAAGCCTCATACATAGCATAGCATACATGAGACTACCCACTGCAGATGCATAGGGCGCTGCCTGCACGGCATCTATCTCCTTAGCAGTCTTGGGACACTGCTTTTTTGATAAATGCATTCCATGCCTGAAAGGTAGCGAACCCTTCTTGGAGTTCTGCATGTTAAAACGGGCCAGAATCATGTCTATGTATGAAGCCTGGGAGAGTGTTAGAGAACGTCTCCTACGATCTCGAATAATCTTGATCCCAAGGATATGTCCAACCTTTCCCAAGTCCTTCATATCAAACTGCCTGGATAACCATGCCTTTACGTCTGACAACACCTTCTTACTGTTACCAATCAGAAGGATGTCATCTACGTAAAGTACGAGGAATACCACCATATCACCATCACGCCTTCGATATACACATTGCTCATCCGGACACTGAGAGGATCCATAGGACTGGATAACCTCGTCAAAATGGATGTTCCAAGATCGAGATGCTTGCTTAAGTCCAGAAACGGACCTCTTAAGCCTGCATACCTTGTGCTCTTGACCCTGAACAATGAAACCATCTGGTTTGCATAAAGATGGTCTCCTCAAGACTTCTATTAAGGAAAGTTGTCTTGACGTTCATCTGCCAAATCTCATAGTTCATATGAGCAGTTATGGCCAAGAGAATCCGGATCGAATTAAGCATAGCTACCGGGGAAACGGTTTCCTCCTGATCGATACCCTCTTTCTGAGTATACCCTTTTGCCATAAGCCTAGCCTTGAAGGTCTCAACCCTCCCGTCAAATCATCTCTCTTGCTTGTAGACCCATTTGCACCCAATAGGCCGAAACCCATCAGGAAGGTCTACCAGCTCCCAGAACTAATTTGAGTCCATAGAATCCATCTCAGCAATCATCTCTTTGCCAAGAATCTGCATCTTTATCCTGGAGAGCCTCATTGTAGCTAACTGGGTCCGGTTCATGGGCGCCAGGTGTGGGTGTATGTGCCCTAATGAGGGCTATTTATGTAAATAAACTTTGAGGGTTATTTATGTAAATAAGACATATGTCATTTGATTGATTATTTAATCTGATGAGTTAATTTCATGATAATTATATTCTTGTGCATATCTAATTTCGTGAAATCAATCCGCTAAAAGAAACACTCCATGGACTAATAGATCATGAGTGATTCTTTTGAGCATACTCGTACGAGGATCCTTAGACCAGAAATCACTGCATGGTTTTAGGTGAATTATGGTGTACTTTGACATATGCCTAATGGGACTGTAATAGGTTGCCAAGTATGGGTATGATTGGGTACACTATGAGTCACGCTAAGATATGTAGGTGAAGTGATGGGACTACAATTCTCTCTTAAGTGAGAGATGATATCCGGGCCACTTGATAGTGAACTGAGAAGTGCATGGCCATGCCCGAGAAATGATAATTGTTATAATTTGCTCGAATAGAATAAGTGTCACTGAGAGATCAAGTAAAATTGTTTAGCTTAATAAGGATGATGGTTCCATGCCTTATGCTAAACAGGATATCGATGTAGAGGACCGTGCATAGTATGCTTAGAAAGGTTGCGTTGAATCACCATTCGACCATCCATTCTAAATTGAGTAGTCATCATGTCTTGCTAGAGGTCACTGATGATTTATAGATTAATCTATGAGATTAATTTATCCATTGTCAATTTGGAATGGACCTACATGATTGCACATAAGTGAGTTCGAAAATTCTTGACGGTACTAGGTATAATTGTTATACTTAGAAAAATAATATTAAATTAAATAGTTTAATTAAATATTATTGAGAAGTTTTGGGGTATTAATTAATAGTTAGTTAATTACTCAGGAAGAATTGAGAGAAACTGATAAATCAAAGGACCTACTTGCAATTGAGGTTCTTGACCCATCAGTCTGATCCATGGGTAAATGGTTTGATCCATGGGTCAAGTAAAACCCAAGCAGTAAAAATAAAAATATTTTATTTTATAATATATATATATTTTAATAAAAACTAACAGCCCCGGGGGTTGTGGGATTTGGGTAATCAGAATTTCCTTTTAAGAAAAGGAATTCTCTAGGAAAACTGACGGAATAGATTTTTCAACAGAAAATTGTTTTCTGAAGAAAATTTTTTTCCCCTTTTTCTCTCGAAAAATTTTCTCCCTCTCTCTCATCAAAACTTCTTAACAGGAATCTACTAGCATCGAAGAACTCCGGTGCCTGAGAGTAGAGGACGCTCCAAGGAAGTGTTATAGAAAAATGATGAAACGCCATCTTCTCAGAGGAGCCAGGCGACTGCGCAACCGATTACGCTTCAAGGGTAACACTCGATCCTTAGTGTTTAGGAATTCCGCCGTTTAATTTTGAATTAAATGCCTAAACACGATCCAACAGTGATCTCAGAGCTAGGTTTTATTGTTAAAAATTAAAATTGAATTTGGTTAAAAGAATGTTAATTAAATTCATTTTTAATGAATTCTGGGAATTCGTGTGTTTTTAGAAAACAAGAAAATTTTTTTTTAATTTTTCTTGAAATTGATGAATAACAGCCGGACTGGGTTGGTGTCGACCGGCCAGAAAATTTTCCGGCTGGCCGGAATCTCGTCGAAAATCACGAGCGCCCGATATGGCCGGATTTCGTGGTTTTGCTTCAAAATTCTTTGTGGGTTTTGTTCTTTATTATCCCGGAAATTGTTTCCGCACAATTGGGGTTTGAAATCGGTTTTAAAACGTGTTAAATGTTCTGGGTTTTGGTTCGCCGGAAAAACTGATTTTGAAACAAGGTTTTGGGGATGATTTTGATCGGAAAAACGGGGGGAAAGAAAAGGGGTTTTCTTTGTTTTTGGTTTCGATCGGAAACTAATCGCGGAATGGTTCCGATTAGTTTTGTTTGGTTTCGAAAAGTTTTGGTCAATTTTGATGGATTTCTGGGCTTGCATTTCGGTCGGAAAACCAGGGTTCACCGGAGAAGGAAATTTTTATTTTCATTTCAAGAATTTCGCCGATGAATTGAGCGTTGGACGCCTCGGTTTTACCTAGCGAAGGAATCCCGGTGGTTCTCGCGACGTTTCCATGACCAGAAATTGTGGTCAGCATCAGGAATATCGCCGGGGAAGAAGACCGGAGGCCGCCGGAGAAGAAGACCGGAGGCTGGCGGCAGGCGGTTGAAGCCCTAGGGGCTGAAATTACCAAAATGCCCCGCCGCAGCCTCAAACCCTAAAAATGCCATCAGCTCTAAAATTGTTTTGCAAAATAGCCCAAAAATTTTATTTCCTTAAAAACCCTAGCCCGAAAATTTTGATTATTTACGAAATAACCCCAAGAGTTTCAGAAAATTAAAATTTTATAATTTTCTGAATTTTATTTAATAAGGTTTTAATTAAATAATCATATTAGATAAAGATAGGATTAATTTAGAATTTTATCCTATAAGTTTAAATTTAAAATTTTGAAATAAATTATCTTAATAAGATTAGGATAATTAAAATAATTTAAATTTTAAATTTGAAAATTTATCTTAATTAGATAATTAGATAAATTTTAATATAATTATTTTAATTAGATTAAAATAATTAGAAAAGATAAATAAATAAATAAATAAATAAATAAATAAATAGATTAATTAATTTGTTTAAATTTTGAATTGTTATTTATTTATTTTATTTTACTTATGATGCTTAAATTTAAATTGTTTAAATTTTATGTGAAGCATCATAATTATGCTAGCATGTTCATGCATCATTTTGGATAAATGTAAAATGAAAAAAAAGGATTGATTAAAATTGATCATGACACGATCAATTTTAATTCTATAATAGTTACACAATCCTTAAAATTAATCGGCTTAAATTAAAAACGGGCTTGTATGAGCATATGCATTTTAATTTAACATTTTAAAAGTTGGGGGCTGCGAGCCAATTTTGAATTTGGGCCTGCGTGCCTATAAAAATCATCATGTAATAGTTAGCCCTAAAAGGAGGTTCAAAGAGGAGTCCATGGTGGAGCCTACGAATGAAGGCCCAAACATGAAGATTTTAAAAGGCCCTGTAATAGATTAGAGCCCAGTTCATCACTTTAATTCATTCTTTTATTTATGCAAATGAATGATAAACGAAAATACATGTTAAGCCGACCAAACTAAAATCCCAAAAACCCGAGTTGATTTTGCTTCCATACTTGGGGGCCCGTCAGAGCGTCGAACGTCTGTGGACTTGGCGAGCCCAAGGGCCTTAGGTTTTCTTCGTGCGGCGAGTTGTCACATAATAGGTGCCCAACTTTATCACTACCATTAATGAGTGGAAAAACTGTTTGGGTATTAGATGCTCAACTTTATCACTACCACTTGTTATGGAAAAACTGTGTTGGTATCGATTGATGAGATGCCTTGAGGGATGGTTTAACTTGGGAAAATTAATCCTAGCTTGACCCGATAAGTTGACTAGGGATTAATTTTGCAAAGATAGGATGGTGTCAAACATTTGGAATGTTCATCCTATCACCGAAAAGTTGCATGGTATGCAATTGGAAAGCGTTAGATTACATGGAATGTAATTTGAACGTTGCCTACCAGAAGAGCCCGATCCCTACGATACTTGCCAAAGCAAGACTGGGGTCTTTGTGGATTTTCGGACCACAATCTAGCACCAACACAAAATTGTTAGGGATTTCAATTTTGGCTATTGTGGAAAATTAATTTTAAAACTCATTCTAATATTTTGCATTTATTCATTGTAGAAATGGCATCATCTAGCACAAATGTTATCTCAAATTTCACTCTAAGAAGTATATTGGATAAAGATAAATTGGTTGGACCAAACTTCTTAGATTGGGAAAGAAACTTGAGAATAGTTCTCAAGCAAGAAAGGAAGCTACAAGTCTTGGAGACCGCTTTACATGAACCACCACAAAATGTTTTGGCAACTGTTCAACGAGTCTGGGAGAAGCTGAAAAGCGACTCCGATGATGTGACTTGCTTGATGCTCGCGTCGATGACGGGCAAGCTTCAAAAGCAGTTCATGAATTTGGAAGCGTTCCGAATTTATGAGTCACTGATGGAGATGTTCCGTGAACAAGCCCGTAATGAAAGGTTCGTTACGATAAAAGCTTTAATTTCGTGCAAAATGGCGAAGCGTTCGTCAGTAAGCACACGTTTGATCAAGATAAAAGGGTACATTGATACCCTAGAGCGATTGAGTGCACCTCTTCCTAGGGAATTGGCCATTGATATCATCTTAGCATCATTGTCTGATGAATACAATGATTTTGTGGTGAACTACAATATGCACAACATGGATAGGAGCATTCCTGAGCTCCATGACATGTTGAAGAACACTGAGCAGACCCTTCGGAAGGCAACACCAGTGTTGGTAGTGGAAAAAGGTAAAGGGAAGAGGATGTTTAAAGCCAAGGCCAAAGTTGGGCAGAACAAGAAAGCTCGCAGTAAGACTGCTCCCCAACCACAAGCTCCTTCATCTGCTAAGACAAGATCCAAAAAGGATGATACATGTCTCTTCTGCAAACAAAAGGGTCATTGGAAGAGAGACTGCAAGAAGTTTCTCGAAAGCAATCCTTCAGCTTCAGGTATCTTTGTTATAGAAATTAATCTTTCTATGTCCACCTCATGGGTATTAGATACTGGTTGTGGGGCTCACATTTGTACTAATGTGCAGGGACTTAGAAATAGAAGGATGACAAAGAAATGAGAAGTAGATCTCCGAGTGGGCAACGGGGCAAGAGTTGTTGCTGTTGAAGTTGGAGATTACACTCTGTCTTTACCTTCTGGTTTAAATATCGAGCTAAAAAATTGTTATTATGTACCTGCTTTGAGCAGAAATATTATTTCAGTTTCGAGTTTGGATAATAAAGGATTTCGATTTATTATAGAGAATAATTCGTTATCTTTAAATCGAAATCATATTTTATACTGAGTTGCAAATATGTGTAACGGTCTGTATGTCTTGGATTTGACCCAAGAAAAACCAATCTATAACATAGAAAAGAAAGCTAAATCAACTAAAAATGATTTAAGTCCAACATATCTTTGGCATTGTCGATTAGGCCATGCAAATGAAAAGCGAGTTCAAAGACTTCACAAGGATGGAGTGCTAGGGTCATTTGATTTTGAATCTTATGATACCTGTGAACCATGCTTGCAAGGCAAAATGACAAAGAGTCCTTTCAACAAGAAATGGGAAAGAACAAGTGGGTTATTGGATCTAATACATACGGATGTATGTGGACCAATGAGCACACAAGCCAGAGGTGGATTTGAATACTTCGTGACTTTTATTGATGACTATAGTAGATATGGGTATGTCTACTTAATGAGGTATAAAAGTGAAACTGTTGAAAAGTTCAAAGAGTTTAAAAACGAAGTAGAGAATCAGTTGGATAGAAGGATTAAGGCTATTTGCTCCGATCGGGGAGGTGAATACCTTAGTGATGAGTTCGATGGCTATCTAAAACAGTGTGGAATTGTTTCTCAGCTGACTCCACCAGGAACACCTCAATGGAATGGTGTATCCGAAAGGAGAAATCAGACCTTATTAGATATGGTACGATCAAGATGGGCCAAGCGACTCTCCCTACATCCTTTTGGGGTTATGCTCTCCTTTCTGCTACCTACTTATTAAATCGTATTCCATCTAAGGCAGTAGATAAGACTCCATATGAGATATGGATGGGTCGGAAGCCCTATATGTCCTATCTACGTGTTTGGGGTTGTCAAGCTCATGTAAAACGTTTACAAAGTGATAAGCTTGAGCCTAAAACTGACAAATGCCTATTTGTGGGATATCCTAAGAAACCAAAGGATATCAATTCTACAACCCAACTGAGAACAATGTGTTCGTTGCTCGAGGAGCTACTTTCTTAGAGAAAGAATTTCTGTACAAGAAAGACAGTGGGAGTAGAATAGAACTCGGAGAAGTTCCAAAACCACAAGAGAATGTAGAACGATCTACAGAAACTCAGATGGAAGTTGACATGGAAACTCATGAAGATGAGCAGCCTGAGTCAACAACACAAGAACCTAGAAGGTCTAGTAGATCTAATCATGAACCCGAGAGATACGGATTTCTAGTAACTGACGAGTAAGATTTGATCTTGGTGGACTCTAATGAGCCCGTAAACTACAAACAGGTTTTAGAAAGTCCAGATTCAGATAAATGACTACAAGCAATGGAATCTGAAATGCAATCCATGAGGGACAATAAAGTATGGACTTTGATTGATCCTCCTGTACATGCAAAGGTTGTCGATTGCAAGTGGATTTTCAAGTTAAAACCTGGCGGGATCTTCAAGGCACGACTAGTGGCTAAAGGTTTTAGACAGACTCATGGTATTGACTATGATGAAACCTTCTCCCCTGTCGTGATACTCAAGTTCATTTGGACTATGCTTGCCATAGCAGCATATTTTGACTATGAAGTATGGCAGATGGATGTTAAAATGGCTTTCCTGAATGGAAACCTATTCGAGGATGTTTATATGAAACAACCCGAGGGATACATCGATTAAAAGCATCCTAATCGAGTATGTAAGCTTCAGAGGTCCATCTATGGACTAAAGCAAGCATCTTGAAGTTGGAATCTTCGTTTTGATGAGGAAGTAAAAGGTTACGGATTCATCAAGAATGAAAATGAGCCTTGTGTTTACAAGAAGGTTAGTGGGAGCAAGATAGTTTTCCTTGTCCTATATGTGGACGACATCCTACTCATAGGAAATGACATTCCCATGATGAAAGACATCAAACAATGGTTGGGGACTGTATTTTTTATGAAAGACTTAGGAGAAGCCGAAATGATACTAGGTATCAAGATCTATAGAGATAGGTCCAAAAGGCTTCTGGGATTAAGTCAAGAAGGGTACATAGACAAGATATTGAAAAGATTCAATATGTCTAACTTGAAAAATGGTAAGGTACCATTTAGACATGGCCTTCTCTTGAAGAAGAACCAAGGTCCATCAACAAGAGAGGAGAGGGATACAATGAGTAGAGTACGATATGCTTCGGCAATAGGATCTATCATGTATGCCATGTTATGTACCCGTCCGGATGTTGCACATGCACTTAGCATGACTAGCAGATACCAACAAGATCCCGGGATGGATCATTGGACTGCAGTCAAAGCAATCCTAAAGTACTTACGAAGAACTAAAGGATTAATGCTAGTGTATGGAGGGCAAGAACAGCTCATTGTACAAGGTTACGCTGATGCTGCTTTCCAAACAGATCAAGATGACATGAAGTCACAATCAGGCTACGTGTTTAGTCTGAATGGCGGTGCGATAAGTTGGAAAAGCTCAAAGCAAGATACCACAGCCTACTCTACAACAGAATCTTAGTACATTACTGCATCAGATGCTGCAAAGGAAGCTGTTTGGTTGAGGAAGTTCGTGTCAGACATCGGAGTGATACCGAGTATCCAAGATATAGAACTTTTTTGTGACAATAACGGGGCCATTGCACAAGCTAGGGAGCCTCGGTCACACCAAAAGACCAAACATATACTCAGGAGATATCACCTCATTTGAGAGATCGTCGTTCGAGGAGATGTTAAAGTATGCAAAATAGGGTCAGATGACAATGTACCAGATCCTCTCACAAAAGCTCTACAGCAGTCAAAGTTTGATAGACATGTAATAGAGCTTGGTCTTAAACAGTTTAGGACATAGCCCTTCAACGGGCAAGTGGGAGATTGTTGGTGTATGTGCCCTAATGAGGGTTATTTATGTAAATAAGACATATGTCGTTTGATTGATTATTTAATCTGATGAGTTAATTTCATGATAATTATATTCTTGTGCATATCTAATTTCATGAAATCAATCCGCTAAAAGAAAAACTCCATGGACTAATAGATCATGAGTGATTCTTTTCAGCATACTCGTACGAGGATCCTTAGACCAGAAATCACTGCATGGTCTTAGGTGGCTATTTATGTAAATAAACTTTGAGGGTTATTTATGTAAATAAGACATATGTTGTTTGATTGATTATTTAATCTGATGAGTTAATTTCATGAAATCAATCCGCTAAAAGAAACACTCCAAGGACTAATAGATCATGAGTGACTCTTTTGAGCATACTCGTACGAGGATCCTTAGACCAGAAATCACTGCATGGTCTTAGGTGAATTATGGTGTACTTTGACATACGCCTAACGGGATTGTAACAGGTTGCCAAGTATGGGTATGATTGGGTACACTATGAGTCACGCTAAGATATGTAGGTGAAGTGATGGGACTACAAATCTCTCTTAAGTGAGAGATGATATCCGGGCCACTTGATAGTGAACTGAGAAGTGCATGGCCATGCCCGAGAAATGATAATTGTTATCATTTGCTCGAATAGAATCAGCGTCACTGAGAGATCAAGTAAAATTGTTTAGCTTAATAAGGATGATGGTTTCATGCCTTATGCTAAACAGGATATCGATGTAGAGGACCGTGCATAGTATGCTTAGAAAGGTTGCGTTGAATCACCATTCGACCATCCATTCAAAATTGAGTAGTCATCATGTCTTGCTAGAGGCCACTGATGATTTATGGATTAATCTATGAGATTAATTTATCCATTGTCAATTTGGAATGGACCTATAGGATTGCATGTAAGTGAGTTCGAAGATTCTTGATGGTACTAGGTATAATTGTTATACTTAGAAAAATAATATTAAATTAAATAGTTTAATTAAATATTATTGAGAAGTTTTGGGTATTAATTAATAATTAATTAATTACTCAGGAAGAATTGAGAGAGACTGATAAATCAAAGGACCTACTTGCAATTGAGGTTCTTGACCCATTAGTCTGATCCATGGGTAAATGGTTTGATCCATGGGTCAAGTAAAACCCAAGCAGTAAAAATAAAAATATTATATTTTATAATATATATATTTTAGTAAAAACTAACAGCCCCGGGGGTTGTGGGATTTGGGTAATCAGAATTTCCTTTTAAGAAAAGGAATTCTGTGGGAAAACTGACGGAATAGATTTTTCAACAGAAAACTGTTTTCTGAAGAAAATTTTTTTCCCCTTTTTCTCTCGAAAAATTTTCTCCCTCTCTCTCATCAAAACTTCTTAACAGGAATCTACTAGCATCAAAGAACTCCGGTGCCTGAGAGTAGAGGACGCTTCAAGGAAGTGTTATAGAAAAATGACGAAACGCCATCTTCTCAGAGGAGCCAGGCGACTGCGCAACCGATTACGCTTCAAGGGTAAGACTCGATCCTTAGTGTTTAGGAATTCCGCCGTTTAATTTTGAATTAAATGCCTAAACACGATCCAACACCAGGGATAAAGTCTGAAGACTCACCCAAGCCCATGTACCTCTCGGGCTGTATAACAACCCTCCCACTACGACGAGGAATAGCCTATGTAAGAGCATCATCTGTGATAGTGTGTGCAGTATCCTGGGGTGTGTCTTCCTGTACTTGTGCATCTGGAATACTAGATTGACTTCTAAACTCTTCCAATACTACCTTGCTGCTAGACTTGTGATCTAAAATATAGTCCTCCTCAAGAAATTTGGCACTGGTGCTAACTACCACCTTCTGATCCTGAGGACTATAAAATAGACTAGCTCTCGTTCCTTTGGCGTAGCCTACAAATAGCATAACCTTCAATCTCACATATAACTTACATGCATCTGCCTCGAGCACATGTGTTGGACAACCCCAAATCCTAAGATGTCTCAGACTAGGCTTTTGTGTTCACAACTCTATGGGTGTCGTAGGCATAGATTTTGATGGTACGAGATTAAGGAGATAACACGTTGTCTCTAAAGTATAACCCCCAAACGAGCTAGGCAACTCACTATAACTCATTATCGATCTAACCATATCCATAAGAGTCTTGTTCCTCCTCTCTGCTACACCATTCTGCTGGGGTGTGCCAGGTGCAGACAACTGGGACTGAATACCCTCCTCTGATAAATAGGACCTAAATTCACTAGAGAGGAATTCACCACCACGATCAGATTGCAGGGTCTTGATACTCTTACCCAGATGCTTCTCCACCTCAGCCTTAAACTCTTTGAACTTGCTAAAGCATTCAGACTTGTGGTGCATCAGGTATATGTATCCATATCTAGAGTAGTCATCTGTGAATGTCATGAAATAATCATAACCTCCTCTAGCCCGAACTATCATAGGCCCACACATGTCAGAATGAATCAACTCTAAAACCTCTTTGGCCGTATACCCCTGTGCCTTGAAAAGCCTCTGGGTCATTTTACCCTCCAAGTAGGACTCGCAGGTCAGATAGCTGTCAATCTCCAATGAGCCCAAGGGCCCATTATTGACCAACCTTTGAATCCTAAGTTTGATACAAATGGGAAACTCCTTTCTCTTACTATGATTCGATGATGGGTTATTAGTTTCTATATTTTGCACAACTAGGGAGTTTGTTTTAATTAAAAACAGATTGTCAACTAATGTATCAGCACATATAAGCCTCTGGTTCTTTATAATAAAAACTGAATTATCAGAAAAAACACACTTAGAACTATACAAGAGATGTTTCGAAACTGAAAGTAAATTCTTTCTGAAACTAGGTACATAAAGACAATCTTTCAAATGTAAAATAAAGTCTAAAAAATAAAGACATAAAATTCCCACTGCAACAACAGAAACTCTGGTAGTATCCCCAAGGTAAACCTGCAACTTTCCCTCTCTAAGCAGCTGGGTCACTTGGAACCCCTTCAAAGAATTACAAACGTGATCAGTGGCTCCTGAATCCACACACCAAGTATCTGTGGGAATCGCCGCTAAACATGTCTCAGTAACTAGGGAAAATTTACACATACCTCGAGGCTTTGGGTGGTCTTTCTTCCAATGTCCAGCCTTGCCACATCTGAAGAACTTGCTTTTCGACTTGTTCTTCTTGGCAATGCATCCCTTGGGTCCATGATGTGCTGCTACTTTCTGGCCCCTTTTCCTCTTTTGCTTCCTGGCTTTAGGCCCAGCAGAAGATCCTGAAGTCCAACAGTAGCCAAAGCTTCCTTCTTCTCAGCGAAAAGGCCTTCAGCAGACACCAATGCAGTCACGAGCTCGGGAAGTGAATATGAGAGCTTGCCCATATTGTAATTCAACAGAAACTGCTCAAAACTATGGGGCAAGCTCTGGAGAATGATATCGACCTGAGTCTCTCCATCAATATCACCTCCCAATACCTCAATCTCATTGATGCAGCTCATCATGTCCAGTACGTGATCCCTCACTAAAGTGCCCTCAGCCATCCTAGCATTCATGAGTTTCCTCATAGCTGACTGCTTGGCTACCCTGCCATGATGTCGAAACATCTCCCTGAGGTTGAGCATCATATCGTAGGCTGAGGTAAACAACTAATGTTGGTGCTGTAGTACACTCGACATAGAAGCCAAAATGTAGCACCTGGTCATCTCATCAGCCTTCTGCCACCTCGTATATGGCTTTCGCTACTCAGGGGTGGCATCGTCATTGGGCTTAGGGGGCACTCCTCAGTGAGCACATACTTGTAACCCTCAGCAGTAAGGACAATGTCCAGGTTACATTTCCAGTTAATGTAATTAGGATCCGTAAGTTTGTTCTGATTCAGTATCACAGCTAGCGGGTTGAACAACATGTCAACAAACTGAAAAAATAAACAGTCAAGTTTAAGTATTCTTTTCTGAAAATATTGATATCCTTAAAAACAATATAATCTCCCACCAACATCTCTCACACCGGGATTAACGCAGGTGACTTTAGGTGAACGTCTACGCCAACCCACATTCGTTCAGGAATAACCTAAGTTCATTAATTCCAATATCTGACTAACGATCTTATGATCAATGAAATTAATAGTCGATACTTTCAGCCGTACACATAAATAGTGTAACCTCTTAGGAGGAATACTACAAATGGTACACTAAGTGTATCCCATTACGTGACATCTAAGTTTGTTACTTAGGATACTAATGCGCCCTCATTTAGCGAGGGTGTCACAATTTTCTCCAATTAAACTCACTATAGTCATTCCTTTAGAAATTCAATCTAGTGATATCTGTGGGTTGAAGAATTATCCTTGGGGAAGAAGGCCCTTGGCAAGCGCATCGGTCTAACCCACATCACATATGAATTTGTAATGGAGGCCATGGGGATATATACCAACCCGCTCCCACTTAGATTTTTAAGTTTGAGGATTTTTACGTTTTAACATGCAATATCTTAACTATGGATATTCGCACCCATAAAACTGTTGAAGTTTTAATATGCGAATAATCTACCTTAGTGAATTGCACTTTACTTTTTAAAAAGGTTTAGTTTTCGCTCATGCAAAAAGAAAACGAAAACACACAATCAACGAAAAGACATAAATATGCAAAATATAAAATTAAATATTTCCCGACTATTATGGCCTTCTCTATCGTTGATTCCTTTGACGCCTCGTTGACACGTCCCGTCATGTCGCTCCCACTCATTATTTAGATTCCTCTCAATTTGTCCCAATTTTCTCGGTTTTCTACGTAATTAGAAATCACTCAAAATTACGAGAAACCAAAACCAACGAATATAAATCACCCAAAATAACGTCTTCGACATTATACATAAATTCCTATATACAAAGGCATTTTTCTAGGAATTTAAAGACGACAACATTAGATTAAATCCTACTACAAGATTTATCTAATCCTACATGACTTCCAGCTCGTGGTTATTACTATTACAGACATTTTCATACAACAAAAAGAGCACGGACATGTCCCGGGGTTTATAAATGAAAAATAAATCTACCATAATAGTCGGGAACTAATAACCACTTGTTTAAACATTTTGACAAAAAATAATATTGCAAAAACAAAGCCGTGTAATAAATCAAACAAGTATAAAGTCAAAACACTCACTCTGATACCAATTTGAAGGAAACAGAACATGCCCGGGCTAAATCAAAATCTCACTTTCGTGGAATGCATTCCGGAATCGGAAACTTTCGACTTGACTCAAGCTCAAATTCATTTCCCCTGAATGGATCTAGGCTTATATTAGTTTAATTTATTGAAGCGATGCTCAAAGATTTAATCTTTAATTAAAGCGGAAGGATTAAAATTATACTTTTGAAGCGAAGTCCCAAGCAAAAAGAAAACCAAATCTTTGGGAAAGCGAAATCCACCAAAATTCCAAAGAATAACTCCAAACACCTCATAATTAGTGT
The DNA here is from genome assembly GCA_030378225.1 of Knoxia roxburghii. NCBI lineage: Eukaryota > Viridiplantae > Streptophyta > Magnoliopsida > Gentianales > Rubiaceae > Knoxia > Knoxia roxburghii. The sequence goes on along the minus strand of CM059420.1, from coordinate 24,858,364 downwards.
GGGCTAATGTCTACAGAGGGGTCCAAGGTAACATCGAAGAAATCCAAAGAAACCCACTTCAAGAATCTTGTAGATCTGAAAAATAGATCTAGCCCAAGAACTGACAGGCCAAATCTGAAAGCCCAATATGTCGCAAAAAAATATCTCTCACCAACAGTAGACCTAGACTTTGGCAAACCCAAAGGAACGAGCCAAAGGATCAACACGAAGGGAGAAGATCGAACCCACAAAACCGACCGAAATCACTTGCCGGAATACGAAAAGTCTGCCAGAAAATACTGCTTTCCGACGTGACGGACATCACGGATTCCGGGCAGATTTTTGGGCATAATGACAAATCTATGGGCTTTCTTGGCTAATCAATGGACTTGAAGATTCTCGAAGAAGAAAGCTCCAAAGTCGACTTCGAAAGAAAAAGTTCTAAGAAAGTTGAGAGCTTCTCTTTCTAGACTTAACTTTCTCTCACTAGGCAAATACCTCTAAGGTTTCTAATGTCTTGCATAATGCCTAACAAGGACTACTTATAGGGAGCTTCTAAGGAGACCTCATGGGCCTTTGAGTTGGGCCTTTTTGTTTGACTTTTGTTGACCCCTTGGTCTTCCCTAGACTAGTCAACTCCAATCCAGCCTTTCGAATTAATTCTTTAACCCACTTCGTTAATTTAATTTAATCGAACTCTTAGGGTTAATTAATTCAATTAGAATTAATTTCTTAATCCACTTAGTCAATTAAATATTAATTAAACCTTTAGGATTAATTAATTCACTTTGTTGATTAGTCAAACGCATAATTAGTCGTACCACTAATAGACCAATTATGGAATAACCACTCAAAAATGACTTTTCATTGTGCCCACTTTATTATTCTTCTATCATCCCACAACAAAGATCTAGTACTTGTCGGTTCATCAATTTGCATACCCAACTTACTGAGATATAGGCCTCAATTGACCACACCCTTTGGCAAATCAAAGAATACGATATCCAACTCTCATGCCCGTCCCAATCTCAGGATTAAGAGATTAGAATACTAGAACCAAATTAACTACGCCAATCAGTATAACTTAATTCTATCCAAACTGGTCGTACTCAATATGCCCCGGACATATCCGTATGATTTAATTAGTCTAGATAAACTAATTTCTAAATCACACGATAACCTATACCGAGAGTATGTTCAAACTATCTCAGTTACGAACATACTTTTTATATATCAATACTTTAACCAATAACGAGATCTACTGTGCTTTTCTACACCTCGTTATTTAGTTCTATAATATAATGGAACAAATTTAATACTGAAACAAAATGATATGTTTCTGTATTCAAAACTAACATGTGTTTACTCTGGGAGGTGGAGCCATAGTTTGGCAGTGTCAAGCAGAAATGCGTGACGGACTCCACCATGGAGGCTAAGTATGTTGCTGAAAGTTTTGTAGGATCTGGGTTCGCACTAGTTCGATTTACCACGCAACAAAATTTTCTAATTAAGAGCGAAACTTTAGAAAGTTACCTTTGAAGCGTGACTTGGGTGATTCTCTTGTATGACTCAAGACTTTGACTTCTTGTTGTGTGGGCAACAATCCATAAGCCAATTGATCAGCTATACCACAACTCCACCCGCCAGAAAATCCAGCACCTCCGCATCTAGCACGTATTGCAAACGCACTACCCAGAGAGAGATAAAGCAACACACGAGGCTGCCAAGAAGGACCAAAATTTCAGCCACAAGGGTAGAAAAACTAGCCGCCTCTTTTTGCTTAAATCCGACTTCGAGACTTGAGAAAATATTTTCTCTCTCTAGGATTTTATCTCTCTAGAAAACTTGTGAATGAATGTGTGTCTTGAATAGCTAATCCCTTGTCAATATATAGAGCTACAAGAGAGACCCCAAGTTGGTTTAGGATTGGACTTCCTAATGGGTTTAGGTAATTAGTTTCCAAATCCAATTAGGTAACTAATCTGATAGGATAAACCAAATCCTACTAGATTCCTAATCTCTAGGATTTCCTAATTCTAATTGAAACTTAAGACTTAATTAATTAATTCAATAATTCCACTTTGTTAATTACTTAATTAATCCTTAGGAATTAATTAAATAATTCCACTCTGTTAATTACTGAACTAACCCTTAGGAATAATTAACCAATTAATTAATTAAATCTACCTATTCAGTTAACCCATTACAAAATTAATCGTACCGCTAACGGATTAATTTTGGCACTTCCATCCTACACCAGAATTGCTTCCGGAATAACTTAATTAAATTATATTCATAATCTCCCCACATCAAAGATATGGTGCTCGTTAATATAAATTAATTTACTGATAAATTAATTAATTAACTTCTTTAATTCTGAAACTAGTACCACTCGACCTTTTTACTATACTGGACATAAGTCCACCGGCCAGGTTTAGTATAATAAACATTTCAAGCTCATCTCGGGAGCACCATCACCCCGGATGCACCGGTACATGGTTTCCTTTCGACAAGCAGCAGCACACCAATTAACTAAACACGCGCACCCAACCTACAAAGAATATTGGCCACGATTTACCTCACCCATTGGCAGATCAAAGTACACTATGTCTAATCCTCATGCCCGCCGAGTCTATGGATTAAGAGATAGAATACAAGGACCATTTGTCTATTAAATCAGTACAAGACAAATCATTCCTAAAGGTCAAGTTCAATACGCCCCGGGCATATCTATATGATTCAATTTGTTTAGATAAACCAATTATCCGAATCACATAATAACCTAAACTGACAGTTTGTCCAAAGCTGTCTCGGTTATGAACCTCATTTATATATTATGTCTTTCGACCAATGATGAGATCTACTGTGTCACACAAGAATATAAATGGACATAATATGCACAAAAAATTATAACCAAAACATAAATCGATATATTAATCTGGGAAATTTTACAATACAAGCATAGCTTATGTATTCTATTCCAACAGTTGCTGCATCAGAGGCAGCGAAAGAAGCTGTATGGCTGAGGAACTTCCTTGTGGACTTAGATGTGGTCCCTGAGTTGCGAGGTCTATCATAGTCTACTGTGATAACAATAGTGCAGTTGTTAACTCAAGGGAACCAGGAGCTCACAAGGCGAGTAAACACATAGAGTGCAAGCGCCATTGATATGAGAGATCGTAAAGAGGAGAGACGTGACTTTGGCTAAGATAGCATCAGGAGACAACCTTACAGATCTATTCACGAAGGCATTGACCCCAAAGGTCTTTGAGAGCCATGTGGAGGGCATGTGAGTTAGATTCTTAAGAGAACCATGCGAGTCAGCTAAGAGTGTTTTTGTAGTTTTCATTATGACAGCAGCAAGATAAGTGGATTGAACAGTGTTTTTATACTTCAGAGCATAGCTTTGAGTATTAGTGGGAGATTTTTAGTTTTGAATACTAAAAAGCTATTGGTTGTATAAAAAACTAATACCCAGTTGACATATCATTTTGTTTCAGTGTTAAATTGTTGCTTTATGTCATATATCTAGATAACGAGGTGTGGAAAGACATAGTAGATCTCGTTATTGGTTAAAGAAATTATGTATAAATAGATTCTCGTAACCGTGATAGTTTGAACATACTATCGGTTTAGGTTATCATGTGATTTGGATAATTAGTTTGTCTAGACTAATTAAATCATACTGATGTGCCCGGGGCATATTGAGCAAGACCTGTTCGGGATTGAATTAACTTGTACTGATCTTCGTAGTTAATTCGGACCTAATATTCTAATCTCTTAATCCCTAGACTAGTGCGGGCATGAGAGTTAGATATCGTATGCTTTGATTTCCCAAAGGGTGTGGTTAATTGAGGCCTAGATCTCGGTAAGTTAAGTATGCGGTGTTTGACTTCTTTGTGTGACGTTGCTTGTCGAAGGAATCCATGTACCGATTCACCGGGTTGATGGTGCTCCCGAGATAAACTCGTAAGGTTTATTATACTAAACCCGGCCGATGAACTTTATGTCCGGTATAATAAGAAAGTCAAATAGTACTAATCTCGGATACCAAGAAGTCGATGAATTAATTTTTCAGTAAATTTATGAATCGACGAGCACTAGATCTTTGATGTGGGGAGATAGAATAATAATAAAGTGAGCGCGAAGTAAATTTGTTTTTGAGTGGTAGTTCAATAATTGGTCCTAAAGGTTTGATTAATATTTAATTGATGAAGTAGGTTATACAACATAATCCTAAGGGCTCGATTAATATTTAATTAACGAAGTGAGTTAAGGAATACTAAGAGAGTTGATTAGTGTAGGAAGACTAAGAGAGTCAACGAAAGTCCAACACTAAGGCCCAACTCAAAAGCCCACTAGGTCTCCCTTGAAACTCCCTATAAATAGCTAATGTTAGGCACTTAAAAACATTAAGAAACTTGGAAACTAAGTTGCCTAGAGTGAGATAGAGTAGTCTAAAGAGAGAACTTCGTCTTCCTCATCGAAGATCTTTCTTGCAGTCGACTAAGGATCTTTCTCCTTCGAAAACTCAGCCCATTTCTTGCCCCAGAATCTTTCTCCTTGAGTTCACTGGACCCCTTATCGCTGCTGTGTTCTCCGTTTCTCTGTCGTGTTTATCTGGGGGGGTCTTTTGATCGGTGACCGGCGTGCTTGATTTGAATCATCCACGTTTGACCTTTATTTGGTGATCCATGGTTAGACCTTTCCAGATCGTGGCCAGGCGTTTATTTTGTCGGTAGTTTTCTCACAGTGGTTGGCTGTGTTGAGCGGCGGTCAGCGGCGTCCTATGCAGGGAGCTCTGGGCAAGGTTTCATTTTGGTTTTCTCGAGTTTTTCATCGCGGGTTTCTTTTGGATTTCTTCCTTAGTGCTATTACTTGCGTCGTGGATAGTCGCCCACTCGATTTCGGGGTTGTAGGAGTTATTCTTCAGAGTTGAAATGGTATTCGCTGATTTTAAGCTTTGGGTTTTCTTATTTCTTGGGACACGCTTCAAAGGTAATCTTTAAGTCTTTCGCTTTAAATTAAAGATTTAATTTTTAGCGTGTCGTTTTAATAAATCGAATTCGTATAAGCCTAGATCCGTTCAGGGGAAATAATTTAGAGTCTGGGCCAGATCAAAAGTCTCTGATTCTAGAATGCATAGCACAAAAGTGAGATTTTCGGTTTAGCCCAGAACAGATCTGTTTCCTTCAAAACCTTCCATATCTTCATCTTCTAGATGTCTTCCAATGCAAGTAACTTCTGGAATCTTCAATATGGACTTGAACCATGTAATGGGCTTGAAACTCGACTGGCCTTGGACAATATGGAAACCATTTAAGGTTAAAAATCATACATGAAGGACTACAAAACCCCTTAAAGAGGCCAAGACTCAAAAAAAATAAAAATAGCCCAAAAAACCAGGTGAGGTGGCCGAAAATGGGCTGCATGGTTTGGCCACATCTTTCATGCACTTCAAATGATGCCTTGATCCAAATAAACACTTAAGATGATAATTTTCTTGGGCTTGAGATCATCATTGTAAATAACCTCTTTGCCATAATGCTCATGAATCATCAAATTAAACTTTTCTTGAACCCTCTTTGTCCTAGATCTTGTCATTGGACCTTGAATGTCTACTAATGGATCACTTTGGTAGGTGCTACTATGACGAACATAAGAAGAAGGTGTAGAGTTACCTTGAGGTGAGCCTAGGTTCACATCATCCTCTCCCACTTGAAAATGATTCGACCTCGATTCAAGGCCATCATCGAACTCAAAAAGTGTAAGATCACAAACATTGAATGTACCATGTACACCTTTCTCTCCTCTTAGATCATGTTTGTATACATTCTCATTGACTCTTTTAACCACTTGGAAGAGACCATCTCCTCTCAGACTCAACTTGCTCTTTCGCTCTTGAGAAAACCTTTCTTTTCTGAGATGTACCCAAACCCAATCACTGGGCTCAAATATCACTCTTTTTCGGGCATAGCTTTGAACTCTTGTAAAGTGCTCTTGTTTCTTCATCAGCTCTAACATTGCTTCCTCATGGATCTTCTTGACTAGCTTGGCTTTCTTCTCACCATCTAGACTTGCAACTTCTTTGATTGGAATCAGTAGCAAATCCAAGGACGTTTGCGGTTGAAATCCATAAACTAGCTCAAAAGGTGAAAAACTTGTGGATGTGTGTGTATTTCAGTTGTATACGAACTCACATATGGGCAAAACATCCTTCTACTGCTTCAAGTTCTTGTTGATCACACTTCTCATCAATGCACCTAAAGTTCGGTTGATCACTTCTGTCTGGCCATCAGTTTGTGGATGACTTGAAGTTGAGAACAGCAACTTTGTTCCTACAAAAAAAACATGAAGAAAGATTAATAAGGATAATTTGATTAAAAGATCCTAACCCCCTCGATTGGACTTGTTGTGCACTCAATTATGAAGGAATTAAAATCCGATCCGGGCCAAATCAAAAATCTCACTTTCGTGCTATGCATTCCAAAATCAGAGACTTTCGATCGAGCCCAAACACTAAAATCAATTCCCATGAGCAGATCTAGGCTTATACTTGTTAGATTTATTAAACGACACGCTAAAAATTAAATCATTACAAAAGGTGGAGTTAAAGATTATACATTTGAATTGTGTCCCTTAGCGAATAAGAAAAATCCAAGCTTTAGAGCAAAGATCCACTAGAAGTCTCTCGAATGTCTCCAACAAACCCGAAAATTGAGTGGGCAATTATCTACCAGGTAGATCTATCGAGCACCAATAAAACCCATAAGAAACCCGCCTCGAAAAAGCTCAAAAGTGCATCCCAAAATAGAAACCCGGACCACCACGAGCCAGAAGCTGCCCCGCAGCTAAAAATTGTCAGAGCCACGATCTGATTGCCGGAAACTGCCACAATATACACACAACACTGTCGCGGATCTACATGTGCTGCAACCGAGACTGATCAGCAGTTTCACGGCTGGAAAACTGAACGTCGGGCAGCAACTCATCAGGAAAAATAAAAGGGATACTATTGGGATGAGCTTTTTTAAGGAAGAAGGATTAAAATCGACTTCGAGAAAGATCTTCAACGAAGAAGATGAATTCTCTCTCTAGACTTCTCCTTCTCTCTCTAAAGCAAGACTTGCCACTTAAGTTTCTTATGTCTTAAATGTCAATACTTAATGTATGTATAGGAGCTTCAAGGAAGACCTAGTGGGCTTTTGAGTTGGGCCGTACTAATTGGATTTAATTGAGTTTTCTTAATCCTCACTAGATTAGTCAATACTTAATTAGCCCAAGGATTATTTAATCGATCCACTTCGTCAATTAAATACTAATCAACCCAAGGATTATTTCGTAACTCACTTTGTCAATTAAATAGTAATTAACCCAAGGATAAATATTTATTTAATCCACTTTGCCAATTAATCCAATTCATAATTAATCGTACCATTAACGGATTAATTATAGAACTACCGCTCAAAAATGAAATTATTTCGCGCACACTTTAATTATTCTTTTATCTCCCCACATCAAAGATATAGTGCTCATCAATTTCTTAATTTACTGATAAATAAATTAATTGATTTCTTGTTATCCGAGACTAGTACCACTCGATCTTATTATTATACCAGACATAAATCCACCGGTCGGGTTTAGTACAATAATCCTTAAGAGCTCATCTCGGGAGCACCATCAAACCGGACACACCTGTTGGATCGTGTCAAGTGTTGAGAGGGGGGGGTGAATCAACACTCTATCAATTTTTCTCTCAACTAAAGGATTCCCTCTCAAATGTTAGCTCAGTTAGAGCTTATTGTTGAACTCACGTGTTGGCTTAGATGGACTGTTGGCAGATCAGATCAACCAAGGAAGACATCAGATCAACCAAGGAAGAGATCAGATCAATTCAATCACTCAAGGAGGGTTTACTTACACAACCATGACACTCCTGTTCAAGCTTACAGTTTGATAACACCACACCAGTCAAGACACACTCAAAGCAGTAAATGTGCACGGGGGATTTTTACGTGGTTCGATCAAATGATCTACATCCACGGACAGATTCACTCCTGTCAATCTTCACTATCACAGAATCCTTCAGCTCTGGCCTCACTGACCATAAGCAACATAAACAAGAGCTCACTGCTCAACACATTGAGGTTCACTACCTCTACAGGTTCATCAACTAAAACAACAACATATAAATCTCTATTGTACTGCCTTTTCTACACAAATATCTTTCAAAATCACTTAATGAAAGACGTTTGATAGTGTTCTAGGCTTACCACCTGAAGCTGCAATCTCAGGGTCAGTTCTCCCGATTCTGCTCCTCCTCAGCTTCTTCTTCTCCTTGACTTCTGCCTCTCCAATGCTTCAGCTTCTCCTTGTGCAGCAGACTGTTTCTTTCTCTCTTGTATTTTTCATATCATCTTTTTCTGCTCTCACTCTTTTTCTCCTCCCTTTTCTCGGTTTCGTTCTGTTCAGCACACACCTTGGCTTCTGCTCATCTCACTCCCTCTCTTTTTTCTTGTGCCTGCTGCCTTTTAGGGTTTTTCCTCCCTTTTGTTTATCCTGCATTCTACAGTTGTTGTGCCTACCACACCTACTCATCTGCCCGTTTCTTTTCCCAGAAGAAAAACTGTGCCCTACGTGCGGTGTGTCAGCATATCTTACACGGAAGGCGGCTCAAGATTCATATAATCCATTTTCAACCTTTTTAAGTTGCAACTTGCTTGCCATGTCATATTGTTGACTGTACTCCTTCAGACTTCTCGAGTAGCTTGTCTTAGATATTTTGAAACAGCAGAAGTGATCTGATCTTAGCTTATAGCTGATCTGATGTACGCGGCATTTGATCTGATATCAGCTTGCAGTTGATCTGATGTTAGCCTCCGGTTGATCTGATGTTAGCTTGCAGTTGATCTGATGTTAGCCTCCGGTTGATCTGATGTTAGCTTGCAGTTGATCTGATGTTGGCCTCCGGTTGATCTGATGTTAGCTTGCAGCTGATCTGATGTTAGCTTGCAGTTGATCTGATGTTAGCCTCCGGTTGATCTGATGTTAGCTTGCAGCTGATCTGATGTTAGCTTGCAGTTGATCTGATGTTAGCCTCCGGTTGATCTGATGTTAGCTTGCAGTTGATCTGATGTTAGCCTTCATGTCACAACGTTCTGTCCAGCAACTCAGAACCATCCATGTAGCTCCTGCAGTTCTTCTGATCGGGCACTGCTTGATTCTTTTGTATTTCTGCTCGCTCACAGGATTGCTAGATACTTCAACATGATGCTCCTGCGTCTTCTGAATCTTTGAGAGACTTTTAGAGTCGCGCGTTTGAGGTGTGATTCACTAGCCGTCCTTGACTTCAGCTTCTTAGGTGTCTGCTCCAGCTCTCCAGCCTTGAGTTGTTCTCTTCTGCTGCAAATATGTTTTGTTGCTGACTTGCCTTGCTTCTGTGAAACCAAGCTGCTGAGCAATCCCTTGAGAATTTGATCTGATCTTTACTTCCGTTGATCTGATACGCACTGTCCTTTGATCTGATGCGCACTGCATTTGATCTGATCTTCACTTCCTTTGATCTGATACGCACTGCATTTGATCTGATCTTCACTTCCCTTGATCTGATCTGTGTGGCCTTTGATCTGATGTGCGCGTAACTTGTCTGTGCAGCCTTTGATCTGATGTGCGCGTAACTTGATCTGATCTGAGCAGCCTTTGATCTGATGTGCGCGTAACTTGTCTGTGCAGCCTTTGATCTGCTGTGCGCGTAACTTGATCTGATCTGAGCAGCCTTTGATCTGATGTGCGCGTAACTTGTCTGTGCAGCCTTTGATCTGCTGTGCGCGTAACTTGATCTGATCTGTGCAGCCTTTGATCTGATGTGCGCGTAACTTGTCTGTGCAGCCTTTGATCTGCTGTGCGCGTAACTTGATCTGATCTGTGCAGCCTTTGATCTGATGTGCGCGTAACTTGATCTGATCTGTGCAGCCTTTGATCTGATATGCCAACAGTACACTTCCTTCTCATTTTGGCACTTCAGTTTATTCATCGGCTTCTTGCTGAGATTTTGTCCAGATAAAATGCTTTCAATCCTCATGAACTCAGTCCATTATTGCCTTAGTAATTCACAGATTTGTCACAATGTGGTTGCAACAATTACAACACAACATTGGACTTTAGTAAAGGCTAAGAAAGCTTCATTGTAGCAGCTCCAATGGCTCAACAATCTCCCCCTTTGGAATTGTTCATTGTAGCAGCTCCAATGGCTCAACAATCTCCCCCTTTGGAATTGTTGGCAACCACATTTGCAGCCAATCAGTCAACTCAGTGCTAAGCTCCCCCTGAACCTTATTCCCCCTGAACCTTATTCTTCTACATAGTAAGCTCCCCCTGCATGCTGCGACTATCTCTCCCCCTTTGACAACCAATTTCAAAGGGATTTGGGGATGCTCAACTGATTCAGCATGAGAAGGAGGACTGCACTCCCATTTGCATCCTCAAAATTTCAAACATCTCGGCTGGAAGAGGCTTTGTCATTACATCAGCTATTTGTTTAGCTGTGGGAACATACTCTAGCATAATTTCTCCTTTCTCAACCTTGTCCTTTATGAAGTGATACTTGATTTCTATATGTTTGGCTCTCGAGTGCTGGACTGAATTCTTTGACAAATCAATGGCACTTTTGTTGTCACAAAGAATTATCAGTGGCAGGGGAACTTCTTCTTTAAGATTTTGCAGTTCAGATCTCATCCATATAGCTTGAGTGCATGCCTTGGTTGCTGCTATGTACTCAGCTTCAGCAGTGCTTAAGGCTATACTTTCTTGCTTTTTGCTTAACCAGCTCACACATCTATTTCCAAGAAAGAATACTCCTCCTGAAGTGGATCTCCTGTCATCAACATTCCCTGCCCAATCAGCATCAGTGAAGCTTCTTAATCCCAAGCTTCCTTTCCTTGCATACCACAGACCATAATCTACTGTCCCTTGCAAGTATCTTAGCACCCTCTTTAGTGCAATCATATGAGAACTCTTTGGATTTGCCTGGTATCTAGCAGCTTGGCAGACAGCAAAGGTAATATCAGGCCTTGTTGCTGTTAAGTACAATAAGCTTCCTATCATGCTTCTGTATAGACTTTGATCAGCTTCAGCTCCTTTTTCATCCTTGCTCAGCTTGCAGTTAGTTGCCATGGGTGTAGACATTGGCTTAGCATCAGTCATACCAAATTTCTTCAGCACTTCTTTGGTATACTTGGTTTGAGAGATAAAAATTCCAGTTGCTTTTTGATGAATCTGTAGTCCAAGGAAAAATGATAGCTCTCCTATCATGGACATTTCAAACTCTTCTTGCATCTTTCTAGCAAATTCATGGCACAGCTGCTCCTTATCTCCTCCAAATATTATGTCATCAACATAGACTATGGCTATTAACTGTCCACCCTTTCCATCAAGGACATATAGATTGCTATTTATGCAACTTTTTCTGAAATTCAGATTCTTCAGGTAACTGTCCAGCCTTGAGTACCATGCTCTTGGGGCTTGTTTTAATCCATACAGTGCCTTTTTGAGCCTGCACACCTTGTTTTCATCTTCACAAACTAGAAAACCATCCGGTTGCTCAATGTACACTTCTTCTTCCAGATTTCCATTCAAGAAGGCAGATTTAACATCCATTTGGAAGACCTTATAACTCCTTGCTGAAGCCACTGCCAAAAACATTCTTATGGCTTCAAGCCTTGCTACTGGGGCAAAGGTTTCATCCACATCTACTCCTTCAATTTGAGAGTATCCTTTGCACACAAGCCTTGCCTTATTCTTTACAACCTTTCCTTCCTCATTCAACTTGTTCCTGAACACCCATTTTGTGCCTATCACATTTTTGTTTGCTGGCCTATCCACGAGCTCCCAAGTTTGGTTTTTCTCAATTTGATCCAGCTCTTCATTCATGGCTTGCAGCCATGACTGGTCCTCCAGGGCTTCCTCTATTGACCTTGGCTCAACTTGAGACAGTAGGGCAGTTGCAACCATACTTTTCAGTTGCCTTCTTGTTCTTACTGGAGCTTTGGGGTCTCCAATGATAGGCATCTTGTCAATTCTCTTGTTGTACTTTCTTTTTGCTCTTTCCTGGCCTTCTGTAACTTCTGTCTCTGATCCTTCTGCATCAGTCTCCTCAGTAGCTGATTTCAGCTCCAGGTCTGCCTCATCTTGGCTCTCTAAGTCATCTAAGTGATCCAGAAAATTTTCAGGATCAGTGGCTTTCATCTTGACTTCCTCAACCACTTTCACATCATAGCTTTCCATAATCTTATCCAGCCTCTTGTTATAAACCTTGTAAGCCTTGCTCTTATTTGAGTAACCAAGGAAAATGCCCTCATCAGCCCTCTCTTCAAATTTTCCAAGGCTTTGCTCCTTGTTCTTGATGAAGCATTTGCTGCCAAAAACTCTAAAGTACTTCACATTTGGCTTGTGACCATACCAAAGTTCATATGGTGTCTTTTCAGTGTTCGGCCTCAACATGGTTCTATTTTGTACATGCACAGCTGCCATTGTGGCTTCCTTCCAGAAGTGCTTTGGAGTATTGTGCTCCAACAGCATGGTTCTTGCCATCTCAATCACACTTCTATTTTTCCTCTCTACAACTCCATTTTGCTGGGGAGTGTGAGGACTTGAGACTTGATGTTTGATTCCCATTTCCTCCAAGTATTCTTCAAATTCCTGCGAGGTAAACTCTCCTCCATTATCTGATCTCAAAACTTTGATCTTCCTTCCATGCTGGTTTTCTGCCAGTTTTTGAAATCTTTTGAAGCAGTTGAAGGCTTCACTCTTTTGCTTCATGTGCATGATGCACATCATCCTAGTGAAGTCATCCACAAAAAGAATGAAATACATCTCTTTACCTGTACCTTTTCTTTTCATTGGTCCACATACATCAGTGTGAACTAGCTCCAATGGCTTAGAGGTTCTATGCTCATTGGACTTGTGAGAAAGTTTTGCAAATTTCCCTTTTTGGCATGAGTCACAAGTGCTGTTGTCCCTCTTTAGTACAGGTAGGTTTAACACTGCATTGCACTTCACCAGGCTTCTCATGCTCTTTTGATTTAAATGTCCAAGCCTGCAATGCCAAAGCGTATTTTCATCCATTTTGCTTAGCATGCACAACTTTTCCTTCACATCTATGAGGTACAAATCCTTGTTGTCTCTTATTCCTTTGGCCATGATTTCTCCAGTCTTGCAGTCTTTGATGAAACAGCCATTTTTTGAGAAATCTACTTTGAAACCATTGTCACACAGTTGTCTTACACTCAGCAAGTTGTACTTCAGCCCTTCTACAAACAGCACCTCCTTAGATTTGAACTTTTCTGATCCAATGGTGGCTTCTCCAACAGCCTTGATCTTTAACCCACTCTTATCTGCAAACTTGACAAACCCTCTTTCAACTTCTTTTGTGTTTCTCAGTAGAGTTTTGTCTCCAGTCATATGGCTTGTGCACCCACTGTCAATGATCCATTGGGCTTCCTTAGCTTTTGTTTTAAGTGCAACTTCAGCAATGCAAGCTTCTTCAAATCTGTGCTTCTTCCTCCAAATTTTTCTTGCTGCTGGTATGCCTTGCTGTTCATTCAATCTCTGATTGCTCCTGCTGCAGCTCCAGTGATCATTCTCTTCTAACCCTTCAAAAATTTGAAATCTGTTTCTCAGATTAAGTGGCTGCATTAGAGACTGATTTCTTCTTGTGTAATCTGCTGCAAAGTTTCTTCTATTTGTAGCTTGTTGCAGTGGCTGAGCTCTCCTGCTATTCACTCCTTCAGACCACTTGCTTCTCTCATTTGGCAATCTGCATCTGCACCAGACATTCAATTTCTGATACACTTCTCCAGGTTGTATGATATGGCCTTTTCTGATTTCAGCTTCAGGGATCCTTCTTGAAGCACTTAGGCTTCTTTGATGATAATACTCTTTCCTATTCCATCCTCTTGACTGCATTGTTCTTCCTCCAAATCTCCAGAATGCCTTCCTCCAGCAATTTGCTGCATAGTGACCTGATTCTCCACAGGTGAAACATACTCCAGCAATCAGCCTTCTACTTTTGAGCAGGCTTCTTTGATACATAGATTGTCTCCCCCTCAGCTCCTGCAGTCTTTCATTTTGCTCAGTAGACTTTCTTGATCCATTAGAAATTTCCATCTTCTTAGCATCAACAAAACTAGTTCCTGCCTTTACACCAGCAACACAAATTGAACCTTCTTTGACAAAGGTAACAGTCTTCTTGGTTGTTGCAGCTGGTTGTCCTTCTAATTTTTGATCTCCTTCATAACCAAGACCTTTCTTCCCTTCTGAATAAGATCTCTGCTTGCTGAGGCACTCATCTAACTTCCTTGTGGCTTCTTCAGTTTTTGCAGCCACTTCTTTGCTCCTTGAGAATTCACCAGGCTCAGTTTTGCTTGACTTAAACTCCAGCTTTCCTTTCAATTTTGATTCTACAGTAGTTCCATCAGTCATTTCTTCAGCTTTGAACACAGTTTGTTGAGACAGCAGATCTTCTATCTTTCTTGTTGCATCCTCTAGTTCGGCAGTGGTGGCATCTAGCTTTTCTACCAAGGTTTCACATGTCTTTTGAAGTTCCATCTTTTCTCTTGTACAATTTTTGTGAACCTCAGCTTCATTTTGCATGAGAATCAGTTCCTGCTCCAATTCAGTTACTCTATTCTCCAGTATTGAGTTTTCTTCTTGACTGCTCAAGATGACCTTTTCCATCTCCTTCATTGTCTTCATTGTCTTCTTGTGCAATCTCTTCTGCTCCTCTATCTTGTTGTATGCAAACTCCAGTTCTTCCTCTAGATCCACTTCTTCATCATCAGCTGATTGGTTCTCTAGTTCAGCATCCTCCTTTAATGAAACAGTTGAAGATTTCATCACCATGAGAGTCTCCTCTTCAGCTTCAGACTCATCTTCACTGTCTGAGACATCAGTCTCTTCATCCTCCTCAGAGCTATCATTTTTCTTCTTGCTCAGGTAGCTCCGTTTTCTGTAAGCTTTCCCTTTTCTTGATTTGAAGCTCATCTTCTTCTTTCCTTTCTGCTCCGGCCACCTGTCTGATGGCTTGTCAGCTTCCTCATCTTCTGTTCTCTTGTTCTTCATGAAGCACTTGCTTGCAAAGTGGCCTATTTTGCCACAATTGAAGCATTTTAAGGGCAACTTTCCCTTGTACTTTCCAGTCTGGCCTCTGAAACTCCTTGAAATCAGCACCATCATTCTTTCAAGATCACTGTCTGCTGCTTCATCTTCACTGCTTTCCTCCTTTAGCTTCCTTGAGTGTTTTGCTTTAAATGCTATCTCCTTGACTGCCTTTGACGTCTCCTCCTTTGAATTTGAAATCCTCATTTCATATGCTACAAGGGTGCTTTGTAGCTCATCTAATGTCACTTTATCTAGGTCCCTCTCCTCTATAGCAGAGACCTTAGAATCATATCTTGCTGGTAGGGATCTAAGAACCTTTTTAACTATATTGGAATCTCCAACACTCTCACCCAGACCCCTCATTGAGCTAACTAATTCAACAACTCTGTTTAGAAAGTCCTCAATGTTTTCACCTTCTCCCATCTTAAGACCTTCAAACTTACTTCTAAGAACCTGCAATTTTGCCTCCTTAACCTTGAGGTCTCCCTCATGAATATTAATCAGTTTAATCCATATTTCATGAGCAGTAACACAGTCTATAACTTTAAAGTTCTCTTTTTCTGACAGAGCTGCATATAGAGCATTCCTTGCCTTTCCATCAGCTTCTAAGTTTCTAATTTCTGCAGCTGTAGGATTCTCCTCATCTACGGTTGGTGTAAATCCATGCAAGACTACTCTTTGTACTTGTAAGCCTTGTGCTAAGAGATAAGCACTCATTCTCTTCTTCCATAACTGGAAATTTTGGCCACTGAAATAAGGAACTCCCTTAACAGTTGTTGCTTGATTCTCCATTACTACTGCTGGTTCTAAGTTTCAACAATCACTTGACAAAAGCAAACCTCGCTCTGATACCAATTGTTGGATCGTGTCAAGTGTTGAGAGGGGGGGGTGAATCAACACTCTATCAATTTTTCTCTCAACTAAAGGATTCCCTCTCAAATGTTAGCTCAGTTAGAGCTTATTGTTGAACTCACGTGTTGGCTTAGATGGACTGTTGGCAGATCAGATCAACCAAGGAAGACATCAGATCAACCAAGGAAGAGATCAGATCAATTCAATCACTCAAGGAGGGTTTACTTACACAACCATGACACTCCTGTTCAAGCTTACAGTTTGATAACACCACACCAGTCAAGACACACTCAAAGCAGTAAATGTGCACGGGGGATTTTTACGTGGTTCGATCAAATGATCTACATCCACGGACAGATTCACTCCTGTCAATCTTCACTATCACAGAATCCTTCAGCTCTGGCCTCACTGACCATAAGCAACATAAACAAGAGCTCACTGCTCAACACATTGAGGTTCACTACCTCTACAGGTTCATCAACTAAAACAACAACATATAAATCTCTATTGTACTGCCTTTTCTACACAAATATCTTTCAAAATCACTTAATGAAAGACGTTTGATAGTGTTCTAGGCTTACCACCTGAAGCTGCAATCTCAGGGTCAGTTCTCCCGATTCTGCTCCTCCTCAGCTTCTTCTTCTCCTTGACTTCTGCCTCTCCAATGCTTCAGCTTCTCCTTGTGCAGCAGACTGTTTCTTTCTCTCTTGTATTTTTCATATCATCTTTTTCTGCTCTCACTCTTTTTCTCCTCCCTTTTCTCGGTTTCGTTCTGTTCAGCACACACCTTGGCTTCTGCTCATCTCACTCCCTCTCTTTTTTCTTGTGCCTGCTGCCTTTTAGGGTTTTTCCTCCCTTTTGTTTATCCTGCATTCTACAGTTGTTGTGCCTACCACACCTACTCATCTGCCCGTTTCTTTTCCCAGAAGAAAAACTGTGCCCTACGTGCGGTGTGTCAGCATATCTTACACGGAAGGCGGCTCAAGATTCATATAATCCATTTTCAACCTTTTTAAGTTGCAACTTGCTTGCCATGTCATATTGTTGACTGTACTCCTTCAGACTTCTCGAGTAGCTTGTCTTAGATATTTTGAAACAGCAGAAGTGATCTGATCTTAGCTTATAGCTGATCTGATGTACGCGGCATTTGATCTGATATCAGCTTGCAGTTGATCTGATGTTAGCCTCCGGTTGATCTGATGTTAGCTTGCAGTTGATCTGATGTTAGCCTCCGGTTGATCTGATGTTAGCTTGCAGTTGATCTGATGTTGGCCTCCGGTTGATCTGATGTTAGCTTGCAGCTGATCTGATGTTAGCTTGCAGTTGATCTGATGTTAGCCTCCGGTTGATCTGATGTTAGCTTGCAGCTGATCTGATGTTAGCTTGCAGTTGATCTGATGTTAGCCTCCGGTTGATCTGATGTTAGCTTGCAGTTGATCTGATGTTAGCCTTCATGTCACAACGTTCTGTCCAGCAACTCAGAACCATCCATGTAGCTCCTGCAGTTCTTCTGATCGGGCACTGCTTGATTCTTTTGTATTTCTGCTCGCTCACAGGATTGCTAGATACTTCAACATGATGCTCCTGCGTCTTCTGAATCTTTGAGAGACTTTTAGAGTCGCGCGTTTGAGGTGTGATTCACTAGCCGTCCTTGACTTCAGCTTCTTAGGTGTCTGCTCCAGCTCTCCAGCCTTGAGTTGTTCTCTTCTGCTGCAAATATGTTTTGTTGCTGACTTGCCTTGCTTCTGTGAAACCAAGCTGCTGAGCAATCCCTTGAGAATTTGATCTGATCTTTACTTCCGTTGATCTGATACGCACTGTCCTTTGATCTGATGCGCACTGCATTTGATCTGATCTTCACTTCCTTTGATCTGATACGCACTGCATTTGATCTGATCTTCACTTCCCTTGATCTGATCTGTGTGGCCTTTGATCTGATGTGCGCGTAACTTGTCTGTGCAGCCTTTGATCTGATGTGCGCGTAACTTGATCTGATCTGAGCAGCCTTTGATCTGATGTGCGCGTAACTTGTCTGTGCAGCCTTTGATCTGCTGTGCGCGTAACTTGATCTGATCTGAGCAGCCTTTGATCTGATGTGCGCGTAACTTGTCTGTGCAGCCTTTGATCTGCTGTGCGCGTAACTTGATCTGATCTGTGCAGCCTTTGATCTGATGTGCGCGTAACTTGTCTGTGCAGCCTTTGATCTGCTGTGCGCGTAACTTGATCTGATCTGTGCAGCCTTTGATCTGATGTGCGCGTAACTTGATCTGATCTGTGCAGCCTTTGATCTGATATGCCAACAGTACACTTCCTTCTCATTTTGGCACTTCAGTTTATTCATCGGCTTCTTGCTGAGATTTTGTCCAGATAAAATGCTTTCAATCCTCATGAACTCAGTCCATTATTGCCTTAGTAATTCACAGATTTGTCACAATGTGGTTGCAACAATTACAACACAACATTGGACTTTAGTAAAGGCTAAGAAAGCTTCATTGTAGCAGCTCCAATGGCTCAACAATCTCCCCCTTTGGAATTGTTCATTGTAGCAGCTCCAATGGCTCAACAACACCGGTACATGGTTTTCTTTCGACAAGCAATGGTACAATAAGAAATCAAACACGCATACCCAACTTACCGAGATCTAGGCTTCAATTGACCGCACCTTTTGGCAAATCAAAGTATACTATGTCTAACTTTCATGCCCGCTCTAGGGATTAAGAGATTAGAATATAAGGCTCGAATTAACAACGAAGATTAGTACAAGTTAATTCGATCCTAAATAGGTCTTGCTCAATATGCCCCGGGCACATCCGCATGATTCAATTAGTCTAGACAAACCAATTTTCCGAATCATACAATTAGTTAAACCAATAGTATGTCCAAACTGTCTCAATTATGAGCGTTATTTATATATCATAAATTTAACCAATGATGAGATCTACTGTGCTACACCCGACACCTCATTGTCTAGTCATATGATATAAATGGACAATTTATAACACTGAAACACAATCAATATGTAACTGGGAAATAGTTTTTCATATAAGCAAAGCTTTTCAGTATTCAAAACTAATAATCTCCCACTAATACTCAAAGCTATGCTTTTAAGTATAAAAACTGATCAATACACTTATTCTGCTGTCATACCAAAATCTAGAAAAACACTCATGGCTCACTCAAATATCTAACTCTCATGCCCTCTACATGGGTCTCAAAGACTTTTGGAGTCAATGCCTTCGTGAATGGATCTGCTAGGTGTTAGTTTTGAATACAGAAAAGCTATGGCTTATATCAAAAACTAATATCCACAGATAACATATCAATTTGTTTCAGTATTAAATTGTTCCATTCTATCATAGAACTAGATAACGGGGTGTGGAAAGACACAGTAGATACCGTTATTGGTTAAAGTATTGATATATAAAAAGTATGCTCGTAACTGAGATAGTCTGAACATACTATCAGTATATGTTGTTGTGTGGTTTGGAAATTAGTTTATCTAGACTAATTGAATCACACGGATATGCCCAGGGCATATTGAGCACGACCAGTTTGGATAGAATTGACTTGTACTGACCGGCATAGTCAATTCGGTCCTAGTAATAAGTCTCTCAATCCCGAGAATGGGATGGGCATGAGAGTTGGATATCGTATGCTTTGATTTGCCAAAGAGTGCGGTCAATCGAGGCCTATACCTCGGTAGGTTGGGTATGCAGTGTTTAACTTCTTACGTGTCATTGCTAGTCGGAGGAATCCACGTACCGGTTCGCCGGGTTGATGGTGCTCCCGAGATGAGCTCGTAAGGTTTATTGTACTAAAACTAGCCAGTGGACTTTACGGCCAGTATAATAAGAAAGTCGAGTGGTACTAATCTCAGATACCAAGAAGTCGGTGAATTAGTTTGTGAGTAAATTGATAAACCGATGAGCACTATATCTTTGATGTGGGGAGATAGAAGAAAATATAGTGGTGTGATGTAAAGTCGTTTTTGAGCGGTAGTTCCATAATGGGTCCGTTAGTGGTACGACTAATTATGCGTTTGACTAATCGATAAAGTGAATTAATTAATCCTAAAGGTTTAATTAATATTTAATTGACAAAGTTGATTAAGAAAATTAATTCTATATGAATAAATTAATCCTAAGAGTTTGATTAAATTAAATTAACAAAGTGGGTTAAGAAATTAATTCGAAAAGATCGATTGGAGTTGATTAGTCTAGGGAAAACTAAGAGGTCAACGAAAGTCAAACACTAAGGCCCAACTCAAAAGCCAGTAGGTCTCCTAATGAGCTCCCTATAAATAGCTAATGTTAGGCACATTTGAAGACATTTGAAACCTTGTAGACAAATGCCTTAGAGTGAGAAAGACAAGCCTAGAGAGAGAATTCTTTCTTTCTTATTGAGAATTCTTTTTCGAAGTCGATTTGCGATCTTTCTTATTCCAGAAACTTTGCCCATGATTCTAGAAGCCCAAGACCACTGCCTAGAAGTTCAAACGCCGCTCGAGAAGTTCGTTAGCCGCTCTTTTTCCGGGCAGCTAGCTCTGCCTGAGTTTTTTGGATTTTTTAGAGCCGTTTTGGTGCATTTTCATATTGGGCTTTGTTTATTTGTTGTGTTGATCCTTTGGCTCGTTCCTTTTGGTTCTCCAAAGTCTAGATCTACGAGCAAATAGCTTACCCACAAAGTTTTATTAAGGAGGTGTGGGTTTTCAGATTAGAATCATTTTCCCGGGCTAGATCTGTTTTTCAGATCTGTGAGTTTCTTGAAGTGGGTTTCTTTAGATTTCTTCGCCAGTGCCTTTAGCCACCTCGTAGACACTTGCCCACCCAAGTTCGAGGTTGTTTGGAGTTATCCTTGGGATTTCGAGTGGATTTCGCAGCCAGGCGGTAAAAAGGCAGCAGGCGGTAAATAAGTGCAGTAATCTTCGGGCAATGATCTGCTGAGGATCTGACGAATTTTTTGAAGTGGGTCTCATATGGATCACTTCCTTAGTGTCTTAGCTACCTTATGGATAGTCACCCACGCGATTTCGAGGTAGATACGGAGTTGTTATCGGGATTTTCTCGTGATTGGTCCCCGGAGGTAAACAACGGGATTTTTAGCTTTGGTTTTCTTATTGCTAGGGACACGCTTCAAAGGTATAATCTTTAAGACTTCCGCTTTAAATTAAAGATTTAATTTTTAGGGTATCGTTTTAATAAATTGAACTAGTATAAGCCTAGATCCCTTCAGGGGAAATGAATTTGAGTCTGAGCCGAGTCGAAAGTCTGAGCCGATTCGAAAGTCTGAGCCGAGTCGAAAGTCTGAGCCGATTCTGGAATACATAGCACGAAAGTGAGATTTTCGATTTATCCTGGGCTTGTTCTGTTTTCCTTCACTAGGTTCTCTGCTGATGCTATTTTGGCCACGACCACGTCTCCTCTCTTTACGATCTCTCGTATCAGATGGTACTTGAGCTCTATGTGTTTACTCGCCTTGTGGGCTCGTGGTTCCCTTGAGTTAGCAATTGCACCATTGTTATCACAATAAACTGTGATAGGCCACGACAACTCAGGAATCACATCTAAGTCCACTAGGAAGTTCTTGAGCCATACAGCTTCTTTCACTGCCTATGATGTTGCAACGTACTCAGCTTGCATGGTGGAGTCTGCCACGCATTTCTGCTTGACACTCGGCCAAATTATGGCTCCACCTCCCAAAGTAAACACAAACCCAGAGGTAGACTTACTTTTGTCCATATCACCTTGGAAATCAGAATCTGCGTAACCCTTTGGAACTAGCTCTTGCGCTCGATAGATCAAAACATTGTCTCTCGTTCTGCACAAATATTTGAGGATACACTTGACAGCCTCCCAATGAGCTTTCCCAGGGTTACTCTGATATCTGCTAACCATGCCAACGACAAAGAAAATTTAGGTCTGGTACACAACATGGCATGCATGAGACTTTCCACCGCAGATGCATAGGGAACTGCCTTCATGGCTTCTATCTCCTCAGCAGTATTGGGAGACTGCTCTTTAAATAGATGCACTCTATTTCTGAAAAATAGTGTACCCTTCTTGGAGTTCTGCATGTTAAAATGGGCCAGAATCGTGTCTATGTATGAAGCCTGAGAACATGTCAGCGAACGTCTCCTACGATCTCGAATGATCTTGATCCCAATGTTATGTCCAGCCTCTCCCGAATCCTTCATATTAAACAGCTTGGACAACCATGTCTTTACATCTGATAATACATTCTTACTGTTGCCAATAAGAAGAATATCATCTACACAAAGTACAAAAAACACTACCATATTTCCATTACGCCTACGGTATACACACTACTCATTTGGACACTACGTAAATCCATAGGACTTGATTACCACGTCAAAACGGATGTTCCAAGATCTAAATACTTGCTTAAGTCCATAGATAGACTTATTGAGCCTGCAAACCTTGTGCTCTTGGCCTTCTGCAATGAATCCCTTTGGTTGCTGCATAAATATGGTCTCCTCAAGACTTCCATTAAGGAAAGCTGTCTTGACGTCCATCTGCTAAATCTCATAATCTAAATGAGTTGCTATGGCCAAGAGAATTCGGATCGACTTAAGCATAACTACCAGGGAAAAGGTCTCCTCATAATCAATGCCCTCTTTCTGAGTATACCCTTCGCTACAAGCCTAGCCTTGAATGTTTCAACCTTCCCGTCAGATCCTCTCTTTCACTTGTAGACTCATTTGCACCTAATAGGTCGAAACTCATCAGGTAGGTCTACCAGCTCCCAGACTTGATTTGAGTGCATAGAACCCATCTCAGAAATCATCACTCTTTGCCAAGAATCTGCATCTTTATCTTGGAGAGTCTCATTGTTGTTAACTGGGTCTAGCTCGTGAGCACCAGGGACAAAATATGAAGAGTCTCCCAAACCCACGTACCTCTCGGGTTGTCTCACAACCCTCCCACTACGACGAGGCGCAACTTGTGTAGGTGCAGTATGTGCAGTAATGTGGTGTATCTACTTGTACTGGTGCATCTGGAATACTGGACTGTCCCCTAAACTCCTCAAGTATGACCTTGCTACTGGGCTTGTGATCTAAAATATAGTCCTCCTCTAAAAATCTAGTGTTAGTGCTAACCACCACCTTCTGATTCTTAGGACTATAAAATAGACCACCCTTCGTTCCTCTGGGATATCAAATAGCATTACCTCTGGCCTCGCATCTAACTTGCATGCATCTACCTTAAGTGTTGGAGTTAAATACATAAGCTATGCTTGTATTGTACTTTTTCCCAGTTAATATATCGATTTATGTTTTGGTTATATTTTGTTGTGCATTATTTGTCCATTTATATTATGTAGTTAGATGATGAGGTGTCTTGTGTGACACAGTAGATCTCATAATCGGTTAAAAAACATAATATATAAATGAGGTTCATAACTGAGACAGTTTTGGACAAATTGTCGGTTTAGGTTATTATGTGATTCCGATAATTGGTTTGTCTAAACTAATTGAATCATATAGATGTAATGGGTTAATTGAATAGGTAGAATTGATTAATTGATTGATTATTCCTAAGGGTTAATTAAGTAATTAACAAAGTGGAATTATTTAATTAATTAATTAAGTCTTAAGTTTCAATTAGAATTAGAAAATCCTAGAGATTGGGAAATCTAATTGGATTTGGTTTATCCTATTAGATTGGTTACCTAATTGGATTTGGAAACTAATTAATTACCTAAACCCATTAGGAAGACCAATCCTAAACCAACTTGGGGTCTCTCTTGTAACTCTATATATGGACAAGGAATTAGCTATTACACAATACAAAATTCATAAGTTTTCAAGACAAGAAAACTAAAGAGAGAAAATCCTAGAGAGAGAATTAAATTTCTTCTTTCAAAACTGGATTTTCTAGCATAGAGCGGCAGTTCTTCTCACCGGATAGTCGGCCGGTTTTTCTCTCAAGATTTCCTGGCGGCGCGTGAGTGGTCAATCGGCGGAGCTTGGGAGCTAGGCGGCGACGGGTGTGGTGTTTACGATCGGCGCGTACGGCGACAGGAAGTCAGAGTTTGGTCTGGCGGTTTTTGTTGGATCTTTTCTAATGGGATTATGGTGATTAGCTGATCAATTGTTCGTTAGATTGTTGCCCACACAATATACGATTAAATTCTTGAGGCATACAAGAGAATCACCTGAGTAAACACTTCAATTGGTAATTCTTATGTTTCCACTTTCATTAAGAATTTATTTGTTGCGTGATAAATCGAATAAGTACATACCAAGATCCTGCGCAATGTTATTTCAAGCAAGGGTTGGAATAGCAATTGTGCTAGCGTCTAGGCATGGCCAGAGATTCCGATTCTAGAATGCATAGCACGAAAGTTAATTTCTGGCTAGGCCCGGCAGATAATATGTACTGGGCAACCCCAAATCCTGAGATGTCTGAGACTAGGCTTTCGCCTAGTCCACACTTCCACAGGGGTCGAAAGCATAGTCTTAGATGGTACGAGGTTCAGAATGTAAGCTGTTGTTTCTAAGGCATATCCCCAAAACGAATTGGGCAACTCACTATAACTCATCATCAATCTCACCATATCCATAAGAGTCATGTCCCTCATTTCTACTACACCATTCTGCTAGGGTGTGCCAGGTACAGACAACTGGGACTGAATACACTCATCTAACAAGTAGCTCACAAATTCATTAGAGAGGTATTCGCCATCATGATCAGATCGTAGTGTCTTCATACTCTTACAATGATGTTTCTCCACATCTGCCTAAACTTTTTGAACTTGCCAAAGCATTCAGACTTGTGACGCTTTAGGTAAATATACCCATATCCAGAGTCATCATCTGTAAAGGTCACAAAGTACTCAAAACCACCTCTAGCCTTAATTTATATAGGCCCACATAAAAGATTATCTGTCCGGGCCCTGTCAAAAATTTACTTTCGTGCTACGCATTCCAGAATTGAAATTCTTGATCAGGCCTAAGCTCTAGCGCAATTACTATTCTAACCCTTTCTTTAAATACCATTGCGTAGGATCTTAGCTTCTACTTATTCAATTTATCACACAACAACAAATTCTTAATTAAAGCGGAAGTTTAACAATCACCTCTTAAAGTGTGTACTTAGGTGTTCGCTTGTATGACTCAATACCAGCTTGTATGTTGTGTGGGCAATGAACTAACGAACCAACGATCAGCAAAACACCACAAAATTCACCGGAGGAAAAACAAGCTCGGAAAAACCAGTTTACCACCCTTCATGTGCCGCCGTACTCTTCATGCACCACTGCTAACAAATCCACGTGCTACTTGCTCAGATTCCACTCGCTGTCGGTCACCAAAGGAAGAAAACCGCCGGCAATTGCTCAGAATCAATGCCGCCGCTCGGAATAAAAGGAATTCGACTTCGAGAAAGGAATAATTAATTTCTCTCTCTAGTTTTCTTGTCTTAAAAACTTGTGAATTGTGTATTCTGTATTGCCAACCTCTTGTCTTTTTATAGCGTTACAAGAGAGACCTCAAGTTGGTTTAGGATTGGCCTTCCTAATGGGTTTATGTTTCTTAATAGTTTCCAAATCCAATTAGTAACCAAATCTAATTAGATTCCAAATCCAAATAGATTTCCTGATGCCTTGGATTTCCTAATTCCAATTGAACTTTAAAACTTAATAAATTAATTAATTCCACTTTTTTAATGACTAATTAACCCTTATGAATAATTAATTAAATAATTAATTCTACTTTATCAACTAACCCACTACATAATTAATCGTACCGCCAACGGATTAATTATGATACTACTATCCTACACCATAATTGCTTCCGGAACAACTAAATTAATTATTCTTTAATCTCCCCACATCAAAGATATAGTGCTAGTTAATTTATTAATTTACTAATAAATTAATTAATTAGCATCTTATAATCCGAGACTAGTACCACTCGACCTTTTTTGCTATACCGGACATAAGTCCACCGGCCGGGTTTAGTATAATAAACAAACGAGCTCATCTCAGGAGCACCATCACCCCGAATGCATCGGTACATGGTTTCCTTTTGACAAGTAACAACTCACCAAGCAATCGAACACGCGCACCCAACCACTGAGACTATTAGACTCAAGTGACTTTACTCTTTCGCAGATTAAAGTACACTATGTCTAATCCTCATGCCTGTTCAATTCTAGGGATTTAGAGATAGAATACTATAATCGAATAGTCTATTAAATCAGTATAAGATAATTCATCCTAATTTGTCATGCTCAATATGCCCCAGGCATATCTATATGATTTAATTACTTTAGACAAACCAATTTCTGAATTACATAATAACTTAAACTGACAGTGTGTCCAAAAATGTCTCAGTTACGAACCTCATTTATATATTATGTCTTTTAACCAATGATGAGATCTACTCTGTCACGCCAGACACCTCGTCATCTAATTACATAATATAAATGGACAACATATGTAAAACATAAAAATAATTTAACTAAAACATTTAATTGATATATACAAAATGGAAAATAGTTTAATACAAGCAAAGTTTCAGTATTCAAACCCAACAGAATCCAACATTAGAAAGGTATTATTCTCAGAAGAATTCTTTCATTTATCGAGGATTGCTTGTTTGACGATTCATTGGAGGTGTTCTTCTCATTGCCAATATTCTCTAAATAAGAGGTCTTAGAGCTTGTGAGCAAGTTCAACAAGAAAACGATCTAAATTCGTCGAATCCATAACTGGATTCGTATCACTTTCCCTGTGGGATCGACACCTAAAGTACTACACAACGGGGTTTTGTGTCCCTCAGTGTGGAAGCTTAAGTAATTATTTGGTAGGCGTGAGTTTCTCGCACATCAGGTTCAAACATTAATGAGGAACCGACTAATAAAATGGATTGAAAACATTATGGTACAAATGTTAGTTTTGAATACAGAAAAGCTATGGCTTGTATCAAAAACTAATATCCACAGATGACATATCATTTTATTTCAGTATTTAATTGTTCCATTATATCATAGAAGTAGATAACGGGGTGAGTGAAATACACAGTAGAATTCCACTATTGGTTAAGTATCGGTATAGGTTATCGTGTGGTTTGGAAATTAGTTTATCTAGACTAATTTAAATCAAACGGATATGCTCGAGGCATATTGAGCACGACCAGTTTGGATATAATTGACTTATACTGATCGGCATAGTCAATTCGGTCCTAGTATTCAGTCTCTCAATCTCGAGATTGGGACGGGCGTGAGAGTTGGATATCTTATGCTTTGATTTGCCAAAAAGTGGAGTCAATTGAGGCCTATATCTCGGTAGGTTGGGTATGCGGTGTTTAGCTTCTTACGTGCCGTTACTAGTCAGAGGAATCCACATACCAGTTCACCGAGTTGATAATGCTCCCGAGATGAGTTCGTAAGGTTTATTGTACTAAAACTGGCCATTGGACTTTACGTCTGGTATAATAAGAAGGTCGAGTGGTACTAATCTCGGATACCAAGAAGTCGGTGAATTAGTTTGTCAGAAAATTGATAAACCGATGAGCATTAGATCTTTAATGTGAGGAGATAGAAGAAAATATAGTGGCGCGATGTAAAGTCATTTTTGAGCTGTAGTTCCATAGTTAGTCCGATAGTGGTACAACTAATTATGTATTTGACTAATCGACAAAGTGAATTAATTAATCCTAAAGGTTTAATTAATATTTAATTGACAAAGTGGATTAAGAAATTAATTCTATTTGAATTAATTAATCCTATGGGTTCGATTAAATTAAATTAACAAAGTGGGTTAAGAAATTAATTCGAATGGGTGGATTGGAGTTGATTAGTCTAGGAAAGACTAAGCAGTCAACAAAAGTCAAATTAAAAAGCCCAACTCAAAAGCCCACTAGGTCTCCATTAGAGCTCCCTATAAATAGAAAACTTAAGACCAAAGAAACATTAAGGAAATCTTGCAAGACAAGTCTTGCCTCTTAGAGTGAGAAAGTTCTAGAGAGAAAACTTCTTCCCCTTTGAAGTTTTCTTTCAAAAACGAACTAGATTTCTCACTTCTCGAGTTGGATTCATCCCAAAGATCAAATCTTGTAGTTGGTTTTTATTCATCTCGCCGGACTCTGATCGTTTTCTTCTCGGTCCGCCGTGGGTCAGTTTTCCGACGCCGGTTCTTCAATCGGACTTGGCGTGTTTGATTCGATTTCACACCACGTTGATCTCTCTTGGTGATTCACGGTTGAAATTGTCTAGATCACCGCTGAGTTATGGTTGAGTTTTGGTGATCGGTGGGTTTATTTCTTGATCGGCGGCAAGCAGTTTTTTTGGTGAGAGGCGGAGCAGTTTTTGAGGTTTTGATCAGATTTTGGGAGAGTTTTGAATCCGATTTGAGAGATTTCCTTGTGGGTTTTTCATGGGCTTCGTGAGTACACTTTGATAGATTATTGCCCACACAATATTCAAAGTTTCTTGGAGTCATCTATTGGATTTCAGTGGTAATCGTAATCAATGATTTGGTTTTTTTTATTGCGTTGGACTTCGCTTCAAAGGTATAACCTTTAATCCTTCCGCCTTTAATTAATGGTGTGATCTTTGTGCGTTAGTTGTCGATTTAATAAATTAAATAAGTATATGCCTAGATTCATTCATGGGAAAATGAATTTCAGCCTGAGCTTTGTCGAAAGCTTCCGATTCTGGAATGCATTGCACGAAAGTGAGGTTTTTGATTTAGCCCGGGCTTATTCTGTTTTCCTTCAACAAATCATTTTAATGAAAAAATTAGGTTTGACTAGCGATAAAATGAGTTAATCCGTTATCTTCTAAACTTTTTGGTAAAAAATGACTAAATCTGCTTAAAAAAAATGAAGACTAATATTGCCACTTAAAACATAAATGAAATTACCCCTATTTAGGAACCAAAACTGCATTTAAGCCAAATTTTTAGTATTTCGTTATTTAAAAATACAAATTAGAATAAATAATTTTATCCAACCTATAAATATCCTAAGCAATAAAGAAGATCAATTACATGTTCAAGTAATTAACAGTTATAAATCAACACATAGATAAATTAGCCTAACATAATTGTAAAATAAAGTAAATAAAACTTACAATAACTTCGAACTCCAATCTTCCCACTAGATATAATAGTCCGAAGGCAATAGCAAACTTATATGATTCAAAATATTTTACAGAAAAAATAAATGCTCAGCACTTGAGCTAAAAGAGTGTTCTGAAAGAGGTTCTCAAGAGTATTCCGAATGATGCCCCCTTCTCCCCTTAAACTACTGAATTTATACAAACGAAAAGCGAAAGAACTGTTTAAGAATAGTTGTCAAAACAAAATTACATAGTAGAAGCCAATAATTTTGGCTAACCAAATTTCAAAAGTAAAGCCGGGATTCTTCTCCATTTATTAGGAGAATGTCTTTTTCAAGAACAGTCTTCTAGTCTGTCTTTTTTTGCATATTTTCTTGATAGGATGGTATTTCTCTATTTTTCTTTTTAATCTTCTCCACCTATCTTTGATGGCTTAAAAAATATCATCGATACAAACGTCATTTGGATCTTGGGCATCTTACATATACTCGGATGCCATAGTAGAATATGATTTTATTGATCTTTCTTCCTCAAATTGAGAAATAAGATCCTTTTTCATTTCTTCAACATAAGCAGAAATCATTTGCTCCTTATTCAGATTCTCTGATCTCATTTTAAACTTTCTTGATATATGATCAAAAGGAGATAGAGTACAAATAGATTCCTGTTGATTTCCATGAAATCAATTGTTTCTTTTCCAAAAATTTCCTTGGTGGTAGGATCAACTTTCATCATTTTTTCCCATAATTTTGTATGAGATGCTCTGTATAAGCATGGAATTCTTGTTTTGGTATAACCAATTTCCGGAGTCCATCTCCAAATCCAGGGTATTGAAAATTCAATAAAGAAAAAGCATGAGGCTATACCTTCAAGATATAATTTTATTTCTTGCTTTTTTAAAAGCTGTGGTGAAATTTCCACCCATTTATCAAAAAATAATTTCATCTGTTCTGGTAAAATATTTGGAGTAGGACCAAAACAATAAAACCAGTGTATAAACCAGTGTGGAATATCATTGTCAAAATTATGAGCACAAATCTTTATAAACCAAGAATGTTTGTTCTTGTCATTTTCATAGTGGAGTACCTTTATAAAGGCATCACAAAAATCCCAGTAATTATATTTAATTACTGCTGGTTTATTTATCAATATTTCTTTTTCTTTTATTGGAGAAATTCCCCAGTCTTCCAAGGATATAACCTTTTTAATGAATATTTTACTGAAATTATAAATTTCTTTATTTGTTCCAGTAAAATGTGATATTTCACAAGATCCATTTTGAACAAGTATTTGTTCATAAAAATATCTAGACTTATAAGTCCTTGTAGGTAATGATGAATTATCCAAATATCTTTGCATTAAGATCCATGGATCATTCTTCCATTTTAAATCTTTTTCTTCTAAAAGAAATATAATTTCTATATATTCATTTTTTGAGAATCCAATATTACTGGTGAAGAAAACAGAACAAGCCCGGGCTAAATCGAAAATCTCACTTTCGTGCATTGCATTCCAGAATAGGAGACTTTTGACTCTGCTCAGGCTCAAATTCATTTCCCCTGAACGGATCTAGCCTTATACTAGTTTAATTT